>OX422215.1:657367079-658817079 GCA_949130495.1 Sambucus nigra | reverse complement strand
TGTAATATGGTTATCAGGTTCAGAGAAATAAATTATGTTATGTATGCTGGAAAGCTATTAAAAATAGGTGTTAATGGCATGATCCTAGAGTGCCTAAGCAAATACAAAGGCTTAACAACCATACCACAAGTCCACGAAGGTCTTTGTGGCTCTCATTAGTCAAGTATTGAAATGAGGTGGTTATTAAGAAGACATGAATTTTATTAGCCATCTATTTTAAAAGATTGCATTATGTTTGTAAGAGGATGCCAAAAATACCATCAACATAGTTCTATGAAAAAATGTACATGTTGTAGATATACAATATGTAGTGAAACCATGGCCATTTAGTTGATGCACAATTGATGTCATTGGAAAAATGTATCCCACATCCTCCAAATTGCATAGTTTTGTGTTAGTAGCAACATATTACTTTACCAATTGGGTAGAAGAAAAGAATTTAAAGTTAGTCACCCAAATGAACTAGTATATTTCTTTTAAGACATTGTATATACATGTTTGGGATCCCAAAAACCAGAACCCCAGATAATGCAAGCATCTTCAAATCGGAGATGGTGCTAGAATTCACCTAAAGGTTGGGAATAACTTTAATAAAATTAGTAGCTTATTTTTCTCGATCAAATGGGCAGGATGAAGCCAAAAATAAGGTCATTAAGGATAACGTGAGCAAAGTGATTGAGAGAAATACAAGAGAATGCTATAATATATCGCTAGAAGTTTTATGGTTTTATAGGACCTCTAGAAGGTGAAGTACTCGAGTGACTCCATATGCCTTAACCTATGGGCATTATGTTATTTTATCCATTGAAATAACTCTTAGTTCCTTAAGAGTGGTGGCCAAAAATGAATTAACGGTACGATGTTATGTTCAATCTATGCATATGGAATTACAAAATATAAATGAAGATAGAATCAAAGCCTTAAATAATCTCACGGTCTGAAAGAAGAAAGTAGCTGAGAGTTATAATAAGAAAGTGAAGAAAAGGACTTTCAAAGAAGGAGACTTGGTTTGAAAAACCATATTACCTATAGGATCAAAGGATCCTACCTATGAAAAATGGTCTCCAAAATAGGATGGACCATACCAAATCTATAGAGCATTCAAAGGTGGATCATACCATTTAAGAAACATCAATGGTTACCTTCACACGAGAAAAACAAATGACAAATTTCTAAAGCTATTATTGGAGTAAAAAATTGATCTGTTGATTTGGAATAATTTTAGCTTAATCAAACCAACAAATATAACCCCTGATAAATTGGTAAGCTAGAGAGAGATGAGAGAAAGAGAAAGACATAAATGTTTTTATGTGGTTCAACCCAATATAGTGCCCACATCCATGGGCACAATGCCACTATATTTAAGGGTTTAGTGAAATCCTTTCAAGAGTTATCTAGGGTTCGAGTAATGTACTTTCAGTTGCCCTTTACTGAGTGTGGAAATGGTATATTTTCAGTAATTAGAAGTTCAAGAGATGGACTACTTTTATACATTAGGTATTTGTATCTTTACGTGATAATAAGTAGTTGTATATTATTAATGTGCATGTGCATGGTGACTGTTGGGAGTCCCCACGTGTGTCTGTTCATATTACTAATTATTCATATTCATGGGGTTGGTTGGCTAGATGGCCAACCAACAAGATAACTGATCCGACCACATCGGTGTGCTACTTGAAGCAACTGAACATGATGACATGTGTCTTTATTTTATTAGCCCATGTGGTCTTATTATTTTAGTCTACAACAAAATTCCCCAATACTTGATTATTGATTGGAGTGATATAATGAGCAAAAGGAAGGAGTAGTTTTTATCGAAGGTTGCTTGACGGTCTTGAAGATCCTGATTCGTTACTGACCTATCGAACTTGTAAATCTAGACTATCACATTAAGGTAGTGTAAATTTTATAATTATTTGGAAAAATAGTGAAACATCTAGGCGTACACTGGTCATTTGAATTTCTACGAAAATGTGACGCCATCGATATCTAAAATGGTGGTACACTTAATCATTTCAAAATTCGAAGCCCAAGAGACGTCAAAAAATTTATAAAGAGTCATTTACCTCTTAGTTTCTTCTTATCTTTAATCTCAAACTCACTTCTTTAGTTTCGATCTCTTACTCCGCTATTTGAGAGAACTGTGGTTGTTTCTCAGTTTTCACTGTAAGAACTCCCTCTTTCTTATTTTATCCTTTATTCTTTGTCACGATGGTGTTTTTCATAGATGAGAGATCTTTGGAGGAATTTATTGCAAAACATAAGTTCTCTAAGTAGGTGAAAACGGAGCTGGTGATAGGTTCTTGTGATATGTGTTCATTAGAATATGGTCCTGGTTTCCCACTACCTTTTTTTGCAGATTGTGGAGTTACTTTACCACCCAATCATTTATTTATTGAGTTTTGACAATATTTTGATGTGGTCAGAGTCCAGGTGGCACCAAATACTTGACGGTTAGTGAATGGAGTCAACCGTATTAATGAATAGTTTCGAACCCACATAGGAATACCTAAATTGATGTACTGCTACAACTGGGGACCACAACTGACAATATTTATTACTTAAAGACCAAAGATTCAAAAAGGGTTTTAGTAGTCAATTTTTTTGATTCCAATAAAATTTATTGGGATTAAGGGGTGATAGTAAAGGATTGACAATTTTCCCCTATTCCCGAGGGCTAGGAATACAATGGCCCCCGATGCACCTAGGAAGGACAAAATATAGGTCAGTACCTTTTATTTTATCCTTGTATATTTTTTCTTTGTTTATTATTTTAGCTTATTCTTTTACTAATCAGTGCTTTTTATCTTTGCGTTTGGCAGGGAAGAGACCTAAAATTTATTTGGTCTATCTAGTAAAGAATTGGAGAGAGTCACCCTCGGTCGACGTTTATTTTGTTGGATTGCCAGAGATTTATCACATTTTTTATTGCTCGGCCAACTAAAGATATTCCTTTAGCCCCCATTGATTTAGAGGAGACAATTTTTTCCTCTTCGAATGATGATTCAAATTTTTTTCCTCAGGTTGAAGGGGAATGCGTTGCTGGAGGTACATTTTCCTCCTTCCAATCAATAGATATCAACCTTGTGCTGACCATAATATCATCTCTGGATATGGTGAAGAAGAAGATACTCAATCTTCTTCTTGGATCCAAGTCTCATCCTCCTACCGAGAAGAGGAAAATTGATGTTGGGGGCTCTAAAAACTCTATAATTGTGGATCATGCTGTAATAAAAACCCAAGAGTCTCTATTCAAGAGGCTGAAGAAAGGTCTGATTGCTCATTTGGAGTTATCGGGGAAGGATCAGGCCAATTAAGGCATAGTGGTACCCCATCTATGGCGGTGAACCCTAGTCTTGCTCGGGCGTTGAGAGGGTCAGAAGTCCTTCCTATTGATGAAACTGCTATTACTGCCCTCTCTAAGGATAAATTATTGGAGAGGGCCAATCAAAACTCGACTTTGTTAATTACTTATTTAACGGTTCATTTTTATTTGCATGTATTTCTTCTACTCATTTACTAAGTTCAATAATTTTTTAGACTTTATAGTTTTTAGTTGATTATTATAGTCAACTATTAAGAAGGGATGACCAGTTGAGAGAGTCCTCCGTATATGTTAAGGCTGCCTTCCAAAGACTAAAGGAGTCTCTGAAGGCTAGTAAGAGTGCCAATGCGAGTGATCAAAATAAGTGGAAAGATGTTGTAAAATATCTTGAGGACAGTAAGAAGAATGTTGAGAAAGTTATCAGTAATGCATCAAAAAGGCTGAACAAATCGATAAGGCTGCTCAGGATGCTCAGAAGTTACTCAATGGCGCTACCAATAAAATCCAAGAAGTAAAGACTAATTCAAGTAAGGAGGAGGAAAATTCTTGCACCTGTGGATGGGATAAGCCATTCTTGACTGTAGTTGTGCGAGTGGAGTATCTAAAGAAATCCTACTTTAAAGAAGGATGAATTACTGCCCTGACTTAGGTCGATATTGCATTAGACTTTGAACTCTTCCTATAGGATAACCTCAGTGGCCCTTCGACGATTAAATAGGAGGTTGATGATTAAGAAGGGATGGTCGAGTCATGAGTTCCCCAAGAGATGGTCATAGTTACTGCTCGTTCTAAGGATGAAGTCACTCTGGACAAAGAGATGGTGTATATGTCTAGGGTCATTTCTTGTGGGGTTTTGGCATGTATTTTTGGTTTTTTATAATCTGAACAAATTTATTCTAATAAATATCATATACTGTTTTAATAAAGTTACATTTTTATTTAAGTAACACTGTTGTCCATTATAAACATTTTCTAGAGCTTTCCATTATTATGTCATGTTTTATCCATTCAGTTTAATTCCATGAAGGATGTCTTAGCAGTTATCGATCGCGAACTATATAGGATGAGTGTTCAATTGTTTGGGATAGGTCATGAAGAACTTAATAAAGAAGATATGGAAGAACTGTGTAACAACCCGCCTAATAAGATACCGGGCGATCACTCCAATATTAAATTAAAACAGGAGTTTCATATGGATCATTCTTAGCATCACTGTCGAAAATCCATTTAATTACTAATATCCTATTAGGTGGCCGTTAAAAACTTTTATCTAACTACTCTTTTTAGCGCAAAAATTAAAACATTCACAATTAAATGCGTAATGAACTGAAATGAAAATGAAATGAATTAAAATAACCGAACACTCGGTCTAAAAATACAACCATATCGAATGCTGAACTGAAAGAATAAATAAATGCAATTGAGCCTTTGGCTCGAGTGTTTATACAATATCTCCTATCTAGAGTACAAGGAAAGAAACGTCTACCGAGAACCTGCAAGCATCCACAGCTGCTGCAGCAGACGTCTGACTCGAAAGAGTTTCCATCCAGGCGTCCCTGTGTCTGGACACCTATATATATACAATATAGAGAAAGAAAGGAGAGTAGACAAACGGGTCAGAGCCCGAATGTTTAGAAAATATTTTGCAAGTGCATAAATGCTTTTTTTTTAGAAAAATAGTTTTTATCTCATATTTAAATTGGTATCGCACTCTCGTGAGATACCCCTCACCTCTCCTCTAACAGTGCACACCTAGCGCATCCCTTAAACTTCCTAGTCAAGCTACCCTGCTAAACTAATCTAATACCCAACCACTATCTAACCTAGATAGTCAAACAGATGTACTAAGGGCTAAACTTCACTTTAATCTTGACGCTATGCCATGTTCGTGCGTGGGGTGTCTCGCAAAGCGAAATCCAAACAAGGAACCCCCCCGATACACTACTATGCAGCAAGGTCGATCTTTGAGATCCGCCAGTCCCTCAATACAGAAAGGTATATAATATATATCATAACCTAGATATTTAATAATAAGAGCACTAAGGATTAAACTTCTCCCCAGTCTCAACACAGTGCCATATTCGTGCGTGGGGTGTCTCGCAAAGCGAAATCCAAACAAGGAACCCCCCGATACACTACTATGCGGCACGGTCGATCGTCGGGATTCATTAGACCCTCGGCACCCAATTTATATATATACATACATCTACAATATACTTCCGGATAATATAATTATCACCCGGACTGAGGATTACTTAATACATAAAGTATTTATAAATACTTATCCTGTTCATTTCAAAACTTCCATTTCCCTTCTCATATCCAGGAAATGTATTTAAAAGCCAATTCATTATCATGAATTGCTTTAATAAATCATATACCTTTTTAAAAGCCAGTTTTATTATCATAAAAATGCTTTTCCTTATCAAAATATCCCATTTCCCTTTTTATACTCAGGAAATGTATTCAAAGACATTTTCATTATCATAAAAATGCTTTGATCATAACATATGCTTCCACATCCCTTCTTCCATCCGGGAAGTGTTATCCAAGCCACTTTATATATAACCCATTTCCCTTCCTATATCCAGGAAATGTAATTAAAGAAAATCCATTATTATGAACTGCTTTAATAAACGCGTTCTAAGACCGCCCGTCCGGATTTCTCCACTGAGCGCGCCCCTAAATGGCTATCATCTTCCAGGGCCTCCAAGACAACCTGGGATCCTATATCGAAACACGTCGGGAAGCGGCCATGAGCCTGCGTGGTAGCCAAGATGTAATACCCCGTACTTTTAGCTATATTTATTTTTGGGATTAATTAAGTAATTGCGTACTAATTGGAAATTAATCCGGGTTATAATACTAATGTGATGCGAATTGGTATTTGATTATGTGCATATATGATTATATATGTATTTGGTATTATAAAATTTGTCGTGGGATTTATATACGGCATTTTAGAAATTTTGTTGAGACGCGTGGGACCGCCGCGTCACGGTATAATATTTTGTTAATAAAAGTGAATTTAAAATCTATAATCCGTATGGTCGTTTTGAGTGCGCCAACGCGTCCGGAAGGGTCGAGATAGTCAGAAAGCACTAGCCGGGGGTATAGCTTGGGTCCCGGGGTAATTTTAGACCGTACCGGTAACTTAAAGGGTATTTTAGTAATTTGGTATTTTTGGGTAATTAAAAGTGACGAAAATTGAGAGTTGTAATCTGATAAGGATTGACCCCAACCAACCCTTATTAACCCAACAAGCTACGGAGGTTTATTGAAATTAGGTTTCATAAGTTTCCCCAAAGCAAACCCTAGCCACCATAGCCTTTTAGAGAAGAAAGCTTGGAGAAGGAGAGAGAGAGAGAGATTCTGCAGAAATTCTACACCGAATCCACACCAAATTCAGAAATCAAACCCAGGCAAGTGACTTTATTTCCATTTAATTACTGAGAATGTCTTTTCCATGTTAGAAATTGAAGAATCTTAATTGTTCTTGAAAGATTAAAAGAAAACCCATGAAATTTGAAGTTATTATTGAATGTTGGGATAGGTTTGCATGTAGAAACATTGTTGGGAGATTTAATTTCGGATATTTCATATCTAGGTGATGTATAAACGAATTAAAATCTGGGAATTTATGATGAGAAAAAGTTAGGGTTTATGTTCTTGAAGAAATTGGGAATTAGTGTAGAAATTGTGATTTAATGATGTTTAGATGATATCAAACCCTTTAATGATGTTAGTATAACCCCTTAACATGTTTGAGGATGTTTAGAGAACTCAATATATTGTGGGAACGAATTTTAGAAGAGGTTTGAGGAGTAAAAATGGTGAAAAAACGAGTTTTGGGAAATTCTGGGCCGAAACTGGCATCTCGTTAGAAGCAGCCCCCAGGTCGTTCGAACGAGCTCGTTCGAACGAGCTTCTAACGAGTTGACCAGTCGTTATTAACGAGTAGGATTTTCGTTCGATATCTCGTTCGAACGAAATATCGTTAGAAGGGTCAGTTCGTTCGAACGAACTGGGACCTCGTTCGAACAGCCTCGTTCGAACGAGACTTCTAACGACCTGACAGTCCAAACTCGTTCGAAGCCTCGTTCGAATGAGACTTCTAACGAGTTGACAGTTTGACCCTCTTTGGACTGTTTTGACTTTTGGAGTTCCGGGAGATGGATCAAGGGTAGAGTTAGCATCCCTTTGATGATATAGTGACTTATTTGGGACTTTTGGGTTGTTGGGATGAGTAAATCATATACGAGAGTTATATTCAATGAATCATTTGGGTTGAGACGTTAGTGACTACTACGATGTGAGGATGAATTATAGCGCGTATGATTATGAACCGGAATAAAATAAGTTGTGATAATTAGTTAGTACAAGAATGCGAAATGTACTACGAATATAATACGGTATTACTAAGATGTGTGTTTACTTAGTATTAGTATATGGATTGTTTGTATGACATACCTACCATACTTGCTATCACGGGAGGTTTCGTTCGCTTAGGACCCTCTAATCCTTGTGTGCCTACGGGGGGGATATAGACTGGTACCTTGATGAACATAGGTCATTGAAAGACTTATTGTGATATTAATAAGTCCGCTGACCATGGGAGCGTAGGTATGTGCGTGACCCATGTGATGGTGACTTTGTTCGCCTCCATTATTTGTGATGTTGTTATCGGTAAACTATTCCTGAGAGATTCGGAATATGTAATCCTTATGTACGTGATGTACCGGGATGGATAGCAGAGTATGTGTGCACTACAGCTTAGATTGCGGGGTGCTTGTATCGTATATTTATGATGTGAATAATATACTTTTAATTAATGGGAATCCTCAGGTTAATGTTGTAAAAATATTCCGGTATTGTTTCGAGATATATAATGAGTTAGCTGATAGTTATATCAATGGCATATTTAGTAACTGAGTTTACGTTAAAACCCCTATTTAATTACGAGCGTTGTTGTGATGATTGGAACCAAGTAAAATGGGTAGAACCTTTGGTTGTCTAGCTAGTTTATGTTGTCACTTAGCTAGTGGAAAGGTTAATTATAGATGGGTACTTACGTTAGGAGTGCACAGTTAGACGAGAGGTGAGAATATCATGCGAGTGTACGTCCTAACATGTACTTTGCATTTAATGTTTTAAATGTTTTTAAAGCACTTGCAGGTTTTTAAAATGATTTCCACTTTCGGGCTCTGACCCATTTGCTTTCAAATATATTTTCTTGTAAAACCATTTTAGGTGCCCAGCCACAAGGACACCAAGCATAGGATTCTCATTCAGGTGACGTGCTGTAGCTGGTTGTGGAAGCTACAGGGATTTGCTCATAGACGCTTCTATCTTTTGGATTCCAGAGTCACTATCTATCAGTTGTAGGGCATGTTGCCCATTCCTATTTAGAGCATCTTTTACATTTCAGTTTTCAGACTCTAGCATGTATTGCTCAGTATTCAGTTTTAGTGATTTATTTCAGTTTACTTATCAGTTGTGGGATTTGTATTGAGGAGTTTTTCCTCCAGGTTTTATTTACATATTGTGATGGTTATTCTTTTTACTTCAGTATGGTGAATGGTGTTATTTAGTTATTCATTACTCTTGTTGCATGTTAATCAGATTTAATAAAATTTGGCACTTACTTTTTAAATACTAGGTGGTTAGTAATAATAAAACGTTTTCGACAGTGATGCTATTAACTGAGCCAACTTGGCATTTTGAATTAATTTTATAAAGGAGTAGCTACCCGGTGTTTAATTAGTCGGGGTGTCACAGGTGGTATCAGAGCATCAGGTTCTAGTGTCCTTTAGGATCTGTACGGCTATTATGTTTCCGCTACATTTTCTTTGATATAGAGCCCTATATTTTAGGACTGTTGTACTCTTATTGTGTACGTTTCGTTCTTCAGCTATATTAAGTTTATAAACCGTGAACTTATAAACTTTGTTCTTGTTTCAGATGCCTCCACGACGTGCACGACGAGTTCCCAGGAATGCTACGCCCGAACCCCAGCCCGCTCCAGTTCAGGGCATGTTGAACGCCGCTGAGGTTGCTGCTATAGTAGCCCAAGCGGTAAATGCCGCGATTACCGTGATTCAGCAGGCACCACCTCAGGCGCCGGTTGCCGCGCCAGTCCAGGTTAATGCATTCCCGTCTGCTTGGGAACGTGTACGTGACGCTTTTCAGAAAGCGCATCCACCAGAGTTTGCTGGAAGCTCAGATGTGGTTATCTCGAGCCAATGGAGGAAGGACAAGCAGAGGCATTTGAGGATGCATGAGTGCACTGATGTTCAGAAACAGGTGCTAGCTACTTTCAAGCTAGTTGGATCTGCGCTACAGTGGTGGGAGTCTATTACCACCGCAGAGGAGAGGGATACCCTCACGATACAGGAGTTCTGGGTGCGGTTCGACCGCAAGTACTTTCCGTCCGCAGTTCATACAGAGATGAGGAGGAAGCTGATGAGTTTGAAGCAAGAGGGCAAGACAGTGGCCGAGTATGAGGCCGAGTTCACAAACCTGTTGAATATCGTTCCAGACGAGATTCCAACAGAGAAGAAGAAGATAGAGAAGTTCACTGATGGGTTGAATTGGAGGATCCGTCAGCATCTGCTAGGGAACCTATCGTTGGCCACGTATTCTGATGTGGTTAACGCTGCACTATTGCACTGCCAGGACCACCGTTTTCATATGGCCGAGGGTAAGCGGTCAGGGGAGTCTAGCCATCAGGGCAGGACTGGAGGACATGGTGCCAGCGGGGCACAAACCGGTCAGGGGCAGAGACAGACTGAGCAGGGTAACCAGCAGGGGGACAATAAGAGGTTCCGGTCAGGGAACTACAGGCAGGGACAGGGAGGTTTCCGCCAGGGCCATCAGGGTCCAAATGGTCATCAGGGCCAACAGGGGCAGAATGGACAGCAGTTCCATCAGGGCCAGCAGGGCCAAGGGAGGAATGGTAACGGCCACCAGGGCCGGGGACAGCAGGGACAGAGGGGAGGGAATTTCCCAGGGAAGTGCTTTACTTATGGCAAGACTGGCCATAAGAAGCAGGATTGTCCTGATAGGGGCAGGGCCCCACAGCAGCAGCAGCAGGGTGCTCGCCAGGAGCCGCAGAGACCTATGTTTCCCGCAGCTCTTCCTGCACCGCCACAGATGGCAGCATTGCCACCCATTCCAGCAGTCCCAGCTCAGCAGGGGCAGCTACAGTATGGACGTGTCTACAACGTTCACCAGGCTGCAGTTCCACAGGCACCGCCCGCGATCGAGGGTACGTTTCCTATCCATGGCACTATGGGTCGGGTGTTATTTGATACGGGTGCTACACACTGTTTTATTTCTACACACTTCGCGAAAGCTTTAGGATTGTTAGCTACGGCAGAGAGCACAGTGACGTGTGTCGACTCACCATTGGGGAGTGGGTCACTTATTTTCTTTATATGCCGGGGAGTGGGGGTAGCGGTTGGTGGTTTGGTATTGCCTGCGGACATGTTAGTGTTAGACATGCATGTTCACGATGTGATCATCGGTATGGATTGGCTCGTATCATATAGGGCCATGATTGATTGCTTCAGCGGGAGCATTGTTTTTGCCATTCCGGGGCAGGAGATGTTTATAGTGGCGATGCCTCGCCCAGAGGGAGGATCGACCACTCATCTGTATTACATAGAGGAGGATACCTCTAAGGAGGTTGTTATTCCTTTAGATTCAATCCCGGTTGTCAGGGAGTATTCGGATGTGTTTCAGGAGATACCAGGCTTACCACCCAGTCGAGAGATAGACTTCGTTATTGATTTGCTACCGGGTACGAGACCTATAGCACGTGCACCGTACCGTATGGCTCCAGCTGAGATGCGAGAGTTACGGGATCAGATAGAGCAGCTGTTAGGGCAGGGCTTTATTCCCAGGAGTACCTCACCTTGGGGCGCTCCAGTTTTGTTTGTGAAGAAGAGGGATGGTTCACTGAGATTGTGCGTGGACTACCGAGAGTTGAATAAGGTCACGATACGGAATAAGTATCCGTTGCCTCGAATCGATGACTTATTCGACCAGTTGAGAGGAGCTTCTTTCTTCTCGAAGATTGACTTGAGGTCAGGTTACCATCAGTTGCGTATCAGGGAGGAGGATGTCTCGAAGACTGCGTTCTTGTCGAGATATGGTTCTTATGAGTTTCGGGTTATGCCTTTCGGCTTGACCAACGCTCCAGCAGTGTTTATGGACTTGATGAACAGGGTATTCAGAGATTTCCTCGATCAGTTTGTCATTGTCTTCATTGATGACATTCTGGTTTACTCTCAGACAGAGGAGGAGCACGCCGAGCATTTGAGGCAGGTCTTGCAGACACTTCGTCAGAACGAACTGTATGCAAAATATGAGAAGTGCGGGTTTTGGCTGAAGGAGGTCCAGTTCTTGGGTCATATTATTTCCGATCAGGGAATATCTGTCGATCCGGGAAAGGTGTCAGCGGTGAGGGAGTGGGGACAGCCCACGACACCAACGGAGATTCGTAGTTTCTTGGGTTTGGCAGGATACTACAGGAGGTTTATTCGGGGTTTCTCGGAGATAGCAGGTCCGTTGACACATCTTACTCGTAAGGGTGTGCCATACATCTGCAGTGATGCCTGTCAGTTGGCATTCGATGAGTTGAAGGACAAATTGACCTCAGCACCTGTGTTAGCATTGCCAAGACCGGGAGTTGAGTATTTGGTTTACACCGACGCGTCCTTGCAAGGGCTTGGAGGTGTATTGAAGCAGGAGAAACAGGCCATAGCTTATGCTTCCCGTAAGCTTAAGCCTCATGAGAAGAATTACCCCACACATGATTTGGAGTTGGCGGCAGTGGTATTTGCCTTACGGATTTGGAGGCACTATCTTTTGGGAGAGAAGTTTCAGCTGTTCACGGACCACAAGTCACTACAGTATCTGTTCACGCAGAAGGAATTAAATATGCGGCAGCGTAGGTGGCTTGAATTTGTGAAAGACTACCAGTTCGACATTCAGTACCACCCGGGTAAGGCTAACGTGGTAGCAGACGCGTTGAGCCGCAGGCCAGCAGATGAGGTGGCAGAGGTGTGGAAAGCGAAGTGGAAGGAATTGGGACACCAGGATGCAGTGGCCCGATCTTTCATGTCTGTGATGAACGTTACACCGCAGATTGTCACAAAGGTAGTACGGGCACAGGCAAATGATTCGTTCTGTCAGGAGCAGATAGTTCGATTACTCGCTGAGGGAGCTGAATCCTATACCGTAAGCTCAGACGGGGGATTACGCTTCAATGGGAGATTGGTAGTTCCGGAAGGAGAGGAACTGCGACACGATGTGATGGCAGAGTCGCACGGCTCACGGTTCGCGGTACATCCTGGAGGGGACAAAATGTACCAAGACATGAGACGGCAGTATTGGTGGAGCGGTATGAAGAAAGATATCGCTGAGTTTGTCTCGAAATGCGCCACTTGTCAGCTTGTAAAAGTGGATCATCAGAGACCAGCAGGATTGCTACAGCCGTTGGAGGTTTCGGTATGGATGTGGGAGAGCATATCCATGGATTTTGTCACGGGGTTGCCTACGTCGCAGAGGGGTCACGACTCCGTTTGGGTAATTGTGGACAGATTGTCCAAGGTCGCTCACTTTTTACCCGTTAGGACTGATTACACTGCGGGACAATATGCCCAGCTCTTCATTTCAGAGATTGTGAGACTTCACGGTGTGCCCCTGAATATCGTGTCTGACAGAGACAAGATATTTGTTTCGCGGTTTTGGGAAAGTTTCCAGGAGGCCATGGGCACAGAATTGCGGTTGAGTACGGCTTATCATCCGCAGACCGATGGGCAGACAGAACGCACCAATCAGATGTTGGAGGACATGCTACGCATGTGTATTATTGACTTCGGGGGTGGATGGGAGCAGTACCTTCCACTGGTGGAGTTTGCTTACAACAACTCCTATCAGTTCACGATTGGCATGGCTCCGTTTGAGGCATTGTACGGTAGGCCTTGTCGTTCCCCAGCATGTTGGTTGGAAGTGGGGGACAACAAACTACTTGGGCCAGAAGTGATCCAGGATACTTCGGCAAGGATTGAGTTGATTCGAAGTCGCATTCGGGTAGCTCAAGACAGGCAGAAGAGTTATGCTGATGCAAAGAGGTTTTTCAGGGAGTTCCAAGTGGGGGACCAGGTTTTGCTCAGGGTATCTCCTATGAAGGGGATTATGCGTTTCGGGAAGAAGGGGAAGTTGGCACCGAGGTATGTGGGGCCGTTTCCTATTATTGAGCGGATCGGACCGGTTGCGTATAGACTCGGGTTACCGGAGCATTTGCATCGGATTCACGACGTGTTCCATATTTCCTCGCTGAGGAAATACCTTAGGGATAATTTGGCTCATTCTCACATTGCTGTAGAGGACATCGATCTCCAGCCGGATAACTCTTATGAGGAAGGGCCAATTGCTATTCTGGACCGAAGCGAGAGGAAACTACGGTCAAAGATAGTCCCGTTAGTACGTGTTCAGTGGCGACATCACAATGTCGAGGAGTCCACATGGGAGCGCGAGGATGAGATGCGCGAGCGTTATCCAGAGCTGTTTTTAGCAGGTACTTTCTAGTTTTGAATTTCGGGACGAAATTCAGTTATTAGGGGGGAAGTATGTAATACCCCGTACTTTTAGCTATATTTATTTTTGGGATTAATTAAGTAATTGCGTACTAATTGGAAATTAATCCGGGTTATAATACTAATGTGATGCGAATTGGTATTTGATTATGTGCATATATGATTATATATGTATTTGGTATTATAAAATTTGTCGTGGGATTTATATACGGCATTTTAGAAATTTTGTTGAGACGCGTGGGACCGCCGCGTCACGGTATAATATTTTGTTAATAAAAGTGAATTTAAAATCTATAATCCATATGGTCGTTTTGAGTGCGCCAACGCGTCCGGAAGGGTCGAGATAGTCAGAAAACACTAGCCGGGGGTATAGCTTGGGTCCCGGGGTAATTTTAGACCGTACCGGTAACTTAAAGGGTATTTTAGTAATTTGGTATTTTTGGGTAATTAAAAGTGACGAAAATTGAGAGTTGTAATCTGATAAGGATTGACCCCAACCAACCCTTATTAACCCAACAAGCTACGGAGGTTTATTGAAATTAGGTTTCATAAGTTTCCCCAAAGCAAACCCTAGCCACCATAGCCTTTTAGAGAAGAAAGCTTGGAGAAGGAGAGAGAGAGAGAGATTCTGCAGAAATTCTACACCGAATCCACACCAAATTCAGAAATCAAACCCAGGCAAGTGACTTTATTTCCATTTAATTACTGAGAATGTCTTTTCCATGTTAGAAATTGAAGAATCTTAATTGTTCTTGAAAGATTAAAAGAAAACCCATGAAATTTGAAGTTATTATTGAATGTTGGGATAGGTTTGCATGTAGAAACATTGTTGGGAGATTTAATTTCGGATATTTCATATCTAGGTGATGTATAAACGAATTAAAATCTGGGAATTTATGATGAGAAAAAGTTAGGGTTTATGTTCTTGAAGAAATTGGGAATTAGTGTAGAAATTGTGATTTAATGATGTTTAGATGATATCAAACCCTTTAATGATGTTAGTATAACCCCTTAACATGTTTGAGGATGTTTAGAGAACTCAATATATTGTGGGAACGAATTTTAGAAGAGGTTTGAGGAGTAAAAATGGTGAAAAAACGAGTTTTGGGAAATTCTGGGCCGAAACTGGCATCTCGTTAGAAGCAGCCCCCAGGTCGTTCGAACGAGCTCGTTCGAACGAGCTTCTAATGAGTTGACCAGTCGTTATTAACGAGTAGGATTTTCGTTCGATATCTCGTTCGAACGAGATATCGTTAGAAGGGTCAGTTCGTTCGAACGAACTGGGACCTCGTTCGAACAGCCTCGTTCGAACGAGACTTCTAACGACCTGACAGTCCAAACTCGTTCGAAGCCTCGTTCGAATGAGACTTCTAACGAGTTGACAGTTTGACCCTCTTTGGACTGTTTTGACTTTTGGAGTTCCGGGAGATGGATCAAGGGTAGAGTTAGCATCCCTTTGATGATATAGTGACTTATTTGGGACTTTTGGGTTGTTGGGATGAGTAAATCATATACGAGAGTTATATTCAATGAATCATTTGGGTTGAGACGTTAGTGACTACTACGATGTGAGGATGAATTATAGCGCGTATGATTATGAACCGGAATAAAATAAGTTGTGATAATTAGTTAGTACAAGAATGCGAAATGTACTACGAATATAATACGGTATTACTAAGATGTGTGTTTACTTAGTATTAGTATATGGATTGTTTGTATGACATACCTACCATACTTGCTATCACGGGAGGTTTCGTTCGCTTAGGACCCTCTAATCCTTGTGTGCCTACGGGGGGGATATAGACTGGTACCTTGATGAACATAGGTCATTGAAAGACTTATTGTGATATTAATAAGTCCGCTGACCATGGGAGCGTAGGTATGTGCGTGACCCATGTGATGGTGACTTTGTTCGCCTCCATTATTTGTGATGTTGTTATCGGTAAACTATTCCTGAGAGATTCGGAATATGTAATCCTTATGTACGTGATGTACCGGGATGGATAGCAGAGTATGTGTGCACTACAGCTTAGATTGCGGGGTGCTTGTATCGTATATTTATGATGTGAATAATATACTTTTAATTAATGGGAATCCTCAGGTTAATGTTGTAAAAATATTCCGGTATTGTTTCGAGATATATAATGAGTTAGCTGATAGTTATATCAATGGCATATTTAGTAACTGAGTTTACGTTAAAACCCCTATTTAATTACGAGCGTTGTTATGATGATTGGAACCAAGTAAAATGGGTAGAACCTTTGGTTGTCTAGCTAGTTTATGTTGTCACTTAGCTAGTGGAAAGGTTAATTATAGATGGGTACTTACGTTAGGAGTGCACAGTTAGACGAGAGGTGAGAATATCATGCGAGTGTACGTCCTAACATGTACTTTGCATTTAATGTTTTAAATGTTTTAAAGCACTTGCAGGTTTTTAAAATGATTTCCACTTTCGGGCTCTGACCCATTTGCTTTCAAATATATTTTCTTGTAAAACCATTTTAGGTGCCCAGCCACAAGGACACCAAGCATAGGATTCTCATTCAGGTGACGTGCTGTAGCTGGTTGTGGAAGCTACAGGGATTTGCTCATAGACGCTTCTATCTTTTGGATTCCAGAGTCACTATCTATCAGTTGTAGGGCATGTTGCCCATTCCTATTTAGAGCATCTTTTACATTTCAGTTTTCAGACTCTAGCATGTATTGCTCAGTATTCAGTTTTAGTTATTTATTTCAGTTTACTTATCAGTTGTGGGATTTGTATTGAGGAGTTTTTCCTCCAGGTTTTATTTACATATTGTGATGGTTATTCTTTTTACTTCAGTATGGTGAATGGTGTTATTTAGTTATTCATTACTCTTGTTGCATGTTAATCAGATTTAATAAAATTTGGCACTTACTTTTTAAATACTAGGTGGTTAGTAATAATAAAACGTTTTCGACAGTGATGCTAGTAACTGAGCCAACTTGGCATTTTGAATTAATTTTATAAAGGAGTAGCTACCCGGTGTTTAATTAGTCGGGGTGTCACACAAGACCACACCCGGAATCTCCCTACCCCCGCATAAAATATACAACCATAAGCGCTCCCATGGCCTAGGACTATATCCACCCTGCATCATTAGCCAGGGGGCTTCACCATACGAACGCAACTTCCCTTATGATAGCGATTTAGAGAGGTGTGTATCCTCAATTTTATTAATTATGAAAATCATTTATATTTCCATTTTGAAAATATTCATTTATATATTTTCAAAATCATTTCCATCATCATATATATATATATACCTAAAACACACAGTATATACATATCCTATATATTCTTCCTAGAATATTTATAAACGGCTTTAATGGCCTATAGCATCTAACGATGACAATAATCCCAAAGATCCCCTCCAGGAATCATAATCATGCATTAATATTAGCATGATTCTAAAACCAAGGTATTTCTTACTATAATAATCACTATATACTCTAATCCTCTTCTAAGGATTTATTGGATATCTCCAACGATACTACTCTTCTCTAAGTGAAGTATATATATATATATATACCCCCAAATTATCCTAATTATCTCTTAGGAAATACTTAACGATAATCGATATAACTATGCCTTCTATAAGCATAATTATATAGGCTTATATGCCTACGAGAATTATCCTCAGGGTTTACCTCACCCGAACAACTTTAACTTAATGGGTTAAGGATTTCATTTCCTTAAACCCCAAGACTATACCTAGTCCAAATAATCGTTTAGAAGTCCCCAATTAAAAGTAGGAACCCTAATCCATCAAATTCTACAATTACTCTATTTTCCTCGAAAATATAGATTAAGGGTTATATACTTAAAACCCTTACTTTACCCTCCTCAATTACCTTAATTTATGGACCATGAAGTCCTAAAAGGTCCCCTAGGTTATCACCTAATTAACCTCAAAGCAAGATGAAATGGAATCTATCCCCTCCAAATCACCTTAAGAAAATTGTTCCTTTTCAGCAGGGGTCGATCGATCGACCCATGACCGTCGATCGATCGAAGGCTTCGATCGATCGATCCCCGAGGTCGATCGATCGATCGAGTCGGGCAGCTTCTTCTCCGAGAAGCTGTTTCGGCCATGGAAGCTTCCCCCAAGCTTCCATCTCTCCATCCAACGGCCTACAACTTCTACCAACAACAAATACACTTATAATACGGGTCCTAAACATCCCAGGACCCGGAATCACCCAATATTTTTGGTTAATTACTAAAATCTCCAATTTACCAATTTTAGGGGTTTATTCGTTTTATCTCCCGAAAACCCGTTTTATTCACGAATACCCAACCCAAAATCATTAGGGTTTGTTATACCAACAATGATATGAGATATTTATGCTCAAAAATAAATAAAGCAAGTAAACACTTGCCTCGTGGATACAATCCGACGTCCTCGAGCCGAATCCCGCGGAGGCCGGCCGGAATCTCCCCCTTTTTCTTCTTTTCTTCCCTCTCTCTCTCTTCCTTCTTTTCTTTCTTCTTTCTTCCCTCTCTACCTCTATATATAGAGAGAAAAAGGGTTTTAACCCTAAAAACCCAAAAACGACTCGTTTACCCAATTACGAGCCTATTTAACTCCAAAATTACCCAGAACTTAATTTCAACAATCGGACACTCTTTTTCGACTATCTCGGACATTCCGAGACTCGTGGCGCAGTCGAAATTTCCATCCGAGGTACTTGACCGCAAGTCACTATTCTAATTCAAAATAATTAAATGCGGTGTTCTACTCAAAATCTCACCTCTTTTGTCGCTATACTCCGTGGCGACATATAAATAAAATATTTCGACCTATATGGTCCCAAAATAATTAACAACACCCTTCGAAAATCATTAAATCCTCGAAAATCCCAGAAATCACTATTTCGAGAAATTCTCCAAATTCCAAATTATACTTAATTATGGAATTTAATCGTCTCCAAAAAGGACGGGTTGTTACACTCCCCCCCTTACAATGGAATTTCGTCCTCGAAATTCAGATGTAACTTACACCCTCTAACTAGGATTACTACAAATCCTAAAACCTCAAGGAAAAAAAATACTAACCTAATGGTTCCGAACCATACACTATGCGGCTACCGCAATCATAAGGTAACTCCAATACGTCACTCAATACCCATCCTCTAAAATGCCTCTTGGCATGGATTTCAATCATGTGTACTACTCCTATCTTAGCTAGGCGGTACATCAAACTACCTTACCAAGATGCCCATACACCTTTCTAACTTGTGCATATCAGCACAAACATTACGAACGCTTGACATGCATCACTCTCTCCCAATAAGGGTCTCCTTTCCTCGGTGTAATACTCACCTATGGGTCCTCCGAACCAACGAAAATTTCAATCCTCCTAACCTCGGCGCTGCTAACTCTATCGAGCCTATATCCTACAATGCTATACCTATGCGTTACCCTACCTACGCGAAACTAATATAATCCTAAGTATGTCCCTAGTGCCCAAGGCCTCTCCCAACTCCCGACAAGTGCTTGGTTTCATGCATGGGACGTCTCGCCAAGGCGAAATCCAAACAAGGAACCCTCCCGTTACACTACTCCCTCGCGTAGTCGGTCATCGAGATATAACGACCCAAGGCACAGAAGCGGGACGTCCTAAATCCTACTAGGCTAGCCTATGAACGCATTACTACTATCTTATCCTTCCGCCCATACAGAAGGAAACCTAACTAATCAAAGTGCCCACTTTCTGTAGAAAGTGTCACAAACATAATACCCAAAATGGAGCTCCTCCAAACTTGCCTTTTCATTAAGGCCTGACTATTGTCCTCAAATAAATTCTCTAAGTCCAACCTCACCCACCCATTTGTGGCGAAGGGACCACTTTAGTGCTTTTCCATAGCACAATATTTCCATCAGCATTTTAACTTTATGTGGCCCATAGCCTATAGTGGTTCATCCACACTATAAGACCTTTCCACAAGATTAACCTCCTTGCATCCCATAATAGCTCCCCGCTCCCGACGCCGTTAAGAGTCATGTGTGGAGTGTCTCGCAAAGCGAAATCCAAACAAGGAACCCCTCCACACATTAACCCTTGACTTCGTTGGTTGTGGAGTTCAGTCATTTCAACATGCAACCGGGATAACCCTATCCCCTAATCCAACAAAAAGGTGATCTGAACTCCTATCTCTAACTAAGAGTCACACCACCCAGCGCTCGCACTCACTTTTAAGTCCTTGCGCAAAAATAATGAGCTAAATCTTACCGCTCAACAACGATTCTGCGGGCCTTAAATCATATCTATAAGGTTGCCACATATACCATCCAAATTAAGGAAGCCTCTGCTCATCGAGGTTCCATAAATCCAATATAACAAAGGCGTACTCAACCTGTATAAAGGTGAGACACCACAATAACAACATGTTTCCTCCAGGAACTGCGGACACGATAGACTTGCCATCATTAGCCAGCTATCGCTCCGTTACCCCATACACCGTATACGTATATATACAAAATATAATCACCCGCCTCTATGGTGAATGAAGGGAAATAAAATTCCGCTATTGCGGAAAACACATAATCATACATTATAATGTTATCGAGACCGCCACAACTCAAAATACACACACGAGTCCAAGGCTAACTAATACCGCGACTTTATCTAGTCACGCCAAATACTAACACCATATACCTCTGCTGAACCTTAGGCGAAAAATTCCCAAAGCTGCATTCTTCTCGTCCTGCTGATTCATGGGGACTCACGGTTAGAACTATCCGTAAGATCCCTTTCTACTCCTTGTCTCCACGGGGAAATCCAACTTTAGTACCACACCCTACTATGGCTTCACTATGGTACTCGAACTACTATGCTTTAGTAGTCATTGAGATAATCCTTAACAATTACCATAGAGAGAGTGACCTCTACTAAGGTCCTCATCCCAACCTTCTACTAGCTCCCCCAGCTAAGCTCCAACTCCTGCTGCCATCTAAGCTCCGCACACGATTCTCAAACGAGCGCGCAAAAGATTTCTATAATCTCATAATATGGCAGGAGAACGAAATCTCGCAGTAGAAATCAACAATCCTATTCCTGAGGCTCTATAACAAATCGAGAGCAACGCTGAAAGCGTAGTACGTCCGCACAGATTCCTAAAGACACTAGAACCTGATGCTCTGATACCATCTGTAACAACCCGCCTAATAAGATACCGGGCGATCACTCCAATATTAAATTAAAACAGGAGTTTCATATGGATCATTCTTACCATCACTGTCGAAAATCCATTTTATTACTAATATCCTATTAGGTGGCCGTTAAAAACTTTTATCTAACTACTCTTTTTAGCGCACAAATTAAAACATTCACAATTAAATGCGTAATGAACTGAAATGAAAATGAAATGAATTAAAATAACCGAACACTCGGTCTAAAAATACAACCATATCGAATGCTGAACTGAAAGAATAAATAAATGCAATTGAGCCTTTGGCTCGAGTGTTTATACAATATCTCCTGTCTAGAGTACAAGGAAAGAAACGTCTACCGAGAACCTGCAAGCATCCACAGCTGCTGCAGCAGACGTCTGACTCGAAAGAGTTTCCATCCAGGCGTCCCTGTGTCTGGACACCTATATATATACAATATAGAGAAAGAAAGGAGAGTAGACAAACGGGTCAGAGCCCGAATGTTTAGAAAATATTTTGCAAGTGCATAAATGCTTTATTTTTAGAAAAATAGTTTTTATCTCATATTTAAATTGGTATCGCACTCTCGTGAGATACCCCTCACCTCTCCTCTAACAGTGCACACCTAGCGCATCCCTTAAACTTCCTAGTCAAGCTACCCTGCTAAACTAATCTAATACCCAACCACTATCTAACCTAGATAGTCAAACAGATGTACTAAGGGCTAAACTTCACTTTAATCTCGACGCTATGCCATGTTCGTGCGTGGGGTGTCTCGCAAAGCGAAATCCAAACAAGGAACCCCCCCGATACACTACTATGCAGCAAGGTCGATCTTTGAGATCCTCCAGTCCCTCAATACAGAAAGGTATATAATATATATCATAACCTATATATTTAATAATAAGAGCACTAAGGATTAAACTTCTCCCCAGTCTCAACACAGTGCCATATTCGTGCGTGGGGTGTCTCGCAAAGCGAAATCCAAACAAGGAACCCCCCCCCCCCCCCCCGATACACTACTATGTGGCACGGTCGATCATCGGGATTCATTAGACCCTCGTCACCCAATTTATACATATACATACATCTACAATATACTTCCGGATAATATAATTATCACCCGGACTGAGGATTACTTAATACATAAAGTATTTATAAATACTTATCCTGTTCATTTCAAAACTTCCATTTCCCTTCTCATATCCAGGAAATGTATTTAAAAGCCAATTCATTATCATGAATTGCTTTAATAAATCATATACCTTCTTAAAAGCCAGTTTTATTATCATAAAAATGCTTTTCCTTATCAAAATATCCCATTTCCCTTTTTATACTCAGGAAATGTATTCAAAGACATTTTCATTATCATAAAAATGCTTTGATCATAACATATGCTTCCACATCCCTTATTCCATCCGGGAAGTGTTACCGAAGCCACTTTATATATAACCCATTTCCCTTCCTATATCCAGGAAATGTAATTAAAGCAAATCCATTATTATGAACTGCTTTAATAAACGCGTTCTAAGACCGCCCGTCCGGATTTCTCCACTGAGCGCGCCCCTAAATGGCTATCATCTTCCAGGGCCTCCAAGACAACCTGGGATCCTATATCGAAACACGTCGGGAAGCGGCCATGAGCCTGCGTGGTAGCCAAGACCACACCCGGAATCTCCCTACCCCCGCATAAAATATACAACCATAAGCGCTCCCATGGCCTAGGACTATATCCACCCTGCATCATTAGCCAGGGGGCTTCACCATACGAACGCAACTTCCCTTATGATAGCGATTTAGAGAGCTGTGTATCCTCAATTTTATTAATTATGAAAATCATTTATATTTCCATTTTGAAAATATTCATTTATATATTTTCAAAATCATTTCCATCATCATATATATATATATACCTAAAACACACAGTATATACATATCCTATATATTCTTCCTAGAATATTTATAAACGGCCTTAATGGACTATAGCATCTAACGATGACAATAATCCCAAAGATCCCCTCCAGGAATCATAATCATGCATTAATATTAGCATGATTCTAAAACCAAGGTATTTCTTTCTCTAATAATCACTATATACTCTAATCCTCTTCTAAGGATTTATTGGATATCTCCAACGATACTACTCTTCTCTAAGTGAAGTATATATATATATATATATATATATATACCCCCAAATTATCCTAATTATCTCTTAGGAAATACTTAACGATAATCGATATAACTATGCCTTCTATAAGCATAATTATATAGGGTTATATGCCTATGAGAATTATCCTCAGGGTTTACCTCACCCGAACAACTTTAACTTAATGGGTTAAGGATTTCATTTCCTTAAACCCCATGACTATACCTAGTCCAAATAATCGTTTAGAAGTCCCCAATTAAAAGTAGGAACCCTAATCCATCAAATTCTACAATTACTCTATTTTCCTCGAAAATATAGATTAAGGGTTATATACTTAAAACCCTTACTTTACCCTCCTCAATTACCTTAATTTATGGACCATGAAGTCCTAAAAGGTCCCCTAGGTTATCACCTAATAAACCTCAAAGCAAGATGAAATGGAATCTATCCCCTCCAAATCACCTTAAGAAAATTGTTCCTTTTCAGCAGGGGTCGATCGATCGACCCATGACCGTCGATCGATCGAAGGCTTCGATCGATCGATCCCCGAGGTCGATCGATCGATCGAGTCGGGCAGCTTCTTCTCCGAGAAGCTGTTTCGGCCATGGAAGCTTCCCCCAAGCTTCCATCTCTCCATCCAACGGCCTACAACTTCTACCAACAACAAATACACTTATAATACGGGTCCTAAACATCCCAGGACCCGGAATCACCCAATATTTTTGGTTAATTACTAAAATCTCCAATTTACCAATTTTAGGGGTTTATTCGTTTTATCTCCCGAAAACCCGTTTTATTCACGAATACCCAACCCAAAATCATTAGGGTTTGTTATACCAACAATGATATGAGATATTTATTCTCAAAAATAAATAAAGCAAGTAAACACTTGCCTCGTGGATACAATCCGACGTCCTCGAGCCGAATCCCGCGGAGGCCGGCCGGAATCTCCCCCTTTTTCTTCTTTTCTTCCCTCTCTCTCTCTTCCTTCTTTTCTTTCTTCTTTCTTCCCTCTCTACCTCTATATATAGAGAGAAAAAGGGTTTTAACCCTAAAAACCCAAAAACGACTCGTTTACCCAATTACGAGCCTATTTAACTCCAAAATTACCCGGAACTTAATTTCAACAATCGGACACTCTTTTTCGACTATCTCGGACATTCCGAGACTCGTGGCGCAGTCGAAATTTCCATCCGAGGTACTTGACCGCAAGTCACTATTCTAATTCAAAATAATTAAATGCGGTGTTCTACTCAAAATCTCACCTCTTTTGTCGCTATACTCCGTGGCGACATATAAATAAAATATTTCGACCTATATGGTCCCAAAATAATTAACAACACCCTTCGAAAATCATTAAATCCTCGAAAATCCCAGAAATCACTATTTCGAGAAATTCTCCAAATTCCAAATTATACTTAATTATGGAATTTAATCGTCTCCAAAAAGGACGGGTTGTTACACTCCCCCCCTTACAACGGAATTTCGTCCTCGAAATTCAGATGTAACTTAAACCCTCTAACTAGGATTACTACAAATCCTAAAACCTCAAGGAAAAAAAATACTAACCTAATGGTTCCGAACCATACACTATGCGGCTACCGCAATCATAAGGTAACTCCAATACGTCACTCAATACCCATCCTCTAAAATGCCTCTTGGCATGGATTTCAATCATGTGTACTACTCCTATCTTAGCTAGGCGGTACATCAAACTACCTTACCAAGGTGCCCATACACCTTTCTAACTTGTGCATATCAGCACAAACATTACGAACGCTTGACATGCATCACTCTCTCCCAATAAGGGTCTCCTTTCCTCGGTGTAATACTCACCTATGGGAGTAATTTCTTTAAAATATAGTCCCCCTATTTTAGATTGCTCGACTTAATCTTTCTATTGTAGAATCGAGAAGTCCTTTATTAGTAGGTTACCATACGTAGTGCAACATTTTCTATGACTTTCTTAATGAATTTAAGTTCAGCCTTCTCATGAAGTTGCTATTGGAGGAGTTAAAATTGATCCCTCTATGATTGGGCAGACTAATTTCTATGGGTAATGCAACATCTGTCCCAAATGCTAACATGTAGGGATTTTCACTTGTAGCAGTCCTCCATGTTGCGCTTTAAGCCTGGAGTATAATTTGTAGTTCATTGATCAAGTTCCCATTGGCATCATCCAACCTTTTCTTTAGCTCGTCAATCAAAGATTTATTCATCATCTCTATTTGGTCATTGCATTGAGGGTGTTCAGGAGAAAAATGTAGCTTTTGTATATTGGACTGGAAATAGTAATCTTGAAATTCCTGATCTTCAAATAGTGTTTCATGATCGGTGATGAAAGTATATGGCATACCATATCGTCATATGATATTCTTCCATATAAATTGGAATACTTTCTTATATGGAATATAAATAAGAGGCTCAGCCTCCATTCACTCAGTGAAATAGTCAATGGCATCTACTAAGTACATGAAGCTTCCTATTGTCTTCGACCATGGGCCGACCAAATCAATTCCCTACATGGTTAAAGGCCATGAGGAGGATAAGCGCAAGCGTAACTCCGGTTGTTTTATGGATTGTTACAAACTTTTACCATTTGTCACATCACCTTGCATAGTCAACACGATCTGTTTTTATGGTTGGCGAATAATATCCCTGGGTGGCTACTCATCTGACCAATGATCTTCTTTTCAGATGAGCCCCACAAGATCCTTCATGTACTTCATTGATTAGATCTGGCACTTCGGCAGGGTGGGCACATATATGTAGTGAGATGATGAATCCTTTCTTGTATAGGATCCGTCCTTCAATAACGTAGTTAGTTGTTTTGTACCTCATCTTTCTTATTTCCTTTGGGTCAGCCGATAGGATGCCTTTCTTAATATACTCCTTCATTAGATCCATCTAATAGGGATCCAAATCATGCGCAATCAAGTTGATACTTTCTTCATTAATTCTTCTATGCATGAGGACTTTCACCGGATTGGTCCTACTTAATTTTGTCCTCATTGTAAAAGCAAGCCGAGCGAGTGCATCTTCTCGGGCGTTGTCAATCCTTGGAATTTCGACCATTTTAATCGCCTAGAATTTGGATATTCTTTCTCATGCCTTGGCTAAGTACCTCGCCATGAATTATCCTTTGACACCGTACATTCCTAATACCTAATTGGCAATCAATTAGGAGTTCGTGTTAGCTAGTACCTACTTGACGCCTAATAATACTGCTAATTCAAAGTAAGCAATCAATGCCTCATATTCTGCTTCGTTGTTAAAAGCCTTGAATTGGAATCTGGGTGCGTATTCCATATCTATATAGTTTGGGGTATTAATTATTAGTTCGAAGTCACTACACGTGGAACATGATAATCCATTTACATACGGCTTCCATACGGGTGGTTCCTCCATGAAGTCTCCTTCAAGCAAGAATCTAAAATTTAATATTTTTTTGGCTTTGCTCTAGGTAGCGTGTAGTAGTTTTTCGCGCAGTATATACCTCCGGTCTATCTTCTGCTTAATGTGTCATCTTAGTCATGGATCTATCTTTCAGAGAAGTCGGCTCGGATATATTTATTATTAATCTCTTTCTCGGAGAATTTTTCACGACCGGCTTTGAGCTCTCTCCCGTAGGAGTTTTCTTGATAGGATTTTCTTCATAAGTAAACTTAGTTATGAAGTCTGTTATCAATTGGAATTTCAATGTTATTTTGGGTTCATAGTGTATGTCACACTCCGTAAGCTCAACAACCCCCAAGCAATTAATCTTCTTGACTTCTCTGGTTTGTGAATGGCTTGGCATAACGACAAGTCTGTGTACACCACAAGAGTATGGGCTTAGAAATACGGTTTTAATCTTTGTGAGGCTTCAATGAGAGCTAAAGAAAGATTTTCCCGAGTGGGTAACATATTTTTTCTCCTTGAAAGGCCTTGATTATGTAGAAAACTAGCATCTGCACCCCGTTCTCTTGTCAGATAAGTGTCGAGCTGATCATCGACTTAGAAACCGTATAGTTTCTCTCCTATGAGTGGTCGGGAGAGCAATGGTGGATATCCTAAATATTTCTTTAGGTATAAGAAGGCACTCTCACACTCTTGATTCCAATCAAAAGTCTTCCTTAACAACTTAAATAAGGATAGGCATTTGTCAGTCAGTTCGAGAAATAAATCTACTGAGGGATGCCAATCTTCCAGTCAACTTTTGCACATCATTTTTATTTGTGGGAGACTACATATTTCTAAGTGCTGGAATTTTGTTCGGATTGGCTTTAATGACTTTCTAGTTCACAACTAATCCTAGGAACATTCCTTCTTGTACGCTAAACACACTTGATCGAATTGAGCTTCGTTTGGTGCTTCCTCGACCGGTTGAATGTCTAACTCAAATCTTTGATGTGGTCGGTTGATTTCTTGATCTTGATGAGCATGTCATCCACATATACCTCCATATTTTTGCCGATCTGTTCTTTAAAAACCTTGCTTATTAACATTTGGTATGTGGCTCTAGCATTTTTTAGCCCAAAGGGCATAATGTTGTAGCAATAGGTACCTCTACTGGTGATGAATCATATTTTCTCCTTGTCTTCTGGTTTCATCATGATTTGTTTATATCCCAAGTAAATATACATAAGACGAGTAATTCATACATGATAATGGCATTGACCAACTGATCAATCCTAGGCAAGGGAAAATGATCCTTTGAACAAGACTTGTTAAAATCTATGAAGTCAACACATATGCGCCATTTATTGTTTTTCTTCCTAACCATAACTATATTGGTCAGTCCTTCTGGATATTTGACATCTTGAATGAAACTTAATGTATGTAGCTTTTCTACTTTTTCTTGAATGGCCATAATCTTCTCGAGGTTGAATACACGTCGCTTCTATTTGATCGACTTGGCATCCTTAACAATGTTTCATTCATGGCATATGAATCCTGGGTTAATCCCTAGCATATCCTCATAACTCCAAGAGAACACATTCTTCTATTGCTTAAGGAATTGTATTAATTCATGCTGTAGGTCCAAATCCATGGATGAGCCAATTTGTGTTGTCTTTTTTGGGAATTCATCATCAAGGATTATAGTCTCCACTATTTTTACGACTTTTCCTTTGACCAAGTTAGCCTCCTCGTGTTGATCTATGGTCTCAACCTAGTAGGTGGTGGTGAGATTTTTTGCTTTTTCTTGGTTGATTGAGGTGATATCATTAACCGACTTTAATTTGATTTACAATAACAACTCCGACTTCGTAATGCGTGGGGAACTTTAGGCACTGTGCACAGTGGATGTAATAGGTTTCAGGACAGCCCAGCAGAAGAAAATTATTATAAGTTGACTAGACAATCTCGTTTAAGACGAATAAATAAATCCTCTCAGTTCGTTTGATTGGCCAAGTACCAATTATGACTTCTAATTTAACTATTCCCAAATGAAAACGTTAAAATGATGGATCCCCGGGTTTTGAGTTTTCTCAATTAACACAAAACCAATTAAAATAATTTCCTTTTATATAAAAACAAACACGAGATGCAGAAGCGGTGTGATGGTTCAACTTTAACAACAACAAATTTTAATTTCTTTAAACAAATTAAACTTAAACCAAGTGAAGTAAAATAAATCAATTAATATATTCACTTAAACCAAATCATTAATCCAAGCCCTAGAATTTGCCTAAGTCATAATTAACAATTATCCAAAGTTAGGCGAAACCAATTTTAGCAAAGGACTTGAATAAACCAAATTTACCCAATATTCAATTTAAGTCCAAATTAAAATGAGTGTGACAATTTAAACCGAATTTTATCTTGAATTGTCCTAAGCATGCGTTCTAAGTTATAATGCAAGATAAAATAAACAATATCACACTACGCCGTGATGTACGAGGAAAAAACCCAAGACGGGAAAAAACCTCGGGCGGCCCTATCCACAAATCCACTAGATATGGAATTACAATTACAAGACAGATAGACTTACAACGACCGACTTGATCCCTCTCAAGCCTCGACGCTTCTTCTCGTAGACACCTCTTCCTAGCGGATAACCTCGGAACACCACCGCGGTCTTGTAATCCACCGATAGGGCTTTCTATGGTCACCGTCACCCAAGCAAGGAGCCTTTCACCAAGTGGGTAGAATCACAACAAAATGTCTTCTTCTTTGATGGATGTAGAAGCAAACCAAAACTTCTCTTTGAAACGGAAGAGATAAACCGGTGCCAAACTCCAAGCAATTGATATGTATAAAAGAACTTGGAATAAACAAACTTGGGTGTAATTTAGAGTGTTAAGTAAATTTCTCTTTGAAAATTAGCACTCAAAACATCAACATTTTCCTAAAAAAAATTTGCTCTCAAACTCTCTCTAAGAGATAAACTAGGATAGAAAATTTAGATTGGAAAATGTGATTCCCGCACAAGATAAAGTCTGAAAAAGTTGGTTAAAAACCAAGTGGGGAAGTGGGTGAAAAACTGCCAAAAACTGCCAAAAATTGTTCCCGCCTGGCCTCTCGTTCGAACGACATTTCGTTCGAACGAGATCTCGTTCGAACGAGACTTCTAACGACACACCAGTATGGACTTCGTTAGAATCTCGTTGGAAACCTCATTAGAACGAACAATCTCGTTCGAACGACAGACCAGTATAGGTTAGTGAGAACTCGTTGGCAAACTCGTTCGAACGAAACCTGGTTCGAACGAAAAACTCGTTCTAACGACATTTCGAACGACTTCCAGAAATTTTGTAAAATTCGATTTTGGCCCAGAAACTTTATATACTTTAATTTAAAGTTCTAATTAATTTTTTTTGAAAATAAAAACGCAGTTTATATTAAACCTAACACCCAATAAACTTTGTTCCAAGCTCCTATATATATATAATTGCATTCATACCTTGGGAGCATGGAACTATAGTTGATGACGTAGAAACGAGGCACGCAAACTGACATATTTGATGAAGCTTTATATTCTTTGCCGCTACGTCTTCAACAAACACTTCATAGGCTTGAGAGTATAACAATGACATACTATCCTATGAATAAATGTTTTTGTCTGGAATTGAGCCAACACTATACATGGACTCAATTGGAAATTTGTGTCCTTACAAATCTCCCCCTTTGGCTATTTCGGGATAAAAACCAAAAAAAAAAACTAAAGGGCCGTCAAGCTCTACTAGACTCAAAACATAACATAACCCACCCAAACTTGACTCAACCCAAGGATTAAACACGTTGCCTTTTAAAGATGCCGCTTTAGTAGAATACCTGCACACTTAAGCAAACTCATCAAATGCATAGGGAATATCAAAATATAAAATGCAATTAATTAAATTACTCCCCCTAAATTAATTCTCCCCTTTATCAAACACATGACCTACTTAGAAAGACGTCTCCCCCTAAGATAAATCTCCCCCAAACTAAGACACGATAATAATAGGATTAGATACCATTTCTCCCCCTATCATCATTCTCCCCCTTTTTGTTCAGGAATAGACAAAGGTTAAAGAATCAAAACATAAAAGCATGTTGAAGCTTAAAGTGATAAGACATGAAAGCATATGGGCAACAAAAGCAAGGCAAAGTCAAAACAAAATATCATAGATATATGTACTAGAAATATATCAATAATGCACACGCACATATGTATAGATATAAACACACAAATGACACACACAACATATAATAGGAGTCTTTCACACTCGTATGGCAAAAATGTGTCATATGGAAACGGAAGTGTAGGGGTGTGAACTAGTAACAATTAAATTTAGACCCAAACACTTAATAAACATTCACGGAGTTCTCATTTGATTGCAAACTTCATCACATTTGAATATAACCTCATGTGACAATATATATTGAACTCAATGAACAAACATACACAATGCGTACAAGCCTAGCATATTGATGATTCTACAAACCAATAGAGTCATGACATGTAATACGCAACTAGGATAAACGGACATTGTGCAAACCGTTGATATACCATCCAATCTCCCTCAATATGCATTTATATTAATTTTGAATGAATATATCAATCAAACATAGGCCTTGGCAATAATTTTTCTTTTTAATGCCATATTTTCTGTTTTTAGGCCTTTGGACCACGTATTTCTTTTAGGTCCATTACAAACGGTGGCTTACTGTCGCAAAGGATCACTTAGTCCTTTCGGAGCCCTTCCCCGTGCACATTTTTATTTATCATGTTTTCATTTTTCACACAAATCTCACATGCAACGGATTTTGACATGCACTAGTCCTCCTAAGTCACAAATATGTAGATGACAAGATTGGTAGGAGAACACCTCACATAGCTCAAATATACATATGAAGTTAAATTTTCAAAAGAGCTCGTGCATGTGTGAAAAGAGGCATGTAAAAATAGAATCCATTTAAACAATACTAAATCCAACTGCTCCATATAAAACATGGTAAAGAACATTTTAAGGATTGAAAATCTAAACCAAAAGTTCTAGCCACGTGAGAGCGTAAAAGATGGGATTCAAACACAAATATATGCCACATAAAGTGTGTCAAACTAAAATACCCACAAAATAAAATATTTTTGAGTTTTTGACATTTTTAACCAAAAATAAAGATATATACTCAAAAGAATAAACAAAAATCATTTGTATTTTTCATTAAGCTTAAATGAAATAAATAAAAAACAAATGATAAACAAAAATCTTTTTATATTTTCAATTAATTCAAACACAAAATACAATACAAAAAGATAAACAAGTCATAATTTCTAGCATGTGATATGAAATAAGGCAATGACTAGAAAATGACTAAACAAGCATACATTTAGCATGTGAATATAGCATGAAGTACAAACGCTAAAGTATGCAAACACTAACACATTCATCCTTTAGATTTAGGAAGGGAGGAAGCATGTGAAAGTAAATGAGAATCAAAAACCCTATTTTGCAACGCAACCAAGTCGGATTTCCTAACCCAAATTAATGAAGAATGACTATCTTGGGGTGTAGGAACTTTAACTACCGTGGTTACTTTACTATGGGATTTTCGAGGAATTCGTTTAAGATCAAAACAAAATTTCCTAAGATGACCTTTTCGACCACAATGTGTACAAGTAAAAACATGTCGAAAAGATTTACCTAAGGAGTGATCTTTAAATGCATTCCTAGTAGATTTTCCTAAAACATTGGTCTTGGCTTTATGAGTAGATTCATTACAAGAATTTAAGCCTAAACCACAAGTGTCATTTTTAATTTGGATCGTTCCTAACATTTTATCTAGTTTTTCTGAACGACACTCCAAATCGAATTTGACATTACTAGAATCTTTAAATTTATTTTCTAATTCTAAAATGTTTGATTCTAGTAAAACATTTCGCTCTTCAAAAGAAAGAAGCTCCATTTTCAAGGATTCCATTAAACCCCTAAGGCTATCTCTCTCGCCTTCTACAAATTCAAGCTTCTCTCGAAGAGTCCTCTCACGTGTCCTAAGGTCTTCTATTAAAGCATTATCATCAACGACCTTGACACTCTCTCTTAAACTAGCTTCTAACTTTAAATTAGCCCTTTTCAATTTAATAGATTCATTATATAGTTCTTGAAAAGCATTTTGAAGTTCACTCACATCAACCTCTTCTTCATTTTCACTCTCTCTTTCTTCTTCACTCTCACTATCATCAAAAACAAGGGAATCAAAAACTTTGACCTTGGAAGTGTCATGTGTTAAGGTTTCATCAATTGATGAGTTCTCACTATCACTCACATGACTTGCCATAAAAGCCACAAAATTTTTCTTAGTGGGAGAATCGGGCTTCTCTTCCGTATCACTATCATTAAGGGTCTCATTATATGAAATGGGTCGATTACCCTCTTTCCTTAGTTTAGTGGGGCACTCAAAAGCCCTATGGCCATAACCTTCACAACCAAAACTCATATTGGACTCGTCCCTATCTAAATGTTCATTACTAGGTTTAGGGATCTTTTCGGCTTTAGAAATCTTCTCGCTTTTATCATGTTTAGAAGATTCAAATTTCATAAAATCATTTTTAAATTTATCTTTGTTAATTTTAAGAAATTTTCTAAATTTACGAGCAAATAAAGCCATGTCTTTCGAGTCACTATCACTCTCGCTCTCTCCTACTTGTTTGACATCTTTTCGGGCTTTTAAAGCAACGCCCTTTTCGATTTTCTTTTCGGTTTTAGAGGAAAACATATCCAGTTCATAGGTTTGTAAATCACCTACAAGCTCTTCTAATTTCGTAGAGGCTAAAGTGGGTAAAGAATTTAAAACGGTCACCTTTGGAATAAATCTATCGGGTAGGGACCTTAAAATTTTCTTTACAACACGGTCGTCAGGTATTTTCTCTCCCAAGTTAAAAGATGAATTAACAATATCGGAAAGTCTAGCATAAAATTCATCAAATGTTTCTTTTTCATTCATTTTGATAGTTTCAAATTGAGTGGTGAGGTTTTGGAGTTTTGAAGCTTTAACGACACTAGTTCCTTCATGAGTTAATTGTAAAATATCCCAAGCTTCTTTAGCGGTCTCACACGCATAATACGTCAGAATACATCCGGTGTGACAGCGCTAAATAATGCATTTAATCCACGAGAATTGAAATTAGCAAGTTTAAACTCATTTTCGGTCCATCTATCGGCGGGTTTGGGAACACGTTCATTTTCAACTAAATAAGTTGGTGGGGATCACCCATTAACAACAGACATCCAAACTCTTTCGTCGATAGACTTTAGTGTCGATCTCATACGCGCTTTCCAATATGCGTAGTTTGAACCATCAAAAATCGGAAATTTTGAAAATGGGGAAAAATTCATTTTAGCCAAAAATTATTTAAGGATCTTTAACGCGATAACTTAGCGCTACGGCTCTGATACCAATTTGAAAACGTTAAAATGATGGATCCCCGGGTTTTGAGTTTTCTCAATTAACACAAAACCAATTAAAATAATTTCCTTTTATATAAAAACAAACACGAGATGCGGAAGCGGTGTGATGGTTCAACTTTAACAACAACAAATTTTAATTTCTTTAAACAAATTAAACTTAAACCAAGTGACGTAAAATAAATCAATTAATTTATTCACTTAAACCAAATCATTAATCCAAGCCCTAGAATTTTCCTAAGTCATAATTAACAATTATCCAAAGTTAGGCCAAACCAATTTTAGCAAAGGACTTGAATAAACCAAATTTACCCAATATTCAATTTAAGTCCAAATTAAAATGAGTGTGACAATTTAAACCGAAGTTTATCTTGAATTGTCCTAAGCATGCGTTCTAAGTTATAATGCAAGATAAAATAAACAATATCACACTACGCCGCGATGTACGAGGAAAAAACCCAAGATGGGAAAAAACCTCGGACGGCCCTAGCCACAAATCCACTAGATATGGAATTACGATTACAAGACAGATAGACTTACAACGACCGAATCGATCCCTCTCAAGCCTTGACGCTTCTTCTCGTAGACACCTCTTCCTAGCAGATAACCTCGAAACACAACCGCGGTCTCGAAATCCATCGATAGGGCTTTCTATGGTCACCGTCACCCGAGCAAGGAGCCTTTCTCCAAGTGGGTAGAATCACAACAAAATGTCTTCTTCTTTGATGGATGTAGAAGCAAACCAAAACTTCTCTTTGAAACGGAAGAGATAAACCGATGCCAAACTCCAAGAAATTGATATGTATAAAAGAACTTGGAATAAACAAACTTGGGTGTAAACTAGAGTGTTAAGTGAATTTCTCTTCGAAAATTAGCACTCAAAACATGAACATTTTACTAAACAATTTTTGCTCTCAAACTCTCTCTAAGAGATAAACTAGGATGGAAAAGTTAGATTGGAAAATGTGATTCCCTCACAAGATAAAGTCTGAAAAAGTTGGTTAAAAACCAAGTGGGGAAGCGGGTGAAAAATTGCCAAAAACTGCCAAAACTGTTCCCGCCTGGCCTCTCGTTCGAACGAGACTTCTAACAACACACCAGTATGGACTTCGTTAGAATCTCGTTGGAAACCTCGTTAGAACGAACAATCTCGTTCGAACGACATTTCGAACGACAGACCAGTATAGGTTAGTGAGAACTCGTTGGCAAACTCGTTCGAACGAAACCTGGTTCGAACGAAAAACTCGTTCGAACGACATTTCGAACGACTTCCAAAAATTTTGTAAAATTCAATTTTGGCCCAGAAACTTTATATACTTTAATTTAAAGTTCTAATTAAATTTTTCTGAAAATAAAAATGCAGTTTATAATAAACCTAACACCCAATAAACTTTGTTCCAAGCTCCTATATATATATAATTGCATTCATACCTTGGGAGCATGGAACTATAGTTGATGACGTAGAAACGAGGCACGCAAACCGACATATTTGATGAAGCTTTATATTCTTTGCCGATACGTCTTCAACAAACACTTCATAGGCTTGAGAGTATAACAATGACATACTATCCTATGAATAAATGTTTTTGTCTGGAATTGATCCAACACTATACATGGACTCAATTGGAAATTTGTGTCCTTACACCAAACGATATACTTTTTCTCCAATGAAACCTATGAAGAGCCTGTGATATGACTCCAATTTGTTATCATATAATCCTAGTCCTTTAAAGCAGTAAAAAACATGACATCTGTCGAGTTCCATTGTCCACTAATATTCGAGCAAAGCTCGCTTGATGCATTATCATTGTGATGAACGGAGGATCATTGTGAGGGTAAAGCACCTCAGAGAGTTCATCTTTAGAAAATCCTATCACCAATTGGTCTTTGTTTAACTTCCATGGGAGATTATCAACATTTTCGGATAAATTGATTTTGCCAAATATAGGAGCACGCATTAGCTTCATTTAAGCATGATTTTTATCTTGGCTATTTTGTCGCCTCCACCACCATCACCACCTGTAATGAAATGACAATCAAAAGAAATTATTTTCACCTCACATATAGGATCCCTGGATCTCTTTGAAAGATTTGGATCATCCTCGATGTAATCATCATTTCCTCTTTTTCTTTCATTTCCTTCGTTGCAAGGAGATTTTGATCGTCTTTGGGTTTATCGATTTTCTGACCTACCTTCTCTATCAATAAATTTGTAGAGTTTCCCCCTTCGGATCAGACTTTTTATTTTTTTCTTTAGAGCTATACAATTTTCTGTGTTATGCCCATAGTATTCACAATACCTGGATTTATCCTTCCGATTTGGGGGAGACTTTAGCTTCCCGAATAATTTTAAATCTATACTTCCTAGGATTTCCTCCAAATGTGATGTACGCCAATAATGAGAGGATTATAATCATCATACTTCTTGGGTTTCTCTATTTTTTTGTCTTTTTGCTCTTTCTTCTGAGAGACTTTATTCTTGTTGGTCTTGGAGTCGTGAGATTGTTTTACAGTCAAGGCTTCCTCGACATTAATGATTTTGCATGCTTTGATCATCAATTCGGTCATGATCTTAAGGGGATCTTTGACTAGGTCATAATATAACCTCTCACGTAGTAAACTTCTCATCAATGTAGTGATTGTTGTCTTTTCTTCGTAGTCTACAACATTTAATTTTTTGTTGTTAAAGCGAGTGATGTATTCATGTATAGTTTGTCTCGGTGGTTAACGCACACTCAAAAAATGAGCTACCCTTTTAATTGGTTTGGATCCAAAGCAAAAGTTACTGATGAACAGTTCTATGAGTTGTTGATAGCTGTATATTTATCCTCGCGGTAGGTTTTTGTACTAAATTTATTCCAAACCGATAATAGCTTTGGAAAATGCTCGGCTACACATCTCGTCTTGCACAAAGTATATGTTTTCAACAACTTGCTATTATTCTATATGAAGGACCGGATCTATCTTGTCCTCGTATTTCGGAGTAACCATAAGTGGCTTAAACTTAACAAGTGTAGGGAATTTCACAATTATCGAGTTAAAAGGTGATACCTTCATAAAACTTTTGTGCAAGGGGTTTTTGGACTTGGCCATTTCTCCAAAACGATCTTCCAACCACTAAATATATCCATACCAGGAATGCTCTTCCAGATTGGTTTTGTTAGAAGTAGTCTTAGCTTCCCCTGATTGGCCATGAGTTTGAGCTGAGCTCTCTTTCTAAGAAGTCTACTCGGCTCGCATAGATCCTCGCATGATAGTTCTTGACCTGACATATCATTCTCAATGATCTCGTAATTTGGAGGGCTCTATGTGGTAATGACTCCTAGTAGCTCAGGGACCTAAATGATCAAAGGCTTATCAATTGTTTAGTCTATTTGAGGCACTCGATCTCTCTTGATAGAGTGAATTTCCATCATAATAATTAGTAAATCTGATTGATGAGGTAGCCCAAAGACAGTAAGATCAATCGTTGGTAGATCTAGAGTACTTAGACCTACTCCTTCCCTATATATATGCTGGAGGCAGCATTTCTCCTCCGGTTATTGGGATAATAGTTGGAATACTTTGAAGCATCTGAGTAAGATGTCTCACTGTCTCTAGCATATCGTCTTAACCATTGGTTATATTCAGTAAGACTCCTTGAAGATATCCCATATCGGGAGGAGCAGAAGGACTGAAGGCGTTGCCAGCGGTGTGGGTACCTTCTGGAATGTCTGTCATTTTTTTAGCAATGTGGTTACTAAAAGAAAATAGGTGGAAAACAACCACCACTTATCGTTTCCCACGTATAACACTAATCTATTGGTCTAAAATTGGTTTGCCAATTTAGAATAATTTTAGCTCAATCAAACTAATAAATGTAACCACAAATAAATTGGTGAGGTAGAGAGAGATGAGAGAAAGACAAAGACATAAGGGCTTTTACTTGGTTCAGTCCAATATGGTGCATATATCTATGGGTACAATGCCACCATATTTTATAGTTTAGTACAATCCTCTAGAGAGATCTTTAGGGTTTGAATAAAGTATTATCAGTTGCCCTTAACTAAAAGATGTAATGGTATATTTATAGTAGTTAAAACTTAAAGAGATGAAATACCTTTATACATTAGGTATTTAGATCTTTGCACAAGAATAAGAAGTTAAATATTATTCACCTGCATATACATGGTGCCTGTTGAGAGTCCCCACGCATGTCTTTGCATATTACTCATTGTTTATATTCATGGGGATGGCCGACTAGATAGGTGGACAACAAGATAACTGAGTCGACCACATCGGTGTGCAGCTTGAGGGTCCACTAAACATGATAACATATGTCACTATTTATCTAATTTTTTTAGGCTACAGTAGTTATATTACCTAATAATTTGGGAAGCAAGGCAACAAGAACAAAATATATGATTTCATTAGATATTAGAAAATTTACACATCAATGAAAATGTTTGAAAATAAGCGATCTAAAATTGGACCAAAAGTTCTCATAAGCAAGCTTTTTATTCTAATTTGAACCTTCCTTGCATCAAATTGAGCAGCATCATGGATTGAGACTTGTATTTCACCAACCAATTGACCAATTCTCTATTAGAAGACAAGATGTTCTCTTCATCCTCTGATTGAGCCATGGTTGTGATGTGATAAGGAAGTAAATTAATACCAATGTGTAATGATTCCACGTAACTTCCCTCTAAGACCTCAAATTGGGACACATAAGAGCAGGTTTCTTTAAGCCCTCAGATAAAGGTAAAGTCAGCTAATACTTCAAATGGCTGCCTGGAAAGGCTTCAAAGCAACTTTAAAGCTTGTAGAGCTTACGATTGTAAAGAAGGAGGAGTTACTCAGATTTGGATATTATGTTCACGTTGTTGATCAACACTACTGGACTTAATTTCCCTTGCTTGAACCAGGGCCTTAGACATGATCTCCTCATGTTGCTCATGAAAATAAATAACCTAAACTGGTGTAATTAAGCTTGGCACATCCTCAATTGGAGGATTAAGCCTTGCCTTAGGAGATGCTCCACTCAATTATGAATCCCATAAACTTGGGACATCGTCGAGAAATAATGAGAGATCTGATGATAGTGGGACATTGCCAGTAAGATTGGATTCCTTAAAGAGTTCTTGCCAATTATGATTCGGGGTTCTAGTTGCCTCATCTCGAGAGGAAGGATTGAGACTAGAAGTGTCAAGAGTTATTGGGTCTATCTCTTTATTTGTAGCTCGATTCAAAGTAGGATTAATTGATTAAGCAAGAACATCAATTGCCTTATTTATGGGTTCATAGACTTGGATGCTGTAGGAGGTATTTTAGGAGCTCGAATTAGAATTGACTCATCTATGTTAGTTGAAACTACAACTGAGACTACGAAAAAAGGAAATATAAGTTTGAAATCAAATTGATTGGTATAATAATGCCAAAGTGATGAATTTATCCAAAAAGAAAATGTATTGGCCTACTTTTGAATTGGGCCTGACATGCGGGTTTCATTGCTATTATTTTCACACAACTTTTCTTGTGAATGATGAATTTAATAGTGATGGGAAGCTCACCAGATCCAACAGTAGTTGATTAAGTACTAGTATGACGGACTGAGGATGACCTTCACCTAGTTGGTATAGAAAATGTATCTTATTTTTATGCATCTCTAGCTTCTCTTAGAAGTTCCTCCATCCATGTATGATAGCAATTGTTTGAAGTAGAATTCAATAAACTTGGACGACCAATCCTTGAAAATTGGAGTTGCACTTGCATTTAACTGAGCCTCTATAGTGCTAAAAGTTCTTTGAACCCTATAATACTCACCTATCCCATGAAAAATAATGTCTTTGAAAGGTCATAAGACCTAGGAAGAACATGAGGATTGGCTTGGCTCCTCATTAGGATAGATTGGTAAAAACAAAGTTGCCTCACAAACTGGTGGGCAAATATATCTCTATAAAAGACTTAAGAGTTGGTAAGAGTGGAAGATGATAATCCACAATATAAGTCCCTACGAATCAAGAAACTTCCTAACATATAGCAGCCTATGGTGCATTGCGATGATTCTTCAAAATTGGGACCAACCAAAGTGGTAATTTAATGGGTGCTAACAGGGGTTGCACATAAATCATAGGTCTATCTATAAAAAATCTTGTAAACATCACAATAAGATCTTCGAAGATTTTATTCCCAGGTCTTGAGTAATAATAAGAAATGCAATAGCTAAATTTAGAATCATACTTGACATGGAAAATTTCCAAAAATTATGCATGTAGTCACATTTTAAGAACCCATAGTACCCATCTTATTTGACATTGAAAGGGTCCTCAAAAGCTCATAACAACTCTTATAATGAGTCCCAAAAGATAAGGAGCAAGCGCAACCTCCTTGCTTCATGACATTGGTAACCAAGAGAGTGTTCTAACATTACTATTGTTGAGGTGAAAATCTAACATACACACACAACACAATGAATTTATAATTCGTATATGATAATCAAGAGAGGGAGATGAGATAAAAGAGAAACAATAAATGTATGTTGTTCAGTTGGACTTGACCTACATCCATGGGGTGAATGGATGGGGGAGGTCTTTATTCATTTTGGGGAATGGAGAATTAGAGAAGGATAAAAAGATCATAAGCTTCATGTCATTCCATACTACAAGAGGCTTTATATACCGAGCCTTTAAAATTTCCCCCATAATTTATTATATGCACATTAGAAGAGTTAGAATTTAAAGAGGACACGTGCTTGTCTATCATATATTCTCATATTACCTTTTCACCAAGATTATCAATTGCATTAATAGGTAATGTGGTATTCATTTGAAGTAACGATTTGTTGACAAATTATTAGAGATTCAAATGGTTGGGTTGTCGTTAATCTAAATAATTTGGGCAGTTTGCTAACCGAAGTGGGGCATTCGTTCGATGAAGTTGAGGTGCCGGTCGACTGTGACATGTTGTTCATCTTTACAATGTTTTCATATATCTCACACTAATATTATGTGTTCAGTCATTCGTCTGGTCATCAATTCAGTTGTTCCGCAGTTCATGTGTTGATTGTTAGTCCATCTGCCTTATTGTGATGCCATTCATTCGGTTTTGAACTTATCAAAAATATCCCTCTTCAACACTTTGGGACTTACATATAAAACATGACTTGGCAACCAAAATAGAAGAAAGAAAATTATTCAAAATCAGTTACACTTAATGAATTTTTCATATGTCTATGTATAAATATGGAGTAGGCCAAGTGAGCATTTGAGCGTTTCAATTTCCATAGAATCTCGACTGATGACATGAATGGGTGAACTTCCTCTCCCTAAAACTTGAACCTAGTCAATTGAAAGATATCCAAAATAGGAGGACCATCCATCCTAAAATTGATTTCGAATAAATTAAATCCTTCATTCCAAAAATAAATGACAATCGGGATCATTAATGGGTCAGTCTTAATGTCCAATAAGCTAAGTTTAATGGCATCGAAAATGCCGAAAGTCTCCATGTTTGATGATTTAAGAGAAACTATCCTATTCACAAATTTGAGCTAGTCATCATCCAATGAACTTGAATATAGGGGTACTTGGAGTTCAACAAGTTTTTGAACGAGAAGAATACGGTACCCAAACTTGGGATAGTTGGAAGACACGGGTTGTGGAAGATCTTATGTAAAATATGGACCAATTATTAGTACTTTATTCCCACATGAATATTCAGTGGGACAGACAAGTTCCCAACAATAATACACATATTGGCTGTAAAATAGTTGACGGTTTCATTAAAAAAAGGTATTAATTAACCTCTAAAGGGATAGACACCGTTGATGGTGTAAGCTTAAAGAAAAAGCAAGTATGTTTGAGGTTGGAATGTGTTTGGAAAGAGAAGACAAGTGATAAAAAAATGAATATGCACTAAAATGAGCTTAAACGGCTTAAAGGGAACCGTTTGAAATGCAAAAAAAACAAGTCAAAACTTGAAATGCGTCCATGAGCACATTGCCTCCAAAAGGCTGAGTCTTGGGGAAGTAGAGAGACAAGTGGCACTTTTGGTGTCTACATAAATCCAAACTTCCTTATGATTATATTTTTGGTATATTAATAACCCATAAAATAAAATGGTGATGGTTTCAAGAAACCAGATGCATTTTTTGAAAGGAAACTACAAAAATTTGTCCATGTTTGAATTAATTAATCTTAAATGACAACTAAAAGTCACTATTTGGACACTTCTACACGTGTTGTGAGATTTGGTAAGGCCACTGCAAATAAAATGGCATGCACACAAAAGGGTTCTAGAATTTAGAGGAAAAAGTGTAAAATTGTTATTTGGATATTTTATACCAAATTTGGTTATGATGCAAGTATTTACCAAATGGCTGAATTAAAATCAGATGCCAAGATAATTAAAATTAGTTAACATAGAAATTCAAGTGCCAAAAAAAATTATGAAATAAAAATTCAACAACACAATTGGTTCTTATTTCCATTAATTTATAAAAGAGGAAATTACAAAAGCTAGAATCATAAAAGACATCATTCACTTCGAACTAGATATGATGTGGCCTTATACTCGAACGCAATTCGAGAACAATTTCTCTATGGGAAAGATAATGAAGGTCACGATCCTTAGGGATACCTAGTTGACAGATGTAAATTGTGGAAAATTTCATTTCCATCTTCCAGAGAATAATTGTCCTGTGTAAAAAGATAATAATGGATGCCCGTATGGTGGTCTTGATCTCTCAATAAGCAACATTTTATCTTAACCTCATGATAAAAGAATGATAAGGCTTGGGGAATAAGGGGATTATGGATTAATGAATGTGATGAGTGTCTTCGAAGTGCAGAATGGTCATAACTTCCCAAAGAGGATTATCCAATGCATGACCTCACAAAAGAACCTAAGGGGAGAGGTGAGAAAAAGAGTGATGGAAGTTTAAGGCCTTATCAACATCAGTGTCAGTGGAGATCTTAGAAATGGAGTTGTAGCCAATGTTTAGACCACCTTGGACAAGCATTCCTAAGTCTTTAATAGGGTCACCAAATAAGTTGTAGGGGAAAATAACCATTTTAAAAGGACAAGATCGGAGAAATTAGTTACCACAGTGTGCCTTTTGAAGCTAAGGGTGCCAAAGCTAGCACCAACACAAACATATGAGGTGTTGAGCTCATTAGAAAATTAATTTCATGTGCTATATACAAAATTATGGTAAGGACAATTGGCATCCTTGGGTTTATATGTCAATTTAGATTGAGATAAGTGACCCCAACCAGTCAAGAGATTCAAATATGCAATTGTATCCCTGTCAATAGGGATATAAGGCATATATCATCTTAACGAGGCATAGGTAATGTGGGGATGGATAATATAAGTTGGGAAACCACTTGAGCATGATGACTAATTAAGTAATGGGGACGACCAAAGATAACTCACAACTAAAGACAGGAAAATCATAATTTCACTTCGAAGGTGCCTCCCGTGAAGGTACATTGAGATGATATAGCTTCGGGATGTAATGAGGTACTTTCGGATGATCACAATAAGAATTGAATGAGTTGTGAATTTTGTAGTTGGGCTCATTCTCAGACCTCTCAACGGGGAAAGTGATGTTAAGGTCCATAGTGTCCTTAGGTTCTTCTTCTTCTTCAGGTCAAGCCACTTTAGCACTTTGTTGAATAAGATAGAAATTAGATCCACGACGAGTGGAGGGAGAAAAATAGTCATGATAATCCCATCCTTGTCCACCTCGGGAGTTAACAAAAAAATCATCATCACAATAGCCATCAGCAGCCATTAGAGAGTTCATGCCGCTATTGGAAGGCTTGGAAGAGAAATCACAAAAAAGTTTAAATCTAAAGTTATTGTTCTATTGATGAGACATCTTCATCCATAGATATAGGAAATGAAGAGATAAAGTGCTTAGACTGAAAGACCAAGATGATGATGACTGGGAGCAATGATATCTTCATATTCGCAAGACGTGTAGTTGTGCACATGGGTAATGATGATCGGATGTGGGATATCAGAATGAGAAAACTCAATAGTCCACTAATTATTTTTTCTCAAAAATCAATGAGTACGAGGGGTATGTTTGTAACATATTATCACGGCCCAATGAGGTGTTCCACGTAGGTCATAACTCGACAATAACAATCGAACTATGATATAAAAATCAAAGTAATTCTCAACATGCATGCATAACACTTGTCACAACTTGAACGTGGCATTGAAAAACAAAAAGAGACAATTTTAGGGAACCTGTCACGTTCGAGGATCACTCCCACATACTAAGTATAGTTATAAGTCGTACCTCACCTTTAACCTCAAAACATGAGCCAAGGAAATCACTAATTCTCTACCCGTACCCCACGCTATATGAAAGGAACCCCTTATTAACACCCACGAGTTATAACAGGTACTTTCGGCACATAGTATCCGGGGCAAAATAACCAAGGTAAAGTCTGTCTCTATCACCGGATTACCAGCACGGTTGCCCAAAAAGATATCCCCTAGTACATATCCCACGAGCACTCACACATGGTATGTTGCACATAAATATTCCAGAATAACAATCCTACACATACATAGATTAATAAGCCTTAAATCCATAATCCTTGAATTAATTAACCTCTTCTAATTAAGAATTAATCATCAAAACATTATTAATTTTGTTTAAATGAAGTTCCTAACTCGTGCTAATGAGTTTCCCTATATCGTTCGAATGACCTACATAAATTGTTCGAACGAAATCTCCACTGTTGTTCAAATGTCCTTAAAGCCTGTTTAAATGAGACCCACAACCTCATTCTAACGAGGTCTAAATCTCGTTCCAATGAGATGAACTCATTACATCTCCTCCAAAAACCCAATTCGGCCATTCCTAACCTTAAAGCCTATTTTAAAAGACTATAAACACCATAAACCCCATTCTTATTTAGATATAAGTGTTCTAACGATAATCCAAACCTATGTCTACCAGGTTTATACAATTTAACATGAATTTAAGGGATTTACTTCATATTCATATAAAAAACAAGTTTTATAATTTTAGATATTGAATCTCAGATTCATACTAATTCGTAAAATTAATAAGTGGATTTTATATGATTTAATGTTATTCTAAAAATTATAAATCAAGTCTACTTTAGATTCATAAAGATTTCTACTCAAATAAGTGTATATGGTTAACATGGATATTAACATAAATTATGTCATTAAGTTAATTGACTTCTAAAATTACATTATAATAGTATTAGTTTTAGATGCAAATAAACAGATATACTGTAACATAAAAATATTTTGATTCCTACACTAGATAAACTTGCCTTAGCCCAAAGTAGGATGGATTCCAAACTCTAATGCTCCAATTCCTCTTCTCTCCAAGATGCATCTCCTATTGAAACCTTAAGGTTCTTCTACAAAGTTGTTAATGTGAAATTAGTTTAACCTTATGACCTTCGAAATATATTAATTCCAAAATTAGGTTTAGGCCCATATGAGACACAACCCAACGAGCCCAAATATAATTCCAAATGGCCCAAAACATTGTTCAATCCATATAGCAACCCAATGGACAACTGACATTTTAAGTAATAAATAAACAATCGAAATATCCCAAAAGTTAACCCAAAATATGATACCAATCAACTAAACATTTTATCCGGTATGAGTCCAAAATTAAATATTTAACTATTTATTAATTTAACGCAATATGAAATTATGGAAACTACATCACGATCGGTGGAACCCTACACCGAGGGGGTAATTCAATAAGGAAACACTTGATACCAGATTCCTGACAATTTTTGTGGTCTTCTTTTATTATCAATTGAACTATCAAGTTATCTAATTTAATTTCTTTACGTTTATGTTTAAAATGATTCTTAAATCCTTTCTAACTGGAGGCAGTTTTTCAATTATTTTCACCAGTTGAAATGACTCGCTTAAAGACATGTATTCGATATGAATTTCATGAAGAATTATTTGAATTTATTGAACTTGACTAAGAATAATCTTGGAATCCTAGAGGTTGTTGGTGGCCAGGTACGGTAACGGGGAACCTAGTGATGATGAGTAATAACGAGTGGACAATTATTATCCCCTAAAGAAGTTAGAGGAACGACCTTATTAGTCTTCCTATCCTTATCTAGTTCTACTTGTCTCTCCTTTTTCCCTCTCTTTCTCCCAATCTAGGGACTTTTTCTCCCATAGGGACATCATCCTTTTATTGGTGCTAATTGTACCTTGGGTACCTTACTTGCCTTGGGTGCTATGTTTTTTTGGTTGGCATGGATGGTGTCAAGATCTATGGTCCTTTGAGGATGACCCATCATTTCTTTAGGGTTTTTAGGACGGGTGGAAAGCAAAAATCACCCTCTTCTTCTTCTTCTTCTTCTTCTTCTTCTTCTTCTTCTTCCTTCTCCTCATCCTCATCCTCGTCCTCGTCCTCCTCCTCCTCTTCTCAAATTCATCCTAATATGATGACTTCATATGGAAAGCGTAGAGTGAAGTCCTAAAGGAAAAGTTCTTCAATTTTTCCTCCAAGTCATCCTCATCGTCAATTAAAATGCTGTAGGTGGGAAATAGAGCTTCACCTATATACACCCCTCTGAAACTGGGAATGGGTGTGTATATCAGAATAAATGAATCACTAACCACCAAGTAGTCAACAACAGTGATTTTGGGATCTAATGTGAAGTTCATGGCCGATACATTTACAGTTCCTAGGCAAAAATGACTTGAACATCTCTCAAATGGCGTCTGCCGTCGGTTGGTGTTTGCCTAGCCTAAAATTTCTTAAAGTCGACGTATTGATTTTTTTATTTTCTCTTGCAATAAGGTCTTCTCAAAAGGAAAATGGACGATTAGTAACAAAATGGCCAAATTTATGTAATAAGTTTTGTATACGGTGGATGACCTACTAGGATATTTGGCGAGGATAAGCACATAAAGACCAATGTAGTTTTCATTGTATAATAACCTGCAAAATAATAAGATATCCCTATTAGTGTCCTTTTACGATCTATGCAGCCAAATCACCAGATTATGGAACTTGTGTCTCGCTTATAAATAGTATGTTCTAGACCCAAGAGAAGTTTTTAGGTTATGGCAATACCTGGTTTTGTGTAAGCCTAGATCAGTCCTATAAATCTGGTTAATGTCTATTATACAATATGAAAGAATCTTCCATTTTCTTAGATTAGAACTATTCCATAGAAACAAAGTACTTCCACCAAAACTGGGTGAAGGGGGAACCAGACCCCCCCCCCCCCCCCCCCTCTATTATTGCAATAGTCATAAAAGCCACACCACCATGCTCGTCATTTGGCAAGGTCCTTATATTTAAATTTCTATGGATGCGATATTTAATACGAAATGATTCAAAATTATTTTTGAGGTCTCGTACTTTTTCAAGTGCCTAGACATGGTTGTGAGAAAATGGCAACAGAAGAAGATATGAAGAAGAAAAATATTTGAATGTCAGGAATTCAAACATAGAGAGAGAAAGTGAAGTCTGGGAGCACCCCTGAATGTTCAAGTAAAGGAAGGTATAAGGGTGATTGAAATTATTATACCCATTTTTTGTTAGAAAGGAGTTGAAATGATGTCCTCTTGGGCAAAGAGACCCACTTTAGTTCATCCCAAGTCACGCACCTCACGTGTGATGATTGCTGAGAGAATGTTTTTTGCGTCGCACGCTAATGATTAAAATCCCACTAATCTCAAGTAGGATGCATGCCAGTTAAAAAGCGATGCTTGAGGAAACCAACATTAACATATGCACAATTAATGAGGCAAAATTAGGCCAATTGGGACTAAAGATCGATCGCCCTAATTTTAAGGGAAATTGAAGGGACTATTAGGTGAATACATCATGTGGCATGACACGTGGCATTGAGAGATCAAGACAATGCAATCGTCTAAAGATCACAAAACTACATATGGAGGATCAAAAGAGGTAATGATCTAAATTGGCTGAATACAAGTCTAATGTAATTCCACTACTTTAGAGATAAGATCAAAGCTGATAACTAATCAGCCTAAGAAAATTTAGGATTGTAGGACACTTGCACTTATAAATGGCGACGTCCTCAATGGTTTGGTATAGGACAACTAACAACACTAATACTCAAGTCGTGCTTTCATTTCTCTATTAATAAATCATTCTCCTTCATTTCCCATAGACGTAGGCAAAGTGATGTGCTAGACCACATAAAATTGTGTTTCTTTCTCATATCATACTTTTTTACCGCGGTTGAATTATAATTTTGCAATTATTGTGCATTTTATATTGCTTACATTCACTAAACAAAACCTAAATCCCCAAACACTCCTATACATAAGCAATTTTTCATGTACACAATAAATCAAACCAACATCTTGAAATTAAATCAACATATATTAAAAAAATCATAAAAACTAAGGTTAGTGTAGTTATCCATAAACTGGATTCCGTTTCTTTTCCCAAAATAATTTAATCTAAAAGTTTGTGTACAAATTAAATCTAATCCATCTACCTGTTCAAACCTCTCTCGCCGGTGGGATGGTTCAAACCCAACGATGGTGGTGGTGATGAACTCTGACTACGGTGGTGTTTAAATGTGACATTGATGGTTGGTTTTCATGATGTTGATGGTAGAGATAAAAAATATTAATAGGGATAGGGAAGAGGATCATTGGAGAGAAAATGTTGATGATAGATATTTGCATGGTGAAAATTATGCTTTGGTAATCCTCCATTTGTGAAGATTTGTAAAAATCTGTGTGATTGGAGAGAGAAACAATGTGTTTTGGGGTTGGGATTTGTTGAATTTTGGTGTTTTAGTAAAAACATATTATTAAATGGTATATATAATTACGAATTGTGAGTTTTTTTTACTCTGTTGGCATTCTCTTAAAAAGTAAAAGGTTATGTCTATGAAATCAACGAGTTGGGTTGGCCATGTCAAATTATGAATTAAAAAGTGAGGGTTAAATTAAAAAAGGGTAGGATTCAAAAAATTTCCCATAATAGCCCCCTTGTAGTAATAACCCGATAAGATTAGAAAATGACACGATTAACTCGTATTAGATTTACAAATACTCAAAACTTAATACTCAAACACGAAACAACCCAACCCGAATATGACACGACTAACCTCAATTGTCAACCTAAAAAAACCTAATATTTTGTGAGTGGGGCCACATCCTTTTACCACCAACAACTTCTTTACCATGTCGAACTGAAGGTTATATAAATGTATCAGAAAAAAGAGTAATGCTATACAAACAAAAAAATGCGACACAAAAGTGCGAAACAATTGATGTGTCGCACTCGTATTGACTCGTGTTCGAGCTCCACAAAACTACACTCTCAGGCCACATTTGCCTTTTCAATTGAATCTGAAGACTAAATGAATTTGATGTCTGAATAGACCCATAAATGAATGTATTTACACAGATCCGGACTTCGGATTCAGGCTTCATAGTATACCTACCTCTTAATCATTCAAAGGAAAATATCCGTTACCCTCTTAATCTAATATATAGATATAAAAATGGTGCCTCTTAGAATAGTTTCGCCACATGGCTCATGCAATTTACTCCCTTATTGAATTATGTGAAATTTAAGAGAGGAGATGAAGATATAACATTTTTATATTTATATATTAGATATATTAGATTAGATTAGATATATATATTAGAATTAGTTTAACAATATTTTTTTAATAGAAACTGTGGTATTTCTAAACTGAGACTCCAAGAAATTTCACCATGTATTATAATCGATTTGTCCATTTTTTTTTCTTTGCTTCATTCCAGATACCAGGATTAATATCAAGAACAAATACACATGTGTGACTAGAAACTCTAAGTGTTAAACTCTAAGTATTTTTTCCTTGGAAGGATTTGTTAATTGTTTAAGTATTAAACATTATATATATATATATATATATATATATATATATATATATATATATATATATATAGAGAGAGAGAGAGAGAGAGAGAGATACATACCACTTGTGCGAACCATTTTTTTTAAAATAATAAAAAAATATTTTCAATTCATTTTTTATGGAATTTAAACATTTCAGACAACCCCACAAAAACAAATCAACTTAAAATATTTTTTTTGTTACTTTAAAAAAATCGATCAAACCATGTCAATTTTTAATGGCTTAAAAACTGACATAGTTTGATCATTTTTTTGAAATAGCAAATTTTTTTAATGAACTAATTATTTTTTGTGGAGTCCCTTTAATGTTTAAACACCACACAAAAAAAATCAACTAAAAATTATTTTTTTACTATTTTTGATAAAAGGTCTGCATCTATGGACCTCATATGTTTTATGTATGAGGGACTATATATATATATAAAATCAGGCTCTCCAATATACCTCGTTAAACATAACTATAATTGTACTTATTTTTTTAAAAATAGTAAAAAAAAATTGAATTGATATTTTTTATATGGGTTCATGATATTTCAGTATTCCCCCATAAACATATTCGGCATAAAATAATGTATTTTTTATTTTTAAAAAATAGTTTAAAAAAATGACAGTTTTAAAGGGTAAAAACTCTCAGTTTATATCGAAAGACATTATTTTCAGTTGATTTTTTACATGGTGTAATACCCCGCCAAATTAAATTCCAGGTGATCAGTCCTTTATAAAATTTAAAACAGAATATTCGGTTGGTTCATTCTTAGCATCACCATCGAAAAGCATTTTTTTATCACCTATAATTAATTAAGCTAGTGTCAAAACCTATTCTCCAATAATTAACGTCAATTAATTTAAACCATTTAACACATGCACCATACTTATGAATAAACAAATAATGAATAAAACGCAATCTAACTGAATATAATAAAACTGGAATAAGCGTCCCAATTAAACAAAATCCAAACTATCAATCATAAAAATACTGAATCCAACTGAAACTGAAATACTGAAATGAAATGAGTACAACATCTCTCTGACATAAATTAAATGAGGATGGGTGACACATGCCCTAACTAAGAAACCTAAATCAAAGAAATGAAATCATAGATGTGGAGGCGTTTAAATATGAGGACCTGCAACTCCCACAATAGCTACAGCACGTCAAAAGATCCAACAATCTAAGCTTGGTGCCCCTGTGGCTGGACACCTAAAAATAATTTCACAAGAAAAAAAGATTTTTCAAGAGACGGGTCATAGCACGAGTGAAAAATATTTTAAAACAATTTAGCAAGCATATAACGTGCAGTAAAGCATATAGAATACACATGTTTGATTTTCAAACACTCACTTGAAATTCTCACCTCTCAACTATTATGCACGCCTAGCGTACCTGTAAACCCTCCTAGTTATCACCATCACTTAATTATAACATAGACATAAACCTTCTAACTATAACTCGTAGTAATAACCCGTATTTCCCACCTATTATTAGTATGAAGTGTTCTCGCATTTACCATCCTGAGTAGGAGTTTCACAATAAGGTTAAGTGCTAACAGACTTAAGTTATATAAGAATTCATTATCTTCCTTATCCATAAATTTCACACAGTAGATAATATCACAAGTATATATACACATTCGTCACTATATTATATATATACTATTACTCCACCCTTAGCCTCAGTTGCAATGCATGCATACTTTGCTATCAAGTCCCCGTATATCATGTACAAATTACGAACCATTGGTTCTTTATCTCTCTAGAACCATAAATAACAATCATACATATTTGGAGGCGAACATAGTCCTAAGCCATTAGGTTACGCACATACCTACACACCCAAATGATCGTGCAATACCATTATTCACACAAATGGCAATCCAACCTAAGTCCTATGTTCTGAAGTACAAGTCAAATATCCCCCCAAAGGCTCCTCAAGATAAGACTGTCTCCTTCACAACCTCCCGTGATAGCGAGAATCGTAGGTATGTCAATACACATAATAAATCAAGCAATATGTAATCACACCACCTATCTATATACTATCGATATTGGTATACATACGACCCATATCCCAAGAATATACGTAGTACATTTATCTCTCGAATATCCTACGTATTATCAAATTATAACTTCACTCTTTAGCATACGCTTTCATGTTTTGCGCACCACTCAAAGTGTACATAATATTTTACCCATAATATCAGTAGTTAATATACTATATCCTACTAGTCTAAATTATAAATTTCCTCAAATTCCCATAACCCGAATCATTCTCTAATTTAGGTAAATCTCTCGCGGCAACCGCATTACGATATTCCCTAAATACACCATTATAAGATCAAGACTACTACCCAACTAAACCTACTGGTCCTCTAACACAAGTCCAAGTATTTTAAAATAATTCCCTCAATTAAATTCCAAATGATTTTCTAACTATTTTAAACAAAAGGAGAAAGTTGGCCAAAGCTGGGCAGCCGAATCGATTCTGCCCAGTCCGAATCGATTCGCCGCTACAGATATGAAAATTTATGTTACTGTTTATATGGGTTTCTCCAATATTCAACCCCAAATCCTTAATTTAATCATCCCAAACACCAATTCAATCATACCATTTGTTATACTAACATAATTACAAAAGTTCTAAGGTTCAAAGATCACAATTTCATCAAAAGGCATCAATTAATTGGGAGTAATTCAAGACTAAACTTAAAGAACCCTAGTTTATCATCTCCCTCAAGAATTATCATAATATCAGAATTACACATCATTATTCATTCAATTTTGTGGTTTATCATCAACTTATTGTTGGGAAATCAAACCTATATTATAATCAGTCCTAGATTATGATTTAAATCCTTCAATTTCATACACCATCCATACTCAATATCAACCTACACTAATATAGGTGTTACTATTGCTTTACGTTTGAAAAAATTAAACACTTGCCTCTCTAAGGAAGGCCTGATCCTCAGGTTTAGTTGCTATGGATGGGTTCCTCGTTCTCCGATCGACGCAGTGGTGGTCTCGGTGGTGTGAGATGGTGGTTCTTGGCCTTAGACTCCTAAAATTGGCTATCTTTCTTCCTCTGTGACTCTCCCTTGGATTTTGTGGATGAAAACCCTAACTTCCTTATGTATCATATATATTTACTCTCCAAATCTCATACATAATTAAAGCCCAAAAATAAAAATTACCAAAATGCCCTCCTGAGATGTCGGTTTGGCCTAAAATTGTCCTGGTACCCAAACTAAATCACCGAGGAGGCTTTTTTTTTACTATCTCGACCCTTTCGTACTCATTGGCATATCTTAAATAACTATTTGGGTTACTTATGAATAATTGATTTTTTATTCCGTTAATTTAGTCCCAACACGACTGACACGCCCGTCCCGACTTAATTACCGTAATTGTCCATTGTCGTATTTCTCGCTCACGATAATTCTCATAAATTCATGATCATATTCAAAATCATATATTACTTTATTCACTTAGTAATATTCAATATAGTTCTCACTAATAAATACTAATTTTTATCGCACTAGTTAATATTTATTTTAATCCGAATTAATTATCAATTAATTTCCCATATTTAATTTAATTAATCCTTTATTTAAAAATCATAAAAAATATGGGGTGTTACATATTACCCCCTTACAATGGAATTTTATCCTAAAATTTGGAAAGTAAAAGTATACTTGGTAAAAATAACTCTGGATATTTTTTGCGCATCTCATCCTCACGCTCACAAATAGACTCCTTGACATTATGGTGCCGCCAATGAACACGTACTAACGGTACCACATTCGACCTTAAATTTCCTCTCACTACGGTCTAGAATGGCAACTGGGGCCTCCTCGTAGGAACTATCGGGATGTATATCAATCTCATCTAAATTAGTATGAGTGTGAGCCAACTCATCCCAAAGATATCTCCTAAGAGAAGAAATGTGGAATACATTGGGAATCCTATGCAAGTGCTCGGGTAACCCAAGTTTGTAATCCATTGGCCCAATCCGCCCAATATTAGGGAATGGACCTACAAATCTTGGTGCCAACTTCCATTTCTTCCCAAATCGCATTATCCCCTTCATAGGAGATACTTGTAGCAATATCTGGTCCCCCACATTGAACTCCCTAAAAAACCTCTTAGCATCGACGTATATCTTCTGTCTATCCTGAGCAACTCGTATGCAACTCCTACTCATCTCAATCCTGGCTGATGTATCCTGAATCACCTCTAACCAACAAGAAGAAGAACGACAAGCTTTGCTATACAACGCCTCAAATGGGGCCATGCCAATAGTGAACTGATAAGAGTTTTTGTATGCAAACTCCATCAATGGAAGGTACTGTTCCTAATCTCCCCAAAAATCCTGAATACACATACCTAACATATCCTCCAGTATCTGATTAGTCCTCTTGGTCTGCCCGTTCGTCTAAGGGTAGTAGACTGTACTCAAACGTAACTCGGTACCCATGGCCTCCGGGAAGCTCTCCCAAAAATGAGACACAAAATCTTGTCCCGATCGGACACAATATTTAGGGGCACACCGTGAAATCTCACTATCTTCGCAATAAAAATCTAGGCATACTGTGTCGTAGTGTAGTCAGTCCAGACTCGCAAAAAGTGGGCTACCTTAGTGAACCGATCTACAATCATCCATATCGAATCGTGACCCCTCTGATAAGTAGGCAACCCTGTGATGAAATTCATGGAAATGCTCTCCCATTTCCACATAGGAATCTCTAGCGACTGAAGAAACCCTGTCGGTTTTTTATGGTCCACCTTGACTAGATGACAGGTGGCACACTTTGAGATGAACTCAGCAATGTCTCTCTTCATGCCACTCCACCAATACTATCACCTCAGATCGTGGTACATCTTATCCCCGTCGGGATTTACTGCAAATCGAGATTCATGCGAATCCATCATCATCTCTTGTCGTAAATAATCCCCCTATGGAATAACCAGACGTCCATTAAAGTGCAAGCCTCCCTAAAAAATCACTGAGTAAGACTCGACTCCCTCTGTTAGAAGATGTCGAATCTGCTCTTGACAAAATGGATCCGCTGCCTAGGCCTATACAACCCTCATCACTATCTGAGGCATAATTATCACGACTGACATTAATGATCTAACAATCACATCCAGCTGTCCCAGTTCCTTCCATTTTTCATTCCACACCTCGACTATCTCACCCTCTGGCCTATGTCTCAACGCATGTGCTACCAAGTTAGCCTTCCCCAGGTGATACTGGATCTCAAACTAGTAGTACTTCACAAATTGAAGCCACCTTTGCTGACGTATATTCAACTTTCTCTGAGTGAACAAGTACTGTAGTGATTTGTGATATGTGAACAAGTGAAACTTTTCTCCCAACAAATAATTTCACTAAATCTTAAGTGCGAACACGACTGCTGCTAACTCCGAGTTGTGGGCGGGGTAATTCTCTCGTGAGGATTAAGCTTGTGTGAAGCATAAGATATATCCCAATCCTGCTACTATAATATAATACCAAGCTCTTGTAGGGATGCATCAGTATAGACTAAGTACTCCATTCCCGGTCTAGGCAGTGATGGAACTGGTGCTGAAGTGAACTTGTCCTTAATCTCATCAAATGCCAACTGACACGCATCATCCCAAACAAACAGTACACCATTATGGGTCAAATTAGTCATCGGGACCGCAATCTTTGAAAACCCTTGGATGAACCGTCTATAATACCCGTCTAGCCCCAAGAATAACGCACCTATGTCGGTGTTGTTGGCTATCCCTAGTCCCTCACCGCAGACACTTTTCTCGGGTCCACTAGTATCCCTAGCTCGAAAATTATATGCCCTAAAAGCTGAACATCTCCTAGATAAAATCCATATTTCTCATACTGAGCATGCAGTTGATGCTCACGTAGTGTCTGTAGAACCCGGCGCAAATGCTCAGAATGCTCCTCCTCAGTATGGGAATAAATCAGGATGTCATCTATGAAGACAATTATAAACTAGTCCAGGAACTCTCTGAAAACCCTATTCATCAAGTCCATAAACACCGCCGACGCGTTGGCCATCCCAAATGGCATAACTCAAAACTCATAGGATCCATATCTCATCAAAAAAGCGGTCTTTGACACATCCTGACCCCTGATCCAAAACAGATGATAATCGGACCTTAAATCTATCTTCGAGAAGTAGGCTGCTCCTCTAAAATGGTCAAATAAGTCATCAATACGAGGCAATAAATATTTATTTTGTATCATGAGTTTATTTAACTCCCGATAATCCATGCACAGTCATAAGGATCCATCATTCTTCTTCACAAACTGAATTGGGAACCCCAAGATGAGATACTCCTACGGATGAAACCCTATCCCAATAACTGCTCAATCTGATCCCTCCGCTCCCTCGTCTTCGTACGGCAAGCTGCACGAACTATCAATCAAGTGCCTGGCAGTAAATCAATCACAAACTCTATCTCCCTACTCTATGGTAGCCCCAGTATGTCTTGAAATACATCGACGAACTCTCTAACAACCAAAATCAAATCAAGGGGGATCACAACTCTCGTAGAGGTCTCCTCCTCTATATAATATAAGTGAGCGGACGATCCTCCCTCGGGTGAGGCATCGCCATTATAAACATCTCCTGACCAGGGATAGCGAAAATAATTCTCTTACTAAAGTAGTCAATCATGGCTCTATACGCGACTAGGCAATCCATCCCAATAATAGCGTCATACTCAGACATGTCTAAAACAAGCATATCGACTGTCAAAATAAGACTCTCAATCACTATACCCACACCCCGACATATAAAAAAATCACCGACCCATTACCTAACGACGAGTCTACACAAGTCACTATACTGTAGGCCGTGTCTAATGACCCTATGGCCCGTGAAAATCTAGTGGCTATGAAAGAGTGTGAGGCCCCGATGTCAAATAAAATATTCTCTATGAACCCGTAGATAAAAAACATACCATCAACTGTGAGTGGAGCCTGTGGATCTTCTGCCTGGTGGATGTTGTAAACATGCCCATACTGTAGTTGTCCCTGCTAAATCAGGGCTGCTGGGATGGCAGGCAAAGTTGGAACTTGCACTAGTACTAGGAGCGGTTGGGAAAATCGGCCTCTGGAGCTCTTGGTGAGCACCTTGATGCTGTGGATACTTCCCCTTGTCGGAGAAATCGAATTGTTTGTGGCCTATATTTCCATAAATGAAATATCTACCTTATTAGTTACCTCCTATCTAACCCTGTAGGCCGTTACCATGCCTCCCCTGGTCCTAGTGGCCCTGCAGTAAGTGTTGCTGACCCGGGTGGCCTTGTTTTCCCTACTGGCCGTAATGGCCATGCTGACCCTTGTGGCCATGCCTGAAACCTCCTAGTTATCACCATCACTTAATTATAACATAGACACGAACCTTCTAACTATAACTCGTAGTAATAACCCGTATTTCCCACATATTATTAGTATGATGGGTTCTTGCATTTGCCATCCCGAGTATGAGTTTCACAATAAGGTTCATTGTTCACATACTTAAGTCATCTAAGAATTCATTATCTTTCTTATCCATAAATTTCACTCAGTAGATAATATCACAAGTCTATATACACATTCTTCACTATATGATATATTTATATATACTATTATAGCACCCTCATCCTTAGTTGTGGTGCATGCATACTCTACTATCAAGTCTCAGTACACCATGTACAAAATAAGAACCATTGGTTATTTATCTCTCTAGAACCATAAATAACAATCACACATATTTGGAGGCAGACATAGTCCTAAACCTTTGGTTTACACACATACCTACGCACCCAAATGACAGTGCAATACCAGTATTCACAAAAATGGAAATCCAAGATATGTCCTATGTTTTGAGGTACAAGAAAATATCCCCCAAAGGCTTCTCAAGATAAGACTGCCTCCTTCACAACCTCCCATGATAGCAAGCAGCGTAGGTATGTCAATACACATAATAAATCAAGCAATAGGTAATCAAACCACCTATATATATATATATATATATATATATATATATATATATATATATATATATATTATCGATATAGGTATATACACGTCCCATATCCCAAGCATTATATGTAGTACATTTATCTCCTGAATATGCTACGTATTATCGAATTATAACTTCACTCTTTATAGTACACTCTTGAGTATTGCTCACTAGTGAAAGTGTACATAATATTCCACCCATAATATGAGTAGGTAATTTATTATATCCTACTATTATAAATTATTAATATCCTTGGATTCTCGTAATCCGAATCATTCTCGAATTTAGGTGAATCTCTTGCGTTAACCTCATTACGTTATTCCTTAAATACACCATTATAAGATCAAGCCTACTACCCACCTAGGCCTACTGGTCCTCTAACATAAGTCCAAGTATTTTAAAATAATTCCGTCAATTAAATTCCAAATGATTTTCTAACTATTTTGAACAAAAGGAGAAAGTTGGCCAAAACTCGGCAGCGGAATCGATTCAGCCTGGTTCAAATCGATTCGGCGCTCCAGATATGGAAAATTTATGTTACTGTTCATACGGGTTTCTCCATATTCCACCCCAAATCCTTAATTTAATCATCCCAAACACCAATTCAATCATACTAAATGTTATACTAACATAATTACGTAAGTTCTAAGGTTCAAAGGGCATCAATTAATTAGGATTAATTCAAGATTAAACTTAATAAACCCTAGTTTATCATCTTCCTCAAGCACTACCATAAAATCTCAAAATTATACATCATGATTCATTCAATTTCATGGTTTATCATCAACATATCATCGGGAAATCAAACCTATATTATAATTAATCCCATATTATGATTTAAATCCTTCAATTTCATACACCGTTCATACTCGATTTCAACCTACACTAACATGGGTGTTATTATTACTGAATGTTTGAAAAAATTAAACACTTTCCTCTCGAAGGAAGGTCTAATCCTCTGGTGTAGTTGGTATGGATGCGTTCCTCGTTCTCCGATCTACGCGATGGTGGTCTCGGTGGTGTAAGATGGTGGTTCTTGGGCTTAGACTCCTAGAATTGCGTCTCCTTCTTCCTCTGTGACTCTCCTTTGGATTTTGTGAATGAAAACCCTAACTTACCTTACGTATCAGATATATTTCATGTCCTAATTTCGTAGGTAATTGAAGCCAAAATATGAAAATTACCAAAATGCCCTCTCGAGATGCCAGTTTAGCCTAAAATTGCTCCAGGATCCAAACTAAGCCTCCGGGTAGACTTTTCTGACTATCTCGACCCTTCGAATGCATTGGCGCACTCGAAATGACCATTTGGGTTACTTATAAATAATTTATTTTTTATTCCATTAATTTAGTCCCGACGCGACTGACAAGCGCGTCCCGACTTAATTATCGTAATTGTCAGTTATCGTATTTCTTACTCGTGACAATTCTCATAAATTCCTGATCATATTCACAATCATATATTACTTTATTCACTCACTAATATTCAATATAGTTCTCACTATTAAATACCAACTCTTATCTCACTAGTTAATATTTATTTTAATATGGATTAATTGTCAATTAATTTCCCACGTTTAATTTAATTATTCCCTTATTTATAAATCATTAAAAATATGTGGTGTTACATAGGGGCACAATAAAATATCATGAACTCATATAAAAAAATAACATCTCAAATTTTTATACTATTTTAAAAAATGGGTATGTTCATAGGTATGTTGCTAGGAAGCATGATGGAGAGACTCGTTGTATATATATATATATATATATATATATATATATATATATGTGTGTGTGTGTGTGTGTGTGTGTGTGTGTGTGTGTGTGTGTGTGTGTGTGTGTGTGTTTTGGGGAAGTTAATTGTATTTTTGTTTGATCACTTTGTAATAAGAAATGGGTGTGTATTTTTTGCCTAAATAAAATAAACATTTCTTCTACTCAACAAAATTGATGATTTGATTATTTTATTTTGCGATAAAAATAAAAACATATAAGGATAAAAAGTTGATTTATGTTATATCTCATTTCGTTATCATTAAGAATTAGGTTCATTGAGGCTATGCCCAAATTCTAATATATTCACTATTAGATAGCTTCCAACATTAAGTTGTGGCATTGTGCGTGAAACTATTCGATTAGAATTATGTCAAATTTATTTTTAGCACAATCCCCATGGAAAGAGTAGTATATCGTAAAATATAGGATACTATTTACCTGATATGAGTGGATTTTGTTAAACGAAAATGTAATTACCCTTTTTCATTAATATTTAATTAGTTTAATTATAATTAATGTACATTTTAGTTTAGTATAAATATTGATTTTGATGATTCCTAACATTTTTTTTTATTGTCTATGTAAATATTTTTAATATAGCTCTCTAATATACATGAGTACTTTTATTCTATTAGTTAATATTTATAACTATATATTTATACTCTCTATAAATCTGTTAATATTTATATATATCATACTCTATATGATAGCTTAAGTTTTTTTACTTCAAATCATGCATAAGTCCGTTTCAATGTTATATATGATTGTTTTAACCATTAACTAGATAATATATTTATATTGCTGCCTATGCCATCAATTAGAATACATGTTGTCATTTTTTTCTTTGGACCACGCTTATGAGCTAACCTGCCTTAGGCAATATTGTCTCATCCACTTCGAATTCATGCTCGGGATTAATACCTACCGTCCTGACTTCTCAGTCCTTGAGCTGCGCAATTAAACTCAGACCTTTACTAATATATATATAGGCTTGCATTTTTTTATATTTATACGTTACCTTTTATATGTATTCAGATATGTTGCAAATTATTTCTAACTGTTAACTGAGACAAAATTGTTGAACGAGTTCTTATACATGTCAAATAGTTAATTAGACACCAACTGTTAGGATTTTTTTTATGTACACCTTGGGCAGCTCATTTTTAATTGCTAGTGTATTTTATACATGTGGCTACACAAATTGATTAGTTGCTTACAAGGCTCTTTTGGCAGTGTAGTTGGAAAGCATTTGGCCCCGCGTTAGCTTTGTTTTTTCCTATCCTTAATTTCAATTGATGACTCCATCAGCCTTGATAAGAGGCCAAGGGGCTCTTACACACCATGTGACCATATTATCACTGGCTTAGAGTTTCGGCGCAGCGTAATGCCCGTACGGAAACTAAGGACACTCAGTCACAAGGCTCAGCCTAACATGAACAGCCTTCAAAGCATACATATCGACTGGTTTCAACCTGCCTTGGTCTCATCATGGGAACGACTCTAGCTCCCGACCAGTTTGTCCAGGGATGGCCAAGTCCCATCTTTATAGTCAAGTCCAAGACTAGCGATAAGTTACCCGAACTTAACCGAGTCAACCTGCCTTAAATCCAAAGAGACTACCCATATATGATCCTGCACGCCCCTTCCCTAGAACCATTCCCAGTCATTACTACCCAATTCCATCCAACATGCAATTCAATTATTATCAACTCTCCCATAATATGACCTAAAAATCCCATCCGTGACCCTCTCCCACACCGGAATTCTATGACGCCCTCGTCACAGCCGCAGCAGCAACACAACATCAAGTAAAACACTTTACCAACGCTGTCCTTCGGTTGGACTCATCCACAACCATACTCAACGAGATTCAATAATTGGTGCGCGACATGGTCTGCCTATCTCCTTAGTGAATTTGACTATATCGTAACGTGCCTCCCTTGGTAATTAGACTACACCCTCCGGCACGCTGCTCCACCAAACACAAGTTGTTTTCTTTCAAGAGAGGGTTTCTGAAGGCTCCCATCTGATCCTCGTTCTGAGAACTCCAGCTGAGTGTAACGGTCTTGAATCATCGTAGCAGCTAACTAAATTACCTTTGTCATTTCGGACGGCTCCATAGAGTCCCATCTTACCCATAGTTTTTCAATGGCGCGGTCGAGTGTCTACATGATTCCCCCATAAGCACTTCTGAGAAAAGGGTCCTAATTTGACATCAGCAAGTCTCCAATACCCCATGATCGATGAATGGTTCGCCCCGTGCTTTTATTCTGAACATCCTGCTTTGATACCATTTGTCACGGGCATAGAGTTTCGGTGTAGCATAATGCCCGTGCGACAGCCGGGGACACCCGGTCAAAAGGCTCAGCCTAACACAAACAACCTTCAAATAATACATATCGACTGGTTTCTACCTGCCTTGGTCTCATCAGGGGAACGACTCTAGCTCCCGACTAGTTTGTGCAGGGATGGCCAAGTCCCATCTTCACAGTCAAGTCCAAGACTAGTGACAAGTTCCCCGAACTTAATCGAGCCAACTTGCCTGAACTCCAAAGAGACTACCCATATATGATCCTGCACGCCCCATCCCTGTAACCATTCCCAATCGTTACTACCCAATTACAGTCAACAAGCAATTCAATTATTTTCAAGGCTCCCACAAGATAACCCAAAAATCCCATCCGTGAGAATGTGGTACTATTAAGGCTTTATAACACCAATTTCTTTGGCAGATTTTGTTCTTTGAAAGAATTATGTTTATTTCTACACGTTATATATACCTTATATTTTTTATAGTAAAAACATTTGATAATATATATGCTTTGGCACAACTTGTGGATCGAGCAACTTTGTGTTCCATTCGTCTCATCCCACTGGCTTGTACAATGATATTTTTTTACATATCTGTATATCAGCAATTGGTTAAATTCACATTGGCCATGCCTATATATTATATATATTATTAACCTCGATCAAAACAATATTATGAATTTAATTTTCTATTACAAATGCATCAGTCTCCCTTGCTTAGGCAATGGTAAAAGATGCTCTCCAACATTTTTAGTCTGTACGAGCACATCTCTATCTCGACAGTTGATGTTATCCTTTATTTTTTAATATGTCTTGACATATATCACCAGTGTACAGAAGGAAAAACTCATTTATATTCATTAATGATATTTTCCTCTTACACAGTGGTTATTTCTATTGTTCTTGGACTAACTTTTTGCAGTTCCTTATATTCATGAATAAGGATACTCAGAGACATAGTTATAAACTTCATACTTTTAAGCTTTCATTCATATGCTTCTTCATCTCACCTTCTACTCAACGGCCGTATTTTTTTGAGAAGAAAAAATAGAAAATCATAAGATCAATTTCAGATATTTTATCTCAGAAAATCTGGAGCATTTAATGCTCACAAGCTTTGTGTCTAACAACTAGTTTTTGAAGACATCTTAAATATTCAAGAGTTTCTTTAAAGACAACATACACAAGAATGAGAATATGATCAAGAGCTAGAGAATTTATTGACAGCATTTATTTTACTACTCAACTACACATTTAAGAGAGAAATTAATTTTATATCTGCTCAATCATTGAAGAAGAAGACTTGAGCCTACACCAACATCATTTATTGAAGTCTTATTAAAGAAGAATAAACCCTGATTACAAATTGTATTTTAAGGATTTTCATTATTCTACATTGTACCAAAAATAACCAGATTTGTTTGAAGCTTTGTTGAAGCTTCAGATTGTTGTAAAGGTGATTGGTTCCTACCCGCAAGTGGGCCACGGAGTTTGAATAATGGAGTTAGCTTACAAACGGTTGTACACGGTGGTTTGATCGTACTCGCAAGTGGAACAGGTTTAGTGAAGAGCAAAGGAGACGGGGGCTCTAGGCGCGTGGACGTAGGCCGGGATTTGGCCTAACCACATTAAATTTCGGTGTCATTTATTTTTCGCACTTTTATTTATGTATTTGCACATACTTGCTTGAGTTAATATTTTTAGCACGCTAACTTGCAAATAATTAATTCTTAAATTTGACTAAATTCATTTCAAGGACAAAATAATTATGTTTGAATTAAATAATTAATTTCAGAATATTAATTTATATTAATTATGAAAATTAATTTAATATTCGTAGAGTGTTAAAATCTGCATTGTAACTTGTTTAAATTTATTGGTTGCATTTATTTTATATTCTTAGACTTAATCTTTATACATTTATTAATCAGAAAATTGTTAAAGTATTGTGAAATAAATATTTTCCTAAAATTTTAATTTGACTAAAAATTTGCTAAACTCAATTCCCCCCCCCCCCCCCCCCCCCCCCCTCTTGAGTATTATCTGGGCAACAATTGGTATCAGAGCTAGTGCCCTTCTTTTTTTTAGATTTTACAATCTTAGAGTTAAAGATCAATGGCATATGTTATAACATCCCTTAGTGAAGGCCAATTTATTTTTTAACCTCCTCTATTTTCTAGAAATAATTAAAATTGTTGGAAAAATAGAATTAAATATTTTATTCAGCACATGGTTATGAAGTTTGGAGAGTAGTTATAAATGGTCCTTTTACTCTGCTAAAGAAGAAACTGAATGGAATGAAGTTGATATTAAAAAAATGAATGGAATGAAGTTGATATTAAGAAAATTCAAATAAATGCTAAAGCAATGAATATTTTGCATTGTGCACTTGATGTAAGTGAGTATAATATAATTTGTTGTTGTGAATCTTCTAATGAAATTTGGGATAGATTAGAAGTTACATATGAAGGAACAAGTCAAGTTAAAGATGAGAAAATCAGCATGTCTGTTCATAGTTTTGAGTTATTTAAGATGAAACTCGATGAATCTATTTCTAATATGTTCACTAGGTTCACAAATATTATCAATGGTCAAAAATCTCTTGGAAAAACATATACTAACATTGAGTTTGTGAGTAAAATTTTGAGGTCATTACCGGCAACTTGGATGACCAAAAAGTTGGCTATCAAAGAAGAAATAAGAGAATGACTTATCTCTTTTGAGAAGCTATTAGGTTCTTTAGTCACTCATGAGATGGAACTCAAGGAATTTATGGAAGAAGAGAAACCTAAAGCAAACAAATTTATTGCTCTAAAATCTTCAAGCAAGGATATAGAAAGTGAAGATGCTGATGATATTTCCTTATTGGCTAAAGATTTCAAAAAATATCTTGCATCCAAAAAGAAAGCCGAAGAAAGAAAAAGGAAACACTATTTAAAAGAGTTCAATGAAGATAATCATTCCAAAACTGAACCGAGATGTTATCATTGCGATGACGTTGGCTGTATGAAGCCAAATTATCCAAAGTATAAGAAAGGGAAGAAGGCATTGAAGGTCACAACATGGAGTGACTCCGACACTAGCAGTTGAAATGAAGATTCAAAAGAAAATAAAGTTTCTCAGATTTATTTCATGGCTATGGAAAATGGGGTACATTCTAACCCTAACTCTAGTGATAGTGATAATGATGATATCGATGATTATGAAGATTTACAAAATATTTTTGATGAATTATGTGAAAGTTCTGAAGAACTTAAAAATAAATATATTAAGCTTAAAAAGTCTCATTCATTACTTTCAACTAAATATGATTCTATGTCAAATGATTTTGATAATTTTAAATTAGAAAATGAAACTTTGAAAAATGAAATTAAATCCTTGAAAAAGGAAAGTTATTGTCACAACCCCTCTTGAATGTGAAAATAGTGAGTTAAAAGAGGAGATTGAATATTTAAAGAAATCTCTAGATACTTTTACTAAAGGTAATGAATATTTTTATAAGAATGTAGAAAGTCAAAGAATTCAGTTTAATAATAATGGTATAGGATATGATGAAGAAAATGAGAAAAAGACTTACTCCAATTTATTTAAAAATGAAGCCTCATATGTTCATCCTAACTCTTTATTAACATATTGTGGTAGACATGCACATTATTCCAAATTTTGTCATTTTAGAAAAAGAAAGTATAAAAATACAAAATTAGCTTGAATTCCTAAAAATACAATCATGTATGCAAACCCTAATTTGCCACACACATATTGGGTTCTAAATGATAAAGTTTTTTAATGCAAAACCGACATTGGCACTTAAACAAAAACAATTCTATGAAAATAAAATTAGTATTAGATTGTTTTTCTTGATGAATATTGTGATATAGTGTTTTCATATTTTATATGCTTATTAATGAATAATAATCTGATTAAATTAATTTTATTTAAATATGTTTATTGCTTCAATATGGAATAAATTTATTCTAGTCTACCGAATGCATATTGCTTTGTGGAACTAAGGCATTCTTGTATGAAAAAGAGAAAATCTTCAAAGTTGTGTAGGATGCATTTTTTATGGAATGTGGATTTTCAAGGCACATGAATAGGTATCATTACAAATTTCAAATATCATTGCCTAATGTTGGAAATGCCACACTTGGAGAAATGTTCATGAATATATCTTTGGTATTGGTAAAATGGTAAGGAACAACATTATTGAATTTAAAATCATATATATATTGATGATTTATTTAATGATATATTTCCATGCATAGAATATTTGTTATATCATATGAGCTTGTTGATAATTTAATCTTCACATGTAAATTTGTACATTTGTATATTTTAACCTTGATGATTTTCTATTGTATGTCACATACACTTGATTTTGATGATAAATTTTTTGGGATTGAAATTCATATTTTTTTTTGTTACATCTTGACATATTTTTGTGAATAGTAATATTGGATCAATTTCATGACTTTATTGTATACTGTCTTGAAACGAAAATGACATTTGAGAATATTCTAGTACACTTGTTAAATGAGCTACATGTTAATATTGAGTCATTCACTTATTGATTTTGATGATATGAACATATTAATCTCAATGAGCTATATTTTTTATATGCTTCAAAATTAGTGTCATTATTTGAATATTTGTGATATTCTTGAAAAATATTTTTACTTGGAAGAAAATGACACTCGTGATATTTTGTGCTTAAATTGAGAAATCATATGATCAACAATTGGTATCATTTGTGAGACTCGTTAAAAATGATTTTATTAAAGCAAATAGATGCACCATATTTATTACATACATATATGCCTTCATTGGTATCCCCTAGGGGGAGAAAAATAGTTATTGAGAAATATTTATTTGAAAAATGCTTGATCACAGACTTTGATGCATAAATATGGATATTGGATTATGATTGCTTATTTTAAGAATTTTATGCTAGTATCTTGAAAATGGCAAAGCTTTAACAAAATCAAAAAACTTTATTGGTATATTTATGCCTCCATATTCTCACTCATGTTATGTGCCTATCTCAAAATCATTAGAAAAATATTTGTAACAACCCGTCCTTTTGGAGACAATTAACTTCCATAATTGAATATAAATTGGAAATTTGGAGAATTTCTCGGAATAGTGATTTCTGGGATTTTCGAGGATTTAATGATTTTCGATGGGTGTTGTAATTACTTTTGGGATTAAATAGGTCGAAGTGTTTTAATTATATGTTGCAGATGAGTAAAGCGACAAAAAGGTCAGATTTTATTAGAATGCCCACATTTAGTATTATGGGTTAGAATAGTGATTTGTGGTCAAGTACCTCGGATGTAAATTTTGACTGCGCCGTGAGTCTCGGAATGTCCGAGATAGTCTAAAAAGAGTGTCCGATTGTCGAAATTGAGTTTCGGGGAATTTTGGAGTTAAAAGGGCTCATAATTGAGTAAACGAGTCATTTTTGGGTTTTAACGGGTTAAACCCTTTTTCTTTCTTTAGAGAGAGAGAGAGAGAGATAGAGAGAGAGAGAGAGAGAGAGAGAGAGAGAGAGAAAAGAAGGAAAAGAGAGAGAAGAGAGAGAGGAAGGAGAAAAGAGAAAACTCCGGCCAAACTCCGCGGGATTCGGTTCGAGGTCGTCGGATTTCATCCTCCAGGCACGTGTTTACTGGCTTTATTTCTTTTTTTGCAATTATCTGATATCATAATTGCTAAAAATATGATTTTTGGGTTAGAACCCTTAAAATAAATTTGTGAAAAATCGAATGAGTTTACATATTGATGTAATGTAAACTCTTAATGACTTCTAGTGTTAAAACCATGTTAATGGAATGTAATATTGAATTTAAATGGGAGAAATGCCAAAATTAGGTTTTGAATGGTTTTAGGGGTTCAAATCTAAGAGAAATGGTTTAGTACCCAAAAATAATTAATGTGTTAAGTGCAAAACATAGATTAGATGTTTATTGAGTTGTTGGTTGAGATTAGAAACCATAAATATGGAGATTGGATTGAGTTTTAGGTATTTTGGAGATTGAAAAATCGCCCAAATAGTGACCCTCGAACTGGCCGAATCGATTCGGGTCCAGGACGAATCGATTCGCCAAAGGGGATCTGGGTTTCTGCAGTTGGCTGAATCGATTCGGGGTTAGACCGTATCGATTCGCCATTTGGGACCTGTTTGCAGAATACTTTTTGAATTGATTCGGATTGGGGACCGAATCGATTCGCCTACCCGAATCGATTCGCCAAAGGGGCGAATCGATGCGCTTTGGTCATATTTGCCAGTTTTCTCCCCTTAAGAGTATGGGGAGTTAAATTGCCATTTGGAATTTTTATGGGAGTTCCTAGTTATGTTATCGGGACTCCTAAATGATGGTTTTGAGGAATAATAAACCTTTAGATGAAAGAGAACGCCCTAGATTGGGTAGGGCAAAATCCGGGGAACGGACATAGTTTCAGTTCGGGAATACCCCTGGATTATTTTCCGTGGGCATTTAGGCCTATATAATTATGCGTATAGAAAGAATAGTTATATTGAGCATAGTTATATTGATTTGGTTAGGCAAAATCATATGAGGTGATTAGGATAACTTGGGAATATCGAAATATATGTTTTCTCTTAGTGTGAAATATTATAATCGGAGATATCCAATAGGCCCTTAGATGGGATTTAGGTATTTATTCTTTATTAAAGTAAGGAAATACCTTGGGTTTAGTATCATGCATATATGAATGCATGATTATGATTCTGTGAGAGAATCTTTGGGATTATCGGTCATCGCTAGATGTAATTGGCAATTATGGCCATTTACATATTCGAGGAGGAATATATGGTATATATATACTATGTGATAAAGTATATATATAATTTGAGATAAATGATTTTGAAAATAAAATATGAATGTTTTCATAATGGAAAAGAAATGATTTTCATAATTAATAAATTATGGTTAACAGCCTCTCTAAATGACATCATAAGGGAAGTTCGCGCATGAGGTGAAGCCCCCTGCCTAGTGAATGCAGGGTGGATATAGTCATAGGCCATAAGAGCGTATATGTTATTTTTACTGCGATGGTTAGGTAACTCTGGGTGTGGTTATGACTAGCCCGCAAGCATATGGCCGCTTCCCGACGTCTTGCGTATAGGTGCCCAGGTGTCGTAATTGGTAGGCACTGGAAGATGATGGTCTTTTAGGTGCGCGCCCAGGCGGGCGGTCTTAGAACGCGTTATATAACAGTTTTCAATAATGTGGGACTGTGACACCCCGCCTAATTAAATATCGAGCGATCACTCCTTTATTAAATTAAAATCAAGGTGAACAGTTGGTTCATTCTTAGCATCACTGTCCTAAAAATAACTTTTCAAATTTAAACACCCGAATTAATTAGGATAAGTGTCAGAACCATTTTTAAACATTACTTTCCAAATTTTATTTTAAAAAACAAAGATTTAATTACTTACAACAATTTAATATTAAAGAATCATACCACAATACTCCTGGAACATATAATCCAAATAATTTAAACATTCAACAACTAAATCCCAACATTAAAACTTAAAGTAAAACATCCAAACAGTAATAAATCCAAAAATGACAATACTAGAAATATCTGAATCACAATGTCCAAATAAACAACTGAATAATGGAAACGGCGACACATGCCCCACTAAATGAGTATGCTAGGAGTGGAATCAAATAAATGAAGTCCTCTAAGCAAGTGGTCTGCAACTCCCACCTAAGCTGCAGCGCGGTCCTTCCAAAGGATCCTATGTAAGATGCCCCTGTGGCTTGGCACCTGTAATATATATATATATATATATATATATATATATATATACAAGAGAGAAAGATAAATAGAAACAAGTCAGAGCCCGATAGTGTAGAAGATTTAAAATTCGTTTAGCAAGTATTTAAATTGTTTACAGGCCATTGCAACAACATATTAGTGCGACACTCTCTTGAGAAATTCTCACCTCTCTTCTAATGTGCACACCTACCGCTCTAACCTTCCCAACGGTTTATCTTATCTTATATCGTACTAATCTTCCCGATGATTTAACTTATCTTAGGGACTCGTAAGATTTAAAACTGAACAACATAATTGTTTAAGAGGATAATTTCATTTAGTAACAAAGCTCTCATTTGAACTTTATTTATTAATAAAGTTTCCCAGTATCATATTATACTTTTCAAAACAAGTATATCCAATTTGAATTCATCATTCATTTCTTACTTACCTTAAACACAATAGGAAGTTCCACATTTCAGAATTTTCATATATATATTAAATACTCGTATAATATATATATTCTAACGGCACCCCACATAAAAATTATGGTGCGGGCATACTTTTCTATCCAATCCCCGTATCACTCGTACTAAGGGAAATACAAGTTCGGAATCACTCTCGAACTGTATTAAACAAAACATAAACAATAGTGAGGCAAAGCATAGTTTCCAAGTCCAAGAGGTCAGTACATACCCTCACATCTCTTAGGACCGTCCGACTATCGATCCGATAGCCCGTACCTAGGATTTCTATCTTCTAGGGTACGAGTCAATATCCCCCATGAAGGCCCATTCGAGATAAGACTGTCCCAGCACGGTAACCTCAGGGATAGCAAGTAGCGCGGGCATGATTTTCACACATAGATAGTATATGCACGATCACGTAGTCATATATATACAAAACTTATTCACATTTCTCAATTTGGTGTACCCACAATTTATAATTACAACTTCTTGTTCTAAAGACATTTTTACTCACTTATCCCGTATGACGGACTCATATCGTTATTCATGGTTATCTCTCTCTCGTGATCTTTAAAGTAATCTCACCGTCCCAAATACTGAAATTGCCAACCTAGATAACCCCAAAAACCTTGTACTAATCTGAATTCCTCAAATACTAGTTTTCCTCACTCAAATTAACCGATTTCTAAAATAGGGGTAAAATAGGAATTTCCCTAAAAAATAAAAATCTCGCTCGAACCAGAATGGTTCTCGCTCGAACGAATTCCACGTGTCGCTCAAACGACTTCGAGTGACATGTACCTCTCGCTCGAACGACTTTGTGCGACATTGACATCTCGCTCGAACGACATCGCGTGAACTCCACTATTTCGTCTTCAACCTTTGGCAGATTCGTTTTTCACCATTTTTAAGCCTAAAAACCTCTATATTTAATCCCAAACGCCTACTCTTCAATCCCAATCAATAATATCATGATTATATAACATTAATAACTTCCTAGAATCATTAATTCATCAAAAATCATTTAGATTACATGAAATCCCCAAATTACTTCGTAAGAACCCTAATTCCCAAATTTTCAATTAGAGAACCTAATCAACATCAATTCGTTCATCTGTATATATTCTAAATTTCATAATACAACCTCTACATATTAAGGGGTTTCTACATTATCATTTAAACCATTACTACATGCAATTTCCTATCTCAAATTTTTGGGTTTTCTTCCATAAAACTCATCCTAATCATTCCTAGACTAACATGAGTGATGCATTAACAAAATAAGCAAGATAAACACTTTCCTAGGATTTTTGACATTCTGGTTTGATGACGACTTTGGTGTGGTTGCGTTTCCCGTCACGCGATCTACGAGTTGGTGGTGGTGGCGGTGCAAACGGAAGGATTTTGGGCCTTGGATTGCTTTGGAAGCTCTTTCCTTCCCTCTCCTATGTTCGTCACTTGTCTTTGGTTGTTCTAACCCTAGAAGACCACCTTAGACATCTGATATATCCCTTGAATTTTCGTGGGTTTAATTACCCAAAAATGTAAAAATGTACAAAATGCCCTCCCGGTGTTAAATAGGCCTAAAAACGCCCCGAGACCCAAACTAAACCCCCTGGTACACTTTTCTGACTATCTCGACCCTTCCGGATGCATTGGCGCACTCAAAATGACCATACGAGCGACTTATAATATATTTACTTTAATTCATCAATATTTAGTCCTGACGCGACACGGGCGCGTCCCGACTCTAATTTCCAAAATTGTCATTTATTCCCTCGTGACCTTTAATATAACCAATAATATATATTACTTTGCTCATTAGTAATATTCAACATATAATTACTAACTCTCATCACATTAATAATTATAACATAATTAATTTCCGAATTGATATTAAATAATTAATTCACATTAAATTTAATAAATCCCCAAATTAATATAGCATAAAAATAAGGGGTATTACAGGGACATTATTGGTATTAAAGCAATTTATGATAATAATAAATTGTCTTTAATTACATTTCCTGGATGGAAGAAGGGAAATGGAAGCATGTGGTCGGAAAAGCATTTTTATGATAATAAAAATGGCTTTTATATACATTTCCTGGATATGAGAAGGGAAATGGCATGTTATGTAATGGAAAAGAATTTTTATGATAATAAAACTGGCTTTTAAAAAGTGATATGATTTGTTAAAGAAAATCATGATAATGAGTTGGCTTTTAAATACATTTCCTGGATATAAGAAAGGAAATGGAAAGTTTTGAGATAAATGGAAATACAGTATGTGGGTTCTCATTCCGGGAGATAGATCCGGATGTATATATTGTAATATCAATATATATATGGATGAATCGAGTACCGAGGGTCTAATGGATCCCGACGATCAACCTTGCCGTGTAGTAGTGTATCGGGGGGGGTCCTTGTTTGGATTTCGCTCTGCGAGACACCCCACGCACGAATATGGCAATGTGTTGAGACTGGGGAGAAGTTTAATCCTTAGTGCTCTTATATTGAAATTTATTATATGGTGTATATATATATATATATATATATTTATGTATAGTCTGTACTGAGGGACTGGCGGATCTCGACGATCGACCTTGCCGCGTAGTAGTGTATTGGGGGGGTTCCTTGTTTGGATTTCGTTCTGCGAGACACCCCACGCACGAACATGGCTTAGTGTTGAGACTGGGGAGAAGTTTAGCCCTTAGTACATTATTTGGACTATCTAGGGTTGATAGTAGTTGGGTGATAGACTAGTTTAGCAGGGTAGCTTGACTAAGAGGTTTAGAGGGATGCGGTAGGAGTGCACTGTTAGTGGAGAGGTGAGGGGTATCTCAAGGGAGTGCGTTACCAATTTAAATATGAGATAAAAATCTATTTTTCTAAAAATAAAACATTTATGCACTTGCTAAATATTTTCAAACCTCGGGCTCTGACCCGTTTATGTACTTTTCTTTTCTTGTTATATATATATTATATATAGGTGTCCAGACACAGGGACGCCTGGATGGAACATCTTTCGAGTCAGACGTCAGCTGCAGCAGTTGTGGATGCATGCCTGATTTCTCAGTAGACGCTTCTGTCCTTGTAGTCTAGATATGAGGTACTGTATACACATTCGGGCCAATGGTCCAATTGCATTTACTTATTCTTTGAGTACAGCATTCAAGATGGTTGTATATTTTGACCAAGTGTTCGATTATTTTATTTAATTTCTGTTTCATTTACGCATAAATTGTGTGGATGTTTTATTTATAGTCGTTTAAAAAGATTAGTTAAGTAAAATTTTGACACCGGCCTAATAGGTTATTAGTAATTAAATGAATTTTCGACAGTGATGCAAAGAATGATCCATATGAGACTCCTGTTATAATTTGATATAGGAGTGATTGCCCAGTATTTTATTAGGCAGGGTGTCACAATATTGAGTTGTGATATATTCACCATTATATGCGAATATTGTTAATTTTATCATTTTGGTGACATATGTATTATTTGATGATATTCATGACTATTGAAAATTCAATTACATGCTATAAAAATTTATGAGATATTTAAAAAAAATATGATGACAGATGTGCATATTGAAAAACTTGTCTCATTTGCGGTTTATGGTTGAACCCCATGCACAAATTATTTTTGATAAGGGGAGCTTCGCACCTTTACCCGATGACACTCTATTTACATGCAAAATATTTTTGATAATGTCAAAAGGGGGAGAATAATGTATTAGTCACTCATTTGTGCTTAATTTATACATTTTATGGATTATTATGAATCACTGTTTGTCATCATAAAAATGGGGAGATTGTTAAATGAAAATGTAATTACCCTTTTCAATTAATATTTAATTAGCTTAATTATAATTACATTTTAGTTTAATATAATATATTGATTTTGATGATTTCAAACATTATCTTTTATTGTCCATGTAAATATTTTTAATATAGCTCTCTAATGTACATGTGTACTTTTATTCTTTTAGTTAATATTTATAACTATATATTTATACTTTCTATAAATCTGTTAATATTTATATATATCATACTCTATATGATAGCTTAAGTTTTTCTTACTTCAAATCATGCATAAGTCCTTTTCAATGTTATATATGATTGTCTTAACCATCTATATAATAAGAGAGAGGGGTGTTTGAATAGTGCCACCGAATTAACGGTTGTGATCAAATTTTTTGGGGCGATCTAAGGGACTTACATTGTGCAACGTCACAATTCAAGGAAACACACGGTTGAATCCATGACCACAAACCCTCACCCCCCCCCCCCCCCCCCGGGCTCTCATTTTCGTCCAAAAAACACCCACACCCGTTTTCCTTCTCCCTACCCTTATTTTCCTTCTGCACATCTGCAAACCCATACCCCAACCCTTCCCAGATGCCCTCCTCTCTCTCACCCCCACTCCCCACTGCCGCCCCCGCCCCTGCTGCAGTCCCCGCCTCCCGCACGCACACACACACACACACACAGATCACTCACGCACACACACAGATCACCCTGCCCCCTCCGTCGTCCTCGCCCCCCGTATGCACACACACAGAGATCACTCACACACACACACAGATCACCCACGTACACCCCCCCCATCCCCCCACACACACAGAGATCCGGCGCTATCAATGCCTTGCACACTCCGGCTCTACCACGACCACCACGCTCCGACCACTCTACCACGACCACGACGATCCGCCGCTACTGCTCCACTAGATCTGGTATTTTAGATCTACTATTTTCTATTTTCATTTTTGTAACTTAGATCTGTTAAAAAAATTAGATCTGGGTCTACTATTTTATTTTGGATTTGGGGCTTTTTTGCATAAGATTGATTTGGATTTTGTTATTTGTGTTATTTTTCACGTTCAATTTCTTTTATATAAATAACATTTGGATTTTGTTATTTTTCAGGTTCAATTTTTTTTTTTTGAATTTTTGTAACTTAGATCTATTAAAAAAATAAGATCTATATCTGGTATTTTATTTTGGTTTTGGGGCTTTTTTGCATAAGATTGATTTGGATTTTTTTGTTTGTGTTATTTTTCAGGTTCAATTTATTTTTATAAATATATGAGACTTTGTGGATGTTGTTATGTTGCAGGTAACCATTGGGTGTGCTTTTGGTAATGTCATCTAAGTTTGATTTTTTTTGTGTTCTAATTTAATTTATTTGGCGTGTATTTTTCTTTTTCTTTTTGATGCATCTCAGGTGGAAGCTTGATTCATTTAAGCAATTATTTTGCATAAATAACACGTATTCAGGTATAATTTTTTTTATATAAATAATGTTTGGGGCAGTTATTAATTGTTTGTTCCCAAATCTTTTCCATATTGGAATGGATAATTACTATTACTTTTTATGATGTTTATTGAATCCCATTTTTGTATCCAATTTTTTACATTCCTATTATTTGAATTACATCAATATGTGAGACTTTGTGGATGTTTTCATGTTGCCGGTAACCATTGGGTGTGTTTTTGGTAATGTCATCTAAGTTTGATTTTTATGTGTTCTAATTTAATTTATTTGGCGTGTATTTACTTATTGGCTTACTAATTTTTTTTTTGATGCATCTCAGGTGGAAGCTTGATTCATTTAAGCAATCTTCGCAGTTAGTGAGTTACTTATTATCATTTCATATGGTGTGCTAAACATGAGTGTGTAAATTATAAACTATGATTATAATTTTTAATTTGAATACAATTAGTTTGGATACATACAATTGCAATTGTGAGGATTCGTACTATTGTGTGGCTCTTATGATAGCAGAACAATTGTGGTTGTTATGAGCCTTTGTACTATTTTGTTACATGTTGAAAATAACGAGTTTTACTAAATGGATAATATAGCTTTGTTGGTTCCATTGGTAGATTTTTAGTGGTTTTTATGTGTATTACTTAATTTTATTTTATTTTCATGTCTAATACCCAACATATATTTGTTTTCATTTCGCTTGAACCATCGTAGCGACATTAGAAGTGGTGATTTCCAAATATCTTCAATGCAATTACAACACCGGGGGTTCTTTGAAAGATGGTTATTTACAAAGATTATTGATTTTGTTTACAATTATTGTGTGTATATTACTGATTTTGTAGATATGCAACAAGTCTACGTTCATTTTACGATTGTGCTGAGTAGAGGTACTGGTAATGATCAATTTCAATTTGTTTAAATGGTTGCTTGGGATTTACGAAGCTGAATTTATTTTTCTATTCATGAACAAGGGATTCACGGTTTGAATAATGTTTGGATTATTAAATGTGTTTTTTGAATTAGGTTTGTAAGTTGGGTGTTTATTTTTAATTTTCTTGGTAATTCGGATTGATGTGTATCTCCCCCCCACCCCACCCCACATCCTATATATTTATTTATTTATAATATCAGAGGAGATGCATATATGCGAACCATCACCAGGGGTGACAAACATTGGGGTTCTATTTGGTGTAGTGTGGTCTCCAAAATGTGGAAACACGAGGCAGACTTATTTTTAATTTTTTTGAGGCAGTAACTGTAGATTTCATAAATTCAGTGTTTTTGGGAACAAACTGATTGGGTAACTGCAAATTTCATAAATTTAGTAACTTAAGGTTTTCATATCCAACGATGTCCATGCCACTTGAAAGTTGAATTGCTAACGTACAATGTTTTTGGGAACAAACTATTTTTTTTCTTTTCATTTCAGGTTTTAATCCAAGACCAATCAAACATGGATTTAATTTTTATGCTACGGGACTTCTATAAGGATGCTACGAGACTTCTATTGGGCTACTAAGGGACTTCTATGGGGCTTCTGTGGTAGCAGCTGCTATGGGGATGCTACAGGGCTGGTATGGTAATAGCTACTACAGGGATACTATAGGGCCGCCACAGAGATGCTATGGAGTTGTTGTGGACTGTCGAAGGCACAGACATTTCGTTAGCGACACGGTGTATTTGCTATATAATTAATAATTAACTTTGTTTATATAATATTTTACTAGCTCTTTCAATTTACTAACTATATTTTCTTTTTTGCATCAGGTCGCATTTGAAAAAGAACGGAATATAATTATAGTGGAACATAATTATTTGGACTTCCATTGATATATATTTATTTTTTTAAGATGTTTGTTTCACTGAAGCTTTTGTTAGGGGAATTTGTTTTTTTTATGTTGCTGAATTTGTCATTATCCCTTGAGAAGGGTGGATAGTCGAATAAACAAAGGAGACTCTGCCCAATTTTTTTAAAACTTTGACACTTTGTTTTTTTGAGACACAATGAGAATTCATTTGATGAATATTGTATATTTCATATTATAGGCCTGTATTTCTTTTTATATTTATACGTTACCTTTTATATGTATTAAGACATGTTGCAAATTATTTCTAACTGTTAACTAAGACAAATTGTTTAACGAGTTTTTATACATGTCAAATTGTTAATGAGTCCTGCTAGACACACTGAATCTTAGTACCGGATTAGTACCAATACCGCTTTATTTTCTTGTACTATGGCGGGATCCACACCATGCCCTGAAGGGACCCACACCATAATACAAATAAATAAAACAGTGCGTATACTAATCGGGTACTAACTCTCGGTGTGCCTATCATTTTTCATAGTTAATTGGACGCCAACTGTCCGGATTTTTTTTACTTACGCCTTGGTCAGTTGATTTTTAATTACTGGTGTATTTTATACATGTGGCTACACAAATTGATTGATTGCTTACAAGGCTCTTTTGGAAGTTTAGTTGGAAAGCATTGGGCCTCGCGTTAGCTTTGTCTTGTCCCATCCTTAATTTCAATTGATGACTCCATGAGCCTTGATAAGAGGCCAAGAGGCCAATGTAGATTTTATTACCATGCGTCATACGCTCTTACACACCATGTGAACATATGGTACTATTAGGGCTTTGTCACATTAATTTTTTTGGAAGATTTTGTTCTTTGAAAGAATTTTGTTGATTGCTACACATTATATATATCTTATATTTTTTATAGTCAGAACATTTTATAATATATATGCTTTGGCAAAACTTGTGGATCGTGCAACTTTGTGTTCCATCCATCTCATCCCACTGGCTTGTACAATAATATTTTTTTTACATATTTGTATATCAACAATTGGTTTAATTCACATTGGCCATGCCTATATATTATATATATTATTAACCTCGGTCAAAACAATATTATGAATTTAATTTTCTATTACAAATCCATCAGTCTCCCTTGTTTAGGCAATGGTAAAAGATGCTCTCCAACATTTTTAGTCTGTACGAGCACATCTCTGTCTCGACAGTTGATGTTATCCTTTATTTTTTTAACATGTCTTGACATATATCACCAGAGTACAAAAGGCAAAACTCATTTATATTCATTAATGATATTTTCCTCTTACACGGTGGTTATTTCTATTATTCATGGACTAACTTTTTGCAAATCCAAAAATTCATGAATAAGGATACTCAGAGACATAGTTATAGACTTCATGTTTTCAAGCTTTCATTCATATGCTTCTTCAGCTCACGTTCTACTCAACGGCTGTATTTTTTTGAGAAGCCAAAATGAAAAATCAGAAGAACAATTTCAGATAGTTTATCTCAGAAAATTTAGAGCATTTAATGCTCACAAGCTTTGTGTCTAACAGTTAGTTTTTGAAGACATATTAAATATTCAAGAGCTGCTTTGAATAAAACATACACAAGAATGAGACTATGATTAAGATCTAGAGAATTTATTGAGAGAATTTATTTTACTACTCAGTTACACATTCAAGATAGCAATTAATTTTATATCTGCTCAATCATTAAAAAAGAAGACTTGTGCCTACACTAACATCATTTATTACAGTCTCATTAAAGAAGAAGAAACTCAGATGACAAATTTTATTTTAAGGAGTTTAATTATTCTACATTGTACCAAAAATATTCGGATTTGTTTGAAGCATTGTTGAAGCTTCAAATTGTTGTACTGGTGATTGGTTTATACTCGCAAGTGGGCCACGAGGTTTGAAGCTTGGAGTTAGCTTGCAAACATTTGTACGCGGTGGTTTGATCCTACCCGCAAGTGGTTTTGGTTTAGTGAAGCACAAAGGAGACGGGAGCTCTTGGTGCGTGGACGTAGGTCGGGATTTGGCCGAACCACGTTAAATTTCGGTGTCATTTATATTTCATACTTTTATTTATTTATTTGCACATGTTTGCTTGAATTAATATTTTAAGCATACTAACTTGCAAATAATTAATTCCGAAATTTGACTAAATTAAGTTTAAGGTTAAAATAATTATCTTTGAATTAAATAATTAATTTCAAAATATTAATTTATATTAAATACAAAAATTTATTTAGTGTTCGTAGAGTGTTAAAATCTGCATTTTAACTTGTTTAAATTTATTGGTTGCATTTATTTGATATTCTTGGGCTTAGTCTTTATAGATTTATTAATCTAAAATTTATTAAAGTATTGTGAATTAAATAGTTTCCTAAAGTTTTAATTTGGGTAAAAATTTGCTAAACTCAATTCACCCCCCCCCCCCCCCCCCCCTCTTGAGTATAATCTGGGCAACAGATTTTATGTCAGTTAATTTTTTTATACAAATTTAATTCTAATTTTTTTGTAATTCTCAACTATAAAAATTTTCTCATTAAAATTATTTGGATAGGTATTTCTATAACAGTTCAATAATATATTTCTTTTAATCTTTCTATACGAATTTATAAAATGCCCACGTATCGCACGAAGTTAAAATTTAATCATCTAAGAAAACAAATATTATCTTAATATTATGTGTGAATTGTTTAAATTGAAATTTAAGACTTAAAAACAAACCCTACCTTACTAGAGACTAGGGGTGGCGATGGGCCGGACAAGGTAGGCCCAATCAGGCTCGGATCGGGCTTATAAAATTATGAACAATTCCAAGTCAGCTCCAGCCCAGATGGGGCCTTATTATGTAATCCCAAGCCTGTCCATATTTAGCCAAGCCCGATTACAGTTTTTTAATTAAAAAATTATATTTTCTTAATCAAAGATATTGTTTAAATTAAAGACCTGCTTTTTTTAATCAAAGGTCTATTTTTTTTATTCAAAGACTTTTTTTTGTTAATTAAAAGAATTTTTTTTAAATGAAAAGACCTGTTTTTTTTTTTTTTTTGTCAAAGACCTAGTTTTTTAATTAAAAACATGTTTTAAACTTATATATTCCAAAGTCAATATATAAAGTTCCCCACTCTACATGAAAAGACTTGGTATAACTTTATAGTGTTAAACTTTAGACACACACACATACATATATATATATATATATATATAAAGAAGAGAGAGATAGAGACAGATAGAGAGGCTCACCTACATCACACCTAGTTCTAAGCTCTTAAAAATATTTTTTTCAATTTTTTTATATTTCTCTTGAAATTAACCTTCCAATCAACCCATGTTCAAAAAAGTAGATCAAAATATATTTGTTAGCTATTTTTAAAAAATTCACAAAATTCTGCTCTCGCAGACCCTTATAAATAAATAGCTACAAAATGTATTTTGACCTAATTTTTTGAACATGGATTGGTTAGAAGGTTATTTCAAGATAAAAATAAAAAATAATAAAAAAAGAACTTTTTTAGGACGTAGAACTCGTTGTGATGTATGAATGATGTATAGAGTGTAATGTAAGTGTGTCTTCTCCTATATATATATAATTCTAGGGCCTCGGGAGGTGTCGAGCCTCGGGACGTGTCGGGCCTCATCGGACTTTAGAATTCATGCCCAAGCCAGTCCCAAAAAAAAATTGGGCCTATAAAAATTTTCCAAGCCCGCTTAACAGGCCTATTTACCTTACCCAAGACTTATTTTTTTATTGGGCGGGCTTGGCTGGCCTCGGGATTATCGCCACCCCAAGTGGAGACGCGAATGGGAATGCAATAGGTAACTGTATCGTGTTTGTATATCGCCCTAACATTTTTGTGAGAAAATATATACACGTTAAGGTATATATATCTCTACTAGTCGAGGCAAGACGGACACGCCTCCCTCTCGTTTTTTAATACTCGTTTAAACCCTAAACCCTCACTCTCCCCAAGGTGAAAGATGCATATTTTCCAAACATATTATAAATCACTGTTGGCACATTGTAATCTTCAAGACAAGAAACTCACACACAAACGAAGGTCAGTTTTCTCATATTTATTTTCCCCTGATAATGTTAACGGTGAATGTTATTCTCACGCTATAAATCAATTGCGGTATCAATTTCTCCATTATTACCACAAAATTAGTCTATGTTTAAGTTCAATTATCAAATTTGTAATAGTCTCTTTGTTTCCACTCACTAATTCAATCATATTGTTGTTTATATATAGGGTGTGTGTGTGTGTGTGTGTGTATAGAAAAACTGACCCAACAAAAAAAATCAGCTAAAAATATTTTTTTGCTATTTTGAAAAAATCGATCAAACTATGTTAGACCATTTAAAACTGACATAGTTTGACCGATTTTTTTAAAATAGCAAAATAATTCATTTTGAGTTGATTTTTTTTTGTTGGGTCTCCTGAAGTGTTTAAATACCACACGAAAAAAATCAACTCTAAAATATATTTTTAATTATTTTGAAAAAATGGTCCGCAAAGATGGTATGTATAAGTGGTATGTATGAGAGTCTCTCTCTCTCTCTCTCTCTCTCTCCACAGAAGGGAAAGACGTGCCAATTTTTAAAAATAACAAAAAAATTGTTTATTTTTTCAAAATGTATTATTTTACTATTTTAAAAAAATGGGTCAACATATATGTCAGTTTAGGTGAAGACTAGTTGAAGATTAGTTGGTTGTTAATTCAACCTGTAAAATTTAATTTTGATGAATATTGGTTGAGTTTTTCTTAGAGTTTGAAGGGTTTTTTAAGGATTTCTGTTATTTTTTTTATAACCTGAATTGGAGTTCTTTTATTTTCTCAATTGCAAACAATCCACTAGGTTAGGGGAAGTTGTTTAAAGAATTTCCCTAGTAAAGATTGACATATCCAATTGGGCTCAAAAGAAAATTTTCCCTATTTTGTTATGGTGGGGGATGTGTTGGTTGGGTGGAGAGAATTTTGTTGGAGTTGATTTTCTCTCTTTTTCAGTTGCATCGGGTTATGGCAATGGTTGGCAAGCACAATCAATGTTTGTAAGTTGAGGGACCTATCCATATTTTGTGAACCTTGTGGAGAGAGAGGAATTAAACGTGTTCTGACACAAATTTTTAGGTTATCCTGAATAAAGAAGCTTTTTTTTCCAGTCGCAAATGCCACGATTTTTTTATTCCTCGATCTTGTCCATTGATTAGTGTATCTATATTTTGTTGACCTTATTAAATTTATGGATTAAATAGGACTTTCTATCAACAAGTACTCTTTTTGTATACTTTTATTAGAGGAGTTTCGTGGAGGGGGTAGCCTATCCTCCCCCTCTCCCCCCACCAAAATAGCTATTGGCAGAGTTTTTGTTTATTTATTGGGAAAGAGCCACAACTGTTGTGGAATTGAGACTTGTAGTAAAGTAAAATCATATGGAAGAAGGGTTTTATATTATATCTTATAGGGGGTCTACATCATCTCTTCAAAGAGGGGTTCTAAGTCATTTGAAAGGCGGGGTTTATATCATCTCGAGACGGGGTTCCACATCATCTCGAAGTTTTCTTACATCATTTATTTGGAGTGCTAAATCATCTAGAAGATGGTGTTCCAAATAATCTAGATGGTGGAGTTCCAAGTCATATGAGAGTGGGGTTCTAATGCATATGGAAGTGGGTTTAAGTCATATGGAAGAGGGTTTCTAAGTTCAAATGGAAGAGGTGTTCTAAGTCATTGGAAGTGGGGTTCTAAATCATCCAAAATGGGAGGGTGGTCTACATCTTATTGAGGAGGCAGTCTGCATCTCCTCAAGGAGGGGTTCTACATCATCTTGAAGGCGTCGTTTTGAATCATCTAACAAGTGGTATTTGAATAATCTAGAAGGCGGGGTTCTAAGTCATATGACATAAAGGGCCTACCTTATCTAAAATGTGGGGTTCTAAGTCATCTGGAAAATGGTATTCAAATGATCAAAGGAGGGTGGAGGTTATTATGCTATCTCAAAGGAAGGTGGGGGGGGGGGGGGGAGGGGGGTCCAAGCCATCTCGAGAGAGGGGGGGGGTCTAAGTCATCATCAGAAGGGGTGTCCATCATAGCTCATATTCAGAGTGAACTCCTACTAAGGTGACTTAGCGGGGGAAATTAATTAAATAGGATGTAGCTCTTGTCCTCTATCCATCTAATCCACTAATAACTACCCACTCCTAGGCTCCTATATAAAGATATTCCCACATAACAAAGAAGGGGCATGGTCATATAATAAAGAGTTACAATTAAAAAAAAAAAGAATTAGAGAGTCTTCACAATCTTTTGTATCATTTTATCTTTTAATCTCTAAGGGTGAAGAGTCTTTCACCCTTCACCCCCTCTTATAATACTTTATATTTACAACAGTGGTGAAATAAGAACCAAACCATGCCGTGTCATAGGCAATTTTCCGAACAATGTTAAATCTTTATGTTATATGTTTGTGCATATAATATCTTTTTTTACTTGTCTTTCTTCGTGCTTTGGACCTCGAGGGACAATCTCCCAAACTCACTGGCAACTCACTACCTATTGATCCTTTTTGTTTTTCTTCTTTGTATAGATGTATATGGGATTCCGCCCCCTCAAGCGAGTTTTATATAATCGTGTTTACTTATCTATATATCTATATGTAAGATAAAGCTCATACTTACAACAAAATATAAAGTAAAGTAGATAGATAGACGAGAGACGACTATATGTGCACTCCTTAATTGACTGAAGTATTCAAAATAATCGATAACACCAATATCGTCCCAAAATATAAGATATCAATTTATTCTATTTTTCTTGCTTCATTCTCTTCCATGGATCACCATCATGCCATGCTTCATTATTTGTGGTGGATGGATATACAACTTTCTATAATTTTATTACTACACAAATATGTTTTTTGAGCTCATTTCCAAATTGTTGTAATCTGTTGATGATACTCATATGCTTGTTTTGCAAGATATTCCAACGTTAGGCTGATATTTAAATAATATTAAATTGAATATTGTGCAGGTGGTTAATGGGATTTCCTATGAATAAAATCGAGCAAAAGAAATTAGAAGAATCTATGTTGCAAAATGATGGGTATGTGAAAGCCTTTCACATCTTATGCTTATGCTCTAATTCCTTGTAGTTAAAATGCTCAACTTCAATTTCATATACTTCAATGACTATTGATGGAATTTCATATAGTCAATTTGTTTTGGAGGCTAGTTCTATCTGTTGAATCCTATAACATATAGAAATATAAATCTAATTATGTATGTGTTACTTGTACAATAAATTTAAGATCTCTTTTATGCATGTGTGGATCAACCAAACTGGGAACTATCATGAAAATTGAGTAAAGGTTTCCTCAAAATTATCAATTAAAAATGGTTCCTCTAAATTCTTTAATTAAGAGTTACTGAGGAAGAGAAAACAACGGGCTCACAAATATACACCTATAAAGATGACTACAATACTCAACATTTAGTGATACGTCCTCTCCTCAACAACCTTAAAAAATACTGCCAGACATATTTCCACAAATTCTATGTTGTCAAATTTCTTCCAATCATGAAATAGCTCAACTATGCTTTTAGAATAATATAGGCTACTATAAAGGATACAAATTATTGAACTATGTTGATGACTCAAGCTTACACACATTTTTCTAACAATAAGCAAAATCTATTGATTGAGAAGATGGAGGCAAGGAGTCCTCAACCAATAGAATCTGATTCAAAGTTAGCTTTCAGCAGCTAATCCAACAAAAGATTACACACACTTAGAATCCAATAAACCCACAATAGCAGCCGACTCAGATCGAGATTCGCATCTGCCCTTCAGCTCCTCATAACAGGTATCATCTTCTTCCATACCAATACAACTACTCCATTTTCACTCATTTTTTATGTCCTTCCGACTCAATGTTTTACGAGAGAGAGAGAGAGAGAGAGAGAGAGAGAGAGAGAGAGAGAGAGAGAGAGAGAGTAATTTCCCCAAAAGGGTTTCAAATTGGATGTCATAAAGATGTTGAAAATTTGATTTGTTCCCACACCCATTCTTTATCTTCCGTCCTTTGTCAAAAAAAATATACTATTTCTTTTAAGTCAAATTACCCCCAAAATGCCAAAATAATGCCCCACAACCTAACAACCCTTCCCCTCTCTTTCCCTCCCTCTCTCCATCCTTAACTATTATAATAGGCATTAAGTCAACTCCCCACTTAAATAAAAACCCATTACATCAAACTCCCTAAACACCTCATATCATACCAAAGATGGGACTGATGAATGGTCAATATTATCTTCAACTAGTTTCATAAAGCTTACCGTTGTGGAGTAGGAGTTGTAAGACACATCATCAGTTTCCTCCTTTTCAAGAAATCACTATTACTTTCTTTTTCACTTGCCATTGCAATTTTGCAGGGATATCGTATGTTCATCAGTTAGAAATGGTGAAAAAAAAGAATCGAAAAGAGAAGATATATTTTTCTACACCCAAGATGCAAACAAAATCCATCAAACTTTTCGAACAATGAAGCAAATTGATAATTTAAGTTCCTTTATAAGGAAAGATTTTATTAGGCTATTAGAATTTTACAAAGCCAAAGAAGTAATTTCCATGTTATGATTCAAACACACACGATACAAGTGATTCAACTGTCCAAACATTTTCCTAGACACAAATATTTTTGCCATCACCCATCAGAAAAGAGAGAACCCGAGGAAGAATAAAGACCATAAGAAAAACAAATTCAAGGGCGTATTAAGTAGGCTTGTTTAGTCACTTTACAATTCCACTTATTTTCTTCCAACCATATTTGGTCCTAATAGTATAGCACCAAAGGAAATCTTATTTCTAAAGGAAAATCACTACAATCATTACTAAATGAAATCTTGTTTCTAATTATTTTCAATCCCTAACCTTAATTTTTCGGTTAGACACTAAACTCCATTTAATTGCATTAGCCTCCTCACAATTCCCCTCCTTAAGAATCTTTTAATTAATTTTTTCACTTAGCTTGGTCACTTTAATTTAAATTTTGAACAAAGGTAGAGGGTAACTTGGAATAGTACTTAACACTGCTTCTACTAAATGACCCTAATAAGCTTCCTTACACATTTTTTGATTTATTATCAATAAAAATTTATAATTTGCTTGATATTTGAAATTTAGTTCAATAACTGCACTACTTATTAAGCTGACATACTGATTTTGAAGGAATAAATTACATTTCTGAATATTACTCCAGAATCATCCTAGAAATGTAATCAATTTTTTTCTTTAAATTTATATTTATATTTATTTTTATTTTCCTTTCTTTTTACTTGACACTTGATTGTGGGATATTTTTATATTTTGTTGGACTTGGATCAAAGACGTACATCGAATCTTTATTTAGGACTTAGTAGTGAAGGGCAGAACTAATGATGCAATTTCCCCCCTAGATCAACATAGATTTATTTGTTAAATTTGTGGTTTTTTAGAACATCTTCCAACATGTTTGCAAAATGAAAATATTAACATTTTGGTACCCTTTTTTCTTGTTTTGAAAAAACAAATTTTTGGTTATACAAAGGCTAATATTGCTTTGGAATTGACTTTTTTGTTCATATTTTACAAGAGAAAATATAATTCTTTGATTTGTTGCAGATGTTTTTGGTACATTAAATCCTTGTCCTATTTAGCTTATCATACGATACCAAAGCCACACACAAGTTTTTTTTTATGAATACATAATTCATTAAAACATTACCGCTAAGGGGGCGGAACCTGTATGCAAGATATATACATAAAAAACAAATAGAATTATTGGTCTATATACCCCCTTGATATAAAACAAAAACGGTTACAAAATCAGTCTCCTACTCCCAAATCATCCAAATTCTATAAAAGATAAAAATGACCCACTTGTAAGCCATAAATATAATGTAGATAACATCCCTGCTTGAGTTATGAGCAAAGAGGGCTCCATATCCTTGAAACGTCTCTTGTTTCGCTCTCTTCAAGTTATACACACGAGACACAAGGGTGCTGCAGTCCAAGTTACCTACTTATGCTTATGATTATGCTTACTAACTGGCGTCGCCTTCCATGCCCTGAATATTTCCTCTACCAAATGTGACATATCCCCATGGTAAAGAGCGATGAAGAAAAACGTGATTCACCAACTCCTTCTCTCTTTTTCATATATGACAAAAATTGACAATCATCTTTGCCCTCCTTCTTAAGGTATCAATGTACAAAATAGCCCCTACAGCGGTCGTCTAAGTGTAGAACGCCACGTTCGAATGGCTTTCGTGTGCCCCATAACTTTCCACGAAAATAACCTCTCACCCACACCTCCCAGTAGAGAATAAAATGATTATACTGAAAAACTCCCCCCTCTTTTCCCTTTTCACGAAAATACATCTCTCCCTCCTATCGAGAAACTCACCATCTTTAACACTTCCATAAGCACTTCAACGTCAACACCCAATCATTTTCAAATCTGCCTGCTATGACACCACCCCACATAATTAGTCATCGAAGCCCTATGTCCCCCTCCATCTTTCATAACTTGATGAATCTCTCCATCAATGAGACCCACAACATGATGTGTCCTACAAAAAGCTTACTTACTACCATCTCCCAACCACTTCTGACGTGCTTCCTCAACCCCAACCCTTGTGCATCTTGACCAGTCCTCCAATCACGTGGATCCTCCCCGTACTGTAGTCACTACGACCTTCCACATCCTCCTCTCTTCCGATGGATAATGCATAGCCATTTATCGATTAGGGCTTTATTGAAGCGAAAGAGATCCTTCATCCTAGAACCCGATAGACAAAATAATCTCACACGTCCCTACACCCACTGGGATATATTTGAATTCCTCTGCGTCGCCTCTTATAAGGAAGTCCCTTATACACTTATCTAACCGCTTCATAATCGACGCTGGGAGCGGGAGGATGGAGATATAATAAGTGGGGAGACTAGACAACATACTCTTAATTAGAGTCAGTCTCCCGCTTAACAGATTCATCCTTTTCCAAATTAACAACCTCCTCTATGTTCTGGAACATTGGACCCCCACTCAACTTAGCCTTGTAGCCCGCCACAAGAGAAAACCCCAAAGCACTATGCCTTTCCACTCTTGCCATGACACCAACTGGGATATTAAAACTATTGCGCATATTCATTTCCAGATCTTCCCTCTTTGAAACTCTTCTTTACCCCACAGAACATGCAAACAAGTGAGAAATGGATAAATTTAGCCTGGCCACTTCCTCCTAACACAAACCATTATAATCTTTATATTACCGTCCCGCCGAGTTTGCTGAAAGCCTCCATCACCAGATTGAATAAGAAAGGTCATAACGTGCCTCCTTTACAGAGCGTTTCAAACTATTAAAAACTTCCTCCACCACAAAAAGGACCCATAATAAATGCAACTATATATTTACTGCTTCCACTTCACCCTGAAACCCATCATCATAACTGAATATAAAAGAAATTCTCAATTAACATGATTGTAGGCCTTCTCAATATTTAACTTACACAAAATACCTTGGCTCCCCACTCCTTTGCCTAGACCTAACACATTTGTTTTCCACCGAATCCGCATCAAGAACCTGTCTCCTCCTCATAAAAGTGTTTTCGGAATCCGATACAAAAAAGTCAATAATCCTACAATCTTTCATGATTACACTTTAGCAAGTAATTTGTATACACTCCCCTCTTAGCACCCCTTGGCATGTTTGAGGTAAGGATATCGAGAAGCCATCTGGACAGGGGATTTGTTTTCAACTATGGAGCGTAACGCCAACACTACCTCCTCCTCCGAAACATGGCCCTCTAGTTTCTCACTTTTTTCTTTGGAATAAAAAATCACCCTCTAAATACTATCCCTCCAGTGCTCCACCTGTATAAATAACCCTTATAGAAGTAAGTGAATCCCACCCTATTCTCATCTTCCTCCTCCAAATCCACACCATCTATGTCAATACTACTAGTCGGAGTTATCCATTTTATGGAAAATTTGGTGTTTCTACGCTTTAACTAATATCCTCCTCCACCATTTCCCTCTTCCCCCTCTTTAATTACAATGTTCTGGCCATCCTTTAATTACAAGGCTTTGGACGACTTCTGCCTCCAACTGAACTCCTCTGCCATCTTCCTCTCCCCCCTCCTGAGCCAATCATGGCTAGATAGTGGGCCCTCATCCCCCCTTAAATCGATCGTGTCATTAGTCTGATATTGCCAAACACCTCCCTATTCCATCTATTCAAATACCCCATTAATAATTTTATCTTACAAGTAACTTGAATTCCCATAAATCCTATATTCCTACCACTATTCCTTCACTTTCTGAACAAACCCCTCCTCCTTAACCACATATTCTAGAAATGAAATTGAGTGGGCCTCAACACTACACCCCCACATTCCCAAAAATAGGGATAAGTTTCACTCAAGTTACTTGTTGCATGTATTGCACGCAGAAAGTTACTTTATGTGGGACGGTGATTTATTGATGCACTGCATCAAGAAATTTGATGTATACTTTTCTTTTTAGGTAAGCCTTATCCCCCTCTCATTAGGTTTATTTCTATAGTGAATCTTTCTTCTAAAATTTTTGGGGTCCTTAGAGAAATTTTCGTCTTAAAATAATGTTTGTTGAGAATTGTTTGGTTTGCCAAATTTTCTAGATATGCACCACTTGGAAAATTTGAGAAACAAAATATTTTGGCTTGGACTAGAAAAAGCAAACGTGGATTGACATTTTGCAATAAATGCATGTAGATTCTCTTAGAACTATTTGCTTGGAAATGAAATTTCATAGTAATTACTAAGGATAATATTCCACGCAAAAGAGTGGAAAACAATGTGAGAACTCAAATTTAGGAGGATTTTTTTAGATTGAGAGTTTGAGACCATTAATTCCTTTCTTAGTTTTCTTTTAGGGTAATTTTCTTGATACAGTAAGGTTCTTTATGTTTGAAGGTTAGGAGTTACCTCTTCGTTCATTATGATTATTCAGCTTATCTTCTTTTGGATTAACAAGGAGGGATTGGGCGTTGTGGATTTTGTGGATAATCTCTTATTAGACGCGTGCTTGAATCTATGTTTAGGTGCTTCTTGGACGTCAACAGGATTTTTCTTAGTGTGATGCTTGAGGGTAAGACATCAGTAGTGGAGTTAAATATTCGTGTAACTACCCAACTATAGAAGGATTATGTGCATTTTTTTTATAAAATTTATTATGAATATGCTCAGCTTTCCTCTTCACTAGTAGTGATGAGTCATGCTCTGCCCTCTCAATAATTTTTCTTCTTAAATATTTTAATTTTCACCCTTAATACTTCAATAATTTCTTTGATTACAGAAGTTGATTTGAATAATATTTTTAGAACTAAGTCCTTGATTTCACCCATGGGTTCCCTATGTGGTTTAGCTTAGGATTCTCGTCAATTGTCATTTTTATTCAATTCATTGAGCTTTGTTGAGGACAATATATTCTTTTGTTTTCTATCAACAGGACTATACCTGAGTCATTACTTAGGAAAGACGATGTAAGTGTCTCCAATATTTGAAATAATCTTACTATAAATGTAGCATAAATAACTTATGAAATGGAAGAACACTTGAGGTGTATTTGATTGAAGTCTGTGCTTACCTCCCTAAAAGAAATTTCTCTATAGAAAATGTCTAAAATGTGCACTAGCATGTTGTACAATAGGTAAATCTGAAAAATTTTCCAAATTAAACACACAAAAAGTTAGAAAATTTTAAATGTTCCCAAATTTTTCCATGGAAAATATCCGGACACCCGTGTGGGCACCATGCCCTGTGCATTCTTCTTTGTTGTTTGTTTAGAAGTTAACATTATCTAATTTGAAACAAATTGTAAAGGAACATTGTATTAATGGTGAAGTTTTTACTACATATTCAAATTTATACCACACACTCAGTCCCGAACTATGAATCCTACTTTCCTTTTTTCTCAAATTTAGAGTCAATGGACGAAATTCCACAATATTAAAGTAAGTTCCAAAATTAGGCGTATACTATGTTAAAAATTAATTTTCCTTAGAAGTTTGACTTTCAAAAGTAGACTCTTAATTTGGGACGGTGTGAGTATTCTTTTTTATAACTTACATTTTTACTTTTTTTTTACCATAATACAAATTAGTAATAGTTCCATGTTTCCATTGGTGTATCACAGTATCAGTGATGTATCTAGGGAATGATTATAGTGTCGAGTTCCTTGATATTGTTGGAGTCCTTGGTCCATATTACAATATAGTTATCCTATTTGTGGCTGTAAATATTGGTGTCATGATAATTAACAAATAATGAAGTAGGTCAATTAGCCTACTTCAGTATATGTAAACTAAAAAAGAAATCAAAAAGAAAAGAAAACGTGTTTCCTCATCCTCTTGTGGATCTGGATGATATAACTACTTCAAAACCTAATTTATGATTCAATCACTACCACTAAGAGAGATCTTTTAGCATATCAAAAAATATTTGTCTTGTCTAATGCGATCACTTCCATTATGCAAAAGTATATTACAATTAGAAACTTCAATATTTATTGCATTCCTTTGATTTAGCATGGGATCACATATTTGGATTGCTTCCCTCTGATTATTCTCCTTTCTATATTTACAGGTTTCTCTTGTTTGTTGTTTTTGACATTGTGCCTCTTTATCATAATATAGTGATCCGATCTAGGTTGGATCATATACATGCGTTGTATTTTATTTTAGTGACAATTATTTTGAGATTTAAGTACACTTTTTATGTTTTTTTTAAATGAACAACTCGAAATTGTTACTATCTATCCAGTAATCTGCAGGGTATAATCTTAGGTCTGGTGTAGTTAGTAGTTCTCTTTTGTCTGAATGTTCTAATGTTCCATGATGTTTCCCAATAGCTATTTTTCAGGTATACTACGAGACTCTCAGAACTTTTGTTGAAAAGGGAGTTGGAGTGCGTAATTCTAAAAATGCAAATAGTGTTCAAGATTATATGAAACCTTTTGTTTCACCTAATAACATTAAAAAACTCCTTTCCTTGCTTGATGATATGACCAATATTGGGCTCTGCCATTTTGCCGAGATACTGACTGGTGGGTCAATCAAGTTTGAGAAAGCCCATTGGAAGATGAAAAAGATCATCAAAGAATATCTTCCAAAAGTACTTAGAAACCGAAATGACAATCACCACACGAACAAAATAGTAAATCTATCTCAACCTCTTAAGGACCCACATAACTTCCACATGTCATGTTTGATTCATTTTATCTCAGTCCCATCATGTTATTGCTAGGAAGATACTGGATGAACTTGAGGATTTGCCTACTCAAACACTTCAGTGCAATGCGTAGAAAGTTTATGGGTATCCAAGGATACACGCCTCAATTACAAACCTTAAAATGTACATTGAGACGAGACTTCTTGATTCACTAATTGAAGGAGTTATGTCTAGATATGCTGTCGAAACTCGACGAAGGGGATCGGTTACAAGGATAATTAAATGAAGTAATAACAGTTATGGGATTAATATTAAAGCTAATTTTATGTTGTCACAACGTGACGAAGTTTAAGCAGTTTTCACCAGATTTAGAATTTTTGCAGAAGGAGGTTGCAAAGGCTATTTGGCTACTCAGTAAGAAGGGGAGATTTCCTGAGGTGTAGGATTTGAAGCTTTTATTGGATCCCGATGCCGAATTATCAAACATGGGTTTACAAAAAGCAATGGCTATCTTTTTAATTAAGTGATGTGGACCATATCCCAAAATTTATACTAGAAACTCTTTCTATAATAAATAAAAGCTCTTGATGTTCTTCTCTTAGATACTCCTCAAAGGAGGAAATATAAGGGAGTGTCACAAATGAGGACATAGAAAAAGAGATATATTATGTATTGAATTTTAGTGCTCGAGCAAAGCAGATTGTGTTGGACTTGCTTCCCGAACATGAGTTTGACCAAGATATGGAATATATAAAAGAAAGTGATGATAATGACAGTTATGATGAAGTAGATCTTGTGTAAAATTGAAGGTTTCATTTTAAGGATTCTGAAGACCAGGTAGAAAGCTTTGGGGAGATAAATGCATTTTATTCTAAATTGCATACATCCAACAGGCAGTTAAGCACTAAAATTGAGTCGATGCTCAAAATCGAAACGGAATCTTCTTCCTCTTCATGTTTGGAATCGACGGTTTTCAAAACGCCACAAAATATGCATGGAAATCGGGACCATTTAGGGGTTAAAAAAATTTAGGTCCCATTGATTATTATTCTAGAGGCTATTCCTCTCTTGGAATATCAACAGGAAGTTACAAAGAGAGAAGAACCTAAAGTTGATTTCGTAAAATCCCTATATTTTGTTTCTTCTAACTTCTCATGTGGGAAGGTCAAGTTTATGTATTATAAGCAAAGCATGACTAGAAACCAATACCTTACTGTCCAAGAAGTTTGTGATGATACTAGTATGGTTATGTATCGTCTCATTGGTCGTATATTGGATAATTTTGCTCACAGAGAAGGCTTCGAATTAAAGAGGCGCAATTTATCATATCTTAAAGGCCATGGTCCAATACTGCAAAATTCCAGAGGTATTTTGTATACTCTATTTGTCTCCCCAATCTAATTTTCTAAAATAATCCAAAGCACATAATATTTTTTGTTTCCCTTTTATTATCTTTGTTGCTAGGAGTTGTCTTCTTTTTCTTTTAGAATGTCGTCGTTCGATATTTAGATTTTTCATGATGACTGTTGGAGTGCTCTGCCTGGATGAAGTTGTTTTTTTCATTTACTCCATATCAAAATACGAGCCATACTTTCATTTTTAGGATGTTTTAAATTAAGCATCATGTTTCAAAATTTTAATCTACTGAATATTGTGATATTCCTACTTTGTGCATTGGGAAAACTAGTTCAACACTAACTCAAATCATGTTACTTTCCTAATTATTTTAAAGAAAATTATAATTCGAGGTAGGTTTCTCTTAATATATGACTTCAAATAAGGACCCATAATTTATTAGATGAGGAAGACAAAGATAAAATAGTCTTATAATTGCACCTTGCACCCTAAAAATATTATGAATTCTACCCCTCCATCCCACATTAATAGTCTCCATTTGAAACTTAATATTCCACAACTAGAATATTATTAAGTCTAGATAGAAAAATAGTGAACTTAGTTTTTACCTAAATGGAATGTTTCAGATGATGTTAAGTCGAAAGGAGATCGTATCTTTTTCTCTATGTATCCTTAATGTGGAAGGTCATCAAATGTTCCCTCATTAGTTGTATTTGCACGAAGAAAATATTTAGAAAGGTGTTAAAATGAAAATGTTTGCTGAAGCATTAAAAAGTGTTGCTAAAGCTTCCTTTTTTCATGTTGTGAATATTCTATTTCATTTTTTTGTATAACTATCTTATTTCATGTACACTTTAAACATATTTCCCTCATTTTAACAATAAATAAATGAAGAACAAAAAAGAAAAGAAAACATAGTTTTTATGCTAGATGGGACTAGGTCTTCAGATGCTTGAATTGGTGTTGCTAGCAGTTTCATCCTAACATCTAGAGCTTATAGCATGGATAGGGAGACATTTACACGTTATACTAAAACTCAATGAGCTATTTGGATTATATACATTTGTTTAATGACTTGGTAATGACTCACTGGTTGTCAAAACGGGATCATAACTGTATTGTTTTCCAAAATATTTGTATTGCATGTGATTTATGGTTACATATAGCATGTTACAGTTTCATTTGTAAAATTATATACATACAAATCTATATTATGTGTCTCGAAAGGAAATAAAAAAACCATAATCATTAGAAGTTTATGCAAGGTTAGTTGATTGGTCTCATCTTAAGCTTTGACAATCAAAATATAATAATTCATAATGAAAATTCCACAAGGTTAAAAATTACTGTCTTCTCTCATCATCCCCACATTCTTTATCTTTATATTCATCTCAAACCCAAAATCTATATCAAAGATCATGAATATGATCATTAGGCAACTCGTCTTTCACTTCCTCGATCTTCATATACTTCAACAATTTCTTGAATCTCTTGATCATCATTATCTTCAGCTCTCTTCTCCATTGATCACATGCTTTCCATTGGACCTTTCATTCAGAATAATGCTTCTCTTTATTTTCTTATGTGACACTCTCTTTTTCCTTCAACTCGAAAACATTTAACATTATCTCCATCCACGCATGAAAGGTCCAAAGGCCAAACAGGGTATTTTTCTAGGTCATCCATTATCACGGATCAAGAAAATAAGAAATGTGATTGTAGGACTCATTCGATTATATTGATAAAGTGTAGGGTTCGAAAAATAATCATCTTCATCAAGTTTAAAAAAAATCTATAAAAAGTTCTTAAAAGGCAAGACAAATGGGCTGAGGAATTTCCTCTCACCCACTTCTATTACTATTACTTTCACTTATGTTGTATTTAATTTTATATTTATGAGCAATAGAATGGAATGGATTGTGATTTATTCAATCATGTGCAGTTGCAAAAGAAGATCTGGTTTCTTTTGAGGAAGATGAATGTGGTTCAGTTATTACTCGGATGGTTCAAGAGCTAATACCGTCATTTTAAAAAAGGAATTTTTGCTTCTCTTTGAAAATGATTTTAAATATCTATTGCCTTATATTGATTGGAATATTCTATTACAAAAACTTTAGAATATGCCAATACTATCACCAAATTCACAATTGATGATGATGATGATGATGATGATGATGATGATGATGATGATGATGATAATAATAATAATAATAATAATAATAATAATAATAATAATAATAATAATAATAATAATAATAATAATAATAATAATAATAATAATAATAATAATAATAATAATAATAATAATAATAATAATAGGCTTTTACGGTCTACTCTCTTGACCGGACATTTTGGACTTTTTAACCGGGTCAAACAAGTTTTAAACGATTAGGTCCATGTAAATACCTTTTCTGACATTTCATTCATTTTGTTATCATCGACCTAATCAGCGATTGACAGCATTTCCAATAAGCACGTCCTTCTCCTTCTTCATTCCTATTCTGTCAAATAGGTTTGTTCTCTCCAATAACTTAGGATCTTATGGTTTCTTTTCACTTCTGTTCAATGAACTTTGTTCTGTCAAAGAAAAAGTTATCGATTTGTTTGAAGAAATCAATTCTTGCGCTTTGTTTAACTTAGATTTTTCTTTGCATTTATTCGATCATTTGTAAGATTATACTTGTTCAGAAGAAATGTTTTGCATCTCGATCAATTAAAATAGCTTGATGTGTTTGTTTCATTTAATCAAATAATCATAATTGTGTAAATCATGTGATGAATTAACTCAAACATTGAATGAATGATTTGGTTGTGTGTTTTTATAATTTTATTTTAATTTTATATTAATATATTTTGATTTTGTGTTTTGATTTCGTAACAGGTTGTGTATTTATATGTATTGATTGTGTACTTTATGCATATACAAGTTGTTTAGGCATATACCTCAAATGATAATTGCAATAAGTACACGTAATTTGATGTAAAGTACACATGAATTTTGGACTTGATTATTTCTGATTTTTTTCTTTTGACATTAATTTGGAATAATGTTAATGTGTATTTACTTTGTTACTTTTGACTCAGTACATAATAGACTTTTTATGTGTTAGATGAACATGTGTTTGTTGGTTCGCGCCAGCGGCATTGACCAATTTTGATGTTTTACAATAGTAAAATACTTTGTATATACATGAGTAGAAAATAACATTAAAGTACACGTAATTTGATCTAATGTACACGTGATTTTCTATTGATTAATTTTCATTTATTTTTTATATTAATTCTTCATAATGTTGATGTGCATTTACTTTGTTACTGTTGAGTCATGTTTAATTAAACAGTCATGTCTTTATTGGCCATGTGTTTATTGGTTTGTGCCATCAGCATTAATTAAAATTGAAATTTAGCCAAAACCATTTTTTTGTTTTAATATAATGCAGGTTATAATGGAAAGTTGTCGGATTGATATGTGTTGTTATTTGGATAATATGGGTTGCATTGAAATTTTTTAAGATAGCGCATTAGATGTCATAAGCAATGAGTTACGTAGTAGGTTTATGCATTTGAAAGCTGGATCTTTTTCATTGAAATACGACTTTGATGATGAAAGTCGATTCATATTTCTTTGTGATAAAGATGTTCGTTGTATGTTGCGGTCTCAAGTGACTCTCAATGCTGATTTTATTTGGATATATGTCTTTGATTCAGCAGCTTCTGCCACTAGTAAAATTCATGAACGGGTCGAATGCACTTATAGAATTGGGGATCAGGTTGACCATAGTTATACAAGTCATGAGAGGGTTGAATGCATTGGTACAAGTAAAGAAATGGTAGACTATATATCATCATCCACTGCGATTGATATTTGTAGTGGTGTTGAAAATGATGTTTATATTGGAGGTGTGGAGCCGAGTACGTCAAAAGTTTATCTCTCCAATAATTTGAATACATATATTAGTCATGAAGAGCAGTGCTTCAAAGGAGGTGTGGTTGAGTTTCGTGATAAGTTGCAAAAATATGCTGTTAAGGTTGGTTTCAAGTATATATAGTTGAAGAATGATAAAACTCAGGTCACGGTAGAGTGTTCTAAAAGGAATACTGAGAATTGCATGTGGCAAGTTCATCTTCATTATCAACATTAAATGGTTACTTTTATATAAGAAGTTTGAATAATGAGCATACTTGTAAGGGTGTATATCGTAGTCCATTAAGAAAAATGATGGACTCCAAATTGGTTTCTACATTTCTTGCTGATGAGTTAAGGGATAAACCATTGTTGAGACCAATTGATGTAGTTAGAGATATGAAGAAGAACTACGGTCTTGATATAGGTTATCATCATGCATGGCATGACAAAGAGATGATTGTTGCTGAGTTGCATAGTGATGAGAAAGTTTCGTATGCATTAATCAATGATTATAGGGAACTTCTATTGCAGTATAATCCATGATCACATTGCATTCTTGATGTCGAACCGGAGAGAAAATTATTCAAAAGAATTTTTGTAATGTTTGTAGGATCCATTAATGGATTTCAGTACTGCATGCCTATTTTGTTTCTTAATGGTGCCTTTTTGAAGAGAAAGTACCCTAGAATGATTTTTTCGGCAACTGTAAAGAATGGGAACAATGGTAAATGTGAAGCATTGAAGTTTACTTGATAATTTTTTTCATCTTATTTTACAATCCTTTGTATGTTCTTTCAACAGAAAATATAGTACATGCATGACATTAATAACGTACACGTGAATATATGCGTGTACTTTGCGAATTACGCATGTACTTTGAGGTCTGTTTTTGTTGTTTGCATTATAATCCCAAAGTACACGCAATAGATAAAATAGTACACGTGAATTTATATTCTATGTCACGTGTACTTTATGATGTCATGCGTGTACTTTTGGATTCCTTATAAACTACACGCAAGTCATTACTAAGTACACGTGACATCATGTTTACACTTAATGTTTACATTGTAATATTTTGCATGTACTTTTTGATTATTTCTTTATTATTGTCAAATGAAGCAATCATAATATGTTTATAATTTACATTTGGGCAACCTATCACTACAAATATATTTATTCTCTTGTATAGCCTATGTGTTTATTGGTCCACGCTAGCGGCACCATTTTCAGAGTTCATTATAGAATTTGTATGTACTGATATATGTCATTATAATTTCAGGCCTTTATCCTCTTGCATATGCAGTTATGATTAAGAGACAGAGGATAATTGGATGTGGTTTCTCATTAATTTACTGTAATACCCCGTATTTCTGGATATTTATATTTAATTAAATTGGAGAATTAAATGAGAAAATACGGTTTAATTTAAATTACGTAAGAGAAGTAATTTAATGAGATTTATAAAAAATTGTGATTATGGAGTATTAATCAAGAGATAGATACCGATTAATATTTCTTCATTCTATTTACTTAGTGCGAGTAGTAAATAGTTACTTAACGTGTGTAGACCGTTTTAGGTTGAGAATGAGTAATATATTTTTAAGTGACTCAAATGACAATTTAGAGGTCATGGTTAACCCCGGAAGGGTCGAAATAGTCAAAATAGTATACCCAGGGGTACTAGTTAGGTTTCGGGACGTTTTTGGGCTAAGCCGGGACCGTTCAGGGGCATTTTAGACTTTTAAAATGTTGGAGTGAGAAGACCTACGAATTTAATAACTCTAAGTCAGATTATAAGATTTGGAGGCTAGGGTTAGAGAGAGAAAACACACACCACAGCCATTAGAGAGAAGAGAGAAACAATTCTCAAGGCAAAAGGAAGAATTGGGAATGATTCAAAGGAGACTTTAACCACAAACTTGTGGGGAAGGAAGATTAAAGGAGAAAAACAATCAATCATCAACAAAAAATCACAAAATCAGAACCCCTCTATCAAGGCAAGTTCTTATTACAAATCAAATTCAAGTTATAATACCCATGTGTAGGGAGTTTTAAGAATTTGTTGATTCTATTGAAAAACCTTGAATTAAATGTATGAATCGATCATATGTTTGGGTAGGATTGCATGTAGAATGAATCCCTAAGTAAAGATGAAACAAAATTTGAATACATTTGATGATTAACACAGAATCTTTATGATTTCTTGGTTAAAGAACATGAATCTTGAATGACTTAGGGTTTAATTGATGATCACAAGATGTCAATCTGCCAGAATTTTTTACATAAATTTAAACGTATGCCATTTGAATTTTACTTCGAATTAGAGTGTAAACCACACATTTATGGAAACGTCTATCTCTTATATATCCAATGAAGTTGGAATCAGGTCAATCGGAGTTCTGTAGGGGGGATAATCGACATGTTATTACAGGGTGTTTGATGTGCCAGCATAGTAATCTACCAGAATTTTAACGTGACTTTAAACGTGTACGATTTGAGTTTTACTTCGAATTAGAGTGTTAATCATAGATGTATGTAATAGTCGATCTCTTAGATTTCCAATGAACTTAGAATTAGGTCAATCAGAGTTCTGTAGAGGGAGAAATCGAATTTTTACTAGAGGGTGTTTAATCTGCCAGAAAATTTATAATTCGTTTCGGCTGCGAGAAAATGTAAGATCTTTCTTTTTAAGACTCAAATGCCTAAAATTTTATCGGGGAAGTGTTTGGGACCTTGATGAAATATATTTGTGGAATAATGATATGGAAGTAGATCTATTATTGAGTGTTATACTTTAATTTTGTGAGAGAATTAAAGTGGAGATTCATAGGCTTGATTGTGACGTATTCTAATTCGAGATGAGAAGAATATAATTACAGAAAAGCGTGAGCGAGCTTAAATTTATTGAGTCAGTAGGTTAACAAGGGTAATTACTGAATTGATATAACAAGGGGTAACTAGGACCCTTAGAGTTGTATGAATACTCGAATTAATATGAAAGTGAAATAAATTTGTAAAGCAAACAATTATGGTTAATATAAGAGAATACTATATTACGTACAAGTATGATTGATAGGTCAGGTGTGTACTTACTAAATTATATGAACTAGTAGGTTGAGATATGTATACCTAAATTAACTATGTTAGGGTCGAGAAAGTATTCCGAACTAACGTAGGGTTATTATATGTTAGGGTCGATGGAGTATTCCGAATTAACATAGGGCTATTATATATTTGGGGTCGATGTAAAATGCAGAACCAAACCTTTGAACTGGTGGCGCAATGAAAGATTCCGAGCCAGAATTTTTGTATATAAATAATTGGGGTCGATGTATCATTCCGAACCAATTCTTACTTGGGGTCGATGAATCATTTCGAACCAAGAGTCCTTTACGTGTGTAAAAAGGACAAAATAGTAATGACTGATATTTAGTATATATTGTGTGTGAAATATATACTTAATGACATTCTACTTCTGTGTATTTGTAGATTGATATATATTATGTATTTAAAGATACATATCAAACTGGTAAGTTAAGTAGTGAAACTTAATTACGAAACGTAACGTTAGATAGAGAATATCAATTTAGAAATTTAAGTAGTGAAACTTAATTACAAAAGTGGGAAGATAGAAATTGTAAGAATTGTAATAATTTTAGTAATGAAACTAAATGAGAAGTCTTGAAGTATAACATAGGTGAAATGTTACTTGATAGTTAATTAACATACGCAAGATGTTAGTGAAATTGATTTGTATTGTATGAGCGGTACGAGAACTTAGATACAGATAAGTTCAGTTGATTACCTTAGTTAGTTAACTTGGGAAGTATGGCTAGGTAAGCTAAGTGTAGAACGTTAGGTGTGCTCAATAGATGAGGAGTAAGCAAACTTAAGAGAGTGTACGAGAACCTAACATGTGTAATCAATAACCGCATTTTGTATTGTGATAAAAGCTTGCTAAATATTTTCAAAATGTTTTGAGTACTAACTGTTGCTATAAAATATTTTCAAAACCTTTTAGGTGTCCAGCCACAGGGACGCCATGGATGGTGATTCTATTCCAGGGACTCGAAGCTGTAACAGAGTGGATGATTACAGGATTTTGACTAGACGATATCTCTCATTCAGATCTTGTACAGGATCTCACACTATTCTATGTATGGACTTGTAGTCCGGTATCAGTCTGAGATGTCAGTTTCAGACTGGTAGTTGTTCTATTATTGTTTGGGATTTTTAGCCAATGTTTTATTCGGTAATACTTTTGTTCTGTTGTACTTATACTTTGTTGGTTTGGGTTTTAGTACATGGTAATTGTTTTACTTTTTTTGCATGGTTGATTTTTCTGTTTAAGAAAGATAAAATTTTGGCACCGGTCTAATTTTCACTTAGGTGATTAGTAATTAAAAAGTTTTCGACGGTGATGCTAAGAATGAAACATTTGAGAAACCTGTTTTAATTTAATAAAGGCCTGATCACCCGATGTTTAATTAGGTGGGGTGTCACAGATGGTATTAGAGGATCAGTTTCTAGTGTCCATAGGATCTGTACGGCTTACTACGTTTTCAGCGTATCGTTTGATTGATATAGAGCCCTATATCATGATTGTTGTACTCCTCTACGTATGTGGTTTACGTTCTCCTGCTATTTAGTCGATGAAGTGTAGTATATACGAGTTTGATTGGATATGATACGTCGAACATGGCGGTAAAACTAGCGGAGGTGTTGGAATAACTATAGGAGGAAGGGGCTCAGCATGAGGCATAGAGTGTTCGAGGATGGTAATCGTAGAAGAGATGACCGTTATCGAGGTCTCTCCAAGTGTGAAATTGTAAGTAGATGTTGCAAGGGCTTTTGAGGCATAGTAGGCATTTTCCAAGTGTCACGATGGCAAAGGGGGATGTTAATCTTGACCCTCTCAATGTAGTGATAGTGGGAGGAGGTCTGGAGGAATTTTTATGAGAACGAACCGTAAAAATGTGATAAAATGGCGACTGTGCATGTTAACCCATGGAAATTGAATTCCTAGAGGTCTTGGCATTTAGGATAGAGTAGGAATACCCAGAAGTGAAAATTTGGGTAAAGATTTTTATTAAGGCAACGTGGTGGGGGTACCAGGCACCTCATCCGGACCCAGGGTCAGTATACAGTTAGAGTGATCTTAAGTATAGTTTAACCGTAAATTACTCGAATGATGGCTCACTTTCGAAGTAAATGGAAATCTCTGAACCCATCACATGAAAACCTGGTAGAGGCCAATTGTGAGGAAGAAATTTATCTGTTGTATTGAACTTGTACCTGATGAAATAGATACAAGGGAAAAGAGCCCTTGAGTGAATAGACTCTTGAGTTGTCGCCCGCAATCTTGGGAAAATTCTACTTGGATGACTTATGTTTATGATGTCAGTATGGTGTATCTTACAAGGTTGATGATATGCTCCTAATTAAGCGGAGCTAAAAGATTTTAGGGATTTAGTCTAAGAGTAAAACTGCATGTAAAGAGGCTAGTGCAAACCATAAGTGGAAATCCACTAGGGAATTCATTGATTTGATTCTAAGTCGGGACTGTTAAGTCCAATAATGCATTCCTTTGGGTCAGCAGAACTAAGGGAACTATGATGATAGTGTTCAGAATCGAGGCTACCATGTCCGATAGGAGGGATACCCAAACCGGTCAGTGTGGCCCGGAGTAAGAGGAGTTTTTAAAAGATGTCTTGTGTGGGTTGTAGGACCATGCGTTTTATTTTTAGCTTGAAGTTATTCAGGAAATAATGACTCCGATAAGTTTTGCATTCCAGAAAGGAAAAGCGTTTTATGTTCGGGAACCATTTGAACCATCAGAGCGATGGGCAAGGAAGTATATGAGTTTTAGCCTTGAGTGAATGGGGTATATGACGATTCCTCACCTGAAAGAGGGTCGAGCTGTCATTATTCATTAATATGTGGGAGACTCTAGAGATCATGGATGTCTCATAGTGATTGATTCCGGTGTGTAGGAACATTAATGATGTGATTCAAGGTATATCGTATGACCGCTGGGCGGAGAGATCGAGCTCGTTGTTGTAATAAGAGCTAAGGATTTAGTGATAGTATTAGCGCAGTGCCACTTGACTCCTTTAGAGATGATGGAGTATGGTTGTACCTATTGTTGGGGGATGGAATTTGAGTATCTCGACTATGTGTTGTTCTGGCAATGCTCAGTAAATGCATTGGGAGAAGTCCCTTGTTTAAGTTCGGTTACGAAAGGCGATACAACTAAATTGTTATGCACGTCAGGAGAAGAGACGTTAGATGCTAGGGCATCAGTGGATCCGGTAGTGTTGTGGGGAAACACTAAAAAGATTATCTCACCACAAAGGGATAAGTGGGACTTTGTGGGTAAGAATTTGATTTTTGGTCTATAGAGGATTGAGAATACCCGCAAGATTGTAGTCATGCCATGAAGACAAGGTGAGAGTTAAGGAAAAGCGTGTCACGAGTGCGACAACTGCAATGTTTTTGCAAATGTACATGGAGAAAAGGTTGTATGGGCTCCCTAGTTAATTGTCTTTCTTAATCACTCGAGAAAGAGGGATGCGGAAAATTATTTGTTAAGTACGTCGGTGGGGAAGTTGAGGCAAATCGTATTAATGAAATGGATTGAACATCATGGGAGATAGACGCTAATCCAAGCTTATATTTGCTGAGAGTGCCAGCACACCCTAAGGGATAAAAGTTGGTGGGAAGCCGTTCAAAAGTTATCTCTTGATATGGGAGGCCTAACTGTTGTGAAGAAGTGACGCAAGGTGCTACTTAACTGAGTGTTGAGAGTGACTTACGCGTCACTAAAATGTTGATTCTTATAAGGTAACCAACCCTAAAAGTGTACCAATTACGAAGAGTGCATGGGTTGTAAAGTATAATATACCCGGAGAGAAAGGGGAATAGAGTACCACTTGAGGAAAGATGACGCAAGTGGGAAGCGGTGTTGAGAAAGAGACATAGTGAGATTGTCTCCAGACGTACCACTAGTTGATAGAGAAAGATGGGCTCGAAATGAGCAACCAGAATTTGGTAGTGAACCTACGTTTTCAATGATGGAATGAGGAGACAGACTTATATATTATTGATGGGTTGTGAACATCATAACTAAACCAACATTTCGTTGGGGTAGCGGAATGGGTTGACCGGGATGAATTACTATGTAGTTGAAAAGGAAGAGTGCACAAGTGCAAGGTGTCGCTCTACATGATTGTGAATCAGGATGAAATCCTAAAATCCCTCCCCGCGAGAGATGGTCGGGGAGGAATGGAGATGAATTTTTATTTTGGGTATGTTGTGTCGCCTACGACTCAATAATAGTGAGAAAGGACGATAATATGCCCGTACGATAGTGGAATTTTGGAGGAACCCACTGATCAATTCATAGGTTGAATGTATACATATATAAGCATATTTATAAATAGTGTGAGTGCCTATATGGACTGTACATGAGGATTAGGTTCGTGGGTGCCTATTACGAACATTACATGTACTTTGAGGTGTGGTTCGAAGAGACATTTCAAACTCTTAGTCCTTAACGCGTGATATGAGGACATTCTATTGGGGTACGACATTTTAGAATATATGAAGTGTGAAATATATGGCTCACAAATTGTCTACTCATGTGCGATGAGATATATATACACATATATTGGTGCTCGAGGTGTGATTCCGAGACAATATAACCAATCACTATTGGTGATCGCGGTGGGATTTCGAGCCAATAACCCCAAAAGTGTTATAAAAGGGGGGTGATTATAAAATAAGTGTTGAAATTATGTGTTATGTGTAAGATATATATACCATATGATTTTCCTACTTATGTGCGATAATAAGTATGCTTAAATTTTGTATTGGGGTCGACGATGTTCCGGACCAATACATGAAGGATCGATTTGTGGTCGATGATGTTCCGGACCAAATCGATGATAAATATTGGTATCGACGGAAGGTCTGAAACAACATATGTATTACATTTACCTTGGGGTCGAGGGATTTCTTAACGAATGTAAATGATAGGATGATTGGGGCCGATGATTTTGTCGGACCAATTGTCCTTATAGTATATATTGTGTGTGAAATATATACATTATAATTTTCTACTTATGAGTGATAGTAGACACATGGATGTTATATTGAGAGAGATATACATAAAAAAGGTAAATTAAGTGAGACTTAATTATAATATATGAGATATGGATAAAATGCGATAAGGGTTTATAATGAAGCAAGGCATGTACTTGGGGCGACCGTCGGGATGATATGATTTGATTTTGGGTATTATAGGGCGCAGTGATGTTTAAGGTCCTTAGTCTTAATACCATTCTCATCCAAATTTCGAGGACAAAATTCTTTTGTAAGGGGGGAAGTATGTAATACTCCGTATTTCTGGATATTTATATTTAATTAAATTGGAGAATTAAATGAAAAAATACGGTTTAATTTAAATTACGTAAGAGAAGTAATTTAATGAAATTTATAAAAAATTGTGATTATGGAGTATTAATCTAGAGATAGATACCGATTAATATTTCCTCATTCTATTTACTTAGTGCGAGTAGTAAATAGTTACTTAACACGTGTAGACCGTTTTGGGTTGAGAATGAGTCATATATTTTTAAGTGACTCAAATGATAATTTAGATGTCACAGTTAACCCCGGAGGGTCGAAATAGTCAAAATAGTATACCCAGGGGTACTAGTTACGTTCAGGGACGTTTTTGGGTTAAGCCGGGACCGTTCAGGGGCATTTTAGACTTTTAAAATGTAGGAGTGAGAACACCTACGAATTTAATAACTGTAAGTCAGATTATAAGAGTTGGAGTCTAGGGTTAAAGAGAAAAAACACACACCATAGCCATTAGAGAGAAGAGAGAAACAATTCTCAAGGCAAAAGGAAGAATCGGGAATGATTCAAAGGAGACTTTAACCACAAACTTGTGGGGAAGGAAGATTAAAGGAGAAAAACAATCAATCATCAACAAAAAATCACAAAATCAGAACCCCACTATCAAGGTAAGTGCTTATTACAAATCAAATTCAAGTTATAATACCCATGTGTAGGGAGTTTTAAGAATTGGTTGATTCTATTGAAAAACCTTGAATTAAATGTATGAATCGATCATATGTGTGACACCCCGCCTAATAAAATACCGGGTGATCAGTCCTATACCAAATTAAAACAGGAATCCCAGTTGGATCATCCTTAGCATCACTGTCGAAAACTTTTTAAAACTTACTAACCACCTAGTATTCCAAAGACTGGTGCCAATTTTAACTTTTTAATTTGGTATAGGACTGATCACCCGGTATTTTATTAGGCGGGGTGTCACAGATGGTATCAGAGCATCAGTTTCTAGTGTCCTTAGGATCTGTGTGGCTTTTCACGTTTCAGCTTAGCAGTCTTTGATATAGAGCCCTATCATAGGATTGTTGTATTCTCATACGTATGCGCATATACGTTCTTCTGCGAAATTTATATTTGAGAGTGAACTCATAAAATTCGGTTCTCATTCCAGATGACGCCCAGGAGGGAGAGAGAGCAGTTAGGGCAGCAGGGGGCGATGAGACGGGGGAGGCTCGTTAGGAGCAAGAGCTACCACAGCAACGGCCATAGATGATTTTGGCAGCATAGGTCACTGAAATAGTGGCACAGGCAGTTGGAACAACGGTGGTCACAACGGCAAGATGCTTTCCACGGAATCAGCCACAAGTGTTAGTGGCGTCGGATGTTCAGACTCACGCAAGGTCCACTACACCAAATCCTGCGAATGGTCACGCCGAGTTGGTCACGGCCCAAGTCCGCGACCCGTTGGTCGCGGACTTGGGCCATGACCAAGGCTGTTTTGGGCGTGACCATATTTATTATCACACTAGACCATGGATGCTTTGAAAGTGGTCACGGCCCAAGTCCCTGACCACTGTGGGTCACGGACTTGAGCCGTGACCAGGCCGTGACCATCTTGGCGCCAAATTCGCGCCAAAATTCCCTCCAAACTGGTCGCGGATGGGGTCACGGCCCAAGTCCGTGACCAAAGGCACGACGAAGTAAATAACACACACATTTAGGGTCACGGCCGAAGACCCTGACCATTTCTGGGTATGGGTCACGGCTTTAGGCCGTGACCATCCTTCATTCGAGCAGTGGTGGTGATGGTTTGCAGGTTGCGCAATGGGGGTCACGGGTCACGGCTGAGGGCCGTGACCATTTCCTTGTATGGGTCACGGCTTTAGACCGTGACCATCCCTCATTCGAGCAGTGGTGGTGATGGTTTGCAGGTTGCGCACTGGGGGTCACGGCTCTGGGCCGTGACGAGGTTCAATCGAGCAGCAGTTGAGTTTCATTTAAGGGTCGCGCATGGTGGGTCACGGTGGTTGGCCGTGACCAGGTTCAGTCCTTAAAAAAAATAATCGCGCCTCCCTCATTTCATTTCTGTCGATCGAGGTCAGTATCTAAAGCCCTAGGCGATTTGTGCGATTTCCATCCTTGAGATTTCGGCTCAGAAAGGTATTGTGTGTTTATTTGTGCGATTTCCATCCCTCATTTCGATTCTCGTGCATTTCGATTCTCATTGTGTTAGTATATGTGTGTATATGTGTGTGTATGTATAGATTTATGTGTGTGTATGTATAGATTTGTATATATGTGTGTGTATGTATAGATTTATGTTTATATGTGTGTGTGTATGTATAGATTTGTATATATGTGTGTGTATGTATAGATTTATGTTTATATGTATGTGTGTATGTGTGTTTATGTGTGTAAATACAAACAAATTGTATTTTATTTCAATAAACCCTAGACATTTTATTTCAATAAACCCTAGACATTGTATTGGGATTTTTTTTTTTGACAAAATATTATTCAAAATATAACCCTAGACATTATATTTTTTTTGACAAAATATTATTAAATGGATTCTTAATAAGTAAAAAAAAAAATTACATCTACCTCGTGGGATTTTATAGGGGGTTATATGCGTGCCATCATACTATATTGGGGGTTATATGCATGTCGTGTTGGATACTATGTTGAATTTATTGAATTGATACTAGTGTCGATAAATGTATATGTTATAAAATTTGTTGGATACTACTTTTCTCAGGAAAAATGAGGCACGGTGATAAATACTGTCAACAAGAGTGGGACAGGTTGCAATTAGACCGCACACATAACTCTTTTATTAGCGTGCGTCATATAGAGGGTACTCCTATTTATAGGTACGGAAATAAAAAGATCGAACAATTTAACTACCTTATAAATCATGGATTTGATATCCAGCAAGATTACTTGTTCGATCGTATTCTATTTTCTCTACCAGAAAACTGGGATGACGTTATACAAAATATATTTCACACACATAATCCCGACATAGCCCTGACCTTGGTTACGTTGTTGGAGAAGGCGGAAAAAAAAATCCACCCGTTATGGATACAACTGCGTACAGACAGCATTGACATAGACTGTGATGTCTCGCGCCACATGCACGTAAAATTGAATCTTGCCAACAAGTTGAGAAATAGGGGATTCCGAGTTCATGTCACTGACATCTACACATCAATCATAGATACCCTTCCTTCTAGTTGGCCACGTGCAAAAATTTATAGGTTCTTAAAAACTAATACCGAATGGATGGAGATCAGACACATTGAACTTATTCTAAAGTCTTACTTTGAAAAGGTATCTATCTATCTATTTATATATCTAAAACTAATTAAGCTTGATTAATTAGTTATAATTTCATATTACTATAATTATTTAGTCACTCATATTTTTTAATTTTTGTAGATAATGTCGAGAGGAAACAACCCTAGGGTACCAAGTGCCGATGTGACACCACAACGAGGTTCACCATCTTCTGCAGAACCCGAATTCTCAACACCAATGGCTGAGCAATTCACAACTCCACCAATGGTTCACTCCTCACCAAGTCCAACCCCAAGTGCTCCTACACCCCAATCCGGCACTCCCGTATGGAATGATATTTTTTTTGTTTCAGTCGTAAGAATATTCTTTCTGTTTCAGTTGTAATAATATTTTTTAACCTATTACCACAGGACTGAAATTTGAAGATTATTACATGGATTTCCCACAATACAAAGAGTGGATGGGAGAGACTAACCGGATATCAATTAATCATGTAAAGGGCGTTTATGAATTTTTTAAATATGCTTCCAAAAATCTTAAAAGTGAGAAGATTCCGTGTCCGTGCACTCATTGTATTAACGGAAAATATAAGTCATTGGAAGTTGTTGAGTTGCATTTACTAAAGTGGGGAATCTGTCAAGACTATATAATATGGACATACCATGGTGAAAAAGTTGTACCTTATGTTCCAGAAGAATTACCGGGAGCCGACCGTGTAACGGAACCTCAAGGAGTAGAAGTGGTACATGATTCACCAACACATCGTCCATTGACCGACTTAATTGATGATGCATACGGACTCCACAACCAACAAAACCACCAACCTATGGATACAAATAATGTGCATTATGACCAAGTAAATGAACAAATTGATGCTGAACTACTAGGAGATCGGGAATACATACGGTTGAAAGCAGATGCGGCTAGACCGTTGTATAAAGATTGCGATGAAGATCACTCGGTATTATATGCAATGATTGGTTTGCATAATTTGAAGAGTCAATTTGGTTTGTCTGGAAACAGCGTAACCGGAATTCTTAAGTGGGTTAAAGAAATTCTCCCAAAAGAGAACATGTTACCAGACAATTATCCTACCATGAAGAAGAGTTTGAAGGGTTTAGGTTTGAAATACAAATCTATTCATGCTTGCAAGTATGATTGCATATTGTACCGGAATGAGCACGAAGAGAAGGATGAATGTCCTGTATGCAGTGAGCCTAGATATATGGTTTGTGAGAATGGAAATGACAAACATGCAAAAAATCGCAAGTGCTCGCAAGTCCCACAAAAGGTTTTGAAATATTTTCCACTTGGGCCACGGTTAAAACGTTTTTTTACTGTACCGTGGATAGCGGAGGCCATGACATGGCATGCTCGATGCGAGGTGGGTGGGAATTTGATGCGTCATCCGGTTGATTCACTCATCTGGCAAATTTCAAATGCACAACACCATGAATTTGCAAAGGAACCGCGCAACGTTCGTCTTGCAATCTCAACCGATGGGTTTAACCCTTTCGGTAATTTAAGTACTAGTCAGAGTTATTGGCCAGTTCTTATGGCGCCTTTAAGTCTTCCTCCGACGTTATGCATGAGAAAGGAGTTCACATTGTTATCTCTGTTGATACCCGGGCCTAAGGCTCCCAGTGATGATATTGATATATTCTTAGCACCATTAATCGAAGAACTTAAAGAGTTGTGGGATAAAGGCGTGACGGCGTTCGATTCTCATAAGGGTGAAGAGTTCACACTTAAAGCAATGGTGATGTGGGCGATCCACGATCTTCCTGCTTATGGGACCTTGTCCGGTTGTAATGTTCATGGTTATTATGGATGTCCCATATGTGGGGAGGAAACTGAAGCCTGTTGGTTAAAACATAGTGGTAAGTTGAGTTACACGGGTCATCGTAGATTTCTGCCGACCAGTCACCCTTTTAGGAACGACAAGTCTAACTTTTTGCCTGTCGGTCACGAGCGAAGAATGGCACCTAGTCGACTTTCTGGTCAGCAAATTGAGGAGAAGGCGGTGGCTGCGACTGCGGGGAATAGGTATGTAGGCAAACACCCCCAGTTTGTAAACCTGAAGCGTAAAGCTAGGGAGGATCCGAACGACCCTAGTAAAGCGAAGCCATGGTCCAGGCGATCAATATTTTTTGATTTGCCGTATTGGAAAGATCATCGTGTAAGGCATATAATTGATGTGATGCACACAGAGAAGAATGTTGCAGAACATTTGATAGGAACATGTCTGGGTGGATCTCATTCCAAAGATGGAGAGCGTGCCCGCCGAGATCTACAGGATATGAAAATAAAGAAGAGACTGTGGTTAAAAAATGATCCAACGACAGGAAGAATTTCTATCCCCCCCACTGCTTTCACTTTGACTACTAGTGAGAAGAAGATCCTCTTAGACACGTTGTTCAACTTGAAGACTCCAACCGGTTATTCTGGTAATTTACGTAGGGTAGTAAACTACCAAGCAAATGACTTGAAACAGTGCAAGTCTCACGACTGGCACGTAATCATCCAATTAATCCCGTTGTTATTTCGGCATTGCTTCTCTGAACACAAAGATCTCCGTCGGGCAATTATGCAAATCAGTTTGTGTTTTACCCTACTTTGTGCAAAAGTGGTAAACAGAAGACACATTAAAGCTGCGAAATCAACTTTAGCCGAGGCAGTTTGTGTGTTAGAGAAATATTTTCCTCCGTCATTCTTCGATATCAGTATCCACCTGCTTGTGCATTTATGCGATGAAGCTTTATTATGTGGTCCCGTGAGGTATCGTTGGATGTATCCTTTTGAGCGCTTGATGAAAACCTTCAAAGATTATGTAAAGAATACACGGTATATTGGAGGGTCAATTGCTGAAGAATACGTAACGGTGGAATCATCGCTATACGCTAGGGAACATATGCCAGAACAAGAGGTGAGGAGGTTTAATCCTCGTGGAGAACGAGTGATAGAGGAACCTGACGAGTTTGAGGACGAATTATCGTTTGGGAACCCTAAAGAGGTGAAACTCACAAACCTACAATACGAGCAAGCAACTCGTCATGTCTTCGAATCGCAAGATGAAGTCCAAGACTGGAGACAGTGAGTATCTACTGAATTCTTCTTCTTTGATTATATGTATTTTTTATTTTATGATCTAAACTCTATAATTTTTCGGTAGGAAGTACGAGAACGAAATTATCCAAAATCAAAGGAGAAATTGGACGACAACTGACTTTAGGGCATGGGTGTCAAAAGAGGTACTTTTCACATCTTATGTGTGCGGTTATTTATTCATGTGTGGTAAAAACATGCCCTAATACACCATACGACGTCGTCGGAGTGGAAACAATAAAGAGAGGTTATTTTTGCGGGAACCCACCAGAGTTGCGAGGGGGTTCAGGTGTAGTACTAGCGTGTCAAGGAAGAGGGGTACCCAGCGTCACCTACGCATGGGAGATTGCGATGGGGTGCGGAAGTAAAGGCTAACCACTTTTAGTTAGTGGGAGTGGTGCTACAGTAGTGGGAGTCAATAACCACAATTGAGGAAAGGGACACACTAACTACTGCCGAGTTTTGGGTACGGTTCGACTGTAAGTAAATTTTTTCATTCAGCGGTTGAGACCGAAAGTAGGAGAAAATTTTGTGAGGTGACTCAGAGGGAGACCGTTTAGTGGCCGATTACGAGGAAGAGTTCACTCGTTGGAAAATTTTTACCGGATGATGGTAAGCTAGGAAAAGAGAAAGAAAGAAAAGTTTAAGGATGGGTTAGTCTGGAGAATCAGACAACATTTAATGGATAATTCCGCATTAGTAGGTTATACTTATGTCATTTAACGCAACACTCCGGCACTGTCGGGTATATCGCTTCCACGCGAAAGGAAGCGGGAGGGGGTGAGGATTAGCCAGTCGGGTGAGGCAGAAAGGAACAGTACCAGTGGGGTATCCCAGCAGCAGACTGGGGGAGATTAGGGGCAGGATTTTCGACAGAGAAATCATGCCAAACGATCTAGAACTGGAGGCTATCGGCGGGATGACCAGAAAGGAAGGGATCAGTGGTAGGGTGAAATTTTCAGGAGGTGTTTCGTTGGTAGGGAAGCGGGACACATGAAGAGGGAGTGCTCTCAGCGATACAAGGGTTGACTACAAGATGAAGTCCTGAATGTACAACCACTATAACAAGTCATGGGTGAATTCGGGCAAGGGGAAACTGCTCCGGAAACCGAGGATCAGCCATTGCAACTGGAGTATGGAGGTAATTATATTTTTAACCTATGGGCATGGGGTATGTTTTGAGTGACAAGGAGGGTGTCACAAGATAAGACTTATTCTCCACTAGAGTTCGTAGATGAGTCGAATTTAGTGGGTGCGTTGGCGGTAGCAGCCGTAGTATGTGGATAAACTTTCCGTGGGGTGGCGAATTTTAGTGTTTTTCACGAGAGAGTGAAGTGTAAACTGAGTGAAAGTTTGAATTATGAGAGGGATTTACACGATTGATAAATATGGGATTAGGGTGGATTATTATTCCCAAATATCGACGGGATAACGATGGATCTGAACTATTGTGGATAGTGGGGTAAAGTTTTGATGTTAGCAACACCAGGGTATGATTGGTACTAGGTACCAACTGAGAGGGCGTCTAACGTATATATAGGTATATATCTGTTGTTTTGCGTGGGGCGAGGGACACATAGGGAGGTTTTCTGTTCTCGCATTTTATCCCAGGGAGTGGGGGTAATTATTGAAGTGAATCAGGGTGGTTAGATTTACGTTCGGACAGGGAGAGATATCTCGGGGTTGATTTTGCGCGAGGAATTGTGATTGTAGGGCGCGGTATCTTAGATTGTCTTGGTAGCCTAAGTGTAGGCATATATACCTTGCGTTTGAGAGACAAGTATTTGGGGGTGTAAAGAACTTATAGTTAAACGCACTAATGAGTGATAACTAGAGGACTCTATTGTTAAGTGTACTAATGGGTGATAACCCGAGGGTACAAGAATATTATTAATAGGCACATTAAGGGGTGCTAACCTAGGGATGCGGGATTCTCCTAGTAGGTGAAACAATTGGACTTAGCCTGGGGGAGCAGGATTGGTATATATGTATAGGGATGATGTGACTATATAAATATATACATAAATGAACTTGTGAATATTTCTACTGTGTGAAATTTGTAGACTTGGTAATAATAATATTAATTATTACATTGTGCCCTATGGTATAATCCTCAGGGTGGGAAATGGTTGGTCGTTAGTACATGGAGTGGTACCTCGGCCACTATATATATATACGTATGGGATATGACTACGGGTTGGAAGTTATCTTACGGGTTATGACTAGCATAGTCGAGAAAATTTTAGTGCGATAGAGTACGGGTATAGGGTGTATGGGCGCCCTGGATAATAAAATGCATATTTGGGTAACGTATAAAGAAAAGCGGGAGAGATAGATATCGCTAGCTTATAAGGGTATGACTAGTGAGTAAAAATGAGAATATTGGAACACTAGGCTTATCTTAATTTCGAGGACGAAATTCCTTTGTAAGGGGGGAAGTATGTAACACCCCGTATTTTTGTGCTTTTAATATTTAATTAATTCGAGGATTTTAAATTACTTGTGGGTTGTAATTTTTTTTAATTGAATTAATTATGGCAATATATGTTTAAATATTAATCGGGGAGTGAATGGCCAAAATTTAGGTAAATTTATTTACTAAGTGAATAGTAATAATTTAATTGCGTCATTTCGGGTAGTAATGACGGGGTATGCGATTATCTTAGCCGGGAGTCGGTATAGACTAAATTGGGGGTGAGGTAAGGATTTTTATAATTTAATTCGGATGGCGATTCTGAGTGCGCGGTTGAGTCCGGATGGGTCGAGATAGTCAGAAAAGAGTACCCGGGGGTAGCTTTTGGGTCTCGGGATATTTTTGGGCATAGCCGGGCCCGCATGGGATGATTTGGGCTATTTTAATTTAGCCCATTAGGCTAAAAACGGGATTTGTGTTTTTAAACCTAAACCTAAGAAAGGAAAAGGAGCAGCCACCATTATTCTAACCTAGGGTTTGAGAGGAAGATTGGGGGAAAACAATCAAGAACAAATTGGGAGCTTTTGGAGCCAAATTGAGGGACTCCGCCAACGGAATCAGACACTACGAACACTTTCAGGCAAGTGGTTAGCTGTTGTATTTTCGAAATTTATGATAATCAATTCATATCATAGTGATGTGTAAACCAAAATCCGTTTTGGGGATAAATGGGTACAAAATGGGGTTTTTGTTCATGAAACTATTGAATGAGATTCATAGTAATAATTGTTGTGTTGAACATATCTGAGTATAGAATAAGAATTCGGAATATAAACTGGGGAAAAATCTGAATTTGGAAATTGGTTGTAGAACAAGATTTATGGATTTTATGGGAAAACCCATATTTAATTATAGTGAGTTATCGTATGAATCAAAAAGGGTAAAACAGTTTTAGATGATTGAGACTTGTTTTGGGAGTAATTGATTGGTTAAAAATCGTTGTTTAAGGTTGGAAAATGGAGAGATAAAACCTTGGAAATTCGTCCATGGCTGAAACAGCAAGCCGAGGAAGACAACCACCTGTTCGATCGATCGATCGACACAGGGGGATCGATCGATCGACGGTCCCAGGAAAGTGACAGTTCGGCCAGTTTGTTTTAATGAGGATTTAATTTAAGTTTAATTCCCTTACTTTCTTTTGGTGATAAATTTATATGGGACATATATTTCCTTATCAATTATAGAGTGATATAATTGGGTTTAGGAGGGTGTGAAATGTATGTTATTAGATGAACAAATTGGAAGAATAATTCAATTATTGATATTTGGGCCGAGGAATGATATTCGGGAATTGTAGTTGGGGGACACTACATTAGTAAAAGAATTTAGATGAAATATTTAATTATGGACCAAGTGAGTGAGTCCAAGTGTGCTAGCAATTATAGGTAAATATAATTGGGGAAAATGATGGAAATAAATGTGCGACACATTGTGGGTGAGAAATGTGGAAAAGAAATTATGAGAGGTAAAAATGGACCAAGAGAGTGAGTCCGGGTGTGTTGGTGATGTGACACCAAAGTATTAAATTAATTATTGAGAGAGCATAATTAATTTGGAGTCGGGGACTAGACTCAGGTGATATTGAGTTTCGGGCCACGTGAGCGAGTCCGGGCATGTTGGTTAAGTGACACCAAGGTATTTAATTAATTATTGAGAAAATAAGTGAATTTGGAGTTGGAAAGTAAACTCGGGAAGGTATTTAAATTAATAGGTGGGTTAATTAATTTAAATGGGAGTTGAATTGTAGACTCGGAATAGTGTTAAAATAATTAACATGAGATTTATTTAAAGAGAGTCGGACTACAAACTCGGATCGGTATAAATTAATTGATGTGTGAATTAATTAAATTAGAGTCGGACCATAGGCTTGGGATTATGATAATCTAATAAGTGAGAAAACTTATTTAGTTGAGTCGGGCGAGACTCTCAGGACATTATAGGCTAGTGTTATAGGTTATGAGTACACGGAGGAGCCGGAGTTTATGTTATATATATATATATATACGGTGTAGTGATAGTATATATATATGTGTGTATATATTGTCTGTGCTATTAAGTATCTATGATTAGATATTTATTTTAGTTATACTCTAGTGCTATAGGGGGAGGTTACGCGCAGTGGATGAATCCCCTAGCTTGAGGAGTAGGGCGAGTAGATTCCCAGGTCATAGCGTCCGTTACAGGGGGTGAGGGGCATCTCACTTTCCGGGAAGGAATATGACCGCCTCCAATCGTATATTAAACCAAGTTAGTGAGAGACTCTAACTTGGATCACTAGGTTATGTGAGCACACCTAGTGAGATGGCACTTTAGAGAAAATCATCCGGTGAGGACATACTCGGAAGGATGAGTACACGTGTGATATGTGTGGTTATTGGTAAAGGTATGTATAATGTAGTAGTGAATATTATACGTAGATGATAATACAGTGTGTGATGTATTTACTTTATATAACTTGGGTTACAGTTATATGCTGTTAATTAATGAGAAAATTAATTAAGTTAAACATATATGGGTAATACAGTGCGTGATGTATTTAATTTATATAACTTATGTTTCGGTTATATGATTTTAAGTAAGAAGGAATTAAATAAGTTAATTAGTGAGATAACTTATATTTCAAGAATCATTATACTCGGGTTAGAGTAGTATGGCAAGGGAAGGTTATACCAGGACTAGTGGGACGGGGTAGTACAACTAGGTGGGGTTAAGGTAACCGGTAGGTGTGCACAATAGTGGAGGGGTGAGAATGTCCACAAGGGAGTGCGACACTAACTTAAATATGAAGCGCATTCATGCATTTTAAATTACTGCAGTTAATTCACTTGCTAAATATTTTCAAAATGTTTCGGGTTCTAACCCTTGCTATAAAACTATTTTCAAAACCTTTTAGGTGTCCAGCCACAGGGACGTCAGGATTGATATTCTATTCCAGGGACACGGAGCTGCGGCATATGTGGATGCTAGCAGGAGTTTGGATTAGACGCATCATTTATTCATTCCTAGAGTAGGAATCTTGTATCAGTTTCAGTTTCATTTAGGGCTTGTCGCCCAGACTTCTCAGTACAGTTTACAGGTGTTGTATATTTGTATATGGATTGTTTCTTTGGTGGCCAGTGATTTATTCGGCATGTTGTGTATTTATGATTCAGTTTACTTTCATTTAGTTGTGTGAATGGTTTATATTTATTCCGCATGTATAGTTTTGGTTTAATTAAAAAGTTAAAATTGGCACCAGTCTTTGGAATACTAGGTGGTTAGTAAGTTTTAAAAAGTTTTCTATAGTGATGCTAAGGATGATCCAACTGGGATTCCTATTTTAATTTGGTATAGGACTGATCACCCGGTATTTTATTAGGCGGGGTGTCACAATATGTTTGGGTAGGATTGCATGTAGAATGAATCCCTAAGTAAAGATGAAATAAAATTTGAATATATTTGAGGATTAACATAGAATCTTTATGAGTTCTTGGTTAAAGAACATGAATCTTGAATGACTTAGGGTTTAATTGATGATCACAAGATGTCAATTTGCCAGAATTTTTTACATAATTTTAAACGTATTCCATTTGAATTTTGCTTCTAAGTAGAGTGTAAACCATACATTTATGGAAAGTTATATCTCTTATCTATCCAATGAAGTTGGAATCAGGTCAATCGGAGTTCTGTAGAGGGAATAATCGACATGTTATTACAGGGTGTTTGATCTGCCAGCATAGTAATCTGCCAGAATTTTGACGTGACTTTAAACATGTACGATTTGAGTTTTACTTTGAATTAGAGTGTTAATCATAGATGTATGTAAGATTCTATTTCTTAGCTTTCCAGTGAACTTGGAATCAGGTCAATCGGAGTTCTGTAGAGGGAGAAATCGAATTTTTACTAGAGGGTGTTTAATCTGCCAGAAAATTTACAATTTGTTTCGAGTGCGAGAAAATGTAAGATCTTTCTTTTTAAGACTCAAATGCCTAAAATTTTATCGGGGAAGTGTTTGCGACCTTGATGAAATATATATATGGAATAATGATATGGAAGTAGATCTATAATTAAGTGTTGTACTTTAATTTTGTGAGAGAATTAAAGTGGAGATTCATAGGCTTGATTGTGCCGTATTCTAATTCGAGATGATAAGAATATAATTACAGAAAAGCGTGAGCGAGCTTAAATTTATTGTGTCGTTAGGTTAACAAGGGTAACTACTGAATTGATATAACAAGGGGTAACTAGGACCCTTAGAGTTGTATAATTGCTCGAATTAATATGAAAGTGAAATAAATTTGTAAAGTAAACAATTATGGTTAATATAAGAGAATACTATATTACGTATAAGTATGATTGATAGGTCGGGTGTGTACCTACTAAATTATATGAACTAGTAGGTTGAGATATGTATACCTAAATTAGCTATGTTAGGGTCGATGATGTATTCCGAACTAACGTAGGGATATTATATGTTAGGGTCGATGGAGTATTCCGAACTAAAATAGGGTTATTATATGTTTGGGGTCGATGTAAAATGCTGAACCAAACCTTTGAACTGGTGGCGCGATGAAAGAGTACGAGCCAGAATTTGTGTATATAAATAATTGGGGTCGATGTATCATTCCGAACCAATTCTTACTTGGGGTCGATGAATCATTCCGAACCAAGAGTCCTTTACGTGTGTAAAAAGGACAAAATAGTAATGACTGATATTTAGTATATATTGTGTGTGAAATATATACTTAACGATATTCTACTTCTGTGTATTAGTAGATTGATATATATTATGTATTTAAAGATACATATCAAACTGGTAAGTTAAGTAGTGAAACTTAATTATGAAACGTAACGTTAGATAGAGAATTTCTATTTAGAAATTTAAGTAGTGAAACTTAATTACAAAAGTGGGAAGATAGAAATTGTAAGAATTATAATAATTTTAGTAATGAAACTAAATGATAAGTCTTGAAGTATAACATAGGTGAAATGTTACTTGATAGTTAATTAAGATATGCGAGTTGTTAGTGAAATGGATTTGTATTGTATGGGCGGTACGAGAACTTAGATACAGATAAGTTCAGTTGATTACCTTAGTTAGTTAGCTTGGGAAGTATGGCTAGGTAAGCTAAGTGTAGAATGTTAGGTGTGCACAATAGATAAGGAGTGAGCAAACTTAAGAGAGTGTACGAGAACCTAACATGTGTAATCAATAACCGCATTTTATATTATGATAAACGCTTGCTAAATATTTTCAAAATGTCTTGAGTACTAACCCTTGCTATAAAATATTTTCAAAACCTTTTAAGTGTCCAGCCACAGGGACGCCATGGATGGTGATTCTATTCCAGGGACTTGAAGCTATAACACAGTGGATGTTTACAGGATTTTGACTAGACGATATCTCTCATTCAAATCTAGCACAGGATCTCACACTATTCTATGTATGGACTTGTAGTCCGGTATCAGTCTGAGATGTCAGTTTCAGACTAGTTGTTGTTTTATTGTTGTTTGGGATTTTTAGCCAATGTTTTATTCGGTAATACTTTTGTTCTATTGTACTTATACTTCGTTGGTTTGGGTTTTTGTACATGGTAATTGTTTTACTTTTTTCGCATGGTTGATTTTTCTGTTTAAGAAAGATAAAATTTTGGCACCGGTCTAATTTTTACTTCGGTGATTAGTAATTAAAAAGTTTTCGACAGTGGTGCTAAGAATGAACCATTTGAGAAACCTATTTTAATTTAATAAAGGCATGATCACCCGATGTTTAATTAGGTGGGGTGTCATATTTACGTGATGCAATAGCTCATCAAGATCGGAACATCATATTCATATGTGATCGGAACAATGGTCTTATTAAAGGTGTTTTAAGGTTTTTCCAATGTCTGTATTGCTACTATATACATCATTTACAGGGAAATAGAAAGAAGAAAATACGGGGAACTGCGAGCTTCCAAAATAAGCTCGTTCAAGATTTCATACATTGTGCATATGCTGTAACAATTGATGAATTCCAGAAGAACATTGAGGCCTTGGAGAAGGAAGGTCTCGTTGATGTTGCTGATTTTCTTGATAATTTGCCTTCGGAGAATTGGTCTTGTGCATATTTCATCGGTAAGCATTATGGTGAGATGTCATATAGTTTTGCGGAATCATTCAACTCTTGGATCCTAGAGGAAAGACATTTACCGATAATAAATAGGATCGATAAAATGAGGAGCAAAATTATGAATTTCAATGAAAACAAACTTGTTTAATATAAAATATGGTCAAAGGAGTTGTGTCCTCATTTTAATAAATTACCGATTGAAAATTGGAATAAAGGGAGACATTGGAATATTAGCCACTCAAGTATGCATGTATTCGAAGTTCATTCAAATGTGCGGGCCACGGTTAACTTAGAAAAAGGAATTTGCTCTGGTAAGAGTTGGCAACTATAATGTTTTCCATATTCTCATGTTGTTTCTGTCGTAAGGAAGATAAGTGGAAGTATTTATGATCATATTGAGGATTATTATAAGTTTTTTTTCTACAAGAAACCATACTCATCACCTATAATGCCTCATCCTGATTTGATGTCCCTAAAGATTTCATTACCTGAAAACCCAATAATCCCTCGTCCATTAAGAAATAGACCTATAAACACCCCATTCTGGTACCCCCTAAACTCTCCTTAGGTCCCTAGCACCTCCCTTCATCACTACCAACCTAAATAATACCCCGGGTACTGATTTAGAGGCCATCGGACGCTCCCAGGCTCCGTTTGACCAAAACATCAAACTCTTCAACTCGACCGAGACAGAATGAATCTTCAAAGGGCACTGAGCCCCCTTTCCAACATTCCATCCCGTGCGTGATTCTAACTTACGATGTGGATGAACCACCCATTTTCCCCCGAAACTTGATCTAGAGGCCACCGGATGCTCCCAGGCTCCGTTTAACCAATGTCAACTCTTCATCTTGACCGAGACTCAATGAATCTTTAAAGGTCACTAAAAACCTTTTCCAACGATATGCCCCGTGCGTGATTATGACTTACGGTACGGACGAACGATTCGTTTTACTCAGAGAGGTCATCAAATGCTTCCAAGCCCCGGTTGACCAAGTCAACTCACCAAACCGGGTTAAACTCATTGGAATGTAGAAGTACATCTCCTAACCTTTCCAACGGTCCACCCCGTGCACGATTCTAACTTACCATACGGACGAATGATTCGTTTTTGTCTGAAGTTTCCCCGTCCAAAGGATCGACGAGCGCTTCCGAGTCACATTTAACCCAAATTCAACTCCCGAACTCGGGATCAGTCCAAAGGACTTTCAAAGTTCGCTGAATTACCATTCTAATGGATTTCCCCTGTGCAATTTGGATCAACGGTTTGCGCTCTACGATCGATTTTCTGAAAGAACCTGAAAGAGGCTGCCAAACGGCTGGTTCCAGACCTTGCCAATTGGTTGTGTGCCTAAACACACCTGCCGATTGGTGGGACCAGGGCTATGCCGATCTGTAATGCCTGGGCCTATAAAAAGGAGGGCCCGACCTCCTTGCAATGGGAGCCCATCTAAAATACATCACTCTCAGCTAATCCAGAAAACCTCTCTCGAAGTCAGCGTGATTTCCACATCCAAATACCTTTCCAACCTTCACTTTTCATCATCCTTTTCATCAAACTTGGTGAATTAACTACTCTCCATCATCATCCAAGTGCAAGGGCTTCTCTCCAACATTAAAAAATGAGCTCAAGATCTTCAAAAAGGTCCAATTTTCTCAATTCTCTTAAATTCGCATGAACTTGTTTTATTACTTAGCACTTTTATTCTCTCATCTCACATATCCTAATATACTTTTTATTTAGTATTATTGCACATCTCATATTTTCATATAAATAAAGACCCAAAAAAATAAGAAAAGGAGGGTTTACTCATAAATTCCAACTGAGAATTCTCACACTTTTCTCACAATTAAAACATTTTTTTTACACACATACACACATAAGAGAAGCCCCCGGTTGGATTTATGGGATAAACCCCACCCCTCGTTTTTCATGCGAACTACGTGGTCTTTGATGCCTCTATAGGCTACGTAGGCGTCTCAGGGTAAAACTCGAGACTCGAGTCATATTCCTACTTTTCTCTCATTTTCTATTTTCTCCGTATTCTTTAAACTCAATTATATTAGATTCTATATATTTACATATGCATATATTTGATCTTAGTGGCGTATTATTCCAGATGCGTTATCATTCCATTATAACTATCAACGCAAGGATAATCTCGTAAATCCCATTTTCTAATATTATCTTTAGGAACATTCCTACGAATGACTCGCTTTATCTCTTCCATGATACAAGTCGATGATTCTTATCTCCACTACGTATACACATACATACATATCACGTGGAAATAAAGGAAAATAACAAAAACCCATGAGAGACCGTAAGGGTGGAATGGGTGCCTAACACCTTCCCATTTCGTAATTTAGCCTCCGGGCCCTTTTCGAATCATTTTGGTTTCCTATGTATCAGTATGTCTTTGGATGTTCCCCTTCGGGATGGCTCCCTTTTCTTTTATCTATTTTGAGTAAAATAGACTGGCGACTACATCTCTCTACATTTTCACCTCATCAACGACGCCTGTCGAAGCTCTCCCGAGAGGGACGCGTGAGCCCATGATCCTCTCCCGTCGCGAGGATCGGGTATGGCCACAGTGGAAGCTCCGCTGGGGACTATTTTGAGGGCTAGACTCTATTTACATGGGTGTTATATTTGCTTATATTTTTCCCTCTTTTGCATGTCCCCCTTTTTATTTATACCTCATGCTTATGCTTCTATTCACACACTTGTAGAAGATTCTCCATGTACACTTCACACCACGTGCACCTAGGATCACATATATCCACATGTTGCGCGCATCACCCATCCATACTTAGTATACCCTTGGTACTTATACTTTTCTCCCTGTTTGGCATGATAAAGAAAGACATTCTCATCATAAGATACTAATAAGAGAATCATGCATGATTCACACGACATCACCAAAGAGCATTGTTATTGACCAAATTTTGTCCAGTAATTGGAGGGTCACATCGTGATGGGCCCTGGTCCGGCAGGGCGCAGTTAGCCTAAGAAATATGACTCTTACCTTCCATTCGCCAAGTACCTTCGACGTATATAGAATGGTTCCTTCGCATCGTACCGCTTGACCGAAGTCATGACGGGAGGTATATCGAAGGAAACTCATTCACGTACACCGAGTATATCGAATTCGCTCTCACACGTACCGTCCACACGAGGTATATAGTGAGACAATTAACATACACTCAGGTATATCAAATGGCTTATCCACACGTACCGATTGCCCTCAAAATCAAAACGTATATCATGGAAGTCACGCTAGAGGGGGTAACCCTTTCCCATTCTCCCTACCAACTGCATACTCGCATATAGGTGTCAAGCCTAGGACACACATGTTAAATCTTCGATTTCGACCCAAAACTCTGCCAAAATTCCAGGTCGACTTACCGCCAAATTTTTACGCATTTTTACAATGGGACCTTGCCCGTGATCCTGGTTACATGTTCAGCCATAGCTTTGCATATGTTACAAACCCAATTTTTCTGGGCTCGGGTCCCGTCCAGCATTTCATTTTACATTTAGGAGAATTTAATACATCTCAGAAAATAATAATTATAATAATCATGCTGAGACTGTTTCCCAAAACATTTCTCCTTTCTTTATCAAAAATCCAAAAACATTTCTCCTTTCCTTATCAAAAATCCAAAAACATTTCTCCTTTCTTTATCAAAAATACAAAAGCATTTCTCCTTTCCTTATAAAAAATCCAAAAACATTTCTCCTCTCTTTAAAAAAAATCCAAAAACATTTTTCCTTTCTTTATAAAAAAATCCAAGAACATTTACCCCCTCTTTATCAAAAATCCAAAAACATTTCTCCTTTCTCTATCAAAAATCCAAAAATATTTTGGCTTTCAATCTAAAAAAATGTAAAAAATATTTTCATTCTTTTTCTCAAAAAAATAAATAATAAATCCCATTTTACGCCTTCTTAGGTCGATTGCATGCCCTTAGCCTGGCTTCGATCTTCAGTCAAATCACCCTTGAGATCCGTTCGTTCCCATGCTACTTCTTCCGAGTCTAGAATCCATCCGCTCTCTATGGAGAACATAGATCAAGCACCAGTTGTGCAGCCAGATATCATGGAAGTCTTGGATCAGCTCGTGTCCAAGATTGATAACCTCCAAACTGAGGTCCGAGAGATGCAACGAAACTAGGTTCCTATTCCTCAAGAGCCCGAGGCCCTATTCCCTCGTGCAATAGGTCCACCCGAGCCTATTTGGGTTTCCAAAGAGTATCAGCATGTTCCACGTGCCCCACCTGCTAATGGGTCGCCGCCTGCCCAGCTTCCTATGCTGAACCTTGCCCATCTGGGACTAACTTGCCTATGGTCATTGATCCAAAGGAGGAAGAGTTGAACAAGGTCAAACAAGACCTCAAGATGATAACTATGAAGTTCGACCAAGTTAAAATCTCTGGGAATTACATGGACTACATCCATATGTCTCCTTATCCTGAAGCGAGGTTACCCAAGAAGTTCAAGATGCCAAATATCGAGAAATTTAGAGGAAGAGGACCCTTGATTGTTCACCTTCGCAGTTATCACCTTTTCATGACTCTCTTAGGGGATTCTGAAGAAGTAATGGTCCAATTGTTTCAGTATACTTTGAAGGATAACACCCTCCGATGGTTTTTGTCTCTTGAGCAGTCCAGAATCCATAGCTTGGCAGATGTAGCCCGAGAATTCATGTCACAGTACAAATACAACGAAGTGCTTGAGGTCACCCACAGTGATTTAAAGATGCTCAAACAGAACCCTCGGGAATCAGTCAGTAACTTCATAACCCAATTGAGGGAAAAAGCAGATACTATGACCATTCGGCCTTCCGAGGAAGAACAAGTCAGCATAGTGAAGAAGAACTTCCTACCCCATGTTCAAGCAACCATGGGAGGACAATTTTATCTCCATTTTTGAGCTCTCGGAGAAGCAGGAGTGGAAATCGAGGAAAGTCTTCCTAAAATAGAAGCTAAACCAAAGAAAGTGTTCGGACAGTTCACTCCCAAAAAATATGACAAACCTGTTAGTGCCGCAGTCTCAACCATCAACAACATCTCTCAACCAACCACTTTGTAGGCACCAAAAATCCACCATGTCCCAGTCCGAAAGGAATACACCGAGCTCCATGCTCCCCTCTCCAAAGTTTATCAGCCCTGTTAAGCTGAAACCTTATCAAACCAAAGAAGGGGGATAGGGATTTTGCAGCGAACATTTTCACGGTCGTGTCAAGGTCTTTGACCGTGACAAGCATTGTCACGGTCATTGACCGTGACAAGGCCGTGACAAATTTACTTGTCACGGACTTGTCACGGATTTGTCACGGTCAATGACCGTGACAATTAGTTGTCACGGTCGTGTCAAGGTCAATGAGCGTGACATAAAACGCGTGTTTTTTTGTCACGGTCAATGACCTTGACAAGTCTGGCCGGCTGAAAGGTGACAATTTGCCCATTTTGGTGTAGTGAGTTGATTCTCTGTTAGATTAATGTTAAATGTTTTTTCTTTGTATCAATCATGTACTTGTTTAACTAAAGCTATTTTTTTTAAATTACCTATTGATCATTAAATTTAGATTGGTACGAAAATCCAAAGTTGTAATTATTAAAGTTGTTTTTTATCGCCCCATATATCATAAAAACCTATCAAGACTTCTGGAGGCTTTTTTACGTTCTTCTTTGTAATTATTAAAGATGATTTTTGTCATAACTGATAAGTCTTTTCTTAATAGGGTCATAGACTTAAATGAGATTTTACCTACATCCGTATGACAGGTTAGGTGAAGTCTATAACTCGACACCCATATTTTTAAAGGTCGGTTGGAGAACTGTGTATTTTGAAATTCACTCACTTTTTTTTAATAGATAAAAACCTTAGTTTTAAGCTTTTATTGTGATATTCGGTAGAGTAATATTAGATGATATTTTTTTATTTGTTTAGTAATCATATGTGTGTTGTAAAAAGACATTTTATTGTTTATTTGATTAGTTATATATTATAACATAATATAGTGTACACATTGTCTCCAGTTCCCATACATTCGCACACATCCCACATATGGATGGGCTAACATGGAGGATTCACCTTCATTTGTTGGGGAACTCGACGTTGAGGTCTTATACTGATGTCACTACGTCATATTGCTTCACTGTTAAGATCATCTCTTCTATCAGGGGGGAGTGAAGAGAATAAGAGAGTCGAGCTAGTCAGGTAAAATTGAGAGCAATGGTGCCAACGAGGTGCAGTAATAGTAGAGTAGGTAACAAGAGGGGGGATCTCAGTAGAAGGACTTAGCTAAGATATTTAGGTCGAGTAATGGTAGTTATAGGAAGGGTCAACATGGCTAGGAGAACCAGACTAGAGTCTAGTAGGGTCGTGGATATCAAGGCCAGCAGGGCTAGAGATAGGGGTAGCCTCGTCAGGGCCAGAGGCTAGAAAATTTCACAGGGAAGTATTTCATATGTGGGGAATAGGTCCACATGCGGCATATATGCCCAATAAGGGATATGGTTTAGGAGTAGGGCGGATCCGAAGGGGCAATAATTGTAAGATCTTCTAGCCCCACTGGTAGTTCTGGCATTGCTGCCTCTACACGGGATATTTGGGCATGTGTATCACATCTGTGGACCAGTTTTACAATAAGCCTCATTAGCGATTGAGGGTCTGTTCTCTTACCTAGGGCCATATGTGGATATTTTTGGGTGACACGTGAGCGTCGCCTTCTTTTTTTACACTAGATTCACGTGTGAGATGAGTTTAATGGATAGAGCATCACTCATTATTAAGACTGTATTTTTAACGTGGGTAGCGAGGCTTGATAAGCACCCAAAAGTGTATAATTTATGCCTCGAATATGTGCATTTTAGTCACTCGTTTTAATTAAAATTGGCCTTATGTGCGTATTTTGTCATTTTTGCAAGTCAATCTGCAGTTGCGGTACAAATAATGCTAAATCAGTGCAATTGCGACGCAGAAGTGGTCAAAAGCGTGCATCGAAGAAATCCAAAGAGACCGTGAAGTCAGAGTCCTCATTGAGCTTGCCCCGATGTGATCCGATGCCCCGAAATAGTCCCGTAACCTAAACCTAAGCCTACACCGAGCCCAGACCATTCCCTGAGCCTCGTGTGTGTTGAGTTTGTACCTTTATTATTTTTCTAGATTTTTATTTTTAGTCGTTTTATTTTTAGGATTTATTTTAGATCTATTTAGAATTTTCTAGGATATATTTTTTATTTTTTATTTCTTTAATTTGATTTTGATTTTTATTAGCTTTTAATTTTTAATCTTTATTTTAATTTTATTTTTCTTAGGACTAGTTTTTAGGAATTTATTTAATTTAGTTTTTAGTTTTTTTTTATTTAGTTAGGATTTTTAGTTTTTTTTTATTCTTTATAGAGTTTTATTTATTTATTATTATTTCTTTTTATATTTTTTAGTCTCTTAGTAATAAATTAAAGTTTTATTCCTAGGTTTTATTTTTTTATTTTACTTCTACTTTCATTTTTGTTGTGTGTCATTTTTTTTGAAGAGTACAAATTAAACACAAACAAACCCTTTTACGCCCATTTACACCATTCACCCTCACCCTCACACTAAACTCCCTACACCTCACACACCCAATACCCCCCTTCCATCTTCAACCTCACCCCACTCTCTCTCCTACCTCCATTACCATCTTCAAACACCTCTTTCTCAGTTCCAAAACCCCATCATCTAAACCCAACAAAACCATTTCCTTATCCCCACCATAGTAGCCCCCAACCCGTGAACAACCCGATCGGACCCCTGTTCGGACCATCCCAAACTGAACCCGGCGCCTGCACCGGCGCTGACGCGGCCAGACCCGCACCCTGCCTGATCAAATACGACCGGCCCGACTAAACCCGAGACCCATACCTGTTACCCATTTCGAACCCTATCCGCCCAGTTGCGACCGGTCCGAAACCCACCTGGCCCGTGGCCCTGTTTAAACCAACCCAAAATCCCGCCCCAATACCCGAAACCGACTTGGCAGCCCAAATCCATACCAACTAAACCAAACTATCTCATCTCAAGTCAACCACATTAACAGCTAATCCAAAAAAATTCGGATCTGAGAAATCTCAAAACAAAAATTCAAGTCTTTCACTAATCTAAATGAGATCCCAACAAAATCTCCACATCCAATTCATCGTGGGTCAATCAAAAGAGAGAGCCAACTAAAAGAAAATAAGACTCTCACAAAAAAAAAAAAGAGACGCACATAGAGAGAGAGAGAGAAAGTGTATATTATGTACATTGTAGGTTCATAAAAAATTCCAAAAAAATTAGTTTAGTTTTAGAATAAATTTTTACGTTTGTTTTTTATTATTTTTGGTGTGATCAAGTGCTGGATTTGTGAAAACATTGGGACACACGTGCATGAACGCGATTCAAGGAATCAATTCAAATGGAGACTTTTGTGTATTGTTTTTCTTGCTTTACTTTTTAATTTATTGTTCCATGTTTGTGGCTGCGATTAATTGTTTCATTATGCTTGTCTAACCACCCCGTTGAAGGGGTGGGATGCACTACAAATGACATTACTTTAATTAATTGGTTCCATTAATTTTATATTTCTAGGGAAATTAATTTTATGTGTCACCAATTAATTTATGTAACGAGAGTTAGTAAATTAATTGAACGAATTAATGTTTGAATTTAGGAATCGAACTAGAGATAGGTTTTTCCGATATTTGAATATTAATTCAGTGTTGAAATTTAAGGATTGTTATTGTTTTCGTTAAATTGATCCTAGCGGGTAATTTTCTGAAAATAGTGTAGTCCTAATTTTTCATTGTGTGACATTTTTTTAATTAATTTTTTGAAAAATATTTTATTAAATTTATAATTTTAATGAGAGTTAGATTATCGATTTAATATTATCTCGAAATATTTCAAAATTAATAAATTGAGAAATTAAAATAATTGAAAATGCAGTGTAATCCCATCTCTTGACCTTCTCACATATTTCACACTCGGTTGCACAATTTTGTTTATTAGTTAGTCAATTTTATAATTTTTAGCATTTGTTAGTAAATTTTTCCCTTGAAATTATTTTTAAAAAATGTAAAAATTAAAAAAAATTGGAATTGCACGTTTTCACATTAACTATTTCACCCTGAAAGTTGGATTGATACCCGTACTTACCGCAATACGAGTTATTTTTAGACAAGTTTTGTACGTACTCAAGGGAATTTTGAGAGTGGCTTTTGCACAACAACAATACATACGCAGAAAGCTAGTTATCAAATGGTGTCGTTGCCGCTTTCTTGGCCTGGAGACATGATTGAAGACTTGTAAGTTTATTTTTATTTTTTAGTGTAGTTCTCCCTCCTCCTTAGACTAGTTGTATAGGATTTTTAAAGCTTGGTATTTATTTTGGTGCATTTTGACATTGATTTTTTATAATAATTATTCATAAAAAAAAGAAGCAAAATGGGAAACCGGACAAGGTAGAGAGAGCGTCCAAGGAGAGGATTTTTGAAGCCTCTCTACTTTGGGTTGGTAGGACTCCAGGGGATGACTGAGATAGTCGAGATCTCCCCCCGGTTGTCTCAACTCGGTCTTCACCCCACGTGTGTAAAAACCGTGGGAGGTATAATTTTTTTTATCCCTCGCGAATCTCCTACAAGCGAGTTCATTTTTTTATGTGATTACTTGCTCCTACGTGCTTTTAATTTCTGCATCGCACTTAAATTGAATGGTTTGATGAATTAATTTACCTGAGGGTAGTGTTTAGATCCAGAATGGGTTAAAATAGATACAATTAAGCACCTGAGGGTAGTGTTTAGATCTCGGGGGCTTTTTAGACTAGTCAAAACTACTATATGGACGTTCTGGTGTTTTTAATGAGATGTGAAGAGACAAAAACGGGAGTTGCGTTGTAAAATACAGGGTTTAAAGAAGCAGACCATCATTTTACAAAATACAAAAGGTTCGTTGAGAGAAACCAAAGAGTTAGAGAGAAAGTGAAGAGAAAAGTGAGAAAATCTCAAAAGTTTCAAGAAAAGCTAAAGAAATTCGAGGATAATTCAAGTGGGAGTATTTTTGAAAAAGGTCAGGGATTTTTAGTTATCATCAACAACGAATTCAGACCCTATAAAATTGGAGGCAAGTAATTATCTTGATAATAGATTGTGTATGATTTTCAATTCATATTATAGTTGGGAACTTTTGAATTGAATAATTTTGGGATGGGATTTATATGGCAATTGGGTTTTGACACATGATTCGTAATAATCTATAGGTGAATTATTAGAATAAAATTCTGGAAAAATGAATTCCAATGTGGTTGGATCAAATTATGGAAATTGAGGATTGAAATATTTGGAAATTTGAGGATATAGTGATATATTGCATGATATGTAGACACTAGTTTAATTTCCATCTATTTAACATATGTAGAGGAAGATTATATTTAAGATGAATCCAATTCATGTTAAAATTCGTATAGGTCTATAATTCAGTGAAGAAATTTAAAGTTGATGATCATTTTGTTGCATGAAAATTACTAAAGTTTTAGAAAAATAAGGGGGGACTTCGCTGTCTGAAGGGGCGAACTGGTTAGCGCGCAAGCCAAATCGGTTTGACTGCCCTGCCACAGACATTCCCGGTTATTTGTTGATTTAAGTTGAGGTATTAAATCGGAATTTATTTTGGGATGTTCGAGGGAATAATTTAAGGTTTTGGAAATTAGAAGAATAATTATTTTAACCTTGGGTTATCTTGTGATTTAGTTTGTGTTTGTCTTTTGGGGTTGAAATTAGAAATGGATAATGGAGAGTAAACTACAACTGGAATTGTAGTAAATCAAAATATGACGGAAAATAAAAAAATAGGGTAGTATGTATCCAAAATTCTTGTTTTATGAATTAATTCATTATTAATTGTATAATTAAATAATTGAGAATGAGAATGATATTCGAAAAATGACATATTTTTTCCACGATCCATAGGCACGATTAATCTGAAATGGTGAGAAAATATATACAAGAGTGTGTGTGTGTGTGTGTGTGTGTGTGCAAGAAATAATTATATGAATATATGGGCATACCCCTCGATTGTTATCATTGGAGATTTCGTGATGTGGGTGATCTTCCCTGGCGAAAAATAGCAAGCTAAGTATGGACCCCAGGTCGTAGCGCCACGTATGTGCCCTTTTGAGGTTTAAGTTGGAAGTGAGGTATTTTGGGTATGGTTATGACTCACTATAAAAGAACCTATGACCGCCTCCAATACGTTTATGATTTTATTGAGTTTGGTGCGAGATTCCGACTCGATAGCCCAGGATAATGTGTGCATGCCCTGGTACATGATAACATTTTAGACATCCATGTCCAATAAACTATTACTCGGAGAGATGATGGCTATACGCGACATATGTGTGCTTGTTGTGTTATAGAAAATACATGCATATATGTGTAGAACATAATACGGGTTTAAGAAAATAATTGTGAATTATTATGTTAGAACTAGCGGAATTTATTAGAAAATAAATTAATAGATTATTATTGAGAATTATAATTATTAATTATATGTCAAAACTAATTTCTTAAGATACGCATGAAATGAGATAGCATATGCACTTAGAGATATTGGAAACTAGTTATGCGCATAGCATAACTAGGTAGTTAAAATACATACGTTAGGTGCGCACTATAGTTGAGGGGTGAGCATTACCCCATGTGAGTGCGACACTAATTTAAATATGGAAGAAAATACTCATAATTATTATGCAATTTAATAACTTGCAAAATATTTTCAAAAGTTTTTTGGCTCTGATCCGTATCAAAATTATTTTAAAAAACATTTAGGTGTCCATCCACAGGGACGCTAAGCATGATCATCTTTTCAGGTTAGTGGAGCTGCGACAATTGTGGAGTGTTACAGGGATCTGATATAGTCGTCTCTTAATTTTGGATACTATAGACAGGACTCTTTTACTTACTATTTGGGCATGTTTCCCATGTCAGACTTTTATTCATTTTGGTTATTTTACTTTATTAAGATTTTGGTATAAATTTTATACCGATGGTTTATTCGGTTGATTTCACAATAGTCATGGGATGGTGGATTGGTTAAATTAATTGAATGAGTTGTGGTTTTATTATATTGTGATGAATGGTCATATTTATTTAATTATTATGGAGTTTTAAGAAAGATAAAAATTGACACATGCTTAATTAAATAATAAATGATTAGTAATTAATTGATTTTTAATAATGATGCTAAGAATGAATCATATGAAATTCAGGTGTTATTTTAGTATTAGGCTGACAATCCGTTATTTTAATAAGCGGGGGTCACACTTTCGTGAGCTGCGTAGCATAACTAATTCTAGCTATGCCAATGGCACATATTTCGAGAACAATCATTGCCCAAGAAAAAATAAGCAAAAGTGGTTTCCAAGTCATGAGTCAACAAATCAGGAGGATCTAGGGCCGCAAACAAGTGAAAGGCCATGGACTGAGAAACTTACATAATGAAGATGAGCTTACCTGTTGGAGATAAAAGCCTACAACACCACATATGGAGGTTATTAGATATGTTAGAAACTAAAGACGAAAATAAATCCCTCTTCTTTTCACCTCAATACAAGGGAAGTCTTAAATATGTTATGGGCAACAGTTTCTGGGTGAAGCCATTAGTTTTAGCAATTATCGAATGTCTGCAATCAGGAGCTTTGCCCAAGATGACAAAACATCTCCTGTCGTGATTTAACACTTGCCTAGAATATTCTTCGTAAATGGATAAGAACTTTGGAAGAGGTACAAGAGAATGATTTAACGTCGTTAATAAAAATTAAAAGATCCTTCACAAAGGAATGGAAACTAATAATTAGACTCCGTGGGGCGTGGTGCGTCAAATTATCAATACCCCTAGGGCCCGTTTCGTTGCGTAAATTATTTAATTTTATAAATTCATCAATTTGAAATGAATAGATTATCGATGTATTAATTTTAAATGGGTTTAAATCTAATTTGTGGTGTGTTTGGAAAAGAAAAATGAAATTATTTACTTTTGATGTGTGTGTGTGTGTGTGTGTGTGTGTGTGTAGAGAGAGAAGTATGGTGAGAGGTACTCTATGGGAGTGGTGCATTTAAGATTCGTGTTATAATTATAAATTGTGCAATTTTAAACTTTTGGTGAAATGAACTAATTTAAGTTTTTGTGAATCAACATGAATTGGTTCATTTTTGAATTTGTTCATTCCTGTAACCAAACACTAATAATAAGACAATTCATGAATGAGTTGATTTTAAATGAACTAATTTATAATTTTGGGGACAACCAAATAGGCCCCTATTCAATGCTTCCACTAGGCCTGTAAACGGAACGGATTCGGACCAGATCAGGCAAATCCAAATTCATATACGTTTATGTTAAACAGATTTGGATCCGATCCGTTTATTAATCGGATCGGATCAGGAAAATCCATATCCGTTTATTTTAAACGGATTCGAATCCGATTCGATTATCCGTTTATCTTAAACTTGATTTGCAACATTTTTATTTTCAACTCTTATTTCATAAATTTATTTTGCAAATGTTCCAAAAAAAACAGATAATGAAATAAAGAACCATTATAATATATATATATATATATATATATATATATATATATATATATATATATATATATATATATATATATATATATATATATATATATATATATATATATATATATTCAAAAAATTAATCAGGTCGGATTATTAACGGATCGGAGTATATGAATCCAAATCCGCTCCATTTAATAAATGGCTAATCAGGTAATCGAATAATCAGATTTTAGGCATGATCCATATCCGCCTAAATGGACCGTATTCGAATTCGGATTTGGATAAAATCTGATCCATTGAGAGGCCTAGCTTCCACTACAATAACAAAAATAGCTAGGGAAATGGGATCACCCTGGCGGATACCCCTAGTGGACTGAAAAAATCCACGAGGATGCCTATTAACTAGGATGGAATACAAACAATTAGAGACTGGCCTCCAAATCAAGTCAATCCAACTCTCATAGAAATTAAGTGCCCGTAAAATGTTGATAAGAAAGATCCACGAAGGCGATCATATGCTTTGGACACATCAAGTTTAATGAGGATGTTATTCCGGCTGATCTTTTGTGAGAGCTAGACATAAGCTCTTGGAGAAATAGAATGTTGTCATGGATAGATATCCCCTTAATAAAGCAACTCTGGTTAGGGGAAATAATTTTAGGCAGAATAATAAAACTCAAGCGACTGGCCAGGATCAACGAGATGATTTTATCAGAGAAGTTACACAAGATAATGGGCCTACAATCCTCACTTCTAGGGTGATTAGGTATTTTTGGGATGAATACTAGATTGGTAATAGTCTCGCTTTTTGGAAACTCATGAACTGAGCAGAAGGAAATTATAGCGAGGTAGAGATCCTCTTTTATAATCTCCCAACACGATTTGTAAAAAACACCATTAAAACCATTCGGACCTGCTGAACTGGTTGCATCCACACTAAAGACCACCTCTTTGATCTCTTACATGATGGGGCACACAATCAACATATCTTATGCTCTACTGTTGCCAGTTGCAGAATCGTAGTTAGAATGTTGTCATGAACAATGACATCCACAAAAGTAAGCAAGACTTTGAAATAGTCACAAATAGTATTCTCGATCCCATGTAAATCAGAAGACCAAGAACTAGTAGCATTAAAAATTGATAAGCTATTGAGTTTTTTCTATGCCAAAGAGTGGAATAATTTGGTATTAGAATCCCCTTCACAAATCCATTTCACTCGAGATTTTTTATATCAAAATGATTCCCCATTAGAGAGGTCCTGTCGAATTAAGGTTTTAGCCTTTTCAAACCAGTGAAGGCTAATTATGAAAAGTGTGTTTGGAATGTTACCTCGGCTTGAAGGAGTCTTATCTTCTGCTTGGTTAACTGACTCAAACACATTGTTGAAAATATCAACACTTCACTGCCTAAGAGCAATCTGCACAATTTTGAATTTTTGGGGGATAACTTACATGGGAGTTCCACCCACTGCATTGTTGCAAGTTTGCCCAACGAAATCTGAAAAAGTGTGGTGTTGAACCAACATATTTTGAAATTTGAATTAATTGGGGCCTTTATCATTTTTAAAGGCCAACGATAAATTAAACGTGAATAATCCGAATTTAGTCTAGTCAGATGGTCCACATTAGTAATCTGAAACATATTATTTCAAGAGGAATTACATAAAATTCTACCAAACCTTTCCCAAATTCTTTGAGTCACTTACCTACTGTTCACCAATTGTATAAATAACTAGTTAAGTCAACCTCCACCAGGCCAACTAAGGTCATAGAATGTTTGAAGTCGTCAACTGAAACTCGATCATTATTGTTTCCCCCCGGTTTCTCAAATTGTTCCATCACAATATTAAAGTCTCCACCAATGACGATTGGATCAGAAACAGAATTAGCTAAGTCCATGATGTCCTGCCAAAGGTCCCTCCTAACTTGTCTATCACAACTACCATAAATTGTCATAATATGAATTGGGCAAGGCAGGTGGTGGTGTTAAATGGTAACTGAAATAAATTCAGCATGAATGTAAATGGGAATCAACTTTCAATCATTTTTCCAAAGAAAACAAATAGAATATGAGGATTAGATATACCAACATGATCATTTAACCTCCTACACAGGTCTGGTAGAATAGGCATATCAACTTTACGTTCTAGCAAATTCTAACCGCTAATGCATACTTTTTAATTAATTTATTTAATTATCTAACAGTTAGTTTATTTCCCACTCCTCTAGCATTCCAAAATAAGGATTTGATCATTGAGAGAGATTGGAGAATGTGCATTAGTAATCTGATAAACTGATCTGGCAAATAGGGTGGGATTTGGGGAGACAATATGTTTCTTCCCACGATGCTTCTTGACAGCTATAAATCCATCACCATTTAGGTTTTGTTTTGGAGCATGTCTCTATATATAGAGAGGCTCCCTGTAAGGATTTCTTACGGTGCAGATCCCAGTACATATCATTTTTTTTAAATAGTAAAAAAATGAATTTTTTGATGAAACTTCATGGATATGATGTCCACGGTTAGAAGAGCATCTCCAATTTTTTTCATCAAAAAATTTATAAAAAAATCGTTGAGATAAGGTGCTATGTAACAAAATGGTATAATATGTATTTTCGGTCGTTGAAATGTTGGGGATCGTCCTACCCACTTGTTTATTGAATTTTTTGATGAAACGTCATGGATATGATCTAGAAAATGAGGAGATCATATCCATGAAGTTTCATAAAAAATTCAATCAATAAAGTAGCTGGCATCGACCCAACATTTCAACGGTTGAACATGAATATTTATACCATTTTTTACATATCATCTCATCTCAAATTTTTTTTTATTGAATTTTTTGATGAAAAATTTTTGAGATGATCTTCTAATCGTGGACATCATATCTATGAAGTTTCATCAAAATTTCATTTTTTTATTTATTCTCTCTCTCTCTCTCTCTATATATATATATATATATATATATATTTAAACATCATTCACAAATTTGTTTAGGACCCTGGTATTTTGTAGTAAACAATTATTGGTTAATCCAATTTCCTTTGGATGGAGGCTTAGTAATACTAGTTATCAATGTTTTTTCTTGTTCTGAAATACTAGGTGTCCTTCATTTAAAAATCACCCTTCCTAGCTATATTAGAGATCATAGGAGAGAAGTTTGTAACAGACCTTCAGTATACACATAATTTACCAACATACCCTCAATTATTGTAATGAACTTTTTTTTTCAAACTAATATTATCACAATGTCATTCTAATTACTTTCTATTTTGTATTTTAATGAGTTGTATGTGCACCTATGGACTAATTGGTAAAAAGTAGGCGAACTAATTAGAAAATGGTTAATTATACTTGGGCCTCCCGAACTTTATTCCCCCTTTACTTTACCCTCCAAACTTTCAGTTTCAACGCATAACCCTCTGAACTCCAACACGACTTCAAGTTACCCCCTACCTACCGTTAAAACCATTATTTTTTAACGGAATAGCCGATAATGTGCCCATTTAAAAGGGTATTTTTTGTATTTAACCATATATATATATATATATAATCCTCACTATCTATTTCCCTCATTCTCTTTTTCCCTCTCTCTCACGGGTGTCGGTCACCCACCTCCACTTCCACCCCCATGACTATCAGCCTCCACCCCTTTTTCCTTTTTTTCCCCGGGGGGGGGGGAGATGTACTACACACGGGGGTTTGTGTTTAGGGAGGTGTTTTTTGGTGAGGAGATTGTGTTTGGGGAGGTTTTTTTTTATTGAATTCTATATTGCAACTTTTTGATGTTTTCTATATATATATATACACACACACACACACACACACAGAGGCCCCCTGCAATAACGACTCCTTATGGTGCAACCCCGATACATACCATTTTTTTTAAATAGTAAAAAAATGAATTTTTTAATAAAACTTCATGAATATGAATTCCACGGTTAGAAGATCACTCCAATTTTTTTCATCAAAAAATTTAATAAAAAACCGTTGAGATGAGGTGATATGTAAAAAAATGGTATAAATATGCATTTTCGACCGTTGAAATGTTGACGATCATCTCACTCACTTTTTGATTGAATTTTTTGATGAAACTTCGTGGGTATCATCTCGACAGTGAGAAGATCATATCCATGAAGTTTGATAAAAAAAATTCAACCAATAAAGTGGTTATCGCCGACCAAACATTTGAATGGTCAAAAATACGTATTTATACTATTTTCTTACATATCACCTTATTTCAACGTTTTTTTTTTCAATTTTTTTATGAACAAAATTGGAAATGATCTTTTCACCGTGAAGATCATATACATGAAGTTTCATAAAAAAAATTATTTTTTTACTATTTAAAAAAATGATAGGTACCGAGATCTGCACCATAAGAAGTCCTTACAGGAAACTTTATGTGTGTGTGTGTGTATGCGTGTGCAAACTTCCAAATGTTTTATGTATTTTTTTTTGTAATTTCCATGTTTTAAAAAAATCTAGAATTTTTAACTTGATTTTTAGTATTTTCCTAATTTTAATTGGAAATCTATTTTATAAATTGCCAATCTGTTTTTTCCTTTATTGTAATTTTTTCCCTGTTCTAACCCAATTTTTGTTCTTTTTTTGTCCCATAATTTTAAAAACATTATTCATTTATTTTTGTAACAATCAATTTTTTAAAGGTAGAATTTTTTTTCCACGAGATAATTTTTTTTTGAGAATTTGTTTTTTCTATGAAAATTATTTTTATGTTGTTTTTTACTAACATTGGATTTTTTTTGTCTAAATTTAAAAATATTTTTAGTATTTTTTAAACTTTTTTTTAGAATTTCTAAAATATTTTTATTTGTAATTTCCAGTTTTTAATTTTTTTTTTCTGTAATTTCCAATTTTTATTTTTTTTGTAATTATAAGATTTTTTAAATATTTTTTTGCAATTTTTCTTTTTTTAATATTTTATTTTGTCTTGGACCAAAATACTCTCATGTTCATGACATGTGCCATACACATGACCAACCTTCCGTTAAAAATTTAACACTGTTAGGGATTGGGGGTTACTTGAAAGGTTTTTGAAAGTTTGGGTGGTTAAGTCCAAATATTTGAAGTTCGGGTGGTAACTGAAAGGGGGAGTAAAGTTCGGGGTCCTAATTGTAATCACCCATTAGTAAAAATAATTGAGACGTAACTCATGTGACATAATACTAATATATATTCAAAATAAAAAGTATTGTTCTAGTTAGGGTGGTAATTTAGAAACAATACGAAATACATTTGAAATTTACAGAATATGTTGTGTTCGTATTAGGTTTTTTTAATACGAAATATTGCCGTCTTCGTGTCAAATTATGAGTCATATTATCGTTTCTTACCGTGTCAAACGTGTTTTTTATTCGAATTATCATGCCTATTTTTCTTCTAATTGAGTATAAAATTTAAACAATCGTAATAGTCGTGTCATGTCCTATACGGATAGTGTTTGTATCAAGTAAAAAAAATATATAATTATGTCGTGTCCATATCCAAAAAACTCTTGTCGACACAAAACCCCACCCTAAAATGCGAAGATTGACTCCTACTTCTAGTCTATACTATAAATCTTAGAGATGTTTGTAACAAATTTTCTGTATTCACATTAATTACTACCATACCCTCTATTAACGTAATTAACATTTTTTTAATATAAAACTAAAATAATCATAATATCTATCGTTGATTTGTTTTTTATGGGGGTATTTTGTTACGTTGTCAAATGCCCGATGCTGCTATCAAAGAAGAAAATCAAATAATGTGATTCTCTTTGCTTTTTGTACACACATCATTAGGGAGTCATGTCCCACCAAATTATGTTCCTATACTCATTGCAGTAAAATATTTCTTATTATCAAACTGAACATATTAGTTGTATTGTTTATGTTTACTGGCACTCCATTTCTTCTCTTTTTAAGAGTGAAATATTTTTCTGTTTTTTCTACTTAATACATTACTAATTTTTAGTTTAGACTTTAATACAAATTAATCATTTTATTAGACTTCAATAAATTTTTTGGTTACATTGGTTATGGCCCCCATGAAAATGATAGTAGTAGACAGGAAAAATATGAAATCTTTGTTATATTTAACTTTTGGTAGTGAACATTTTTCTAGCTTGAAGAATGTACAATTCCACCCCCCCTCCCCCCCCCCCCCCCCCCCCCCCCCACACACACAAGAAAACATTTTTCAAGCAAAATACGAGTCCAAACTACAAAAGTTTTACAAACATATTATGTGTTAAATAGAGAAGAGTCTTACAACATATTAACATTATATTACTAACGGAGATCAAAAGAAGAAGTCATAACTACACAAGTTCTACAAACATAATCTATGTCTCTAAGCCCAAGAGTCTTACAAAACAAAACAAGAAACATAATATTAGAAGTTATTTGTTTTACAAGTCTGAAACTGAACATTGAATTGAATTTGACTAAATACATCTATTCAGATGCAAAAACAAATATATTTTTCAAATTCAAATTTCAAACTCCAAATCCAAATATAAGATTCAGCCTTTAGATAGAAAAACAAAAGAAGCCTTAGTAACGGACAGGATGAGGTTTCAATGGATATCAAATATCTACAATCAAATGGAAAGAGAGAAAAAGAGGGGCTAGGGTTTCATATTGCCATATACTAGAATGTCTTACAATAAAAGGAAGAAGAGAGAATAAATATATAACCTACTACAACCACCTAATAATAATAAGAGAAGGGAAAATACGAAAATACCCTCAATGCTAAATAAAACTCTAATACCCCCCCTCAAACTCACGATGCTGCAGCGAGAAGCATTGAGAGTTTGCCAACCAAAAAACGAAAACGTTGAACTGGATGAGACTTCGTAAACAAAACAGCTATCTGTGCGGAAGAAGAAACAAAAGGCAAAGTGATGGCTCCATGCGTAAGATGATGACGAGTAATATGACAATCAATCTCAATGTGCTTAGTCCTCTCATGAAAAACTGAATTGTGAGCAATATGAATAGCACTCTTATTATCACAGTACATAGGAGTGGGCTGAGAAAGAGAGACACCCATATCTGCAAGTAACCGACGTAGCCAAACAACTTCGCGAGTGGTAGAAGCCATAGCACGGTACTCGGCTTCCGTGGAAGACACAGAAACAACAACTTGCTTTTTGCTCTTCCAAGAAACAAGAGAATCACCCAGAAACACACAAAATCCAGTAACTGATTTGCGATCTGCAGGATCACCAGCCCAATCAGCATCAGAGTATGCACGCAGCTCCAAAGAAGAAGATGAAGGAAGTAAAAGACTCTGAAATCGAGTGCCTCTCAAGTAGCGCAATATACGATGAACAACTGCCCAATGAACTGTAGTAGGAGCAGTAACAAACTGACTAACAACATGGACAACATGAGCTATATCTGGACGAGTAATAGTGAGATAAACCAAGCTGCCCACAATAGTGCGATATAAGGTGGGATCAGGCAAAAGAACACCATCATACGGGGAAAGATGAACATTAAGCTCCAAAGGGGTATCAACAATCTTAGTATCAGTGAGGCGAGCACGCTCAAGAATGTCCCCGATGTACTTAGATTGTGAGAGAAGATAACCCTTTGGAGAATGATCTACCTCAATACCCAAAAAGTAACGTAGGGGCCCCAAATCCTTCATCTCAAAAAAACGAGATAATTCAGACTTCAACGTTGTAATTCCACCAACATCATCCCCAGTAATAATCATATCATCAACATACAAAGAGACCAGAATACGACCACCGAAGGTGCACTTGATAAAGAGAGCTAAATCATTCTCACTTGGAATGAACCCAAGAGAGGTAATCACGGCAGTAAACTTCTCAAACCAAGCCCGTGGTGCCTGTTTGAGACCATATAAGGCTTTCTTAAGCCTACAAACTTCACCAAGACCATGTGGAACACCCGGAGGAGGAGTCATATAAACCTCCTCATGAAGATCACCATTCAAGAACGCATTTTTAACATCCATTTAAGATATATGCCACTGATGAACAGATGCAACAGCAATAAGAGTACGAATAGTAGTCAATTTCGCAACAGGGGCAAAGGTTTCGTCATAATCCATACCATGTTGCTGAGAAAAACCCTGAGCAACCAATCTTGCTTTGTACCGCTCAATTGACCCATCTGACCTGGTTTTGATTTTATATACATAACGAGATCCAATTGCCCGCTTACCAGCAGGTAAGGGGACCAAACTCCAAGTATCTGTCTGATGCAAAGCAGAGAGTTCCTCAGCCATAGCCTGTTGCCAAAGAGGATCAAGAACTGCCTCTTTATAAGACGAAGGCTCATAGAGGCAGTGAACAGAGGATAAAAATGAAGCAAAAGAATCAGAATAACAAGAATAAACAAAATCTGGTGACTGAGTGGACTTACGTGGACGTTTTGGATAGCGAGAAGGAGGTTCCACCGTTTCAGGAGGTGCTTGGGTGGCCACACGAGAAGGGGGAGCATCAGGAACATCGGATGGCAAAGTACCTGCATCAGTAGAAATAATAGGAACATGAGCAACATGGGGTGGCACACTATCGATGGTTCAAGGTACTTCAGATGGCACACTCTCATCATTATCAGAGAACGGATCAATATTGAAGAGATCAGATTTAGTGAGTTCATGAGGGCTATCAGGAATAGAAAAGAAAGAAATATGCTCAAGAAACACAACATGGCGAGAGACATATAATTTTTTTGTAACTGGATCATAACAACAATATCCCTTTTGACCCTCACCATAACCAAGAAAGACACAAATAGCTGACTTTGGAGATAATTTGGTACGTTCCACACGAGGTCTAAGAACAAAACAAGTACAACCAAACACCTTTAAGGAAGAATAATCAGGGGCACACCCATACAACTTTTCAAAAGGTGACAAACCTGAGCAATGAGAGGTCGGAATCTTATTAATCAGATTAACAGCAGTAAGGACAGCCTCTCCCCAAAACTCACTACGGACATATGCAGATAATAAAAGAGAGCGAGCAGTTTCAACAATGTGCCGATGTTTCCGTTCAGCAACACCATTTTGCTGAGGAGTGTCAGTACAAGATGATTGGTGAATAGTTCCATCTAAATCAAGCAACTCACCGAAATTTTGAGAAGTATATTCCCCACCCAAATCGCATCTAAAGCATTTTATAATAGTAGAATGTTGAGTTTTGACAAAGGCACGAAATTTATTATAAATATCAAAAAAATCCGAACGTCGTTTCATGAGAAAAACCCAACAGTAACGCGTATAATCATCAATAAAGGAGACATAATATCGAGACCCTCCTCTTGTAATAATAGGAGACGGTCCCCACACATCAGAATGAATAAGATCAAAGGGTGCAAAAGTAGAGGAAATACTTCTATTAAATGGTAAAGCTGAAAATTTTGCAAGTTTACAACCGCTACAATCAGAGATATCATGGCAATGCAAATTTCCTAATTTTCCTATGGAAGCCAAATATTTTAATCGTGAACCTGAGACATGACCAAGACGAGAGTGCCATAAATAAAAGCTAGACGAATCTGAACTCAAACGAAAGGATGACAAGTCAACACTGGAAGCTGCAACCATTGGTACATTAAGTTTCTCCATGATGTACAATCCCCCCTGCCTACGGCCTGTCCCAATCACCTTCTGAGACTGTGGATCCTGCACATGACAAAAGGTAGAAGAGAAGGAAACTGAGTAACCGGCATCACATAGTTGACCAACAGAGATAAGATTCATTGTAAGCTTAGGAATGTGGTAAGCATTAGAGAGAGAGATGTTGGGTGATTCAATAGTCCCAATACCCGTTGAGGGCATGGGAGTACCATCAGCAGTCATAACGGGAAACGAAGAAGTGGGACAAAAAGAACCAAAAGAGGACAAATTTGGTGACATGTGATTAGAAGCGCCGGAGTCTAGAATCCAAATACCTGAGGACTTACCTGGTGAAGAGATGGACATGGCGTGAGGCTGTGTGGCAAGAAACTTTTGAAACTGCTCAGCAAGAGAAGACATGGATGGAGCTAAGGATGAAGAACCGGATGCAAATGAGTCTGATGGCGGTACAACTGCTGCAGTATTAGGCTGTGAAGGCCTATATGAACGCTGCTGAGATTGGTTATTGGATTTCCAACCAGAAAACTGCTGTTGAGATGGTCGACTATTTGATTGTTGTTGTTGTTGTGCTCGCAACTTAGGGCACTGAGACTTCCAATGACCCTTCTCCTTACAGTAGCTACATTCATCACTTGCAACTCTCGAATAAGGCTTGTTCTGATTACTGGAAAGAGGCCGAGAGGAGGCTGCGAAAACAGATGGATTAGGGTCCGAAGAAATTACCTTCCCTGACTGAGTCTTGAGACGAATCTCCTCGGCTAACAACTCGTGAACAACGGAATCAACAGTTGGAAGTGGACTACGATGAAGAATCGACCCACGAAGACCCTCAAAATCATCACGCAATGCCATCAGAAACTGAACCAGGCGTTGTTCCTCCCTATTGGCAACATATGGTGCAAAGGCCCGCAATTCAGCCGACTCTGTGAGAACCAACTGATCCCATAGATCCGTCATAGCAGAATAAAACTCCTGAATACTCAATTTATTTTGCTCAAGAGCCCGAATATCGCACTCCAATTGGTACTTTTTTGCGACATTAGATTGGGTATACAATCTGCCCAAATGATCCCAAACATCCTTTGCATAATCATACTTAGCCAACTGCATACCTATAGAAGGTGCAACGGAGTTGTTGATCCAAGTGATGATTTTCGAGTTGTTTGCCTCCCAAACATCCAACAACTCTGCATATTTTTCAACATTCGTCTTGTCATTAGGCTTACTCAAATCGCCATTAATGTAACCCCAAAGCTTCTTCCCTTTCAAAAAATTCTTCATAACATAACTCCAATACGTATAATTTTTTCCATCTAATCTGACACTAATTGATTGCAGCGAATCATCTCTTTCACCATCCATTGCGAAAATAAACAATCAAACAGTACCCAAACGGAACCAAATCAAACGAACTAAACAATTAATCGAACAAACAGGAGGAAAACGACCATAATTACCTTCAAAACAGTCGAGCGAACAGAAAAAGTACCTCCGAAAAAAATTTTTGATCCCGCTCTGATACCATGATAACATATCAAAGATCTACAATCAAATGGAAAGAGAGAAAAAGAGGGGCTAGGGTTTCATATTGTCATATACTAGAATGTCTTACAATAAAAGGAAGAAGAGAGAATAAATATATAACCTACTACAACCACCTAATAATAATAAGAGAAGGGAAAATACTAAAATACCCTCAATGCTAAATAAAACTCTAATAATTGCTACATGGGGGGTCTTCCAAAATATACTTTGTAACATTTAGGACAATGCTTTCTAGGACACTGCAAATGTTCCTTAACAGCTGCAGCCTTTTGGTTGATCTCTTCTTCATTCCAGTCATTTGCCCTGACAGTGGGCATACGTGTGTAGCCAATTGCCCTTTGGTAAACACGATAACAGTGCCGCGTATCCAAAAGCTCGAGGTTCTTGTGACCATCCAATATCCAACCCAAGGCATCCATGGACAGAACACAAGACCAGATCACCAAACGCTTTAGTAGGGGAAGCCCTTTACCAATACTCAATGCTATGTAGTCTTCTATTACACCCTGTAGATGGAGATGACGAATATATTTGCAGTTACGACTTATTCGAGGTGCCACTGTAGCATATATACGTACGTATCTCAATTTCCTCCAACATGGAAATACTGGGATATTCAAGTACTTCCGCGTAACAGGCACCTCATCAGGTACAATTAAATAGCGCAACGAAGGCGTCCTACAATAAATCCAAAAAGAAAAGAAATTAAAAACATTACATCTCTATATCTATCTATCTATCTATTTATGTATCTATCTATCGGTAATAATATTATATCAAACGCCATATGCCACTGTCTTCAATCTCGAGTTATATTCGATACATAAATTGGGGCAAAAAACTTTGGTCCTCGTATCATTAAGATACTTGCAACGGAGTTAAAAGTACAATCAAAGTGAATGTATAAAAGGTTTGGAGTATAAAAGTCAGGACGTGCAATACTAACAAAATTCACCAGAAAGAGCTTCCCATGTAAAGGACAACTATGATATCAGATACTCATAAAGCCTTTAACTTTCTTCAAATTACATTTCAACATAATCAATCAACTGAGCCACAAAAAAATAAAACAGTTTTCACACTGACAACCCCTATCTTGCAATTCACAACCAAGAATAAAATGTCCTCAGAATCAAACTGAATGTCATCATTGATTTAGTATCCTTAAAAAATTTAAAAAAAAATAAATTATATGATTCATAAGGAAAATTAGTAAAATTACATACCGTGAAAGAATCCCGACATGCAAACCTAAAAATCGAGTCTGAAAACTGCAATTGAATATTGGAGCATAGTACACCACATTTAAATCAAGGAAACATATCCATTATTGAAGAAGGATGATTTTCATCTTTTTGTTATTTTTATGGTTAGTTAGTTTGCTGAGTTGTAAATTCTGTTTCTTGTTTTCTTACTTTTGCTGAGGTGTATAGAGGGACAAATATGTATTTTCCTTTTTATAGTCTGTTAGAAGATTCCCTTGTAATGATATATAAGCTAGGGTGTACAACTTTTCTAATATAACAATCAGAGAACATTTTCCCCTCATTTTACTGAGTGGCATTCCTCTGTTCTTCATTTTCCCCTTAAATACTGGAGTGATTGCATCCTAACTGCTGTTTATATTATCAATAGGACACCCACACCATTACTTCATAATAAAACTCCTTTTGAAAGCCTTTTTCATAAGCCACCCATTTACCATCATATGAGAGTTTTTGGATGCCTCGCTTTTGCTTCAACCTTATCCCATGGATGAAAGAAGTTTGATCCGAGAGGCAAGAAGAGTGTTTTTCTGGGTTACCCTTTTGGAGTCAAAGGCTACAAATTGTTAGATTTACAAACTGAACAAATTTTTATTTCTCGGGATGTTGTGTTCCATGAAAAAGTTTTTCCATTCAATACCAGCAGCTCGCTTCCTCCTCCCTCCCCTATTTCTTCTATTCCTCTCATTACACCAACACCTTTTAATATTTCTCCACCAACCCCAAATTTACCCCCTCCTGCTTATCAGCATTCCACTACTTTCCCATCCCCTTCCCCACCTGATTTTTCTCCTGGGATAACTCATCCTACTTCTTCCTCTTCTTCTCCCTCTTCTTCACCATCTCATCACTCTTCTATCCCTTCCCCTCCACCCCCCCCTCTTCCTCGCAGTTCCACCAGACTTAGGCGTGCACCCAAATTTCTGCAGGATTTTCATTGTCAACAGAAGGCTCTCACTTCTTCCAACCAGTTGTTGCCTAAGCAGCCAAGTCCTATACAAGGTACTCCTTTCTCACTTACTCATTGCTTATCTTATCATGTTTTTTCTCCTTCTTACAAAACTTTCTCCACTACACTTTCCACCCATTTTGAACCAAAATCATATAGCCAAGCCCTTAAACATCCAGGCTGGCGTCAAGACATGGATGCTGAACTGGCTGCCTTAGAAGCCAACAACACTTGGCAATTAACAAATTTGCCTCCCGGAAAAGTGCCCATCGATTGTAAATATGTTTATAAAATAAAGTACCATTCAAATGGGTCTATTGAGAGGTTAAAGGCCCGCTTAGTAGCCAAGGGCTACACACAACTTGAAGGGGTGGATTATCATGAGACATTCTCTCCTGTTGCCAAGTTAGTGACTGTGAGATGTCTCTTAACAATTGCTTCAGTTAAGGGCTGGCATTTACATCAATTTGATGTAAATAATGCTTTTTTACATGGGGATTTACATGAGGATATTTACATGGAGAAACCTCCTGGTTATACCAAAGGGGCACCCACTCAAGTATGTAAACTATTAAAGAGTTTATATGGCCTCAAGCAAGCATCGAGGCAATGGTACTCTAAATTTTCCCAGTCACTAATTGAATCTGGTTTTTCTCAATCAAAGGCTGACTATAGCCTCTTCACAAAAGACACTAATGGTTCTTTCACAGCTTTACTAGTGTATGTTGATGACATAATTGTGGCCAGCACTGACATTGATTCCATTAGCCAGTTGAAAGGTTTTCTTGACAGCAAATTTAAGATAAAGGATCTCGGCTCCTTGAGGTATTTCCTTGGCATTGAAATTGCCCGCTCTTCTAAAGGTATCTATTTATGTCAACGAAAGTATACTTTGGATATTTTAGCCGACTCTGGAAATCTGGGCAGTAAACCCACTAAGGTTCCTATGGAACAAAACCTCAAGCTCACTCAATCCTCTGGACAACCCTTGTCAGACCCGAGTATATTTCGAAGATTGATTGGTCGTCTTCTCTACCTTACAATTACTCGACCTGATATTTGTTATAGTGTGTAAACCTTGAGTCAATTTATGTCTGCCCCCACTGATATTCATCTCTGTGCTGCTCAGAAAATTCTCAAATATCTTAAAGCTGCACCGGGTCAGGGGTTACTTCTACCCAGCTCATCCTCACTTCAGCTCATTGCTTTTTGCGACTCGGATTGGGCCTCCTGTCCCAACACCAGACGTTCCGTTACTGGGTATTGCATCTTCCTTGGTTCATCATTAATTTCATGGAAATCGAAGAAGCAATCCGTGGTTTCTCGATCCTCGGCCGAGGCTGAGTATCGATCGATGGCCGCTACTTGTTGTGAGCTCACCTGGCTGCGTTTTATACTCTCTGATTTCCAGGTTTCTCATCCACAAGCCGCTGCATTGCATTGTGATAACCAGGCTGCTATCCATATTGCTGACAACCCCGTCTTTCATGAGAGGACGAAACACATCGAGCTTGATTGTCACTTAATCCGTGACAAAATTCAAGAGGGTAGCATCCAAACTTTTTATGTTCCAACCTCCAACCAATTGGCTGATCTTTTAACTAAAGCATTGCCATCTGTTGTTCTTCACTCTCATTTATCCAAGATGGGAGTTCTTAACCTCCACTCTCCATCTTGCGGGGGGGTATTGGAGCATAGTACACCACATTTAAATCAAGGAAACATATCCATTATTAAAGAAGGATGATTTTCATCTTTCTGTTATTTTTATGGTTAGTTAGTTTGCTGAGTTGTAAATTCTGTTTCTTGTTTTCTTACTTTTGCTGAGGTGTATAGAGGGACAAATATGTATTTTCCTTTTTATAGTCTGCTAGAAGATTCCCTTGTAATGATATATAAGCTAGGGTGTACAGCTTTTCTAATATAACAATCAGAGAACATTTTCCCCTCATTTTACTGAGTGGCATTCCTCTGTTCTTCATTTCCTTACATAAGTGGTCTGCAAATGTAGTCCACAGAGATCAAACTCTTTATGTGTGTGCGTGTGTGTATATATATATATAGGGAGAGGATCACAAGTGAACCTAAAAAACGGACTTTTTAAAGGACCTTAATAAAAAACACCTATAACCCATTAATTTTAATTTCAATATTGTAATTGGTCCGTGCCAGCGACAATAGACACACGTGTCGATCGAATAGTTTTTTATACGCTTCCCCCAACCCATTAGTTGAAACACATATATGTTTGCTGTTTTGTGCAGATGGGTGGGTAAGACGTGTTTGTTTCTTTGGCACATACCTGCTCAATCTCTTTTTTTTAAATTTTAACATGCAAAGACCACTCATTTTTGCAAAGACTTGCTTCCTTTGTGTAAATTTTTTTAAGGCCTGATTCCCCTTTTAGCCAAAACCTGCCAGTTTTTTTTTTTTTTTTTAACATATGGCCAAGACCTGCTTGTCTCCCCCTTTTTTTTGTTTTTTTTTTAAAAAAACGATAACTACCTCATTTTGTCAAAAAAGAAAAACAAGAGCTGCTTGCATTTTGCAAAGACCTGCTAACTTTTTTTTCAAGCCAAAGACCTGCTGCGTTTTTCATTTTGCCAAAAAAGAAAAACAAGTTTTTTTTTTCATATTTTGGTGTTGTTAATTATTAGCCACATATCATTTATTTATTAGGCAAAATAATAATTGTTTTTAGTTTTTATTTTACCTTTGATACATTCATAATTAACCTGTTTAGAGTTTGTTAACTTTTTTTTTTTAGAGATTTTGAGGTTGGCACCTTTTTCATTAACAGTTATGTGCCTAGCACATGACCTGTGTATTAAAAAAATAATTAAAAAAGCGACCCCCACCCCTCTCTCCGGCAGCCGCCCCTTCCCCCACGCACACTCTCTCACCTTCACCCATCACTCCCTCCTCCCAAATCTGTTGTATATTTTATGAAATGTCAACTTATTTGGTCAAACTTTAGAGTCAATTTTAATTAAGACACATATGTTAAAAGTGACATGTCTTAATACCAATGTGTTCCTTGTAGCAAGGAGATTAATTTGGTATACTCACTTATTCAAAATAGTGAAGTAATGAATGAAAAATTTGGACTTAAAGTGACCCGTTTGAGTTTAAGTTATATGGTGTAACAAAGTTAGTGGGTTTGTCCCACATTGAAAAAGTGGTAGAAATGCTTGAAGTTAATATACCCAAGTTATGGGACTAAGGCTTGGATGCCTTGGGCTATCCCAACTCTTTCAAGGGGAGATGACCTACACTATGCACGTGTTGGGCTTGGGCCAAAAGCCCACACGCGCGCGCGCCGTCGGTCCGGCCCGTGCCCGGGGTCTTTCTTGAGCAACTATGAAATTTTTTGGGCTTTAAAATTTATTTTTGTTAATTAAAAACACTGTCGTTTTTTAATTATTTAAAAAACGTTGTCATTTTTTTAATTAATTAATTAAAACGTTAAGTTGCTTTATTAGAAAGATGCAACTGTTCAAACAGTCACATCTGTTCTGGACTTGCAACCCTTCACCACTTATAAAAGGGACCATATGCAGTCCATTTGATACATTAGAAAATCTATCCGAATTCCCTACTACTGTCCTTGTTCCCTTCTTACTCCTTGAGATAAATTCGCCATTGTTGGTTCGTGGGACTGTTGCACTAAAGTGCCTCTTGCAATAGTCGTTGACTGTTTCATCCTGGGAGGCAGAAGTCCATTGAATTTGTTGTCAGCACTGTAGCGGGGGCGTATTTTGTCTTAAGGAGAGATAGTTCAACTTTCGACTCGGTCAAAATTCTACAAGTGATTGTTTCAATCACAAAGTGTACGTTCTTCTTATCTCCCTTTACTGTTCTGTAGTAATTAATTAATTAATTAATTTTAATTACTGTTTATTTATTTAGTGATATATTTATTAATTTTTCGTAATCCGGTAAACAACAATCTTAAGACAGAATATTTTTTTGTGTTTTCACTAAATAAATAAATTTCTTAATTGAAATTAGATTGATACTGTTTTACATGTTTTATTTACATACTAAAACGTGTTTACATTGAATATTTCTTTTCTTACAATTTTAATTTTGGAAACAATTTCTATACATTTCATAAATTATTTTTTTGTTATTTAATAACAGAATAATGGCTGCTGAATCCTCTGAAAATGTGATGTCTGTTCCTTAAAATGACGTGGCGGTTAGTATTCCTAATACCGTTCCGACTCATTTAGCTCATGGAGAAAAATCCGAAAACTTTAATGGTACTGATTTCAAACGTTGGCAACAAAAGATGTTGTTCTATTTAACTACCATTAATCTTGCAAGGTTTATTAACGTAGAAGCTCCTGTGGTTAATGAAAATGAAATGGATAAGACAATTTTGCTAGCTGTAGAAGCTTGGAAGCATTCAGATTTTATTTGCAAAAATTATATCCTTAATGGATTGGACAATACACTTTATAATGTATATAGTCCAATCAAAACCGCTAAATTATTATGGGAGTCTTTGGATAAAAAATATAAAACCGAGGATGCCCGCATGAAAAAATTCGTGGTCAATAGATTTCTCGAGTATAAAATGGTTGATTCAAAGACTGTCATAAGCCAAGTCCAAGGGCTTCAATTAATTTTGCATGAAATACTTGCTGAAAATATGGTCATAAGTGAAACATTTCAAGTTGCTACGGTAATTGAAAAATTAGCTCATTCTTGGAAGGATTTAAAAAATTATTTGAATCATAAACGAAAAGAAATGGGACTTGAAGATTTAATTGTTCGGTTAAGGATAGAAGAAGATAATCGTAAATCTGAAAAGAAAAATGGTAACCATGCTATGTCTGCAAAAGCAAATATTGTTGAGGATGAACAAAAATTCAATAAAAAGAGGAAGCACAAAAATGAAGGCACAAGTCAACAAGGCGGTGCTAAGAAGTTCCAAGGAAAATGTTTTAATTGCAACAAAGAAGGTCATAAGGCCACGGATTGTCGCAAGTCGAAAAAACAAGGTAACTTCAAGAAGAAAGCACCACAAGCCAACATGACAGAAGTTGATGCATTATCCAACGATGTTTCCAATGTTTCTCTCTCCGCAATTGTATCTGAAGTATAATACCAAAAAGTGGTGGGTTGATACCGGCACTACACGCCATGTATGTTCCGATAAAAGTATGTTCACAACCTACCAACCAATTGCAAATGGAGAACAATTATTCATGGGAAACTCCTCCACCTCGAAGGTTGAAGGTAAAGGCAAAGTAGTGCTGAAAATGACTTCGAGGAAGCATCTCGCACTCAACGATGTATTGCATGTGCCTAACATCAGAAAGAACCTTGTTTCTAGTTTCGTGCTAAGCAAGAAAGGATTTAAGCTAGTCTTTGTTGGATACAAATTTGTACTAAGTAAAGATGGAATGTATGTAGGGAAAGGATATATGTGTGATGGGACGTTCAAATTGAACGACATGACTGTTGTACCTAAAAGTAAAAATGATAATAATAATACGATATCTTCTGCTTATATGCTTGAGTCTATGGATATGTGGCATGGTAGACTTGGACATATTAATTATAGTACTTTAAGTAAATTAATTTATTATAGTACTTTAAGTAAATTAATTTTTATTAAAAAATTGTTTATAAAACCTAAAAAATTATTTTATATAAATAAAAACTATTTTTACAAAATAAACCGTTTTAACTATTAAAAAACGTTTTAAAAAAAATTACACAATGCGATTATGAATCATATTTTTTAAGTAACACGATCACGGCCCAAATAAAACCCGGCATGGCCCAAATAAAACACGACCCAAATAATTCCGAGAATAAAATTTGACAAAAAAGACAGTTTTTTGTCCCCTTTATAATATCGCTTATACATATTGCTGGCGCGGACTAACACATTAGAAAAAAATGGTCCGCGACAGCGGTATATATAGGTGGTCGGTCCGCCTATACATACCGCTGACGCGGACCATTCATTCTAAATAGTAAAAAAAATATTTTTAAAATAATAAAAAATAATCCGCGCCAGTGGTATGAAAAAAAATACGACTCCATGCCACGGACACAATCTAATTATAAAAAAAGGATTTCATGTCGTGTTGTGTTGGTTAAAAAATAAAATTGTGTCGGGGCGTATTGTGTCGCTTTTATTTGGGCCATGTTATTAAAAAAAAATCTATTATGATATGTCGTTTCGCGTTCTAATTGGATCGTGTTCGGTTTCGATTATAAAAAAAAAATTGTGTTTTGTCGTGTCATTTTTATTTGGATCATGTTTGTGTTAGGTAAAAAATAAAATTACATATCATGTCGTATCGTGTAACCTTGTAATTAAATCGTGTTTGTGTCGGGTAAAAAAATGAGTGGATACTAAAGTGTAAATTAATTAATGAATAATTTGTGAATAACTGTTATCCGGAGTGAAAATTTCTTTTTTATGCTTAAACTTTATTTAATTATTAAATAAAAAAAAAGAGCATCCTTAACTTCTATGAACATTTTCTTCCTTTCCCTTGATGGTTAGTTTCCATAATGAAGGAAGAGATGGTTTATCAAAAAACCAGAGGAACAAATCTATATAGTTAAAAGGGCTCAAGTGTCATTTATTATTTGTAACTTTCAAATTGGAGTGCAAGGGGAATATTGGGAGCACCAATAGCACTACCCCAAAATTATTAGTAATTGACTGTTGAGTAATTCTACACCGACATAAGATTTTGATATACTTTTATAGACACACTCACGTATTGTATCTACATTGGTTGGTGATTGGAGTTCAATCAATATCATTCAAATGAACAACCAATTCACATACGACACGACAATATACCTATCAAAATGTGTCATAATCCAGTGTTGATTTAGATTTACTCTTAACTGTTTTGACATATGCAACACTTAATAATGAAGTATTTATTTCATTTTGAGGAACTGATTGAGTGTTTATATGAGTGGTATTTGGTTAAAAAAAACTAAACATTAATCTTTAAAAAATGGAGGGTACCCACATTTAGTGAAAGGATCAATTAAAGTTGTTAAATATTGTTCGGAAAAGGCAAAAAACTTGATAAATAGAATAAGATAATAATAGTTATTAAGATGTTTGGTAAGAAAATACCTGGTTGGAAATGTGATAGAAGGCACGTGTCGGATTTTGTTAAATCATCTGGCACCCGAACCCGTTTGAGACATTTCAGCGATCGTCAATTCTCGGATGAGAAATCTTAATCCCTCTGGAAGCATCTCCTCCTGTCCCCGACAAGAAACGAGTTTTAAACACGAAAGATTGGGCATCGCTCCTTCCATGTTGAAAGAAGGCACGTGTCGGATTTTGTAGAGGTCTTCACCTTCGACACCATCTTTCACCCGAACCCGATTTAGGAACCCTTGAGACATTTTAGCAATCCTCAATTCTCGGAGGTCAGTGAGAAATCTTAATCCCTCTGGAAGCATCTCCAATAGCTGACAATCAGTGATATCCAAACATGACAGATTGGGCATCGCTCCTTCATCAACCTTCCATTTCTGTAGCTCGGAAAAACCCTCCAGTCGAAGAATTCTGAGTTTGGGGAAACCTACAGCACAACATACCATTTCTTTCCCTGTGTATGCTTTCCTCATCATTAATAGGCTTTCCAAGTGAGGAAGCTTCTCAAGTGTTGCCATTGGGTCGTCCACAAGTTCAGAATCAATTAATGATATATGGGTGAGACATGAAGAGTAACTATCGATGCTATATTCCGGTAACTTGCATGGACTCCCCTCTAGTGTCAATTTATGAAGAATACGACACCCACAAACTTGTTTAACAAGGGACCGCTCTTCTTCTGAACACCCAAAATTAAGAACTGCAGTAAAACATAATTTCTGTATCTTATGTGACCTATCGTTCAGGAAGTTGACCATAGAATCCAAGTTTCTATGATCTCCTCTCAATTTAATATATACTGCTAATCTACGAAGATTGCTCAGTTTCATGAGATCGGCTACATAAAAGTAATCCGGATTAAAGTACTCCAATGTCTCCAGCTCATTTAAACCATCCAGTCTCAACTTCTCGCCGTCTTGTACGATACCACCAATAATATTCAAACTCAAAGGAACATATAGATGCCACAATGTTTTCATTTTCCATAACACGTTTGGTATTGATATAACACTGCATCCCGATAGGTCAAGGGTTTGCAAATATTGCAATTTGCATATAGATGATGGCAACACGGATAGTTCATTCCTTTTGAAAGCCAAGTACCTCATGAGGATTAGTGTCACTATTTCTTCTGATATATTTCCTTCAAACCCTTCAATATCTAAAACTCTGAGCAATTTGAACTTTTTGAAATCAGATATTTCTGGTGGCATTTTTCGTCGAAAAAATCGATGTATATTCAGGAATAGTAGAGATCGAAGGTGTGTACTTGCTCCATGCTGTTGACTGGACACGTACCCATTACCATCCTTATCCAGAATGATGGCCATTCTACGTGTTTTAGTACTACCTGTTGAAGACGATGAATCTTGTGATGATACATTTTCCTGTGATCGAAAATCTATGGTTTTAAAAAAGCATTCCTTCTTTTTCAAGCATAGATTTCGCACGAGGTCATGAAGGCGAAAAGATTCAACACATCTATTTGTTGCAAATGGATAAATAGGAGCTTCCTCGAGTGATAATTCCTTTTCGACCATGCTTCTTTGTTCTAGTTCATTTAAATAACGTTGTGCTACATCCATCATTGTTTCTCCGTCTCCTAGGTCTGTTTTCAAAATTAAATTTTCTGCTATCCACAAAAGACACAATTTCTCTGCCTCTATGCTATAATCTCCGAGATTCCCCATATAAAGAAAACAACGCTTTATTTGAGATGGCAAATCATCATAACTTAGATCCAGCACTTGTTGCACCGTTCCGTCTTCCTGATCGATATCTTGACCCTTTTCGAGAATGTGATACATTCTGCTGAGCACCCCCACACACTGTTGTGAGTTCTTGCCTACCAATACTCCCCCAAGCACTTTGATCGCTAGGGGTATACCCCCGCATCGTCTTATCATTTCTCTCCCATTGTTCTCCATCTCCCTGTCAGCACTCAAATCTGTATGATAAGAAGTTACAGATAAATGCAGTCAACTTTGAAAACAGTACATGTGGTGCAACAATAATAATTTATCTTATTGTATATAGATATGTAGGTCTTTTTCTCTCAACACTCCAAACATCAAATCCTAATTTATGAAAATTTTGAATATTTTTAACTCAAATAAATACACATGTAAACATTTCAGCCCAAACCCTCCAAAATAGTTTTATTTCACGTTTGGAATGAAAAACTGATAGGCTTCCACGTTCGTTGCGGTTATCGAAATTCCTACGGATACTGAACTGTGTTGCTCTCCAAAACCGAAATGGAACCCTCTCTCCCTCTTCCCTATAGTACCCACCAGCAAGCACCAACACGAATTCAATAACAAACCAACCCCCTTCCTTTTCAAATTTTGACAACCTCACCACTGTGACCACCAAAAACACCAATAGAAGACCATATTCTGAAAAAGATTCCACAACAGTTGATTTTTAACTCAACCCATCACACCATTTGGGATGGTGATAATCTAATGGTGTCCAAATAGAACCAATAATGAGGATGGAGAAATTAGTCGAAGGAAAAGGAGCAAGTAATTTCAGGGTTTGTTGTCTACATATTTGATTTCTACTATTGAATTATTTCTCCACTTTTCGTTGTTTTTTCTTCTTAGTGCACAGATCCGTGGAAGTGAAATCTTGTGTTCTCTCTCGCGGTATGTATTTCTTGGAGACATTGTTTTTGTAGTTTCCCATTTTATATACAAGGTTGTGAGACCTTTGTGATTTTTTCTAGGTGTTTTATTATCTTCGTATTGTTATCTGCTTTAATGTTTTGTTCTCTGTTTTCTTAGCAACATATTTAGTAAAGAATTGCATGAACAATCTATAGGCATTAGTTGTGTTTTAGAGGTTATGAAGATTTGTAAGGGTAGAGGATACCATATCCTAAATGCCTCTAAATATAAATTTACATCTCCATAGATATTTTACATGTGATTTTATACTTAGTATCCGAGTATAGTGGATTTGTCTTATATATATGTGAAATCTTTAGTATATACATGATTTTAATTGATTTATCTTATATTTTTTTCTCTCCTACAATATGTTGGAAATGTCTTTGTCATGTTTTTCCTTATATTTCCATAACATTTTCTTTTCATTATTGCTTTCTTACACTTAATTTGGTTCTTGATAGAAAATCATACCGCCTATTGTTGTCAAAAAATTTGTAAGGTAGGAAGTTAATTTACATATATTTTTTCCCTTTTTAAGTAACATTTGTCACATAAATCACGTGTCGGCACATTTCATATGTCTACTACTTTGTCTTCTTATTCCATTTAGTAAAAAAATTGGGCATGAAATCAAGCTAGCTCGGACTAAATGGTGAAGCTAAGCAAGTAACTTTTATTAACACTTTTCTCTCAATTAACTTGTGTCCACGATTCATTATGTATCTATTTCTAGATGGCTTTCTGGTAACTAACTACATGGTAAGATCCGAATTTGTTACAAGAAAATATGAGATGGGAGCGCCAAAGAGTTCGGTGAACTTTCATATTAGGTATTGAGATAATACTAATTTATGTGGAAGACCGTGGACAACCGTCAGTGTGATTGATTTTTCCGTATAAATGTATATATGTTGCATTATGGTATATTTGAGAACTAGTTATTATCATGAATGCTAAATCTACTCTGTGTGAGAGAGATAGAGAGAGAAATTTTGTTAACTTTGATGTGTGGCCACCATGTTTAAAAGGTTGCAACTCCACTCAAATTTGATACCAAGATCTTGAATTTATACTAATCCGAACACTATTGACTTAAACAATGATGAGAAGTTTAGTTTTACGTATTAGAAAAAATTGGGGTCTTATTTACCTTTTTTTTTCTTTGCAGATTATAGCACTAAAAAGCAATAAAATTGAGTTTTACTTATGTGGTTTGATTATTTTAATAATTATTTTTTTATATACCCGCTTGTGTGAATTCCATCCCAAATTATTACGAAATCGACAACACTCTTAATTGGCGAGGCTATCCCACAGTTTTAATTTTGATACCCAACTACTGAGTACATTAATGTATTTGTTAATCTACTTACGTACATTTAAATATGTTTGCATGGTATATTATTGAGTAGTTAAATTTGAATAATTGGTTTATGTTTAGCTGTTAATACATATTCAATGTCCGTCACGTGTTTATACGTGAGGCCGACGCCATGGGTTTTGCTTGGTAATGTAATTTTTTTTGTTTACCTGGATTTTGAGAATTATGAAAGAATGATAACTTTTCTTAGACATTATACAAATTCAAAGAAAACTATTATTTATTTATTCCATGTCATCCAAATGAGACATTATTTAAAATTTTAATTCTATTAAAGTAAACGATAGTTTCATGCATATATTTTGAACAATAAAAATAAGAATGCACAAAAAAAATATTTTGGTGTTATAAATTATATTACATTGGAGTAAAGTTATATAGATAACAATTCCTGGACTGAAATTCAATCATGGAGCTCATGCTAGATTTATATAATTTAAATAATTTTTTACTTTTCTTTTTTATTTTATGAATATTAGTGAGCATATAATTTTCGTATATTGTTAAATGTTTTTAATATATTTATTTTATATATTTCCCGAGCATCGCCGGGTTACCACTAGTTTTAATATATATGGATGAGACTTGCATAACTTTATGTGGAGGAGCGCTCACGTAACTCTATTGGAGCGCAATCCATTAACCAAGGGCTGTTTGTTTTCCCCTAGATGATTAAAATATTGATTGTTTTATAACGAAAAGATTAAGAGATTAACAACTATATTTATAGTTGATTCTGAACAACATATCTAAATTGATTAAAAATATTTAATGAGAGATTCATTTAGACATAAAACAAACATAATTATCAATTCAGATTTCATATTCATATAAAAAATGCAACCTATGTCTTCTTAGTTCGTAAACCAAAAATATTTTTTAAACAACCAAATGTAGTCAAATTTGTAGCATATCTCCTCAAATCCAATTAATTGAATTTCTCCAATCGATATATAGGGGAATTTCTTGATAATATATAAAAAATAGTAAATTCATTATTTATAAGAAATCTCATCTCTCTCTCAAACACTCTCAAGGATATCACAATGGCACTTTAAATTTATCAACGTTGTTGTAACCATTTAAAAAATATACAAGAAAATGCAAGAAAGTAAAAATCACGGACATTGAGTACATGAATCGAATGGAGCAACAGTTGTGGCATATCAACAAGTATGATTCGTTTGCAGGTATCCCATAGAAAATACATGTTATACTAGAATCGTTTTCTACTATTTACCCCACTCTATGAGAATATTAGATAAATTACTCCTATTTTTTTTCAACAAGCTTACAAGAAATTTCTACATGAAGCGTGCATTTTATTACAACGTTAAAAAGGATTAAAACATAGTTCATTTTTTTGAACTCATGAGAAAATAGTGAAAATGTAGCCAACTCTATTAGAATGTGGCCTCGAACCAATTTATTGATTAAATGTGCATTAAGTTATTTTAAATTAATTATAAGTAATTTTACATGGTACCTAGTATTATAATTATGGGCAAGTTAAAATATTGTGTTGATCAACATATTTGGGAAAATGGGTAATGTTGTCATAAATTGCAAATCAATAATAAGAATGAATAAAACTAGGTAAAAATAATGTTGGTGGCATATTAATGGGCGATGGTTTGGTAATACAAGAAGGTTGTTCTGTAAAACCATCAAGAAGGATTGTTAAAATACTAGGGAAGTGTTGCCTATCCCCCCTTCCTTACTTCGTTCGGTCCATTAATATGTTCTTCTCAGATAGGAAGGGAGGGAGATGAGTGAGCTACGATGAAGGACCAGTTTTGTCCGTGCAAGACATTCATGACCTGGAGATGGGAAATATGATCACTCATACTGACGGAAGGCATTATTAAGAGTAGCGGACAAGTAGAGGAACAAATGCACCAGTAACACTAATGACCGTCATATCATACGGGGGAAACGTGGACCTTTCTCTTTATCAAACGTGGACTTTTCTTTATTGGAACACTATCACGCCTTTTTAATGAAAAACTAATTGGCTTGTGTTACGTTGCGAAGAACGCTCAACCGCAGGAATGAGTCACAAGGTGAATTGTAACCCATAATGACAAGCGAACCTACGAGCGAAGTATTTTTGGGGACTAACCTCCTTTCTTCTTACTTGACTTTCGAATTAGACTTTTTTTTTATCAATATACTACTTCTTTTAGACACGCGTATTTATTGCGGATAGCCAATGCAGGCTTAGGACAACCTCTCAATACGAGGAATATTTTGAAACCATTAGCGAAGAGAATCACCTCATCTTATGCAAGAGATTGGGAGACCCTTCTAACTATATTTGGATTAAAATAAGATGTGAACAGAGTACATGTCAGTGACAGACTTTGGTCAAGGGACGTGAAAAATAATATAGTCACTCCTCATCGGGGTGATGCAGTGGACAATCTCTTATTTCAGCTTTAAAGGAACATCTTTGCATGAATCAATATTAACACCTCAGTGAGTTGAATTAGCATTATGTCATTCCTACAAGTGATATCCCATCAAGAATGGAAGAATTTCTACATATAGTAATTGAACAGAATGTAATGATTAGGAAATTAATAAAACAGTCGACGAATAAAAAATAGGGAGACGAAGATCTTCACGGTTTAACCCGTGAAATATGTCTACATGCACGATTGGGAAACTATTAACTATGGATATATTTCAAACCCCAATACAGTAAAACTTGATGTCTATATCCCACCCAAACATCTCTATCTCTCTCTCTCTCTAACACACACACACGCATAAACACACCCACATACACTATTTATGAAGAGATTGCATACCGATATTTCATGCCCCTTTAAGAGATGGTATAACTAGATATGGCTCATTCCCCCTTAAGGATTACTAGCTAGTACCTCCTTCAAGGTATAATGATAGGATGAAGAAAGAGTGTGGCTCAAGGCCTTCCCACTTAGGGCAAAAATTCACTCACTTGGTTTTTTTATTGCAGGAGTAACTTATATTTGACCTGGATCACCAACCTTGAAGTCTTTGGGATTAAATCTTATGGAAATATTATGTTGTTTTCTACTTCAATATTGATTATTGAGTATAATATTATTAGATATTTCTTAGAAGTGGGTCACCATTTACGTGGTAACCTCAATCTCTACTAGATTACAACTATAGTCCCATAGGTTGGAAAAGTTTGATTCCCCAATGGGACCCCTCATTGTGCCCCTCTATACCCATATGATGATCGTGATCTCTTCTTCTCCAAAACATTTGGACTAGTCTATCTTGATATTAAAAAAGAGGAGGAAAATCCCCCTCGTTTTCTTGTGGATGCCCTGATGAAGAATAATAGTTGTTAATCCAATATTTGAAGTAAAGATTAGGTTCTCGAACCACTTCCCATTATGAAAACAATAGTCTTTGCAAACAAAAATGAGATGATATTTTTCTTGATGAAAGTATTGGTTTTCTTTCTGTAATAGTTTCCAAGGGTTTTGCATTGGAACACATGGTGAATAAGTCTATCATTATTATGCATAATTTATTTTTACCTTGTTGAGTGGTAAAAATTATACGTGGTCCATCTAAATCCCATTGACTTGACATTGGAGTAATCTTCTATGTTGGTTGTTTTGGGATCCTTGTAAACCATTAGCATTTATAACATATTTGAATAAGATCCTTATCCACATTTACCAATGCACGAAATGCATATCCCTTCCTTAGGATCTTATAGTCTAATGTCCTAGAGCTTGAATGAGTGCCATACACACTTTTATACACATCCTTTAGCACATATTATGATTCGCGGTGTGTCAAAAACCTTTTTAATAAGATGTGTATAATATACTCATACGATCCCCGATATTTATTTATTTGATTTTACAAAAAAACACGTTGAGTCCGGTCCAAAAGGTATCCGAAAAGCTTCATCAAAATCATACCCAATCATTCATGCCTTAACGACTAACCTAACTAAATAGAAGTGTATTTAGGGGGTTATTTGTTTGGATTTCATTTTTATGAGACGTCCCACACACATAGTTTAGAGACAAGTAGAAGATATGGCATATGAACCTTAATAAAATCAATACTCCTTTTCCTTGATACTTTGATTTGCTAATAGTTCCATGCTAGGATTATTATCCATTTGATTCCTATTGTAGTGGCATAATACATGTCTAAATGTATTATTTGAAAATAACTCAAGGGTTGGCTAACGAGATGATAACGATAAAACGATGAGTGGTAAAATACAATTGTAACTAAGAATGTCATTGATAAATGAACATATGAATTGTAGATTATTGGGTGAGTGCTGAGAAGAAACACCCTTCTATTTATATACTTGACGAGTACGATTTGATATGGACTAATTTTTTTCACACAGTGTTGAGAATTTCGACGTTGTTTAACAGTGTGGTTACGGGTTTATCGGCACAGTGAAGTAAGCGACTACGAGATGCGTGATGATTTTATATGGGTGTATCGCATGTTCTTGAGATGGTCAGGAAGAAGGGTCACACGTCGGTTACGTGTTGATTAATTAAGAGAATACTCAATTGACTAAATGAATTGTGTTAATTCTAATCCACTATGTAATTACGTAACTTAGCAAATTGTTGGAGTTTTTGACCCATCTTTATTCGTGGTGACTTTCAGGTGCTAGATTTGTACCTCCCTCTTAGAGTTCTTTGCTCAAGCTAGCACATATTATCTGTTCCAATTCCATTTCGCTACATTCGGGATTGATGTAGGTTCTTTTGTTGTTTAGAGTTTTATTTAATTTTAAGTAGAGAGAGGTGTATTCCATTAAACTTTTAGTTGGCATGTATTATGGGATAGTAATATTGGCATGTATCGTTTTTAGATTTATCTTAAGACTTGTATTTTAGGATTTTTGTTTGGATACCATTTCTCTCTCTCTCTCTCTCTCTCTCTCTCTCTATTATAGTTATGGACACTTTATTATGAGTTTTATATTGGAAGAATTTCATATTGCATCCTTATATTTGTCTCATGACTTCATTTGCTTCCATTTCATGGTGAGAATGGTATTTTAAATTGTTAACAACCGATATGGTTTAATAATTAGACTTTATCAACATGAATATTAAATATATATGGTATCACAGTTGTGAAGACTTATTATAGATAAACAACTAAGACAAGTAAGACATATGTTTCAAGTTAGATCGTAAGGGTAATTTATGGGTTACTGTAATTTGAGTGTAAACTTGTGTAATAGCTCATATTATCGAATTAGTGGACTTTGGGTTATGGTGAAGTTGCTTTTCTTGCAAGAGTTTCCACTTAATAATATGGTCTTGTCTCTAATTCTTTTAATTTTTGCATTTAATACTTGAAATAAATTTGAAATTGGGTTTAGTTAATGGAATTCGCTAAAACAGAAATTGATATTATATCCCACTAATTTCAAGCAACCCAAGAATTGTGTTAATCACACAAATTTGAATTGTAAGTTGGAGTCAATATAATTAATCAAGTAAAATAAACAGCTGAACGTTTTCACTTTGTATAAATATTGGGTCATAATAATAGATTATGATCGTGAGGTCCTTATTACTCTATTACTTTATCCGATTTTTTTTTGCCAGAAGTAAAACTAGACAATTTATTTTCATCAAGTAATCAATTTCAATTACAACTAATAAAATTGTTCATCGGACGCTACTTGTGGGAGATTTAAGTCGTACTTATGGTTGCGTATTAGTGAACATGTAGACTAGAGGTGAGCAATCTAGAATATCTAATGGAATCAACTATTGTGTCAATATATATTTCATTCCTATGATTAATACATACAAAACTTGACCTAGTGCATCAAGTGATTGTAGATGAATAACAATAGCCACTTAATGCTTACAAATGCCATGTCTTATCAATTTTAGAATATATTAAACATCAGGATTACCGTTGTTAATATGAAGATTTGTGAATCGACAAACAATGGATCAATTGTTTATAGAAAAAGAGAGAATGCCTTATGTATTTTGATAATGATTTATTATTGAGAAATATGTGGCCATGGAAGAATGAAAAAATAAATGGAGTTTTAAATTTGTATTTTTATGAGAATAATTAATTAATATATATGTATATGATCAAGTTATGGGATTACCAATGTTAAATCCATTCCTAAAATAAAGTATTCTTGAGATTGGATATGATGGAATGATTACTATATATGGAAACCGATTACAGAAATGTTCAACTCAATCATTCCCACTAAAATAAAACCATAATACGGGGAACCTTAGATGTCATGTATAATTGTGAGTTAATTAATTAAATTCAAATTAATAATTATTGGGTTAATGACTCCAATTGGGATTAATTAATTCGTGGGGTGATTAATTAATTACACGCTTTGTTTGGGGATGAATTTAACGGGTCAAACATGATAAGATAGTTATGACAAGAATTAATAATTATGGGTATAGTTTAAAGGGAAGTTCGGAATAATTTTTATATATGTAGAATAGGTTTGGCTTAATTACAAAATTATCTATGTAAGGTGGTTATACTTGGGGCACCAATTCACTTAATCCTGAATGTGTCTCAATGCTATTTCTAATAAGCTTAAAGGGTTTCTCTCTCTCTCTCTCTCTGAGAGAGAGAGAGAGACTCCTGTGCACACTAAGTTTTGGGATGAACAAGGATGAAGGAAGGGCGTGGTATAGGTCGTGCAAATGTCCCCAGGAAGGGCGTGGTATACTCTTGCTAGGATAGACAAGGCTGAAGGAAAATGTCCAATTGAATAAAGTTGTATTTCTTTGTTTGTTTCTGATTGTATAACTTATATGGAAAGTTGATTGGAATAAAAAGACTATTTTTGTCTAGCATACACTTTTGTTTATGTATTTTAGTCTTTCTTTGTTAATTAAGTCTATGATTAGTTGATCAGTTGTGTAGCCGACTAACTTGCTTAATTATTTTGTGTATATTCAAGTTATGAACTTGAGTTATTGGGCTGTATGTTCTAATTTTTATGCTTGGGTAAAACGGATCTTTGTCATTTTTAGGGCCAAGTGTTTTCATTAGTTACCTTTGGCGATGACCAAATGTCTTAGGAAAGTAAGGTTTTCTTGTTTTTTAACTTAGTTGGCTAAAATTTCTTATTCTTGACTTTAGGTCATACATGATGTTTAGGAACTTCGAGTTTGTGACTTGTCAAAGTCGAAGTCATATATGAAGTTTTAGGAACTTCTTGTTCGTGACTTGTCAAAGACGAAGTCATAATTGGTCAAAAATCATAGCTTTTATTAAAATGGATGAGAAAATTACATCATAATACTGATAGTATTTCCTAGAGGTGATCGAAGTTCCATGGATTCTTGAATTCTTCTCCCTCAAGTGTTTCCACGCGATAAGTTCCTGGTCGGATGACTACTGAGATGCGATAGAGACCGTGCCAGTTTGCCTCCAACTTGTTTCCTTTCTGGCTAACTTTCTTGAGGACATAATATCCTTCTTTCAGGTTAGTTGGCTTGACCCTTCTATTGTAAAATCGTGCAGTCCTTTGTTGATAAACATCTACTCGGAGTGCAGCATCTTCTCTGACTTCATCGATTAAATCTAGATCCAACCTTCTCATGAGGTCACTTTTAGGGGAATCAAAGTTTAATACCCTATGAGTTAGTAAACCTATCTCGGTTGGTACCATTGCTTCTTTCCCAAAAGAAAGCATGTATGAAGTTTCTCTCATAGCTGTTCTCGGTGTGGTTCTGTATGACCAGAGAATAGTGTGTAACTCATTGATCCAATTGTGTTTTGCATCATCAAGTCTCTTTTTCAATCCATCAATGAAGGTTTTGTTAGTTACCTCTGTTTGGACATTGCATTATGGATGTCAAGGGGGAGAATGAAGTTTCTGAATTTTATATTGAATGTAGTACGCCTCAAATTCATCATTATAAAAAAAGTTCCATGATGCATACGGCACTCGATACTGAATATGATATGTTTCCATATGAACGAAAAAACCCTTTCATAAGGCATTTCAACTAACAGTTCAGCTTCCACCCATTTTTGTGAAGTATTCTACTACCACTACCAAGTATTTGAACCTTCCTTTGGTCAACAGCATTGGGCGAACCAAGTCTATTCCTCAAAGAGAAAAAGGCTAAGGAGAAGTAATATGAGTTGGAGCAACTACCGGTTTTCTATAGATTGAAGCAAACTTCTGACACTGTAAGGACAAATTTCCAACTGAGTCAATTTGTAGTATTGGCTTAAATTCGTACAAAATGATTTGAGTCATAGGATAAAGTGTAAAGTGTATACATCCAAGCCTATGACGAGTTTGTTGAAGACGTAGCGGTCAGATTTGTAAAGCTTTATCATTGCCGAGTTTCTAGTGCCTCGTTTCTACGTCATCAAACTGAGGATTCCATCGTCTCCAAAAGGTATGAATAGACTTTTATATATGTAGGAGACTTGGAATATTTTATGGGTGTTATTTTGTTTAAAATGACTTTTTATTTTCAGAAAATATTTTAGAACTTTCTATAAAAGTGTTTGGTCTTAAAAATGAAAAACAATGGATTTTCTGAATTTTCGAACGATCTTGGAAAGTCGTTCAAACGACCTTGGCGGGAAATCTAAAAATCTGGCAGTTTTCTTTTTTACCCACTTTCCCACTACCTTTTACCACCTTTACATAGTGCGGGAACTAGTCTTTTGATGATAACTTTTGAGACTTTTTGAGAGAGACAAATTGAGAGAAAAATTCATCAATCAAAAGTTCATGTTTGTGTGTTTAATTTTTCATGGAATAAATTCTCCAAACACATACACCCATTTAGTTTTGTTTTAATCCAAGTATCCACATATATATATCTTGCTTGGAGTTTGTGTTTGGCACCATTGGTTTTCTCTACACCATCAAGAAGAGAGTTTGGGTTCTTCTCCACCCAAAAAGGAGTTTGTTTGCGTGTTGCGGTGTTCCCACTCGAATAAAGGCTTCGTGTGAGGGTGTCGGTGACCAAGAGTTCCATCGGTGGATTTCGAGACCGTGGAGGAGTCCATGGTTATCTACTAGGCGGAGGTGTTTACAAGTGGAGAGCTAAGGCTTGGACGGAGTCAAGTTGTTGGTGTAAGTCTATTGTCTTGTATATGTAATTCCATACTTAGTGGATTTGTTAGGCTAGGGCCGTCAGAAGTTTTTCCCATTTGAGTTTTCCTCGTACATCGCCGTGTAGTGGATGTGATTTTATTTTATATTACAAATCACCTAGAATGCATGCTTAGGATAATCAAGATAAAAATTGGTTTAAATCACACATTTGTTTAAGTTGGTGCTCCATCAGTTTGGGTGAATTTTAGGTTAATTTAATTCAAGTCAAGATAATTTAATTCGATAAAATTTGGTTTGGCCTAAGTAAAAAAATGAATTAATCTTATTAGGAAAATTTCTAGGACTTGGGTTGAATTAATTTGTTTAAGTGAAAATTTAGTTGTTGTTTAATTTAATATATCTTTTAGTTTAGTGTAGTTTTGATTTTGAAGAAATTAACATTTGAAGTTTGTGTGTGTTGTGTTGAACCATCCTATTTCGCATTTAAGGAAATTCATTTTAAAAGAATTTTAAAATTTGGGGGCATATATTCCAGCAAATTGGTTTCAGAGCCGGAGCGCTAATTTTTTGCGTTAAGGTCCTTTTTAGAATTTTTTTTTGTTACAATGGAATTTTCCCCATTTTCTAAATTTCCTGTTTTCAATGGTTTCAATTATGCGTATTGGAAAGCGTATATGAAATCAGTACTTAAGTTTATAGACGAGAGGGTTTGGTTGTTAGTTGTTAACGGGTGGTCCCCACCCACATGTTTGGTAGAAAATGAGCATGTCCCCAAACCCGTTGAGCGTTGGAGTGAGAGCGAACTAAAGTTAGCCAATTTTAATTCCTTAGGATTAAATGCCTTGTTTAGTGCGGTTACAACGAATGAATTCCGTTGGATCATGACTTTTGAAACCGCTAAGAAAGCTTGGGATATATTGCAACTCACTCACGAGAGAACTAGTGTCGTTAAAGCTTCTAAACTCCAAAACCTCACCACTCAATTTGAAACCATCAAAATGCATGAAAATGAAACCTTTGATGAATTTTATGCTCGACTTTCCGACATAGTTAATTCATCATTTAATTTCGGAGAGAAAATACCTGACGATCGTGTAGTAAATTTTTTTTTAAGGTCCCTACCCGATAGATTTATCCCTAAAGTGACCGTTTTAAATTCTTTACCCACCTTGCACTCTACCAAACTTGAGGAATTAGTAGGTTATTTATAAACCTATGAACTAGATATGTCCCCCTCCAAAAATGAAAAGAAAATAGATAAGGGCATCACTTTGAAAGCCCGAAAGGAGGAGAAACAAGTTGTGGTTAATGAGAGTGATAGTTAATCGGAGGACATGGCTATGTTTGAGAGAAAATTTCTTAAATTTAATAATAGATTATGTACTTTTAGGACTTAAAATAATATTGACTATGGATATAGGATACTAAACATTTCGTTTCCATTTTTAGTCCTTATTTTCAAATTAAAGGGACACGTGGCATGCTGTGATTGGTTGACATTTTATGAATATGGCTCCGCGCCAGCGGCTTTATTAAAAAATAGGGACTAAAATTATAAATAAAATGTTTGTTGTCCTATTTTCAAAATACATATTACAATAGGTCATATATTTACAAAGCCCCATTTAATAAAGATAAGTTTAAAAATGATTATAAGAAATTTGAAAAATCTAATCATGACAAATCCGAAGAGATCCCTAAAACTTATAATGAAAATCTTAATAGGGACGAGTCAAATAGGTGCAATAGTTGTGAGGGTTATGGCCATAGGGCAAAAGAGTGCCCCACTAAACTAAGGAGAGAAGGCAAACAACTAATTTTCTATAATGCCACCCTTAGTGATGGTAGTGAAAAGGAATAGGGACCCGATTCCCCCATTGAGCGTAACTTTATCGTGTTCATGGCAAGTCATGTGAGCACCGATAATGAATCTTCTCATGAAGATATACATTTACATGACTCTTCTGAGGCCTTCGTTTATGAATACCAAAAAGATGATGGTTGTGAGAGTGGAGAGGAGAGAAAGTGAAAGTGATGAAGAGGTTGATGGGAGTGAACTTCAAATTGCATTTAGAGAATTATATGAAGAATCTATTAAATTAAAAAGGGATAATTTGAAGTTAGAAGTTAGTTTAATAGAGCGTGCCAAGGTCGTTGATGAGAGTGTCCTAGTGGAAGACCTTAGGACATGTGAGAGAGCTCTTCGAGAGAAGCTTGAATATGTAGAAGGCGAGAGAGATAGCCTTAGAGGTTTGATAGAGTCAATGAAAAATGAGCTTCTCATGTTTGAAGAGAGGAAGGTTTTGCTAGAGTCTAGAATTTTAGAATTGAAAGAAAAATAGAGAGACTGTAATGAGGTGAAATTTGATTTAGAATGTAGGTCTGCTAAATTAGATAAAATATTAGGATCCGTCCAAGTCAAAAATTCGATTCTCGTAATGATTCTACGAATAAAGCCAAAACCAACATTTTGAGAGAATCACCTAGGAAAGCTTATAATGGTCAATCCTTCAGTACGACTTTTCGACGTGTCTTTGCTTGCTCACATTGTGGTCGAAAAGGTCGTCTTGGAAAATTTTGTTTTAATCTTAAAATAATTTCTAGGAAATCCAAAAGTAAGGTAACCGAGGTAGCCAAGACTCCCAAATCTCGAGATTATCACTCTTCACTTGTTTGGATTAGGAGATCCGACTTGATAGCTTTACAAAATAGGGTTTATGATTCTCATTTGCTAACACGTGAAACCTCCCATGTTAAATCAAAAGGTTAAATGTGTTACCTTTGTTTTACATACTCTAGCTTTTGGTCTTCATGTTATATTTTCATGCTAGTTGTATGTTTGTTTGTCATTTTTCTAGTTCATGCTCCATGATTAATTACAGGCTAGAATTATGATTTGTATATATCTTTTGTATTATATTCTTTTCATTTTAGTTTTCATTAAATGAAAAATACAAAAAGATTTTGTTTATCATTTGTATTTTACCTTTATGAGTAATTTAGGCTTAGTGAAAAATACAAAATGATTTTTGTTTATCTTTTGAGTAAATTTTTTTGTTTGGTTAAAATTCTCAAAAACTCAATTTTTTTTTTTTTTTTTGTATTTTAGTTTGACACACCTTTTATGATATATGTCTGTGTTGAATCCTATCAATTCGCTTCCATGTGGCTAGAACTTTTGGTTAAAATTTTTAATTCTTGAAATGTTCTTTGTCATGGTTACATGGAGTAGTTTAAGGTTGACTTGCTTAAGGGATTCGCTTTCATATGCCTTTTCACACACATGCACGAGCTCTTTTGAAATTTTAACTTCACATGTATAATTTGAGCTTTGTGAGGTGTTCTCCTACTAATCTAGTCATCTACATATCTTGTGACCCAGGAGGATTTGTGCATGTTAAATCCATTATACGTGAGATTTGTGTGATAACAAAAATTGATATATGAATGTGCACGGGAAAGGGCTCCGAAAGGAAAAATTATACTTTGTGAGTAAGCAATCTTTTGGAATGGACCCAAAAGAAATATGTGGTCCAAAGGCCTAAAAGAAAAATATGACGTTTAAAGAAAAAATAATTTTTCAAGGCCTAATTTGTTCAGTTTGGTATATTCATTCATAAGCATTACATGCATATTTTGAGGGAGTTTGGATGGTATATCAACGGTTTTGCACAATGTCCTTGTTTCCTAGTTGCGCCATCATTATCATGACTCTATTGGTTTGTAGAATCATCAATATGCTAGGCTTGTATGCATTGTGCTTATTTGTTCATAGAGTTCAACTTATCCTGTCACATAAGGCCAAATCACAGTTAATAAAGGTTTGCAATCAAATGAGAACTCCATAAACATGTTTAAGTGACTGGGTTTTAATTCATTGGTATTCTTTTCACACCCCTTCACTTTCATTTTCATACGACACATTTATGCTATAAGAGTGTGGAAAACTCATGTTATTTTATTTTGTATCATTTGTGTGTTAATATCGATATATGTGTGCTTATACTTATTTTGTATCTATTGTGTATACATATATATGTTGTTTGCTTTGAGTCTTTGCCATGTTAGCTAGTCCATTTATGCCTTTAATTCGTAGTTGGAATCTATCTTGTTGCAAATTTTGGTTGATATCCCATGCTTATGTTAAATACACTTCAGTTGGTATCATTATTTTATCGCATCGTAAGTTGGTATCTATTTACCCTTGTTGGGGATTAGTTACTATTTATCGTTGCCCATATGCTTTAATGCTCTTATCACTTTATGCACCATCATGTTTTACTTATTTTCCCATATTTTATATCCCTTGTGTAGTTTTAAGGGGGAGAAATAGTATATGCTTTAATTACGGGAAAAATAAGTAATGTTTTAATTCTTTAACCTTTGTCTATTTCTGAACAAAAAGGGGGAGAAATGGTATCTTAACATTTAGTTTAGGAGATTTAACTTGGGGGGAGTCGCGACCTTCTTAGGTAGATCATATTTGATAAATGGGAAGAATTAATTTAGGGGAGTATTAATTTAGGGGGAGTAAGTATTTATTTAAATTGAATTTATTATTTTGATATTCTCTATTCGATTGATGGTTTGCTTAAGTGTGCAGGAATTTCTTTTAGCGACATTTATTTTAAAGCGGGAAAGCACATCCTTGGATCGTGTCAATAACGTCTGTATTTTTTTATTTTATTTGGGCGGGATGTTGTGTCTAGTCGAGCTTGACGACCCTTTAGGATTTTTGGTTTGGTTTTGTCCCGAAATAGACAAAGGGGGAGATTCAAACGGTATCTAAACCTTTAGTTTAGAAGATTTAACTTAGGGGGAGTCGCGACCTTCTTAGGTAGATCATCTTTGATAAAGGGGGAGTATTAATTTAGGGGGAGTAAGTATTTATTTAAATTGCATTTATTATTTTGATATTCCCTATGCGTTTAATGGTTTGCTTAAATGTGCAGGATTTTTCTAGCAGCATTTATTTTAAAGCGGCAAAGCACATCCTTGGGTCGTGTCAATAGTGTCTGTATTTTTTTATTTTATTTAGGTGGGATGTTGTGTCTAGACGAGCTTGACGGCCCTTTAGGATTTTTGGTTTGGTTTTGTCCCGGAATAGCCAAATGGGGAGATTTGTAAGGACAAATTTCCAATCGAGTCAATTTGTAGTATTGGCTTAATTCCGGACAAAACGATTTGAGTTATAGGATAAAGTGTAAAGTGTATCCATCAAAGCCAATGACGAGTTTGTTGAAGACGTAGCGATCAGATTTGTAAAGCTTCATCATTGCCGAGTTTCTAGTGCCTCGTTTCTACGTCATCAAATTGAGGATTCCGTCGTCTCCAAAAGGTATGAATGCACTTTTATATATGTAGGAGACTTGGAATATTTTATTGGTGCTATTTTTGTCTAAAATGACTTTTTATTTTCAGAAAATATTTTAGAACTTTGTATAAAAGTGTTTGGGCTTAAAAATGAAAAAAATGGATTTTCTGAATTTTCGTTTTCAAGTGTCGTTCGAACGAGATTGTCGTTCGAACGAGAATTCGAATGAGTTTTCCAACGACTTTGCTTTTTAATCCCTACTTTATCGTAGTAAAGTCGTTCGAACGATGTCATTCGAACGACCTGGGAAAGTCGTTTGAACGGCCTTGGCGGGAAAACTACAAATCTGACAGTTTTCTTTTTTCCCCACTTTCCCACTACTTTTTCTCCACTACCTTTTACCACCTTTACATAGTGCGGGAACTAGCCTTTTGATGATAACTTTTGAGAGTTTTAGAGAGAGACAAATTAAGAGAAAAATTCATCAATCAAAAGTTCATGTTTGTGTGTTTAATTTTTCATGGAATAAATTCTTAAAACATATACACCCATTTAGTTTTGTTTTAATCCAAGTATCCACACACACACACACACACACACACACACACACACACACACACACATATATATATATATATATATATATTGCTAGGAGTTTGTGTTTGGCACCATTGGTTTTCTCTACACCATCAAGAAGAGAGTTTGGGTTCTTCTCCACCCAAAAAGGAGTTTGTTTGCGTGTTACGGTGTTCCCACTCGAAGAAAGGCTTAGCGTGACGGTGACCAATAGCCCCATCGGTGGATTCCGAGACGGTGGAGGAGTTCATGGTTATCTACTAGGCGGAGGTGTTTACAAGATGGAATGTCAAGGCTTAGACGGAGTTAAGTTGCTGGTGTAAGTCTACTGTCGTGTAATTGTAATTCCAGACTTAGTAGATTTGTTAGGCCAGGGCCATCCGAGGTTTTTCCCATTTGGATTTTTGTCGTACGTCGTCCTGTAGTGGATGTGATTTTATTTTATCTTGCAAATCACCTAGAATGCATGCTTAGGATAATCAAGATAAAAGTTGGTTTAAATCACACATTTGTTTAAGTTGGTGCTAAATTAGTTTGGGTGAATGTTAGGTTAATTTAATTTAAGTCAAGATAATTTAATTTGATAAAATTTGGTTTGGCCTAAATAGAAAAATGAATTAATCTTGTTAGGCAAATTTCTAGGACTTGGGTTGAATTAATTTGTTTAAGTGAAAATTTATTTGTTGTTTAATTTAATGTCACTTTTAGTATAGTTTAATTTTGATTTTGAAGAAATTAAAATTTGAAGTTTGTGTGTGTTGTGTTAAACCATCCTATTCCACATTTAATGAAATTTATTTTAAAAGAATTTTAAAATTTGGGGGCATATATTCCAACAGACACTTATCGCACTTTTTTTCACGGCTAGTAGTATCCCTGTATAGTTATCCTTCGCACCATTTATCGACCAGCTGAATGATCCCCACAAGAACCTGCATGCACTTCTTTGATCAACTCTGGTACCTCGGTGGGGTGTACACACCGAAGTAGTGAAATAGTGTAGCCTCTTTTATACAGGACTCCTCATTCTAAAACATAATTGAATGTCTTTTACCTTACCTTCCTTGCATCTTTTGGATCAGGAGGTAGAGTACCGTTGTCAATGTAGTTTTTAATAGGCTCCATCCATGATGGTCCCAAATCCACCATAATGAAACTGACCATAACATTCTCATCTATGCTTCTAAATGCAAGAATTTTCACATGGATGGTTCTCCTAAATTCTGTCCTTATCGCTGAAGCTAGCCGAGCAAGTGCATCTACTCGGGCATTCTCTACCCTTGGTATCCTAACCATTTGGCCTGCTAAAAACTTGGAGATGACTTCCACAACTTTGGATTGGTATTTTATCATGAGATCTCCCTTGACTCCATATACTTAAAGTACTTGATTAACAATTAAGTGGGAATCGCTATGTGCCATAACCTGCTCGGCTTCTAATGATAAGGCTAATTCTAGTCCTGTGATCAGGGCTTTGTACTCTGCTTCATTGTTGGAGGCTTAGAATTGAAAACTAAGTGCATATTCAACATCAATATCATTTGGAGTGTTAATGATAAGACCTGCTCCACTGCGAGTGGCATAGGACGATCCATACACATATAATTTCCATACTGAAGTTTCTTCGTTAAAGCTTTCTTCAGATAAAATTCCTTGTTGGAATATTTTCTTGCTCTGCTTGATGTATTATTGAGCCATTTCCTGAACAATAGATGAATTAAGTTAGTCGGCGATAACTTGGGATTGCTTTGGAGCAGAGCTCTCTTCCAAGAAAGTATGCTCGACAAGCAAACTTGTATTTTTAGCCATTTCTTCATACGTAAATTCAGCAATAAAATTTGTTACTATTTGACCCTTCAACGCAGTTCTTGGCTCATAAACGATGTCATATTCTCCTAGCTCCATTGCCCAACACATCAATCTCCTTGATTTTTCTGTTTTGTGGAGTTCTTAGCGGAAAGGTAAATCAGTGTAAACCACTATGGTGTACGCTTAAAAATATGCCTCCATCCTCCTTGATGCTTTAATAAGAGAAAAGGCTAGTTTATCTAGGCATGGATACCTAATTTCTGCTTCTCGGAATGCCTTGCTGGTGTAATACACTGGTTTTTGAACTCCATTCTCCAATCTGACTAACGTCGAGCTAAAGCAACCAAATATAAGTATAATTTCTCCTTCATAGTTGGACGGGAAAGCAATAATGGAGATCCCATATACTTCTTTAACTCCTGAAAGGCATTTTCACACTCCACATTCCATTCAAAGGTTTTTTCTGAGCACTTTAAATAATGGTAGGTGATTAAGTATAAATTCTTCATATTTATCGTCGTAATTTAGAGGCTTTTATTACCCCTTGCGGTGTAATTTAAGTTATTTTATCTCATATCCTTGCTACTAATATCTTATACTTAGTGCATCGAGTTTCGTGTATTTCTCTTACATTTTGCAGGTATTTTATGCAAGTGAAGAAAAGAAAAAAACTCAAAATCAAGAAACAAAGAAAAGAAGAATAGTTAAGGGCAAAAGAGTAATTGTACATCCAAATTTGAACACGGAACCAAAGAGAACTCAAAGGCCCTGAGTCCATAAGCGCGTAGGAAGAGACGACACGCAAATACAGTCCCGGTTGCAAAGGTATGAAGATTCAAAGTCTAGAAGAAATCAAAGAAGAAGGAAGAAAAATTCAGAAAAGCGAATCGGTTCTATGAGAGGAGAACCGGTTCAACTCACTGGAAGAACCAAACTGAATCAATGGACACAAAAGGGAATCGGTTTGACAAATTGTCAAAGGCAAATCGAATCGATAATCAAAACTCAAAATCGGTTCTACAAACTGGAATAAGTGAACCGGTTTGCACAGTAAAGAAGGAAATATCGAACTCGTTCGGCGAGATGATATTCTGAATTTTTGTTTCTTAAAAATAGAGTTGTGCAAGGTGTAAACACGTAAAAAATGTGAGAGTTATATTCAATTGGTTACCAGACATTAAATAGTTAGTTTTTACATAGTTTTGAGAGGATATTGAAGGCAAGAACCCTATGATTAATCTTCTTCAACAATTGTTCATCTTTTACATTGATTTCAAGGGTTTTTCATCAATCCAAGTATAGTTTTATTATTGCTTTCAATTTCTCTCATATTTTTGGTTTATGATTCATTATTTCCTAGTTAGAAGTCTTTTTCACATATTTGATTACACTTTTCACGTACGAATGATTTCATGCAACGTAGTTATCATGCTTAGTTGTAGTTACACCATGTCAGGTTAGATTTCTAAAGGGTTGGGGTACATGAACCCAACCTAGGTAACACATATGGATTTAAAAATGAACAAAAAGTAATTCTTCATTCAAAGGCTTGAACTTTATCCAGATAAAAGTTGTAGGTCTTTTAATTTCGTTTGTCCTAAGTAACTGGAATGTTTAAGCGTGCAATTGGCTTTTTGATAATTTCTCATCCTCATCAAATACAATTTTTGATTTGATATTGTGTGGAGTAAAGTCCTCATATGTTGAATGCTTAGAGAGTATTTGATGTCTCTTGGAAAGGAGAATTAAATTTTTGAAGCTTTTATGTTCTATGAAATTACCGAGAGTTCGGGGGAGTGTATCCTGCCTCTATTTTCTTTCATATATTTAAAGTTTAATTTAGTTCTTCTTGATTATGTATTTTAGTTATTAATTTAATTCAAATTGCATTAATTAATAGGTAAAGTCACAATTCATCTTTTTCTTCTTTCTCTGAGTCATTAGTAGGGTTAATCGGTAGTCCTATCCATCGTCAAGAGCATTCATCCTATTCCCTGAGTTCAACACCCGATTTACCGGATATATACTTAAGCGACTGGCTTACACTTGAGTCGATATAATCACGCACTAGAACCACTTTTAAAGTCGCCTCAAGTTTTTGGCGCCGTTGTCGTGGATTAGGTAGAATTGTAGGTTAGGTTTAATTCAAACTTTGACTATAATTCTTAAAAAAATCAAAAAATTAAAAAATTCCAAAAAATTCCAAAAAAAAAAAAGCAAAAAAATATTGCATCTCTCAAGTCCTTTCATGCAACATCCACAACAAACTCCTCAATCCACTCCTACCCGCATTCATGAAAATCATGTCGATAGTCCACACACTCCTGCTCTGCAATTTTGGGTTCCACCTCCTACACCACCTAATTCCATTACGAGTCACACTTTAGAGCGTCGAGTGAGGATACCGAGTCAATTGGAAAGATAGCGACGTCGGATCACGCTAGTTATGGTACGAGTGAGGGTGAGATGTCATATCGTCCCATGAGAGACCTCTTATATCCTGAGCTAACCGTCACTCCGGGATGCATTCTACTTTCGTATAATGCCGTACAATTTCACTTTCGTAATGGGATGATCCAGATTCTTCCCACTTTTCACGGTATGGATTCGGAGAAACCTTATCTCCACATCCATGAGTTCGAATAGGCGTGCGATACGTTAAGCGATCAAGCTTGCACTCAAGACGTCGAGCGCCTTAAACTTTTTCCTTTCTCTTTAAAGGATAAAGCTAAGACCTGGCTATGGTCTTTATCACCAAACTCAATTGGATCATGGAAAGATATGCAAGCCAATTTTCTTTTGAAATTCTTCCCCCAACATAGAACGAATTCCATCAAGGCTCAAATTCAAACTTTTAAATAAAAGAAAATGAGTCATTTGATTGATGTTGGGAGCGTTTCAACGAGTTAGTCAACACATGCCCACATCACGGTTTTGAGAAGTATCGTATTATCTCTTTCTTCCACCATGGGCTAAGTATAGCTTCTAAACATCCCGTTGAGACTAGGTGTGATGGAGAATTCATGGGTTAAATGATAACGATGTAGAGGCCCATCTTAAGTATTTCGCCAAGACTACTCAAGCATGGGACACATTCGATCATAACACCCAAACTCGGGTTCGACAAACATCCACAACCCCTTCTGCGTTCGGTCTCTATCACTTAGACAAGGACGCCGAGTGGAAACTCGAGTCAACCAAATTGAGAAAAGATTGGAAGACGTATTCGAATCGTGGGAAAAAGAAACAACTGGATCCACCCGAGCAAGGAAAGAGAAAGTGTGCGCAATTTGTGAGGCGGGCCATTCAACAAAGGAATGACCGACGATACCCACTTACAAAGTCATGCTTCATGAGCAAGTGGAAGCGGTAGGAGGATTTAAGGGAAATTTCAATGCCCTCACGGAAATTCTTACAACCCTTCGTGGAATAACCATCCTCGCTTTAGCTAAGGGCAACAAAATCCCACATTGAATCCTAATTCACATGTTGCCCCTCCTCCACCACCGCCTCTGCATTTTCAATAAGCTCCACATATGCAAGCACCACCTCATGCGCTGTACATCACCCCACCCAGGAGAAATCTCGAGGATACTTTGAATCAATTCATACAATCTCAAAATGCAACCAATGCTCAAAATGCCCGCATGTTTGCCAAAATGAATGCGAACATTTCGAAGTTGTAATCATCTTTAAGTATCCAAGAGAAGGGTAAGTTTCTGGCCCAAGGTCAAAGACCTCCCCAAGGTTAATCTAGTGTTATCTCTACATCCAATGACCATCAAAACTTCAAAAGCAATGTCAACCAGTCACCACTCTACGTAGGGGGAGAGTTGTTGATTTATCACCTCTTCCACACGACGACCCTAAAAATAAGGAGGTTTCGCCCGACAGGAAGGAGGCCCAAGATGCCCCCTTAAATGAGAGTGACAATGAGGAAAACACTAATGATCTCGAAGTCGTAGTGAAACCACCCACTACTGCACATTTCCCTCAACGATTGGTTCCACCTCAAAAAGGGGCCTCCCGCGATGATGTGCTTGTCTTTAAGCAAGTAAAGATGAATTTACCTTTTCTCGATGCCATAAAGAAAATTCTCGCCTATGCTAAATTCCTTAAGGATTTATTGATGGTGAAAAGGAGACTAAAGGTGAAAAAAATATTTTCCTAGAACAAAATGTGAGCTCTATTCTACTTAATAACCTCCCGCCAAAGTTTAAATATCCGGGTGCACCTACCATTTTGTGCATTATTGGAGAGATCAAAATACAAAAAGCTTTACTCGATTTAGGGGTGAGTGTTAACATTCTCCCTTATTCCATATATAGGTAACTAGATTTGGGGGACCTCAAGCCCACCAGATCATTCTCCAACTCGCGGATCGTACAGTGAAGATACCTCAAGGGATTGTCGAGGACGTGATAGTCCAAGTGGACACATTGTACTTCCTGGTAAATTTTGTCATTTGGGACACGGATCCCTTCATTCCCTCGAGCAATCATGTTCCCATCATCCTAGGTCGCCCATTCTTAGCTACGTCTAGCGCATTAATTAACACCGAAATGGGCAAATGCAACTCACATTCGGGAACATGACTCTTGGGATGAGTATCTTCAATATCACCAGGCAAGTAGCTGAGGAGGACTATTTTCAAGTGGCAGATCTTATCGAGGAAATAATAGAGGAGTACATAGAGGGAAATATCGATGGGGATGCCTTAGGAGCGTGCCTTATATCGAGTAGTGAGAGTGCTGGGACGTACACCGACTTCGAGATGGAGGTGGAGGAGTTGAGAGCGATATTAGACGAGAGAGCATCGGATGAGGACGTGAGAGATGTAAATTGGGTTTCCAGATTCGAGGAGTTACCACCGAAGGAGTCACGCACGATTCCCTCCGACAAAAAATTTTCCACCCTCAAATTAAAAAAACTACCCTCCAACGTAAAATATGCGTGCGATACGAGAGGATGAGACATTTTCTATTGTTGTCTCCTCAAACCTAGATAAAGGGCAAGAGGGTAAATTACTAGCAATTTTGAGGAAGCACCGTCGTTCTTTTGGTGGGAACATTGTGGATTTGAAGGGTATAAGTCCCCTTATTTGTACCCATAAAATCCACCTCGAGGAGGAAGTGAAGCCCTCGAGTGAGATGCAATGGCGATTGAACCCCACAATGAAGTTGTAGTGAGAGAGGAGATTATTAAGCTATTGGGCGGGGGCATCATTTACCTAATTTCGAATAGCAAATGGGTGAGTCCTATCTAAGTCATCCAGAAGAAGTCGGGCATGATTATGGTAAAAAATGCCTAGAGTGAGCTAATTCCCCAATGTACCACCACCGGGTGGCACGTTTGCATTGATTACCGAAAACTCAATGTCGGCACTAGGAAAGATCATTTTCCCTTACCATTTATCGACCAAATTCTAGAGCGAGTAGCGGGACACCCATACTATTGCTTTTTCAATGATTATTCAGGATGTGAACAAATTGAAGTAGATGTGCTTGATCAAGAGAAGATGACTTTCACATGTCCTTTTGGCACATTTGCCTACAAATGTATGCCATTTGGATTGTGTAATGCATCCACAATCTTTCAAATGTGCATGCTTAGTCTCTTTAGCGACATGGTCGAAATGGGCCTTGAGGTTTTCATTGATGACTTTAGTGTCTTAAGCCCCTCTTACGACCTTTTTCTTGCGAATCTTGAAAAAAATGCTAGCCCATTATGTGGAAAAGAACTTGGCACTAAATTGGGACAAGTGTTATTTTATGGTTACCAAAGGAATAGATCTCGGCCACATAGTGTCGTCCAAAGGAATTGAGGTTGATAAGGCGAAAATAGATGTCATAACCGAGCTTCCCCAACCTAAATCATTAAATGATGTGCGCTCTTTCTTGGGCCACGCGAGTTTTTATCAGAGGTTTAATAAGGACTTTGGTTCCACCGCTAAGCCCTTGAGTAATCTGCTTATGAAAAATGCCCCCTTTGAGTGGAATGAAGCATGCCAAAGCACTTTTGATAAATTGAAAAGCATGCTTATTTCTCGCTCCCATTATGTAAGCTTCGGATTGGTCCCTTCCATTCGAGCTCATGTGTGATGCAAGTGATTATGCCATAGGGGCTGTTTTGGGCCAAATAAAAGATAAGAAAGCTCATGTTATCTGCTACGCTAGCCGAACGCTAATCGGACCGCAACTCAATTACTTCACTACGGAGAAAGAATTTTTAGCCGTAGTTTTCGCCTTAGACAAATTCTGCTCTTACCTTGTTAGTTCGTCGATCACTTGCTATACCGACCACGCGACGCTTAAGTATCTCCTTTAATAAAAGGGTGATAAGTCACGCATCATAAGGTGGATCCCACTCCTACAAGAGTTCAATCTCTCCATAAAAGACAAGAAAGGAGTAGAAAACGTCATCGCCGACCATTTATCCCAGCTTTCGTCTGACGTACTTAGTGATCCCAAACCCATAGACGAATATTTTTCGGATGAACAATTATTCGCCACTTCTTCTCTCCCATGGTTTGCGGATATAGTGAAATACCTTGTCACGGGGGCCGTTCCCCCCAATTGGACACCACAAGAGAGAAAGAAGTTCCTAACTTGGTCGCGCATGTTCTTCTACGATGATCCATTTCTATTCAAATATTGTGCGAACCAAATCATTCGATGATATGTACCGGATGACGAGATACACAGTGTCATCCATTTTTGTCATACGGAAGCATTTGGAGGCCATTTTTCGACGAATAAGACGGCCACTATGATTTTTCAAAGAGGTCTCTATTGGCCCACAATTTTTCAGGATGTTAATGCTTATTGCAAATCTTGCGATAGATGCTAAAGGATGGGAGCCATCAATCGTCGAGACACGATTCCATTGACCCCCATACTTGTCATTGAGATATTTATTTGTTGGGGTATTGGCATCATGGGCCCTTTCCTCCTTTCTTTGGTTCCTTATACATCTTAGTCGTGGTAGATTATGTGTCCAAATGGGTTGAGGCCACAACTACTAAGACTAATGATAATAAGGTGGTGATTAAGTTCTTGCAAGAACACATACTTTCCCTCTTCGGAGCTCCGAAGTCAATCATTAGTGATAATGACAAACACTTTTGCAATCGGACATTTGAAAAACTTATGAGAAAGTATGGGTCGGCCACAAGGTTGGGACAACCTATCACCCACAAACGAATGGGCAAACCGAGTTAGCCAATTGTGAAATAAAGCACATTCTCGAAAAGACTGTTGATCCTAATCAGAAAGATTGGTCTCTCCGGTTGAACGATTCGCTATGGGCTTATAGAACCGCATATAAGAACCCTCTCGGAATGTACCCGTTTCTCTTTGTGTATGGCTAGCCTTGCCATCTCCCCGTGGAGCTAGAACACAAAGCATATTGGGCAATCAAGAGGTTGAACTATAATATGGACAAAGCTAGTGAAGCACGCAAGCTTCAATTGACTGAGTTGGAAGAAATGCACAATGATGCGTATGAGAATGCAAAAATATCTAAAGAAAGAATGAAACTCGTTCCTGATAGAGTTATCCGACGCAAGGAGTTTCATTCCGATCAAAAAGGGCTTCTCTACAACTCCCGTCGACATTTGTTTCCTGGCAAATTATGTTCGCAGTGGACTGGGCCATCTGTTGTGAGAGAAGTATCCCCCCATAAAGCTGTCGAGTTAGAAGATCCAAAAGGGGGGACACATTCAAAGTTAATGGACAACGCCTAAAGCCATTGAGAGTGATATAAGAGGTCGACATACCCCCGACGTGTATGGGGTGAGTCTTGTGTACATTAGTTAGTTGAGTAGGTTAGGGTCGTTAGAGGTCTTTCAGAGGTAAGTTCTTAGAGAAATGAACATCGAGTAACAACACGAGAGAGTGTAGAGCATTTCGAGGGGAGTTGTTGCGAATTCTTAGATTAAATTATACGTGAGAACATTTTGGGAAATTTTCAGAATGTTGAGTTTCGAAGAAATTCCAAACTTAGTTTTTTTTAGGATGAAAAGGATGAGGAGCTTTACATTCTACCGAACTAGTTCGCCATTCTCTTCACTAAGGGATCGAACTGTTCGTTGTTAAGATCGATTAAAATAAAAAAATGGAGCGAACCACTTCGCCCCAGACCTCGAACCGGTTTGACTTTCTATAATTTTTTCATCTTCCCCATTGGTTCATCCCCTTTTCCCTCCATTTCTTTTCCCTCCACATTCTTCCCTTCAACTATGATTTCCCTCCGTTCTCTACTTCCTTTTCCCTCCATTATTCATCCCGCCTTCCCTCCATTCCATTTCCCTGCAAATCCTTCCCCCTCCACACCCCCTCCTCACCTATAAATACATCCCATCTCCCCCATTCCACCCCGCACCTCTAATCTCTTCTTCCAATCTCAAATTTCTCCAGTAATTCCAATTCTTCTATAATGGCTAATGCTGAGCGCCCCATCAAATATGATTCAATCGAAATCCTCCCAAATGGAAATCGATATTTTTGCTCTCGCCAAGAGCGAATTCGGTGCGATACCTTCTTTTTAGCAACTCACTCTATGCACATTAGAGGAAAGTTAAGTGGGGCAAACTCCATCAAGCGGCCACCAATCTCTTCCGCCCAAGGGGATGGTACCACTTCTTCGAAGATCCCGGTCCGACAGTTTGGGAAGACGAGGTGCACACTTTGTATGACACTCTCGTCCGCACGGGAGACTTCACCACCGAAGCTTATGTCGATGAGAATCAAATCCCTTTCTCGCTCGAGATTTTAGTCCAAAAAATGCGGGCTATGGGGGTTCCAAGACCCAACTGATATGATTATCCCACCGGGGCCTTGCCGATCTCGAAAAGCACTTGCATCAACCGCATTACCCCGGGTCACTCGTGGGATAGAGGCACCTTTACCGTCGGGAATCTGAATGAAAGGGCCCGCGTTGCCTTCCTTAATATTTGTGGTAATATCCTCCAAACTTCAAATGACTTGGCGATGCAACCTCGCCAAGACAACTTTTTGTACCACCTCCTCAATTCGGGCAACACTATTCACCTTGCCCGCACCTTTTATGCCGACATTCTCCATGTCGCCCTAAATCGCAAGGGTAAAGCTTCCCTCCCATATCCCCGTCTCATCACTTCCATCCTTAGCGACACCAACATTGGAGCTCCCCGAGCACTTACCCGGCTTCCAAAACCCATTGGGCAGGAATCACAAACGAGGAGTGAGCGACAAAGGGATGTTCTGCACGCCCCTCCGACGAACGAAGATGTTTATATGGAGGAGGAGGAGGAGGAAGGTGAAAACACGGACTATGAGCCCAAAGGGAATTCAATAAAGCCCATTTCAACACAACGGTGATTTCCCAACTCATCGACACTTTGGAAACCCGTTTTGTCAACTTTGAGCGCAATTATGAGCGCGACACTAGGATGATGCTATCGTTTGCATGTAGTGGACGACGTGTCTCTTCCAACATACTTTTACGACCTCTATGATCCTAGCGCGCCCGACACATCTCACCCACCCCACAGTAGGCCCCGCTCTTAGTGTTGGTTGTTTTGCATTTTACCTATGTAATTCTTTGTTCTTTTTGGTCTTTATTGTATATCTTGTTGCAAGGAATTATGTACTCTCTCTCTCTCTCTATTGCTTGTATGTGGCCTTATTAATACAAAAAAAATTGCATTTTGACCTTTGTTTATTTTTATGCACTCTCTTTTTGTTTGAATTTTAGTCCTTTTTGCATAGGGACATTGCAAAAGTTTAAGTTGGGGGGGGGGGGGGGGGGGTACACGTGCGGTTTTAAAATTTATAAATTTTAAAATTGCCTAAAATTTCCCAAAAAAAAAATAGAAAATTTCATAAATTCCAAAAAAATCGAAAAGTCAAAAATAGTTTTCTTCAAAATAAATAAAATTGGAATTTAAAATCTTCAAAAATGTCACGAAATTTTGATTAAAGTCTCAAATTGTAAAGAAATCAAATGCACTATGCCAAAATTGACCAAAGATGGAAATTGAGCGAAAATTGACGACTTAACGAATAAATGTGAAGATTAATTAACCTGGTGAGATTTCAAGTCTTTCATTTTTGTGGGTAATTAAATCAATTTGAGTTGTAATTAACTCAAAGTTCAATTCAGCATTTAAAATAAGTCACTGAGGATCTCAATTCCTTTGTTCTGATCAGTTACGGGAAACGAGTGAGATGTCGTCTTGAACACTCACTAAAATATCCCTAAACTAAATATATTCTCAAAACGCATATAGTAAAAAAATTAGTAATTCGGACAAGGAAGTTAGTCCCTTGTTTGTTTACCCAAAAATATTAGCCATAAAAAGTTGTGAAAATTATCCATCTGCAACACAATTTGAGCCTAATAAAAAAATTTCCTTCTCGTTGTAACCCAAATAAACCAATTGGCCCGCAATTGTGGAAATTGAAAAATTCATCAATCACGTCCAAAAAGTTCATAAAAAGTGGCAAGAAAAATAGAATAAGAGCTCAAAAAAAATAGCAAGACAAAAATAGAAAAAGAAAAAGAAAATGAGCAAAAGCCCGAAAAAACACTAACAGACATCGTAAGAAAATTTTCCAATTCTGAATTTCCCAAAAATTTTCACTTTTTACCCAATGCACCTTATAACCCGAAAAAAATCCTAACCGAGTCCAAATTTCAAAATTAATTATCGCGTGGAAAGCTAAGACGCGAAAAGATAAGATGAGAGAATAATTGGTGTGGATAAGAGATGATGTTTCCCATTTTCCAATAACCGTATTTCGTTGAAAAGATTTTTTCACCTCAAATAATCATGTCATTCAAATTCGTGTGCGTGAAATTGTGTCCATTATATTTACTCCTTATATCACGCATACCAAGAGAATTAGCCACGTCCCAAGTGATTCGTTTGTGAGAGCATCCGTGAGAAATTGAATCAAAACGAATTTTCGAAAAAGTAACGTAATGATCAATCGGTGAAAATTAGAGATTTAATTTTCGGCGTCACACACGCACACCAAATTGAGACTACTGAATGTGAATTTACAGTGACTATGTTTGGGGAATTTAAATTGTACAGTTTTTAATTATTTTGAGTTCCTTTGAGTCGAAATGAATTTTGTGGGTATATTCACTGCAAACCCTCACGAGACACCACTCGTCCTACTAAGGTAACCTAGGGGTTTAATGGCTTGTTGCATACGCTAAATGCAATCGCTTGCTCGCGAAAGAGGTATTCTATCCTAATAACATGTTTGCTAAGTGTTTTGACTTTGCTTTGATTCTTTTACATTGCTCAGGACGATCAAAGTTCTAAGTTAGGGGGTTTGATTAGGCATAAATTCTTCATATTTATCCCTGCAATTTAGAGGCTTTTATTACCCCGTGTGGTGTAATTTGAGTTGATGTATAGGTTCTTTCACTCTGGATAAAGAGAGTTTTGCCTCATGTTCTATTTGAAACATTCATGCTAAGGAACATGAAGATGCACGAACATCATTTCCGTGGTAAAATCACAGCTGAACCTACTGAAAATTTAAAATATTTTTTCCCGAACACGATGATTTCGATGATCTTAGTATGAAGAGGTTCTTATGCAGCACGAAAGTGTTTATTTATGATTCCAAGCTAATAGGAGGAATAGGTATATGGCTTCTGATAATGATCACTTCATTTGCATTAGCTTATCTCTTTGGATGTTTGATGTAGAAGACTTTGCTAATTATATAGGAATTTAGAAAATGGTATCAGGACCACGAATTTTGCTTAGCATCTACTAACAAAATTTATGAGATGTTTGATGTAAAACATATATTTGGATTTAGACGCTTTAAATTTTGGTTTAATTGAAGTTTGCTCTGATTCTATGTAAATGAGTATATTTGGATTATGTTGCTTATACGAGGTCCAAAATGGACTATTTATTTTGCTAGATTAAATTTTTATTTCTTAAACAGAGTGGATAGTCCTATAAACAAAGGGGACTCTGCCTATTTTTTTCTAAATTGTTTACACATTTGTATTGTAATTGAATTTTTATGACATAAATTTAGATGATTTTAAATATTTATATATACTTTGAAAAGCTACACTTATAATATATAAAATATTTATTACTTATATTATACACAACTTTATACTTTTCAAATTTATATGCATGGCACTTTTTGAATTTTTCGTCGTTTCGCAATCACGTGCTTTCCAAAAAATTTTAATTTTGCGCTTACGTACTTTTAAATTTTTTGTCATCGCTAATATATATATATATATATAGACACACACACACAAAATTACGTATATTTATATTTATATTTATTAAATTACATTATGTTTTAAGATCCATACATTAAATAATACTATCAATAGATACATAATACTTATATATGATTTTATATATATATTATTAATGCATGGAATAATATAAACTATACATAAAGTACATATGTACATATGAATATTTAATACATATGTACTTTATGTATATTTAATGTATATATATTTTTTATTTATTAAAATTACACATATATTAATGTATTATGTATGTATATTATATATTAAGGTATAAATTCATTAAATAATAAGAATGTGTTATTGTGAGTTGAAAAATAAAAAAATAAAAGTTACAAAACACTATTTTGCTGTTTTAAAAAAAAATTGATTATGATACGGATGTATTGTTTTTAAAAAAAACTTGATTATAATGCAGATGTATTATAATTTAATATTTAAAAATAGGTGTATCAAACACAAATTTTTATTAAAATTGTATTGAAACAGATATAACAGATTTATATTTGGTAACAAAAGACGCCCAAACTAATTATAAGCTCACCTGCAGACTGTCTTCCGGGGAATGCGTTCTTATTTAGTAACACCCAACCCTCTTCTTCATTTAAATACCTTGGCTTATGAAGAAAAGCATTTCGATCAATATACCGACCCAGGTCTTTCTTACGGGTCGTAATCAACATTTTGCTCGTGCTGCTGTCTGAAAAGGCGGATTTGAGCAGATCCCAATCGTTTATTTTCCAGAGGTCATCTAGAACTATCAGACATTTCCATTCCTTTTGATATTTATAAAGTTGCTTTTCTGTATCTTCATTTCTCCCAGGGTAGGCCTTCTCCCCCTCGGCCTCCTCCAGTCGACGAAAGATGTTTCGCAGAATATCTTTCTTTTCCCAATGTTTAGACATGTAAACCCACGCGAAACGATTAAAATAGGATCTTACCTTAGGATGATGATAAACCCTCTTAGCAATGGTTGTCTTCCCCAGACCTCCTATACCATGAATAGAAACGACTCGACAAGGTTTCTTTGTTGGAAAATTGGACTTAAATGGGTATTATAAAGCTGTCCAGATTTTTCTGGACAGATTTTTTAGCAACTTTGAGCTCAAATTTAGGTGGGACCCACACTACGGAAATTGTGGGACCATATACGAACGCGTTCACCTCCGCAAGGAGATTAACGTAGTATATTCATATGTCCAATTTCAATAAGTTATGAATGATAATTATGTCCCCAAAGTGACTCACAAAGCAATGAAAGTTAATGAATTGGGTGTGTTTTTACTCTTGTCCCACATTGGAAGAGTAGTGGAATTTTGATGAGTTAATAACACCCCAAGTATGGACTAAGGCTTTGATGCCTTGGGGGTATCCCAACTCTTTGAAGGGGAGATGACCTAAGCTATGCACGGGTTGACTTTCGGTCAAAAGTCCACACGCGCGCGCGCGTCCGTCCGGCTCGGCTCGGCTCGGGCTCGGGCTTATAAAAATCTCCTACATTTTTGGGCCGAATTTATTTAACTTTCTGAGCTTTAATTATTAATTAATTGCGAAATTAATTAATTAATTAATAAACTGTTGGCAGTTAATTTCGTTTAACTGTTTTGGCAGTTATTTGCCAACCGTCACCTACTTTGCTATAAATACAGATGCCTCCCTCCGTTTTTAAACAATGAAAATTTTCCCTCCTCCAGAATTGCTGCCATTTTCCTTCCTGAAATTTCCTGTCATATTCTCTTTAGAAAATTCTTTTTCTGCATAGCATCTGTTGCATTGTTGTTGAGTATGGAACACAGAATTTGAGTTCGTTGCAATTAATTATTGTCGTGCTATATAATTAATTGGAAAATTCGTTCTATCTTGGGAGACAATATTCATCAACCTCGGAGCACATTGGAGGGAATAAATTGTCTTAAGGAAACTGTTCATAACAGGGCTCGGATTTATCTTTAATTCTTTTTATTATTTCTGCAAATTCAAGTAAGTGTTTCATTTCTGTAATTCTGTTTTTCATTCTGTAATTATTTAATTATTCATAATTCTGTACAATTGTTATTTATAAATAGTAGACATAACAATCTTAAGACAATTTAATTTAGTTCTACTGTTTTTAGTGTACATAATTTTTTTTATTATAGAAATTTATTTGTTGGAAATAAATATGTTTTGACAGAATAAAATGAATTAATTTACTGCTTTATTGTAGAAATTAGTAAAACAATTTTGATATAGAAATTAATTTCTATACTGTTTTTATATTCTGTTTTAGAAAATAAAATTTTATTTGTGTACTCTTGTTAAAATCTGTTTATCTAAATTTTTTAATCTTAAATTATAATTCTGTTTTGTACGGAATTCTTTTTTTTTTAAATTAGTGTGACACAGATTTTAAAATTTTAATTCTGTTTTGTACGGAATTCTGTTTATATTATACTTTAATTCTGAATTTTATTTGGAATTCTTTTGGAATTCATTTATTGTGAATTATATTTGGAGGAAATTGTTGCACAGAATTTTGTATTCTGTTTTGATTAATTCATTATATATGAATTTTATCATTGATAAAAATTCTGTTTTTGTAACAGAAATGGAATCACAAAGTACGAACACTACCCCTACGAAACTGATTGTCACCAACACAAATGTGACTGCACCCGTATCTATGCCACACGGGGAGAAACCTGAAAAGTTCATTGGGGCTGACTTTAAACGTTGGCAAGGACAAATGTACTTCTATCTCACTACCTGCCAACTGGGCAGGTTTGTATATTAAGATTGCCCTTTTATTCAAGAGGGAGATGACGCTGAAAAGGTTGCTGCTGTCGATGCTTGGAAGCAATCGGACTACCTATGCCGAAATTATATTTTGGCCTACTTGGACAAGACTTTGTACCATGTCTATTGCACTATCAAAACTTCCAAGGAATTATGGAATTCTTTGGAAAAGAAGTATAAAACTGAAGATGCTGGGATGAAGAAATTTATCGTTGGGCGTTTTCTGGACTTCAAAATGGTTGATTCTAAATCTATGATCTCGCAAGTGCAAGAATTCCAAGTGATCCTCCACGACATTCATACTGAAGGAATGTCAATTAGTGAAACTTTCCAAGTTGCTGCAATGTTCCACTTCTAAAGTGGTGGGACAAGGAAAGATTGCTTTGAAAATGACTTCTGGAAAGGAACTTACTCTCAACAATGTTCTTCACGTGCCTGATATCCGAAAGAATCTGATTTCTGGATCTCTCCTTACTAAGAATGGTTTCAAGCTTGTGTTTGTATCTGATCGCTTTGTGTTGTCTAAAAATGACATGTATGTAGGAAAGGGCTACCTAAATGAGGGGCTCTTTAAACTGAATGTTCTTACTGTAACCCCTAAAACATCTGTTTCAATGAATGAAGTTGCTAGTTCTTCTTACTTGATTGAGTCATCTAATATTTGGCATGCTAGATTGGGACATGTTAATTTTGATACATTGCGTAGATTAATTAACTTGGAATTTTTGCCAAAATTCAATATTGATAAAAATCATAAATGTGAAATTTGTGTGGAATCTAAATTAGCTAGATTACCTTTCCATTCTATTGAAAGGATAACTGAACCTTTAGATTTAATTCACACCGATATTTGTGATTTAAAATTTGTTCAAACTAGAGGTGGGAAAAAGTATTTTATTACTTTTATTGACGATTGCACAAAATATTGCTATGTATATTTGTTACACAGTAAAGATGAGGCTATTAATGCATTTAAACAATATAAGAATGAAGTTGAGAATCAATTAAGAAAAACGATAAAGGCTATTAGAAGTGATAGAGGAGGTGAATATGAATATCCATTTGAGGAATTTTGTTCTGAAAATGGGATTATTCATCAAACAACCGCTCCTTATTCTCCTCAATCGAATGGCGTTGCTGAACGAAAAAACCGTACTTTGAAAGAAATGATGAACTCAATGTTATTAAGTTCAGGAGCTCCATAAAATTTTTGGGGGGAAGCCTTACTTTCTGCTAATTACATTCTCAATAAAGTACCTCACAAAAAGACTCACAAGACACCTTATGAATTATGGAAAGGTCGAAGACCTTCCTATAAATATTTACGAGTGTGGGGGTGCTTAGCCAAAGTGATGGTTCCTAAACCTAAAAAGGTAAGAATAGGGCCAAAAACCGTGGATTGTGTATTCATCGGTTATGCTACTAATAGCAGTGCATATCGATTTCTAGTTTGTAAATATGAGATTTCGGACATTCATGTAAATACGGTTATTGAATCGAGGGATGCTTCATTTTTTTGAAAATGAATTCTCGTATAACATGACCCGAGAATCTGGTCCTCCTAAAAGGACAAATCAAGCTACTACAAGTGGTACTCATCAACCTATTGAATCAATGGAGGATGAACCAAGACGTAGTAAAAGAGCAAAAACCTCGACTTCTTTCGGTCCGGATTTTCTAACATATTTGTTAGAAAATGAACCTCAATCGTATAAAGAAGCTATATCCTTACCCGATGCTTCCAATTGGAAAGAAGCAATTAATAGTGAAATTGAATCCATATTACAAAATCATACATGGGAACTAGTGGATCTTCCACCAGGTTCAAAACCGTTAGGTTATAAATGGATCTTCAAAAAGAAATTGAAGGCCGATGGATCAATTGATAAATATAAAGGTAGACTTGTAGCTAAAGGCTATAGGCAAAAGGAAGGGTTGGATTACTTCGACACATATTCACCGGTAACAAGAATAACGTCCATACGGATGTTAATAGCAATAACTGCTATTAATGGACTTGAAATACATCAAATGGATGTAAAAACTGCATTCTTAAACGGTGAACTAGACGAGGAAATTTATATGGAGCAACCTGAAGGGTTCAAAGCTCCCGGACAAGAAGGAAAAGTATGTAAGCTTGTTAAATCACTATATGGATTAAAACAAGCACCTAAACAATGGCATGAAAAATTTGATAATGCAATGTTATCAAATGGTTTCAAAATTAATGAATGCGATAAATGTGTTTACTTTAAATACATTCATAATGGATATGTCATTGTATGCCTCTATGTTGATGATATGCTTATAATGGGTAGTAACTTGGAAATTGTCAAAACTACAAAATAAATGTTGAGTAGTAGATTTGACATGAAAGATATGGGAATCGCCGATGTTATATTAGGAATTAAAATTTCTAGAACATCGGATGGACTTATATTATCTCAATCTCATTACATTGAGAAAGTACTTGAAAAATTCAAGAAGTATGATATTAGTCCTACCAAGACACCTGTAGATGTAAATTTACATCTAGCAAGAAATAATGGTGAAAGCATATCTCAACTAGAATATTCTCGTATTATCGGCAGTTTAATGTATATCATGAACTGTACGCGACCGGACATAGCATACTCAATAAGTAAGCTAAGTCGATTTACGAGTAATCCAGGAAGAGATCACTGGAAAGCAATATTGAGAGTTTTGGGTTATTTAAAATATACTCAAAACTATGGATTGCATTACTCAAAATATCCAGCTGTTCTTGAAGGACATTGCGATGCAAATTGGATATCTGATACAAAAGACTCTAAGTCTACGAGTGGGTATGTGTTTACCCTCGGAGGTGCAGCCGTATCTTGGAAATCCTCAAAACAAACGTGCATTGCTAGATCGACAATGGAATCTGAATTCATTGCACTAGACAAAGCTGGAGAAGAAGCTGAATGGCTTCGAAATTTCTTAGAGGATGTTCCAAATTGGTCTAAACATGTGCCCGCAATATGTATACATTGCGATAGCCAATCAACGATTGGAAGGGCACAAAATCACATGTATAACGGAAAGTCACGACATATTCGTCGTAGACACAATACCGTTAGACAACTTCTCTCAAACGGAATTATCACAATTGACTATGTAAAGTCAAAAGATAATATATCGGATCCACTAACGAAAGGTTTAAACCGAGAGCAAGTTGAAAGATCATCGAGAGGAATGGGTCTAAAGCCGATAAATAAATAAGAATCGATATAGTGGCAACCCAACCTAGCTGACTGCAGATCCCAAGATCTAGGTTCAATGGGCATACCGAACTACGTTGTATTCAGTAAGCACTGGAGGATATATCATCCTATCCATTCCAAAGATGAGACAGTGCATATCTGCCGCGAAATTAGGTTAAGTTATGCTTTTAATGACATCTATATCTTAGTACGTCTAAGTGGGGTATTGCAGAATACTCTTTATGGAAGTCACCTACGTAAGTAAGAAGGGGGCCACTTCTACGAGAATAATGAAAGGCATATTCTCTAAAATACTTGCGGAACCAAGTGGTGTTCACGACCAAAATGAACACAAACGTGAGAACCAACTGTGTTGAAGAATTGTTGTGTGAATACTGTTGTCTAGGTTTACAAAAGCGGTTGACGGTTCAAGGATGTGAAGTCTACTGATTAACCAAGTAAATCCGATAGTATATCACTAAGGAAAGTTCAAGGCCACTAGGCTATTTCTCCCGATGCAATAAGTCTTCAGTTTTACTCAACTTGTGTCTGCATCTGCATCAGCATCTGTTTTGTTTTATTTATAGCGATATATCATTCATGTGGGGGATTGTTGGAAAATTGGACTTAAATGGGTATTATAAAGCTGTCCAGATTTTTCTGGACAGATTTTTGAGCAACTTTGAGCTCAAATTTAGGTGGGACCCACACTACGGAAATTGTGGGACCATATACGAACGCGTTCACCTTCGCAAGGAGATTAACGTAGTATATTCATATGTCCAATTTCAATAAGTTATGAATGATAATTATGTCCCAAAGTGACTCACAAAGCAATGAAAGTTAATGAATTGGGTGTGTTTTTACTCTTGTCCCACATTGGAAGAGTAGTGGAATTTTGATGAGTTAATAACACCCCAAGTATGGACTAAGGCTTGGATGCCTTGGGGGTATCCCAACTCTTTGAAGGGGAGATGACCTAAGCTATGCACGGGTTGACTTTCGGTCAAAAGTCCACACGCGCGTGCGCGCGTCCGTCCGTCCGGCCGGCTCGGCTCGGCTCGGTTCGGTTCGGGCTTGGGCTTGGGCTTGGGCTTATAAAAATCTCCTACATTTTTGGGCCGAATTTATTTAACTTTCTGGGCTTTAATTATTAATTAATTCCGAAATTAATTAATTAATTAATAAACTGTTGGCAGTTATTGCCAACAGTTAATTTCGTTTAACTGTTTTGGCAGTTATTTGCCAACCGTCACCTACTTTGCTATAAATACAGATGCCTCCCTCCGTTTTTAAACAATGAAAATTTTCCCTCCTCCAGAATTGCTGCCATTTTCCTTCCTGAAATTTCCTGTCGTATTCTCTTCAGAAAATTATTTTTCTGCATAGCATCTGTTGCATTGTTGTTGAGTATGGAACACAGAATTTGAGTTCGCTGCAATTAATTATTGTCGTGCTACATAATTAATTGGAAAATCCGTTCTATCTTGGGAGACAATATTGATCAACCTCGGAGCACATTGGAGGGAATAAATTGTCTTAAGGAAACTGTTCATAACAGGGCTCGGATTTATCTTTAATTCTTTTTATTATTTCTGCAAATTCAAGTAAGTGTTTCATTTCTGTAATTCTGTTTTTAATTCTGTAATTATTTAATTATTCATAATTATGTACAATTATTATTTATAAATAGTAGACATAACAATCTCAAGACAATTTAATTTAGTTCTACTGTTTTTAGTGTACAGAATTTTTTTTATTACAGAAATTTATTTGTTGGAAATAAATCTGTTTTGACAGAATAAAATGAATTAATTTACTGCTTTATTGTAGAAATTAGTAAAACAGTTTTCATATAGAAATTAATTTCTATACTGTTTTTATATTCTGTTTTAGAAAATAAAATTTTATTTGTGTACTCTTGTTAAAATCTGTTTATCTAAATTTTTTAATTTTAAATTATAATTCTGTTTTGTACGGAATTCTTTTTTTTTTAAATTAGTGTGACACACATTTTAAAATTTTAATTCTGTTTTGTACGGAATTCTGTTTATATTATACTTTAATTCTGAATTTTATTTGGAATTCTTTTGGAATTCATTTATTGTGAATTATATTTGGAGGAAATTGTTGCACAGAATTTTGTATTCTGTTTTGATTAATTCATTATATATGAATTTTATCATTGATAAAAATTCTGTTTTTGTAACAGAAATGGAATCACAAAGTACGAACACTACTCCTACGAAACTGATTGTCACCAACACAAATGTGACTGCACCCGTATCTATGCCACACGGGGAGAAACCTGAAAAGTTCATTGGGGCTGACTTCAAACGTTGGCGAGGATAAATGTACTTCTATCTCACTACCTGCCAACTGGGCAGGTTTGTATATGAAGATTGCCCTTCTATTCAAGAGGGAGATGACGCTGAAAAGGTTGCTGTTGTCGATGCTTGGAAGCACTCGGACTACCTATGCCGAAATTATATTTTGGCCTACTTGGACAAGACTTTATACCATGTCTATTGCACTATCAAAACTTCCAAGGAATTATGGAATTCTTTGGAAAAGAAGTATAAAACTGAAGATGCTGGGATGAAGAAATTTATCGTTGGGCGTTTTCTGGACTTCAAAATGGTTGATTCTAAATCTGTGATCTCGCAAGTGCAAGAATTCCAAGTGATCCTCCACGACATTCATGCTGAAGGAATGTCAATTAGTGAAACTTTCCAAGTTGTTGTAATTGTTGAAAAGTTGCCACCTTCTTGGACTTTGTTCAAAAACTATCTCAAGCACAAGCGTAAGGAGATGAATGTGGAGGAATTGGTGGTCCGGCTAAGAATCGAAGAAGACAACCGTGAATCTCAAAAGAAAAGTGGGAAGAATTCGACGGAAACAAAGGTCCATGTCGTTGAAGGTCCTAAAAAGAACAAACGAAAGTATGATGGGGAAGGCACTTCCAAACATAACGATAAAAAGTTCAAAGGCAAATGCTACAATTGTGGTAAACCGGGGCACCGCTCAAGTGAGTGTCGTAAGCCTAAGAAGCAAAATAAAAATAACTCTCAAGCAAATGTGACTGAGGGTGAGAATATCACCAATGATTTGGCGGATATGAATCTTTCTGCCGTTGTCTCTGAATGTAACTTGGTTGGAAATACCAAGGAATGGTGGGTGGACACTGGAGCCACACGACACATTTGTGCAAACAAATGGATGTTCTCCACCTATAAGCCTTTGGAAAATGAGGAGAACCTTTTTATGGGAAATTCTTCCACTTCTAAAGTGGTGGGACAAGGAAAGATTGCTTTGAAAATGACTTCTGGAAAGGAACTTACTCTCAACAATGTTCTTCACGTGCCTGATATCCGAAAGAATCTGATTTCTGGATCTCTCCTTACTAAGAATGGTTTCAAGCTTGTGTTTGTATCTGATCGCTTTGTGTTGTCTAAAAATGACATGTATGTAGGAAAGGGCTACCTAAATGAGGGGCTCTTTAAACTGAATGTTCTTACTGTAACCCCTAAAACATCTGTTTCAATGAATGAAGTTGCTAGTTCTTCTTACTTGATTGAGTCATCAAATATTTGGCATGCTAGATTGGGACATGTTAATTTTGATACATTGCGTAGATTAATTAACTTGGAATTTTTGCAAAAATTCAATATTGATAAAAATCATAAATGTGAAATTTGTGTGGAATCTAAATTAGCTAGATTACCTTTCCATTCTATTGAAAGGATAACTGAACCTTTAGATTTAATTCACACCGATATTTGTGATTTAAAATTTGTTCAAACTAGAGGTGGGAAAAAGTATTTTATTACTTTTATTGACGATTGCACAAAATATTGCTATGTATATTTGTTACATAGTAAAGATGAGGCTATTAATGCATTTAAACAATATAAGAATGAAGTTGAGAATCAATTAAGAAAAACGATAAAGGCTATTAGAAGTGATAGAGGAGGTGAATAGGAATATCCATTTGAGGAATTTTGTTCTGAAAATGGGATTATTCATCAAACAACCGCTCCTTATTCTCCTCAATCGAATGGCGTTGCTAAACGAAAAAACCGTACTTTGAAAGAAATGATGAACTCAATGTTATTAAGTTCAGGAGCTCCACAAAATTTGTGGGGGGAAGCCTTACTTTCTGCTAATTACATTCTCAATAAAGTACCTCACAAAAAGACTCACAAGACACCTTATGAATTATGGAAAGGTCGAAGACCTTCCTATAAATATTTACGAGTGTAGGGGTGCTTAGCCAAAGTGATGGTTCCTAAACCTAAAAAGGTAAGAATAGGGCCAAAAACCGTGGATTGTGTATTCATCGGTTATGCTACTAATAGCAGTGCATATCGATTTCTAGTTTGTAAATCTGAGATTTCGGACATTCATGTAAATACGGTTATTGAATCGAGGGATGCTTCATTTTTTGAAAATGAATTCCCGTATAACATGACCCGAGAATCTGGTCCTCCTAAAAGGACAAATCAAGCTACTACAAGTGGTACTCATCAACCTATTGAATCAATAGAGGATGAACCAAGACGTAGTAAAAGAGGAAAACCCTCGACTTCTTTCGGTCGGGATTTTCTAACATATTTGTTAGAAATAAAGAAGCTATATCCTTACCCGATTCTTCCAATTGGAAAGAAGCAATTAATAGTGAAATTGAATCCATATTACAAAATCATACATGGGAACTAGTGGATCTTCCACCAGGTTCAAAACCGTTAGGTTATAAATGGATCTTCAAAAAGAAATTGAAGGCCGATGGATCAATTGATAAATATAAAGCTAGACTTGTAGCTAAAGGTTATAGGCAAAAGGAAGGGTTGGATTACTTCGACACATATTCACCGGTAACAAGAATAACGTCCATTCGGATGTTAATAGCAATAGCTGCTATTAATGGACTTGAAATACATCAAATGGATGTAAAAACTGCATTCTTAAACGGTGAACTAGACGAGGAAATTTATATGGAGCAACCTGAAGGGTTCAAAGCTCCCGGACAAGAAGGAAAAGTATGTAAGCTTGTTAAATCACTATATGGATTAAAACAAGCACCTAAACAATGGCATGAAAAATTTGATAATGCAATGTTATCAAATGGTTTCAAAATTAATGAATGCGATAAATGTGTTTACTTTAAATACATTCATAATGGATATGTCATTGTATGCCTCTATGTTGATGATATGCTTATCAAGGGTAGTAACTTGGAAATTGTCAAAACTACAAAATAAATGTTGAGTAGTAGATTTGACATGAAAGATATGGGAATCGCCGATGTTATATTAGGAATTAAAATTTCTAGAACATCGGATGGACTTATATTATCTCAATCTCATTACATTGAGAAAGTACTTGAAAAATTCAAGAAGTATGATATTAGTCCTACCAAGACACCTGTAGATGTAAATTTACATCTAGCAAGAAATAATGGTGAAAGCATTTCTCAACTAGAATATTCTCGTATTATCGGCAGTTTAATGTATATCATGAACTGTACGCGACCGGACATAGCATACTCAATAAGTAAGCTAAGTCGATTTACGAGTAATCCAGGAAGAGATCACTGGAAAGCAATATTGAGAGTTTTGGGTTATTTAAAATATACTCAAAACTATGGATTGCATTACTCAAAATATCCAGTTGTTCTTGAAGGACATTGCGATGCAAATTGGATATCTGATACAAAAGACTCTAAGTCTACGAGTGGGTATGTGTTTACCCTCGGAGGTGCAGCCGTATCTTGGAAATCCTCAAAACAAACGTGCATTGCTAGATCGACAATGGAATCTGAATTCATTACACTAGACAAAGATGGAGAAGAAGTTGAATGGCTTCAAAATTTCTTAGAGGATGTTCCAAATTGGTCTAAACATGTGCCCTTAATATGTATACATTGCGATAGCCAATCAACGATTGGAAGGGCACAAAATCACATGTATAACGGAAAGTCACGACATATTCGTCGTAGACACAATACCGTTAGACAACTTCTCTCAAACGAAATTATCACAATTGACTATGTAAAGTCAAAAGATAATATATCGGATCCACTAACGAAAGGTTTAAACCGAGAGCAAGTTGAAAGATCATCGAGAGGAATCGGTCTAAAGCCTATAAATAAATAAGAATCAATATAGTGGCAACCCAACCTAGCTGACTGGAGATCCCAAGATCTAGGTTCAATGGGCAAACCGAACTACGTTGTATTCAGTAAGCACTGGAGGATATATCATCCTATCCATTCCAAAGATGAGACAGTGCATATCTGCCGCGAAATTAGGTTAAGTTATGCTTTTAATGACATCTATATCTTAGTACGTCTAAGTGGGGTATTGCAGAATACTCTTTATGGAAGTCACCTACGTAACTAAGAAGGGGGCCACTTCTATGAGAATAATGAAAGGCATATTCTCTAAAATACTTGCGGAACCAAGTGGTGTTAACGGCCAAAATGAACACAAACGTGAGAACCAACTGTGTTGAAGAATTATTGTGTGAATACTGTTGTCTAGGTTTACAAAAACGGTTGACGGTTCAAGGACGTGAAATCTACTGATTAACCAAGTAAATCCGATAGTATATCACTAAGGAAAGTTCAAGGCCACTAGGCTACTTCTCTCGATGCAATAAGTCTTCAGTTTTACTCAACTTGTGTCTGCATCTGCATCAGCATCTGTTTTGTTTTATTTATAGCGATATATCATTCATGTGGGGGATTGTTGGAAAATTGGACTTAAATGGGTATTATAAAGCTGTCGAGATTTTTCTGGACATGTTTTTGAGCAACTTTGAGCTCAAATTTAGGTGGGACCCACACTACGGAAATTGTGGGACCATATACGAACGCGTTCACCTTCGCAAGGAGATTAACGTAGTATATTCATATGTCCAATTTCAATAAGTTATGAATGATAATTATGTCCCAAAGTGACTCACAAAGCAATGAAAGTTAATGAATTGGGTGTGTTTTTACTCTTGTCCCACATTGGAAGAGTAGTGGAATTTTGATGAGTTAATAACACCCCAAGTATGGACTAAGGCTTGGATGCCTTGGGGGTATCCCAACTCTTTGAAGGGGAGATGACCTAAGCTATGCACGGGTTGACTTTCGGTCAAAAGTCCACACGCGCGTGCGCGCGCGTCCGTCCATCCGGCCGGCTCGGCTCGGCTCGTTTCGGTTCGGGCTTGGGCTTGGGCTTATAAAAATCTCCTACATTTTTGGGCCGAATTTATTTAACTTTCTGGGCTTTAATTATTAATTAATTACGAAATTAATTAATTAATTAATAAACTGTTGGCAGTTATTGCCAACAGTTAATTTCGTTTAACTGTTTTGGCAGTTATTTGCCAACCGTCACCTACTTTGCTATAAATACAGATGCCTCCCTCCGTTTTTAAACAATGAAAATTTTCCCTCCTCCAGAATTGCTGCCATTTTCCTTCCTGAAATTTCCTGTCATATTCTCTTCAGAAAATTCTTTTTCTGCATAGCATCTGTTGCATTGTTGTTGAGTATGGAACACAGAATTTGAGCTCGCTGCAATTAATTATTGTCGTGCTACATAATGAATTGGAAAATCCGTTCAATCTTGGGAGACATTATTCATCAACCTCGGAGCACATTAGAGGGAATAAATTGTCTTAAGGAAACTGTTCATAACAGGGCTCGGATTTATCTTTAATTCTTTTTATTATTTCTGCAAATTCAAGTAAGTGTTTCATTTCTGTAATTCTGTTTTTAATTCTGTAATTATTTAATTATTCATAATTCTGTACAATTGTTATTTATAAATAGTAGACATAACAATCTTAAGACAATTTAATTTAGTTCTACTGTTTTTAGTGTACAGAATTTTTTTATTACAAAAATTTATTTGTTGGAAATAAATCTGTTTTGAAAGAATAAAATGAATTAATTTACTGCTTTATTGTAGAAATTAGTAAAACAGTTTTCATATAGAAATTAATTTCTATACTGTTTTTATATTCTGTTTTAGAAAATAAAATTTTATTTGTGTACTCTTGTTAAAATCTGTTTATCTAAATTTTTTAATCTTAAATTATAATTCTGTTTTGTACGGAATTTTTTTTTTTTTAAATTAGTGTGACACAGATTTTAAAAATTTAATTCTGTTTTGTACGAAATTCTGTTTATATTATACTTTAATTCTGAATTTTATTTGGAATTCTTTTGGAATTCATTTATTGTGAATTATATTTGGAGGAAATTGTTGCACAGAATTTTGTATTCTGTTTTGATTAATTCATTATATATGAATTTTATCATTGATAAAAATTCTTTTTTTGTAACAGAAATGGAATCACAAAGTACGAACACTACTCCTACGAAACTGATTGTCACCAACACAAATGTGACTGCACCCGTATCTATGCCACACGGGGAGAAACCTGAAAAGTTCATTGGGGCTGACTTCAAACTTTGGCAAGGACAAATGTACTTCTATCTCACTACCTGCCAACTGGGCAGGTTTGTATATGAAGATTGCCCTTCTATTCAAGAGGGAGATGACGCTGAAAAGGTTGCTGCTGTCGATGCTTGGAAGCACTCGGACTACCTATGCCGAAATTATATTTTGGCCTACTTGGACAAGACTTTGTACCATGTCTATTGCACTATCAAAACTTCCAAGGAATTATGGAATTCTTTGGAAAAGAAGTATAAAACTGAAGATGCTGGGATGAAGAAATTTATCGTTGGGCATTTTCTGGACTTCAAAATGGTTGATTCTAAATCTGTGATCTCGCAAGTGCAAGAATTCCAAGTGATCCTCCACGACATTCATGCTGAAGGAATGTCAATTAGTGAAACTTTCCAAGTTGCTGCAATTGTTGAAAAGTTGCCACCTTCTTGGACTTTGTTCAAAAACTATCTCAAGCACAAGCGTAAGGAGATGAATGTGGAGGAATTGGTGGTCCGGCTAAGAATCGAAGAAGACAACCGTGAATCTCAAAAGAAAAGTGGGAAGAATCCGATGGAAACAAAGGTCCATGTCGTTGAAGGTCCTAAAAAGAACAAACGAAAGTATGATGGGGAAGGCACTTCCAAACATAACAAGAAAAAGTTCAAAGGCAAATGCTACAATTGTGGTAAACCGGGACACCGCTCAAGTGAGTGTCGTAAGCCTAAGAAGCAAAATAAAAATAACTCTCAAGCAAATGTGACTGAGGGTGAGAATATCACCAATGATTTGGCGGATATGAATCTTTCTGCCGTTGTCTCTGAATGTAACTTGGTTGGAAATACTAAGGAATTGTGGGTGGACACTGGAGCCACACGACACATTTGTGCAAACAAATGGATGTTCTCCACCTATAAGCCTTTGGAAAATGAGGAGAACCTTTTTATGGGAAATTCTTCCACTTCTAAAGTGGTGGGACAAGGAAAGATTGCTTTGAAAATGACTTCTAGAAAGGAACTTACTCTCAACAATGTTCTTCACGTGCCTGATATCCGAAAGAATCTGATTTCTGGATCTCTCCTTACTAAGAATGGTTTCAAGCTCGTGTTTGTATCTGATCGCTTTGTGTTGTCTAAAAATGACATGTATGTAGGAAAGGGCTACCTAAATGAGGGGCTCTTTAAACTGAATGTTCTTACTGTAACCCCTAAAATATCTGTTTCAAGGAATGAAGTTGCTAGTTCTACTTACTTGATTGAGTCATCTAATATTTGGCATGCTAGATTGGGACATGTTAATTTTGATACATTGCGTAGATTAATTAACTTGGAATTTTTGCCAAAATTCAATATTGAAAAAAATCATAAATGTGAAATTTGTGTGTAATCTAAATTAGGAGATTACCTTTCCATTCTATTGAAAGGATAACTGAACCTTTAGATTTAATTCACACCGATATTTGTGATTTAAAATTTGTTCAAACTAGAGGTGGGAAAAAGTATTTTATTACTTTTATTGACGATTGCACAAAATATTGCTATGTAGATTTGTTACATAGTAAAGATGAGGCTATTAATTCATTTAAACAATATAAGAATGAAGTTGAGAATCAATTAAGAAAAACGATAAAGGCTATTAGAACTGATAGAGGAGGTGAATATGAATATCCATTTGAGGAATTTTGTTCTGAAAATGGGATTATTCATCAAACAACCGCTCCTTATTCTCCTCAATCGAATGGCGTTGCTGAACGAAAAAACCGTACTTTGAAAGAAATGATGAACTCAATGTTATTAAGTTCAGGAGCTCCACAAAATTTGTGGGGGGAAGCCTTACTTTCTGCTAATTACATTCTCAATAAAGTACCTCACAAGACACCTTATGAATTATGGAAAGGTCGAAGACCTTCCTATAAATATTTACGAGTGTGGGGGCGCTTAGCCAAAGTGATGGTTCCTAAACCTAAAAAGGTAAGAATAGGGCCAAAAACCGTGGATTGTGTATTCATCGGTTATGCTACTAATAGCAGTGCATATCGATTTCTATTTTGTAAATCTGAGATTTCGGACATTCATGTAAATACGGTTATTGAATCGAGGGATGCTTCATTTTTTGAAAATGAATTCCCGTATAACATGACCCGAGAATCTGGTCCTCCTAAAAGGACAAATCAAGCTACAACAAGTGGTACTCATCAACCTATTGAATCAATGGAGGATGAACCTAGATGTAGTAAAAGAGCAAAAACCTCGACTTCTTTCGGTCCGGATTTTCTAACATATTTGTTAGAAAATGAACCTCAATCGTATAAAGAAGCTATATCCTTACCCGATGCTTCCAATTGGAAAGAAGCAATTAATAGTGAAATTGAATCCATATTACAAAATCATACATGGGAACTAGTGGATCTTCCACCAGGTTCAAAACCGTTAGGTTATAAATGGATCTTCAAAAAGAAATTGAAGGTCGATGGATCAATTGATAAATATAAAGCTAGGCTTGTAGCTAAAGGCTATAGGCAAAAGGAAGGGTTGGATTACTTCGACACATATTCACCGGTAACAAGAATAACGTCCATTCGGATATTAATAGCAATAGCTGCTATTAATGGACTTGAAATACATCAAATGGATGTAAAAACTGCATTCTTAAACGGTGAACTAGACGAGGAAATTTATATGGAGCAACCTGAAGGGTTCAAAGCTCCCGGACAAGAAGGAAAAGTATGTAAGCTTGTTAAATCACTATATGGATTAAAACAAGCACCTAAACAATGGCATGAAAAATTTGATAATGCAATGTTATCAAATGGTTTCAAAATTAATGAATGCGATAAATGTGTTTACTTTAAATACATTCATAATGGATATGTCATTGTATGCCTCTATGTTGATGATATGCTTATCATGGGTAGTAACTTGAAAATTGTCAAAACTACAAAATAAATGTTGAGTAGTAGATTTGACATGAAAGATATGGGAATCGCCGATGTTATATTAGGAATTAAAATTTTTAGAACATCGGATGGACTTATATTATCTCAATCGCATTACATTGAGAAAGTACTTGAAAAATTCAAGAAGTATGATATTAGTCCTACCAAGACACCTGTAGATGTAAATTTACATCTAGCAAGAAATAATGGTGAAAGCATATCTCAACTAGAATATTCTCGTATTATCGGCAGTTTAATGTATATCATGAACTGTACACGACCGGACATAGCATACTCAATAAGTAAGCTAAGCCGATTTACGAGTAATCCAGGAAGATATCACTGGAAAGCAATATTGAGAGTTTTGGGTTATTTAAAATATACTCAAAACTATGGATTGCATTACTCAAAATATCCAGTTGTTCTTGAAGGACATTGCGATGCAAATTGGATATCTGATACAAAAGACTCTAAGTCTACGAGTGGGTATGTGTTTACCCTCGGAGGTGCAGCCGTATCTTGGAAATCCTCAAAACAAACGTGCATTGCTAGATCGACAATGGAATCTGAATTCATTGCACTCGACAAAGCTGGAGAAGAAGCTGAATGGCTTCGAAATTTCTTAGAGGATGTTCCAAATTGGTCTAAACATGTGCCCGCAATATGTATACATTGCGATAGCCAATCAACGATTGGAAGGGCACAAAATCACATGTATAACGGAAAGTCACGACATATTCGTCGTAGACACAATACCGTTAGACAACTTCTCTCAAACGGAATTATCACAATTGACTATGTAAAGTCAAAAGATAATATATCGGATCCACTAACGAAAGGTTTAAACCGAGAGCAAGTTGAAAGATCATCGAGAGGAATGGGTCTAAAGCCTATAAATAAATAAGAATCAATATAGTGGCAACCCAACCTAGCTGACTGAAGATCCCAAGATCTAGGTTCAATGGGCAAACCGAACTACGTTGTATTCAGTAAGCACTGGAGGATATATCATCCTATCCATTCCAAAGATGAGACAGTGCATATCTGCCGCGAAATTAGGTTAAGTTATGCTTTTAATGACATCTATATCTTAGTACGTCTAAGTGGGGTATTGCAGAATACTCTTTATGGAAGTCACCTACGTAAGTAAGAAGGGGGCCACTTCTATGAGAATAATGAAAGGCATATTCTCTAAAATACTTGCGGAACCAAGTGGTGTTCACGGCCAAAATGAACACAAACGTGAGAACCAACTGTGTTGAAGAATTGTTGTGTGAATACTGTTGTCTAGGTTTACAAAAACGGTTGACGGTTCAAGGACGTGAAGTTTACTGATTAACCAAGTAAATCCAATAGTATATCACTAAGGAAAGTTCAAGGCCACTAGGCTACTTCTCCCGATGCAATAAATCTTCAGTTTTACTCAACTTGTGTCTGCATCTGCATCAGCATCTGTTTTGTTTTATTTATAGCGATATATCATTCATGTGGGGGATTGTTGGAAAATTGGACTTAAATGGGTATTATAAAGCTGTCCAGATTTTTCTGGACAGATTTTTGAGCAACTTTGAGCTCAAATTTAGGTGGGACCCGCACTACGGAAATTATGGTACCATATACGAATGGGTTCACCTCCGCAAGGAGATTAACGTAGTATATTCATATGTCCAATTTCAATACGTTATGAACGATAATTATGTCCCCAAAGTGACTCACAAAGCAATGAAAGTTAATGAATTGGGTGTGTTTTTACTCTTGTCCCACATTGGAAGAGTAGTGGAATTTTGATGAGTTAATAACACCCCAAGTATGGACTAAGGCTTGGATGCCTTGGGGGTATCCCAACTCTTTGAAGGGGAGATGACCTAAGCTATGCACGGGTTGACTTTCCGTCAAAAGTCGACACGCGCGTGCGCGCGCGTCCGTCCGTCCTGCCGGCTCGGCTCGGTTCGGGCTTGGGCTTGGGCTTGGGCTTATAAAAATCTCCTACATTTTTGGGCCGAATTTATTTAACTTTCTGGGCTTTAATTATTAATTAATTACGAAATTAATTAATTAATTAATAAACTGTTGGCAGTTATTGCCAACAGTTAATTTCGTTTAACTGTTTTGGCAGTTATTTGCCAACCGTCACCTACTTTGCTATAAATACAGATGCCTCCCTCCGTTTTTAAACAATGAAAATTTTCCCACCTCCAGAATTGCTGCCATTTTCCTTCCTGAAATTTCCTGTCATATTCTCTTCAGAAAATTCTTTTTCTGCATAGCATCTGTTGCATTGTTGTTGAGTATGGAACACAGAATTTGAGTTCGCTACAATTAATTATTGTCGTGATACATAATTAATTGGAAAATCCGTTCTATCTTGGGAGACAATATTCATCAACCTCGGAGCACATTGGAGGGAATAAATTGTCTTAAGGAAACTGTTCATATCAGGGCTCGGATTTATCTTTAATTCTTTTTATTATTTCTGCAAATTCAAGTAAGTGTTTCATTTCTGTAATTCTGTTTTTAATTCTGTAATTATTTAATTATTCATAATTCTGTGCAATTGTTATTTATAAATAGTAGACATAACAATCTTAAGACAATTTAATTTAGTTCTACTGTTTTTAGTGTACATAATTTTTTTTATTACAGAAATTTATTTGTTGGAAATAAATCTGTTTTGAAAGAATAAAATGAATTAATTTACTGCTTTATTATAGAAATTAGTAAAACAGTTTTGATATAGAAATTAATTTCTATACTGTTTTTATATTCTGTTTTAGAAAATAAAATTTTATTTGTGTACTCTTGTTAACATCTGTTTATCTAAATTTTTTAATCTTAAATTATAATTCTGTTTTGTACGGAATTCTTTTTTTTTAAAATTATTGTGACACAGATTTTAAAAATTTAATTTTGTTTTGTACGGAATTCTGTTTATATTATACTTTAATTCTGAATTTTATTTGGAATTCTTTTGGAATTCATTTATTGTGAATTATATTTGGAGGAAATTGTTGCACATAATTTTGTATTCTGTTTTGATTAATTCATTATATATGAATTTTGTCATTGATAAAAATTCTTTTTTTGTAACAGAAATGGAATCACAAAGTACGAACACTACTCCTACGAAACTGATTGTCACCAACACAAATGTGACTGCACCCGTATCTATGCCACACGGGGAGAAACCTGAAAAGTTCATTGGGGCTGACTTCAAACGTTGGCAAGGACAAATGTACTTCTATCTCACTACCTGCCAACTGGGCAGGTTTGTATATGAAGATTGCCCTTCTATTCAAGAGGGAGATGACGCTGAAAAGGTTGCTGCTGTCGATGCTTGGAAGCACTCGGACTACCTATGCCGAAATTATATTTTGGCCTACTTGGACAAGACTTTGTACCATGTCTATTGCACTATCAAAACTTCCAAGGAATTATGGAATTCTTTGGAAAAGAAGTATAAAACTGAAGATGCTGGGATGAAGAAATTTATCGTTGGGCGTTTTCTGGACTTCAAAATGGTTGATTCTAAATCTGTGATCTCGCAAGTGCAAGAACTCCAAATGATCCTCCACGACATTCATGCTGACGAAATGTCAATTAGTGAAACTTTCCAAGTTGCTGCAATTGTTGAAAAGTTGCCACCTTCTTGGACTTTGTTCAAAAACTATCTCAAGCACAAGCGTAAGGAGATGAATGTGGAGGAATTGGTGGTCCGGCTAAGAATCGAAGAAGACAACCGTGAATCTCAAAAGAAAAGTGGGAAGAATCCGATGGAAACAAAGGTCCATGTCGTTGAAGGTCCTAAAAAGAACAAACGAAAGTATGATGGGGAAGGCACTTCCAAACATAACAAGAAAAAGTTCAAAGGCAAATGCTACAATTGTGGTAAACCGGGACACCGCTCAAGTGAGTGTCGTAAGCCTAAGAAGTAAAATAAAAATAACTCTCAAGCAAATGTGACTGAGGGTGAGAATATCACCAATTATTTGGCGGATATGAATCTTTCTGCCGTTGTCTCTGAATGTAACTTGGTTGGAAATACCAAGGAATGGTGGGTGGACACTGGAGCCACACGACACATTTGTGCAAACAAATGGATGTTCTCCACCTATAAGCCTTTGGAAAATGAGGAGAACCTTTTTATGGGAAATTCTTCCACTTCTAAAGTGGTGGGACAAGGAAAGATTGATTTGAAAATGACTTCTGGAAAGGAACTTACTCTCAACAATGTTTTTCACGTGCCTGATATCCGAAAGAATCTGATTTCTGGATCTCTCCTTACTAAGAATGGTTTCAAGCTTGTGTTTGTATCTGATCGCTTTGTGTTGTCTAAAAATGACATGTATGTAGGAAAGGGCTACCTAAATGAGGGGCTCTTTAAACTGAATGTTCTTACTGTAACCCCTAAAACATCTGTTTCAATGAATGAAGTTGCTAGTTCTTCTTACTTGATTGAGACATCTAATATTTGGCATGCTAGATTAGGACATGTTAATTTTGATACATTGCGTAGATTAATTAACTTGGAATTTTTGCCAAAATTCAATATTGATAAAAATCATAAATGTGAAATTTGTGTGGAATCTAAATTAGGAGATTACCTTTCCATTCTATTGAAAGGATAACTGAACCTTTAGATTTAATTCACACCGATATTTGTGATTTAAAATTTGTTCAAACTAGAGGTGGGAAAAAGTATTTTATTACTTTTATTGACGATTGCACAAAATATTGCTATGTATATTTGTTACATAGTAAAGATGAGGCTATTAATGCATTTAAACAATATAAGAATGAAGTTGAGAATCAATTAAGAAAAACGATAAAGGCTATTAGAAGTGATAGAGGAGGTGAATATGAATATCCATTTGAGGAATTTTGTTCTGAAAATGGGATTATTCATCAAACAATCGCTCCTTATTCTCCTCAATCGAATGGCGTTGCTGAACGAAAAAACCGTACTTTGAAAGAAATGATGAACTCAATGTTATTAAGTTCAGGAGCTCCACAAAATTTGTGGGGGGAAGCCTTACTTTCTGCTAATTACATTCTTAATAAAATACCTCACAAAAACACTCACAAGACACCTTATGAATTATGGAAAGGTCGAAGACCTTCCTATAAATATTTACGAGTGTGGGGGTGCTTAGCCAAAGTGATGGTTCCTAAACCTAAAAAGGTAAGAATAGGGCCAAAAATCGTGGATTGTGTATTCATCGGTTATGCTACTAATAGCAGTGCATATCGATTTCTAGTTTGTAAATCTGAGATTTCGGACATTCATGTAAATACGGTTATTGAATCGAGGGATGCTTCATTTTTTGAAAATGAATTCCCGTATAACATGACCCGAGAATCTGTCCTCCTAAAAGGACAAATCAAGCTACTACAAGTGGTACTCATCAACCTATTGAATCAATAGAGGATGAACCAAGACGTAGTAAAAGAGCAAAAACCTCGACTTCTTTCGGTCCGGATTTTCTAACATATTTGTTAGAAAATGAACCTCAATCGTATAAAGAAGCTATATCCTTACCCGATGCTTCCAATTGGAAAGAAGCAATTAATAGTGAAATTGAATCCATATTACAAAATCATACATGGGAACTAGTGGATCTTCCACCAGGTTCAAAACCGTTAGGTTATAAATGGATCTTCAAAAAGAAATTGAAGGCCGATGGATCAATTGATAAATATAAAGCTAGACTTGTAGCTAAAGGCTATAGGCAAAAGGAAGGGTTGGATTACTTCGACACATATTCACCGGTAACAAGAATAACGTCCATTCGGATGTTAATAGCAATAGTTGCTATTAATGGACTTGAAATACATCAAATGGATGTAAAAACTGCATTCTTAAACGGTGAACTAGACGAGGAAATTTATATGGAGCAACCTGAAGGGTTCAAAGCTCCCGGACAAGAAGGAAAAGTATGTAAGCTTGTTAAATCACTATATGGATTAAAACAAGCACCTAAACAATGGCATGAAAAATTTGATAATGCAATGTTATCAAATGGTTTCAAAATTAATGAATGCGATAAATGTGTTTACTTTAAATACATTCATAATGGATATGTCATTGTATGCCTCTATGTTGATGATATGCTTATCATGGGTAGTAACTTGGAAATTGTCAAAACTACAAAATAAATGTTGAGTAGTAGATTTGACATGAAAGATATGGGAATCGCCGATGTTATATTAGGAATTAAAATTTCTAGAACATCGGATGGACTTATATTATCTCAATCTCATTACATTGAGAAAGTACTTGAAAAATTCAAGAAGTATGATATTAGTCCTACCAAGACACCTGTAGATGTAAATTTACATCTAGCAAGAAATAATGGTGAAAGCATATCTCAACTAGAATATTCTCGTATTATCGGCAGTTTAATGTATATCATGAACTGTACGCGACCGGACATAGCATACTCAATAAGTAAGCTAAGTCGATTTACGAGTAATCCATGAAGAGATCACTGGAAAGCAATATTGAGAGTTTTGGGTTATTTAAAATATACTCAAAACTATGGATTGCATTACTCAAAATATCCAGCTGTTCTTGAAGGACATTGCGATGCAAATTGGATATCTGATAAAAAAGACTCTAAGTCTACGAGTGGGTATGTGTTTACCCTCGGAGGTGCAGCCGTATCTTGGAAATACTCAAAACAAACGTGCATTGCTAGATCGACAATGGAATCTGAATTCATTGCACTAGACAAAGCTGGAGAAGAAGCTGAATGGCTTCGAAATTTCTTAGAGGATGTTCCAAATTGGTCTAAACATGTGCCCGCAATATGTATACATTGCGATAGCCAATCAACGATTGGAAGGGCACAAAATCACATGTATAACGGAAAGTCACGACATATTCGTCGTAGACACAATACCGTTAGACAACTTCTCTCAAACGGAATTATCACAATTGACTATGTAAAGTCAAAAGATAATATATCGGATCCACTAACGAAAGGTTTAAACCGAGAGCAAGTTGAAAGATCATCGAGAGGAATGGGTCTAAAGCCGATAAATAAATAAGAATCAATATAGTTAGGGGTGTGCACGGGTCGGTTCGGTTCGGTTTTGGACCGCAATCCAAACCGAACCGATCGGTTCGGTTTTGGAAAGGGTTAGACCGAAACCGAACCGACAATGAAAAAAACCGTCGGTTTCGGTTTTTGTCGGTTTCGGTTCGGTTCGGTTTTGGTTAGTTTTCGGTTTTGGTGGGTTTTTTTTGGGCGGTTTTCGGTTTTGGCCGGTTTTTAAGCCCAGTTAATGGATTTTTCATATAAAAATATAAGTTTTTTAATATAAATATTGATATCGGTTCGGTTTTTTCCATGGCTAGACCGCAAACCGAACCGACATGGTCAGTTTTTTAATTCCTTAAACCGTAAACCGAACCGGGCTAAAAAAAACCGTCGGTTTCGGTTCGGTTCGGGCCGGTTCGGTTCGGTTTTCGGGCCGATCGGTTTTTTTGCACACCCCTAAATATAGTGGCAACCCAACCTAGCTGACTGCAGATCCCAAGATCTAGGTTCAATGGGCATACCGAACTACGTTGTATTCAGTAAGCACTGGAGGATATATCATCCTATCCATTCCAAAGTTGAGACAGTGCATATCTGCCGCGAAATTAGGTTAAGTTATGCTTTTAATGACATCTATATCTTAGTACGTCTAAGTGGGGTATTGCAGAATACTCTTTATGGAAGTCACCTACGTAAGTAAGAAGGGGGCCACTTCTACGAGAATAATGAAAGGCATATTCTCTAAAATACTTGCGGAACCAAGTGGTGTTCACGGCCAAAATGAACACAAACGTGAGAACCAACTATGTTGAAGAATTGTTGTGTGAATACTGTTGTCTAGGTTTACAAAAGCGGTTGACGGTTCAAGGACGTGAAGTCTACTGATTAACCAAGTAAATCCGATAGTATATCACTAAGGAAAGTTCAAGGCCACTAGGCTACTTCTCCCGATGCAATAACTCTTCAGTTTTACTCAACTTGTGTCTGCATCTGCATCAGCATCTGTTTTGTTTTATTTATAGCGATATATCATTCATGTGGGGGATTGTTGGAAAATTGGACTTAAATAGGTATTATAAAGCTGTCCAGATTTTTCTGGACAGATTTTTGAGCAACTTTGAGCTCAAATTTAGGTGGGACCCACACTACGGAAATTGTGGGACCATATACGAACGCGTTCACCTCCGCAAGGAGATTAACGTAGTATATTCATATGTCCAATTTCAATAAGTTATGAATGATAATTATGTCCCCAAAGTGACTCACAAAGCAATGAAAGTTAATGAATTGGGTGTGTTTTTACTCTTGTCCCACATTGGAAGAGTAGTGGAATTTTGATGAGTTAATAACACCCCAAGTACGGACTAAAGCTTGGATGCCTTGGGGGTATCCCAACTCTTTGAAGGGGAGATGACCTAAGCTATGCACGAGTTGACTTTCGGTGCGCGTGCGTGCGCGTCCTTCCGGCCGACCGGCTCGGCTCGGCTCGGCTCGGTTCGGTTCGGGCTTGGGCTTGGGCTTATAAAAATCTCCTACATTTTTGGGCCGAATTTATTTAACTTTCTGGGCTTTAATTATTAATTAATTACGAAATTAATTAATTAATTAATAAACTGTTGGCAGTTATTGCCAACAGTTAATTTCGTTTAACTGTTTTGGCAGTTATTTGCCAACCGTCACCTACTTTGCTATAAATACAGATGCCTCCCTCCGTTTTTAAACAATAAAAAATTTCCCTCCTCCAGAATTGCTGCCATTTTCCTTCCTGAAATTTCCTGTCATATTCTCTTCAGAAAATTCTTTTTCTGCATAGCATCTGTTGCATTGTTGTTGAGTATGGAACACAGAATTTGAGTTCGCTGCAATTAATTATTGTCGTGCTACATAATTAATTGGAAAATCCGTTCTATCTTGGGAGACAATATTCATCAACCTCGGAGCACATTGGAGGGAATAAATTGTCTTAAGAAAACTGTTCATAACAGGGCTCGGATTTATCTTTAATTCTTTTTATTATTTCTGCAAATTCAAGTAAGTGTTTCATTTCTGTAATTCAGTTTTTAATTCTGTAATTATTTAATTATTCATAATTTTGTACAATTGTTATTTATAAATAGTAGACATAACAATCTTAAGACAATTTAATTTAGTTCTACTGTTTTTAGTGTACAGAATTTTTTTTATTACAGAAATTTATTTGTTGGAAATAAATCTGTTTTGACAGAATAAAATGAATTAATTTACTGCTTTATTGTAGAAATTAGTAAAACAGTTTTGATATAGAAATTAATTTCTATACTGTTTTTATATTCTGTTTTAGAAAATAAAATTTTATTTGTGTACTCTTGTTAAAATCTGTTTATCTAAATTTTTTAATCTTACATTATAAATTAGTTTTGTACGGAATTCTTTTTTTTTAAAATTAGTGTGACACACATTTTAAAAATTTAATTCTGTTTTGTACGGAATTCTGTTTATATTATACTTTAATTCTGAATTTTATTTGGAATTCTTTTGGAATTCATTTATTGTGAATTATATTTGGAGGAAATTGTTGCACAGAATTTTGTATTCTGTTTTGATTAATTCATTATATATGAATTTTATCATTGATAAAAATTCTGTTTTTGTAACAGAAATGGAATCACAAAGTACGAACGCTACTCCTACGAAACTGATTGTCACCAACACAAATGTGACTGCACCCGTATCGATGCCACACGGGGAGAAACCTGAAAAGTTCATTGGGGCTGGCTTCAAACGTTGGCAAGGACAAATGTACTTCTATCTCACTACCTGCCAACTGGGCAGGTTTGTATATGAAGATTGCCCTTCTATTCAAGAGGGAGATGACGCTGAAAAGGTTGCTGCTGTCGATGCTTGGAAGCACTCGGACTACCTATGCCGAAATTATATTTTGGCCTACTTGGACAAGACTTTGTACCATGTCTATTGCACTATCAAAACTTCCAAGGAATTATGGAATTCTTTGAAAAAGAAGTATAAAACTGAAGATGCTGGGATGAAGAAATTTATCGTTGGGCGTTTTCTGGACTTCAAAATGGTTGATTCTAAATCTGTGATCTCGCAAGTGCAAGAATTCCAAGTGATCCTCCACGACATTCGTGCTGAAGGAATGTCAATTAGTGAAACTTTCCAAGTTGCTGCAATTGTTGAAAATTTGCAACCTTCTTGGACTTTGTTCAAAAACTATCTCAAGCACAAGCGTAAGGAGATGAATGTGGAGGAATTGGTGGTCCGGCTAAGAATCAAAGAAGGCAACCGTGAATCTCAAAAGAAAAGTGGGAAAAATCCGATGGAAACAAAGGTCCATGTCGTTGAAGGTCCTAAAACGAAGAAACGAAAGTATGATGGGGAAGGCACTTCCAAACATAACAAGAAAAAGTTCAAAGGCAAATGCTACAATTGTGGTAAACCGGGACACCGCTCATGTGAGTGTCGTAAGCCTAAGAAGCAAAATAAAAATAACTCTCAAGCAAATGTGACTGAGGGTGAGAATATCACCAATGATTTGTCGGATATGAATCTTTCTGCCGTTGTCTCTGAATGTAACTCGGTTGGAAATACCAAGGAATGGTGGGTGGACACTGGAGCCACACGACACATTTGTGCAAACAAATGGATGTTCTCCACCTATAAGCCTTTGGAAAATGAGGAGAACCTTTTTATGGGAAATTCTTCCACTTCTAAAGTGGTGGGACAAGGAAAGATTGCTTTGAAAATGACTTCTGGAAAGGAACTTACTCTCAACAATGTTCTTCACGTGCCTGATATTCGAAAGAATCTGATTTCTGGATCTCTCCTTACTAAGAATGGTTTCAAGCTTGTGTTTGTATCTGATCGCTTTGTGTTGTCTAAAAATGACATGTATGTAGGAAAGGGCTACCTAAATGAGGGGCTCTTTAAACTGAATGTTCTTACTGTAACCCCTAAAACATCTATTTCAATGAATGAAGTTGCTAGTTCTTCTTACTTGATTGAGTCATCTAATATTTGGCATGCTAGATTGGGACATGTTAATTTTGATACATTGCGTAGATTAATTAACTTGGAATTTTTGCCAAAATTCAATATTGATAAAAATCATAAATGTGAAATTTGTGTGGAATCTAAATTATCTAGATTACCTTTCCATTCTATTGAAAGGATAACTGAACCTTTAGATTTAATTCACACCGATATTTGTGATTTAAAATTTGTTCAAACTAGAGGTGGGAAAAATTATTTTATTACTTTTATTGACGATTGCACAAAATATTGCTATGTATATTTGTTACATAGTAAAGATGAGGCTATTAATGCATTTAAACAATATAAGAATGAAGTTGAGAATCAATTAAGAAAAACGATAAAGGCTATTAGAACTGATAGAGGAGGTGAATATGAATATCCATTTGAGGAATTTTGTTCTGAAAATGGGATTATTCATCAAACAACCGTCCTTATTCTCCTCAATCGAATGGCGTTGCTGAACGAAAAAACCGTACTTTGAAAGAAATGATGAACTCAATGTTATTAAGTTCAGGAGCTCCACAAAATTTGTGGGGGGAAGCCTTACTTTCTGCTAATTACATTCTCAATAAAGTACCTCACAAAAACACTCACAAGACACCTTATGAATTATGGAAAGGTCGAAGACCTTCCTATAAATATTTACGAGTGTGGGGGTGCTTAGCCAAAGTGATGGTTCCTAAACCTAAAAAGGTAAGAATAGGGCCAAAAACCGTGGATTGTGTATTCATCGGTGATGCTACTAATAGCAGTGCATATCGATTTCTAGTTTGTAAATCTGAGATTTCGGACATTCATGTAAATACGGTTATTGAATCGAGGGATGCTTCATTTTTTGAAAATGAATTCCCGTATAACATGACCCGAGAATCTGGTCCTCCTAAAAGGACAAATCAAGCTACTACAAGTGGTACTCATCAACCTATTGAATCAATAGAGGATGAACCAAGACGTAGTAAAAGAGCAAAAACCTCGACTTCTTTCAGTCCGGATTTTCTAACATATTTGTTAGAAAATGAACCTCAATCGTATAAAGAAGCTATATCCTTACCCGATGCTTCCAATTGGAAAGAAGCAATTAATAGTGAAATTGAATCCATATTACAAAATCATACATGGGAACTAGTGGATCTTCCACCAGGTTCAAAACCGTTAGCTTATAAATGGATCTTCAAAAAGAAATTGAAGGCCGATGGATCAATTGATAAATATAAAGCTAGGCTTGTAGCTAAAGGCTATAGGCAAAAGGAAGGGTTGGATTACTTCGACACATATTCACCGGTAACAAGAATAACGTCCATTCGGATGTTAATAGCAATAGTTGCTATTAATGGACTTGAAATACATCAAATGGATGTAAAAACTGCATTCTTAAACGGTAAACTAGACGAGGAAATTTATATGGAGCAACCTGAAGGGTTCAAAGCTCCCGGACAAGAAGGAAAAGTATGTAAGCTTGTTAAATCACTATATGGATTAAAACAAGCACCTAAACAATGGCATGAAAAATTTGATAATGCAATGTTATCAAATGGTTTCAAAATTAATGAATGCGATAAATGTGTTTACTTTAAATACATTCATAATGGATATGTCATTGTATGCCTCTATGTTGATGATATGCTTATCATGGGTAGTAACTTGGAAATTGTCAAAACTACAAAACAAATGTTGAGTAGTAGATTTGACATGAAAGATATGGGAATCGCCGATGTTATATTAGGAATTAAAATTTCTAGAACATCGGATGGACTTATATTATCTCAATCTCATTACATTGAGAAAGTACTTGAAAAATTCAAGAAGTATGATATTAGTCCTACCAAGACACCTGTAGATGTAAATTTACATCTAGCAAGAAATAATGGTGAAAGCATATCTCAACTAGAATATTCTCGTATCATCGGCAGTTTAATGTATATCATGAACTGTACGCGACCGGACATAGCATACTCAATAAGTAAGCTAAGTCGATTTACGAGTAATCCAGGAAGAGATCACTGGAAACCAATATTGAGAGTTTTGGGTTATTTAAAATATACTCAAAACTATGGATTGCATTACTCAAAATATCTAGCTGTTCTTGAAGGACATTGCGATGCAAATTGGATATCTGATACAAAAGACTCTAAGTCTACGAGTGGGTATGTGTTTACCCTCGGAGGTGCAGCCGTATCTTGGAAATCCTTAAAACAAACGTGTATTGCTAGATCGACAATGGAATCTGAATTCATTGCACTAGACAAAGCTGGAGAAGAAGCTGAATGGCTTCGAAATTTCTTAGAGGATGTTCCAAATTGGTCTAAACCTGTGCCCGCAATATGTATACATTGCGATAGCCAATCAACGATTGGAAGGGCACAAAATCACATGTATAACGGAAAGTCACGACATATTCGTCGTAGACACAATACCGTTAGACAACTTCTCTCAAACGGAATTATCACAATTGACTATGTAAAGTCAAAAGATAATATATCGGATCCACTAACGAAAGGTTTAAACCGAGAGCAAGTTGAAAGATCATCGAGAGGAATCGGTCTAAAGCCTATAAATAAATAAGAATCAATATAGTGGCAACCCAACCTAGCTGACTGCAGATCCCAAGATCTAGGTTCAATGGGCAAACCGAACTACGTTGTATTCAGTAAGCACTGGAGGATATATCATCCTATCCATTCCAAAGATGAGACAGTGCATATCTGCCGCGAAATTAGGTTAAGTTATGCTTTTAATGACATCTATATCTTAGTACGTCTAAGTGGGGTATTGAAGAATACTCTTTATGGAAGTCACCTACGTAAGTAAGAAGGGGGCCACTTCTATGAGAATAATGAAAGGCATATTCTCTAAAATACTTGCGGAACCAAGTGGTGTTCACGGCCAAAATGAACACAAACGTGAGAACCAACTGTGTTGAAGAATTGTTGTGTGAATACTGTTGTCTAGGTTTACAAAAACGGTTGACGGTTCAAGGACGTGAAGTCTACTGATTAACCAAGTAAATCCGATAGTATATCACTAAGGAAAGTTCAAGGCCACTAGGCTACTTCTCCCGATGCAATAAGTCTTCAGTTTTACTCAACTTGTGTCTGCATCTGCATCAGCATCTGTTTTGTTTTATTTATAGCGATATATCATTCATGTGGGGGATTGTTGGAAAATTGGACTTAAATGGGTATTATAAAGCTGTCCAGATTTTTCTGGACAGATTTTTGAGCAACTTTGAGCTCAAATTTAGGTGGGACCCACACTACGGAAATTGTGGTACCATATACGAACGCGTTCACCTCCGCAATGAGATTAACGTAGTATATTCATATGTCCAATTTCAATAAGTTATGAATGATAATTATGTCCCCAAAGTGACTCACAAAGCAATGAAAGTTAATGAATTGGGTGTGTTTTTACTCTTGTCCCACATTGGAAGAGTAGTGGAATTTTGATGAGTTAATAGCACCCCAAGTATGGACTAAGGCTTTGATGCCTTGGGGGTATCCCAACTCTTTGAAGGGGAGATGACCTAAGCTATGCATGGGTTGACTTTCGGTCAAAAGTCCACACGCGCGCGCGCGCGTCCGTCCGTCCGGCCGGCCGGCTCGGCTCGGCTCGGTTTGGGCTTATAAAAATCTCCTACATTTTTGGGCCGAATTTATTTAACTTTTTGGGCTTTAATTATTAATTAATTACGAAATTAATTAATTAATTAATAAACTGTTGGCAGTTATTGCCAACAGTTAATTTCGTTTAACTGTTTTGGCAGTTATTTGCCAACCGTCACCTACTTTGCTATAAATACAGATGCCTCCCTCCGTTTTTAAACAATGAAAATTTTCCTTCCTCCAGAATTGCTGCCATTTTCCTTCCTGAAATTTACTGTCATATTCTCTTTAGAAAATTCTTTTTCTGCATAGCATCTGTTGCATTGTTGTTGAGTATGGAACACAGAATTTGAGTTCGCTGCAATTAATTATTGTCGTGCTACATAATTAATTGGAAATTTCGTTCTATCTTGGGAGACAATATTCATCAACCTCGGAGCACATTGGAGGGAATAAATTGTCTTAAGGAAACTGTTCATAACAGGGCTCGGATTTATCTTTAATTCTTTTTATTATTTCTGCAAATTCAAGTAAGTGTTTCATTTCTGTAATTCTGTTTTTAATTCTGTAATTATTTAATTATTCATAATTCTGCAAATTCCCCCTCGGCCTCCTCCAGTCGACGAAAGATGTTTCGCAGAATATCTTTCTTTTCCCAATGTTTAGACATGTAAACCCACGCGAAACGATTAAAATAGGATATTACCTTAGGATGATGATAAACCCTCTTAGCAATGGTTGTCTTCCCCAGACCTCCTATGCTATGAATAGAAACGACTCGACAAGGTTTCTTTTCATCGACCAGAATTTCCACCAACATCTCTACGTCTTGGTGGAAGCCCACAAAATCATCTTCGTCTCCTTCAACATGAGTATAACTACGTCTTAGTTGACATAGTTTGTCGTCCCTCAACCTCGATCCTTGTGCGTTCCCTACAGCACTCTTTATTTTGTTAGATTAAATTTTTATTTCTTAAACAGAGTGGATAGTCCTATAAACAAAGGGGACTCTGCCCAATTTTTTTTTAAATTGTTTACACATTTGTATTGTAAATGAATTTTTATGACATAAATTTAGACGATTTTAAATATTTATAAATACTTTGAAAATCTACACTTATAATATATAAAATATTTATTACTTATATTATACACAACTTTATACTTTTCAAATTTATATGCATGGCACTTTTTGAATTTTTCGTCGTTTCGCAATCACGTGCTTTCCAAAATTTTGCCATTTTGCGCTTACGTACTTTAAAATTTTTTGCCATCGCTAATATATATATATATATATACACACACACACACACACACACACACACACAAAATTACGTATATTTATATTTATTAAATTACATTATATTTTAAGATCCATACATTTAATAATATTATCAATAGATACATAATACTTATATATGATTTTATACATATATTATTAATGCGTGGAATAATATAAACTATACATAAAGTATATATGTATTAAATATACATAATTTATACATATGTACTTTATGTATATTTAATATATATATATTTTTTATTTATTAAAATTACACATATATTAATGTATTATGTATGTATATTATATATTAAGGTATAAATTCATTAAATAATAAGAAAGAGTTATTCTGAGTTGAAAAATAAAAAAATAGAAGTTACAAAATACTATTTTACTGTTTTAAATTTTTTTGATTACGATACAGATGTATTGTTTTTTAAAAAAACTTAATTATAATGCATATGTATTATAATTTAATATTTAAAAATAGGTGTATCAATCACAAAATTTTATTAAAATTGTATTGAAAGAGAGAGAACAGATTTATAATTGGAAACAAAACACGCTAAAGTAATTATAAGCTCACCTGCAGATTGTCTTCCGGGGAATGCTTTCTTCTTCAGTAACTCCCAACCCTCTTCTTCATTTAAATACCTTGGCTTATGAAGAAAAGCATTTCGATCAATATACCGACCCAGGTCTTTCTTACGGGTCGTAATCAACATTTTGCTCGTGCTGCTGTCTGAAAAGGCGGATTTGAGCAGATCCCAATCATTTCTTTTCCAGAGGTCATCTAGAACTATCAGACATTTCCATTCCTTTTGATATTTATAAAGTTGCTTTTCTATATCTTCATTTCTCCCAGGGTAGGCCTTCTCCCCCTCGGCCTCCTCCAGTCGACGAAAGATGTTTCGCAGAATATCTTTCTTTTCCCAATGTCTAGACATGTAAACCCACGCGAAACGATTAAAATAGGATCTTACCTTAGGATGATGATAAACCCTCTTAGAAATGGTCGTCTTCCCCAGACCTCCTATGCCATGAATAGAAACGACTCGACAAGGTTTCTTTTCATCGACTAGAATTTCCACCAACATCTTTACGTCTTGGTGGAAGCCCACAAAATCATCTTCGTCTCCTTCAACATGAGTATAACTACGTCTTAGTTGACATAGTTTGTCGTCCCTCAACCTCGATCCTTGTGCGTTCCCTACAGCACTCTTGCCATATGATTTTAAACTTCTATTGAGGTTACTGATTTTGGTTTGTATACCCTTAATATCCGATCTCGCCTTCTGGCGAGCTACAAATTCTGTTGGTAACGCAGCAACTCCTGCCATGATGTTTCTTATACCTGCGGTGGGGGGATGGCACTCACGATTCATATCTTCTCGTCTCCTCTTGGCTTCAACTTCGGCGGTGAAAGAGTCTAAGATATCCTCTGCGTCATAGGCAATTTCCCTTATCTCTGCAACAAATTTGTCCATTGTCTCTGATTCATATGTCTTATTGTAGGCATCTTTTAAGAATGCCTGCATCCTCCCTAATTCCTTTTGAAGTTCTTTGACCTCGTCCGAAACTCCAGCCATGATATTTGCTTTACTGAGCAAAAAGTCACCAAACCTTTCCACTACAAAGCTGACCACGGCCTCCGCCATTTTTCTTGCGAGAGGACCTCTGCCAAATGAAATTTCACTTAAAACTTGAGATCGTTAACAATCACATTCCGATCATACCCAAATTCTTTATGGTGTGAACTCTCTACATTTAACTTTTGATTTCTACTCTACTAGTCTCTCATCCAGTCAATCACTTTATTGAAAACTGACAGTCAAACAAGAGCCTCAATTTTCTTAGACCAAACACATGACCCACCGCAATTGTCTTTTCGTGAAAAAGGAAACTGACCATCCAATAAATAAAAACATGGTTCTTTTATTAAAGGGTGTGCCCCAAGAACACGGACTTCAAATTCAAAAGAGTGATGCTAGCCTTGTCGAAACCAACTTACCGATTTCATACCCAATTGACCTTTCTTCCTTGTTTTTACAAACATTTTTCCCTTATTTTTCAAACACTTCCTTTACTAATATTAAATTACAATTTCAACAATACAAAAAAATGCACATTACAACTAGTAAATAAAATGCAAATTTTAGACACTAAAAAAAAAGAACACGAACACAACTCAATGAAAGTTAAACTTTACATGAAATTTTATTTTTATTACTTAACCTGAACTCAACTCAATTAAAATGCGACAAAAGCAATTTTTTTTCCAAATTCGAATGAGTTAATTAAAACACGACATGACACGGCACACTTTTTTTAGGTCGTAAATTTTTAGTTTTGTTTTGGCACTTTATTAATTGACATAATGCATTGTGTTTTAAAAAAGCACGATATGACATGACATAAATTTTTTCGGTAATATTTTTTTTCGTTAAAATCAGTTTTATATCTTTTTTTGGGTAGTTTATTTTTGTTGATAAAATCAGTTTTAATAAATAAAAAAACTGTTTAATTTGATGTTTTAGATTCGCCATCGTGGATCCACCCAAACTTGAACCCGACTCAATTGATAAAAATAGTAAAAAATATTTTTGAATTGAAACACGACATGACATGTACCAAACCCGAACCCGATTCAATTAAAAGGGACAAAAATATTTTTTTTACCAAATACGAATATGCCCTAATTAACATGACACGGCACAAATTTTTTAAGCCGTAAACTTTTTTAGGTAATATTTTTTTTGTTAAAATAAGTTTTATGTCTTCTTTTAGGTAGTAATTTTAAAAAAAATATATGTACTTTTTTCTTGAGCAATTCTATAGCGACGCACAAATTCGATTCATTTTGTGCGATGCACTGATGTGTCGCAACAGTATGAGTTCATTTTTAGTCATGGCGGGACTCACACCATAGGACCCTTAAAACGAACCAATGTAAACACGATGCGTCAGTATGAGTTCATTTTTGTTTTGTAATAATTTTTTTTTATTAAAATCAGTTTTATATATTTTTTTAGGTAGTTTTTTTATATAAAATCACTTATTGCTCCAAAAAGTCCATGAAAGATATTTTTTATATAAAATCAGTTATTGCACATAAAAACACTGAATGTGTGCAGCTGGCGCGATCCTTTAAAAATAAGAGAATATTGGTTAAATTAGTGTTTGAGAACTTTTTGGAACAAAATAAAAAAAGATTGGACTAAATGTGTATTAAAAAATATTTGACAAACTTTTTGGTAATTGATCCATTAAATATTAGTTTCATGTAAAATTTATTTAACACCGCATAAATAAAAAAACTATGTTCTAAAAAGTTCATCACCACATAAAAACACTCAATGTGTGCCGCTGGCGGTGCCCTTAAAAATGAGAGGATATTAGTTAAATTAATGTTTGAGGACTTTTTGGAACAAAAATAAAGTGAAATGTGTATTAAAAAATGTTTAAGGACTTTTTGATAATTGATCCATTAAATATTAATTTAATATAAAATTTATTTAGTTTTAAAATAAATCATAACTCCAGTTATTTATTAATATAAAATAAATTTTAAAAAAATTAAAAAATATCTTTTAATTTTAATTTAAAATAAATTATAATTTTTAAAATATAATACATTATTTTTAAAAAGTAAATTAAGGGTCCAATTTATTTTGTCATTTAATGAGATTGATGGGGATGGATTCGGTAAGTCCCGTTCAGGGACTGAATCATTATTCAATTCAAAAATATTAGGACCAACGTTCGGATATATAATTAATGGTGTATAAATATTCATTTGCAACTTTATACTTATTATTTTGTCCCTCCTAACTTATTTATTTATAAAAGGATCCTAATAATATGTGTTCTAAGATCACACATTAAGAATTTAAAAATAGCAGGAACATTGTTCCAACATACATTTAATAGGATACAAATATTCATGTGGCGCTCTAATACTTACTATTTTGATGCTCATAACATGTCCCCGAAGGGCGCAAGTTATCATTTTCCTTTATAAAAATACAAACAAGGTTATCTGGGTTTTGGCACCAATTAATTTTGTCCATTAGAGTTTTGGTCCAATTGAAAATTATTGTATGTTTTACTCCCATATTACACTTTTAGCAGTACTTTTTTTAAAAAATTTAGCAACATATTTTTTTTTCAAAAATCTCCGCTAAAAGTAAAAAGGGGAGTCAAACATACAATAGTTTTTAATTACGGCCAAAAACCCAAACGGGTATAACTAGTGTGGCCAAAATCCAAATAACCCCCAAACAAAAAATACAATAAAACGTATTTTCTTGTTTTGCAAAAAAAATGAGAAGAGAGAGGACGTCGAGGGCAATGTGCGAAAGACTAATTTGATGAATTTGGGCCAATGGGCGCTTTGATAGAGTAACCCAATCAAATTGATGTGAACCATTGGATTGAATCATGATGATTCATAGAGGGTGCGCCGATTCTCTTATAACGAGACGTCAAATTTAAAATGTGCAATCGAAATAGATAAGAACAAACATGATCCAATAACTACTAAATCGTGCACCTAATGAGAGATGATTGTTCATAAAAAGTCACTGAAATGGTTATAAAAGGATTTCTAGTCCTCTGTTTTCTACACCAAAAAAATCACATATGCTCTCCTCTCTCTAGCTCTATCCTCTCTCTCTAGCTCCGTTCTTTAGCGTAATCGGGCTCACATTTAAGGGCATTTTTCATTTAATCAAATCATATGTAATTTGCATCAAACAAGTGACATTACTTCATTGTGTCATCATAAAAGCAAAAAAAAAAGAATCACCCCCAAAACTTTAATTGATCATGCATTTTAAAGTAAAATAAAAAGGGATCTGAAGTGTTTAGTCGTATTTTTTAATATTTATTTGTATCTACTCCCATGTCTTTATTTTTTTATTGTGGGTCCTATTGTAATCACTATAGGATAAGTATCATTCTCTATAGAAAGGAAGATGGATAGTTACAGAGTAGTTATGGATAGTTTTGAGTGGCTATGGGACTTAATACAATTATAAAAACACATGGGATGGGAGCCTAAAAAATCTTAGGATATGGGACTAAAGCCAAAAAGAAAACTAAATAAAACTTTGTTTAAAGCATAAAACTAAGGTTTCGAATCACGATACCTTTGTGGATCTTATTGGTGATCCTAATAACGAGAAATATATTGATGTAGATAATTGATATACATGAGTGTGGTCTCGTCTGAATGACTCACTAACGAAGAGTGTTATGTGCTGACATACCTTTGAAAGGGCCACCATCCTTCAAAATCCCTAACCATCAGTCTTGTCCTTAGTGGTCTCAGCCTCAGAGACTACTCCAGACGATGAGTTAAGACATTTATCCTAGTAAGCAGAGGTATATTAGTCTTGACCACTAATAGTGTCAACCTCGAATGACGCCAGAATGTCTCCTCAACCATCTTACTAGATTGGGACGTCGGTCTCAAACAGTTTTCCAGTCTCTTATTGGCTCACTAAAATACTATTCGATTATAGTAGTCTCGGTTGTCTGAGACCTTAAACCTTAGACATCTCGTTCATGCATGGAAATCATGACAGGGGCATTGTAGGCATATCCTACTAAAACTGTCATAGAAGATTAAATAACAAGGTGGGGATAATATTCTTCATCAAAACTTATGATTTCATCTCTTTATCTTTCATACGTTTATTGGTCCTGCCTTGAGCCAAGCATTTAGTGCGTGTTTGTGAGGTTATACTGTGCACCCCATGACTATAAAAGAGACCTCATTTCTTTTTCTTCTGGATTTGATAATTATAAAACCTTCCTATTACTCTGTCAAATTCTAGAGAGAGAGAGAGAGAGAGAGAGAGAAGCTTGTACACTCAACTACTGCTTGCTTTATTTTTCATGATAGGTTTCAAGAGTTTATTAAAAAAGGGAATATCAAATTTTTTGGAAAAGACTGGAAAAATAAGGAAATAATATGTGGTTTGATGATGACCCATTTACCAACATGAAAAAATGGGAGCCAACCTGGAGTCCATTAAGTTACCAAGAAATAAGGGCCACATTTAATTCAAGATGAAAACAAAGGTAGATTCTAAGACTTCGAAGCCTGATGTAGCTATTGATCCAGAGAAGAAGATATAAAGCACCTTTGTAGTAGGCATGTGGAACGATATACTGAGATGTGTCAAATCATTTCTTTGAAAGGAAAATAACAACATAAGTCCCAGAAAGATGGAAATTGTGGGTATACTACAAATTCTCATGGATTGCAAAGTGAGGAGAATTTACTGGCCCTTTTCATCCTTGACGAGATGTAAAGATACAAAGTAATTTAGAGTATATCAAAACAAGATTGAATGAAGCAAAATATCACCAGTTTTTGGGGGTCCAAGGCCCACGAGGATTGTTAAATAGGTTTCAATGTTGAAAAGGGTGTCGAATTAGTTTTAAGACCCTAAAGTCACCCAAAACTTTGCCTAAGAGGCCAAAGGTAGTAAAGTCTTCACGGGCATCTCCAAGTATATGGCATCTAGTACGATGACCAAAATCAAATCAAAGGGTTCTAGAAATGATAATTTATCGCACCAAACAGAGAAGCATTTATAGGAAATAAACGTCCTCGAAAGAGGCCACATAGATTTTTCATCCAAACAGATCTAAAGATACTGCATCAGCGTCCTAAAAGTCAACCTCAAGATTCCATAGAAAGAAAGAAGAGAGTCAATCTTCCTCGCACATGCTATTAAAAAAATCAAAGAAATTGAAAAGTTCATGATTGTGGATGGGGACAACACATTTTAAGATAAATCATTTGGTGAAGAAGAAAAGGGGGAAATAATGGTTGTAAATGCGATACAACCGGTTCAAGGGCTTCCTTAATAACAATTCATGCAATTTAGGTCTCTAAGACAGTAAGTTCTAATAAACATTACAATTATACTCTCATAAAGGTTCAAAGATAGAGATGAGTAGGAGGTTCCGGAGATAGACATAGATGAAGATGATGGATCAAAGTTAGACAATTGCAATTTGTTTGATATCATATATGGGTTCATAAATCCTACTAATGATATGACCAATCACATTAATACTTTCTTCACAAAGGTTTAGCTGAATGGAATGTTAATTAATAAAATATCGACAGACAATAGTGTTGTCACTAATATAGTTCCATACTCCATGCTATTCAAAATAAATTAGCAAAATGTTAAATTAGTTTAAACTCAACTCATAATCTTTGGTTTTGCCCGAGATAAAAAGTCAGTCAAAGGTTTACTACTAATAAACAGTGTAATCAGGCACAAAATTGCCTTCCTTATTAATGACAACACTATTGTCCAGTCGTCCCTCTATCCCCAACAGTGCTAATTGCAACCTCTATTAGACAAGAATGCCTCGCATTCGTCTTTTCCATAACCTAAAATTGATCTTCTCATCAAAAGCCTTCATGTCCGTCTTCATTGAGCCACTCGATCCATAACACGGATCCCATCTCTTAGAGCCTCCGCTCGTAGAGGTTAATTCTTGAGTACTCTCCACATTTTCCATCATTTGGAACAAAAACAAAAGCTATGCCAAAATTGCCAAAATTGATTCAACCTCGAACCAAAATACTGGGCAAACAATGCAACCAAAGCTCTGATACCACTTGTTGCGCTAAAGCAAGACTATCTCTAGCGACCAAGACGATAAAACTCACTCGGAAATTTTATCAAACACTTGGTATGCGGAAAACACCCAAGACCCTGTTTCGTAAATGAACTAGTGTGCAAACTCCCAATCAATTCAACCAAGCATCAATGAAGAGACAATAAAACATACAAGCAATCATCAAAGCAAAATAAGAATGATATACCGTGGTTCACCCAGATTTGGGCTACATCAACCAAGGAGGATTTCTTCTTTCTATAGATAAATAGAGGAACCTAAAGGTTATACACACACACAATTTATCTCTCTTACAAAGTCACTCACAACCTCACAAGAACTCACCCCTCAAATGGGAGCTCTATCTCTCTTTAGCTTTAGTAACTCTCAAAATAACTCTCAAACATTTCCTCTCCCAAAACCTAGAAATAACACACACAGCAATTTTGAATAGGTGGAGCATCGGAAAAAAGTACGGGGGTTCGGGGGCGATAGCCCCCGAATTTTTTTTATTTTAGGATTATTCACACATTTATACTTCATGGATAAAGAAATAAATATTCACATATTAATAGTAATAAAATAGAACAAACCAAACCATAATATTCCATTGCTAAAACGAGTATCCAAAATTTGTCATTACAAGTACTAATTAAAATATAAAATGAGCAAACTATAATCTCCCTTTACGATTTTTAATCCTTTGGAATCGATCCACAATTGCGTCATAGAAATGCAATCAAAAACATCTTTTTCGATATACATCATGCAAGAGTCATTAGCCAACCATCCACCATACGATTTCGAAGATCGATTTTCACGATGTTCATAGCAGAAAATGACCTCTCAACTGTAGTTGTGGAAATCGGTAGAATTAATGACAACTTTACGAGCCTGTAAACTAATCCATACACAACGTGTTTCCCTTTATCTACCATTTTTCTAGCCAACCCACTAATCCCATTCACATCAACAAAGTCACTATCGGATTTGATATCCAATTCATACTATTCAAGCTCATCCCGAAGTACAATACGCTCTTGCTCGGTGAAATCATCAACATAAAGTTCAGATAGACGAACCATCTTGTTTAAATCAAAAGCAACAAATGAATTAACTAGATTAAATGATGCCATGCATAAAAGCAATTCGAAATTCACCTCATCGAAACGATTGCTAAGTTCAACAAGTTGTTTATCCATGCAGAGGTAGAACAAGTCAACTTTATAGTGATGTAAATTTGTGGTTATCAATCATCTCCTCGATCTTCCCAAAGGATAAAAATTATTTTCGATGTTAGGAATCTCAATATTATTTTTCACATAAAAAGGCGAGACCTCAATCAAAAGATTTTCCCACCCACTATCCATCATTTTTTGAATTCGCCTCTTTGACAATTTCACTAAAGTCATTGCATTAACAATGTCTTGATCTTTTCGTTGGAGAGATTTAGAAAGTTCATTACTTATTGCAAGTATGTTCTTCATTAAATGTAAGGTGAATACATAATCAAATGACTGCATTGATTTCATCAAATTTATTGCCGCACCCTTTTTATCCGTGGAATTTTCCCCCAAATCTTCAAGAACACACTACACCAAATCCTGCGAATGGTCACGCCTAGTGGGTCACGGCCCAAGTCCGTGACCAGCTGGTCACGGACTTGGTCCGTGACCCACTCAATATTTGGCGTGACCATATTTTTTACCACACTAAATAATTGATGCTCGGGAAGTGGTCATGATCCAATAAGTCCGTGACCATACTGGTCGCCGACTTGGGCCGTGACCATCTTGGCGCCAAACTCGCACCAAAATTCCCTCCAAGATTGGTCGTGGGTGGGTCACGAACCAAGTCCGTGACCCATGGCATGACGAAGAAGAGAGTACACACATTGAGGGTCACAACTTAGGGCTGTGAACATTTCGAGGTGTGGGTCACTGCTATGGACCGTGACCATACCTCATTCAAGCACTAGCGTGGATGAAAAAGGGTCGCGCATCACAGATTAAGGGTCACGGCTTGGGACCGTAACCATTTATTGGTATGGGTCACGGCTATGGGCCGTGACCATACTCAAATTGGTGGGCTCACTAATTTCATTAAATTATTTCACTCGTGGGTCACGGCTCTGGTTGTGACCATGTTAAATCTGAAAAACATAACTCCCGCTATACTTCATTTCATTCAATTCCTTCCCCTCCCTCTCTTTCATTCAATGAACCAAGTGGCACCGGTGATTTCAGTTAGGGTTTCAGCCATGGGAGGCTTTAATGACGGAGACAACAAGAAGGTTTCAGCTCCAAGTCTGACAGAAATGGTATTTTCGCAGGTCTTTAGTTTATGTGTTGTTCGGGTTGTTGTGATTTCGGTTAGGGTTTCACCATCGGAGGCTTCAATGACGGAGCCAACAAGAAGGTTTCAGCTCCAAGTCTGACCGAAATGGTGTTTTCGCAAGTCTTTAGTTTATCAGTTCCTCAAATGGTGTTTCCTTCCTTCTATATATTTTCTCTCCTCAACTCTCCAATATTTTCTAATCAGTTTGATTTAGAAACTTTTTATATTTAATTATAAATTAATTTTGTGACAACTGCTCCTGATTTAATACAGTAGAAAAGGAAAATCAATTTATTTCTTATATATTTGTGGATCCTAAATATCTTAGTACAAACATAGTATATGACATAAATTTCATCTTGAATCGGATGGCGTCGTGTTGTCACAAATTGGGAGTTTCTATATCTCAGGAAGACCGGACAGACATAAATTGCGTGATTTTATATTCAAAACAGGAATTACTCCGATCTGACACGTTAATTATTTTTTATATCACGATCCCAGCACACCACAACACATTTTGGCCCCACATTTGCATTTAAAATTGAATATACATGACTAACCGCATCTAAAATCATTCGAGTATAACCGTACACATATCACCTCGTGATGGGCTACTTGTGGTTTGGTCTTTGTGAGAGTGGATTTCTAGGTTAACGTTTTCATTACATTTGCTTAATGTTATCTCACTTGCTACTTGTTTATGATTAATTTATTGTCTTTTGGATTCATTGATAAATCGATTTGAAAGAAAAGCCAACAAGTTAGGTTTCAAAGGTCGCTGCTATTCTAGAGGTATAATACTCTCTCTGTCATTTGATAAACTAATTTTGTTTTGTATTTTTGTAAGGAACTTGGGAACTACGAATTTTTAAACATTTTACTTTTATTTTTGAATTCTTATGTATTGTAACCAATGGATATGTGTTTGATATTTTGTTCCATTGAAAATTATCCATTCAATGATTTCTCTAACAAAAGATTTTATTACTGGCATCCTAAATCCTCGACAAAATTCCAAAGTTAGAATTTTGACAACATGACAAAGTCCTTATACTTATTGTGTGCACTACTAGATATATGAAAATGTTATATTGAATATGTTTTTCACTGTTTTCACTTTCGAATTTGTTGTTATCTTGAATATGTTGTTCATTGATTTTAGGAAGAAGATGAAGTTAAAGGGTATTAGCAAATATCGCAGGATTTGGTGTACTGAAAAGCGTGTATCTACAAGGTTCTTCAGGTAATTGTATTAGATAACTTGTATGAGAATGTGCTTAATGGTGAATTTAACTTTCTTTTTGCTTCTATTATGAGTTCAGATAGATCAGTTCTAATAATTTTCTCTCTTTTGGTTGCCGATAATTGAGGGAAACTATGAAAAACATTTCAATCTAGTATGCTTTATTCAACTTATATATATGTGTGTTTCAATAACATTTTTAGTTTTCACCATACCTACCCTTGTGAAAAACTTTTCAATCTAGTATGCTTTATTCCAACATTTTCAGTTTTCAATTTGTATGTATTTGTGTAAATATAAGACATATTATAGGCAACTAATAATTCTTCAGGGGTTTTGTGAGGTACTTTTTTTAATTTTACATACCAGTTCTTCATTACACATTGTTTACATATTGCAGATCTAAGAATTGCATACCAGCTCTTCATTACATACCAGGTACTCTTTACTTTAACTAAATTAGTTATATAATTGATATGCATTATCTATTAAATCTTTTAGATGATAGAAGGAGTACGGGATAAATATTTTTTTGGCTTGGTTTGGATGTTGGATAATTATTAGCTGTTGGATAGTATGTTAGAAGGAGTACAGGATAATTAGAAGGAGTACGAGATAAATATGGGTTTGATTGTTGCATAATATGTTGAAAATACTTTAGACTCCTGGTTTGAGAATAAGACGAGAAATTGAAAATGTCTAGACTTAGATTTAAAAACATGGCATTAGAGGGCGAAACCCTGAAACAGCCCCCAAACGGTCCCGTAAAAACCCAAAACAGCCCCCGAACAGCTCCGTGGGTGGCACCAACACCTCCCACGAGATCAATGTAACTAGTAGGAACTGACCGTGCAGCCGAGGGACTCCCGATTTGAGAATATGATGGTAATTTGAATATTTCTAGACTTAGTCTTAAAAACATGGCTTTGGAGGGTGAAAACCCGAAATAACCCTCGAACGGCCTCGTGGGTGGCACCAACAGCTCCCACGGGACCAATGTGACTCGTAGGAACTGACCGCGTTGCCGCGGGACTCCCGGTTTGATAATACGACGATAATTTACATATTTCTAGACTTAGGATGAAAAACATGGTGTTAGAGGGTGAAAACTCGAAACAGCCCCCGAACGGTCCGTTGGTGGCACTAACACCTCCCACGGGACCAATGTGACTGGTAGGAATTAACCGCGCAGTCGCGGGACTCCGGTTTGGGAATACGATAATAATTTACATATATCTAGACTTAGGCTTAAAAATATGGCTTAGAGGGTGAAAACCCGAAACAGCCTCCGAACGGCCCGTGGGTGGCACTAACACCACCCACGAGACAAATGTAACTCGTAGGAACTGACCGCGCAGCCCCGGGACTCCAGGTTTGAGAATACGAATGTAATTTGCATATTTGTAGACTTAGGCTTAAAAACATGGCGTTAGAGGGTGAAAACCCGAAACAGCACCCGAACGGTCCCGTGGGTGGCACCAGCACCTCCCACATGACCAATGTGACTCGTAGGAACTAACCGCACAGCCGCGAGACTCCTGGTTTGAGAATACGATTATAATTTAAATATTTCTAGACTTAGGCTTAAGAACATGGAGTTATTGGGTGAAAACCCGAACCATCCCCCGTACGACCTCGTGGGTGGCACCAACACCTCCCACGGGACCAATGTGACTCGTAGGAACTGACCGCGCAGTCGCGGGACTCCCGGTTTGAGAATACGATGGTAATTTGTATTTTTCTTGACTTAGGCTTAAAAACATGGCTTTAGAGGGTGAAAACCCGAAATAGCCCCAGAACGGCCCTGTAGGTGGCACCAACACCTCCCAGGGACCAATGTGACTCGTAGGAACTGACCGTGCAGACGTGGGACTCGCGATTTGGGAATACGATGGTAATTTGCATATTTCAAAACTTAGGCTTAGAAACATGGAGTTAGAGGGTGAAAACCCGAAACAGCCCCCGAACGGCCCCGTGGGTGGCACCAACACCTCCCATGGGACCAATGTGACTCGTAGGAACTGACCGCGTAGCCGCGAAACTCCCGAGTTGAGAATACAACGGTAATTTGCATATTTCTAGATTTAGGCTTAAAAACATAGCGTTAGTGGGTGAAAACCCGAAACAGCCCCCGTACGGCCCCATGGGTGGCACCAACACCTCCCACAGGACCAATGTGACTCGTAGGAACTGACCACGCAGCCCCGGAACTCCCGGTTTGAGAATACGACGGTAATTTGAATATTTCTAGACTTAGACTTAAAAACATTGCGTTAGTGGGTGAAAACCCGAAACAGCCCCCGAACGGCCCCGTGGGTGGCACCAACACCTCCTAGGGGACCAATGTAGCTCATAGGAACTGATCGCGTAGCTGCGGGACTCTCGGTTTGAGAATACGACGGTAATTTGTATATTTCTAGACTTAGGCTTAAAAACATAGCGTTAGTGGGTGAAAACCCGAAATAGCCCCGGAACGGCACCGTAGGTGGCACCAACACCTCTCACGGGACCAATGCGACTCTTAGGAACTGACCGTGCAGACACGGGACTCCCGGTTTGAGAATACGAAGATAATTTGCTTATTTCTAAACTTAGGCTTAAAAACATGGCTTTAGATGGTGAAAACTCGAAACAGCCCCCGAACGGCCCCGTGGGTGGCACCAACACCTCTCACGGGACCAATGTGACTCGTACGAACTGACCGTGCAGCCGCGGGAATCCCAATTTGAGAATACGATGATAATTGGCATATTTCTAGACTTAGGATGAAAAACATGGTGTTAAAGGGTGAAAACCAGAAATAGCCCCCGTATGGCCCCGTGGGTGGCACCAACACCTGCCACAGGACCAATATAACTCGTAGGAACTAACCGCGTAGCCGCGGGACTCCCGGTTTGAGAATACGACGGTAATTTGTATATTTCTAAACTTAGGCTTAAAAACAGGGCTTTAGACGGGGAAAACCTGAAACAACCCCCGAACGACACAAATATGACTCGTAGGAAATGATCGTGCAGCCGCGGGACTCCCAGTTTGAGAATACAATGATAATTTGCATATTTATAGAGTTAGGATGAAAAACATGGTGTTAAAGTGTGAAAACTCGAAACAACCCCCGAACGGTCCCGTGGGTGGCACCAACACCTTCCACGGGACCAATGTGACTCGTTGGAACTCACCGTACAGCCGCGGGATTCCCGATTGGGGAATACAACGATAATTTGTATAATTCTAGACTTACGCATAAAACATGGCTTTAGAGGGTGAAAACTCGAAACAGGCCCCGAACGGCCCCGTGGGTGGCACCAAGACCTCCCACGGTTCCAATGTGACTCGTAGGAACTCACCGCGCAGCCCCAGAACTCCCGATTTGAGAATACGACGGTAATTTGAACATTTCTAGATTTAGGCTTAAAAACATGGCGTTAGGGGGTGAAAGCCCGAAACAGCACCCGTACGGCCCCGTGGGTGGCATCAACACCTCCCACGGGACCAATGTGACTCGTAGGAACTGACCACGCAGTCGCGGGACTCCCTGTTTGAGAATACGATGGTAATTTTCATTTTTCTTGACTTAGGCTTAAAAACATGGCTTTAGAGGGTGAAAACCCAAAATAGCCCCCGAACGGCCCCGTGGGTGGCACCAACACCACCCACGGGACAAATGTGACTAGTAGGAACTGACCGTGCAGCCGCGGGACTCCTGGTTTGAGAATACGATGATAATTTTCATATTTATATACTTGGGATTAAAAACATGGTGTTAGAGGGTGAAAACCCGAAATAGCCCCCGAACGGCCCCGTAAGTGGAAACAACACCTCCCACGGGACCAATGTGACTCGTAGGAACTGACCACACAACCGTGGGACTCCCGGTTTGAGAATAAGACGGTAATTTGTATATTTCTAGATTTAGGTTTAAAAACATGGCTTTAGAGGGTGGAAACCCGAAACGTCCCCCGAACGGCCCCGTGGGTGGAACCAACACCTCCTACGGGACCAATGTGACTCGTAGGAACTGACCGCGCAGCCCCAAAAATCTCGAGTTGAAAATACGACGGTTATTTGAACGTTTCAAGACTTAGGGTTAAAAACATGTCGTTAGTGGGTGAAAACCCGAAACATCCCCCGTATGGCCCCGTGGGGGGCACCAACAGCTCCCACGGGACCAATGTGACTCATACTTACTGACCGCGAAGTCCCGGGACTCCCGGTTTGAGTGTACGACGGTAATTTGAATATTTCTAAACGTAGGCTTAAAAACATGCCGTTTGAGGGTGAAAACTCGAAACAGCCCCCGAACGGCCCCGTGGGTGGCACCAACACCTCCTAGGGGACCAATATCGCTCGTAGGAACCGATCGCACATCCGCGGGACTCTCGATTTGAGAATACGACGGTAATTTACATATTTCTAGACTTAGGCTTAAAAACATAGCGTTAGTGGGTGAAAACCCGAAACAGCCTTCGTACGGCCTCGTAGGTAGCACCAACACCTCCCACGGGACCAATTTGACTCGTAGGAACTAACCGCGCAGCCCCGGGACTTCCGGTTTGAGAATATGATGGTAATTTGAATACTTCTTGACTTAGGCTTAAAAACATGGCGTTAGGGGGTGAAAACTCGAAACAGCCCCCGTACGGCCCCGGGAGTGGCATCAACACCTCCCACGGGACCAATGTGACTCATAGGAACTGACCGCGCAGTCGCGGGACTCCCGGTTTGAGAATACGACGGTAATTTAAATTTTTTTTACTTAGGCTTAAAAACATGGCTTTAGAGGGTGAAAACCCGAAATAGCCCCGGAACGGCACCGTGGGTGGCACCAACACCTCCCACGGGATCAATGTGACTCTTAGGAACTGACCGTGCAGAAGCTGGACTCCCGGTTTAAAAATATGACGATATTTTCATATTTCTAGACATAGGATGAAAAACATGGTGTTAGAAGGTGAAAATCCAAAATAGCCCCCAAACGGCCCCGTGAGTGGCAACTACACATCCTACGGGACCAATGTGACTCGTAGGAACTAACCACGCAGCCGTGGGACTCCCGATTTTAGAATACGACGGTAATTTGCATATTTCTAGATTTAGGCTTAAAAACATAGCTTTAGAGGGTGGAAACCCGAAACAACCCCGAACTTCCCCGTGGATGGCACCAGCACCACCCACGGGACCAATGTGACTTATAGGAACTGACCGGGCAGCCTCGGAACTCTCGGTTTGAGAATACGACGGTAATTTGAATGTTTCAAGACTTAGGCTTAAAAATATGTCGTTAGTGGGTGAAAACCCGAAACAGCCCCCGTACGGCCCCGTGGGTGGCACCAATACCTCCCACGGGACCAATGTGACTCGTAGTAACTGACCACGAAGTCCCGGGACTCCCAGTTTGAGAGTACGATGGTAATTTGAATATTTCTAAACTTAGGCTTAAAAACATGGCATTAGAGGGTGAGAACCCGAAACAGCTCCCGAACGGCCGCGTGGGTGGCACCAACACCTCCTAGGGGACCAATGTAACTCGTAGGAACTCATCGTGTAGCCGCGGGACTGTCGGTTCTATAATACGATGGTAATTTACACATTTCTAGACTTAGTCTTAAAATTATAGCGTTAGTGCGTGAAAACCCGAAACAGCCATCGTACGGCCCCTTGGGTGGCATTAACACCTCCCACGGGACGAATTTGACTCGTAGGAAGTAACTGCGCAGCCCCGGGACTTCTGGTTTGAGAATACAATGATAATTTGAATATTTCTAGAATTAGGCTAAAAAACAAGGCGTTAGTCGGTGAAAACCCGAAACAGCCCCCGTACGGCCCCGTGGATGGCACCAACACCTCCCATGGGACCAATGTGACTCGTAGGAACTGATCGCGAAGTATCGAGACTCCCGGTTTGAGAGTACGATGATAATTTGAATATTTCTAGACTTTGGCAAAACATGGCGTTAGTGGGTGAAAACCCGAAACGACCCCCTAACGATTCTGTGGGAGGCGCAAACACCTCCCAATGGACCAATGTAACTCGTAGGAACTGATTGGGCAGCCGCGGGACTCCCGATTTGAGAATACGATGGTAATTTGCATATTTCTAGACTTAGGCATAAAAACATGGATATAGGGGTTGAAAACTCGAAATAGCCCCCGAACGACCCCGTGGGTGGCACCAACACCTTCCACGGGACCAATGTAACTAGTAGGAACTGACCGCGCAGCCGCGGGACTCCCCGTTTGAGAATACGACGGTAATTTGCGTAATTCTGGAGTTAGGCTTACAAACATGGCTTTAGAGGGTGAAAACTAGAAACATCCCCCGAACGGCCCCGTGGGTGGCACCAACACCTCCCACGGGACCAATGTGACTCATAGTAACTGACCGCGCAGCCCCAGGACTCCCGGTTTGAGAATACGATGATAATTTGCATATTTCTAGACTTAGGATTAAAAATATAGTGTTAGAGGGTGAAAACCTGAAACAGCCCCCGAACGGCCCCGTGGGTGGCAACAACACCTCCCACGGAACCAGTGTGACTCGTAAGAACTGACCACGCGGCCGTGGGACTCCTGATTTGAGAATACGATGCTAATTTTCATATTTCTAGATTTAGGCTTTAAAACATGGCTTTAGAAGGTGGAAACCCGAAACAGCCCCCGAACGGCCCCGTGGGGGGCACCAACACCTCCCACGGGACCAATGTGACTCGTAGGAGCTGACCGCACAGCCTCGAAACTCTCGGTTTGAAAATACGACCGTAATTTGAACATTTCAAGACTTAGGATTAAAAACATGTCGTTAGTGGGTGAAAACCCGAAAAAGCCCCCGTACGGCCCCGTGGGGGGCAATAACACCTCCCACGGGACCAATGTGACTCGTACTAACTGACCGCGAAGTCCCGAGACTCCGGGTTTAAGAGTATGACGATAATTTGAATATTTCTAAACTTAGGCTTAAAACATGGCGTTAGAGGGTGAAAACTCGAAACAGCCCCCGAACGGCCCCGTGGGTGGCACCAACACCTCGTAGGGGACCAATGTAACTCGTAGGAAGCGATCGCGCAGCCGTGGGACTCTCTGTTTGAGAATAGGATGATAATTTGCATTTTTCTAGACTTAGGCTTAAAACATAGCGTTAGTGGGTGAAAACTCGAAATAGCCCCGGAACGGCACCGTGGGTTGCACCAATACCTCTCACGGGACCAATGCGACTCTTAGGAAGTGACCGTGCAGACGCAGGACTCCCGGTTTGAGAATACGACCATAATTTTCATATTTCTAGACTTAGGATGGAAAACATGGTGATAGAGGGTAAAAGCCCGAAACAGCCCCCGAACGGCCACGTGGGTGGCAACAACACCTCCCACAGGACCAATGTGACTCGTAGAACTGACCATGCAGCCGCGGGACTCCCGATTTGAGAATACGACGATAATTTCTATATTTCTAGATTTAGGCTTAAAAACATGGCTTTAGAGGGTGGAAACCCGAAACAGCCCCCGAACGGCCTCGTGGATGGCACCAACACCTCCCACGGGACCATGGTGACTCGTAGGAACTGACCGCGCCGCCCCGGAACTCCCGGTTTGAGAATATGACGATAATTTGAACGTTTCAAGACTTAGGCTTAAAAATATGTCGTTAGTGGGTGAAAACCCAAAACAACCCCCGTACGGTCCCGTGGGTGGCACCAACACCTCCCACGAGACCAATGTGACTCGTAGTAACCAGATCGCGATGTCTCCGGACTCCCAGTTTGAGAGTACGACTCTAATTTAAATATTTCTAAACTTAGGCTTAAAAACATGGCGTTAGAGGGTGAAAACCCAAAATAGCCCCCGAACGGCCCCGTGGGTGGCACCAACACCTCCTAGGGGACCAATGTAACTCGTAGGAACTCATCGTGTAGCCGCGGGACTGTCGATTCTAGAATACGATGATAATTTGCACATTTCTAGACTTAGGCTTAAAAACAAAGCGTTAGTGGGTGAAAACCCGAAACAGCCATCGTACGGCCCCTTGGGTGGCATTAACACCTCCCACGGGACGAATTTGACTCGTAGGAAGTAACTGTGCAGTCCCGGGACTTCTGGTTTGAGAATACAATGATAATTTGAATATTTCTAGACTTAGGCTAAAAAACATGGCGTTAGTCGGTGAAAACCCGAAACAGCCCCGTACGGCCCCATGGGTGGCACCAACACCTCCCACGGGACCAATGTGACTCGTAGGAACTGGTCGCGCAGTCCCGAGACTCCCGATTTGAGAGTACGACGATAATTTGAATATTTCTAGACTTTGGCAAAACACGGCGTTAGTGGGTGAAAACCCGAAACGACCCCCTAACGGTTCCGTGGGAGGCACAGACACCTCCCAATGGACCAATGTAACTCGTAGGAATTGATTGCGTAGACACGGGATTCCCGATTTGAGAATACGACGGTAATTTGCATATTTCTAGACTTAGGCATAAAAACATGGATTTAGAGGTTGAAAATTCGAAATAGCCCCCGAACGGCCCCGTGGGTGGCACCAACACCTTCCACGGGACCAATGTAACTAGTAGGAACTGGCCGCGCAGCTGCGGGACTCCCAGTTTGAGAATACGATTGTAATTTGCATAATTCTTGAGTTAGGCTTAAAAACATGGCTTTAGACGGTGAAAAATAGAAACATCCCCCAAACGTCCCCGTGGGTGGCACCAACACCTCCCACGGGGCCAATGTGACTCATAGTAACTGACCGCGCAGCCCAAGGACTCCCGGTTTGAGAATACGATGATAATTTTCATATTTCTAGACTTAGGATTAAAAACATGGTGTTAGAGGGTGAAAACCTGAAACAGCCCCCGAACGGCCCCGTGGGTGGCAACAACACCTCCCACGGGACCAATGTGACTCGTAAGAACTGACCACGCGGCCGTGGGACTCCCGATTTGAGAATACGATGGTAATTTTCATATTTCTTGATTTAGGCTTAAAAACATGGCTTTAGAGGGTGGAAACCCGAAACAGCCCCCGAACGGCCCCGTGGGGGGCACCAACACCTCCCACGGGACCAATGTGACTCGTAGGAGCTTACCGCACAGCCTCAAAACTCTCGGTTTGAAAATACGACCGTAATTTGAACATTTCAAGACTTAGGATTAAAAACATGTCGTTAGTGGGTGAAAACCCGAAACAGCCCCCGTACGGCCCCGTGGGGGGCACCAACACCTCCCACGGGACCAATGTGACTCGTACTAACTGACCGCGAAGTCCCGAGACTCCGAGTTTAAGAGTATGACGATAATTTGAATATTTCTAAACTTAGGCTTAAAAACGTGGCGTTAGAGGGTGAAAACTCGAAACAGCCCCTGAACGGCCCCGTGGGTGGCACCAACACCTCCTAGGGGACCAATGTAACTCGTAGGAAGCGATCGCGCAGCCGTGGGACTCTCTGTTTGATAATAGGATGATAATTTGCATATTTCTAGACTTAGGCTTAAAAACATAGCGTTAGTGGGTGAAAACTCGAAATAGCCCCGGAACGGCACCGTGGGTGGCACCAACACCTCTCACGGGACCAATGCGACTCTTAGGAACTGACCGTCCAGACGCAGGACTCCCGGTTTGAGAATACGACCATAATTTTCATATTTCTAGACTTAGGATGGAAAATATGGTGATAGAGGGTAAAAACCCGAAACAGCCCCCGAACGGCCCCGTGGGTGGCAACAATACCTCCCACGGGACCAATGTGACTCATAGGAACTGACCACGCAGCTGCGGAACTCCCAATTTGAGAATACGATGGTAATTTGTATATTTCTAAATTTAGGTTTAAAAAAATGGCTTTAGAGGGTGGAAACCCGAAACTGCCCCCGAACGGCCTCGTGGATGGCACCAACACCTCCTACGGGACCAATGTGACTCGTAGGAACTAACCGCGCTGCCCCGAAACTCTCGGTTTGAGAATACGACGATAATTTGAACGTTTTAAGACTTAGGCTTAAAAATATGTCATTAGTGGGTGAAAACCCGAAACAGCCCCCGTACGGTCCCTTGGGTGGCACCAACACCTCCCACGAGACCAATGTGACTCGTAGTAAAAGACCTCGACGTCTCGGGACTCCCAGTTTGAGAGTATGATGGTAATTTATATATTTCTAAACTTAGGGTTAAAAACATGGCGTTAGAGGGTGAAAACCCGAAATAGCCCCCGAACGGCCCCGTGGGTGGCACCAACACGTCCTAGGGGATTAATGTAACTCGTAGGAACTGATCGCGCAGCCGCGGGACTGTCGGTTTGAGAATACGACTGTAATTTGCATATTTCTAGACTTAGGCTTAAAAGCATAGCGTTAGTGGGTGAAAACTAGAAACATCCCCTGAACGGCCCCGTGGGTGGCACCAACACCTCCCACGGGGCCAATGTGACTCATAGTAACTGACCGCGAAGTCCCGGGACTCCCGGTTTGAGAGTACGATGGTAATTTGAATATTTCTAGACTTAGGCTTAAAAACATGGCTTTAGAGGGTGAATACCCAAAACAGCCCCTGAATGGCCCCGTGGGTGGCACCAACACTTCCCATGGGACCAATCTGACTCATAGGAACTGATCGCGCTGCCACAGGACTCCCGGTTTGAGAATTCAATAATAATTTGCATATTTGTAGACTTAGGATTAAAAACATGGTGTTAGAGGGTAAAAACCTGAAACAGCCCCCAAACGGCCCCGTGGGTGGCAACAACACCTCCCACGGGACCAATGTGACTCGTAGGAACTGACCACGCAGCCGTGGGACTCCCGATTTGAGAATACGATGGTAATTTGCATATTTCTAGATTTAGGCTTAAAAACATGGCTTTAGAGAGTGGAAACCCGAAACAGCCCCCGAACGGCCCCGTGGGTGGCACCAACAGCTCCCACGGGACCAATGTGACTCGTAGGAGCTGACCGCGCTGCCTCGAAACTCTCGGTTTGAAAATACGACGGTAATTTGAACATTTCAAGACTTCAGATTAAAAATATGTTGTTAGTGGGTGAAAACCCGAAACAGCCCCCGTGCGGCCCCGTGTGGGGCACCAACACCTCCCACGGGACCAATGTGACTCGTACTAACTGACCGCGAAGTCCCGGGACTCCGAGTTTAAGAGTATGACGGTAATTTGAATACTTCTAAACTTAGGCTTAAAAACATGGCGTTAGAGGGTGATACGCAAAACAGCCCCCGAACGGCCCCGTGGGGGGCACCAACACCTCCCACGGGACCAATGTGATTCGTAGGAACTGACCGCGCAGCCGCGGGACTCCCGGTTTGAGAATACGATGGTAATTTGTATATTTCTAGATTTAGGCTTAAGACATAGCGTTAGTGGGTTAAAACCTGAAACAGCCACCATACGGCCCCGTTGGTGGTACGAACACCTCCCACCGGACCAATGTGACTCGAAGGAACTGACCGCACAGCCCCGGGACTCCCGATTTGAGAATACGATGGTAATTTGAACATTTCTAGACATAGGCTTAAAAACATGGCGTTAGTGGGTAAAAATCCGAAACAGCCTCCGTACGGCCTCGTGGGTGGTACCAACACCTCCCACGGGACTAATGTGACTCATAGTAACTGTCCATGAAGTCCCGGGACTCCCTGTTTGAGAGTACGATGGTAATTTGAATATTTCTAGACTTTGGCAAAACATGGCGTTAGTGGGTGAAAACCCGAAACAATCCCCAAATGGCTCCGTGGGTGGGACTAACACCACCCAATGGACCAATGTAACTAGTAGGAACTGACCGCGCAGCCGCGGGACTCCCGATTTGAGAATACGACGGTAATTTGTATATTTCTAGACTTAGGCTTAAAAACATGGCTTTAGAGGGTGAAGACTCAAAACAGCCCCCGAACGGCCCCGTGGGTGGCACCAACATCTCCCACGGGACCAATGTGACTCGTAGGAACTGACCGCGCAGTCGCGGGACTCCCGATATGAGAGTACGACAGTAATTTGCATATTTCTAGATTTAGGCTTAAAAACATGGCTTTAAATGGGTGGAAACCCGAAACAACCCCCGAACGGCCCCGTGGATGGCACCAGCACCACCCACGGGACCAATGTGACTCGTAGGAACTGACCAGGCAGCCTCGAAACTCCCGGTTTGAGAATACGACGATAATTTGTATGTTTCAAAACTTAGGCTTAAAAACATGTCGTTAGTTGGTGAAAACCCGAAACAGCCCTCGTACGGCCCCGTGGGTGGCACCAACACCTCCCACGGGACCAATGTGACTCGTAGTAACTGACCACGAAGTTCCGGGACTCCCGGTTTGAGAGTACGATGGTAATTTGAATGTTTCTAAACTTTGTCTTAAAAACATGGCATTAGAGGGTGAAAACCCGAAATAGCCCCCGAACGGCCCCGTGGGTGGCACAAACACCTCCTAGGGGACCAATGTAACTCGTAGGAACTCATCGTGCATCCGCGGGACTGTCGGTTCAAGAATACGACGATAATTTGCACATTTTTAGACTTAGGCTTAAAAACATAGCGTTAGTGGGTGAAAACCCGAAACAACCATCGTACGGCCCCTTGGGTGGCATTAACACCTCCCACGGGACGAATTTGACTCGTAGGAAGTAACTGCACAACCCCGGGACTTCTGGTTTGAGAATACAATGATAATTTGAATATTTCTAGACTTAGGCTAAAAAACATGACGTTAGTCGGTGAAAACCAGAAACAGCCCCCGTACGGCCCCGTGGGTGGCACCAACACGTCCCACGGGACCAATGTGACTCATAGTAACTGACCACGAAGTCCTGGGACTCCTGATTTGAGAGTACGATGGTAATTTGAATATTTCTAGACTTAGGCTTAAAAACATGTCGTTAGTGGGTGAAAACCCGAAACAACCCCCGTACGGCCCCATGGGTGGCACCAACACCTCCCAAGGGACCAATGTGACTCGTAGGAACTGATTGCGAAATCCCGAGACTCCCGGTTTGAGAGTACAGCGATAATTTAAATATTTCTAGACTTTGGCAAAACATGGCGTTAGTGGGTGAAAACTCGAAACGACCCCCTAACGGTTCCGTGGGAGGCACAAAAACCTCCCAATGGACCAATGTAACTCCTAGGAACTAATTGCGCAGCCGCGGGACTCCCGATTTGAGAATACGACGATAATTTTCATATTTCTAGACTTAGGCATAAAAACATGACTTTAGAGGGTGAAAACCCGAAATAGCCCCCGAATGGCCCCGTGAGTGGCACCAACACCTCTCACGGGACCAATGTGACTCGTAGTAACTGACCACGAAGTCCTGGGACTCCCGGTTTGAGAGTACGATGGTAATTTGAATGTTTTTAAACTTTGTCTTAAAAACATGGCATTAGAGGGTGAAAACCCGAAACAGCCCCCGAACGACCCCGTGGGTGGCACCAACACCTCCTAGGGGACCAATGTAACTCGTAGGAACTCATCGTGCAGCCGCGGGACTGTCGGCTCTAGAATACGACGGTAATTTGCACATTTTTAGACTTAGGCTTAAAAACATAGCGTTAGTGGGTGAAAACCCGAAACAGCCATCGTACGGCCCCTTAGGTGGCATTAACACCTCCCACGGGACGAATTTGACTCCTAGGAAGTAACTGCACAGCCCCGGGACTTCTGGTTTGAGAATACAATGATAATTTGAATATTTCTAGACTAAGGCTAAAAAACATGGCGTTAGTCGGTGAAAACCCGAAACAGCCCCCGTACGGCCCCGTGGGTGGCACCAACACGTCCCACGGGACCAATGTGACTCATAGTAAGTGACCACGAAGTCCTGGGACTCCCGGTTTGAGAGTACGATGGTAATTTGAATATTTCTAGACTTAGGCTTAAAAACATATCGTTAGTGGGTGAAAACCTGAAACAGCACTCGTACGGCCCCATGGGTGGCACCAACACCTCCCACGGGACCAATGTGACTCGTAGGAACTGATCGCGAAGCCCCGAGACTCTCGGTTTGAGAGTACGACGATAATTTGAATATTTCTAGACTTTGGCAAAACTTGGCGTTAGTGGGTGAAAACCCGAAACGACCCCCTAACGGTTCCGTGGGAGGCACAAACACCTCCCAATGGACCAATGTAACTCCTAGGGACTGATTGCGCAGCCGCGGGACTCCCGATTTGAGAATACGACGGTAATGTGCATATTTCTAGACTTAGGCATAAAAACATGGCTTTAGAGGGTGAAAACCCGAAATAGCCCCCGAACGGCCCCGTAAGTGGCACCAACACCTCTCACGGGACCAATGTAACTAGTAGGAACTGACCGCGCCGCCGCGGGACTCCCAGTTTGAGAATACGACGGTAATTTGCGTAATTCTGGAGTTAGGCTTAAAAACATGGCTTTAGAGGGTGAAAACTAGAAACATCCCCCGAACGGCCCAGTGGGTGGCACCAACACCTCCCACGGGACCAATGTGACTCATAGTAACTGACCGCGCAGCCCCAGGACTCCCGGTTTGGAAATACGACGATAATATGTATATTTCTAGACTTAGGCTTAAACACATAGCTTTAGAGGGTGAATACCCAAAACAGCCCCCGAATGGCAGTGGGTGGCACCCACACCTCCCACGTGACCAATGTGACTCGTAGGAACTGACCGCGCAGCCGCGGGACTCCCGGTTTGAGAATACGATGATAATTTGCATATTTCAAGACTTAGGATTAAAAACATGGTGTTAGAGGGTGAAAACCTGAAACAGCCCCCGAACGGCCCCATGGGTGGCAACAACACCTCCCACGGGACCAATGTGACTAGTAGGAACTGACCACGCAGCCGTGGGACTCCCAGTTTCAGAATTCGATGGTAATTTTCATATTTCTAGATTTAGGCTTAAAAACATGGCTTTAGAGGGTGGAAGCCCGAAACAGGCCCCAAACGGCCCCGTGGGGGGGCACCAACACCTTCCACGGGACCAATGTGACTCGTAGGAGCTGACCGCGCAGCCTCAAAACTCTCGGTTTGAAAATACGACAGTAATTTGAACATTTCAAGACTTAGGATTAAAAACATGTCGTTAGTGGGTGAAATCCCGAAACAGCCCCCGTACGGCCCCGTGGGGGGCACCAACACCTCCCACGGGACCAATGTGACTCGTACTAACTGACCGCGAAGTCCCGGGACTCCCGGTTTAAGAGTATGATGGTAATTTGAATATTTCTAAACTAAGGCTTAAAAACATGGCGTTACAGGGTGAAAACTCGAAACAGCCTCCGAACGGCCCCGTGGGTGGCACCAACACCTCCTAGGGGACCAATGTAGCACATAGGAACTGATCGCGTAGCCGCGGGACTCTCGGTTTGAGAATACGACGGTAATTTTCATATTTCTAGACTTAGGCTTAAAAACATAGCGTTAGTGGGTGAAAATCCGAAATAGCCCCGGAACGGCACCGTAGGTGGCTCTAACACCTCTCACGGGACCAATGCGACTCTTAGGAACTGACCGTGCAGACACAGGACTCCCGGTTTGAGAATACGACCATAATTTTCATATTTCTAGACTTAGGATGAAAAACATGGTGATAGAGGGTGAAACCCCGAAACAGCCCCGAACGGCCCTGTGGGTGGCAACAACACCTCCCACGGAACCAATGTGACTCGTAGGAATTGACCACGCAGCCGCGGGACTCCCGATTTGAGAATACGACGGTAATTTGCATATTTCTTGATTTAGGTTTAAAAACATGGCTTTAGAGGGAGGAAACCCGAAACAGTCCCCCGAACGGCCCCGTTGGGGCACCAACACCTTCCACGGGACCAATGTGACTCGTAGGAGCTGACCGCGCAGCCTCAAAACTCTCGGTTTGAAAATACGACGGTAATTTGAACATTTCAAGACTTAGGATTGAAAACATGTCGTTAGTGGGTGAAATCCCGAAATAGCCCCCGTACGGCTCCGTGGGGGGCACCAACACCTCCCACGGGACCAATGTACTCGTACTAACTGACCGCGAAGTCCCGGGACTCCCGGTTTATAAGTATGATGGTAATTTGAATATTTCTAAACTTAGGCTTAAAAACATGGCGTTACAGGGTGAAAACTCGAAACAGCCCCCGAACGGCCCCGTGGGTGGCACCAACACCTCCTAGGGGACCAATGTAGCTCATAGGAACTGATCGCGTAGCTGCGGGACTCTCGGTTTGAGAATACGACGGTAATTTGCATATTTCTAGACTTAGGCAATAAAACATAGCGTTAGTGGGTGAAAACCCGAAATAGCCCCAGAACGGCACCGTAGGTGGCACCAACACCTCTCACGGGACCAATGCGACTCTTAGGAACTGACCGTGCAGACGCAGGACTCCCGGTTTGAGAATACGACCATAATTTTCATATTTCTAGACTTAGGATGAAAAACATGGTGATAGAGGGTGAAAACTCGAAACAGCCCCGAACGGCCCCGTGGGTGGCAACAACACCTCCCACGGAACCAATGTGACTCGTAGGAATTGACCACGCAGCCGCGGGACTCCCGATTTGAGAATACGACGGTAATTTGCATATTTCTAGATTTAGGTTTAAAAATATGGCTTTAGAGGGTGGAAACCCGAAACAGCCCCCTAACGGCCCCGTGGATGGCACTAACACCTCCCACGGGACCAATGTGACTCGTAGGAACTGACTGCGCCACCCCGAAACTCCTAGTTTGAGAATACGACGATAATTTGAGCATTTCAAGACTTAGGCTTAAAATATGTCGTTAGTGGGTGAAATCCCGAAACAGCCCCCGTACGGCCCCGTGGGGGGCACCAACACCTCCCACGGGACCAATGTGACTCGTACTAACTGACCGCGAAGTCCCCGGACTCCCGGTTTAAGAGTATGATGGTAATTTGAATATTTCTAAACTTAGGCTTAAAAACATGGCGTTACAGGGTGAAAACTCGAAACAGCCCCCGAACGGCCCCGTGGGTGGCACCAACACCTCCTAGGGGACCAATGCGACTCTTAGGAACTGACCGTGCAGACGCAGGACTCTCGGTTTGAGAATACGACCATAATTTTCATATTTCTAGACTTAGGATGAAAAACATGGTGATAGAGGGTGAAAACCCGAAATAGCCCCCGAACGGCCCCGTGGGTGGCAACAACACCTCCCACGGAACCAATGTGACTAGTAGGAATTGACCACGCAGCCGCGGGACTCCCGATTTGAGAATACGACTGTAGTTTGCATATTTCTATATTTAGGCTTAAAAACATGGCTTTAGAGGGTGGAAACCCGAAACAGCCCCCGAACGGCCCCGTGGATGGCACTAACACCTCCCACGGGACCAATGTGACTCGTAGGAACTGACTGCGCCGCCCCGAAACTCCCGGTTTGAGAATACGACGATAATTTGAACATTTCAAGACTTAGGTTTAAAAACATGTCGTTAGTGGGTGAAAACACGAAACAGCCCCCGTACGGCCCCGTGGGTGGCAACAACACCTCCCACGAGACCAATGTGACTCGTAGTTACTGACCGCGACGTCTCGGGACTCCCAGTTTGAGAGTACGATGGTAATTTGAATATTTCTAAACTTAGGCTTAAAAACATGGCGTTAGAGGGTGAAAACTCAAAATAGCCCCCGAACGGCCCTGTGGGTGGCACCAACACCTCCTAAGGGACCAATGTAACTCGTAGGAACTGATCGTGCAGCCGCGGGACTCCCAGTTTGAAAATATGACGGTAACTTGCATAATTCTGGAGTTAGGCTTAAAAACAGGGCTTTAGAGGGTGAAAACTAGAAACATCCCCCGAACGGCCCCGTGGGTGGCACCAACACCTCCCACGGGACCAATGTGACTCATAGTAACTAACCACGAAGTCCTAGGACTCCCGGTTTGAGAGTACGATGGTAATTTGAATATTTCTAGACTTAGGCTTAAAAACATGTCGTTAGTGGGTGAAAACCCGAAACAACCCCCGAACGGCCCCGTGGGTGGCACCAACACCTCCTAGGTGACCAATGTAACTCGTAGGAACTGATCGCGAAGTCCCGAGACTCCCGTTTTGAGAGTACGACGATAATTTGAATATTTCTAGACTTTGGCACAACATGGCGTTGGTGGGTGAAAACCCGAAACGACCCCCTAACGGTTTCGTGGGAGGCGCAAACACCTCCCAATGGACCAATGTAACTCGTAGGAACTGATTGCGCAGCCGCGGGACTCCTGATTTGAGAATACGACGGTAATTTGCATATTTCTAGACTTAGGCATAAAAACATGGCTTTAGAGGTTGAAAACACGAAATAGCCCCCGAACGGCCCCGTGGGTGGCACCAACACCTTCTACGGGAATAATGTAACTAGTAGGAACTGACCGCGCAGCCGCGGGACTCCTAGTTTGAGAATACGATGGTAATTTGTGTAATTCTGGAGTTAGGCTAAAAAACATGGCTTTAGAGGGTGAAAACTAGAAACATCCCCCGAACGGCCCCGTGGGTGGCACCAACACCTCCCACGGGACCAATGTGACTCATAGTAACTGACCGCACAGCCCCAGGACTCCCGGTTTGAGAATACGATGATAATTTGCATATTTCTAGACTTAGGATTAAAAACATGGTGTTAGAGGGTGAAAACATGAAACAGCCCCGAACGGCCCCGTGGGTGGCAACAACACCTCCCACGGGACCAATGTGACTCGTAAGAACTGACCACGCGGCCGTGGGACTCCCGATTTGAGAATACGATGGTAATTTTCATATTTCTAGATTTAGGCTTAAAAACATGGCTTTAGAGAGTGGAAGCCCGAAACAGCCGCCGAACGGCCCCGTGGGGGGCACCAACACCTCCCACGGGACCAATGTGACTCGTAGGAGCTGACCGCACATCCTCGAAACTCCCGGTTTGAAAATACGACCGTAATTTGAACATTTCAAGACTTAGGATTAAAAACATGTCGTTAGTGGGTGAAAACCCGAAACAGCCCCCGTACGGCCCCGTGGGGGGCACCAACACCTCCCACGGGACCAATGTGACTCGTACTAACTGATCGCGAAGTCTCGAGACTCCAGGTTTAAGAGTATGATGATAATTTGAATATTTCTAAACTTTGGCTTAAAAACATGGCGTTAGAGGGTGAAAACTCGAAAGAGTTCCCGAACGGACCCGTGGGTGGCCCCAACACTTCCCAGGGGACCAATGTAACTCGTAGGAAGCGATCGCGCAGCCGCGGGACTCTCTGTTTGAGAATACGACGATAATTTGCATATTTCTAGACTTAGGCTTAAAAACATAGAGTTAGTGGTTGAAAACCCGAAATAGTCCCGAAACGGCACCGTGGGTGGCACCAACACCTCTCACGGGACCAATGCGACTCTTAGGAACTGACCGTGCAGACGCAGGACTCCCGCCTTGAGAATACGACCATAATTTTCATATTTCTAGACTTAGGATGGAAAACATGGTGACAGAGGGTAGAAACCCGAAACAACCCCCGAACGGCCCCGTGGGTGGCAACAACACCTCCCACGAGACCAATGTGACTCGTAGGAACTGACCACGTAGCCGCAGGACTCCCGATTTGAGAATACGACGGTAATTTGTATATTTCTAGATTTAGGCTTAAAAACATGGCTTTAGAGGGTGGAAACCCGAAACAGCCGCCGAACGGCCCCGTGGGTGGCACCAACAGCTCCCACGGGACCAATGTGACTCGTAGGAACTGACCGCGCAGCCGCGGGACTCCCGATTTGAGAATACGACGGTAATTTGCATATTTCTAGATTTAGGCTTAAAACATGGCTTTAAATGGGTGGAAACCCGAAACAACCCCCGAACGGCCCCGTCGATGGCACCAGCACCACCCACGGGACGAATGTGACTCGTAGGAACTGACCGGGCAGCCTCGGAACTCCCGGTTTGAGAATACGACGGTAATTTGAACGTTTCAAAACTTAGGCTTAAAAACATTTCGTTAGTGGGTGAAAACCCGAAACAGCCCTCGTACGGCCCCGTGGGTGGCACCAACACCTCCCACGGGACTAATGTGACTCGTAGTAACTGACCACGAAGTCCCGGAACTCCCAGTTTGAGAGTACGATGGTAATTTGAATGTTTCTAAACTTTGGCTTAAAAACATGGCATTAGAGGGTGAAAACCCGAAACTGCCCCCGAACGGCCCCGTGGGTGGCACCAACACCTCCTAGGGGACGAATGTAACTCGTAGGAACTCATCGTGCAGCCGCGGGACTGTCGGTTCTAGAATACGACGATAATTTGCACATTTATAGACTTAGGCTTAAAAACATAGCGTTAGTGGGTGAAAACCCGAAACAGCCATCGTACGTCCCCTTGGGTGGCATTAACACCTCCCACGGGACGAATTTGACTCGTAGGAAGTAACTGCACAGCCCCGAGACTTCTGGTTTGAGAATATAATGATAATTTGAATATTTCTAGACTTAGGCTAAAAACATGGCGTTAGTCGGTGAAAACCCGAAACAGCCCCCGTACGGCCCCGTGGGTGGCACCAACACGTCCCACGGGACCAATGTGACTCATAGTAACTGACCACGAAGTCTTGGGACTCCCGATTTGAGAGTACGATGGTAATTTGAATATTTCTAGACTTAGGCTTAAAAACATGTCGTTAGTGGGTGAAAACCCGAAACAGCCCCCGTACGGCCCCATAGGTGGCACCAACACCTCCCACGGGACCAATGTGACTCGTAGGAACTGATCGCGAAGTCCCGAGACTCCCGGTTTGATAGTACGGCGATAATTTGAATATTTCTAGACTTTGGCAAAACATGGCGTTAGTGGGTGAAAACTAGAAACGACCCCCTAACGATTCCGTGGGAGGCGCAAACACCTCCCAATGGACCATTGTAACTCGTAGGAACTGATTGCGCAGCCGCGGGACTCCCGATTTGAGAATACAATGGTAATTTGCATATTTCTAGACTTAGGCATAAAAACATGGATTTAGAGGTTGAAAACTCGAAATGGCCCCCGAACGACCCCGTGGGTGCACCAACACCTTCCACGGGACCAATGTAACTAGTAGGAACTGACCGCGCAGCCGCGGGACTCCCAGTTTGAGAATACGACGGTAATTTGCGTAATTCTGGAGTTAGGCTTACAAACATGGCTTTAGAGGGTGAAAACTAGAAACATCCCCCGAACGGCCCCGTGGGTGCACCAACGCCTCCCACGGGACCAATGTGACTCATAGTAACTGACCGCGCAGCCCCAAGACTCCCGATTTGAGAATACGATGATTATTTGCATATTTCTAGACTTAGGATTAAAAACATAGTGTTAGAGGGTGAAAACCTGAAACAGCCCCCGAACGGCCCCGTGGGTGGCAACAACACCTCCCACGGAACCAGTGTGACTCGTAAGAACTGACCACGCGGCCGCGGGACTCCCGATTTGAGAATAGGATGGTAATTTTCATATTTCTAGATTTAGGCTTAAAAACATGGCTTTAGAGGGTGGAAACCCGAAACAGCCCCCGAACGGCCCCGTGGAGGGCACCAACACCTCCCACGGGACCAATGTGACTCGTAGGAGCTGGCCGCACAGCCTCGAAACTCTCGGTTTGAAAATACGACCGTAATTTGAACATTTCAAGACTTAGGATTAAAAACATGTCGTTAGTGGGTGAAAACCCGAAAAAGCCCCCGTACGGCCCCGTGGGGGGAACCAACACCTCCCACGGGACCAATGTGACTCGTACTAACTGACCGCGAAGTCCCGAGACTCCGGGTTTAAGAGTATGACGATAATTTGAATATTTCTAAACTTAGGCTTAAAACATGGCGTTAGAGGGTGAAAACTCGAAACAGCCCCCGAACGGCCCCGTGGGTGGCACCAACACCTCCTTGGGGACCAATGTAAGTCGTAGGAAGCGATCGCGCAGCCGCGGGACTCTCTGTTTGAGAATAGGATGATAATTTGCATATTTCTAGACTTAGGCTTAAAACATAGCGTTAGTGGGTGAAAACTCGAAATAGCCCCGGAATGGCACCGTGGGTTGCACCAATACCTCTCACGGGACCAATGCGACTCTTAGGAACTGACCGTGCAGACGCAGGACTCCCGGTTTGAGAATACGACCATAATTTTCATATTTTTAGACTTAGGATGGAAAACATGGTGATAGAGGGTAAAAACCCGAAACAACCCCCGAACGGCCACGTGGGTGACAACAACACCTCCCACGGGACCAATGTGACTCGTAGAACTGACCATGCAGCCGCGGGACTCCCGATTTGAGAATACGACGGTAATTTGTATATTTCTAGATTTAGGCTTAAAAACATGGCTTTAGAGGGTGGAAACCCGAAACAACCCCCGAACGGCCTCGTGGATGGCACCAACACCTCCCACGGGACATAGGTGACTCGTAGGAACTGACCGCGCCGCCTCGGAACTCCCGGTTTGAGAATACGACGATAATTTGAACGTTTCAAGTCTTAGGCTTAAAAATATGTCGTTAGTGGGTGAAAACCCGAAACAGCCCCCGTACCGTCCCGTGGGTGGCACCAACACCTCCCACGAGACCAATGTGACTCGTAGTAATAGATCGCGATGTCTCGGGACTCCCAGTTTGAGAGTACGACGGTAATTTAAATATTTCTAAACTTAGGCTTAAAAACATGGCGTTAGAGGGTGAAAACCCAAAATAGCCCCCGAACGGCCCCGTGGGTGGCACCAACACCTCCTAGGGGACCAGTGTAACTCGTAGGAACTCATCGTGTAGCCGCGGGACTGTCGGTTCTAGAATACGATGATAATTTGCACATTTCTAGACTTAGGCTTAAAAACATAGCGTTAGTGGGTGAAAACCCGAAACAGTTATCGTACGGCCCCTTGGGTGGCATTAACACCTCCCACGGGACGAATTTGACTCGTAGGAAGTAACTGCGCAGTCCCGGGACTTCTGGTTTGAGAATACAATGATAATTTGAATATTTCTAGACTTAGGCTAAAAAACAAGGCGTTAGTCGGTGAAAACCCGAAACAGCCCCGTACGGCCCCATGGGTGGCACCAACACCTCCCACGGGACCAATGTGACTCGTAGGAACTGGTCGCGAAGTCTCGAGACTCCCGATTTGAGAGTACGACGATAATTTGAATATTTCTAGACTTTGGCAAAACATGGCGTTAGTGGGTGAAAACCCGAAACGACCCCCTAACGGTTCCGTGGGAGGCGCAGACACCTCCCAATGGACCAATGTAACTCGTAGGAACTGATTGCGCAGACGCGGGACTCCCGATTTGAGAATACGACGGTAATTTGCATATTTCTAGACTTAGGCATAAAAACATGGATTTAGAGGTTGAAAACTCGAAATAGCCCCCGAACGGCCCCGTGGGTGGCACCAACACCTTCCACGGGACCAATGTAACTAGTAGGAACTGACCGCGCAGCCGCGGGACTCCCAGTTTGAGAATACGACGCTAATTTGCGTAATTCTGGAGTTAGGCTTAAAAACATGGCTTTAGAGGGTGAAAACTAGAAACATCCCCCGAACGGCCCCGTGGGTGGCACCAATACCTCCTACGGGACCAATGTGACTCATAGTAACTGACCGCGCAGCCCGAGGACTCCCGGTTTGAGAATACGATGATAATTTTCATATTTCTAGACTTAGGATTAAAAACATGGTGTTAGAGGGTGAAAACCTGAAACAACCCCCGAACGGCCCCGTGGGTGGCAACAACACCTCCCACGGGACCAATGTGACTCGTAAGAACTGACCACGCGGCCATGGGACTCCCGATTTGAGAATACGATGGTAATTTTCATATTTCTTGATTTAGGCTTAAAAACATGGCTTTAGAGGGTGGAAACCCGGAACAGCCCCCGAACGGCCCCGTGGGGGGCACCAACACCTCCCACGGGACCAATGTGACTCGTAGGAGCTGACCGCACAGCCTCAAAACTCTCGGTTTGAAAATACGACCGTAATTTGAACATTTCAAGACTTAGGATTAAAAACATGTCGTTAGTGGGTGAAAATCCGAAACAGCCCCCGTACGGCCCCGTGGGGGGGACCAACACTTCCCACGGGACCAATGTGACTCGTACTAACTGACCGCGAAGTCCCGAGACTCCGAGTTTAAGAGTATGACGATAATTTGAATATTTCTAAACTTAGGCTTAAAAATGTGGCGTTAGAGGGTGAAAACTCGAAACAGCCCCCGAACGGCCCCGTGGGTGGCACCAACACCTCCTAGGGGACCAATGTAACTCGTAGGAAGCGATTGCGCAGCCGTGGGACTCTCTGTTTGAGAATAGGACGATAATTTGCATATTTCTAGACTTAGGCTTAAAAACATAGCGTTAGTGGGTGAAAACTCGAAATAGCCCCGGAACGGCACCGTGGGTGGCACCAACACCTCTCACGGGACCAATGCGACTCTTAAGAACTGACCGTGCAGACGCAGGACTCCCGGTTTGAGAATACGACCATAATTTTCATATTTCTAGACTTAGGATGAAAAATATGGTGATAGAGGGTAAAAATCCAAAACAGCCCCCGAACGGCCCCGTGGGTGGCAACAATACCTCCCACGGGACCAATGTGACTTATAGGAACTGACCACGCAGCTACGGAACTCCCAATTTGAGAATACGATGGTAATTTGTATATTTCTAGATTTAGGCTTAAAAATATGGCTTTAGAGGGTGGAAACCCGAAATAGCCCCCGAACGGCCTCGTAGATGGCACCAACACCTCCCACGGGACCAATGTGACTCGTAGGAACTGACCGCGCTGCCCCGGAACTCTCGGTTTGAGAATACGACGATAATTTGAACGTTTCAAGACTTAGGCTTAAAAATATGTCGTTAGTGGATGAAAACCCGAAACAGCCCCCGTACGGTCCCGTGGGTGGCACCAACACCTCCCACGAGACCAATGTGACTCGTAGTAACAGACCTCGACGTCTCGGGACTCCCAGTTTGAGAGTACGACGGTAATTTAAATATTTCTAAACTTAGGCATAAAAACATGGCGTTAGAGGGTGAAAACCCGAAATAGCCCCCGAACGGCCCCGTGGGTGGCACCAACACCTCCTAGGGGATTAATGTAACTCGTAGGAACTGATCGCGCAGCCACGGGACTGTTGGTTTGAGAATACGACTGTAATTTGCATATTTCTAGACTTAGGCTTAAAAGCATAGCGTTAGTGGGTGAAAACTAGAAACATCCCCTGAACGGCCCCGTGGGTGGCACCAACACCTCCCACGGGACCAATGTGACTCATAGTAACTGACCGCGAAGTCCCGGGACTCCCGGTTTGAGAGTACGATGGTAATTTGAATATTTCTAGACTTATTCTTAAAAACATGGCTTTAGAGGGTGAATACCCAAAACAGCCCCCGAATGACCCCGTGGGTGGCACCAACACTTCCCACGGGACCAATGTGACTCATAGGAACTGATCGCGCTGCCGCGGGACTCCCGGTTTGAGAATTCAATGATAATTTGCATATTTGTAGACTTAGGATTAAAAACATGGTGTTAGAGGGTAAAAACCTGAAACAGCCCCCAAACGGCCCCGTGGGTGGCAACAACACCTCCCACGGGACCAATGTGACTCATAGGAACTAACCACGCAGCCGTGGGACTCCCGATTTGAGAATACGATGGTAATTTGCATATTTCTAGATTTAGGCTTAAAAACATGGCTTTAGAGAGTGAAAACCCGAAACAGCCCCCGAACGGCCCCGTGGGTGGCACCAACAGCTCCAACAGGACCAATGTGACTCGTAGGAGCTGATCGCGCTGCCTCAAAACTCTCGGTTTGAAAATACGACGGTAATTTGAACATTTCAAGACTTAGGTTTAAAAACATGTCGTTAGTGGGTGAAAACCCGAAACAGCCCCCGTGCGGCCCCGTGTGGGGCACCAACACCTCCCACGGGACCAATATGACTCGTACTAACTGACAGCGAAGTCCCGGGACTCCGAGTTTAAGAGTATGACGGTAATTTGAATACTTCTAAACTTAGGCTTAAAACATGGCGTTAGAGGGTGATACCCAAAATAGCCCCCGAACGGCCCCGTGGGGGGCACCAACACCTCCCACGGGACCAATGTGATTCGTAGGAACTGATCGCGCAGCCGCGGGACTCCCGGTTTGAGAATACGATTGTAATTTGTATATTTCTAGATTTAGGCTTAAGACATAGCGTTAGTGGGTTAAAACCTGAAACAGCCACCATACGGCCCCGTTGGTGGCACGAACACCTCCCACGGGACCAATGTGACTCGAAGGAACTGACCGCACAGCCCCGGGACTCCCGGTTTGAGAATACGATGGTAATTTGAACATTTCTAGACATAGTCTTAAAAACATGGCGTTAGTGGGTAAAAATCCGAAACAGCCTCCGTACGGCCTCGTGGGTGGTACCAACACCTCCCACGGGACTAATGTGACTCATAGTAACTGTCCACGAAGTCCCGGGACTCCCTGTTTGAGAGTACGATGGTAATTTGAATATTTCTAGACTTTGGCAAAACATGGCGTTAGTGGGTGAAAACCCGAAACAATCCCCAAATGGCTCCGTGGGTGGGACCAACACCACCCAATGGACCAATGTAACTAGTAGGAACTGACCGCGCAGCCGCGGGACTCCCGATTTGAGAATACGATGGTAATTTGTATATTTCTAGACTTAGGCTTAAAAACATGGCTTTAGAGGGTGAAAACTCAAAACAGCCCCCGAACGGCCCCGTGGGTGGCACCAACATCTCCCATGGGACCAATGTGACTCGTAGGAACTGACCGCGCAGTCGCGGGACTCCCGATTTGAGAGTACGGCCGTAATTTGATTATTTCTAGATTTAGGCTTAAAAACATGGCTTTAAATGGGTGGAAACCCGAAACAACCCCCGAACGGCCCCGTGGATGGCACCAGCACCACCCACGGGACCAATGTGACTCGTAGGAACTGACCATGCAGCCTCGAAACTCCCGGTTTGAGAATACGACGATAATTTGTACGTTTCAAAACTTAGGCTTAAAAACATGTCGTTAGTTGGTGAAAACCCGAAACAGCCCTCGTACGGCCCCGTGGGTGGCACCAACACCTCCCACGGGACCAATGTGACTCGTAGTAACTGACCACGAAGTTCCGGGACTCCCGGTTTGAGAGTACGATGGTAATTTGAATGTTTCTAAACTTTGTCTTAAAAACATGGCATTAGAGGGTGAAAACCAGAAATAGACCCCGAACGGCCCCGTGGGTGGCACCAACACCTCCTAGGGGACCAATGTAACTAGTAGGAACTCATCGTGCATCCGCGGGACTGTCGGTTCAAGAATACGACGATAATTTGCACATTTTTAGACTTAGGCTTAAAAACATAGCGTTAGTGGGTGAAAACCCGAAACAGCCATCGTACGGCCCCTTGGGTGGCATTAACACCTCCCACGGGACGAATTTGACTCGTAGGAAGTAACTGCACAACCCCGGGACTTCTGGTTTGAGAATACAATGATAATTTTAATATTTCTAGACTTAGGCTAAAAAACATGACGTTAGTCGGTGAAAACCAGAAACAGCCCCGGTATGGCCCCGTGGGTGGCACCAACACGTCCCACGGGACCAATGTGACTCATAGTAACTGACCACGAAGTCCTGGGACTCCCGATTTGAGAGTACGATGGTAATTTGAATATTTATAGACTTAGGCATAAAAACATGTCGTTAGTGGGTGAAAACCCGAAACAACCCCCGTACGGCCCCATGGGTGGCACCAACACCTCCCACGGGACCAATGTGACTCATAGGAACTGATCGCGAAATCCCGAGACTCCCGGTTTGAGAGTACGGCGATAATTTGAATATTTCTAAACTTTGGCAAAACATGGCGTTAGTGGGTGAAAACTCGAAACGACCCCCTAACGGTTCCGTGGGAGGCACAAAAACCTCCCAATGGACCAATGTAACTCCTAGGAACTGATTGCGCAGCCGCGAGACTCCCGATTTGAGAATACGACGATAATTTTCATATTTCTAGACTTAGGCATAAAAACATGGCTTTATAGGGTGAACACCCAAAATAGCCCCCGGACGGCCCCGTGAGTGGCACCAACACCTCTCACGGGACCAATGTGACTCGTAGTAACTGACCACGAAGTCCTGGGACTCCCAGTTTGAGAGTACGATGGTAATTTGAATGTTTTTAAACTTTGTCTTAAAGACATGGCATTAGAGGGTGAAAACCCGAAACAGCCCCCGAACGACCCCGTGGGTGGCACCAACACCTCTTAGGGGACCAATGTAACTCGTAGGAACTCATCGTGCAGCCGCGGGACTGTCGGTTCTAGAATACGACGGTAATTTGTACATTTTTAGACTTAGGCTTAAAAACATAGCGTTAGTGGGTGAAAACCCGAAACATCCATCGTACGTCCCCTTGGGTGGCATTAACACCTCCCACGGGACGAATTTGACTCGTAGGAAGTAACTGCACAGCCCCGGGACTTCTGGTTTGAGAATACAATGATAATTTGAATATTTCTAGACTTAGGCTAAAAAACATGGCGTTAGTCGGTGAAAACCCGAAACAGCCCTCGTACGGCCCCGTGGGTGGCACCAACACGTCCCACGGGACCAATGTGACTCATAGTAACTGACCACGAAGTCCTGGGACTCCCGGTTTCAGAGTACGATGGTAATTTGAATATTTCTAGACTTAGGCTTAAAAACATGTCGTTAGTGGGTGAAAACCTGAAACAGCCCCCGTACGGCCCCATGGGTGGCACCAACACCTCCCACGGGACCAATGTGACTCGTAGGAACTGATCGCGAAGCCCCGAGACTCCCGGTTTGAGAGTACGACGATAATTTGAATATTTCAAGACTTTGGAAAAACATGGCGTTAGTGGGTGAAAACCCGAAACGACCCCCTAACGGTTCCGTGGGAGGCACAAACACCTCCCAATGGACCAATGTAACTCCTAGGGGCTGATTGCGAAGCCGCGGGACTCCCGATTTGAGAATACGATGGTAATGTGCATATTTCTAGACTTAGGCATAAAAACATGGCTTTAGAGGGCCAAAACCCGAAATAGCCCCCGAACGGCCCCGTGAGTGGCACCAACACCTCTCACGGGACCAATGTAACTTGTAGGAACTGACCGCGCAGCCGCGGGACTCCCAGTTTGAGAATACGACGGTAATTTGCTTAATTCTGGAGTTAGGCTTAAAAACATGGCTTTAGAAGGTGAAAATTAGAAACATCCCCCAAATGGCCCCGTGGGTGGCACCAACACCGCCCACGGGACCAATGTGACTCATAGTAACTGACCGCTCAGCCCCAGGACTCTCGGTTTGGAAATACGACGATAATATGTATATTTCTATACTTAGGCTTAAACACATAGCTTTAGAGGGTGAATACCCAAAACAGCCCCCGAATGGCAGTGGGTGGCACCCACACCTCCCACGGGACCAATGTGACTCGTAGGAACTGACCGCGCAGCCGCGGGACTCCCGGTTTGAGAATACGATGATAATTTGCATATTTCTTGACTTCGGATTAAAAACATGGTGTTAGAGGGTGAAAACCTGAAACAGCCCCCTAACGGCCCCATGGGTGGCAACAACACCTCCCACGGGACCAATATGACTAGTAGGAACTGACCACGCAGCCGTGGGACTCCCGGTTTCAGAATACGATGGTAATTTTCATATTTCTAGATTTAGGCTTAAAAACATGGCTTTAGAGGGTGGAAACCCAAAACAGGCCCCGAACGGCCCCGTGAGGGGGCACCAACACCTTCCACGGGACTAATGTGACTCGTAGGAGCTGACCGCGCAGCCTCAAAACTCTCGGTTTGAAAATACGACGGTAATTTGAACATTTCAAGACTTAGGATTAAAAACATGTCGTTAGTGGGTGAAATCCCGAAACAGCCCCCGTACGGCCCCGTGGGGGGCACCAACACCTCCCACGGGACCAATGTGACTCGTACTAACTGACCGCGAAGTCCCGGGACTCCCGGTTTAAGAGTATGATGGTAATTTGATTATTTATAAACTTAGGCTTAAAAACATGGCGTTACAGGGTGAAAACTCGAAACAGCCCCCGAACGGCCCCGTGAGTGGCACCAACACCTCCTAGGGGACCAATGTAGCTCATAGGAACTGATCGCGTAGCCGCGGGACTCTCGGTTTGAGAATACGACGGTAATTTGCATATTTCTAGACTTAGGCTTAAAAACATAGCGTTAGTGGGTGAAAACCCGAAATAGCCCCGGAACGGCACCGTAGGTGGCACGAACACCTCTCACGGGACCAATGCGACTCTTAGGAACTGACCGTGCAGACACAGGACTCCCGATTTGAGAAGACGACCATAATATTCATATTTCTAGACTTAGGATGAAAAACATGGTGATAGAGGGTGAAAACCCGAAACAGCCCCGAACGGCCCCGTGGGTGGCAACAACACCTCTCACAGAACCAATGTGACTCGTAGGAATTGACCACGCAGCCGCGGGACTCCCGATTTGAGAATACGACAGTAATTTTCATATTTCTAGATTTAGGTTTAAAAACATGGCTTTAGAGGGTGGAAACCCGAAACAGCCCCCGAACGGCCCCGTGGGGGCACCAACACCTTCCACGGGACCAATGTGACTCGTAGGAGCTGACCGCGCAGCCTCAAAACTCTCGGTTTGAAAATACGACGGTAATTTGAACATTTCAAGACTTAGGATTAAAAACATGTTGTTAGTGGGTGAAATCCCGAAACAGCCCCGTACGGCCCCGTGGGGGGCACCAACACGTCCCACGGGACCAATGTGACTCGTACTAACTGACCGCGAAGTCCCGGGACACCCGGTTTAAGAGTATGATGGTAATTTGAATATTTCTAAACTTAGGCTTAAAAACATGGCGTTACAGGGTGAAAACTCGAAACAGCCCCCGAACGGCCCCATGGGTGGCACCAACACCACCTAGGGGACCAATGTAGCTCATAGGAACTGATCGCGTAGCCGCGGGACTCTCGGTTTGAGAATACGACGGTAATTTGCATATTTCTAGACTTAGGCTTAAAAACATAGCGTTAGTGGGTGAAAACCCGAAATAGCCCCGGAACGGCACCGTAGGTGGCACCAACACCTCTCACGGGACCAATGCGACTCTTAGGAACTGACCGTGCAGACGCAGGACTCCCGGTTTGAGAATACGACCATAATTTTCATATTTCTAGACTTAGGATGAAAAACATGGTGATAGAGGGTGAAAACCCTAAACAGCCCCGAACGGCCCCGTGGGTGGCAACAACACCTCCCACGGAACCAATGTGACTCGTAGGAATTGACCACGCAGCCGCGGGACTCCCGATTCGAGAATAACACGGTAATTTGTATATTTCTAGATTTAGGTTCAAAAACATGGCTTTAGAGGGTGGAAACCCGAAACAACCCCCGAACGGCCCCGTGGATGGCACTAACACCTCCCACGGGACCAATGTGACTCGTAGGAACTGACTGCCCCGCCCCGAAACTCCGGGTTTGAGAATACGACGATAATTTGACCATTTCAAGACTTAGGCTTAAAACATGTCGTTAGTGGGTGAAATCCCGAAACAACCCCCGTACAGCCCCGTGGGCGGCACCAACACCTCCCACGGGACCAATGTGACTCGTACTAACTGACCGCGAAGTCACGGGACTCCTAGTTTAAGAGTATGATGGTAATTTGAATATTTCTAAACTTAGGCTTAAAAACATGGCGTTACAGGGTGAAAACTCGAAACAGCCCCCGAACGGCCCCGTGGGTGGCACCAACACCTCCTAGGGGACCAATGTAGCTCATAGGAACTGATCGCGTAGCCGCGGGACTCTCGGTTTGAGAATACGACGGTAATTTGCATATTTCTAGATTTAGGCTTAAAAACATAGCGTTAGTGGGTGAAAACCCGAAATAGCCCCGGAACGCCACCGTAGGTGGCACCAACACCTCTCACAGGACCAATGCGACTCTTAGGAATAGACCGTGCAGACGCAGGACTCCCGGTTTGAGAATATGACCATAATTTTTATATTTCTAGACTTAGGATGAAAAACATGGTGATAGAGGGTGAAAACTCGAAATAGCCCCCGAACGGCCCCGTGGGTGGCAACAACACCTCCCACGGAACCAATGTGACTAGTAGGAATTGACCACGCAGCCGCGGGACTCCCGATTTGAGAATACGACGGTAGTTTGCATATTTCTATATTTAGGCTTAAAAACATGGCTTTAGAGGGTGAAAACCCGAAACAGCCCCCGAACGGCCCCGTGGATGGCACTAACACCTCCCACGGGACCAATGTGACTCGTAGGAACTGACTGCGCCGCCCCGAAACTCCCGGTTTGAGAATACGACAATAATTTGAACATTTCAAGACTTAGGCTTAAAAACATGTCGTTAGTGGGTGAAAACATGAAACAGCCCCCGTACGGCCCCGTGGGTGGCAACAACACCTCCCACGAGACCAATGTGACTCGTAGTTACTGACAGCGACGTCTCGGGACTCCCAGTTTGAGAGTACGACGGTAATTTGAATATTTCTAAACTTAGGCTTAAAAACATGGCGTTAGAGGGTGAAAACCCAAAATAGCCCCCGAACGGCCCCGTGGGTGGCACCAACACCTCCTAAGGGACCAATGTAACGCGTAGGAACTGATCGCGCAGTCGCGAGACTCCCAGTTTCAAAATACGACGGTAATTTGCATAATTCTGGAGTTAGGCTTAAAAACAGGGCTTTAGAGGGTGAAAACTAGAAACATCCCCCGAACGGCCCCGTGGGTGGCACCAACACCTCCCACGGGACCAATGTGACTCATAGTAACTAACCACGAAGTCCTAGGACTCCCGGTTTGAGAGTACGATGGTAATTTGAATATTTCTATACTTAGGCTTAAAAACATGTCGTTAGTGGGTGAAAACCCGAAATAACCCCCGAACGGCCCCGTGGGTGGCACCAACACCTCCTAGGGGACCAATGTAACTCGTAGGAACCCATCGTGCAGCCGTGGGACTGTCGATTCTAGAATACGACGGTAATTTGAGCATTTCTAGACTTAGGCTTAAAAACATAGCGTTAGTGGGTGAAAACCCGAAACAACCATCGTACGGCCCCTTGGGTGGCATTAACACCTCCCACGGGACGAATTTGATTCGTAGGAAGTAACTGCACAGCCCCGGGACTTCTGGTTTGAGAATACAATGATAAGTTGAATATTTCTAGACTTAGGCTAAAAAACATGGCGTTAGTCGGTGAAAACCCAAAACAGCCCCCGTACTGCCCCGTGGGTGGCACCAACACCTCCCACGGGACCAATGTGACTCGTAGGAACTGATCGTGAAGTCCCGAGACTCCCGTTTTGAGAGTACGACGATAATTTGAATATTTCTAGACTTTGGCAAAACATGGCGTTGGTGGGTGAAAACCCGAAACGACCCCCTAACGGTTCCGTGGGAGGCGCAAACAGCTCCCAATGGACCAATGTAACTCGTAGTAACTGATTGCGCAGCCGCGGGACTCCTGATTTGAGAATACGACGGTAATTTGCATATTTCTAGACTTAGGCATAAAAACATGGCTTTAGAGGTTGAAAACTCGAAATAGCCCCCGAACGGCCCCGTGGGTGGCACCAACACCTTCTACGGGACCAATGTAACTAGTAGGAACTGACCGCGCAGCCGCGGGACTCCCAGTTTGAGAATACGACGGGAATTTGCGTAATTCTCGAGTTAGGCTTAAAAACATGGCTTTAGAGGGTGAAAACTAGAAACATCCCCCGAACGGCCCCGTGGGTGGCACCAACACCTCCCTCGGGACCAATGTGACTCATAGTAACTGACCGCACAACCCCAGGACTCCCGGTTTGAGAATACGATGATAATTTGCATATTTCTAGACTTAGGATTAAAAACAAGGTGTTAGAGGGTGAAAACCTGAAACAACCCTGAACGGCCCGGTGGGTGGCAACAACACCTCCCACGGGACCAATGTGACTCGTAAGAACTGACCACGCGGCCGTGGGACTCTCGATTTGAGAATACGATGGTAATTTTCATATTTCTAGATTTAGGCTTAAAAACATGGCTTTAGAGAGTGGAAACCCGAAACAGCCGCCGAACGGCCACGTGGGGGGCACCAACACCTCGCACGGGACCAATGTGGCTCCTAGGAGCTGACCGCACATCCTCGAAACTCTCGGTTTGAAAATACGACCGTAATTTGAACATTTTCAAGACTTAGGATTAAAAACATGTCGTTAGTGGGTGAAAACCCGAAACAGCCCCCGTACGGTCCCGTGGGGGGCACCAACACCTCCCACGGGACCAATGTGACTCGTACTAACTGACCGCGAAGTCCCGAGACTCCAGGTTTAAGAGTATGACGATAATTTGAATATTTCTAAACTTTGGCTTAAAAACATGGCGTTTGAGGTTGAAAACTCGAAAGAGTTCCCGAACGGCCCCGTGGGTGGCCCCAACACTTCCCAGGGGACCAATGTAACTCGTAGGAAGCGATCGCGCAGCCGCGGGACTCTCTGTTTGGGAATACGATGTTAATTTGCATATTTCTAGACTTAGCCTTAAAAACATAGCGTTAGTGGGTGAAAACCCGAAATAGCCCCGAAACGGCACCGTGGGTGGCACCAACACCTCTCACGGGACCAATGCGACTCTTAGGAACTGACCGTGCAGACGCAGGACTCCCGTCTTGAGAATACGACCATAATTTTCACATTTCTAGACTTAGGATGGAAAACATGGTGACAGAGGGTAGAAACCCGAAACAACCCCCGAACGGCCCCGTGGGTGGCAACAACACCTCCCACGGGACCAATGTGACTCGTAGGAACTGACCACGTAGCCGCGGGACTCCCGATTTGAGAATACGACGGTAATTTGTATATTTCTAGATTTAGGCTTAAAAACATGGCTTTAGAGGGTGGAAACCCGAAACAGCCCCCGAACGGCCCCGTGGGTGGCACCAACAGCTCCCACGGGACCAATGTGACTCGTAGGAACTGACCGCACAGCCGCGGGACTCCCGATTTGAGAATACGACGGTAATTTGTATATTTCTAGATTTAGGCTTAAAACATGGCTTTAAATGGGTGGAAACCCGAAACAACCCCCGAACGGCCCCGTTCATTGGCTTCAGCACCACCCACGGGACGAATGTGACTCGTAGGAACTGACCGGGCAGCCTCGGAACTCCCGGTTTGAGAATACGATGGTAATTTGAACGTTTCAAAACTTAGGCTTAAAAACATGTCGTTAGTGGGTGAAAACCCGAAACAGCCCTCGTACGGCCCCGTGGGTGGCACCAACACCTCCCACGGGACCAATGTGACTCGTAGTAACTGACCACGAAGTCCCGGGACTCCCGGTTTGAGAGTACGATGGTAATTTGAATGTTTCTAAACTTTGGCTTAAAAACATTGCATTAGAGGGTGAAAACCCGAAACTGCCCCCGAACGGCCCCGTGGGTGGCACCAACACCTCCTAGGGGACCAATGTAACTCGTAGGAACTCATCGTGCAGCCGCGGGACTGTCGGTTCTAGAATACGATGGTAATTTGCACATTTTTAGACTTAGGCTTAAAAACATAGCGTTAGTGGGTGAAAACCCGAAACAGCCATCGTACGGCCCTTGGGTGGCATTAACACCTCCCATGGGACGAATTTGACTCGTAGGAAGTAACTGCACAGCCCCGAGACTTCTGGTTTGAGAATACAATGATAATTTGAATATTTCTAGACTTAGGCTAAAAATATGGCGTTAGTCGGTGAAAACCCGAAACAGCCCCCGTACGGCCCCGTGGGTGGCACCAACACGTCCCACGGGACCAATGTGACTCATAGTAACTAACCACGAAGTCCTGGGACTCCCGATTTGAGAGTACGATGGTAATTTGAATATTTCTAGACTTAGGCTTAAAAACATGTCGTTAGTGGGTGAAAACCTGAAACAGCCCCCGTACGGCCCCATGGGTGGCACCAACACCTCCCACGAGACCAATGTGGCTCGTAGGAACTGATCGCGAAGTCCCGAGACTCCCGGTTTGATAGTACGACGATAATTTGAATATTTCTAGACTTTGGCAAAACATGGCGTTAGTGGGTGAAAACCCGAAACGACCCCCTAACGGTTCCGTGGGAGGCACAAACACCTCCCAATGGACCAATGTAACTCCTAGGGACTGATTGCGCAGCCGCATGACTCCCGATTTGAGAATACGATGGTAATTTTCATATTTCTAGACTTAGGCATAAAAACATGGCTTTAAAGGGTGAAAACCCGAAATAGCCCCCGAACGGCCCCGTGAGTGGCACCAACACCTCTCACGGGTCCAATGTGACTCGTAGTAACTGACCACGAAGTCCCGGGACTCCCGATTTGAGAGTACGATGGTAATTTGAATGTTTCTAAACTTTGGCTTAAAAACATGGCATTAGAGGGTGAAAACCCGAAACAACCCCCGAACGGACCCGTGGGTGGCACCAACACCTCCTAGGGGACCAATGTAACTCGTAGGAACTCATCGTGCAGCTGCGGGACTGTCAGTTCTAGAATACGACGGTAATTTGCACATTTCTAGACTTAGGCTTAAAAACATGTCGTTAGTGGGTGAATACCCGAAATAGCCCCCGTACGGCCCCATGGTTGGCACCAACACCTCCCATGGGACCAATGTGACTCGTAGGAACTGATCGCGAAGTCCCGAGACTCCCGGTTTGAGAGTACGACGATAATTTGAATATTTTTAGACTTTGGCAAAACATGGCGTTAGTGGGTGAAAACCCAAAACTATCCCGAAATGGCTCCGTGGGTGGGATCAACACCACCCACGGGACCAATGTAACTAGTAGGAATTGACCGTGCAGCCTCGGGACTCCCGGTTTGAGACTATGACAGTAATTTGTATATTTCTAGACTTAGGCTTAAAAACATGGCTTTATAGGGTGAAAACCCGAAACAGCCCCCGAACGGCCCCGTGGGTGGCACCAACAGCTCCCACGGGACCAATGCGACTCGTAGGAACTGACCGCGCAGCCGCGGGACTCCCGATTTGAGAATACGACGGTAATTTACATATTTCTAGATTTAGGCTTAAAAACATGGCTTTAAATGGGTGGAAACCCGAAACAACCACCGAAACTCCCCGTGGATGGCACCGGCACCAGCACCACCCACGGGACCAATGTGACTCGTAGGAATTGACCGGGCAGCCTCGGTACTCCCGGTTTGAGAATACGACGGTAATTTGAACGTTTCAAAACTTAGGCTTAAAAACATGTCGTTAGTGGGTGAAAACCCAAAACAGCCCTCGTACGGCCCCGTGGGTGGCACCAACACCTCCCACGGGACCAATGTGACTCGTAGTAACTCACCACGAAGTTCCGGGACTCCCAGTTTGAGAGTACGATGGTAATTTGGATGTTTCTAAACTTTGGCTTAAAAACATGGCATTAGAGGTTGAAAACCCGAAACAGCCCCCGAACGGCCCCGTGGGTGGCACCAACACCTCCTAGGGGACCAATGTAACTCGTAGGAACTCATCGTGCAGCCGCGGGATTGTTGGTTCTAGAATACGACGGTAATTTGCACATTTTTAGACTTAGGCTTAGAAACATAGCGTTAGTGGGTGAAAACCCGAAACAGCCATCGTACGGCCCCTTGGGTGGCATTAACACCTCCCACAGAACGAATTTGACTCGTAGGAAGTAACTGCACAGCCCCGGGACTTCTTGTTTGAGAATATAATGATAATTTGAATATTTCTAGACTTAGGCTAAAAAACATGGCGTTAGTCGGTGAAAACCCGTAACAGCCCCCGTACGGCCCCGTGGGTGGCACCAACACCTCCCACGGGACCAATGTGACTCATAGTAACTGACCACGATGTCCTGGGACTCCCGATTTGAGAGTACGATGGTAATTTGAATATTTCTAGACTGAGGCTTAAAAACATGTCGTTAGTGGGTGAAAACTCGAAACAGCCCCCGTACGGCCCCATGGGTGGCACCAACACCTCCCACGGGACCAATGTGACTCGTAGGAACTGATCGGGAAGTCCCGAGACTCTCGGTTTGAGAGTACGATGATAATTTGAATATTTCTAGACTTTGGCAAAACATGGCGTTAGTGGGTGAAAACCCGAAACGACCCCCTAACGGTTCCGTGGGAGGCACAAACACCTCCCAATGGACCAATGTAGCTCCTAGGAACCGATTGCGCTGTCGCGGGACTCCCAATTTGAGAATACGACGCAAAATTGCATATTTCTAGATTTAGGCATAAAAACATGGCTTTAGAGGGTGAAAACCCGAAATAGCCCCCGAACGGCCCCGTGAGTGGCACCAACACCTCTCACGGGACCATTGTAACTAGTAGGAAGTGACCGCGCTGCCGCGGGACTCCCAGTTTGAGAATACGACGGTAATTTGCAAAATTCTGGAGTTAGGCTTAAAAACATGGCTTTAAAGGCTGAAAACTAGAAACATCCCCCGAACGGCCCCGTTGGTGGCACCAACACCTCCCACGGGACCAATGTGACTCATAGTAACTGACCGCGCAGCCCCTGGACTCCCGGTTTGGAAATACGATGATAATATGTATATTTCTAGTGTTAGGCTTAAACACATGGCTTTAGAGGGTGAAAACCCAAAACAGCCCCCGAATGGCAGTGGGTGACACCAACACCTCCCACGGGACCAATGTGACTCTTAGGAACTGACCGCGCAGCCGCGGGACTCTCGGTTTGAGAATACGATGATAATTTGCATATTTCTAGACTTAAGATTAAAAACATGGTGTTAGAGGGTGAAAAACTGAAACAGCCCCCGAACGGCCCCATGGGTGGCAACAACACCTCCCACGGGACCAATGTGACTCGTAGGAACTGACCACGCAGCCGTGGGACTCCCGATTTCAGAATACGATGGTAATTTGCATATTTCTAGATTTAGGCTTAAAAACATGGCTTTAGAGGTTGGAAACCCGAAACAGACCCCGAACGGCCCCGTAGGGGGGCACCAACACCTTCTACGGGACCAATGTGAATCGTAGGAGCTGACCATGCAGCCGCGGGACTCTCGGTTTGGGAATATGATGGTAATTTGAATATATCTAAACTTAGGCTTAAAAACATGGCGTTAGAGGGTGAAAACCCAAAACAGCCCCCGAACGGCCCCGTGGGTGGCACCAACACCTCCCACGGGATAATTGTGACTCGTACGAACTGACCGAGCAGCCGCGGGACTCCCGGTTTGAGAATACAATGGTAAGTTGAATATTTCTAGATTTAGGCATAAAAACAATTGCGTTAGTGGTTGAAAACCCGAAACATCCCCCGCACAGCCCCGTGGGTGGCACCAACACCTCCCACGGGACCAATGTGACTCGTAGGAACTGATCGCGCAGCGCCGGGTCTCCCGATTTTAGAATACGACTGTAATTTGAACATATATAGACTTAGGCTTAAAAACTTGGCGTTAGTGGTTGAAAACCCGAAACAGCCCCCGTACGGCCCCGTGGGTGGAACCAACACCTCCCACGGGACCAATGTGACTCGTAGGAACTGATTGTGCAGCCGCGAGACACCCAGTTTGAGAATACGACGGTAATTTGAACATTTGTAAACATTGGCTTAAAAACATGGCGTTAGTGCGTGAAAACCCGAAACAGCCCTCGTACGGCCCCGTGGGTGGCACCAACACCTCCCACGAGACTAATGTGACTCATAGTAACTGACCGCGAACTCCCGGGACTCCCGGTTTGAGAGTACGATGATAATTTGAATATATCTAGACTTCGACAAAACATGGCGATTGTGGGTGAAAACCCGAAACAATCCCGAAACGGCTCCGTGGGTGGCACCAACACCTCCCACGGGACCAATGTAACTAGTAGGAACTGACCGCACAGTCGTGGGACTCCCGATTTGAGAATACGACGGTAATTTGTATATTTCTAGACATAGGCTTAAAAACATGGCTTTAGAGGGTGAAAACTCGAAATAGACCCCGAACGGCCCCGTGGGTGGCACCAACACCTCCCACGGGACCAATGTGACTCGTAGAAACTGACCGTTCAATCGCGGGACTCTCAGTTTGAGAATATGATGGTAATTTGTATTTTTCTAGACTTAGGCTAAAAGACATGGCTTTAGAGGGTGAAAATCCGAAATAGTCCCCGAACGGCCCCGTGGGTGGCACCAACACCTCCCACGGGACCAATGTGACTCGTAGGAACAGACCGTGGAGACGCGTGACTCTCGGTTTGGGAATACGACGGTAATTTGCATATTTTTAAACTTAGGCTTAAAAACATGGCGTAAGAGGTTGAAAACCCAAAATAGCCCCCGAACGGCCCCGTCGGTGGCACCAACACATCCCACGGGACCGATATGACTTGTAGGAACTGACCGCGTAGCCGCGGGACTCCCGGTTTGAGAATACGATGGTAATTTGAATATTTTTATACTTAGGCTTAAAAACATGGCATTAGTGGGTGAAAACTCGAAAAAGCCCCCGTACGGCCTCGTGGGTGGCACCAACACCTCCCACGGGACCTATGTGACTCGTAGGAACTGACCGTGCAGACGCGGGACTCCCGATTTTAAAATACGACGGAAATTTGAACATATATAGACTTAGGCTTAAAAACATGGCGTTAGTGGTTGAAAACCCGAAACAGCCCCCGTACGGCCCCGTGGGTGGAACCAACACCTCCCACGGGACTAATGTGACTCGTAGGAACTGATTGTGCAGCCGCGAGACTCCCGGTTTGAGAATACGATGGTAATTTGAACATTTGTAAACATTGGCTTAAAAACATGGCGTTAGTGCGTGAAAACCCGAAACAGCCCTCGTACGGCCCCGTGGGTGGCACCAACACCTCCCACGAGACTAATGTGACTCATAGGAACTGACCGCGAACTCCTGGGACTCCCGGTTTGAGAGTACGACGATAATTTGAATATTTCTAGACTTCGGCAAGACATGGCGATTGTGGGTGAAAACCCGAAACAATCCCGAAACGGCTCCGTGGGTGGCACCAACACCTCCCACGGGACCAATGTAACTAGTAGGAACTGACCGCGCAGTCGTGGGACTCCCGATTTGAGAATGCGACGGTAATTTGTATATTTCTAGACTTAGGCTTAAAAACATGGCTTTAGAGGGTGAAAACTCGAAACAGCCCCCGAACGGCCCCGTGGGTGGCACCAACACCTCCCACGGGACCAATGTGACTCGTAGGAACTGACTGTTCAATCGCGGGACTCCCGGTTTGAGAATATGATGGTAATTTGTATTTTTCTAGACTTTGGCTTAAAGACATGGCTTTAGAGGGTGAAAATCCGAAATAGTCCCCGAACGGCCCCGTGGGTGGCACCAACACCTCCCACGGGACCAATGTGACTCGTAGGAACAGACCGTGGAGACGCGGGACTCTCGGTTTGGGAATACGACAGTAATTTGCATATTTCTAAACTTAGGCTTAAAAACATGGCGTTAGATGTTGAAAACCCAAAATAGCCCCTGAACGGCCCCGTCGGTGGCACCAACACATCCCAGGGGACCGATATGACTCGTAGGAACTGACCGCGTAGCCGCGGGACTCCCGGTTTCATAATACGATGGTAATTTGAATATTTCTAGACTTAGGCTTAAAAACATGGCATTAGTGGGTGAAAACTCGAAAAAGCCCCCGTACGGCCTCATGGGTGGCACTAACACCTCCCACGGAACTAGGGGTGGACAAAAAAAAGACTGACCCGAATGGACCGATTGGACCGAACCGGACCGAACCGAAAATTAAGGCTATTTTGAAACCGGTCCGAAAATCAGTTCACAAAAACTAAAAACCGATTAAACCGGTCCGGTCCGCGGTCCACTATATTAAAAGACCGATTTGGACCGGACCGGACCGATTCCCATATATATATAATAAAAATAATGTTATTTTGTTTCTTATGTATAGTTTTTGAATTAATGTATATAACTTATGAATTTAATTTGGAACATTTTATATATGTATAGACATTTTTTTATTTGGGTTAAAAAACCCATGTAAATATCACTTGGAGTTTTGAGTATTATTTTTTTGTATATATATTTGTGAGAAAAATAGATAAAAACATTCATAAAATGTACATATATATAAAATAGGGTCAGGACCGAATTTTACCCCGGACCGGACCGAAAAAAGCCTGGACCGAATTAGTAGGTTAACCGAATTAATCGGTCCGGTCTCGGTCCAAAAAGATTGAGGACCGAATATTCGGTCCGGTCCAAAAAATACGCAAAACCCGGACCGGACCGGACCGTGCCCACCCCTACACGGGACCTATGTGACTCGTAGGAACTGACCGTGCAGACGCGGGACTCCTGATTTGGGAATATGATGATAATTTGCATATTTTTAAATGCAGGCTTAAAAACATGGCGTAAAGTGGGTGAAAACCTGAAACAGCCCCCGAACGGCCGCATGGGTGGCACCAACACCTCACACGGGACCAATGTAACTCGTAGGAATTGATCGCGCAGCCGCGGCACTCCCGGTTTGAGAATATGATGGTAATTTGTATTTTTCTATACTTTGGCTTAAAAGCATGGCTTTAGAGAGTGAAAACTCGAAACAGCCCCTGAACGACCCCGTGGGTGGCACCAACACCTCCCACGGGACCAATATGACTCGTAGGAACTGATCGCGCAGCCTCGGAACTCCCAATTTGAGAATACAACGATAATTTGAATATTTCTAGACTTAGGCTTAAAAACATGGCTTTAGAGGGGGAAAACCCGAAATAGCCCCCGAACGGCCCCGTGGGTGGCATCAACACCTCCCACGGGACCAATGTAACTCGTAGTAACTGATCGCGCATCCACGGGACTCCCAGTTTGAGAATACGACGGTAATTTGAACATTTCTTGACTCAGGCTTAAAAACATGGCTTTAGTGGTTGAAAACCCGAAACAGCCCCCGTACGGCCCCGTGGGTGGCACCAACACCACCCACGGGACCAATGTGACTCTTAGTAACTGACCACTAAGTCTTGAGACTCCCGGTTTGAGAGTTCGATGGTAATTTGCATTTTTCTAAACTTAGGCTTAAAAACATGCCGTTAGTGGGTGAAAACCCGAAACAACCCCCGAACGGCCCCGTGGGTGGCACCAACACCACCCACGGGGCCAATGTAACTCGTAGGAACTTACTGCACAACCACGGGACTCACAGTTCGAGAATACGATGGTAATTTGCATATTTCTAGACTTGAGCTTAAAAACATGGCTTTAGAGGGGGAAAACCCGAAACGACCCCCGAACGGCCCCGTGGGTGGCACCAACACCTCCCACGGGACCAATGTAACTCGTAAGAACTGACTGCGCAGCAGCGGGACTCCCGGTTTGAGAATACGATTGTAATTTGCATAATTCTGGAGTTAGGCTTAAAAACATGGCGTTAGTGGGTAAAACCCAAAACAACCCCCGAACGGCCCCGTGGGTGGCATCAACACCTCCCACGGGACCAATGTGACTCGTAGTAACTGACCGCTAAGTCTCGGGACTCCCGGTTTGAGAGTACAATGGTAATTTGAATAGTTCTAGACTTTGGCAAAACATGGCGTTAGTGGGTGAAAACCCGAAACAACCCCCGTACGGCTCCGTGGGTGGCACCAACACCTCCCACGGAACCAATGTAACTAGTAGGAACTGACCGCGCAGTCGTGGGACTCCCGATTTGAGAATACGATGGTAATTTGTATATTTCTAGACTTACGCATAAAAATATGGATTTAGAGGGTGAAAACTCGAAACAGCCCCCGAACGGCCCCTTGGGTGGCACCAACACCTCCCACGGGACCAATGTGAATCGTAGGAACTGACCGTTCAATCGCGGGACTCCCGGTTTGAGAATATGATGGTAATTTGTATTTTTCTAGACTTAGGCTTAAAGACATGGCTTTAGAGGGTGAAAACCCGAAATAGCCTCCGAACGGCCCCGTGGGTGGCACCAACACCTCCCACGGGACCAATGTGACTCGTAGGAACAGACCGTGGAGACGCGGGACTCTCTGCTTGGGAATACGATGGTAATTTGCATATTTCTAAACTTAGGCTTAAAAACATGGCGTTAGATGTTGAAAACCCAAAATAGCCCCCGAACGGCCCCGTCGGTGGCACCAACATATCCCAGGGGACCGATATGACTCGTAGGAACTGACCACGTAGCCGCGGGACTCACGGTTTGAGAATACGACGGTAATTTGAATATTTTTATACTTAGGCTTAAAAACATGGCATTAGTGGGTGAAAACTCGAAAAAGCACCCGTACGGCCTCGTGGGTGGCACTAACACCTCCCACGGGACCTATGTGACTCGTAGGAACTGACTGTGCAGACGCGGGACTCCCGATTTGGGAATATGACCGTAATTTGCATATTTCTAAACTCAGGCTTAAAAACATGGCGTAAAGTGGGTGAAAACCTGAAACAGCCCCCGAACGGCCGCATGGGTGGCACCAACACCTCACACGGGACCAATGTAACTCGTAGGAACTGATCACGCAGCCGCGGCACTCCCGGTTTGAGAATATGATGGTAATTTGTATTTTTCTATACTTTGGCTTAAAAGCATGGCTTTAGAGAGTGAAAACTCGAAACAGCCCCTGAACAGCCCCGTGGGTGGCACCAACACCTCCCACGGGACCAATATGACTCGTAGGAACTGATCGCGCAGCCTCGGAACTCCCAATTTGAGAATACAGCGATAATTTGAATATTTCTAGACTTAGGCTTAAAAATATGGCTTTAGAGGGAGAAAACCCGAAACAGCCCCCGAACGGCCCCGCGGGTGGCACCAACACCTCCCACGGGACCAATGTAACTCGTAGTAACTGATCGCGCATCCACGGGACTCCCAGTTTGAGAATACGATGGTAATTTGAACATTTCTTAACTCAGGCTTAAAAACATGGCTTTAGTGGTTGAAAACCCAAAACAGCCCCCGTACGGCCCCGTGGGTGGCACCAACACCACCCACGGGACCAATGTGACTCTTAGTAACTGACCGCTAAGTCCTGGGACTCCCGGTTTGAGAGTTCGACGATAATTTGCATTTTTCTAAACTTAGGCTTAAAAACATGGCGTTAGTGGGTGAAAACCCGAAACAACCCCCGAACGGCCCCGTGGGTGGAACCAACACAACCCACGGGGCCAATGTAACTCGTAGGAACTTACTGCGCAACGACGGGACTCACGGTTTGAGAATACGACGGTAATTTGCATATTTCTAGACTTAGGCTTAAAAACATGGCTTTAGAGGGGGAAAACCCGAAACGACCCCCGAACGGCCCCGTGGGTGGCACCAACACCTCCCACGGGACCAATGTAACTCGTAGGAACTGACCGCGCTGCCGCGGGACTCCCGGTTTAAGAATACGATGGATATTTGCATAATTCTGGAGTTAGGCTTAAAAACATGGCGTTAGTGGGTGAAAACCCAAAACAACCCCCGAACGGCCCCGTGGGTGGCATCAACACCTCCCACGGGACCAATGTGACTCGTAGTAACTGACCGCTAAGACCTGGGACTCCCGGTTTGAGAGTATAACGGTAATTTGAATATTTCTAGACTTTGGCAAAACATGGCGTTAGTGGGTGAAAATCCGAAACAACCCCCGAACGGCTCCGTGGGTGGCACCAACACCTCCCACAGACCAATGTAACTCGTAGGAACTGTTCACGCAGCCGTGGGACTCACAATTTGTGAATACGACTGTAATTTGTTTATTTCTAGACTTAGACTTAAAAACATTGATATGTTGATAATTTTAACTCATATATGCAATTTTTCAGCTTGATTAATTTTTTTGTAAAACTACTTGGTTACTGATTTTTTTTTGGTATCCTATGATTTGCAGGATTTTGGCACTTGGAACAAATGAAGGAGGCAATGGTTTGCAACATGAATATTATGTTTTTTATGTGTTACAGCCGTGCGGACTTTTATTGTTTAGTTTTATGGCCGTGCGGACTTTTATTGTTTAGTTTTATGGTCGTGCGGGCTTTTATAATTTGATAATTGAATTTTATGGCCGTGCGGACTTTATAATAAGCAGGTTTTACATTTACAGGGTTTGGAATGTCAAAAAAATAGAGGAAACTCTGCCCAAATTTTTTTGGGTCTGTGAATTATTAAGAGTTGTAATATTTTTAAGTTTGTATATATATTTGTTTATTAGCAACGTTCTCGATTTGCAATTTGTGATTTTTTTTATTGTTTTGCCAATAATAAATATTTGTAACACCTCGTACGTGTTCAACGTTACACGTAGCAACCGACGGTGCACTCACAGGACCCCCAATTTTAGGATTTGATCAAAAAAATACATTTTTATAAAAATTTTAGTTATTTTTATTTTTTTCGTCGTGCATAAAAATGGTCGCGGCCAAAGTCCGCAACCATTTTTTTTCTTTTTTTCGTCACGGTTGTGGGTCGCGGCCCAAGTCCGCGACCAATTTGTCACGGTTGTGGGTCACGGACTTGGGCCACGACCATTTTTTTTTTATTTTTTTTGGTCACGGTTGTTGGTCGCGGAATTTGGCCGCGACCAATTTGTCATGGTTGTGGGTTACGGATGAGGGCCGCGACCAATTTTTTTAAAAAAAATTTGTCACGGCCGTGGGTCGCGGACTTTGGCCGTGACCAATTTGTCAAGGTTGTGGGTCACGGACGAGGACCGCGACCCGTCACGGCATGGGTCACGACCCAAGTCCGCGACCATCTACCGTGACCCCCTCTAGGCTGTGACCATTTTTTGGTCACGGACTTGGGCCGCGACCCACGAAATTGGTCACGCCCGAAATGGTCACGACCCAAGTCCGTGACCCACAGTTTTGGTCAGGGATTTTGGCCGTGACCAATCGTCAATTTTGGTGTAATGACACCAAGTACGGATTCATACATTATAATCAAATTAACCAATGTCCCATAATGCGAACCCCAACATGTATCACAGGCATGCTTCACGCTAGTTGCTTGATTTAATCCTCGACCACTTGATATAACACCACTAACCAATTGATATTTAATTCGCTTCGCCTCTTTCTCTCGCAAAATGTTGTGACGCTTATAAGATGCACCCATAATGTTCACTACATTATTAACTATGAAGAAGAAGTCATCAATGTGTTTAAGATCTTTCGCAACTTTTACAAGTGCCAACTGAAGTTGATGTGCAAAGCAATGTACATAGAATGCTGAATTGTTCTCCTTCAAAACAAGTGATTTAAGTCCATTATACTCACCTTGCATGTTACTTTCCCCATCGTAACCTTGTCCCTGCAAATTTTTTACACTCAAGTTATGTTTGTTGAAAAATTGATCGAGTGACGCTTTTAATGATTTAGCAGTAGTGCCGGGAACATGTACCATACCCATGAATCTTTCCATCACAAAACTCATTTTATCCACATAACGCACTACAATTAACATTTGTTCTTTAATTGATACATTACATGCTTAGTCAATTAATATCGTAAATATATCTCCAATAAAATCTTTTAATATTGTATTAGTAATCTCACTCGCAATTGCATTTACTACATCTTTTTAAATGTCAGGAGATGTCAGTTTATGATTACCCGGTGCATTTTTAAGAACTACTTTGTTAACTAATACATCTCTTTTAGCAAGCCATTCTAAAAGTTCAAGAAAGTTACCTTTATTCATCGAGTCCTCCGATTCATCATGAGAACGAAAAGATAAGGCTTGTCGCAAAAAAAATCGAATCACATCAATTGTTGAAATTAACCATAGACGATAATCATCTTCACACTCCTTCGATTGCTTATCAAATAGTGCCGCAATATGTTGATTTTGATTCAATAAATTTTGAGACTTCATGTACGCCGCATTATGACCCTCACTATTAACATACTTTTGTAGTCGATTTTTTTGTCTCCAATTGTCAAAACCACCTCTAACAAAAGCATCATTTTTATTTCTGTCCGAGGATTCTAAACAAAATAAATAATAAGGCAAACAAAATGCCGCATCCTTTGAAACTCTATGTTCCAACCAACTACCAAATTGGGTAAACCAATCCGAAATGAAACGTCGATCCTTTTCTCCCATGGATTTTTTAGGATAAAGAGGCATAAAGGGTTGATAAGGACCCATTTGCAAATATGCTAGTCTAACATTGTCTTGATCATTCGTATCGTAATCTTAAATGCATGGTCGTAATCAAGGATCCGATGGAAGATTAGTCAAGTCAACTTCAATGCCAGTTCGATACACTCTTGAAGGTTCTTCTTAGATAACTTTGGTTGTAAGTGGCGTGACATTATCGATAGGAGATACTTCTATACGAGCTTTTTTGGAGAAATAGTTATCAAGAGACTGCAATAAAAAAATTAATATAGAGTGTATACATAACACATATGTATACATATAAATATGCTTTTTTCGAACTAAGATTCAGACCAAAATTTTCAATGTTAGATGAATTTAACAGGATATATATATATATATATATATATATATATATATATATATATATATATATATATATATATATATATTTAGAGAGAGAGAGAGAGAGAGAGAGAGAGAGAGCATATAACGGTGAGAAATGTATTCCTTACATAAGGTCCTTCCAAAAGCATAATTGGATATACATATAACTTATATATATCTTCAATTTTTTGTTGATTAGATATTAATTTCAATTGCTATTTGTGTTCTTTACAATCATTTTGAGCTCGGTATGATTTCATACACAGGCAGAGCCAGCGGCGGAGCGAGAATAGAGCTGGGGGGATGCACGTGCATCTCCCATGGAAGGATTATTATAGGCTCAAAATATAAGAGAACAGCAGAGGCTCGCTGTTAGGGAAGGTTGTCCATAAAGTTATGGTGTCTTATTATAGGCTCTTTATATAGATTAAACCTTTAGATATATTTTAAGTTTCTACATGTTTTTGCTAAGCTTCATTGGAAACTTGTGGTAGCTTTGCTAATGATGTCTATGTTCAACTTCCCTAATTAAGTGGCCTACCTGAACTGTTGTTGGTTGCAATTCAGCTCGAGAATGTATTCCTGATGAAGTATACAACTTTACGGTCTTATTCTTCATTATGTGCTGATACAATTTGTGTCCCGGAATATGAGTACAAAGCTATTCACAATTATAAAGTAAGGGAAAATATATATTTAACCCTGAAATTTGGTGATTTTGAGACTTTAAGCTTGAAGTTTCAATTTTTGCAATGTCAACCCTAAATTACCTTAAGTGAATTAGTCCCCACCCTCAGCCTGAAATCATTAATGAACTGCTTATTTCCATTCCTATGTGGAATCTTTGTCAAATTGGAGTCTAATAACAAAAAAAACGTCAAAATTTCCTCTCTTCATTTTGGTATTGAGATGCACATGTGGGTTACTCGTATGTCTTTCCTCCCCTTTCGCATCAAGTATTATAAGGACTTACTAAAGACATTCAGGGATTCCCAAAACTCCGGGGTTAGTATGCTCTATTTTTTCTGTTTAAATTTTATTAGAATTTTAGTGGTTAATTGTTATCCATGAATTTAATTTGCAGACGAAAACAGATATGGGTCCTTCCTATGGTTTGATCCTCCGATTTTTTCTCTAGGACAAACAATACTTGTCCTATGAGTGTGGTTTATGCGTTAGAGATACACATAAAGAAGATGAGATGAAGAGAAGTGGATGGGTTGTCTTTATTGTGTCTTGGGTCATTATAGTTTTCCCATATCATATTTTGTTTGAAATTGATGATAAGAAAGGGCATCTTGAACTAATGTAATGTATTTAAGATGTCAATTTTCTTGGCATTTGATGTAGGTGGCTAATTTATGTACCATACTTTTAGTCCTATTCTAGTACCCTGCATATAAAATGTAACTAACTCACTGTAGTTAATGTTCTATTGGTAATTTTACTAATGCGTTCAATGATCCAAATAGTGAAGCCAAAATCTTGCTAGCGTCAACAAAGTGTTGTCAAAAGGGGATTAGTCTTGCTGGGTCATCAAGAATGATTCTAATGTGATTGTTTTGTCGATAAAGTTGATATTAAACAAGGATTTGCTATTTCCACTCTCACAAACATTATATCTTGGCTCATTTTTAGTTCGTGTTCATTGTAGTACAATACGCAATCATACTTGCATGCATTAATAGATCTTTACTTCAAACTCAAACCTTTCAAGCCTTCTTCATGGTTGGATAATTATTTGATAACGTGTTCTCATTTAGAAGAACGTCTTTAGACTACTTAAGAATTTTGGTTACGCCGTTGCCCAAAAAATCATACTAACTCTTCAAATTATGAAAAACGATCATTGCATACAATATCGTGTGATCTTCATCGCAATTTTTATACAAAGATCTAACTGCATTGGATTTCAACTGTATGTATTCTCGATCTTCGGTTAATTCAGCATTAACTTTTTCATTTACATGGTCATAATGAATATTATCTGAATCTATAGGCGGGTGGTTTTGATGGTGGTGGACTCTGTAAGCATCATAAATTAGGTCGGTCAAAGTACGATGTGCTAGCAAATCATTCACCATTTTTACCTAGACAAGTTTCGATAATTCTTCTAGAACATATGGTACATTCTTATCCCCATGGAATGTCTTAATCTTATAGTCTGACGACATACTCTACCTTAGCAAATGCAAGTAAATGTCTTCTAAAGACTTAAAATTGTCGTTCATACAAAGGGTGCATGGACATGGGAACTTGTCACTGTTGAGATTTAGATTTTCATACTTCTCAGTTAATAATTTATGAAAATTCATTTAATCCAAGCATTCAATTAATATGAAACAAAACCAAACAAATTAGGATGTCATTAAATCCCAGAAAATTAAAATTAAAACGAATTAAGATGTCATTACATATCCCATTAAATTAAAATAATTACAAACTTATCCCAGAATATGAAAATAAAACATTAATCATTGCACAATCTTCGCCGACAAATAAGTTGGCTAGGCCACATATGCCTTCTTTTACTCGATAAATGTAGTTTCTCACCCAAATGATCAATAACACACCCTCCTATTCGTAACCCTAATAGATTTTGTCCACTAATATATTAGCCTCACATTTTCTCAAAGAATGATCATTCACACTTGTTCCCAGAATCGTAGAAATGATCGTGCACTGCCCAATGAACCTGCTATTGGTCATGTTCCTTATATAAACTTCTCGGCATAGTCACCGTGGAAATAAGATGACGATTCTCAGAAAGAGGGTGCAGTTGGTCCAGATGCATGAGGGAAATGTTCAAGGAGGTATTTGGGAGGGGAAATCTTGAGGCATGAATTGAGACCCGTTTTGTTGTTAATGAAGCATTTGGCACAATCCTTTGATTTCTTTCGCTAGTTGTTCCGATGTATAGTTAACAAAACCAATGTCTGTCTAAAGACCTGAAACTTCCTCTTTCCCATTTCCCATTTCTTCCGTCTGGTTCGACATATGACTCCTCACCGGAGTGAGCAGCTCCAATACAAGTGCGGTGTGTAATAATTTAGTCCTTGGTATCTTGGAGCTCACACATCTTATCCTCCGCCTTTTAACCTTCTCAAGTACCTTCGATAGGGCATCTAACTCAATGTCATGATGGTTGCAATTGTCCTCATGCCATCTATCGTTTTCGGTAGTATAATAATATATTTAGGACAATAATTTCACATTATTTTATTATAGTGTGTATATGATCATTAAATTCAAACTCACTAGAGTTAGAGCCAATGTGTTTATGAATTTATTGGTATGTTTATCCTGTCGAGCATGTAAGTACATATTGACCCCATTAGGTTTTGTCCCTTCTTTTGGAGTCCCTAGGTCCTCTCCACCTATTCATCCTTCAAATCATTATATGATTTGGACCCAATATTGTGGACATCACCCGTTCTCTCTATTTTTCTCCCTTGGGGAAGTTTTTTTTCTTCCTAACCTCTTTCTTTAAGAAGTCGTTCCATTGGCTGACGAGTAGTTCAACATTTTGCGGAACATAAATAAGTTCCTTTTATTAAAGTTAATTAGGTCATATTTTTTTTCTTTTCGGATTAGTACCATTAGAAAATATTGTTGACCCAATAAGTCTCATTAGAAAACAAGTATTAAATATTTAGTACATGTGCAACTTGTGCTAAATATATAATATATATTACTACCTCTTACGCAAATATGAATTATTTGTTAGGTTCAAGAATGTATGACCAAATTTATCAAAAATGTATGATCCATTTGGAACATCTTTCTAGTGAGGATCACTTGTAGGAGTCCTAATTTACTAATAGATTTGGATTTAATTTTTTTCTCTACGATATGGAGGGAGTTTATTTTTTGGAAAATGTGGTAGCAGCGTATGATTTTGTAATTTTCTATTATTTTTAAAATTTTAGTGTAATTTTCATAACTGAATATATCTGAGCTATAATGTATTTTGGGGAAAATACCATGGCTGATTGTGTTAAATAATACATACTTGCCATAAGGATAGCAGAATAAAACGCAAAAAATATTAGCTATTCTGAATAATAGTGTTAGCCATCCAAATAATTCAATTTTCAACTGTCCATGGTTCCCTTACATAGCAACGTGTTTGCCTTCTATAGTATAGTCCGGATAATCTTGTTTTTTTAAGGAAGTCAACGACTAATTAAAAATTGGAAAGGCTTCACATGGGTTTGTCTTATTCAAGTAATTTTGCACTCTATAGCTAATTACTAATTATAGCACAAACATTTGTGGTCTTTCAACTACTAGACGATGGTTGTAACTCTGATGAGTGTTGTTGCTGAAGGACTCTTGGGCAAAGTACTCTCACTTGCGGCTAACGAGGTGAACTGAAATGAGGGGGTTTAAGGATGAACTGAAAAGGCTCCAGGAGAGGTTGGAAATGATTCGAGCTTTACTTTCTGATGCTAGAGTAAGAAACTCAAGATAACCATTGTGCAATGTTGGCTGAAACAACTCGAGGCTGTAGCATTCGATGTTGATGCTACGTTGAATAAGTTCACGTACGAATTTCTTCGACGGAAGGTGGAGAATCAAAACAGGAGCAAGGTACGCGATTTATTTTCAACCTCTAAAAAGTTGGGTATTGGTAGAGATATTGTGAAAAGGTGTGGTGGTCTACCATTAGCGATAAAGGTTGCAAGGTGTTTTTTCCACTTTAAGAAGTCTGAAAGTGAGTGGAGTCAAATACTAGACTCACTCATATAAGTGGAGAAGTCCTACCCAACTTAAGGTTGAGTTACAACCATTTTAGAGTAGTCATCTTAAAAACATTGTTTTGCAAGTTCTATTTTTCTAAACGATACCATGTTTGGAAAAATTGTTTTGATACAACTTTGGATGACTCTTGGATTGCTTCATCCTCGAAATGGGGTGATTTAGTGATAGAGGATGTGGGTAACCACTATTTTAATACATTGTTGTTGAATTCCCTACTACAAGATGTGCTTATATAAATGGTATCATTAGTTGCAAGATGCACAGTCTTATGCATGATCTTGCACGGCATACATCGGGGAATTATTCTTTCACATTAGAGTCGGGCGTTAACGTGGATGATTCTTCTAAGGTTGTGCATTTATCATTGACCTCTACTAGTGGGGTACTAAAAATTTTAAATACAAGTTTTCAAAGGTTGCAAGCACTAATTTTGAAGGGAGGTCTCACTGGCAACACACTGTCTAAATTCAAATTCTTACGCGTTCTAATTTTAATTAACAATAATATCAAAGAGTTGTCAGGTTTTATAGGGGAACTGATACATTTGAGGTATCTTGACACCTTAAAGACTAGTTTATGTAGCCTGTCAAACACCATCACAAAACTCTATAATTTGCAGACTTTTGAGAATGAACCATCTGGAAGAGCTTCCAAAGAAGTTTGGGAACTTGGTTAACTTGGTGCAGATTTATATTGACTCATTTAAGGGTTGTCAGATTAGGAAGTAAGATATCCATACTTTGGTATTTTATTGGCCTTACATTAGAATAAGGCAAAGAATACAATGATGATTCTGTCTTGGAAGGTGTTGAATCTCACTCCAGTTTGAAAAGGTTTAAGGATTGAAAACTCTAGGAGTGTAAAATTTGCATCTTGGATGATGATGGATTGTCAGTCATTGCAAGTACTTCACAATTTGATGAAGATAAAACTGAAGAACTGCAATGCATGTGATCAAATCCCAGCATTGGGTCACCTTCCATATCTCAAGGTTGTTGAGATAATTTGGATGAGTAATGTGAAGCATATTGGTCCTGAATTCTTTGGAAATGCTACGATTGGTGATGGTGTGAGTAGTAGCAGTAGTTACGATAATATTTCCAGGATGGAGAGAACTCACTCTAAAGGAAATGCAAAGTCTAGATGAATGGTCCGAAGCAGAGAACCCGTCGCTGGTATTTCCTTGTCTTGAGGTATTGAAGATTGAGAGTTGTAGAAGATTGAAAATGCTCTCGAGTCATTTTCCAACCGGTAAGGATTTGAGTATTCAGAATATCAACAGCCTGACACTAATCAGCAAGCTGACCTCTCTCACATCGCTGCATCTACAAGAGGTGGAAGTCTCAGATATTCAGTTTGTGTTAAAGGAGTTATTGGGGAAAAATGCGTCACTTGAGAATTTGAGCATTGCAAGAAGCCCTGCTGTGGTGTCTCTTCCATACTTGCGAGATCTTAAAAAATTGGCACTTTGGGGGTTATGGGAGGAGTTGAAATATTATTTTCCCTTGATTTCCTCCACATCAGAGGATGGGGATGATGATATCCAACAACAGCTACAACATCTGGAGTTGGGAGGCAGGGCCGGCCCAAGGGGTAGGCCAATGAGGCAACCGCCTTGGCCCCCAAATTTGATATAAATTTTTAGGCCCAAATTTTTTATTAGTATGCTATATAAATTTTAAGGCCAAATTTTTTATTAGTATGCTGTATAAATTTTTAGGCCCAAAATTCCTTAAACTAAAAGCCCATTAACACCCCTCTATTCTTTATACCCAAAATAAACCCTACCTACCTTTATTTGGCAGCCGTTTCTCTCTCTTCTCTCATTCCCTCAAGAGGCCGTTTCTCTCTCTTCTCTCATTCCTTCAAGAGGTTTGTTGTTTTTTCCATATAATGTTATTAATTTTTTTATGTTTTGTCTTTTAATAAATTAGGTTGCTTTTTTTTTTAGTTAACTTAATCAAATATGTTATTAATAAAATCTGTTAATAAAATTAGGTTGCGTTTTTTTTTAGTTAACTTAATAAAATCTGTTAATAAAATTAGGTTGCGTTTTTTTTTTTTTTAGTTAACTTAATAAAATCTGTTAATAAATTAGGTTGCGTTTTTTTTTTTTTTAGTTAACTTAATAAAATCTGTTAATAAAATTAGGTTGCGTTTTTTTTTTATAGTTAACTTAATAAAATTTGTTAATAAAATTAGGTTGCGTTTTTTTTTTTTTAGTTAACTTAATAAAATTTGTTATTAATAAAATCTGTTAATAACATTAGGTTGCGTTTTTTTTTTTTTTAGTTAACTTAATAAAATCTGTTAATAAACATAGGTTGCGTTTTTTAGTTACTTTTTTTTTATCCGGCCTTATTTAATAAAATCTGTTATTAATATGTCATTGACTAAAAAAAATATTAAAAAAGAGTACAACCTGATTAGTAATATTTTTTAAGTTAACTAAAACAAAAATATTGCAACCTAATTTATTAAAAGAAAAAACATTAAAAAACTAAAAACATTAAAAAAGAGTACAACCTGATTTATGTTTGTTTTTTGTTCTAAATGTTGTTTATTATTATTTATTTTTTGTTCTAAATGCTGTTATGTTTGTCCTAAATGTTAATGTTTTTTGTGTAATAAGTTCATGATGTTAATTTTTTTAATGTATTTTCAGGATCTTTTTAACGAGGAAAGGCTTTCAAGTTTGATTTACAAATTCAGCAAATCAGGTTCCATTTACAAGTATATTTGAGTCATTTCCTATTATATATTTGAGTAATTTCCTATTATCTTGTAAAAATACAAAAATATATATTTTGCATAAAAAAAAATTATTATATAAAAGGCCCAATTTTACAAGTTTGCCTTGAGCCCCAAAAACTATGGGGCCGGCCCTGTTGGGAGGTTGGCCAGAGATCAAGTCTCTGCCGGTGCAACTTAAGCACACCTCTGCCATAACATATTTGAAATTAGACTTGTTTAATGGCATGGAGGCTCTCCCGAAGTGGCTGATAAAACTCTCATCTCTTCAATATCTTTCAATTAAGAATTGCGAGAATCTGAAGTATATGCCCCCAGTTAATGCGATGCAATGCAATGCCTCACATACTAAACACATTGGAAATTTACAATTCTCCTCTTCTTATTGAAAGATGCACCAAAGGAACCTGCCGACAGTGGAACAAGATTGCCCATATTCCTGCTATCAAGATTAATGGAACTATATGGTAAGTCAGTTACCCATATCTTACGTTCACTATTTCTAACAACCACATTTCTCATACATATTTTCTGTTTTGTTTTGTCCTCTGCTGTTCTATAGGATCTCATCCTTATGTGGTAAGTCAGTTACCCATGTCTTACGTTCACTATTTCTAAACACCAATTTTTTACATACATATTTGCTCATCCTTATGATTACAATAAACTCAGCATCTCTCTCTCTCTCTCTCTCTCTCATATATATATATATATATATATATATATATATAAGACTCACACGGGGCACAAGCAAGGGCGGAGGCAGGATTCGTACGAGGGGTGGGCTGATATTTTTGAATTAGTGTACTTACCAATTATCACCCCCCCACCGCACCCCCCACCCCGGGTGTCGGTAGCGTGTTTTAGAGCAGTCAAATTCATATCGGTAATATTATCGATGCTCAATTCATATACAGTGGAAATAGAAACACAATTTATGCTTGTGTAATCTATTTTGAGCGCTTGTAAGTGCTATTGGAGAGGCTTTTTCTCTATCTACTAATAAAATATTTTTATTACAAAAAAAAAGTGTAATCTATTTTGAAGATTTCTTTAATTGTAATGTAATTATTTTTATGTAATTATCGAAAAATTAACTAAATTTGTGTCTTAAAAAAATATTAGTATATTGTGCGTTCTTTGTGAAATTAGAAATATATATAATTATTGCTTAACAATATAATTTGGTTTAAATTATGATCATTTGAGGATTTATATTCTTTTTAGGCATTGACAAAAAATATAACTTCTACTCTTTGGACTGAATCTATAGTCATATTATATATTTTTAAATATCACATTATTAATTTCGTTATTATTTTATAACTCTTACACATAAATAGATATTTATAGTTTGTACTGTTAATTTTAAACGGATACCAAGTCGCTTGAGAGATATTTTTTCTCTTTTAGTTTTGTCATTAACCTCTAGGATAATGAGCAGCTCAGTGTTGTTATGAACACTAAGTCGCTTGAGAAACAATATCTCTTATAATAAAGGAACATCACTTTAATTATTGAGTAACTCCATGTGGCATGCAATTAGGTGGGCTAGCTAATAGGATGGGATACATAGTTAATAAACCATTAGCTGAAGTTCAAAATTTGCCCTGGACTACCCAGGGCTGAATCTGCCATTGGGCATGAGCACGATTAATAATTAAGATATGGAGTAGATGAAGGATGGTCCATGGACACTTCTAAAAAGGTGACTGATGTGAATCAAGAATGCGAAAGCGTTATTGTTACACTACACAACTATTAACAACACAGCAACTACACTACGCAGCAACAACAACAACAACAACAACAACTAAAATAAATGAAGTGGGTTTCTTTCTATCTCTATTCTCAATTCTCAATATTAAAGGTTGAGTACAAATGAGGGCCAAGGGGCCTATTTATAGGAGAAGTTAGCTTGCTAATCAAGCTATTACCCAAAATGACTAAAAGGGGCAACTACTAACTCAAAATAACATATTCGTCCCAAACATACTTGGAAACTAATAAGACACTAAAAATACAGGAAAATTACAATTAAACCCTACACTAAAAATGCAAAATAAAAGATAGTATTCTCCCGTAGGCACAACCACGCGCCACGTGTCGCTAGAGATCGCATGCACATCATTTTCCCCGTCTTCGAAAAAGCTCATCCTCAAGCTTGGAGGGTGAGTCATCAATGCCACATGAATACGTGTAGGGACAAGTGTTATCTTCCAAAGTAAAGCAAAACCTCAAATCAAATCCAATCACGTAAATGAACCGGTTGAACTTCGATCAGACCCATGTAGACCTTCAACAAATGGGCTAATATATTCAAATCTCAATGAGGCCTCCCTACAGAATCTGAGCAACCAAAAATTGAAGACCACTCGGCCTTATCAACACCAGAGGCACATGGTTGCAACTTGGCTTGATGGACCCTTAAATCTGACCGGGCGGTACCTCCAGCGACCGCACCTTTGCGAGTACGATGGTGAAATAAAAGAAATGAAGGCAGCGACATCCCAGAAAGTCGAGCCCAAAAATGGTAAATAGTCGAAAAATATATCCCAGGTGGGTACATTTCTCATGGAAGTCATATGTCGTGTCAAAAATTGATCGGAACAGAGGTCAATAGGGCGGGTGAGATCGTGTTGAAGTAGAGCAGACTCGATTTGGATTGGATTTACTTGTGGTTGGGCATTAATGAGTAGGAAAGGGGTAAAAATGGGGTTAAGAGGGGGTGGGGCTGTTTTGGGATTAAAAAAATGGGCTAGGGTTTGGTATTTGGGTTTGAGGACAAATAGGAGTTGGGTTTAGGTGTTGGGCTAGGTATGTGGGCCGGTAAGAGGGCAACAAGGGGCAGTCGACTGCCATTAAGGCTGGACGACCTCCGGTGGAGGAGATCGGAGCAGATCGAGGGCCAGGGGAAGTGAGTTGGTGGTTGGAAGAGGGTTTAGGCCTTGGATGGCATGGGGGAAAGGGTCGGTGGGGTTGGAGTGAGTTCTAGGTGGTGGCCGACCTAGGGTTTGGGTGGTCCGGTAAATTCTGGGCATGAGCCGGCAAGGGGAAGGTTTTGTTTTGGCCTAGGGTTTGGTCAGTAGGGGCTGGAGAGATGTTAGTGCTATTTTGGGGGGCTCGGGGCGTTGTGGAGGAGGAACCGGCGCCGAGAATGGGTTTGGGAGACTTGTCGGTGGTCGAACGGGGGTTGGGTGGCTGGGCGAAGGAAGTCGACTGGCGTGGGAAGGGTTCCGGCCCCCTTTCTGGGGTATCTCCGGCAGGGGTTTGGTCGGAAGTTAGAAAAAGGGTGGGGAAGCTAGGTTTTGAGGGTTCTTGGGTGGGGTTTGTATTTTCTTGAATTTTTTTGGGTTAGGGTTTTAATTTTGGGTTGGTTATTGGGAAAAAAAATTGAAGACGAAGATTCATGTAATCGGGGTGGTGGTTGTGTAGCGGTAGGAGGTGGAGATGGAGGTGGGGAAGCTAAAAGAGGTGGTATTCCCCCTTTTAGTGGTGATGGAATCTTTTCGACATTTATCAATCTTTCGATTGAAGAGTTTACGGAGTTTGAATCTTTACTCGTGACCCGCTTCACGCACCCCGACAAACACCAAGAACAAACCTTACTCTGATACCAATTTGATGTGAATCAAGAATGCGGAAGCGTTATTGTTACACTACACAACGACTACACTACACATTGACTACACTACACAACAACAACAACAACAACAACAACAACAACAATAACAACAACTGAAAGAAATGAAGTGGGTTTCTTTCTCTCTCTATTCTCAATTCTCAATATTAAAGGTTGAGTACAAATGAGGGCCAAGGGGCGTATTTATTAGAGAAGTTAGCTTGTTAATCAAGTTATTACCCAAAATGACTAAAATGGGAAACTACTAACTAAAAATGACATATTAGTTCCAAATATACTTGGAAACTAATAAGACACTCAAAATAAAGAAAAATTACAATTAAACTCTACACTAAAAATGCAAAATAAAAGATAGTCTTCTCCCGTAGGCACAACCACGTGCCACGTGTCGCTAGAGATCGCATGCACATCAGTGACGTGTCCTTGTCTGTGTCGGACACCGACATTCTGCCGACATTCACCCGAAATTCGGTCATGTGTCCGACAATCCTTTTATGTGTTCATAATTTAAATATAAAATTAATGTGTCCGATCCTTAATTTCATGCGTCCGAAATTAATTTTTGTGTGTCCGATATTTGTTTGCACATGTCTATACCTAATGTATAAGTATATAATATTTTAAATTAAATTGGTGGTATTGTTTTAGGCACCATCCATTAATAAATATGTTCCAATAATTTTCTCTAATGGCCCTAGAATGATTCTCGAGGAAAATTATTATATTAAAAAACCTTTATTTTCATGTTTTGCTTTAACATATCAGTTCATTTTTTAAAAATTATTATTCACACATGTTTTTTTATTTTTTTCATGTTAGTGTCTTCTCTAAATAAATTGATACAAATATATTATTTATCGACGTGTCCCTGTGTCCTATTTTTTAATTTTTTGTGTCCGTGTCGTGTGACAGGATCGTGTTTGTGTCGGTGTTTCTTAGGGTCCGACGCATCAAAGTGGTCATCTTGAATGTAAGTTAAATGGAAAAAAGTTTAGAGGTCTCTCTACTTTTTTGAGTATCTGTGCATTTCATTCTCTGGAAAACTTAGTTATGAAGACAAATTAGTGCCTTGCACTTGCATTTCTTTGCTTATCTTCAGTTAAAATTCTGATTTTGTAGCTATTCTGCTTATTCTCTTTCTCAATATACATGATTATTCTATCCGTATTCTTCTTTGTTCATGTCCTTCGCTTTGGGATTGATAGACAGTACCCTGTTATTTTCCGCAGTGTCAATGAAATGGTTGCCCATGAATATATTGTTGATACCAGCGGCATGAAGGTAATTCTTACTTGACACATTTAATCTTGTGCCCCCCCTTTCACCGTATATCTTTTTTCCCTTTTCTTTTTGAATAATTTTGATGCAAAAATAGGATTTTTACAATGACTCTAGAGTGCTATTGTTTGAAATTGTATTGATATTTTTGGAAGATCCTCAGTTACAGCATTGTAGAAAAACACACCAAAAGATATAAACGTCACTCTTGGTTTTGTTAATCAAATTCTGCAAACATGTGACAACAAATTGAAGAACTTCTTTTTCATCACACAAGACAGGGTTATCTGCAACATGAATCTTATCCATTCTCATGTTTTTTTCTCTCTCCTTAAGTTAGTCTAGTTTCCCTCTCAAGGAAAATCATATCAAGGTGGATATACCTTCAGTCACAGCTAGATAAAACATTTCCCAATCAGATAGAAAAAGTCAAAATTGAGTTAGTTGTCCATTATACAGTTATGCCGAAGTTGAAAGCATGTTTCAAAAAAAGGGGGGAGAAAGCCTTATTTGGAAGTTAATAGTCACTTAGTCACAATGCATATTTTTCTAGTATGGCAGCTAAAGACCTTTTCAATAACAAACAGTTCTAAACAACTCTTATTAAAAGTTTGTTTGATTAACAGAAAATCTAGGATATAAGACGTGTAGCTTAAAGAGGATTTTTCATGTAAAAGAAAAATAATAAGAGATCATATAAATATGTATGTATTAGTGAACTATTATATTTTATCTAGATTTTTACTTATATAAATAAAACCATTATATATCTTTTTGGTTTCTATATATTTGTCATGTTTGGTTGGAATATGCTAGTTCAGTTGATACTGTCTATGTCCTACTGCTTGAGCTGTTGTTGGTTGCAGTTCTGTTCAAATTGTTGTGTCCTTATGTTTTGATACAATTTGTTGGTCGATATTCCTGTGTACTTGAATTTGAATATGATGCTATTTACCCAAGTAAGGGGAAATAAATATATAACTTTGAAATTCTGTGTTTGTGTTCATTTCACCTTAAAGTTTCAAGTTTTCAATGTTAAATCCTGAAGAACCTGTAGTGAAATAGTCCTCACCCTCCGTCGAACTCCATTATAAATTATTAACAGACTACTCCTGGGCATTCCTATGTTGCATTTCACTTCAGATTGGGCTCTTATGACAGAAAATATGAAGAAATGTGGGAAATCAGAGATGGATGGAAGTTATTGCTATTGCAGTCAACTAAGTATTATAAGTACTTTATGGGCCGAGGATATTCAGGGGTGTCAAAACTATGACGTTAGCATGCTCATTTTATTTTTTTTGTTAATTTTGCTTCAGATTTGGGTAATCAAATGTTAGCCCTGCATGTATTTTGCAGACTGACCATCGATTTGTGAAATTCGTACAGTTTGACCTCCCATTTGTTCTCGAGGTCGACAAACAATATTTGGTCTGCCCAGGAGGAATAGAGGAAGAGAAGTGGACAATTTATCTTGGTCTTGTCTTGGGTCCTGTAGTCTTCATATGTCGTGTTTGGCCCTAAACCGATGTTGAGAAAAGGAATCTTGAACTACTGTAATTTACTTGACATATTGTCTAGGCTTTTGATTTATAGGGCTTTATGCTATGTTATGAACTCTAGCAAATTATGAAGCTTGGATTATGAGTTATGAGTTATGTATGTTATATGTTGGGGTAATCATAGTCAATGCAATTAGCTGAACTACTAAAGGGAACATAAAATTGAGTTGACATAGAATTGTTAGCTATTATCTATGAAGCACCGACACTCTCCCGAAAGCCACGAGTTAGCTTTGACACGAGTCCGACACGCGACACGCTCCGACACGTTGCCGACACGCTGGGATATGTTTGGACACGATGCCGACACGCTGGGACACGTTGCCGACACGTTGTCCGACACACTGGGACACGTAAAAAGGACACTTTATTTATTTATTTTTATTTTTTATGTGATTATGATCCTGCCTTATTTATGATTTTTAATGTTAAAGTGTGTTTGAATTTTATTTTATATGGTCCATTTTCTTAATTTCATGTTAAGAATGCTCTAATAATGTATTTTATGAAAAAAAATATGTTTTATTTCATTAATATATATATATATATATATATATATATATATATATATATATATATATTTGAAAATATATTATATATTATACGTATCCTACTGTGTCGTATCCTAATTTTTGAAAAAATCACGTGTCGCGTGTCGTGTCGAAACACGTATTAGGTGTCGAGTCCGTGCTTCATATGCTATTATAGTCATTCCAAAAAAACAATTATATAGTTTAACATCCCATTCATGACATACTCCTTACACCGAAACAATTGAGTCACAGCACAAAAATAACTAACCTTTCATTGATTTTATAATGTTTCCGAGCGTTTGCAGATTATTACCATTCATTGCTATTCAAAAATGATATCCTGAGAAAGAGAAAATAATTATAAAAAAATAAAGTTCGGAGGAGTAAGTTTCTTCTAAAATTTGTCTTCAGGTGTTTTAACTTCCATGTCTATAATCCTATTTCCTCTTCACTTGTTTGTCTCAGAAATACAAGAATAAGGTCATGTGAAATCTACTACTACTAATAATTTTTTTTCACTTCTTTTATATAAAAATCCAGTATGAGGGTTCTGCAGGGTAAGAATTTATTAGAAAAACAAGAAGAGAAAAGAAAAAGAAAAATACTTTCAGTTGCGTTCTATATTTGAGACTAATTATGTGCATGAATAGGGGGTGTCGGTGGTACCAGCGATGGATCTAATTATAACAACAACGAGAATTTTTATTATATTTTCCAATGTGGCATTTTAGATGGAAATAGTTGAAATTGAAATCAGAGTACATACAAAGTATCAAGATGATCCTTTATCTAAGTTATAAGACTTGTAATTATTTCATTGTAGAAACTTACCACTGAATACCTTCCACTCTGATTAGCATGTGCATCAATAGGGGGTGTTTTGAAATTATAAACCTCTTTTTTTTTTATTATATAGTGAGATTTTTTATTGTTAATGACTAGGTATCGTAAGCCTTATCACTGAGCGAGGTAATGACATCTCTGCTTTCTGTCCGTACTATCGGCTTCACTTGTAGACTTGGACTGTACTGTTATTTGCTGGATAGATATGTAAGAAGAAGAATTTCTGGATGCCTCCCCCCCCTCCCAGGATATTAGAATATGTGATTTAAATCCTCAAGTGGAGAGGGAAATGCAAAATAATCTGGACTATGGCATGGATGATGGATCAGAGTACTATACATTTTGAATTGGAGAGGAAAATGCAAAATAATCTGGGCTATGGCATGGATCAGAGTACTATACATTTTGAATTGGAGAGGAAAATGCAAAATAATCTGGACTATGGCATGGGTCAGAGTAATACATATTTTGAAATGCAAAATGTTGAATGTTATAGCATGGTCTGGTTTAAGGGTCATGTCCCTAAATAAGCCTTTATTACATGGCTGACTGCTCTTGACAAATTATGGACCAATGTCAGGCTAAAGAAATGGGGGTACATAATGGAGGATATATGTGTGCTATGTGGAGGAAGTTGTGGAAACTAGAGACCATCTGCTCTTTGAGTGTAAAAAAACAAGATAGTTCGTAGTAAGATCCAAATAAAGAATGGTATTTTAATGGTCAATCAATGTGGGCTAGCATTATCAAAGAGGGGAAAAGAACAAGGGGTTTTACAAATTTTAAAGGAAACATTATCATGTTAAGCATGTGTATTGGGGTGTATTGTATTTGGATAAAGAGAAATGAAATATTATTTCAAAGAGCGGTGCTACTCTTATCGAACCAATTTACCCATCCCAAATCGAATGATTAAGTGGACACCACATAACAGCAAAAGATAATACACAATATTTTTTATGTCCAAACATTTATTTATATCATCCTTTTATCTCCAAACCCAACAAACTCATACGCCACTATTAGATTACAATTTTAACAACAATTTTTTTTATACATTTCAGCCACTAAAAAAAATACACAGTTCAGCCACTAAAAAATATACACATTTCAACAATTAAAAAAAGTGCACATTTTGGCCACTTAAAAAAGTGCATATTTCAATCACAAAAAAATGCACAATTAAAACACTTAATAAAACGCTACAAAACGCAAACACGACCCAAATAAAAATAGCAATCTTAAGTGACATCTGATTTTTTTACCTAATTAAAACGCGGCAAAACGCGAACACCCAAATATAACGCGACACTACGTGAAATCCAATTTTTTTTACCAAACAGGAATACGACTCAATTAAAGTCATGGCGAAATTTTCTTTGAGGTCGAGTAAGAAAAAAAAAATTTAAGCCACTATATGGCTAATATGCAAAAAAAGATTATTATTGGGCTAAAAAAATTGTATCATATTACTACAAATAAATTCTTAATAAAAATAGTAATCTTAAGTTAAATATCTTGTGGAAAAAATCTTAATTAAATATAAATTTTATTTAACTTTAAAATAAATCATAAGTCTAATTATATATCAATTTATAAAAAATTAGAAAAATACCCTTGAGCAAAATTATGAGTTGGCACTTTCATAAACTGAATTTAAAGATATAAGGCTTTGATTTGGGAAAAGAGATGAACGGTCCAGATGGTTTTCGGTATTTTACCGGTAATTGTAGTTAACAAATTAAAGTGTGATTTTAATTTGGCTTTGAAATTGACGTATAAATTGTGGTTGAGTTAATAGAACTAGCCAGTCAAACATAAAAGAAGTAAAAATGAACTTTTTATGAAACGAACACTGGATGAACACAATATATATGTTAATTTTGGGTTTTTGTCATCACGTATTATCTACAATTGTAAGTTTGTAACCCTTCTTACATAAAATTGTAACCTCATGTGTAGGAGGACATCAAGATGTAATGCCAGATAACCAATGCAGTCACAATGAGGTCATACTAGGCAGTTCCTCTACAAATGATGAGATACTAAAGTATAAAAACGTCTTCTACTGGTAGTAAAATAATAAATAAATTAAAGCTGTGATTTTTTAAGGCAAACTTGATTTATAAAGAAAATATTATTTGATTTTGTTTTTGAGGCTTTTAGCTGCTAGTCTAATAAGTGTTATAATGTTAAGTTCAACATTTTTTAGGCTTTTGGCTGCTTGTTTATAACAGTTAATTTCAGTACAACATATCTTGAAAAATCATTTTTTGGTCGGACACTAGCACGAAAATAGTGTATTAGTTCGACATATATGAGTGTTGACTTGGTAGTTCCACGTTAACGCTAGATGTCACGTCAGTTTCAATACTAATGTGACAATGAAACACTAGTACAAATGGCTTAAAAATGTTGATCTGACTTTTTGTTTCCTAGTAAAACTAGCTGCACACACAAATATACCCAAAATCCATACCTTGATAAAAACTAAAAATCTATTTGGTTGTATGGGCTGTATTCTATGTATTTTGTTACTGTCCTAGTTGTCGTGCCAACAGGTTGTCTGGGGTGTGTAGGTGTGTTCGTGTCGCATTCGAGCTCGTACGTAATCTCTTTTTAGTTTAATCAAAGCTTAAATTTCGTGAAAAAAAAGAAAGGAAATAAACTAATATAATGACTTGAACAATATAGGAAAGTTAATATAAAATAAATTACTGCAAGTTGTTTCCCTTTTTATTTTGGTCCTCCCAGTTGTCTTCCACAGTCAGGAATTAATATAGGTCCAATTCCTGTCTTCTCCCATAAATGAGGACCGCTTAAAGGCCCAATATAGTTGGAATAACAATTTTGGTAAGTGTCTATGTAATAGCACTAGTGCACAAAAACTTCAGCCTCAAAACGAACATATGCAAATATGGTATTCCTATGGTGTCCCATTTCTTGCAAATCTTCTTTGATAACATTAGGCGTTAACACTAAAAGCGTTTATAGTTACAGTTTTAATAGGTGGAAGGAAGATTGTAGAGTTTGTAAATGGAATAGTTGGAACAATTTTGGGGACATGATTTGGAAGTTAAGATGCTGCTAAAAGAGATGTGTAAATGTGGTAATTGCGGAAGTTTTTGACAAGCTACACCAGAAGACCACTTTGAATTTTCATTGCACATCATCGTACCTAATTGTCAGTTTTTAAAGCCACCCAAGTTGCATAAGATGTACACCTCAATGGGGAGATATAAATTTTTTATTTTAATTTGTTTTTTTGGAATGATAGTTTGTAGAATATAAAGTATAAACTAAGGGTTCATTTGATAGTACTTGAATTCTAAGGCAAATTTTAAAAAATTGGAAAATTTCACGATTTTTCAACTTATAGGTTGTTTGATAGCGAAAATTTGTTTTGGAATTTGTTTTCTATGTAGAAGAGCAATTTGCCACCATATATTTTTTGTGTAATTCATAACTTTCATATATTATTTTTTGATATTTTGTATATTTCATATGTTTTTTAAATATTTCATATATTTCGTTTATTTTTTTGAATATTTCATATATTTTGAATTTATTTCATATAATTTTTTTAATTTGTTAATGTATTTTTTTGTTAATATATTTAATATATTTTTTATCTATTTATTTTTAATATATATTAATATATTTAATATATTTTTTTAATATGTATTTAATATATTTAATTTATTTTATCTAATATATTTTCAATAAATAATTTTTTTAATATATTTATATATTCCGTAAATAAATTTTTCACAATTATTTCTATTTTCCAACTTTTGTGTTTGATAGAAAAGATGGAAAATTGATGATTTTTCAACTTGTATGAAACACACACATGTTTGAAAATAATGATTTGCCTTGAATAGGCCTGTCAATTGAGCCGAGCAGGGCCGAAGCCCGCTTGCTCGACCCGCTAAATTTGGGTCGAGCTTTTATTGAGTTTGAGTCAAGCCGAGTTTGAGCCGAGGTATTAAGCCTGAATTCAATTTGAGCCAAGCGCGAGCGAAGCACTTTCAAGCCCGAATTAGGCTCGGCCCAAAATAATATATCTAAATATATTTATATATATATATATACATACAAAATTATTTTATTTTCTATGATATGTAAAAAATATTTTAAAACAAAATAATTTTTATAATTTTATCCTTATGCAAATAAACTATTGGACTTAATATTAAAGAAACAAAAATAAGGTGGGTCATTTATTAATTTACTTAATCTTACGGGACTTGTCAATATTAGTACTGAAATCTGTTTTTTTAGTGCTGAAATATGTTATTTTAGTACTGAAATCTGATTTTTTAATGCTGATATGTTAATATTAGTGCTGAAGTATGTTTTTTAGTGCTGAAATCTGTTTTTTTAGTATTGAAATCTGTTTTTTTAGTGCTGAAATGTGTTTTACTAATGCTGAAATGTCAATATTAGTGCTGAATTCTATTTTTTTAAGTGCTGAAATTTGTTTTTTTATTGCTAAAATATGATTTTTTTTATTGCTGAAATATCAATATTTATTATTAAAATAAATAAATATCTATTGGAATATTCAATTCAGGCCCGCTCAAATTGGACCCGAAGCCCGATTTACTTTGTGAGCCGAACTGGAGCCAAGCACTCTCAAGCTCGTTCGGGCCGAGCTTGAGCTTGAGCCAAGTAAATCAAAATCGGGCCGAGCTTGATCAACCATAGGCTCGGCACATAAAGTCCGATTAACGGGCCTAGCCTTGAAATTATTTGCCATAGAATCATTTGCCCCAGAATCATTTGCATTAACTTTTTTATCAAACAGGCCTAAGTTTAACTCCAGATTTCTTACAAGTTCATGTTCCCTTATCATATCAAGTTATCTTATTCTGCTTATTTGATGATTGTATTTAGAAGAATAGCAATCAATTTGTTTACATGACATAACTGGTAATTCAAGAAACATATGTTTCATGGATGATTAATTTCATCCACCCACACGCCAAATTGGAGTAAAAAATTCAACTGGGTGAGGCCTTCTTGTAATATTTCTTTATGTCCTAATTATCATTATTTTCTAACTAAGTACAATGCAATGATTTTTTTCTAATGAGTAATTTACTTATTATGCCCTAATTTGCAGGTGAATACCCGTAATCAATGAGTAGATATCAAGTTATTGCATCAGCTTTTAATTGTCTCCTTGTTGTTAAAACTTGATCAACAAGTTCGATCAATCCCTATTGATTTTTTATTTTTACTCTCTCTCTCTCTCTCTCTCTCTCTCTCTCTCTATATATATATATAATAATGTTCTTGTGCAGACTAATCCGCATTTTAAGAATGCGGACCAGACATATGTCACCTAACGGTGCACCTAGAAATTATCCCCTAAATTATAGGCACACTCTCACTTTTTTCTGGGCTCATCGTCAGGTAACACATATGCGGTTCGCATTCTTAAAATGCAGATTAGTCCACACAAGAGCAAAACTATATATATATATATATATATATATATATATATATATATATATATATATATATATATATATAGAGAGAGAGAGAGAGAGAGAGAGAGAGAGAGAGAGAGAGAGGGACTCTCTTATGCGAACCTGATAAATTACATGCATTCACACGCTCTACATTAACCCGCCAAAACCACACAATCTAAACGTTCTCTCTACTCTCTCCTCTGCACACGGTACAATTCATATCACCAAAACCTATTTCTCTCTCCTCTACACAGTGTCACCCACGATGTCCAATGCAGCAACCCCACATGCAAAGAAAAACTTCACTCTAAACAAACCATTAGCTTCAAAGGAACAAACTTTCGAGAAACCATTATTGTATAGGGCAATTTACAGTTAGGTCTAGGGCTGTGTTTTTTTTTCGAACTTTCCGATTTTTCCGATTTCCGATCCGATTTTTTCCGAATTTGGAATGAAATTTTAGTTTGCCGATTTCCGATTTTCCGATTTCCGATTTTTCCGAAAAAAATTGGATCGGAAATTGGAAATAATTCTGAATTTCCGATTTTCCGATTTTTCCGGTCCGATTTTTCCGAAACTATGCCGATCCGATTTTTCCGATTTTTTTCCGAATTATTTTCGATTTTTTTGGAATTATTTTCCGATTTCCGATTTTTCCGATTTCTTTTCCGATTTTTTGAAAGTTTCCCATATCCCACATCGGTTGGGAGAGGGAGAGGGCTTCAAAATATGCTCTATAAAATGAGAGTATCCTCCTAACTTCTACACAAATGAAAAATGAGCCAAATCCTCATGTGTTTACATGTTGGGTTAAGCCATTTTCATTGTTTCTTTAAAATGAGAATTTCGAGTAATCGAAAATTCATAATTTATTTTTTTGAAATTTTGGAATTTCTGAAATTTCTGGATTTTTAATATATTTTGTGAATTTCCGATTTTTTCCGATTTTTGCCGATTTTCCGATTTTTCCGAATTCGGAATTTTTTTTAATTTTCCGAAAAAATCGGATCGGAAATCGGAATAGTTATTTTATTTCCGAAAAAATCGGAATTTTTTCCGAATAGGCATTTTCCGATCCGATCCGGCCGAAACACAGCCCTAGTTAGGTCCCTTGATAACAATTTTTAAACATTTAAGGACAATTTATAATTAGGTCCACTTGTTATGCCACTAGCGTGGACTTCTACAAGAAGAGAATTAGTAGACCTAAATGTTTAGAATTTGTCAAAATTCCTTTAGTGTTTAAAATTTGTTTGTGAGGGACCTAAAAGTACTTTCCCCTATCTTATATAGCTGTGGAGGTTGAAGAATATATTTAGTGTCAAAATTGTTAATGAGACTTGAAGATTGGTTAAAAGATGTGTAATACATGTTTCATCGTTTGTATATCTGTTAAACTTTTGCTTGAAGAATACATATATTGATATTTGCTATCATTTTTTAAAATAACTGTTATTAAAAAACGCTAGAAAAATAATAAAAAACTTATATCATTTTTTTGGTTATTAGAAACGCTAAAAAATAATAGCGGTTATTTAAAAAAATAGCTATTATCAACAAACGCTAAAAAATAGTAGCTGTTATTATGGTTTGTTAAATATATTTTTTTTAAATAGCTGTTATAATTTTTTTTAAATAACTGCCATTTTTTTTACTGTTAAAAAATGGTTGTTAAATAAATAGTTGTTATAATTTTCGTTACAAAAAAAATGGTTGTTAAAATAGATTTTTAAAATAGCTGTTATAATTTTGTTTTCAAATAATTGTCATTTTTTTACTGTTAAAAAAGTAGCAATTAAAAAATAGCTGTTAAATAATGGTTAGCTGTTAAAAAATGGTTTGTTAATATAATGGTTTGTTAAATATTTTTTTAAAACTAGCTATTATAATTTTGTTTTTAAATAGCTGTCTTTTTTTACTGTTAAAAAAATAGATGTTAAAAAAATAGCTATTAAAAATTACCTATTATCATTTTTTTTCTGAATTCAATTGCAGTTAAATGGAGAATGATTTAGAGAGTCGTCATAATTTAGAATTAGCTATTGTGGATGAAGGTGGAGACGTCCATGTTGATTCGAATTTGGAGACATATTCTTTAGAATATTATCCTCAAGTCTCGGAGGATATCATTCCCAAAGTGGGCCAGGAATTTCAATCCTTAGAAAAAATCCACTGTTTTTATAATGAGTATTCCAAAGTCGCGGGCTTTAGTGTTCGAAAGTGGAGCGAGAAAAAAAAATGTGGAACTGATGAGATTATTAGGAAGGAGTATGTATGTTTTAAAGAAGGCAAGGGTACGGTGATTGCAAACCCAAATGTTAAACGAAAGCGAGGGGTAGTTAGAAAAGGTTGTCGTTCTAGACTTGCGGTTGTGAAGGGGACATCTAGGTCATTCATTGTCAGTCAATTTATTGAGGGCCACAATCACCTGTTATCTACACCCGGGAAAACACATCTTTTGTGATCTCACCGTAGACTTTCAGAATTAACAACTCAAGTAGGTACGCATTCCGCTCTCTTTCAATTGCAATCAACATGGTAAATTTTTTACTTTTTTCTTTCTCGATAGTATTCAATTCTGATAGTATATCAAGTTGGCTTTGAAGATTTCAGAATCATTCTGAAATTGGCGTTTCTATGTCGATCCATTTGAAATATCCACATGAACGCGCTTTGTAATTTGGACATGCGACGAAACGTTGTCTCGATTTTTTCATGGTAGTTGACAACTTGATAGGTGTTTCGTGCCCGCAGTAGCATGAAAGGATATTTTTTTCGACCCAATGCTAGATTTCATTTCTTCAATGAAAACAAATACAAAATATAAACAGTTGCGCTTCAAAAATAAACAGTCACACTTCAAAAATAAATAGTCACGCTACCAAAAATAAACAATTACGCTACAAAAAAATAAACAAAAATGAAATCTATCAAAAATTAGTATTTACTATACACAAATTATTTGAGAAACAGCTACAAAAAAATAACAGGTGGGTTTTTGAAAAAATTAACATTTTCATTACAAAAAATTAATAATAGGTGTGTTTTGAAGAAATTAAGAATTTCATTACAAAAAAAAATCGTTACAAAAAAATAACAAAAATGAAATCTCACAAATTTTAAGAAAGTGGGTTTCTGAAATAAATAGTGGGTTTAACAACTTCGTCACAAAACAAAAAAAAAAGGTGGGTATTTGAAATAACAAGTGGGAAAATAAAAACACGTGGGTTTTTGAAAAAATTAACATTTTCATTACGAAAAATAATAATAGGTGTGTTTTGAAGAAATTAAGATTTTCGTTACAAAAATTTTATGAAATAAATAATTACGGCATAGATAAATGAAGGTATGAAATATAAAAACAAAAAACAAAAAAGGTGGTGTTGTGACTTGATGATTCGAAGGCTATTTGGGTTAGAAGACACTTTGTGTTAGCTCATGAGAGAACTTATGTTAGGTGATGAGAGAACTTTATGTTTGGTAATGGTTTCTTTGTAACAACTTTGTTGGGGTTGTTGCATTGGACATTGTGGGTGACAGTGTGCAGAGGAGAGATAAATAGCTTTTGGTGATATGATTTGTACCGTGTGCAGAGGAGAGAGAACGTTTAGATTGTGTGGTTTTAATGTGTTAGGGTAGAGCGTATGGAGGCGTGTAATTTATCAGGCTGCATAAGAGACCTCATATATATATATATATATATATATATATATATATATATCCTCTCTCTCTCTCTCTGTCTATGAGAGAGAGAGAGAGAGAGAGAGAGAGAGAGAGAGAGAGACTCATATATATATCCAGTATACATAACGCTGGCACAAATTGTTTTTTAAAAATAATAAAAAAATATTTTTGAGTTGAGTTTTTTTTGTATGGTGATGAAACATTTTACGAGATTCATATAAAAAAAATCAGTTCAAAATAACTTTTTTTTTAAAAAAATCGGTCAAACTTTCGTATCTTTTAAAATGCTTTAAAAGCTGCGAAATTTTGACCATTTTTTTTAAAATAGTAAAAAAAGTTGTTTTGAGTTAATTTATTTATATGGGTCCCTTGAAATGTTGAAATTTCACATAAAAAAAATCAACTCAATTTTTTTTAATATTTTAAGAAAATAGGTTTGCGTCAGCAAGTATGTAAACTTGGTGTGCACAAAAACCTGTCTTATATATATATATATATATATATATATATATATATATATATATATATATATATATATATCAGTCAAGGTCTCCAACATACCTCACTTAGCATACCAATGATCATACCCGTTTTTTAAAAATAGTAAAAAACTGAGTTTTTTAACTAGAGTCGGTATATATGATTTACATTTTAAGGAAATTATTTACAAAAAATATCAAAAAATTCAACCCGGAAGTGAGTGAGACGATGACAAAAATTTCAACAGCCGAAAATACTCATATTTACCCACTTTTCATTTCACTTGTTTTGGGTTGAATTTTTTTATGATTATTTTTGTAGACGGTCTCCTAATTGTGGAGATTGTGTATACAAAATTTGATCGAAAAATACATTTTTTTACTATTTTAAAAAATAGGTATGTTCACATGTATGTTGGAGAGCCTAACTATATATATATACTAGTATATGCCCGTGCCTGAAGGCATATCAAAACTTTCAAAGTAGGTAATCACAAATCGGCAAAAAAAAAAATCAAAGTAAACAATTGAAAAATGGCGAAAATTCCGTTCCCCGACAAAACATAATGCAATCTAAAGTATTGAATGTGTAAACAATTTGTGTTAATTTAACACAAATCTAAAAACAATTTAGAAAATTTGGGCAAAATTTCCTTTATTTATAGGACTATCCACCCTGTTAAGAAAACAAAATAGTCCACAATACAGATAGTAATAGTCCACTTAGACCTCGCATAAACATCAGACATCACATACAAATTTAAACATCGCACAAACAAAATCATCAATTCAACGCAATTCATAAAATATACAATATTAATCAACCCAATTCACATTATACCTTAAATAAATAAAATGTTAATTTTTAAAAAAAATGGGCATAATCTCCTTTGTTTATTGGACTATCCACCTTGCTTAAGGGACATCAACACTTCCAACAATATTCAAGAGCCCAAAAATAATTTTAAAAAATAATAGTTCAAAGGATGAAGTCAATTAACTACTTGTTGAAAATGGTCCTGCGGAAAGTGGGGTCATTAACACAGATCTCATTTTCCCCTTGTTTTCCTCTTGACTAAGCACTCACAACACAAAATCTAGCTGCTTTATACCCCTGTCAAACAACACATAAAACTGATAGAAGGTTGTTTCTCAGTTTTCTTTGGAGTTGGTTCCGCATGTATGGCTGCATGGACCTTTCTTTATGTAGTCAGAAAAGTGAGTCTTCTACTTCCCTGACTCATCCTCCATCAAAGTCCTCACGTATTCAGCTACATGTCCTCTATAGACGTACTTGCGATGGACCTCAGCGTCTAATTGAGGTGTAGTTATTGGATACAACATTGTGTGGCTTTAGCTATGAAGAAGTATTGTTAGCAGTGTTGTGGCTGTTATTTTTAGCTGCAGGAACATGATTGTGTTTTGCCTCATATGTTGTTATGACGTTGCAACTCTCTCCACGCTTATTGGTTTGAGGTGGCTAATGGTTGTGATGAACCTTTTACATAATCTCAGTTATTTGACCATCCAATGAGCGTTCAACCTTCTTCATGACTGGACAATTAGGATGTGTGTGCAGTCCCAATATCATATTGATTATACCAAATTGTTGAAACTTGACGGGAACACCTGGATAATGAACAATAAACAAAATGAAATCAATAATAAAACCAAACAGTAATAAAATTTAATAAGAGGTACTATAAATATGTGTCATTTAAAAACGTTATAGGATTTAAATAAATGAAAAGTTTGTTACAAAAAAAAAATCACAACATTTTTACATTGAGAATCCATGGAGACCTATTAAAAGATAATTAGAGAAATGACCAATCAACTTGCGCAAATAAGCCGAAATCTTTAATTAAAAAGTAAAAACATAATTTTCATTAAACCTAAAACACATTTTCACCTTCCTTTTAATGTTATGTCACCAAAACAGGATATAAAGAGAGAAGAAGCTATCTTTTATTTTTAGACCACTCAAACACCAAAACATTATCTGTTGAATGTAATCAAATCCCAAAGATATTCTTGCAAATAAATTATCTGCTAAATGTAATACCCCAAAAGAGAAACTACATTCTGATACTGAATTTTAATTAACCAACCTAACTCATTCTGCAATTTCAAATTTCCATTTCATAATTAAAGGGGAACCTGGCAACTGTGTAATCAAATCCCACAAAAAGGAGAAACTCAAGTAAATATACAGTAAAAAAACTACCTCAAATTCTCTTTCAGCATCATGGCCTCCACCATCGAGTCTTTTCACATTTGCGATTAAGTTATCATTGAACAAAGCTTTGTACACGCATCCAAATCCTCCATTACTCAAAATATTGGCTTCTTGGAAATTGTTTGTTGCCGCAACTAACAACTGATATTCTATAAGAGTGACCGAACCCTTCTTACCAGCTGTTCTCAAATAATTGAACTTATCCAAAATTGGACTCAATGAATTCCCTTTTGAAGCCTCTTCAAAATCAGATTTAAAAAAAATAGGGGGAGAAAAAATATTAATACACGGGATAAAAGGAAAAAAATAAGCATTGCACTTCTAGTTTATAATCTGAACAAAAAACATGAAGTGAAATATATAACATTCATCGAAAAGAAGATACCAACGTTTTTTTTGGCTTTAATATTGGGGCTCTTCAAGTTTCCCCCTTATAGATCCAAAGAAGATACCAAAGGATTAAAGTAAGAACCACGGGAAAAATTAATTATCAGTTGGTGGGTCGTGTGGGGGAATGATGTCAGTATTGTTGTTAGTTTGTGAACAAAACTAATGAAAAAATAAATAGCTACCTGTGAACAGGGTCGAAGTTAGGGAAGTGAGAAAGATTATTTCATATTTGACTTCCATTTATAGAAATTGAAGTTTCTGTAAACTTTTTTTCAATTAATAGTTTCTCGTCTACACATAATAAAGTTAAGCTACTATAGAACAATGCAGGCCTTCAACAAAGCCAAAACCTTAAGAGAATCGTGGAAAATCAACCTGTTTTTCAGAATGCGATCAACACCACATACACTTGCACATCCTCAACATCACAAATCTCCACTGAATGCGATCAGCTTTCTCAGCAAAAAACTGGCTTCAATCTGTCAGGAGGTCCTGTGCATATCCATCGAAACCCTATACCCATCCAAACCCGTCCAAACATATTAGACTATCGAATTAGAAACCAAATTTCTTGTAGAGATTCATGGCCAAAGTTCTTGAGGAATCTACAGTAATTGGCAGAGTTGTATAGAAGACTCTGCCCCTTATTTACTACAGTTACAACATCAATTGGAAAACATTAAAACATAAAAATAGATATCTACTACAGTTACAACAGCAAATGACATGATAAAATGTCTTAGAAAATTATGAATGAGACAGATTTCTCACTTTCTGGTATGCCTTGGGTCATCCAGAAGTGGCAATATAATGCAAATAAAAAACTTTTCCTCATTGATTAATTCCTTCAACATAATAAGTGTCTGTGCGCATATCAATACATGAAATTGTCCCAAGTAAAAATGGAAATCAAGTTGAAAACATTAGAAAAACTAATTACATCAGTATAATTAGAATTAGGGATTAAAAAGTGAGTAAAGTAAAATTACCTGTGCGAGGACTTGTTTAGGCAGATTGGAGCCTTGAAGGAAACTAATGGCCTCGGATACACTGATCCGACCGTCCTGATACAAATCGGCTCTCCGAAAAAGGCTTCGAATTGATCTGTATTCACCCCCGCCCTTCTAGATATCTAGGTAATCGACGAATTATACAAATTCAATAAGTTTTATTATCACAAACAAAAACTTACAGATCTGTTTAGAATAGTGGTATTGAGGAGTAGGATTTGAAATTATGTATTTTCTCATGAATAGTTTTGCATAGGATAGTCGAGTGTCACTGAAGAGCTGCTGTCACTTCGGAGTTTGGAAAGGAACTCCTCAATATCCCTTTAATCCCGGAAGCGTACAACCTCCCCATATCAAAACCAATTAACAACAATGTAGAGAAAAATGATTACATTCTTTGTATGTTTCAAAGATCTAACGATGAAGAGAATAGCAGCTAAAAAATGTTTAAGAGTATAGTGATTTCATTTAACTTCTTGAAATGAAAGTGTAATAGATGAAACCATGATTCACAACAGGGTTTGAAGAAAAAATTAAATATCAAAGAATGTAAAGCCTTTTTTGGACTCGACTAGTAAAAGGTAGAAGCCAAAACTACATACAACTCAACAAGTGATAATAAGGTAGCACCCAATGCTAAAATAAATTATATTTCTTCGTCGTAATCTTATGTCGTGCTCGTGTTGTGGCGTGTCTCATGTCGTGCTTATGTCGAGTTTTATACAAATCATGTTCAGATTAGGTAAAAACTTGAGTTTACATTGTGTAATGTCAGTATCTAATTGGTGTCGTGCCGTGTCAAGCACAACACGAAATTATATTACCCACAAACATTTAAAACATTACACATGCATTTATTGAAAAAAATAACATGCAATGAGCATTGAGAGTCAACATACATTTATTCAAACTCATTCATAAATCTAAATTAGGTAAGTTGTGTACTTGAAAGGTAAGAACATCTAAGCTTCAAAATTGGTTTGCCGAATAACCACCTTATAATCAAACCAAAACCAACAAAACATGGAAATAAAGCACAGTGCATGCACCACATACTCAAACTCAAGCACTCAAGATAAAAATCCAAATTCAGACTCTGAAATAGTTAAATAAGCCCTAACCATTCAAACAAATGCAATACAGGATAACATAAATGTGTTCAAATTCTAGAGATTGCACAATAATTACTTGTGCAGCATCAACAAACAACATAATTAAAAAAAGACTATTTTTCGTTTTGATAATCAACGTTAAAAAACAAAGAGAATAGTTATATATACATGTCCACCAAATCGAGTACAAACTTCACCTCAATAGAGCATAATCATTCCCAAAAAAGCCTAAATTTAAAAACAAAAAGCTCTAAATATAAATCTTGAAGCAAAGAGAGTGTGTATACCTGATCTAAGAACTACATATCCAAATTACCAATAAGAGAGAACAGTTGTTGTGCTTAGATCTGCAAACACAAAATAAATTAGAACATAAAATAAAAATAAATCCCAAAATATGAAAGTAAAAATAAAAACCCCAGTTTAGATCTCAATTTTAAACCTTCAATTTAGATCTCCATTTTAAACCTTCGATTTAGATCTGCAAAACAAAAAAACAAAAACTAAAATTTAAAAAAGTCCTAAAAAGCTAAAGAAGAATTTTTATACAAAAGAGTTATATATATATGTCCAACAAATCGAGTACAAAATTCACCTCAATAAGAGCATAATCATTCCTAAAAAAGCCTAAATTTAAAAACAAAAACCTCCAAATATAAATCTTGAAGCAAAGAGAGTGTGTATACCTGATCTAAGAACCACATATCCAAATTACCAATAAGAGAGAACAGTTGTTGTGCTTAGATCTGCAAACATAAAATAAATTAGAACATAAAATAAAAATAAATCCCAAAATATGAAACTAAATATAAAACCCCCAATTTAAATCTCCATTTTAAACCTTCAATTTAGATCTCCATTTTAAACCTTCAATTTAGATCTGCAAAAAAAAAAGAAAAAACTAAAATTTAATAAAGTCCTAAAAAGCTAAAGAAGAATCTGTATACAGAAGAGTTATCTATACATGTCCAACAAATCGAGTACAAACTTCACCTCAATAAGAGCATAATCATTCCCAAAAAAGCCTAAGTTTAGAAACAAAAAGCTCCAAATATAAATCTTGAAGCAAAGAGAGTGTATACCTGATCTAAGAACCACATATCCAAATTACCAATAAGAGAGAACAGTTGTTGTGCTTAGATCTGCAAACACGAAATAAATTAGAACATAAAATAAAAATAAATCTCGTTGAAACCTGTTAGAAGTGTTCCAGCTTAGAATGATCAAAACAAAATATTCCAAATAATAAAAACAATAGTATTTAACTGAAAAACAGAACAACATTATTAAATTATGTATTTACAGTATGAACCACATTTCTCAATGTCTTTCAGATTTTCAGTAATCCAATCAAATAATAAAATAAGTAAACCTTGTTCAAGAAACCGAATAAGCTTATTGAGAAGCAATTACGTGGTTCTGAATGGAGGGGAAGAGAGAATTAACAGACTTTTATCAAACAAAATATACAAAAAACACCCTGTATAAAAATGAAACAAAACAAAGACCCCAACTTGATAAAAAAAACACCTGTAACAAACTGAAATTGATAAAAACAATAGATTATGTACTTTCAAAACAATAGATTGTTGTCCTATTTTCAAAAAACATATTACAATAGGTCTTAAATTTACAAATTCCCTAAAAACAAACTCCCCATGACTACTAAAAAACACTTGTATACCTTACAATACACCAAATCTACAAACGATTGTATTCAATTTGTAAGTACATCTGCTTCTCAGGTACAACAAACCTTGTACAATCATATGCCAATTTGTAAATCCTTGAGATAAGTGAGTAAACCTCACAAAAACATATTCATGGAAGACTATAGGTCATTAAAAATTCACAACAGGTAGAAAAACAAACTCAACAAAAATTCTACATTAATGCTGACTCAAACTAATCCAACATTTGTATTCAACATTTTTTTACAACCTATACAGTTGAGATACCCATTGTGAATATTTGTAGGACTGAAATGGAGGACAAAGTTAGGATGAGAAAAATTCTAGATTCCATGTAATTGAACCAAATGATCCATAAACATTAATGTTGTTTCAAAATGCAAGCTACACACGGAGAGAAGCAAAAATATACACGACCAAAGCTCCAAACCCAAACACCTGACCTACAGATGAAAAGCGGGTTTCGAAAAAATGATGTACCTGTAAAGCGGGTTTCGAGAAAATGATGTACCGTAAGCGAAAATATACACGACCAAAGCTCCAAACCCAAAAAATTCAATATTTCCAAAGCTCCAAGCACAAACACCTGATTGCAAACAAACATGATTAACAAAAGTAAAGAAAATGATGCACCAAAATCAAAATTAAAAAAGCACAAAATTATTCAAATTTTTTTGAACCGAAGTGAGGGGTTTAGATCTGTAACCAAACCCAACTCCCCTCCCATGTAGATCCAAAGTTGGGCGGTTGAAAAGTATAAAACAAAAGGGTAAATTTGAAATCGTGAAAAATATAGGGTTGCGAAAGTACCTAAATAAGGGAGGACTGAGAGTTGGGGAACGTAAGAGACAAAAGGGGGAGAGACGAAATGGGGGACGGATGCAAAAAGCGGGTCTGTGTTGCGATAAAGGGTTTCGAGAAGAGAGAATGTCAGTGTAATACTATTTTACCCTTAATTTTGAATTAAAAAGTAAATTTGATAGGTAAAAAAGAGGGGGAAATCGAAGAACTAAGGGGTAGATTTGTAAAACAAAAAAGGATATAATCTGAACCATTAAAATGTATAAAAATGTGTAAGGAGGTGGCACACATCTTGACCGTTAAAATGTGTAGACAATTCAAAAATTCCCTATCTTATTTTTTATATATATATATATATATATATATATATATATATAGGATAAGGCTCACCTACATCATGCTCTATACATCATCCATGCATCATTCTTAATTATAGGCGCTAAAAAACTTTTTTTTTCAAATTATATATTTTTTCCTTGAAATTAACCTTTTAATCAACCCATGTACAAAACATTAGGTCAAAATACATTTTTTAACTATTTTTAAAAAATCCACAAAAACTGGTAAAATTACCTCATATATAAGGGTCTACGCCAGCAGTTTTTTGTGAATTTTTTAAAAATAGCTATAAAATGTATTTTGACCTAATTTTTTGCATATGGGTTGATTGGAAGGTTAATTTCTAGGAAAAAATATAAAATTTGAAAAAAAAGTTTTCTAGGGCCTAGAATTAGGTGTGATGTATAGTGCATGATGTAGGTGAACCTCTCTCTCTCTCTCTCTCTCTCTCTATATATATATATATATATATATATATGTCCCGAAGGAAATGTGCAACCTAGAAATTGTTCAAGGGTGTATATTGAGTTACACCCCCACTTTTTTGTCCATTTTCAGTTAACCCTAAATTTTTCAAAAATATTGAGTTCAACCACCCTAATGTTTCATAAAATCCTTAAACTTCTTGCGATTTATTTCTTGGCAAATGTGATTATAGGTGATAATTTACTACATGTAGTGATATTCAATGGACACAAGTCAAACAAGAGTAGTAATGGAAGAAAATAATGAGATCATACATACAACATAAGATGTACGTGGTTCGGTAATGTGCCTACGTTCACGGGGTGCAAGGGTTTGTTCTCTTGTTACAAGTTATTAAGCTCAAAGGTTCTTCTTTGACTTCGAGTCTTCATTGATTGTAGGCCCACGTGGCCGAGCACGTGCTAACTCAATTCTGAACCCCACAATTTCCCTCAAAGTCCAGGGGCTTATTGAGCTCGATTGTCTTTGTGCCTAAGTCAGTTGTTGATATTGAACAAGTCTTCATGTTCTGTAGGGATGATATGATTCCTCTTTTGGTTAGAGTTCGACAATTGTCTGGAGCTTCTGTATGTTCATTTGAGGGCAATTCCATAAATTCCCTAGAAATTGAACATCTTTTGTCTATTGAGTGCCCAAGGGCACACCAGTAAATCTGACATCTTTATTTAGCCTTGGGGAAATAACAACCGTCGCTTTGGTAGTCATCATAAGCCTATTCGGCTTTCGTGCGTGTAAGCGTGTGATAATCATTTTTGGGAATTGTGAAGTCTTTTCTCACCATTAAAAAATGTTCCCTCACTTTGCCTTTCATTTTAAAAACCCGCACATTTGAGGAAGGGCTTTAATTATCTCCATTTCTCTGTAAGCATTCTAACTTTGTCTTTTTCGTTTTTCGGTACTTCGGAGTTATCTAAATTATACCTAAAATACGATAATATTAGGGGTGTAAATGATAATTAATGCTCTCTATCTAGATATGTCTCCGTCTTCTTAAAATTAATACTCCTTTTCAGCTAAATGGATTAATAAAAATCTCTATGTAAAAAAATGAATAAATTTGAAGTCTATTGAAAACTAAAAAGATAATCCATTCTAGCCTCGACCAATTAATTTCTTGATCCAGCTTATATGATATAGTGTGTAAGTCTATTTATGGTTGAAGTGTAGCTGCGTATGTTGATCATGTAATTATTTAATTATAGTAAGTGTATCTCTAAAATATTGATTATATATATATACTTAGTGAAGGTAGTTAGACCTAGCTAATATAGAGTATTAGCGAGGTAGTTTAATTAGGATGGATAAAATGAATACGTTCGGTGCACACTATAGTTAAGAGTTGAGATTTATCTCAAGTGAGTGCGACCGGTTAATCATAAAAGTAATACACTACTGTTTTAAACGATTTAAACAAATATTTACTTGCGAAAGTATTTTATACACTTCGGGCTTTGACTCACAGGTTTTTGTCTTTCCTTGTTTTCCTTTTTACACCCAAGGTGTGCAACAGCGGCTGTCGGGACAGCAGGGATAGATCCGCTCTTACCGTGCCGTAGTTGTGGATGATACATCCTTGCTTAGACACATTAGTTGGTTCTTGTCAAGATAGGATGAGTTATTTCAATTTACAGATGGGCGTGTTGCCTATAAATGATAGGCTTTTATCTTACTACAAACTTTTATATATTATCAAACATTTACTCTTCCATATTCAGTGATTATTCGGTTTTTATTATGGATGTTATTTGTTAACCTATGGTTTATTCAGTTCATCCTTATTACTAACTATGTTGTTGGTTATTTTATTTATTTTAAATGTATGAATTATTTCTACTAGTTATGTTACATTATATTATTGCTACAGTGATGATGAGAATGATTCATATTGCGATTCCCGCGATATTTTAGTAGAGGATTGACCACTCGGTATTAAAATTGGTTGGTTGTCATATTATCAAAACCAAAATAATATCAAACTTTGTGGTTTGTTTTTGTTTACACATTTAAAGAATGATTTATCAAAATTACTGTACGAAAATTAAATACCGAAATTACTATCCAAATTACTGATCAAATATGCCCCAAATACAAATTTTGTATTATATGGATAAATCCATATCGCTAGTTGGAGTCATTTATCACAAAATATAATATAAAAAATGAGTGGTATTTTTATTTTTAGAAAGCGTATGAGTTTGTTGCGGCGTCCCGTTTATGGGTGTCAATGCAAAAAATCGTTTGATACTTTAAATTCATTTAAGAAAATCTCCTTTTTTAAATAAACACATGATAATTGACTTGTGTCACAAAATATATTAAATTTATTTAATGAAATGATGTTCGACTTATAAAAAATATGAAACATTTGAAATAAAACAGTTTTTCAATTTCATTGAATAAATAGCATTAGAGGAATATCAGCATTTGTCATGTATTATTACAACTAAACTTAGAATCTTGCATGAAAGTTTGAAATAACCAAACCATAGTTTGAAATAAGTTATATAATAAAACAAATAGCAATCAGAGCTCTACTGCCATGAACACTCTCCTTTCCATTCCCGGTATCCTTCTCATTGCCTTCGCCTGAAGTACCTGCGGTGGGGAGGAGGAGGGGGATTGACTAGCAAAAGACGAGGAATGAGTGTGCGCACAGGAGAAGAAATACGAGCAGAGTATTATATACAAAGAGATATTTATACATATAATATATTTTAGCGATTAATATTCCCATCCAAGTTGTATCGTAACCATGCGATTGATATTATAACCATGTAACTCGAACGATGAACCTACTCACACTTAATCTTTCTTTGAATACTACCTGTATCCCCATAACTGAACCATTAGCGTAATTTTACATTTTTTCAAGTTGTCACACTAACATGTCTTTACATTAACTGACTAATAGGATTAAGGTCGAACTTGAAACAAAAATTATTAGTAATTGACCGTTGAGTAATTCTACATCGACACAAGATTCTGATATATTTTTAGAAAAACATTGATGTATCATATCTGCATTGATTGATGATTGGAGTTCAATCATTATCATTGAAACAAACAACCAATTCAGATATGACATGTAATATATCCATCACAATGTGTCATAATCTTGTGCCGATTTAATATTACTCTGAACTATTTTGACACTTGCAACGCTTAATGACGAAGTATTTATTTCATTTTGAGTAATTAATTGAGTGTTTATTTGAGTGGTGTTTGGTAAAAACAGAAACATTAATGTTTAAAAATTGGGCTATGAGGGTTCCCACCTTTAGTGGAAGGATCAATTAAAGTTGTTAAATATTGTTCAGAAAAAGAAAAAAACTTTATAAAAGGCACGTGTCGGATTTTGATTATAGTTATTAAGATTTTTGGTAAGAAAATACCTGGCGACAAATGTGATAAAAGGCACGTGTCGGATTTTGTAAACGTCTTCACCTGCGACACCATCTTTCACCTGAACCCGATTTACGAAAGCTTCAGACATATAAGCAATTATCAATTCTCGGAGGGCAGTGAGAAATCTTAATCCCTCTGGAAGCATCTCCAATTCCTGACAATCATTGATTTCTAAACACGAAAGATTGGGCATCGCTCCTTCATCAACCTTCCATTTCTCTAGGCGGGAAAATCTACACAGTTGAAGAATTCTGAGTTTGGGGAAACCTACAGCAGAACATACCATTTCTTTCCTTATATACGCTGCGTCCATGGATAGGATTTCTAAGTAAGGAAGCTTCTCAAGTGTTGCCATTGGGTCGTCCACGAGTTTAATGCATCTTAATGATATATGGGTGAGACTCAAAGAGTAACGACCGATGTTAGGTAACTTGCATCGGATATGGTTATCAACATCACCCTCTAGTGCGAATTTATGAAGAATACGACACCCCAAAACTCGAGAGAGCTCTTCTTCTGAAAACCGATATCCAAGCTCTACAGTAAGACATAATTTTTGTACCTTATGTGAACTGTAGCTGAGGAAGTTGACGATAGAATCCAAGTTTCTATGATTTGCTCTCGATGAAATATATATTGCTAATCTACGAAGATTGTTAAGTTTCATGAGATCGTCTACATAAAAGTTATCCGGATTAAAGTACTCCAATGTCTCCAGCTCATTTAATCCATCCAGTGTCAACTTCTCTCCTTCTATGATGCGCATAGACAAAGGAACATATAGATGCCACAACTTTTTCAAACTCCCTAACATGTTTGGTATTGATATATATATGAATCCCGATAGGTCAAGGGTTTGCAAATATTGCAATTTGCATATAGATGATGGCAACACTGATAGTTCATTCCTTTTGAAAGCCAAGTACCTCATGAGGATGAGTGTCACTATTTCTTCTGATATATTTCCTTCAAACCCTTCAATATCTAAAACTCTGAGCAATTTGAACTTTTTGAAATCAGATATTTCAGGTAGAAATTCTCGTTGATAAAATGGATTTATAATCAGAAATAGTAGAGATCGAAGGTGTTTACTTGCTCCATGCTGTTGACTGGAAATGCACCCGTTACCATCCTTATCCTGAATGATGGCCATTCTACGTATTTTAGTACTACTCGTCGAAGAGGATGATGAACCTTGTGAAGGTACATTTTCCTGTGATCGAAAATCTATGGTTTTAAAAAAACATTCCTTCTTTTTCAAGCATAGAATTCGCACCAGATCATGAAGGCGAAAAGATTCAACACGTCTATTTGTTGAAGCCTCATAAATCCTCTTAAATCCTTGACGAACTGAAAAAATTGGGTTCCCGCTTAAATCCTCATAAAAAGGAACTTCCCTGTCTTCTGATGTTTCCTTTTCAACCATGCTTCTTTGTTCTAGTTCATTTAAGTAAAGTTGTGCTGCATCCATCATTGTTACTCCATCTCCGACGTCTTCTTTGGAGATTAAATTTTCTGCTATCCACAAAAGACACAATTTCTCTGCCTCTATGCTATAATCTCCGAGATTCCCCATATAAAGAAAACAACGCTTTAATTTTGATGGCAAATCATCATAACTTAGATCTAGCACTTGTTGCACCGTTCCATCTTCCTGTTGAACACCTTGACCCTTTTTAAGAATGTGATACATTGTGCTGAGCACCCCCACCCACTCTTGTGGGTTCTTGCCTACCAATACTCCCCCAAGCACTTTGATAGCTAGGGGCAGACCCCCGCATCCTCTTATCATTTTTCTCCCATTCTTCTCCATCTCCGTGTCAGCACTGTAATCTGTACGATAAGAAGTTACAGATAAATGTAGTCAACTTTGAAAACCGTACATGCGGTCCAATAATAATAATTTATTTTAAAATATATAGATGTGATTTGTATAACTTTATGTGGTAGAGCGCTCAAGTAACTCCCAGATGATTAAAATATTTATTGTTTTTTAAGCAAAAAAAAAAAAGAGATTAACAACTATGTTTGTAATTGATACATAACAATGTATCTAAATTGATTAAATATATTTACTGGGAGATTCATTTAGACATAAAACAAACATAATTATCAATTCGGATTTCATATTTATATAAAAAAACGCAACCTATGTCTTCTTAGTTTGTAAACCAAAACACTTTTTTAACAACCAATTTTAGTCAAATTAGTAACATATCTCCTGAAATCCAATTAATTGAATTTCTCCAATCGATATATAGGGGAATTTCTTGAAAAAATACTAAAAATAGTAAATTCATTATTCATAAGAAATCTCCTCTCTCTAAAACAGGCACCTTAAATTTATCAATGTTGCTCCAGCCATTTAAAAACTATACAAAAAAAATGCAAGGGAGTAAAAATCACGGATATGGAGTACGTGGATCGAATGATGCAACAGTGGTGGCATGCCAACAAGTATGATTCATTTGCACTTCTCCCATATAAAATACATGTTATACTCGAATCGTTTTCTACGATTTACGTCATTCTATAATAATATTAGATAAATTACTCCTAAGATTTTTTTAATTTCAAAGAAGCTTACAAGAAATTTATACATCAAGTGTGCATTTTATTACAATGTTAAACAGGATTAAAACACAGTTCATTTTTATGAACTCTCGAGAAAATGGGGAAAAGGTAGCGAACTCTGTTGGAAATATGGCCTAAAACCAATTTATTGATTAAGTCTTCATTAAATTATTTAAATTAATTATAATTAATTATGCATGTTACCTAGTATTATAATTATGGGCAAGTTAAAATATTGTGTTGATCAGCATATTTGGGAAAAGGGCCAATATTGTCATAAATCCCAAATCAGTAACAAGAACGAATAGAAGTAGGTAAAATAATGTTGGTGGTGTATTAATGGGCGATGTTTTGATGATACAAGAAGGAAGTTCTGTAAAACCGTCAAGAAGGATTGCTCAAATACTAGTGAGTGAGGTCGAATTGGGTCGTGTTATAACCTTGGTTAAACCTATTGATGGCACGGGGTACCGTATTGGGAAGAAGACAATTCAAAAAGAAAAGGCTCACCCATCTTTAGAAAGGGGGAAGCTTACTTTGTTGAAGTTTGTCTATCGCCCGCCTTTTCCCTTGCGGTCTGATTGAACTGATTTACTCAGGACCATTGCTCATGAAAGTATTATGCTGGGTTGAGAAATCTCCACGAGTAGTGCTTTGAGCTAAAGAGATGATGCTTGCTCAATGTCGGGATGGGCCTTATAGGGAAGGGACCTTCTGAATGGAGCCAAAGTTTTCCCAATAGGAAAGTAAATGATGTCTCACTTGGAGAGGTGGCAACCATTCTTAAGAACCAAAAATACTAAGCTGAGGGAAGACCTATGGAACACCAACAAAGTCTTGCATATGGCGTGAAAAATTGATGGAAATGTGTTCATATTAGGGTATATTTGTCATTTTAGTATTTCTTATTAGGTTTTATTTTATTTTAGTTATTTTATTGCCATTTATGTATTTTAATTGGGTTCTAAGTATGTTTGGGACTAATTAGGTATAATTTTGTTTATAGTTGTCCTTTTTAGGCATTGGGAGAATTACTTGGCTAACAAGTAATTTCTCCCATATAAAGACCCATGTACTCCTCATTAGGGGATAGATTCCATTTTGAATTAAGAAATTCCTTGTTTCTCTCTTTAGAATTTGGTGTTTGTTTAGTTTTTGGCCATTGGCGTGTAGTTTATATCAAATTAGTTTCAAATTGGATGTCGCTCCAACATTGATTTATTGGTATATCAGTGTGTAGATTATCAAGTTTGTACACCCCTTTCTCAATGGGTCTGAAAAATCCAAACAACTACAAGAAGAGATTAATCAAAAATTGAGAGGAAGCATTCAAGAACTCAATAAGAAATTTGATGCCCTCTTCTAACTCCACTCCTCCAAAATTCAATCACCCACCACCACGAATGATCCACTAGAATCAATCTCCCATAGGCCCGGTAAAGAGGCCATCAAAATTTTTGAGTCACGTGATGAACCCACTAAACCCCTGACTCACCCACTCGGAGCAAACAACCGTTCAGAACCCCTCTAATGATCATCTCTTCCCGGCCTACCCGCTAGAACCAAAAATTTCGACAGAGCCATCGAAACCTCTTACCCACCCAAAAAACCCACCCAACCCGAATTTCTTGGAAACCCCAAAACAAGAAAGCCCAAACCCTCGCAATTTTTTCCTAATGTTTTTGTGTTTCTTGCAAATAGGTACACAAGTCGCGTACGAGGACGCCTACCATTTCAAATTAAAAAATTCATGGAAGGAGGCCTAACCGCGTTGCCGCTTACCCTTCAAGTTCGAGGGCAGACTTTTTCAAAACCGGTGAGAGTGATGGAAATGGGTTCATATTAGGGTTTATTTCTCATTTTAGTATTTCTTATGAGTTTTCCTTTTATTTTAGTTCTTTTATTTCTTTTTATGTCTTTGGATTGGTCTCCAAGCATGTCTGAGATTAGTTAGGCATATTTTTGTTAATAATTGCCCTTTAAGGTCATTTTCATAATTATTTGGCTAGCAAGTAATATTCCACCTATAAAAACCCATGTACTCATCATTTAGAGATAGCTTCATTTTGGAATATAAGAAATTTTTAGTTTTATTTTTGGCCATTGACGTATAGTTTACGTAAAAATAGGTTGATATGTCCTCAACTTGTATTTTAATGATGGTTAAGGTGGTAAAGCTACCTGCATATGTCTGGTCTGATCGTTTAGCATCTATTTCTAAGACACCGGAATGTAAATAAAACAATCCCAAGGGAAGGCTCGCAACATAGAATAATGAATTGAAGGAAGCGATGTCTATCTCCCTTTCCTTACTTCGTTCAATCCATCAATATGTTCTTGTCCAATAGGGAAGGAGAGAGACATTCATGACCTGGAGCTGGGAAATATGATCACTCACACTGATGGAGGGAATTATTAAGAGTAGAGGAACACATGCACCGATAATGCTAATGATCGTCATATCATAAGGGGGGAAAGTGGATCTTTCTCTTGATTAAGTACCCACTGCTCCGCACTACATTTATATAGTGGAAGACTATCATGCCTTTTTAATGACAAACTAGTTGGCTTGTGCTACCTTGCGAAGAACACTTGACCGAAAGAATGAGTCACAAGGTGAATTGTAACCCACAACGACAAACGAACCTACGAGCGGAGCATTTTTGGGGACTAGCCTACTTCCTGCTTACTTGACTTTCTAATTAGGCTTTTTTAAAAAATATACAACTTCTTTTACACACGCATATCCATTTCGGAGAGTCAATGCGACTTAGGACAAACTCTTAGCACAAGGAATATTCTGAAACCCCTAGCGAAGAGAAGCATCGCTCATTATGCAAGAGATTGGGAGACTTTTCTAACTATATTTGGTTCTAAACAAGATGTGAATAGAGTATGCGTGAGTGACAGACTTTGGTCGAGCGACGTGAAAAACAACAGAGTAACTTTTCCTTGGGGCGGTGAGGTGGACAACCTCTTATTCTAGCTTCAGAGGAACATCTTTGCATGAATCAATACTAACTCAGTCTCTTTCAAACCCCAATACAATACAACTTGATCTCTCTCTCTCTCTCTCTCTCTCTCTCTCTCACACACACACACACACACACACACACACACACGCGCGCGCGCGCGCGCGCACAAACACACTCTCTATTTAGTATACCGATATCTCATGCCGCCTTAAGATATGGTATAACTAGATTCGGCTCATGCCCCTTTCAAGGTATAACGATAGGATGGAGAAAGAGTGTGGCCCAAGGCTTTTCCACTTGGGGCCAAAATTCCCTACCTGGTCTTCTTAAATTTTATGGAGATATTATGTCATTTTCTACTTAAATATTGACTATTGAGTCTTTTATTATTAGATACTTCTTGTAAATGGATCACCATTTGCGTGAGAACCTCAATCTCTATTAGTGTACAACTACAGTCCCATAGGTTGAAAAACGTTTATTTCCCCAATAGGACCTCTCATTGTGCTGCTTTATACCTATACGATGCTCGAAAAACTCTTCTTCGCCAAAACATATGGTCTGGTCTAGCTTGATACTAAAAATGAGGAAGAAAGTCCCACTGTTGATCTGTACTTCTTTGTTTTCTTATGGACGCCCTGATGAAGAATAATGGTTATTAATGCAATATTTGGAGTAAAGGGTGGGTTCTTGAACTACTTCTCATTATGAAAACAATAGTCTTTGCAAACAAAAATGATAAATGATATTTTTCTTTATGAAAGTATTAGTTTTCTTTCTATAATGGTTTCCAAGGGTTTTTAATCAAAACATTTGGTGAATTAGTCTATGACGATTATGCATAATTTTGTTTTACGTTGTTGAGTGGTAGTGATCCTACGAGGTGGGCTTGAAGCCCATTGGCTTAGAATTGAAGTCATCTTATCTGTTGGTTGTTTTGCATTCCTTGTAAACCATTGGCATTTTAAACATATTTGCACAAGATCCTTATCTACATTGACTAAGGAAGGATATGCATATCCCTTCCATAGGATCTTCTAGTCTAATGCCTTAGGGCTTGAATGTCACAAACACTTTTATGCTCATCCTTTAGCATATATTATGATTCAAGGAGTGTCAAATCCCTTTTTAATGAGATGTGTACTATATTATACTCATATACCACTACATCAAATCCTGCGAATGGTCACAGCCTGGGTGACACGCCAGGCCGTGACCATCTTAACCTTTTGTGTGATTAGATCCATGACCACACTGGGCCATGTATTCTTTTGGAAGTGGTCACGGACCAAATCCTTGACCACTATGGGTCATGGACCTAGGTCGTGACCATCTTGTCGCAAAATTTGAGCCAAAATTCCCTCCAATCTTAGTCGCGGATGGATCACGACCTTAGCCTGTGACCATGTGAATGACAAAGGCCACAACACATGCACTGTGGGTCATGGCTGAGGGGCCATGACCATCTCAAGAGGTCGGTCACAGCTGGAGGTCGTGACCAGTCCATATCCTACACATGCCACGAGCTGACGTGGCAAAATTTTTAAGGGAAGCGGTAGTGGGTTATAATCTAGAGCCGCCACCATATCCCTTACATTAAAATGCCAACAAACGCACCAAATTATTTTCCCTCGATCGATTTCGGTAGCAGCTAAAGCCCTAGGCGATTTTGGCGCGATTGTGTTAGATTTTTGTTGTATTTGTGTTCGATTTCAATTTCGGCCTAAAGGTAATACAAACCCCATTTATTTGTATATATTTCTATGTGTTTCTTTTTTTATGTGTGTATGTGTATGTATATGTGTGTGTGTATGTGTGTGTGTGTGTGTGTATATATTTATGTTTATATATGTGGCTATGAAGACAGTGTATTGTATGTCAATAAAAACTAGACATTGTATTGGGGGTTATTTTTTTGACAAAATATTATTCAAATCCCTAGACATTATATTTTTTTGATAAAATATAATTAAATGGATTTTTAATAAGTAAAAAAAATTTGTGGGTTATATGTATGTAGTGACATTGTATTGGGTGTTATATGCGTGTCTTGAGTTTTTTGACAAAATACAATTAAATGGAATTTTTTGACATTGTATTGTAGGTTATATGCATGTCGTGACATTGTATTGGGGGTTATATGCATGTCGTGAATTTTTTGACAAACTATAATTAAATGGATTTTTTTGACATTGTATTGGGGGTTATATGCATGTCGTAATTTTTAATAGTAACTACTACCGTGTTGTATTCATGTGGCAATTAAGACTCACACCAGTCTTCTAATTGTGGGTTATATGCGTGTCGTGACATTGTATTAGGGGTTATATGCGTGCCGTGTTTTTTTTTTGACAAAATATAATTAAATGGATTTTTTCGACATTGTCTTGTGGTTATATGCAAGTCGTGATATTGTATTGGGGGTTATATGCGTGTTGTGATTTTTTTGACAAAATATAATTAAATAGATTTGTTTTAATATTGTATTAGGGGTTATATGCGTATCGTGCCTTTTTAACAGTAACTCCTACCGTGTTGTGTTCGTGTGGTAATTAAGACTCGTGTCAGTCGTCTTATCATGTCTTGTCGTCATGTTTTATTTGATTTTTCATCATGTTATTCATGTTTTACTTGTATTTTTGTTTTATTCATATTTTAGCAATTCTTTAATTCTTTACTTCTCTACTTTAAATATGAATTGCAAACACGCGTGCACATTAACAACCGCGTCGTTTATGAGTTTATCATGTATAAAATTAGAAATGACCTTATTATAGTGAGATATTGTGATTATGGGCATGTGTTTTATCACGTAGATGATAGAAGGAGTACGGAATAATTATTGGTTGTTGGATACTATGTTGGAGTTCTTGGATTGATAATACACATATACTTTTAAACTTCATAATAAACCCTAACAAAATTTGTTACAAACAATTACGGCGGGTTGTTGTTAGGATTTCACATCGGTGAGATCCAGAATGTAAGGGGTTAAGAGAATAGTGATGAATCAAAACCTTAATCAAACTAATATACCCTAATACCCTCGTATACTTCTCACGGAAAATGAGGCACGGTGATAATAACTGGCAATAAAAGTGAGAGAGGTTGCAATTGGGCCACACATATAACTCTTTTATTACCGTGCTCCATATAGATGGTACTCCTATTTATAGGTATGGAAATAAAGAGATCGAAAAATTTAACCACCTTGTAAATCGTGGAGTTTATCTCCAGAAAGAGATCTGTTCGGTCGTATAATATTTTTCCTACCAAAAATCTGGGATGACGCTATACAAAATATATTTCACATACATAATCTCTATGTAGCCCTGAACTTGCTTACGTTGTTGGAGAAGGCAGAAAAAATCCACCCGTTATGGATACAACTGCATACAGAGAGCATTGACATAGACTGTGATGTCTCGTGCCATATGCACGTAAAATTGAATATTGCCAACAAGTTGAGAAAGATGGGATTCTGAGGTCATGTCACGGATATCTACACATTAATCATAGATACCCTACCTCCTAGTTGGCCAAACGTCATCGCCAGTGGCACACAAATGGCACCGCGAGTGGCACGAACACCTCGTGTGCATCCAACGTAACACGTAGCAACCGGCCACACAGTCACTTGACCACCTATTCGAGGATAAAAACCGAATTCGAAAGCAGGCACACTAAGGCTTGAAAACGTGCAGCGGGGGGCTGGCACTCCTAGCGGCACCCAAATGAAATCGCAAGTGACACGAATACCTCGTGCGCATCCAATGCAACACGTAGCAACTGACCACGCAGTCGCGGGACCCCTAATTTTAGGCTAGGACCTGAATTCGAAAACAGACACACTTAGACTTGAAAACGTGCTGTGAGGGGACTAACACCCCCAGTTGCACCCAAACATCACCGAGAATGGAACTACTACCTCGTGCGTAGCCAATTTAACACGTAGCAACCGGTGGCACAGTCGCGGGACCCCCAGTTTTAGGATAAGACCCGAATTCGAAAACAGGCACACATAGGCTTGAAAATGTGTCGCGGGGGTGCTAGCTCGCCCAACATCACCAAAATGACACCGCGAGTGACACGAACACCTCTTGCACATCCAACATAACATGTGAAAACCATCCGCCTACTCGCGGACTCTCGATTTGAGGATAAGAACCGAATTGTACAACAGGGTGTCAGGCACACTTAGGTGCCGCGGGGGGTGGGGGGTGGGGGGGAGGGGCTAACACTACCGCAGCACCCAACCGGCTCCATGAGTGGTACGACGACCTCGTGTGAGTCCAATGTAACATGTAGCAACCGGCTGCGCGGCCGTGGGACCCTCGATTTGAGGATAGGACCCAAATTCGAAAATAGGCACACTTAGGCTTGAAAACGTGTGGAGGGGGTTGGCACCCAAACGGCACTGCGAGTGGCATGATAAGCTCGTGTGCGTCCAACATAACGCGCAGAAACCGTTTGCTCATTAGCAAGAGCCCCGGTTTGAGGATATGATCCGAATTCGAAAATAAGCACACTTAGACTTGGAAACGTGTCGCGGGGGGTTGGCACCACTAGAGGCACCCAAACGGCACCGCGAGTGGGACGACCACCTCGTGACCGTCCATCATAACATGTAGTAACCGATTGCGCAGTCGCGGAACCCAAGGTTTGAAGATATGATCCGAATTCGAAAACAGGCACACTTAGGCTTGAAAACGTGCTGTGGGGGATGGCACCCCCAGCGGCACCCAAACAGCACTACGAGTGGCACGAACACCTTGTGAACATCCAACATAATGCGAAACAACCAGTCGTGCTTTTGCAGGACCCCCAGTTTAAGGATAGTACCCAAATTCGAAAACAAGCACACTTAGGCTTCAAACGTGCTACGGGGGGGGGGGGGGGGGAGGAACCCCCAATGGCATCCAAATGACACCGTGAGTGACACGAACACGTCCAACGTAACATGTAGCAATCGATCACGCAACCACGGGGTCGTCGATTTGACGATAGGACCCGAATTCGACAACAAGCATACTTAGGCTTAAAAACGTGACGTGGGGGGATGGTACCCCTAGCGGCACACAAATGGCATTGCAAGTGGCACGAACACCTCGTGTGCATCCATTGTACCACGTAAAAATCGGATGCTCAGTCGCGAGACTCTCTGTTTGAGGATAAGACCCGAATTCGAGCACACACACACTTTGACTCATTCGAAAATAAACACACTTAGGCTTGAGGATAGGACCCGAACGACACCGCGAGTGGCACAAACACCTCATGAACATCTAAAGTAACATGTATCAACCAACCGCACAATCGCGGGACCCTTGATTTGAGGATAGGACCCGAATTCGAAAACAAACACACTTAAGCTTCAAAATGTGTCACTCTCCGAGTGGCTCCCAAACGGCACCGTGAGTGACACAAACACCTTGTGCATGTCCAACGTAACATGTAGCAATCGTCTGCACAGTCGCGGAACCTCCGATTCGAGGACTGGACTCGAATTCAAAAACATGCACATTTAGGCTTGAAAACATACTGCGGGGCTGGCACCCCTAGTAACAACCAAACGACACCGCAAGCAACTTGAAAAAATGGAGGGCACGAACACCTCGTGAACGTTAAATACAATAAAAAGACACTGGTCGTGTAATCACGGGACCCTCGGTTTTAGGATATGACCCAAATTCGAAAATAGGAATACTTTGGCTTGAAAGGGGGGCGGGGGCTGACACCCCTAAAGATGCTCAAACGTCAACGTGAGTGGCACAAACATCTCGGGCGCATCTAACGTAACACATAGCAACCAGACGCACAGTCGCGGTTTGAGAATATGGCCCAAATTCGAGCACAGGCACACTTTAGCTAATTCGAAAACAAGCACACTTAGGCTTCGAAATGTGCCGCGGGGGGCTGGCACCCTCAGCGGCATCCAAAGGGAACTGCAAGTGGCACGAACACCTCATGAGCATTCAATGCAACACATAGCAACTGGTTGCACAGTAATGGAACCCTCGATTTGAGGATAGAACCTGAATTCGAAAATAAGTGCACTTAGGATTAAAAACTTGTCCCCGGGGGGGGGGGGGGGGGGCTGGCACCCACAGCGACACATAAATGGCACCACGAGTGACACGAACAACTTGTGTGTGTCCAATGTCACACGTAGCAACTGATCGTGTAGTCACGAGACCCTCGGTTTTACGATAGGAACCGAACTAAAAAACTGGCACACTTAGGCTTGAACACGTGTTACGAGGCATTGGCACCCCCATTGGTACCTAACCGAGACTGCGAGTGTCACGAACACCTCGTGCGCATCCAACGTAAAACGTAGCAATCGACCGTGTAGTTACGGAACCCTCAGTTTGAGGATAGGACCCGAATTCGAAAATAGGCACACTTAGACTCATTTGAAAGCATACACATTGAGGCTTGAAAACGTATTGGCGGGGGGGGGGGGGGGGGTTGAGCACCTATAGCGTCATCCAAACAGCACTTCAAGTGGCACGAACACCTCATGCGCGTCCAACGTAACACGTAGCAACCGGTTGCACAATTGCGGGATTCCCAGTTTGAGGATTGGACCTGAATTTAAAAACAGGCATACTTAGACTTGAAAACGTGTTGCAGGGACCGACACCCACAACGGTACCCAAATGACACCGCTAGTGACACAAAAACCTCGTGCGCGTCCAACATAACAGGAGCACTTAGGCTTAAAAATGTGTCGCGTGGGGGAAGAGGGCATCCCCAGTGGCACCCAAACGGCACCGCGAGTGGCACGAACACCTCATGCACATCCAACATAACACATAGCAACTGGTTGTGTGATCGTGGGACTTTTGGTTTGAGGATAGAACCTAAAATCGAGAACACGTGCACTTTCGAAAACATGCATACTTAGGCTTGAAAACGCACCAGGGGGTGCTGGCAATCCCAGCGGCACCCAAATGGCACCCCGAGTGGCACAAACACCTTGTGACCTTCCAATGTACCATGTAGCAATAGGTCACGCAGTCGCAGGACCCCCGATTGGAGGATAGGACCCGAATTCAAAAATAGCTAGACTTAGCCTCGTTCGTAAAAAGACACATTTAGGCTTAAAAACGAACTGCGGGGGGGCAAGCACCTCCGGCGGCAGAAAAACAAAACCTGGAGTGGAACGAACACCTCGTATGCGTTCAACGTAACGCGTATCAACTAACAGTGCAATCACGGGACCCCCTATTTGAGGATAGGACCCGAATTCAAAAACGGACACACTTATGCTAAAAAATGTGCCACGGGAGGCTGACACCCCCAGCGGCACACAAATAACACCGCTAGTGATACAAAAATCTTGTGTGCATCCAATGTAACATGTAGCAACTGACCGCCCAGTCGTGAGAACCACAGTTTCAGTACAGGACCCGAATTCGAAAACAGACACACTTAGGCTTCAAAATGTGCCACGGGGGCTGACCCCTCCAGAAGCACCCAAACGACACCTCGAGTGGAACAAATACCTCGTGCACATACAACATAACACGTAGAAACCGACCACGCAGTCGCGAGACCCTCAATTTGAGGATAGGACTTGATTTCAAAAACAGGCACACTTAGGCTTGAAAACATGCCTCAGGAGATTGACACCCCCAGCGGCAAAAAAATGGCACATCGAGTGGCACAAACACCTTGTGTGCATCCAACATAACACGTATCAAATGTCTGTGCAATCGCGGGACCTTCGATTGGAGGATGGACCCGAATTCAAAAAAAGACACACTTAAACTTTAAAACGTGTTGTGGGAGACCTGACACCCTCGGCGGCACCCAAATGGCATCGCGAGTGGCACAAACACCTCGTATATGTCCAAAGTAATACGAAGCAACTGACCGAACAGTCACGGGACTCCTGATTTGAGGATAGGATCCGAATTCAAAAACAAACATACTTAGGCTTAAAAACGTACCGCATGGGGCTGGTACCCCAACGGCACCTAAACAACACCGCAAGTGGCATGAACACCTCATGCGCATCCAAGGTAACATGAAGCAACTGACTGCACAATCGCGGGACCCCTGATTTGATGACAGGACCCAAATTCTAAAACAGACACACTTAGGCTTGAAAACATTTAGTGGTGGGGAGGGCAGGCACCCCCAACGACACCCAAATGTCACTGCGAGTGGAAAAAACACCTCGTGCACGTTCAACGTAACACGTAGAAATTGACCATGCAATCGCGGGACCCCAGTTTAAAAATAGGGCCCGAATTCGAAAACAGGTATACTTAGGCCTGAAAACATGCCGCGGGGGGACTGACAGTCCCAGTGGCACCCAAACTGCATCGCGAGTGACATGAACACCTCGTACACATCCAACATAACATGTAGAAACTGACCACGTAGTTGCGAGACCCCATTTGAGGATAGGATCCGAATTCAAAAACAGGCACACTTACGCTTTAAAATGTGCCGCAGGGGAGCTGGAACCCCCAGCGGCACCTAAACAACACTGCGAGTGACACGAACACCTCCTTACGCATCCAACATAACATGTAGCAACCGGACACGCAGTCGCGGGATCCTAGGTTTGAGGATTGGACCCGAATTTGAGAACTAGAACACTTACGCTTAAAAATGTGTTGCGGGGGTGCTGGCACTCCAGCGGCATCCAAATAGCACCGCGAGTGGAACGAACACCTCGTGCATGTCCAATGTAGTACGTAACAATCGGTCTCGGACTCGCAGGACCCCCAATTTGAGGATAGGACCCAAATTTGAAAACAAGGACACTTAGGCTTGAAAACGTGCTGCGGGGGGCTTGCGACTCCAACGGCACCCAAACCGCACCGTGAGTCACACGAACACCTCGTGTGTGTCCAACGCAATACGTAGAAATCGACCGCACAGTCGCGGGACCCTCGGTTTGAGGATAGGACCCGGATTCTAAAATAGGCACACCCAGTTTCCGCGGGGGGCTGGCACCCCCAGCCACACCTAACAATACTACGAGTGACACAAACACCTCGTGTGTGTCCAACGTAACACGTATCGATTGGCCGCGCAGTTGCGGGACCCTTGGTTTGTGGTTTGGACCGAAATTCAAGAACTTGCACACTTAGGCTTGAAAAAGTGCCGCGGAGGTGCGGCTCCCAAATGGCACCACGAGTGGAACAAACACCTCGTGCACGTCCAATATAACACGTAACAACCGGTCACACAGTCACGGGACCCCCAATTTTAGGATAGCACCGAAATTCAAAAATAGACACACTTAGGTTTAAAAATATGTCCGGGAGTTGGAAACCCCAACGGCCTCCAAACGTCAACACCTCGTACGCGTCCACTATAACACGTAGCAATTGTCCGCGTAGTCATGGAACCCTTGGTTTGAGAATTGAACCTGGATTCGAAAATATCACACTTATGCTTGAAAACGTGTCGTGGGGGTTGGAGCCCCCAACGGCACCCAAAGGGCACCGCGAGTGACACGAACACCTCATGTGCGTATAATGTAACACGTAGCAACCGGATGCGCAGTCGTGGGACCCCCAGTTTGAGGATAGGACCCAAATTCAAAAATAGGCACACTTAGGCTTAAAAACGTGTCACAGGGGGGTGGTACCCCTGACGGTACCTAAACGAAACTGCGAGTGGCATGAGCACCTCGTGCATGTCCAACGTAACACGTAGAAACTGACTCTGTTGTCACGGGACCCCCTATTTGTGCATAGGACCCCAAATTTGAAAACAGTCACACTTAGGCTCATTCGAACACAGGTACATTTAGGCTTTAAAACGTATTGCGAGGGGGGTGACTAGCACCGCCAATGGCACCCAAAATGCATCGCGAGTGGTACGACCACCTCGTGAAAATTCAACATCACACATATCAACCAGTCATGCAATCGCGGGACCCCCAACTTGAGGATAGGGCCTAAATTCGAAAACAGGCACACTTGGGCTAAAAAACGTGCCGCGGGGGTTGTCACCCCCAACGGCACCTAAACGACATCGCGAGTGACACAAAAACCTCGTGCAAATCCAACGTAACACTTAGAAACCAGTAGCACAAACCCTCAGTTTGAGGATAGGACTCGAATATGAAAACAGGCACACTTAGGCGTGAAAATGTGCTGTAGGGGGGGCTGGCACCCCCAACGGCACCCAAACGCCACTGGGAGTGGCACGAATGCATCGTGCATGTATAACGTGACACGTAACAACCGATTTCTTAGTCGCGGGATGCCTGGTTTGAGGATATGACCTGAATTCGAGCACATGCACACTTAGGCTCATTCGAAAACAAGCACACTTAGGCTTGAAACGTGTCGCGGGGGGGGGGGGGGGGGGGGGGGGGTCTGGCACCCCCAACGGCACCCAAATGGAACTTCGAGTGAAACAAACACCTTGTGAGCATCCAACGTAACACATAGAAACCAATTGCACAGTCGTGGGACCCTCGGTTTGAGGGTAGGACTCGAATTCGAAAACATGCACACTTAGGCTTGAAAAATTGCCATGGGGGGCTGATACCCCCAGCGGAACCCAAACGGCCCAGCGAGTGGCACGAACACCTAGTGTAAGCCCAACGTAACATGTATCATTCGTTCGCGCAATCACGAGACTCCCGGTTTGAGGATAGGACCCGAATTCGAAAACAGACACACTTAGGCTTGAAAACATGTTGCTGGAGGGTTGGCACCCCTAGGAGTACCCAAATGGCCCCGCGAGTGTCATGAACACCTCGTGCATATCAAACGTAACACTTAGCAGCCAACTGCACAGTTGCGGGACCCCCGATTTGAGGATAGGACCTGAATTAAAAAACAAGCACATTTAAGCTTGAAAATGTGCTACGGGACGGCTGGTACCGCAAGTGGCACGAACACCTTGTGCGTGTCTAACGTAACACGTATCAACCGGATGCGCAGTCGTGGGAACCCAGGTTTGAGGATATGATCCGAATTTGAAAAATGACACACTTAGGCTCATTCGAAAATAGGCACACTTGGTCTTGAAAACGTGTTGGGGGGCGAGCACCACTGGCAGCGCCCAAATGGCACCATGAGTGACACGAAAACCTTGTGCGCATCCAACATAATACGTAGCAACCGGTGGTGCAGTCGCGGGATCCCCGATTTGAGGATATGACTCGAGTTCAAAAACAGACACACTTAGGCTTGAAAATGCACCGCGGGAGCTGGCACTCCCAGCGGCACCCAAGCGACACCGTTAGTGATACGAACACCTCGTGCACATCCAATGTAACACATATCAACCGGTCGCGTAGTTGTGGAACCCTCGGTTTGAGAATATAACTCGAATTCGAAAACATGAACACTTAGTCTTTAAAATGTGAGACCGTGTAGTCTCAAGATCTCGTGTTTGAGGGTAGGATCCGAATTAAAAAATAGGCACACTTAGGCTTGAAAACATGTCGTGGGGAGCGGACACCCACAACGACACTCAAACGACACTGCGAGTGACACAAATGCCTCGTGCGCATCTAACGTAACACATAGCAACCGACAGTGCAGTCGTGGGACCTTTGGTTCGAGGATAGGACCCAAACAACCCCCCTTTTTTATTACAGGGATAATTACACTTAGGCCCCTTATACTTTGTCCCTACTTACACTTTCCCTCCCATTCTTTAAATTTTGACAAATAACTTCGAACACGGCGACAATTAACCCCCTACCATCTAAATTCATTAGCTTTTAGTGTTAATTGACATGTGTCAACCCTTTTGACTTTTTCAAAAGGGTATTTTGGGTATTTTACCCCTACTTAAAAACTCTAAAATCATTTCTCTCTCTCATGATCTCCTCCCCCCACCCCCTTCTTCTTCTTCCTTTCTCTCGCTCTCTCTCGAACACAAACACACACAACTATGAACACACACACATACATACACACACATACGGGCATATCCCTCCTCAACACCCCCAAGCCGCCCCAGCGCCCCCTCCCCTGCCCCGCTCTCTGCCGCCTAGATCTACATCCCCTACCCTCCTCCCAACCCCGATCCAGCCCCTGAGCCACCCACCCGCTCTTCCCGATCCCGATCCCGATCCAGCCCTCCTCTAGATAGATATGTTCTAACAATTTCTTTTTTTAAAAATTTCGTATTTTGGTTAGATCTCATTTTTTTCCGGTTTTTGGAGGCTTTGATTACTTTTTATTTGTTGAAATTAATTTTATATGCTGGATTTTTTTTATATTGCTGGAAATTCATTTTTATTTACTGAAAATAATTTTTATCATTTTTATGCTACAAATAAATTCATAATGGTAAAAACTATATTGAATGTTGAAAATGCTTTTATATTGTTGCAAATAATTTTTGATATTACTGAATATAAATTTTTTTGATGAAAATAATTAATTACGTTGATTAAAATTATTTTTAGCTGCTGAAAATGCTTTTATCCCGCTGAAAATGCTTTTATTTGTTTATTTGCTGAATATATTTTATTATGTTGCTAAAAATTATTTTTTATTTGCTGGAATCATTTTTATATGCTATAAATTATTTTATATTATGGGAAATTCTTTTTATTTTCTGAAAATAACATATTGATGCTAGAAATTATTTTTTATTTGCTGAATTATTTTTCTAATATAATATTTATTTGCTGAAAATAAATATATTTTTCTGAATAATTTTTTTAGAATTTTTAATTCTAGAAATTATTTTCTGGAGTTATAAATATATTTTTGGGAAATAAAATATTTTTCTATAATTTTGCATGATAGAAATCATTTTCTAACTTATTTTTTATAATTTTGCAAATTTCAAATCTTTATTTGGTACTTTCATAATTTTTAATTATATATTCAGAATTTAAGAATTCTTTCCAAGGTTTTTTGATATTTTTAAATGTTTTTGCTGTTATTTAAAGATTTTTTATTGTTGTCGAAAATAATATTTTATTTGTTGAATTATATTTTTCTGATAAAAATTTTTAATCTAAGTTTTTTTATATTTTAAAATATTTTTTGGCATTTTCAAAATTTTAAAATATATATATATATATATATATATATATATATATATATATATATATATATATATATATATATATATATATATATATATATATATATATATTCATATTTTCAGAAGATTTTCCAATGTTTTTTAATATTTTTTGGTATTTTCAAAATTTTGAAGTACATATTCATATTTTCAGAATTTATTCCCAGTTTTTTTTATATTTATTAAATATTGTTTGGTGTTTTTGTAATTTTTAAATATCTATTCATATTTTTAGAATTTATTCCGAGGATTTTTTATATTTGTAAAATATTTTTTTGGTGTTTTAATAACTTTTAAACGTTTTTTTGTCATTTAAAGATTAAAAAAAAATAATTATGTTGGGACAAAAAAGCCCATGGTTGATGTCATGTGCCACACACATGACTAACGGTTTTGGCCAAAAGTTAACGGAGTTGGACGGCAGGGGTAAACTGTAGTCGTTTTCAAAGTTAGGGGTGTAAATTAGAAAAACAGAAAGAATGGGATGGAAAGTGTAGATAGGGGCAAAGTACATGGGGCTTGGGTGTAACTAACCCTTTATTACAGATAAATATTATCATGGCCAAAATCCATGATCATCTTTATTTTTTTCGTCGCGCATAAATATGGTCATGGCCAAAGTCAGTGATCATTTGTTTTCATCGTGGTTAAAAATTGGGTCACGGTCGGAGCCGTGACCATATTTTGCGTTGATCCCCCTTGGTCACAGCCTAAAGTCGCGACCATTTTTTTCGTCGTGGTGAGGGTCATGGCCAAAAGCAACGACCATTTTTTTTCACCGTGAGGAGGGTCACGACCCGTAGCCATGACCAGTAAGTCCATTCTCTCCCTCTCGGTCACGATCGGTAGATGTGACTCGCGTTTTTTTTACTGTGGTGGGGGTCATGGCCCATAACCAGGACCAGCAAGTCGATTCACCCCAATTGGTTGCGGCCCGTAGCCGTGACCAGTAGTATGGCTCGATCACGACCCGATTTCGGGACCATCCTCCGTGACGACGAGGCCCGTGACCCTCGTTGGGTTAGGAATTTGATCCGCGACCCACGAAAATGGTCACCCCTGAAATGGTCACGCCCCTTGGTCGCAACCCACAGTCTTGGTCATGGACAAAGTCCACGACCATTTGCCTAATTTTTTGTAGTTCCACATGGCATTTGATTTGTTTTATTTTACAAAAACCACGCCGAGTCCGGTCCAAGAGTTATTCAAAAAGCTTCATCAAAATCATATCCGATCATTCATGCTTTAACGACTACCCTAACTAAACGAAAGTGCATCAGGGGGTTCCTTCTTTGGATTTTATTTTTATGAGAAGTCACACGCAAATAGTTTAGAGACGGGTAGAAGTGATGACGTATGAACCATAATAAAATCAATACATCTTTACTTGAATACTTCAATTCGCTAATAGTTCCATGCTAGGATTATTATCCATTTGACTCCTATTGTAATGGCATAATACGTGTCTAAATGTTTTAATTGAAAATAACCCAAGGGTGGGGTAACAAGGTAATAATGATAAAACGATGAGTGGTAAAATACAATTTTAATTAAGAATGTCATTGATGAATGAACATATGCAATGTGGTTTATTGGGTGAGTGCTGAGAAGGAACACTCTTATGTTAATATAGTTGACGAGTACGATTTAATATGGACTAATTTTGCTTCACATGGAGTTTCTACATTGTTTAACAGGGTGGCAACGAGTTTTCCGTCACAGTGAAGCAGGAGGCTACGGGATGTGTGATGATTTTATGTGGGTGTACCGCATGTTCTTGAGATGGCCAGGGAGAAGGAGCACATGTCGATTATGTGTTGATTAATTAAGAGGATACCCAATTGATTAAATGAATTGCATTAATTCTAACGCATTATGTGCTTACGTGATATACGTTTGGCTACGATAATTGATTATAAATTGTGAGTTTACGATCTGTATATATAATTGTTTAAAGTTGTGTATGTTAGGAACTTATTGGGGATTTTAATCCATCTTTATTCGTGGTGACTTTCAGGTTTTAGAGTTGTACCTCCCTCTTAGAGTTCCTCCCTCAAGCTAGCACATGTTATCTTCTTCAGTTCCATTCGGGATTGATGTAGGTTCTTTTCCTTTTTAGATTTTCATTTAATTTTAAGTTGAGAGAAGTGTATTTCATTAGACTCTTGGTTGGCATGTATTGTGGGATTGTAATATTGGCATGTCTCGTTTTGAGATTTATCTTGGGACTTGTATTTTAGGATTTTTGTTTAGATACCATTTCTCTCTCTATTATGGTTAGGGACATTGTATTATAAGTTTCATATTGGATGAATTTTGTATCACATCCTTATATTTGTCTCATCACTTCATTTTTTTTCCATTTCATGTTGAGAATGGCATTTAAATTATTAACAATATGTATGATTTAATAATTACACTTTATCAACATGAATATTAAATATACGGGGTATCACTGTTCTGAAGACTTAGATATACAACAAAAATTAGTAAGACATAGGTTTCAATTAGATCGCAGGTGTAATTTATGGGTTATTAGTTTAATACTGTAATTCGAGCGTAAACTTGTTCAATACCTAATATTATTGAATTAGTGGACTTTGAGTTAGGGTGTAGTTGTTTTTCTTGTAAGAGTTTCCACTTAATATTATGGTCTTGTTTGCCATTCCTTTTATTTATGCATTTATTACTTACAATTCACTTGAAATTGAGTTTAGTTAATGGAATTGGATAAAAGAGAAATTGATATTATATCCCACTAAATTCAAGAAAACAAAAAATTGTGTTGATTACACAAATTTGAATTGGAAGTTGGAGTCAACATAATTAATCAAGCAAAATAAATGGATGAACGTTTTCACTTTGTATAGATATTAGATCAAAATAATAGATTATGATCATGAGGTCTTTATTAATATATTACTTTAATCGTAAATTTCTCTTAGCGAGAAGTAAAACTGGACAATTTATTTTCTTCAAGCAATCAATTTCTATTATTACTATAATAGTTCATCTTACGCTACTTGTGGGAGATTTAAGTCATACTTATGGTTGCGTGTTAGTGAACATGTAGACTATAGGTGAGCAATCTAGAACATCTAATTGAATCAACTAATGTGTCAAAAGATGGTTCATTTCAATAATTAATACATATAAAACTTGACCTAGTGCATCAAGGTAATCTTAGATGTATGAAAATAGTGGCTTAATGTTTACAAATGATTTGTCTTATTACTTTTAGAATATATTAAACATTAGGATTACCGTTGTTAATGTGAAGAATTTTGAATCGACAAACAATGGATCAATTACTATTGCAACTGAGAGAATGCCTTATGTCTTTTGATATTGAGAATATGTGGCCATAGAAGAATGAAAAAATAAATGAGTTTTAAATTTGTATTTTTATGAGAATAATCAATTTAATATATTTGTGTATGATCAAGTTATGGGATTGTCAATATAAATCCATTCCTAAAATAAATTGTTCTTGAGATTGGATATGATGGAAGGATTGGTAGATATGGAAACCAATTACAAAAATGTTCAACTCAACCATTACCACCCAAATAAAACCATGATACGGGGCACCCTATATGTCACTTATAATTGTGAGTTAATTGATGAAGTTCAAATTAATAATTATTGGGTTAATGATTCCAATTGGGATTATTTAATTCATGGTGTGATTATCTAATTACACACTTAGTTTGGGAACGAATGTAATGGGTCATGCATAATAAAATAGTTATGACAAGAATTAGTAATTACGGGTATAGTTTAAACGAAAGTTCCGAATAATTTATATATATGTAGAATTGGTTTGGTTTAATTACAAAATTATTTATGTAAGGTGGTTGTAGTTAGGGCACCAATTGACTTAATCCTGAATGTGTCCCAATATATATATATATATATATATATATATATATATATATATATATATATATATATATATATATGCACAGAGAGAGAGAGAGACGCTCTCATACATACCAATTATATATACTTGTTGGAGCAAACATATTTTTCTAAAATACTAAAAAACATTTTAAGAGACTCATATAAAAAAATCATCTCAAAATAATATTTTTTGCTATTTGTAAAAAATTGGGTAATCTTTCACAGCTTTTAAAGTGCTTTAAAATGTGTGAAAGTTTAACCGTTATTTTAAAGAGTGTTGATAGGCTTACCGGGTACTAGCACCAAGCTAGTACCAGGTGCTTTGTTGGCATTTTTTCATTGGTTGCCTTTTTTTTTGGAGAAAATATGGTATAGTTTTTAATAAGGTTACTTAACTTTTTTTTTTATTTAGAAAAAAACTTTTTTATTAGAAAGGATTTTTTTTTATAAATTAGAAAAATTGTATTGTTAAAAAACACTATTTTAATATTTTTTTTTGAAAAAAACTGTTTAAAAAAAATAAAAGTTAGTTTAATATTAAAACAAACTTTTTTTTTACAATTTTAAACTATTTTAATTTTTAAAAATTAAGTTTAAAAATAAGGGGTGTCGCTGGCGCGGACCTTTAAAAACAAGAGAATATTGGGTAAATGGGTGTTTGAGGGACTAAATAAGTTGAAAATAGTTAAAAACATAAATTTTTATTAGATTAGTTTTTTAATGCAAAGATATTAAATTATTTTAAATGTTGTAAAATTAAAAAAAGAAGTTTAAAAATAACGGGTGCCGCTAGCGCGGACCTTTAAAAATAAGAGAATATTAGGTAAATGGGTGTTTGAGGGACTAAATGAGTTAAAAAAATTATTAGATTAGTTTTTTAATGCAGAAATACAAAAATTATTTCAAATGTTGTAAAATAAAAAAAAAGTTTCAAAATAACGGGTGCCGCTAGCGCGAACCTTTAAAAATAAAAGAATATTGAGTAAATGGGTGTTTGAGGGATAAAATGAGTTTAAAAAAAATTAATTGAAAAAAACAAATAAAAAATTCTAATAAAAAATTGTTTTTTATAATTGTTTTTAATTCATTTTACATGAGAAATAAAAAAAAATGGGCATCCCTGTGCTAGCTCGGGGTTAACCCCCGGGTAGCCTAATATTATTCTATTTTAAAATAGTAAAAAATGTTATTTATAGCTGATTTCTTTTATAATCGATATGTATATACTTAGTATGTATATTTGATATGTACTGTAGCGTATATATATATATATACAGTCCTGCTCTTATGTGGACTAGTCCACATTTTAAGAATGCGGACCGGACATGTGTCACCTGGCGGTGAGCCTAGAAAAGAGAGAGAGTGCGCCTATAATTTAGACGATAATTTCTAGGGGCACTGTTAGGTGACACATGTTCGGTCCGCATTTTGAAAATGCGGACTAGTCCGTACAGTAGCATTATTATATATATATAGTGCCAATTAAAATATCATTGAACAAGGAAGGAATGATACGCTCGCCTTCAAGTTGTCTTCGCGGGAATGCTTTCTTCTTTACTAACTCCCAACTCTCTTCTTCATTTAAACACCTTAGCTTATGAAGAAAAACATTTCGATCAATATGCCGACCCACATCTTCCTTACGGGTCGTAATCAACATTTTGCTCCAGCTGCTGTCTGGGAAGGCAGGTTTGAGGAGGGCCCAATCATTTCTATCCCAGATGTCATCTAGAACTACCAGACATTTGTATCGCTTTTGAAAATTATAAAGTGCCTCTTCTAAATCTTCATTTCTCTTACGGCGGACCTTAAGATCTCCAACTATGCGTCGCAGAATATCTTTCTTTTCCCAATGTCTAGACATGTAAACCCACGCGAAACGATTAAAATAGGATCTTACCTTAGAGTGATGATAAACCCTCTTAGCAACGGTTGTCTTCCCCAGACCTCCCATGCCATAAATTGAAACGACTCGATAATGTTTGTTTTCATCCACTAGATTTGCCGCCAACATATCTACGTCTTGGTGGAAGCCCACAAAATCATCTACGTCTTCATTAACATGAGGATATACGCGCCTTAGTTTATCTAGTCTTTCGTGTCTCAACCTCGATCCTTCTGCGTCCCCTACAGCACTGTTGCCATATGTTTTTAAACGACTGTTAAGGTTACTGATTCTCTCATTTATATCCTTAATTTTCGACCTGGCCTTGCGGTTAGCTTCAAGTTCTTTTGGGAGCACAGTAAGTTTTGCCATCTTGTTTCTTATACCTCCGGTGGTTTCTTCTTGTCTCCTCCTGGCTTCAAATTTGGCTGTGAAAGGCTCTAAGATATCCTCTGCGTCGTACACAATTTCCCTGATCTCTGCAACAAGATTGTCCATTGTTTCTGATTCATATGTTTTATTGTAGTCATCTTTTAGGAATGCCTGCATCAACCTTAATTCTTTTTTAAGATCTTCGACCTCGCCCGAAACTCCATGAAAGATATTTGCTTTACTGAGCAACAAGTCAGCAATTCTTTCCAGTAGAAAGCTGACCTCGGCCTCCGCCATTTTTCTTGGGAGAAGACCTCTGCCAAAATGAAATCCCACTTTAGACTTTAGGACTCGCACCTCATGGGTGACGATTCTTAATATAATATAAATTGGGCATTGACAGGGCCGCCCCAAGATTTGGGTGCTGAACTTATAAAATGACGCTTTTTATATAACTAGATGTGCCCACGTGCTTTGCACGTGTGGGGAAATCCAAATATTCAATTGGATTAGCTGAATAAATGAATAAGAAGCTGTGAATTTAAAAATTATTCATATAAAGCATAAAAATTATAACAAATTAAGTACAAGTAATGAAGTAAATGAAATCAATGTGTAAAACAATGAAGCGATAATCACATAATAAGATATGAAATCTCATGAAATAGTAAAAATCATTGTCAATGAATCCCAGTTATTTAAAATATAAAATGCAAAGGAAGAGATAAATTGTTTATGGAATAACTAAGATAATAACAAACTGTAATGATAAAATATTAAAATATAATCGTCAAATATTAGGGGTGGCAATTCAGGTTAGTTGTGTCATTTTCGGGTCGCGTTGATTTTTATTTTAGTATATGTTTTGGGCACTCCTAAATCTATACAAGCTAATCGGGTCATGTTCGGGTCATTTCGGGTTATTACCGTAAACGGGTTATTGGGGCAAAAATTGCCAGCTCTATCAAATATGTTGCATTTGACATTTGTTAGAATTCGATGTGTCTTATTCATCTTCAATTTTAAGAGCGACAAAATGTGCAGGCTTTCGATTAGAATCTCTAAGCAATTTTCCTTTAATGTAGAATCTGCTAATTTTGTCAATGCACGTATATAACTTTCAAATATAGTCCGAGTGCACAATTCCCTGTGGAATAAATTAACATAAAAAAATAAGTATATGAAATTAGTATAGAACGTTTGAAATGTATGCGTGAATTTTAAGTTTTAATAAGAATGATACTACCTTTTCTTTAGAAACGATGAAAGTTTGAATGTTGCAGGCAATGAAAGACTATGTTTCCTTGAACAGTGTGACTGTTGCTCTTTCGTTGTCATCTTGAACCATTAATTGAAGTAAGTACCTTGTGTTTGGTTGAACAATGAGCCAATATCCAATAATGGTAATATAGCGTGCCCAAATTATGAACAACAAAAATTGAGCTTATAGATATTTGTTAAAAACGTAAGACAAACTTACCTGAAAAGTTAGAAAAGTGAGGTTGTAAACATATGTCAATGTCTAATCCTAAGATTAAAAAATATATTTTTTAAGATTTCATATATATATTTTTTTAAAACGGTAAATTTTAAAAACATATTATTTTATAAAACTATATATATATAAAGAAAAAGACACTTTTTTTTAATAAAAATTATAATTTTTTTCAATAAAAAAACTCTTGTGTATAAAAGCTGTATTACTAAAAAACTTAATTTTTAAAACAAACTGTATTGTTAAAATTTGTATTTATAAAAAATACAATTTAAAAATGCATTTATAAAAATATTGTTTTTTATAAATAAATAAAATACTATTTTTTTTACAAAAACAAAAAAAAATTATTGTTTTTTATATAAAAAAGTAACGTTTTTTAAAAATACAATTTATATAAAAAAAATACAATTTTTTTCTATATTTTTTTGTTTTTTTCTTTACATATTTTTAAGAATACAATATTTTCTTATAAGAAATGAAGTTTTTAATTAAAAAATAAGGTTTTTATAAACATTATAATTTTCATAAAAAAATTATACCATTAAAGAGGAAATCATCTCTTTTTATGTATAAGAGATAGAGCTAGAGGTGTATTTTCAGAGATGCAGAGATCATGAAACCCCAGAAAATAATTAATATGAAATCTAAAGAGCTCCATCCGTGTTTTTTTACAAATATACTCTCTCGAGTTAATAATAAGGATTAAATGTCATAATTTTAAATAAGAACATAATCAGATGAACCAGATTCTCTCCATACGTGTCTTTTTACTGTCAAAATGAAAAAAATACAATGTTCGGTAATACTGACAAAGGGAGTATACACACAAAGAAATAAATAAAGATAATGCAGATGAACCGGAGTCTTGATTAAAAATCGAATAACGTCTTTACCCGTGTAAATTTCGTACCAAATATGTTCCAAGTGGATTCCTGTTCAGGTATTATTTAAAAAGTATCAAGATCAAAATCCTTATTTTAACAGTCTCAAGATCAAAATTCAACATACTAAATTACAGTCTCAAGTTTTAAAAACTCAATAAATTGTTAAAAACATCCATTTTCAAACAGTTTTTGTTCTTAAAACTGTTAAAACCTATATTACTGTCAAAATGAAAAAAATACAATGGTCGGTAATACTGACAAAGGGAGTATACACACAAAGAAATAAATAAAGATAATGCAGATGAACCGGAGTCTTGATTAAAAATCGAATAACGTCTTCACCCGTGTAAATTTCGTACCAAATATGTTCCAAGTGGATTCCTGTTCAGGTATTATTTAAAAAGTATCAAGATCAAAATCCTTATTTTAACAGTCTCAAGATCAAAATTCAACATACTATATTACAGTCTCAAGTTTTAAAAACTCAATAAATTGTTAAAACATCCATTTTCAAACAGTTTTTGTTCTTAAAACTGTTGAAACCTATGCACATGAATTAAACCTAATACATCACTACACCAATTATATAATGTAAACTCATAAAAAAAAGATAAATTAATGTGTTCAAATTTGGGGGCTTTAAACAGGTTATTATGTAACATAAAACATATTAATCTCTAAAATAAAATAAACAATGTGATAAACAGATCTACACAAAATGATCACAAATTTAAATGTAAATTCGAACCTCATATTTGAGTTACCTTCCACAATGGCATATATGTTTGGGACGGTTTAGTGTTGCTAAGATTATTTCTAATCCACCTGCTTTTTTTGTGATTAGTTAGAGGATGGTTTAGTGAGAGAGATGAGATATTTTGAGAAGTGGGTTTCACTTGGGAAGTCTTCATAGCAAAAATTGGGCTTTTTCGTGTATTGGGTTGAAAGTTGTGCATAGGAGATCGTGGTCAGTGTACAAATTAAAGTGCATAGGAGATCGTGGTCACATACACTGCACTTTAATAGTCCACTCTCCTAATTGACACGGTTCTAATTGGGTTGGAAGTTGTGCATAGGAGATCGTGGTCAGTGTACAAATTAAAGTGCAGTGTATGTGGGTGGAATTAAAATACAATGTATAATATATTCTTGAATGAAAGAGAAAGATAGAAGGGTATTGATGGATTTTTAAATTGTATGAGGGTAAAATAGTCTTTATATCATTAAAGAGAAACTCTCCTCTTTTAAAGTAGTAGAGATATATATTTTTTAAAAGTATAATATGTATTTTTATATGCTAACAAAAAACGAATAAAATAGAATACACAGCAATTCAGCAATCAATCTAAAAATTTTCGAACACAACAAAATAAAGGAACATTGGAACATGTTTTGCTGAATTTGTAAAGCAACTTTGAAAGCGCTTTTTTGTTAAAAAAATAATGAAGAAACACAGAAAAATGAACATTATTAAATAAAAAAATTAATAGCAGATTAAAGGGAGCAACAAGATTAATAACAAGAACTTAACAAAAAAAATTAACACTAAGAACTCTAATTAAAAAAATGACAAATTAACAAAAAAATAATAACAAAAACATATAACTTTCTATTCACTTTTAAACTACATCATTTAAATCTTTAAATATAAATGTTGTTTGTACTAATCTAAGTGTTTAAAATATAAAAAAAAAAATGACAACAAGAACATAATTTTAATTAAAAAATATAAAAAAAAGCATTTAAATCCAAAGAAATAACAACAATAATTATAATTAAAAAAATGATAGATTAATAACAAAATGGCAACAAGAAGAGGTAAAAAATGGCAACAAGAAGAGATAACTTTATATACACTTTAAACCTTAGATTAGTAAAATAACAACCTTTAAAAAAATTAATAAAAGGGTTTAACATATTAGTAAAAAAACGACATTTATATTTCTGGATTTAAAAAAAATATGAACAAGAATAACATAACAAAAAAATTTACATCATTTTACAAGTGTTCAATAAATTAATAAAAAACAACGTTTATATTTAACAACGATGAAGATTTCAATCTAAAAAATTAACATTAGATCATGAGAGAGGGTGAATAAAAAAAATACAAACCTCTCGATTATTTTTGGGTTGAAACTTGAGAGTATTGTAAGCATTTAAAAGAGGGTTGATTTTTTTAGAGATAATGAAAGAGGGTTTAATGGAATTTGGAAAGTTGGTCTTGGGTGAGGTGGGAGCCGTTTTTTTCAGTTCTTAAATGAGTGTAATGAATGAAAGTGGAGATGAAGGGTTAGTTGTTGGTTGGTGGATTTTAAGTTTATCATTTGGACTTGGGCCTATTTTTAAAAACTTTTATAATACACAACTATACAATATTTGGGCCTATATTTTTATATCAAATTTGGGGGCCCAAGACGGTTGCCTCATTGGCCTACCCCTTGGGTCGGCCCTGCGTATTGACTAAGTCAAAACGCGTATTGAACAAGTGAACTCCCGCGTTGAGAAACTATCTCGCACGATATTCACTGCAATTATATGAGCAAGTGGAAACTGAGGTTGGTCACCAACTACTTTATACTAGTCAATTGTTGGAAATTATTAGTTTATCCAAAGTTGGTTTGTTTACATATATTATATTAATATAATTAATATTATATATATACAAAAAAAATTATATATATATAACTGTAAATGTAAGAATATTAATTAAACATGATTATTTATGTGCATTTTTAGGAAATTATTTACATATATTTTTATAAATGGTAAATAACAAATTATAATAATGTTTACACCAATATGAAAAATAAAATACTAATTAAACAAATGAAATAATAAAATAAGTCTCTATAAGTGTATATTATGCTTATATATATAATATTATATTATTTTTTTTATTAAAAATCAAAATTTATATTTAAAATATATTTATATGTTAAATATATAGATGCATTGGTGACACTCTCACGTCTCAGTAATTTAAAAATCGACGCATTGACACACTCTGATTTGCCCTCACAGTCGCCCTCGCATACACATTAGGGCACTAAGTTTTCGACTTGATCGTTAACAATCACATTCCGAACACTACACCAAAATGCTAATTTTGTGACTGCCTTTTTGTGACTGACAATAGAGGGACAAACTTGTCACTTCCGGGAGCAGTCACAAAATTATTTGTGACTCCCATTAGGGGCGATAAAATCAATGAGAATAAAAAAATAGAGTCAATTAGTTTGTCACCGTTAATGGGAGTCACGAATGTTACCATATAATTAATTTGTGACTCCTATAAGCAGTCATAAATTTATAACTGTCATAAGCTGTCACAAATTTACTCTTACGAGCAGTCACAAAATTATAACTGCTAAGAGGAGTCACAAACTTTAGTCTAATACTAAATGTGTGACTGCTGGAGGCTGTCATAAATTTGTGACCGCTTCTAGCAGTCACAAATTTTGGCCTAATATGTGGTTTGTAACCGCTATTGACAGTCACAAATTTTTTTATCCAACTTTTATTTCCCTCTTCTCTCTCCTCTCTCTCTTTTCACACTCCCTCCCCTCTCTCCTTCATCTATGTTGTGGTGTATTACGCTATTGGATTAATACACATTGTTTTGTCGCGGTGAAGTTTTGTTGCAGTGAAGTTTTCTACTCGGTGAGTATATCTGATGCTTCGTTAGGTCAAAAAATATATCTGATGCTTTTTGTTCTGATGCTTCGTTAGGTCAAAATTTTCATATGCGTCGTTAATAATTTCATATTTGATGCTTCGTTAAGTCAAAATTTTGATATGCATTATTTATTTGTTTTAACGATTTCTAAATCTGATTTAGAAATCGTTAGGTCAAAATTGTTTAATGCTATTCAAAAACATTGTTTTGTGTTTTGATGCTTCGTTAGGTCAAAATTTTCATATGCTTCGTTAATAATTTCATATCTGATGCTTCGTTAGGTCAAAATTTTGATATGCATTATTTATTTGTTTTAACGATTTCTAAATCTGATTTGGAAATCGTTGATTTATGAGCCTTGCATTGTTTATTTGTTTTGTTGGTAGTATATCTACATATCATTAAATCTAATTTTTTGTTCTGAGTATATTTACAGATCGTTTAACCTCTTTCTTTTTTTGAATATTATCTTGTTTGGAAATATGTTAGATTTTTTTCAATTATCATTTTATATTATTCATATTTATTTTATCTAAAAAATAATTAAATAATCATTGTTTTGTGCTCAGTCGGGTTTTTCTGTGAGTTTTAATGCAATGATAGTATTAATGCAATGATATGCCAGAGATTATGTTCTAAATATCAGCTCAAAATATTTTTTTTACTATTTTAAAAAAAAAATGGTCCTTAACAGCTAAAAGTGGCCTCAAGCATTTTCTCCATATGAGGCGAGGCTATATCCTAGTCGATCGCAATCATTTTAAAAATATACACAATCATTTTAAAACTATCATCACACTCATTTTAAAAATATACACAATCAATGTCAACGAAGATATAATTAGTTCATCGTCATCTTAAATCATAATAAAACTGATAATGTGTCATCATAAGTCATAACAAAATAAATTATTTCATTCGCCATCAATACAACTAACATAAACTTCATTTAGTTTTATAATTTACTGAGTTTCTATTTGTTTGTATTGTAAAATTAATGGGGTTTCCACAATATAAAGAGTGGATGGGTGAAAGTTGTAGAGTGGGGCAAGTATACGTTAATGGGGTTAAAGACTTTGTGAATTATGCAACGACGAATCTCGAAATTGATATTATCCCATGCCCGTGTAGTCGTTGTAAAAATGGTAAACGTTTGAAAGGGGTATATGTAAAAGTACATTTGTTTCCTTGGGGTATGCAAGCTGACTACACGTTTTGGCATTTCCACGGGGAGAGGGAATTTAAGTATATTCCAGAAGAAATACTTGTCAATGAAATCATTCACACAAATGGTGACCCGTTAGTACATGCTAGGTTAAACGATCTCATAAATGATACGTACGAAGTGCACGCAGCACAAGAAAAGCAATATAGTAGAGGGAATGATTTAGGCTGTGAGGATCATGTTGGCAACGATACGGACCAAGTTAAGGATTATATACGGTTAAAAGAAACAGCCGCAACACCATTATAGCATAACTCCAACCCCGACCACACAATGTTATATGCCATGCTTGGGTTGCACAACTTAAAGAGCAAATTTGGCTTGTCGGGAAAAAGTGTGACGTCAATACTCCTCTGGGCAAAAGATTTGCTCCCCAAAGAAAATACACTGCCAGTCAATTATCCGATCATGAAGGGTAATTTGAAAGGTTTGGGTATGAAATACAAATCAATTCATTACTGCAAGTATGATTGCATTTTATACTAAGAGGAGCACAAGGACAAACGGGCTTGTCCTGTATATAAGGAACCTAGTTATGAACAAAAGATGATAGTACATAATAAACATTTGTTGAAAGTAGATACGCAAATACCTAAGAAGGTGTTAAAGTATTTCCCTTTAGGTCCTCGATTGAAGAGACTTTACATTATACCTTGGAAAGCAGAGGCAATGACTTGGCATGGCCGAGAGGAGGTGGGTGAGAATCTCATGAGACATTCGATTGATTCATCTGTGTGGAAATCTGTAAATCAACGATACCCGAACTTTGCTAAAGAAATACGCAACGTTCGCCTCGGAATATCAACCGATGGGTTTAACCCGTTTGGCAAATTGAGCACAGATAAGAGTATATGGCCTGTGTTTGCGGCGCCTTTAAATTTGCCCCCGTCATTGTGCACGAGAAAGGAGTTTTTAATTTTGTCGTTATTGATACCGGGTCCAAAAGCACCGGGTAGTGACATTGATGTTTTCTTAGCGCCACTAATAGATGAATTGAATGAGTTATGGTTTGAAGGTGTGAGAGCGTTTGACTCGTACAAAAATGAGGAATTCATTTTGAGAGCTATATTGATATGGAAAATTCATGATTTTCCTGATTATGGGACCTTATCTGGGTGCAATGTACATGGTTACCTAGGTTGTCCTATATGTGGAGAGGAGACTGAATCCAGCTGGCTGAAGAAAAGTGGTAAACTTTTTTATCATAGTCATCGGAGATTTCTGCTCCAAAGTCACAAATTCAAGTCAATACGAAGAAATTTTCTCCCAGAAGGCACCAAGACGCGGCCACCTCCACCAAGACTTTCTGGTTTGGAAATTAAAGAAAGGTCATTAAAGTCTGATCAAAAGTTTAGGGGGAAACACCCCATAATTTTGGCCCAAAAGCGTAAAAGAAAGGATGTTGATGTGAAAACGGCGTGGTTGAAGAGATCAATAATGTTTGATTTGACATACTGGAAGGAACATCCTGTGCGACATGTGATAGACATAATGCACGCTGAGAAAAATATTATTGAGCATCTCGTAAGCACATGCATTGGTGGTTCTCATTCCAAGGATGGAGAAAAAGCCCGTGAAGATCTTCTTGATTTGAAGATTAAAATATCATTGAGCATCTCATAAGCACATGCATTGGCTTAAAATATGAGAGTTGGGATACGATTGAGCAAGTAAAAAAGGATGACTTGTGGGATACACTCGTGAAAGAGTTCAATCTTTCGACCGACCAGAAGGAGGGGTCCATAAAAGCCATTGGTATTCAATTGAAGACTTTTAGAAGTAACCTCCGCTCGACTTATTTTAAGGGATTGGACAGTGATAGGATAAAGGCCCTGAAGGATCAAGTACCGGAGAAAGAGCATATCCTTGTCCGTGAGTGGAATGAATTCGTCTTACGCGAAGCATCTGAGGCAAAATTGAAACAACGACACCAAGGCCGGGTGAACAGGGCTAAAAATACTGACGTCCATTATCTTGGTCGAATGTTATATACTGAGAAAACCGAGGAGATGGTATACACCCTTTCTTATTTTAATGTGTATATATATTATATGTCTTGCTCAAATATATATACACATTAAAATAAGAAAGGGTGTATACCATCTGTTGTATCGTCGAAGTCATGGGGCGGACACTATTAAGGATGTTGAGATATCTTGGATGGTTTGGCCATTGCTTTGCCTTTCCCTTAAGTGATCCAGGGTAATTTGTCTTGAGAAATTTGAATAAATTGTGAGAGTGAACAATTAGTAGTGTTTGAACTCTATTTTGAATATTAGTAATCTGTTTTGAATCAATTAGTAATATGTTTTGAATGTATCCAGTGTCAGTCAGACAATTAGTAGGTATATTTTACTTGGAACTAACTAGTTCTAATAAAGTATATAAGGTCTTTGGGGAAGATTGTGGGGGATCTGTTGATTATGAAACAAATTTTTTGTCTATTTGTTGTTTTTAAAGAAAGTTAGTGTTTAAGATTTCACCTTCTCACAATTAATATCTACTTTAATGTTGGATGGTCTTTATGTGGGGTTGCTCCTCTTAGCCTTACGCTTCACTTCCTAATTTCAAATTATTCACTTCAATAGATCATCAACTGTGGCTATATATTCCCAAGATCTGTTGTACTCATATTTTGAGGATTTCATTGCTGAATAGAGTTAAGAGTCATTCAGCAGCTTACAGATTCCAAATACAGCTCAGGTCCGATAACTTTTTAACCCTGATTGAAGTGAACACTGATTGAATTGAGCACTGATTGAATTGAATTGAGTACGGAATTGAATTGAGAATTTGCATTGCATACCATCAAATATATCAGCTAATCGAACCAACCATTTTGTATTTGAACATTGATTGATCACTGCTTGATAATTGATTGAGCATTGCTTGATATATGATTGAGCACTACTTGACAGCTGATATATTAGTATTCAACTGCTTGATATACCTAATGTATATTTGAGCAATGATTGATGTATGTTTGATATATTAGTTGGATTAAACTGATAACTGATGCCTGATATGCTTGATATATTCAGTTGGATTCGATTGATATATTTTCAATAACTTCATAATTAATTGAGCACTACTTGATATATATTGGGTTGATATATGATTGATATAATAACTGATATATGTTTGATATATCTGTTGGATTCAACTGATAACTGATACCTGATATGCTTGATATATTCAGTTGGATTCGATTGATATATTTTCAATAACTTCATAACTGATGGAGAACTACTTGATATATGATTGAGCACTACTTGATAACTGATATATTGGTATTCAACTGCTTGATATACCATATGTATATTTGAGCAGTGATTGACATAACTTATATAATTGAGCAATGATATATTGAATTGATATTTGAGCAGTGATATATTGAATTGAATTGGTACCTGATGTATATTTGACCAGTGATTAAGAGAACAGGTATATCATTACTTGATAACATATATAATGAATTGATTGAGCACTGATAACTGATATATAATTGGGTTGATATATGATTTTCATTGCATACCATCAAATATATCGGCTAATCGAACCAACCATTTTGTATTTGAGCATTAATTGATCACTGCTTGATAACTGATTGAGAACTGCTTGATATATGATTGAGCACTACTTGATAACTTATATATTGGTATTCAACTGCTTGATATACCTGATGTATATTTGAGTAGTGATTGAGATAACTGATATATGATTGAGCAGTGATATATTGAATTGATATTTGAGCAATGATATATTGAATTTAATTGATACCTGATGTATATTTGACCAGTGATTGAGAGAGAAGATATATCATTGCTTGATAACTGATATAATGAATTGATTGAACACTGATAACTGATATATGATTGGGTTGATATATGATTAATATAATGACTGATATATGTTTGATATATCAGTTGGATTCAACTGATAACTGATACCTGATATGCTTGATATATTCAGTTGGATTCGATTGATATATTTTTAATAACTTCATAACTGATACCTGATACCTGATATAGTAGACATGGGAAAATAAACTTGCTTAATAACTAACATATTGAATTGATTGATACCTGATACATAATATATAACTAATACCTTGAATTTTTCAACTAATACCTTGATAGCTTATACCTGATAGACATGGGACAGTAGACTTGCTTGATAACTAATATATTAAATTGATTGATCACTGATAACTGATATATGATTGGGACAGTAAACTTGATAACTGATATATGATTGGGACAGTAGACTTGATAACTGATACCTGATAACTTAATAACTGATACCTGATACTTGATATACTTGATAACTGATACCTAATATTATATACTTGATAACTGATACCTAATATGCTTGATAAATTAACATTCTATTTTGACATTTCTTAGAGATGTCACGACACAGAGTTAACATTCCAAAGTTGATAGATGGATACAGATAATGAAATTCCAAAGCTGATAGACCGATACAGATAATGAAATTCCAAAGCTGATAGACAGATACATATATACAAATTTGCTTAATGATATGAGTTCATCCCCTAGGCCTAAAATTCATAATGTGGATTGGTCGATTAGATCAGATTGGAAATAAGTGTGGGCATCAGATAGTGATTAATCAGGTTGTCTTTAAATAGAAATAAACTAGAGTGAGCAATGCATAAAATGTGGTTAGTCTGCATTTCATGATGGTCCTCTCTCTCTCTTTGTTGTCTCTCTATATATGTATGCTCATATATAGCTTAAATGCCACCCCGTACCTCTTTCTGCGCCCATAGTAATGCATAAAATTTGGGTATTATCTGCTTATTAATGGAAAATCCAGTATTTTCTGTTATCGAGAGAGGACCACATTCCATTTTTTCTTGGATTCTTTAATCCTTGTTATTGTTTGTATATGGTTGCTAATTTCATCTTATGGATGATTAGATACACTACTCAGTAGCATCAATTAAATCCTTGCTATTGTTTGTTCATGGTTGCTAATTTATCTTAAATCTGAATTTACATTATGAAGTAATGAATGAAAAGTGTTGGGGCACAATTGCAAGCATTTTGACTTTTATGTTGTGGCTGAATACTACATACATTAATCTGTATTGTCAATATTATTTTAACTAGAATGCCTGACTGGAATTCTTTTAACTAGAATACTTGACTTGAATTTTTTGTTGCCTTAGAAAATATAGGTCCTAATTTTGATGTTGGTCAACTAGATGATCCTGAAGAGCTTACACTTTCTTTATATAGATATACAATCTTATTTTGCAGATGCTTTTGACACTTTCTTGATATTCTTCCCCACATTCTTTATTGTAACTAACATAGTTACATTTTATTATTTGCAGGCATACACATGGCATACCTGGCATACGTAGTATTCAAAGGCCTAAATCCAGGTGCTTACACTTCGTGGCAAGCAACACAAGCACAAGTCAATGGATACCGAGGCGTCGTATTCACAAAATTTGAGTCCATTGAACTTGCTCAATAGGCGTACTCCGAGTACACGAGGGAGGATGTCACCGCATCAATACCCCCCACGACTGATATACCTAGACTTCTCGAAGCGTATCCACTGCGTGGTGACTCCTGGTCTAGATTTAGAATGATTTGTTACATGTTCATGACATTTCATGTCATCGAAGTGTTGTGTCGTTATTTTTTTTAGTTTATTTTTTATTCTATGTTCATTTTGTACTTGGCGCCCATGAAGGGGTTGTTTGATTTTAAATTAAGTTTAAACAAGTTTTACGTGTACTGGATATTTAGAATATGAGAAATATAAATGAAATGTTATCAAAATGTTTAGACTTGTTATCATGATATTTATTTTACTTTCATTATTTCATCATTTTGTGAAAATATAAAGATATTTGTAATAGCTTTTACCACATTTAACAAATTCAATTTTGTAACTGCTAATAGCAGTCACAAAACAGTCACAAATATAACATTCGTAACTGCTATCAGCAGTTACGAATCTAATATTCCTAACTGCTGAGAGCAGTTACAAATAGCAGTTACAAATTGGGATCACCAGTTATAACCCCGTAGGGGTTATAAAATTTTGTGACTGCTGCTAGGAGTTACAATTTTTCTTTTATCACCCCCTGAAATTATGACGGTAAATAGCAGTTAAAAAGGTCAATTGTGACTGCTAGAAACACTCACAAATCTCCCATTTTGGTGTAGTGGATGATATTCAAATTCTTTATGTGAGCAATCTACATTTAACTTTTGATTTCTACTCTACTCTCATCCACTTAATCACTTTATTCAAATCCGAGTGTAAAATGAGAATGAGCCTAAAATTTCTTATCCTCTAATAATTAGACGAAAACAGTGTCCCACCCCCATTGACTTTTTGTGAAAAAGAAAAGTTACCATCCAATAAATAAAAATATGGTTCTTCTAAAAAAAAAATAGGGTTATCTCGGGTTTGGCACCAATTAAGTTTGTCCATTTGTGTTTTGGCCCAATTAAAAATTATTGTATATTTGACTCTCATTTTACACTTTTATGGACATTATTTTTATTTTTAGCAACATATTTTTTTTGCAAAAAATGTCGCTCAAAATAAAAACGGAGGTCACACATACAATTTTTTAATTATAACCAAAAATCCAAACGAGTATAACTAGTGACGCAAAATCCAAATAACGCCTAAACAAAAAATACAATGAAATGTATTTTCTTAGTTTTTTATTTCCAAAAAAAAAAGCGTAGATGTCAACATGTTAAAGACTAATTGGGTGACTTAGGGCCCAATGAGCGTTTGATAAAGTAACCCAATCGGATTGATTTGAATAACTAGATTTAATCATGATGATTCGTAGAGGGTGTGTCAATTCTCTTATAACGAGATGCCAAATCTAAATTGTACGATCAAAATAAATAAGAACAAACATTATCCCATGACCACTGAATTCACACCTAATAAGATGTGATTGTTCATGAAAAGTCACTGAAATGGTTATAAAAGGAATTTCAGACCTATGTTTCTACATCGAAAAAATCATGTGCTCTCCTCTCTCTTTAGCTCTAACCTTTAGCATTTCCAGGCTCACATTTAAGACTTTTTTTGTTTGATCAAATCGTACATAATTTGCATCAAACAATTGATATTGCTGCATTGTGTCATAAAGGAATTATTTTAAGATGAACTCCATTTTACTCACAGTTCATCTACCGGAAGAGGATTAATATTGTCTAAAATAAAAACGTTCCTATAACGTGCCTTGCAGTTTCTTGGATTCAATTGTTCATTTTTTTCTTTCATAAATTTATGACATTTTAAACAATATACTTTTGAAAAATAAAAGTAACGATGGCACAGTCTATGCTAGTTCTCTCCTTAAGTTATCTAGTTTTCATCTCAAGGAAAATCATATCTTAGTTGATTTACCTTCTGTCACAGCTAGAGAAAACACTTCTGAATCAGATAGAAAAAAGTCAAAATTGAGTTAGTTGCCCATTATACAGCTATGCCGAAAATGAAAGCAAGCTTCAAAAAAGGGGGTGGAAGCTTTGTTTGGAAGTTAATAGTCACTTAGACACAATTCATACTTTTCTAGTATGGCATCGGACGAACTTTTCAATAACAAATAGTTCTAAAAAACTATTATTAGAAGTTTGTTTGATTAGTAAAAAATCCAGGATATAAGATGTGTATAGGTTGCTGAAAGTTATTTTTCAATGTATGGGAAAAATAATAAGAGAACATATAAATATGGATGAATTAGTGGATTTTTATATTTTATCTAGATTTTTACTTATATAAATTAATCCATTACATATCTTTTTAGTTTCTACATATTTGTCAGGTTTGCTTAAAATATGCTAGTTCAGTTGATACTGTCTACATCCTAGTTCTCTGATTAATTCGTCTGGTTGTGCTACTGTTGGTTGCAATTCAGTTCGATTTGTTGTGTCCTTATGTTCTGATACAATTTGTTGGTCGATGATCCCGTATCCTTGAATTTGAATATGATGTTATTTATCCAAGTAAAGGGAAACAATTATGTAACTTTGAAATTTTATGTTTATGTTCATTTCACCCTAAAGTTTCAAGTTTTTCAATGTTAAATCCTAAAGAACCTGTAGTCTCCATTATAAATTATTAACATACAATTCTTAGGGCAATCCTATTTGTCATCTCACTTCATATTGGACTCTTATGATAGAAAACGTGAATAAAGGTGGGAAATCAAATATGGAAGGAATGAAAGTGAACCCAAAAAGGAATTGTAAGGACATGTTTTTATGAATGTCCGTATAGAATATAAGTATTTCATTTTTATCCTAGATCACAAGAAGTATGTCCACTACACCAAATTTGTCGAATGGTCACGGTCATTGAACTGGACAAGTTCAACTTGTCAAGGTCAATGACCGTGACAATTCTGGGGGTGACAACTTTTGTTGTCACGGACTTGTCATGGTCATATCACGATCCTTGACCTTAACAAGTTTATCACGGTTAAGGACCATGACAAGCCCGTGACAATTGTTAAAATATTGTCATGGTCAATGACCGTGACAAGTCTGTGACAAATAAACTTGTCAGGTACTTGACAGTTGTGGGCAGAATTGAAAAAAAAAATTGTTGGGCAGTATGGCCACTGCCACTGCCACTGCCCAGCAGTATATTTGTACCTATTATAGCAAGGTTGTACATGTTCAAACATCATATATCCAAATAAAATAGAGATAATGTAAATATACATTCAAAATAGAGACAATATGCATCACGATATAATCCAAATATAATTCAAATGTAACAACTTAAAACAATTCAATTCAAATAATGTTAGTAAATGTTTGGGGTAAGTCTAACTCAGAGGAGGTGAGTAGGCCACACGATATACGAATTGACACACCCACCAATATACATCGTGCCGCATTGTTCGCGCAACCACAATGGAGAGTTCTCCTTCCCGGGTATCACATGCGTGATGAGCACCTTGAACTCGATGTCTTGAATCGAACGTCCATGAGCTGGCATAACCTGAACGGTATTTGGGTCCCTCAACCCCCTCCCTATCCGTTGGCCATCAAATATGTCTAGTATGAACACACTTGGCCAACCAAGTGTCTACATCGATCGGTCGAAGGGTGCCAAATAGGGGAGTGGATCATCATAGTCCGCACGTGTCGGTAATGAAGCAGCGAGGTCCACATCCTCATCATCATGCATCTCCTCCTCCACCACCTTCTCCTTCCTTTTTCCCTTACGGTTTCTGCCCAATGAACACTTTGTGAATGAGAACATATCTTGGACCTTTGCCTCCAAATGGGACCGCTTCGCGTCATGCGAGTCCACCACTCGAGCCAACCCAGTGTCTCTCGTCTCCAATCCGATGATACTAGATTTGGCCACCCGCGAGCTCACCCCCTTGTCCTCCTCTTGCGATTAGTGCCAAGAACTTGGATGAGTGCGTCTGTGGATAAAGATGCCTTTTTGGCATCAGACTGCGACTCATGCACCTCCTTAATCTTTGCCTAAAATGACAAAAACCACATGATTAGTAAAATAAGTAAATTAAAAAATTATAACGTATACTTAACAAAAAGTAAACTGTCGGATTACTTATAATCGTGGCCGCAACGCTCAGGGACACCTCCTTATCCTTCCCCTTCTTCGTCCGAATAGACACATTGGTATCGAGCCTATGTGTCCTACCCCCAGGGTCACTCCCTATCCCCTGAAATAAAATAAAGTAAAATTAGTATCGGCCCCGTAAAGTAAAATAATACAGAATAATATATTTCTGTAATTATAGAAAAATTAAATCTTGCCATCATCTTATGCTCCAACTCGACGTAAGACATCCGACCGGAGTAGTGCACGTCTGTCTTTTTTGCCCGATTTTCCCTCCCTGATTGGCGAGATGCCAATTGTCACTCTCCGATCTCATTGTCAATGAACTTTTTCCATTGTGCTAATGAGATCGGCTCCTTCTGCGGGATGGATTCACAAATTCGGATAACGGACTCTTGTGTCTTCCCAAAGTACCGGGTCCGCATATTTTTCTTCCACATCTTGTGTTGCTCCCTCAACTGCTCCAAGACGGAATCGTGTAGCTTTGGATCCAGACTGAATTGTTCCTGTCCCACAAATACAATGTTAGTTACAAATAAATATAAATATAAATATAAATATAAATATAAAATGAAATTGAAATCGAAATCGAAATTGAAATATTCATATAAATATAAATATAAAAACATTACATGTAGTGCCACCCAAATAGCTAACTTGAGGTCATTTGGCATCTCCCTCCAACTAGTGTACCCCGGGCCAATGATCGTCTTTACCAGCTCGAGGGATCTTGCTAATAGCCCCGTCTTGTTCTCGGTGACCATTCCCAATTTGCCATATTTGGGGAGCCTAGGGGCCGAGGAGCCCTCGTTGCCTCCACTACCACCGACCCCAGATGACATCATCATAACCAGCATCATCATTCTTGCCTTAATACCTGAAGGATACATTTGATGTAAAAAAATGTTGTTATTAGTACAAATCAAAATGAATTAGAAGAAGACATGAAAATATGTACAATTACTACAAATACAAATGAATATGTACAATTACTACAAATCAAAATGAATTAGCTCATGATATGTACAATTACTAAAAATCTGAAACATCCCCACCCCCACCCCTACTGCCCACACATACGCACACTACACAAGAGTGAAAATGATAAAGTGCAAATCAATTAAAAGGATTAAAAATGGATTGATATGGTCCAAATTGGAATATTTATTACAAATTGAAAAATTATTTCAAATTCGGGTTATCATAAAAAAATGGATTGATATTCAGTAGGAGCAGCCAAGTCATGCACACTACTATTTAGACGCTTTGGCGCATGTAGGACAATTGACCACGGCTCATTGTTGATATAATCCGAGTAAAACATTTGGTTAACCTTTTGAAATGCACAAACAAACGGCTCATCGCTCACGTGATCGTTGCTCTTCAACTTGGATAAGTCAACCATGATCAAATTGGTGATAAGATCAACTTTACAAGCATTTTTATCCTCAACTCTTACCCAGTCACAGTAAAATACAACCTCTTTGAAGCTTATATAATCCAATTCAAATATATTTCGAATTACACCATAGTAAGTCATTTCAGCTTCAACGAGGTTTTTATCTTTTGCACTCGCTCGAAAGAAAGTAAGAGCCTTGTATTAAATGCCCGAGTTCTGTACATTTGTACTTTCCACGTACACTTTAGCGTCGAAAATATAATCGTTCAATCGATACTTTTTGTACTCTTGTGCCACGAAAAAGGGTCCAGTGGCTAGACGAGCATGCCTTGATGTCGCATCACCCGTCTTTAAGAGATGAGAATATAGATAAATGAATTATATTAGTTGTAAAATTTAAGTGTAATGTAACATTATATAACGACCATTTTTATTATAATTACCTCTTGTGTCAACCACAGCCTAAATTCGCTGTCTGATTGTACCATTATTTTTCGTCTTTTATTGTTCTCACGGGCTTCATATTTTCTGCATATTACAAAATTAATCATGTATAAAATAATCTAAAATAATGTTAAACATTATAATAATTGAAACTTACTTTTTCCATTCTTCGACATCTTCATGTGTGTCAAATAGATAACGATCTACTTGTTCATGTTGCAAACTCATTAATTTGACTCGTTTTCCCATCACATGACCACGATCATCGACGAACTCATCAGTGTCATCAACGCTGGTCGAGTCAGGCATATAATTCTAAGTATATATTGATGACTCCACGGTGATGTATTCCTCTGGAATTGATCCTGCAATGTATTGCATATTCTTGACGTAATCTTTAAAAACTTTCATTAATCTTTCAAATGGATACATTCACCGATATCTAACTGGACCACAAATAAGTGCCTCGTCGCATAGGTGTAGCAACAAGTGAACACTTATGTCAAAGAATGCTGGGGGAAAGTACTTCTCCAACACATAAATCGCTTCTCTCACTGCCAATTTTGCGGCCACTGCGTGTTCTCGATTGACTTCCTTCTCACACAAAAGTGAGAAGGTAATACTAATTTTCATAACATCCCTCCGCAAATCCTTGTGCTTGGAGAAACAGTGCTTAAACAATAGAGGAACCAATTTCATGATCACATGCCAATTGTGGGACTTACACTTATGTAAATCATGAGTAGTATAATTCACAATCCTTTGCAAGTTGGATGAAAAATTAGATGGTTCCTTCAAATTATATATTGTGTCTAAAAGCACCTTCCTTTCCCCACTCGTCAAAGTAAACGCACCAGGGGGAATTATTGTCCTTCCTCTACCATCTTCTTTCAACCATAGTTGTGGCTTAAGTTTCAACGATTTAAGGTTTTTTTGTCTTTTATTATTCTCACAGGCTTCATATTTTCTGCATATTACACAATTAATCATGTATAAAATAATCTAAAATATTGTAAAATAATGTTAAACATTAAATATGACACCTCATATAACCATGTACTACACAACCGAATAATGTCCCATAAGTTGGAAAATCATGAATTGCCCACATCAACATAGCTTTCACCGTAAACTCTTCTTTTCTAAAAGAGTTAAATGATTTCACACCCTCTTCCCTCAACTCATTTAATTCTTCTACCAAAGGAGCCAGGTAGACGTCGATGTCATAACTTGGTGCCTTTAGCCCAGGTATCAACAAAGACATCATAAAAAATTCAGGTATCATAAACTGTGAAGGAAGGAGGTTGAGTGGGGCTAAGATCACTGGCCATACACTATGATTGGTTCTTAGATTTTCAAATGGATTGAAACCATATGTTCATATATCCAAACGAATGTTGCGTTGTTTTCTAGCAAAATCAGGATACTCATTATTCATCCTCCTCCAGGCTGTAGAATTAATAGGATGACGCATGAGATTACCCCTACTTCTGCCCAAGCATGCCAAGTCATTGCCTTCGCTATCCATGGTACTGTGAAAAATTTCTTTAATCTAGGCCTAACGGGAAAATATTTCAATACTTTTTAAGGCACTTTTGAGCTTGTGCCTTCCTTACTAGTAGATTGGACATATCTAGGTTCATCGCATACCGGATAACGATCGAGATTTTCATACTCCTTTCGGTATAGTATGCAGTCATACACACAAGCATGAATCAATTTATACTTTATTTCCAAATCTTTCAAATTGTTCTTCATAACAGGATAGCTATTTGGAAGTGTATTCTCCTTGGGTAGTAACCCCTTCACCCATTTCAGAATTCCTGTCACACTATTACTAGACAAATCGTATTGCGTCTTCAAACTGTGCAAACCAACCATGGCATGTAAAGTTGTTTGATCTTTCTCACAGCCGGAATATAACGGTTGGGTCGCCTTAAATTTTAAACTTTGGTAGTCATCGTCAAGGTTTATCATGATATCTTCACGAGCACTTGAACCTTCTACATCATCAGTAACCTCATTCTCCTCTGCTTCATAAACTCCGTACGCATCATCAACTAAATCTTCTAACATATTATGGTCAACGTCCCCCTTCTACATCTATCCTACTTGTTGAAGGTTGTTATGAAGGTTGTTCGGGGACAAAAGGAACTTTCAATTCACCGTGAAAACTCCAAAATTGATAACTATCTTTCATACCCCATCTTTACAAATGTAGTTTAACTATTTTCCACTCAAACACCTTACTATTCTTACACCTAGCACACGGACACGAAAACTCTTCATCATTATGACATCTCTTTGCGTATTTCACAAATTCATTAGCACCTTTGTGAAAAACATCCCCCATTCTATTTGTCTTACCCATCCACTCCTAGTATATCGGATATCCCATCACAGCTATCACAACTAATCACCTATTAAAGGTAAGAAGCGTATATTCATGGATTAGTATAAACAAAACTTAGATTTATATTATGTTTTATTTAATTATGTCTTATTTATATTCGATTCTTAAATTTCAAATTCAAATTCAATTTATAATAGAAATTCCTATTTCCTCCATCTCCTCTAAAGGGTGAGTGGTCCTATCTCATTCAAGACCGCATATTTCTATAATATACTTAACATTTCATGAACATTGTTACGATTTGAGAAATATTCGGCAGCTTATCCCCGTAGTTCTCCAAGTACACAACGTAGATTGGCAAGTGTGAGTGTTATTTCAATTGATCAATTGAAATAATAGTCACATTTGTCAATCTAGTATGTACCCATAGAATATTAGGATACGACTCCAGAACTTCCTCCAAAAGTAACAACTTTAAGCCACTAAGAATATTATTATACATAAATTATGCAGTCCCAAACTGTCCAAACGGGACAATTCGAGAGATCTCATTACATGGGTAATGACTCTCGAACGGGTCTAAGGGCTATTGAATGCGTACGCATAAGAACTAGAAGGCTAGTATCTATGCGCACTATATGTAATTTCAAGTATATATATATTGTTCATTATACAAAGTAATTTTCAAAAAAAGTAGAAAAATTCCACCCCCATATGGACAATAATTCAGTGGTCATGCCACTTTTAAAATTAACCAACCCAACATCGATCCACTCTAATCTAACCGCAATGGCAACAACAAATGTGTATCACGTACTCCTTCTAATTCATCTAGTCAATTAATTGTTTTCATCAATTAAACTAATAATTAAAGTATATAATTATTAATTTACTAATTTACAATGATTAGGAATCCTACTTTCATATATTAATTTACTAAAAAAATTAATAATCAATCAATTCGTTTACAAGGGACACTACTTGCATGTGAGAAAAAATATCTAATAAACTAATCAAAATTTAATAAAAAAAATTAACAACCCCCATCCCCGGCCCATTTCCCCTTGAACCACCCCTATCCCACCCCTATCCCCCCTCCCCACACACATGCACACACACACACACACACACACGCACACGCACGCAACCCCACCCCCCGTCAGACCCTCCGAATCATTTCCCCCTCCCGCACATACGCATAAACATGCACACTACACACACACATACACACACACGAACATACACGCACACACACCTTGCCCCACCCCCAGCCCTGCACCCTCCCCCCCACACCCTGCCCCACCCCCTTCCCCCACCACACACACAACCCCACCCCCCACCACACACACACACACACGCATATACACCCCCTCCCCTCCCCACCCCCCCAGCCCCCACCCACCACACATGCACACACACGCACACACACACACACACACACACATGCACATATATACACACACACATATATATATAGAAATGGAAGAGAGAGAGAGAGAGAGAGAGAGAGAGAGAAACCAACCCAAAAATAGAGAAAGAGGGAGAGCAGCGCGTAGAGAGAGAGAGAGAGAAAGTGGAGGGAAATAAAGAGGTGAGAAAAAAAGGAGGGGAAAGGGTTTTTTGCTGCTAAACTTGTCACGGACATGTCATGGTCTTCGACCGTGACAATATTATAATAATTGTCACGGTCATTGATCGTGATAAGTCCGTGGCAACTGTTCTTGTCACGAACTTGTCATGGTCAATGATCGTGACAATCCTTTGTCCCGGACCTGTCACGATCAATGATCGTAACAAAAAAATGCGTGTTTTTTTTTATCACAGTCATTGATCGTGACAAGCCTGGCCGCTAAAAAGGTTACAATTTTACCATTTTGGTGTATATTGGGCTCGTCCCTGTAACACTCCACTGAATTAAATACCGGGTGATCAGTCACATGCCCAATTAAATCAGAATATACAGTTGGATCATTCTTAGCATCATTGTCGAAAACATTTATAATCACCTAGTACTTAATTACACAGGTGTTAAAAACTTTCTAATTTAATAAAATTCCACTTTTAAAACATAAACCATTTAACACAATCCATTCACACATTGAATAACAACTGAGTAAATATCACAACTGAATTAAATGCAACTGGAATAAAACTCTCCAGTTAAAATCTCATACAATAATCCAAGGTAAACCAAATTTAATCAACTCCGATACAAGTAAATAAACTGACTGAGATGGAAAGACTAGAATCCTTTGGGCGATATGCCCTAAATGCATTCAACTACTACAGATGTAGGAATTAAGAAGATGGGTCCTCTAAAACAAAATCTGCAACTCCCTAGCATCCATAGCACGTAAAATACTCCAACCCTCTATGCCTGGCATCCTAGTGGCTGGACACTTAATATAGAAGATACAAGAGAGAGAATATGCAATAGAAGAGGTCAGAGCCCGGTGTAAAAATAGTTTAGAAAATAGCAAGTGAATAAATGCTATATTCAGCAATTATTATATACATGTTAGATTTATCGAACTCTCTCTTGAGATTCTCACCTCTCATCTAGAGTGCATCTCTAGAGTACCTTAAATATTAGTCCTAAGCCTTTGGGCTATGCATATACCTACGCACCCAAAAGACCATTCAATTCCATTCTTCTCACTAATGGCAATCCAACCTAAGTCCTATATTATGAATCAACAAATCAAAGATCTCCCTTAAGGCTCATTAGGATATGACTGCCCTCTACGCGTAAACCTCCCGTCGATAACAAGTAGGCTAGGTATGTCATACACATAAATCAACAATCAATAGGTATAGACATCGACCTATATAAAATTTGGTACGCACTCGACCAATATCATATTAGGATTTCATCTTACTCCAAGTACCCATCGTATTTCTCGAATACCACCCGTACTTGTTAATCACGATTATCATCATATATTATTATGTAGTTATCACTCCCATGATCCCAAGTACCTGTATATATATCACCAATATTACTCGTACTTGACCATAACAATTAGTCATCTCTTAATCGTATTATTATTATGTAGATATCTCTCACATAATTTTATTCCTCAATTCCATATAAATTTCCAACATTAACCCAAGTCCCTCATTCCTTGTTAATGTACCAAAATTATTCAAACATAATTCATCGTATTTTATTATGTGGTTATCACTCACATAATTTCTTCCTCACTTTAATATAATTTTCCAACATTAACCCAAGTCTCTTACTCATTGTTAATGTACCAAAATTATTCACATATAATTCCCCACCGTAATTTATTCAAATAATGCTCGTTAATTTCCCCCATTTAATCCCATATATAATATCACATTTTGGGTAGTAGGTATATCCTACTGCCTTACTCTAGGTCCATTTATGTTCTAATAATCATCACAAAAAATTTGGACCAATGGGATTTAATCACAAATTAAATAGGGAATAAATCAATTTTTCAGGGGAAGTTGATCGATCGACTGTTTCTGGTCGATCGATCGACATTCTTGAGTCGATCGATCAATTGATTAGTTTTCTACCCAGATTCTTCATATGTTTAATAATGGGTTTGATCATTTTAAAACATCAAAACCATCATCAATCGATCCCAATCTCCTCATTATTCAACCCAAATGCTATAACATGATATATAAATGATCTCTAATAATTAAACAACCTAAAATCATTAAGAAGGTTGAATTCAAACATGTTAATTCCCTTAAATTCTAGAAATTCATATTTTGTCATTTTCTCCAAGAAACTTAGAATTTCTTCAACAAATGATTCCAATTTTGTGGATTAAAATATCTTTTCAACAAAAAATTAATACTACATAACCCTCATTTCAAAGATTCAATTAGGATAAATTAAACTCTCTTAATATCACCGATTCTTAATTCTCCATTGATATTCAAGATGAACCCAGAATATAGTTCTTGACTTAATCAGCAAATCATCATTTTTATATCCTCTACATGTGTATATCTCATCTACATGCAATACTTATCCATTTCATTTGATTTATCAATCAATTTTCAAACCCATTTACATAAGTTTCATGGATGTTTATATATCCTAATCTAACATGGATAATATAAGCACCAATTGGACCAAGAATTACGCTTGCCTCTTAGTATAGGGTTGAACCTTTGGAGAAGATAATGGTAGAACCTCCTCTCCCCTTTTTTCGACGACTTTTCAGCGATTCTGCAGTGGTGGTGCAAGGTGTAGAGATGGCGGTTGGCTCTTGGCTTTCACTAGATGACTCTTCCTCTCCACAAAAACCTTTTCACTTTCTCTGGATGACTTTTCACTCTCTCTCAAAAGTCCTCACAAGTGATTTGATGAAAATGAAGATTATGTAAAGTCTAAACCAACCTATATAACAAGTCTCCAAGGCTAGATAAAAGATAAAAAAAAAATGTGTATACTATTCATCTTCCAAGCCAAATGACTAAAATGCCCCTTCGGGGTATCTTTTCATCTTCCAATTGACACGAAACCCAAATCAAACTCCCGGGTAGACTTTTCTTCCTATTTCTACCCTTTCGGACTCAACGGCGCACTTTAAATCATCATCCGAATGACTTAAATATAAATATCGTTTTATTTCCCTACTTTAGTCTCGACACGACTCATACGCTCGACCTGACTTAATTTTTATTTTTTTCGTATTATTTACTCACAACAATATTAAAAATCGCCATATCCACATATTACTTTATTTCACTAAGTAATAGTCAAAATCATATATTACTTCAATCTCTAGTAATATTCAATCCGGATTAATTCTAAATAATTTTTTATTATTAATTCCAATTAATCCCCATTGATTTGGCCCATTAACTTTTAATTTTATCTCATATTAAAAGTCATTAAAATTATGGGGTATTATAGTCCCAACACGATCTTCCTGAACGACCTCAATCCGAATCCGAAGTCTCACGCTCCCATCATCTTCAAATGTGTATCGTGCATCAACATCATGCAACATGAATACGTGTGTCTTCAACCATTCCCACTAACTCCATTACGATAAAGGTATAATTTTTAATTTGGAGTTTTAAATGATTACCTATTTATTTGGGATTTTTTTTATAAAATGTTTTTATCAAAATAAGTTAGATTTTCGAAGTCAAAATAATTTTTGTTGGAGAACTTATAAAAATATTATTTTAATGCTTCAGTCATTCAAACGATAAAGCCATATCATTCAAACGGCAGGTTGATGTCGTTCAAACAAAATTTCAAGCGACATCACATGTCGCACGAATCAGTAGTGAGAAGCTCGCTTGATTTTTACATTTAATGCCCCTGTATTATTTTGTGTTGTAATTGGTCGTTAGAAGGTCGCGCGATCAAGGATCAAATGACATCTTTTGTCGTTCGAGCGACATGCCTATGTCATTTTACAGAACTGCTGCGATTTTAAGACTTCATATTTTAGATTTTAAACCTCTTTAGATTCACCAAAACATTCTAAACCCTTATTACTCATTTTACACATTCTTGGAGTACTATTGTGGAGAAGGAAGCCTATCTCCATTGCTTACCGTTGGAGATCTTGAAGGATCTCTTGTCCATTTATATGCTCATTCATTTAAAACTAAAAAGCATATTATTGTGTCACAACAAGCTATATTTCTCTATATTTGTAAGTCGTGGTTTACATAATATAGTGAAATAAAAAAGGTTTTGCCTCTTTGGGGAATTTTTACTCAATTCTGTGTTTGTGATTGAATATCTTACAGGCTAGATATATTTATTTCTTTCAATCACGATTAGATGCATGTTTTAGGGATTTAATTAAAATTGGTGATAAAATTGGAATTTAATTAAAAAAAATATTCATTGAACAAAAGCTCACTCTCAAATTCATATCAAAGTCAATTACACAATTATATGTGTAATTTGTTGTGAAAAATTATTCTAGATATTAGTTTTTGTCAAAAACTATATTTTTGAAAAAGCTTAAGTTCAATGAAACACTTATATAATCGAATGTCAGTTTTTGGTGGGACTAATTATTCATATTGGAAAGCCCGCATGAAATCATCTTTAAAGGAAATTAAAGAACGTATCTGGATTGTATGCAAAAGAGGGGTGGACTCCTCCCTCCGTCACCATAGATAATGTGACAAATCTTAAATCTGTGACTTGCTAGACCGAGGATGAATTTAAATGGAGCACATAAAATTCTCATGGGATAAGTAAAATTTCTGGAGCCATCACTCTTGACGAGTTCTCCCGCATCATGACGTGTACCACGTCAAAAGAAGCAAGGGATGTTCTTCAACTTACCCATGAAGGCACAAATGCAAGTAAAGAATCTAAATTGCAAAATTTAACTACTCAATTTGAAACAATAACCATTCTTGAATCTGAATATTTTGATGAGTTTTATGCACGTGTATCTGATATTGTTAATACTAGTTTCCATCTCGGTGAACATATTCCTGATGCGCGAGTAGTTAAAAATATTTTGAGAACATTGACTAAGAATTTTATCCCTAAAGTCACTATGTTAAATTATTTAGAAAAATTGAACACTCTTAAATTATAAGAACTGGTAGGAGACCTCCAAACGTATGAAATTGATGTTTTTCTTAATACGATTAAAGCTAAAGATAACGGGATAACACTTAAAGCCTGGGCTAGGAAAGGTAAGGGATCAGCTTGAAAGGGAGTAGAGTCGTCTAAGCGGAGAGAGGAAGAAATGTCAGATTCTGAGTTTGATTGTGATTTAGACTATTTGGCACTGTTTGCAAAAACTTCCATGAATATTTGTCAAATTAAAAAATAATGGCAAATTTAAAGATAAAAAGAATTTTGAGAAAAATAAATTTGGAAAGAAGGTTGATAAAGATAAAAAGGACACTCCTAAATGGGACGAAGATAGATGCTATGAGTGTGATGGTAGAGGTCATTAGGATTTTGATTGTCCAACTAGGTTAAAACGTCAAGGTAAAGTTAAATCTGCTTTAAATGCCTCCCTTAGTGACGACAGTGAGGTCGAGTCGATGGATTCTGGAGACGAATCACCGCATGAATGCAACTTCACTGCATTTATGTCTAGTCATGTGAGTACTCCCAGTGCGCCTCACGAGGATGAGGATGCTACATCACATGGACACCTCGACAGTGAAAGCAAAGTGAGTGAGGGGGAGTGACCTATGACGCGCTTACGCCGATTTATATGCTGATTCTTTTAAAACTAAAAATCATAACAAAGGGTTAGCTCTTAGGATCGTCGCATTAGAAAAAGATTTAGGAGAGATGAGAGAGAGAGAGAGAGAGAGATAGAGAGAGAGAGAGAGTCCTCCATTAGCATTGCCTTAAGAGAGAGATAAATTTTGTATTGAGAGAGAAAGAGTTTGTGGATAGAGAGATATAGACTATTTGGAGAAAGAGAGAGAGTAGCCTTGACAGAGAGAAATAGGACTTGACCAAGAAAGTGGCTAGTGTTATGAGTGACCTTCTTGCATCCGTGGAGGCTCGAAAGAATCTTGAAGACCTTGTAGCCCAACTCACTCATGATCTTTAGATAGCCCGGGAGGTCAATGTAAATATTAAGGACAAATCTAGAATGATGGGAAAAATACTCCTCAACGCCGCTTTAGGGTTTGGTGAAAGGCATGGAATAGGTTTTGACAGTGCTTCCACGTATCATATTGCACCAGAACCAATTCCTGAGTTTTCAATAAATACATATGGCCAGCAAATAAAACCCCTAAGAAGAGTTCAACTAAGAAAAACAAACCAAGGCCGGCCTAAAATCGTGTACTTTTGTACTTACTACAATAGAAAAGGTCACCCAAGGGAGTATTGTTATAGTTTGGGTCAAACTCGATGTACATATGCTCCGCTATGCCCTACTAGTGATCTTACTAGTGTTAGAGAGCATGTTGAGTTTCTTGCCTCCACTTCTCAGAGCTTGATGGAGGAATTCCAAGGAATGTCTTTGCCGTTAGTGGATACTTCCAACATCCCTTCTAGAATAACCAATAAAAAGGGTAAACAAAAGGCCACATCATCTTGGGTGCCTATAAAAGATGCAAAATACCTTGTTGTGCTTGTTTCTCTTAAAGATCAGAATACTTCAGAGTGGTATTTTGATAATGAGTGCTTCAGGCACATGACATATGACATATAATTTTTCCCTTACCTTGAGGATCGTAAAGAAGGTAAGGCCACCTCTGGAGATGGTAGAATGTCTAGCATAGTAGGACAAGGTACAGTAGAGATACCCGGGTTTCCTAAGCTAGAGAATGTTTTATATGTCAAAGGTTTGAAAGTAAACCTTCTAAGCATTAGCCAGCTACGCGATGCTGACTTTGTAGTAAAGTTTGACCGGAACGAGTGCAATATTTATGATCGAGCCGGTAAACTTCTAATGCAAGGGGTCAGGATTGAAGATAATTGTTATAGGATTGTGCCCAAGTCCTCATTTGTCTCCAACAGCACCACGACCACTCCTGTGGATCCGTGGCATCAAAATCTAGGTCACGTGAATTTTAGAGATTTGAAGCGCTTAGCTAAAAAGGACCTAGTATGTGCCTTTTTGTTACTTGGGAAGCTGAATTTCATGGTTTGTGAACCCTTTCACTTGGTTAAACAAGTCTATAGTCCCCATATGAAGTTGAATTACATTACCACTTCCCGTGTGTTTGAGTTGATTCACATGGATCTTATGGGTCCCACTTATACTGATAGTTTGTGTAAGGCCCTAAAACGTTATTAGGAATACTAATTATAAGATTAAGTATAAGTTATAAGTTGACGAGGGGTGTTAAACATGTTAATTATCATATTTGGGGGATGAATACTCATGTGATATATGTGTTGGTTGCATTAGATGTTAATCGAGCTAATAATCGGGGATAACTTGTTTAGATCATATGATTAGTTATGTGGTTAAATACATCATGAAAATATGTTTTTCGTACATCATTATGATTATAAGATTAAACTAATTTGTTGGTCCAAAATTGCAATGTTAGGTCACCAAATATGAAAGTTTTGAGATTCTCGGTAAATAGTTACTCTTCTGTTCGGGCCCAAATATGGCATACTAATTTTATGATTTGGGGAAAACATAAAATATGGAAGTTGTAGATATATTAGTTAAGTTTATAACACAATAAACGATGCCTCAAACGGATATTCGAGTGAGAAGATATTATCTTTTTACGAATAGGGGGTAAAGTGGTCATTTAGCTTTAAATGATATTTTGTCTTATATGGCGCCACGTGACATATTTTGATTGGGTCAAGGGGGTAACCTTATGCAGACTTTATAATTTTAATATGACCTCATTCTTCAACAAAAATCATCCATGAGAAGTCTGGACTGAGGAGAGAGAAACTGTGTGCTTAGGAAGGGAAAAACGAGGAGAAGTTGGAGAAAAATCCGTAAGAAATTATGAAAAAGTTCTTAAGGTAATTCTATCCCTAAATATTGTTATATTTTTTGGTATTTCTAATTAAAATGTTAGAAATCATCAATTGGTTGTTGAATTTGCAAGCCTTGGTGGTTAAGTACGGATAGACGCAAGTTCAAGCAAAGTTAAACGTCTAAACCCTCAAAATCGCTTTGTTTAGAAACCTTATGTATTCAAACTTCTATATCTTTTTGTGTACTTACTGGAATTGAGAAATTCCAATTGGAAATAAAAATAGAATCGTATGTGTATATCCTATCCGAAAATTATGTTAAAATACCACGAAAGGAATCATGGACGATAGTTTGAAGTTCAGGTATAAGATCTTCCCCAAAAGGGTAAGTGCGCACACCAAGTGTTCAACGTTTTGCTTGACTTAAAATGAACTCTAAAATTATGCAGCTTTAATTTTATATTATTTAATATGTTTAATATATGTTCCCATGTTTTATATTAGAGGTGAAGGTTATATATGCTTGGAAAATGTTAAGTTATGCTTTGATGGTCTACTCAGCCCTAGATGTGTTAAAAGTGGCATACATCATTGTATACTTGTTGAAATCAAGAAATTCCAATTGAAAATATTAGAGAACTTATATGAGTATGATATAATTTAAGGGGATAATATAATACCTTATGGTATGGCTTTGGGGTTGTGTTGAAGTTGAAATTTGTTGTTGTTTTTCTCCAAAAATGATTTGGAAAAGGTTGTAATAAAACGGGCATAACTTTGTCTAGAGAATTCGTAATTTAATTCTGTAAATTTTTGTAGAACCCTAATGAATAAGGTGTTATGGAAATGTGAATTATCATATTCAATTAATATTCAGTTATGTCAGATTGACCAACAGATGTGATGTATTAATAAGTTTAATGTGATTTGGTGTATTCAAATACTAATGATGTTGAATTGTTAGGTGGGGAGGCGGCTAACACTACCATTCCAAGGAAATATTTTTGGTATTAATATTATTACCAAATTCAAGGTGAGTGATCTATCTTATGAAATATATATGCTTATATGTTCATATGGAAATGTGTAGTTAAACTCATGTGTTAAGATGCTTATGGGAGTGATGTTGTATTTATGAAACATTTGCATATGATTAAGAATGTTATGTGATGTTTTATAATGTTGCGGACTATGGTGGGTCCTTTATCTAATGTTAAGGACTGTGGTGGGTCCTAAGGGATGTGGTGGTCCCGTTAATCCAATATAAAGGTTTGTTGTACTCGGGACTAATTATGGGATGTGGTGGTCCCCATTAACTGTAGTGGGTTAATTAGACTGTGGCGGGTGCAAGCTTGCAAGAGTTACACAATTCCTGTTGGGTTATGACATTAGAAAATAAAAAGTGTTATTCAAATTATTTATATATACGTGGTGTATGTGTGAAATATGGTCATTCACTAAGATTGTGTTGCTTACACTCTAATATTGTTATGTTTCAGGTATGCCTATCATTTGGAGTTCACTGTCAAGTTAGCACGTTCAATGGGAGAGTGGAGGATATATAACGTGGGTTGAATATCAATAAGATTTTTTGGTAAATGTTAAACAAATGAACTTATGTAAGTAAATTTATTTGGTACTTTTAAGTTGTGCATAAAGGTAGCTATGTTTTCATTTAAACATGCCTTTGAAGAAAAACAAATCTTGCGCTATTTTTCGAAAGATTGCAAGTACCATATTGTTTAATGGGGATTTATCTTGATATAAAATGACAATCTTAACTAACTTAAGACGGGGCGCGATAATTTGGTATCAGAGCATGGTTATTAGATTCTGGACAGGGTGTGAGGGTCTAGATTGGCAGTGGACGTAGAAACAGTCTTGAGTCCTAAGTATTCAGTTTCAAGGGATACATTTAGGTATGTTGGATTCCTAAGGCGTCAACATGAAGGGTTTGTTATTAAGTTTTAAATTGGCTTTGTTGACTAACATTTATCAGTTATACACATATATCGTTGTACGTAATATGAAATGCAAGGATCTTGCAGGAAAGAAAGTAAGATGTTAAGGTTTGTTCGGGGAGGACAGCGAATATAGTTATTTTAATATGAAGCATTATATTGTTTTATATGTTATATGGACAAATGTTTTACTAAAGGAAAATTTGTAAAGACACAATGTGGTATACAAATTATGAAGTATTGGAGGTGATCTCTTCCTATGCTGGTGTATGTGAACTTAAGTCGTGTTACGTATATCATTATGAATGGGTGCGATCCTCATCTGTATGGGAGAGTGATGTACGGGAACACATATTCCATTAAAGGATGAGAAGTGAGAAGAATTATTGTTACATGATTATAATGATACTTAAATTGTTGGAGTGTAAATAAAAATGAAGATTCACATAGTAGAGGTTAAATGAGAAGGTTAGTAGTTGTATATGTTTATATTTAACATGTGAAAAACGTATGAAAGTCAATAACTAGTAGATATATCACAAATGATCAGAATATGAATTCATAGTGAATTATGATAAGTAGAATAAAAGAGTAATGAGAATTGAGATGTACGTCTTTAATAGTATGAGTACATGTAGTGGATATTACTCTTGTGATGTTTTGAAAAGATTATATGAATATTAAAGTTAAGATAAGGTGGTAAAGAGTTAGAAGTTTAAAAATATTATGGAATATTTTTAGGAGTATGTGGTGTGTATTATGGCAAGGAATTTCTTATCGGATGAAAGGTAATAATTATTTATGAGAATTGAATACATAATTGGGAATCAAGGGTGGAGAATTATTGATATCTAGTGTATATGATAACTGAGTAGGAGTTATTAAACAAGAAAAAAAGGGCAAGTGTATGTTTATACTCAATATCAGCAAAACCTAATGGGATGTGGCCATGATGAAATATAAATGTCGTATGATGGGGTGTGATGAATTTTTTATAAAATATAATCGGGGATAAATGAGACTTTCACAGTTAATAAATAAATGAGATCTAAAAATTAACTAATGACGAGTAAGGAATAAGGTATAAGTATGGTTAAAGTTTTAAGTGGTGGTGTTAACATCCATGTTACCAAACTGGTAAGATGAGTGTATTAATGATGTTGGTTAAGACTATAATTTTAAAAGGAATGGGGGTAAGATTTTGATTGTAATGTTATTGTGTTGGATAAATGACTAGTTAAGGTCATTGTATGTTTATTTAAAGAACAATCAAACGATACTGAAAATAGGAATATAGTGAGAAGTTGTATTGAGTTCATAGTGTATGACTGCACAAGATACATGAAAGTGAATATGTAATATTGGTTAAAAATATACTTTTGGCGAATAATTATTCATTATCGGTATGTGGAAAGTAGTGAGGCTATGTTTATATTAAGAATCGTAAGAATGATATTTAACATACTCTAAAACTTCAGAGATGATACATATAGTATTCAAAGTCGAACACATATATTAGGTATTGAGTGGAAGATGAGAAGATGACATGTAATAAGTTAGTATTGTAATATGATGTTTATCATTTGAAGTAATGAATGGAAGTTGGAGAGATAAACAGTAAGAAGTTAGTCTTGTAATAGAATATTTATTATTTGAAATGTTACACGATGATAAGGATGGACTATGGGAATGAAGGGAGAAACGTAAAGGATGATATATGGTTTATTAAGAATGTTCACTCATTGTTAATATAAGAGGATACAACCAATAATCTATTATGTGTGAATTTTGACATATGTATATAAAGGTATGACATAATATATGAGTTGGGAATTGACTTTCATGGATAAGAAATCACTAGATGATTATCCTTACTTATGAACGATAAAGATGCTTATGTGCTGATAGATCCTGGTTCTACACATTCTTTGTGTTTTTCTTTATCTATTGTATCTTAATAAAACACTATCATAATTAGATTCTAGTTTAGCCATTATTACTCCAGTAGGGAGGATTGGTTTTTATTGATAGGGTGTGTAGGGAGTGTATGGTGTGAATATGTGAAAAGGAGTTGTTAGTTGACTTACTATCTTTCGATATGCATGACTTTGATGTGATATTGGGTATGGATTGGTTGTCCTCATATCATGTATGTTTATATTTTTTTAGAAGGGAGGTAGTGTTTTGGTTACCAATTGAACCTGAATTTAAATTTATTGGGAAACGAAACGTCATCTACGTGTTATTTTACACACCTTGCGAGAGAAGCAGTTATATGCTGAATTTTCTAAATGTGAATTTTGGCAAGACCAAAGTAGTATTTTTGGGCATGTTATTTCTGCTAATAACATTTTTGTTGATCCTGAGAAGGTGGATGGAACTTATAAAGGATCATGACTGCACAATACTTCACCATCCTGGTAAGGCTAATGTTGTTGGTGATGCTTTGAGTAGAAAATGTTTAGGCTGAGAGAGTTAATTTTAATGGGGGTGGAATTAAATTTGAAAGAGTCTTATGGAATACTGGTGCATTGAAATGTTAGACCTATGCTAATAGATTAGATACGACAATCACAAGCAGGAGGTACCGAATTGGAGAAAATTAAAGACAATATGAAAAAGGGTAAAGAAAATGAATTTTCTTTTCATAATGATGACATTGTTATGTATGATAACCGTTTGTGTGTACCTAGTGTGCCTGATTTGAGGAGAACAATTTTAGAGGAAGCCCATTGTTAGTTATATGCTGTGCCTGATTTGAGGAGAACAATTTCTATAAAGTTATGTGTTTCCTAGATGCATAGCAGCAGTGGACGTAGAAACAGTCTTGAGTCCTAAGTATTCAGTTTCAAGGGATACATTTAGGTATGTTGGATTCCTAAGGCGTCGACATGAAGGGTTTGTTATTAAGTTTTAAATTGGCTTTGTTGACTAACATTTATCAGTTATACACATATATCGTTGTCTGTAATATGAAATGCAAGGATCTTGCAGGAAAGAAAGTAAGATATTAAGGTTTGTTCGGGGAGGACAGCGAATATAGTTATTTTAATATGAAGCATTATATTGTTTTATATGTTATATGGACAAATGTTTTACTAAAGGAAAATTTGTAAAGACACAATGTGGTATACAAATTATGAAGTATTGGAGGTGATCTCTTCCTATGCTGGTGTATGTGAACTTAAGTCGTGTTACGTATATCATTATGAATGGGTGCGATCCTCATCTGTATGGGAGAGTGATGTACGGGAACACATATTCCATTAAAGGATGAGAAGTGAGAAGAATTATTGTTACATGATTATAATGATACTTAAATTGTTGGAGTGTAAATAAAAATGAAGATTCACATAGTAGAGGTTAAATGAGAAGGTTAGTAGTTGTATATGTTTATATTTAACATGTGAAAAACGTATGAAAGTCAATAACTAGTAGATATATCACAAATGATCAGAATATGAATTCATAGTGAATTATGATAAGTAGAATAAAAGAGTAATGAGAATTGAGATGTACGTCTTTAATAGTATGAGTACATGTAGTGGATATTACTCTTGTGATGTTTTGAAAAGATTATATGAATATTAAAGTTAAGATAAGGTGGTAAAGAGTTAGAAGTTTAAAAATATTATGGAATATTTTTAGGAGTATGTGGTGTGTATTATGGCAAGGAATTTCTTATCGGATGAAAGGTAATAATTATTTATGAGAATTGAATACATAATTGGGAATCAAGGGTGGAGAATTATTGATATCTAGTGTATATGATAACTGAGTAGGAGTTATTAAACAAGAAAAAAAGGGCAAGTGTATGTTTATACTCAATATCAGCAAAACCTAATGGGATGTGGCCATGATGAAATATAAATGTCGTATGATGGGGTGTGATGAATTTTTTATAAAATATAATCGGGGATAAATGAGACTTTCACAGTTAATAAATAAATGAGATCTAAAAATTAACTAATGACGAGTAAGGAATAAGGTATAAGTATGGTTAAAGTTTTAAGTGGTGGTGTTAACATCCATGTTACCAAACTGGTAAGATGAGTGTATTAATGATGTTGGTTAAGACTATAATTTTAAAAGGAATGGGGGTAAGATTTTGATTGTAATGTTATTGGGTTGGATAAATGACTAGTTAAGGTCATTGTATGTTTATTTAAAGAACAATCAAACGATACTGAAAATAGGAATATAGTGAGAAGTTGTATTGAGTTCATAGTGTATGACTGCACAAGATACATGAAAGTGAATATGTAATATTGGTTAAAAATATACTTTTGGCGAATAATTATTCATTATCGGTATGTGGAAAGTAGTGAGGCTATGTTTATATTAAGAATCGTAAGAATGATATTTAACATACTCTAAAACTTCAGAGATGATACATATAGTATTCAAAGTCGAACACATATATTAGGTATTGAGTGGAAGATGAGAAGATGACATGTAATAAGTTAGTATTGTAATATGATGTTTATCATTTGAAGTAATGAATGGAAGTTGGAGAGATAAACAGTAAGAAGTTAGTCTTGTAATAGAATATTTATTATTTGAAATGTTACACGATGATAAGGATGGACTATGGGAATGAAGGGAGAAACGTAAAGGATGATATATGGTTTATTAAGAATGTTCACTCATTGTTAATATAATAGGATACAACCAATAATCTATTATGTGTGAATTTTGACATATGTATATAAAGGTATGACATAATATATGAGTTGGGAATTGACTTTCATGGATAAGAAATCACTAGATGATTATCCTTACTTATGAACGATAAAGATGCTTATGTGCTGATAGATCCTGGTTCTACACATTCTTTGTGTTTTTCTTTATCTATTGTATCTTAATAAAACACTATCATAATTAGATTCTAGTTTAGCCATTATTACTCCAGTAGGGAGGATTGGTTTTTATTGATAGGGTGTGTAGGGAGTGTATGGTGTGAATATGTGAAAAGGAGTTGTTAGTTGACTTACTATCTTTCGATATGCATGACTTTGATGTGATATTGGGTATGGATTGGTTGTCCTCATATCATGTATGTTTATATTTTTTTAGAAGGGAGGTAGTGTTTTGGTTACCAATTGAACCTGAATTTAAATTTATTGGGAAACGAAACGTCATCTACGTATTATTTTACACACCTTGCGAGAGAAGCAGTTATATGCTGAATTTTCTAAATGTGAATTTTGGCAAGACCAAAGTAGTATTTTTGGGCATGTTATTTCTGCTAATAACATTTTTGTTGATCCTGAGAAGGTGGATGGAACTTATAAAGGATCATGACTGCACAATACTTCACCATCCTGGTAAGGCTAATGTTGTTGGTGATGCTTTGAGTAGAAAATGTTTAGGCTGAGAGAGTTAATTTTAATGGGGGTGGAATTAAATTTGAAAGAGTCTTATGGAATACTGGTGCATTGAAATGTTAAACCTATGCCAATAGATTAGATACGACAATCACAAGCAGGAGGTACCGAATTGGAGAAAATTAAAGACAATATGAAAAAGGATAAAGAAAATGAATTTTCTTTTCATAATGATGACATTGTTATGTATGATAACCGTTTGTGTGTACCTAGTGTGCCTGATTTGAGGAGAACAATTTTAGAGGAAGCCCATTGTTAGTTATATGCTATGCATCTAGGAAACACATAACTTTATAGAAATTTAAAATAATGTTATTAATGGCTGGGAATGAAACACGATATTGTTAATTTTGTTGTTGGATGTCTAGTTTGCCAATAAGTGAAGACGGAGCATCAGAAGCCTAGTGGTTTACTACAATCCACACTTATTCCTGAGTGGAAATAGGAGCATGTTACTACCGATTTTGTTATAGGTTTACCAAAATCATCCTGAGGGTTTGATTCTATTTGGGTTATCGTTACTAGATTAACTAAGTTTGCACATTTTCTTCCTGTTAAAGGTACTTATTCCATAGATAGATATGCCAACACATATGTGGATGAGATAATTAGATTGCATGGTGAACCTGTTTCTATTATCTCTGATCGAAATCCTAAATTTACTTCACACTTTTAGCCTAGTTTACAACAAGTTTTGGGGACTAAATTGAAATTTAGTACAACTTTTCATCCTCAGACTGGTGGGCAGTCAGAGAGAATGATCTAGACACTCGAAGACATGTTACGAATTTATGTATTAAAGTTCAAGGGAAGTTGGAATGAACACTTGTCACTAATAAAGTTTCTTATAATAATAGTTGTCATTTGAGTATTGAAATGGCTCCTTATGAAGCCTTGTATGGGAGGAAGTGCAGAGCCCTAATATGTTGGGCCCAAATAGGAGAACAGAAAACTACTTGGGCCAGAAATTATGCAACTTACTACTGAGAAGATAAATCTTATTCATAATCACTTAAAGACGGTGCAAAGTAGACAAAAAGGTTATATAAACAACAGAAGTAAGTGTCCATGCCTGATACAAACTTATTAATATAACACACCAGCGGTAATACAGAACACGTGAAAATCACGTGTATCCCTTCCGAGACTTGAAAGTGTTAAAAAATTTCCTTCCCTCTATTCTATTTGCATTCCCGCTCAGCTTAGGTAGCCTCTCCCCTAGTTCTCTTCCACTGTTCTCTCGGTCGCAGGTAACTCTCTCTCTCTCTCTCTCTCAGATCGATTATACTTCTCATTTTCTCCACATCTTGAAGATTTGGGTATACTTATCGTTTTGTCCGCATCTTGAAGATTACTACTTTTTTCTAGGTTTGATTTACATTCGATTGAGTATCATGTTCTTAGTTTCAGTTTTAAGGTTCAAGAGTGCATGTTTGGGCTTCAACTGTTAAGATTTTGATATGATACAAATGGAGCTTTTGATTTGTTTCAAATTAGGGCCTTTTCGATTTTGGGTTCTTTGCTGCATTTATGTATATATATGCCTGGATTCAAATGGAGATTAATTTTTGTTTAGTTTCGCAGGGCTAAAATGAAGGTTTCAAATGTAGATTTGCAATACACCAGGTATACTTAAGTTTAAAGTTCTTTTATTAGTTCATTGGGTTAAATTAGTTTCTATAAGTTGTAGTTAGCATTAAATACTTGCTCAACTAACACCTTTTGTTTTTCAAGAACTGATTACTATTTTAATTTAATTAACATCTAGAATATATATTGCATATTTTTTGGGAATATGATTTCTATATTCCCAAAAAATATTTGGTAGTTTCTGGGAATAGAAATCATATTCCCAAATAATATCTGGTAGTTTTGGGGAATATGATTTCAAGAACTGACCACGGATCTATAGAAATGATTTGTTTCAAGATGATGAAGGCAAATAATGAGAAAAATATTTTAGTTTTAAATTCTGAATTTTTTGGTCAAGATGGTAATTTCTTTTGTATTTTAGATTTCTTTACTTTTTTTCTCAAAATGTTTTAACATTTGTGTGTTATTATAAGGACGATTAGATCCGGTTTACGTGTAATGGGTTCAAACTTTGTTTGATTTGATCTAATTTTCGCAATTCCTTTCAAATTTGAAGGTATACTCAGTGTTCCACCTCTCGCCTCTCTACCTTTGTTTCCATCTATTAACTACATATTGTATATTCAATCATTTTCTATTTTTATGGACTTTGTTTTTTCTATATATGAATTTAGATGGTTTGTTCCCTGGGTTTTAGTAAGCATATATTTGGTTTTTATATTTGTCAAAATAAGAAGTAAGAAGGGAAAAATGTTGAAACTCACATATTCCTCTTTATAATATTTTGGGGTTTTGATATGTGTTTTTGAAGTATAAAAAAGGTGTTTTTTGCATATTGTGCTCTCTATACTTTATTTTATCTTCTTTTTTTCAAACGGAATTACGTTTAGTCGTAATGTTTATTCCATTACTGTTTCCTTGGTTCCCTAGGTATATCACACGATTCATCAAAATATGAAGGTGAATATGTATATGGTGTCGTATATCATATTTTTCTTGCAATTTTAGTTTTGTTTTCTTTGTAACGGGAACATTTTATATCGTAAAACCAACTCACGCAATATGTGGACACACAAAATAAATAGTTGAGATAGATATGGAGGGGAACTTTGAAACCAAGGTTAGGGTGTTGGAGACATTACAATGTCTATTTTTTCATTGTTCTTTCTCATAAGCCCATCACAAATCTCCCCATCATGGTAAATCTTCTGCTTCTCAACAAGTTTAAGTTTAAATCCTTATTTAATATATTATGACTTGGGAGAGTTTTGTGAAATCATTATTTACTCTGTTGCATGTTTACCTAATTTAGTCTCTCTACTTTGTTTTTTAGCTTTACAAGTCGACAACTTGTAGAGCTGAACTTTCTAATCTAGGGGTGTAAATCCTTTTGAACTTATGTAATTAACAATTTGACGATCCCTATATATTCTCAACTCTAGTGTTAAGATTCATATGAGCTTTCTTGGGTTCAACTTCATATGAGTTGGGCTTCCCAAAAGCTTGGTTAAGTTTCCCCCACTTAACTTGCCCGTGGGCTGATCTCGAGTTAACTTAGCTTAGGTATCAGATATGTGTATTTATTCTAGGTATTGTTTACTCATATATTCACTTCAGTTATTTTTATAACTTTAATTTTTTGTCTATGAAACACTCTACACACACACTAAGCTGAACAAATAAGGTGACAAATGGTTCCCTATGTAAAAGATAAGTGCATAAACCTACTTTTGGCTTCCCTACTGAACTGTTAAGAAATAAAAAACATGGACTCTAAGCTACTATCCTTTATTTTATTGAATAGTAAACACTCCATATATCTTAACTGAAAATAGCATAGAACAACTCAACATGAGCCTGCATATGTTATTTAAAATCATTTTGAAGCTCACTCGTTAGTTTTTGGTCAACTTTCAATCTCAGTCTTTCGGAATTTGGTATAACTGATGTTGAGAATGTCAGTCCCATATTGGGAAGTTAAAGCCTTGCACCTTGGGGTCCTTCCACCATTGTCAATTAGTTTTGAGTTGAACGCTCCAATATTTAACATGATATCTGAGTAGGCCACTCGCTACTAGGGCCCAATTTGGCTACCCATGCTCTGCTTTAAAGAATATAATTCTTCCATGTGTTTGGCTTAGGAGAACAACCTATACATTTGGGGGATTGTTGATGATATAAGTTACAACTTTGGAAATTAAAGCCTTGCACCTCAGTATATAAGTTCCTGGAGTCCTCCACCCATTGCTAATTGGTTTTGAGTTGGATTTTCCAATACTTAACAATTGCATACTTCTTAATCGTCTTTACTTTCTAACAATGGTTCGTAAGCAGAAAGATATGATTTGATTTTAGTTTCAGTGCAAAATTTATCAAAATAGAATGCATTCCATATAAAGATAGGTTAAGCTTTAATATTTTATGTTCAAAACACTTGACCGCTTTAATATTTTTGACCTGGAGTCTGGTGCTTGTAGTGGATTTAATGTTTCCAGATTATTTTTGAAGGTGTTTAAGCTTTGCACCCTGATATCAATAAATCGCTTGACTTGTGGATTGCTGTTGTAAGAATGACCTTTCACTCAGTTGATAAGGTTGACCTGGAGTCTGGTGCTTGTAGTGGCTTTAATTACTTGTTTGAAAACAGGTTGGTGGCATCCATTCACATTTGATTTCTCGATTTCAAAGAGACAAAACTAGAGTCGAGTGCCTTATGTCCCAAAATAAAAATATGTCGACAGTGTTTCCCATGTTCCAGTAGCACATTCAACCTCATCGTGTTCATGCACATGTTAGTTGGTTTAGAGCAACTTAAGAGTTCTTATTAAATTTCCATGTTATAGTTTCAAATAAATTATAGTACTTGTTGTGAATGTTGAGTTGATTTTTGAAAGTTTTGAGTGTTTCTTTGTAAATCATATGGGAGGAAGTTTTAGAAACGGCACAAAAACAGGGGATGTAACGACATGAAATTGACCCATAAATTGCACGATCTACCGTGTTTGTATCAAAACCTTTTGATATGAAGTCGTGTCATGTTCATATCAAAATTATGAGTCGTGTTATCGTATCTTGTCGTGTCAATAGTGTTTTTATTTGGGCTTTCCTATTTTAGTTTACCTGAGAATGAAATTTAAGAAATCATGTTTTCTTGTCGTGTCGGCCCGAAACCTAACCCAAAAATACGAATTGCCACCCCTAGTACATCAGACCCTGAATTTTGAATAATAATTTATGAGAGTTTCAAAGATTTTTGGCTTGAGGTAATTTAATGGTGCTATGTTTGTATCTTATTGCAACTCAAAATTCGAAAGGACTTCGATCTTGTGCTTTTCCCCAACAGCTCAATGCTTGTTTTGAAAAGCAAACAATGATATGCAACATTTTGTATTGGCGTGGGTGGATGGCTCCGTTTAACGTATAATGGTATTGTATTGACCTCGGGGATTACGATGCCAATTTCCAGAACCTGCATCAGTTACAGAAGCCGTTAAAAGAATCTGTATAATGTCGTTTTGAAGGAGGACATGACACCAGTTATATACAACACTTTGGGTTGGAAATGAAAAATATGATTTCTGATCCTCGTATAACTGTCGACGACCCATGTGTTGATACAGCCTCACGCATATATTGTGTTGGTGGTAAGAACTCCCTTAATTTCTTCATTCTTTTTACTTTATTTAACTTTCAAAACTTTACACTAACCAGAAAGTAGGTCCGGTTCTAACAGATACTTAGGAAAATTTTGGTTTGGTTTGGTTTGAGCAGCCACTTGGTCTGGAAACTTTACTCTGTCAAAATATAACATTTTGTTACATCTACTGATTTCTCAATAGAGCATTACAAGACATACCCTCATCGCAGCTTGGAGTGAGTTCCTGATCACTTTTTAGGATGTCTTTGATTTATTGGACGTTTAAACCTTTGGTGTCCATTCAATCGATGAAGCCCGTATTAATCGATGAAGCAGTATGGCTGGACTATTGGATGGAAAGCCATTTTACACAGTTCATGGTTTATGTATCCTATAATAAGTGAAATCAAAGCTTCGTCCTGTATCCGTTGAAGAGTAATATATTCTTGGAGTTAAATACAAGGAACAAATTGTAATCCCTAGGTATATGTGTGGTGCAGGTGACTTGTTGATGCATTAAATGTGACATCTGATGAAAAGATTTTGCTGACTATATATGGTGAACTGAGGCCTCCTCTGGGGAAGCATCGATTAAGGGTTGGTTTCTCGTAGAATCATTCTGGTATCTGTCAATTTATAATATTTCAGTATCTGATAAATAAATCATTATTTCTTAACAAAACTAAATATATTGTTGTCTCAAGTAGTTAAGTGCTGTCTTGTTGCAACCATATTTTGACTCGTGATCAATCCATATAGACCGAAAGAAAATAAATTATCACTTTAAACATCTAGCCTTTTAAAGTTGGCAATTGGTCAGTAATCTTCATGAAGGGGAGGTGCACGTTTCATGTCTTGGTTTATGATATGGGCATCTGGACGACTCATCAAAATAAGTAAGGTTGATAATATAACCACACACATAATGTGATAAACCCTCCCACTAGTAGAGTTTGGAAAAGTTAACATCAACCGTAATTGAAGTTTGCTGTAATGTTTCAAAACCATTACGAATACTCAAGAGTCCTCAAATTGGTTTGGCTGGGGAATATTAATATATAATACATGTTGCTGAATGCTGACTTGTACTCCATTTTACTTTCTAAACTGTCATGCGACTTGATTGTAGATTGTGGAGTTTCTTGTTGTGCTATTGAAAACTGGCACTGAAGTTGCAAAGTTGGAATTGGTCAACTCGGGAACCATTCATAGAATTCTCGACCTCTTTTTTGAGTAAGATGTTATTTCTCATTGTCATTTTGGGTTCATGAATGAGAATGGGTTTGAGTTTGTTGGGAAAATATGTCATTCTTGTGTCGTAGAAAATATCCACCATTATCTGATATTAAATGCATGATGAAATTGCAGGAGAGTTACAAAAAGGCTTCTATTACAAGTCCTGAGTGTGAGATTGAAGCTTTAGGAGGATGTGGCAGGAGCACCCCTGAGCAACTAAGTGCCCAATTAAGTAGGCTAAATGAAAGACTTCAGCATACGAAAGAAATATCCTTTCATCGTATTACAAGAACAACATGCAAATATCAGTAATATCAGTTTCATGCAGGAGTTTTTCTTTGCAGACATCCAGATTCCATTGATGACCTCAGAATGTTCTATGGGAAGAAAGAACGAAAATTTTTGAGAAAACAGAAGACGTAAAGCTTTTCGAGAGAAACTAGGAGTAAGTTATCCATTCATTTTCTTGTCATGCATTAATGTTTTTAAGGATAATGTATAAATAGTCTCCATCTATTTGTGAAATGTCTTAGGATTTTGAATTTAATAATATGGGTTCCACCTCTTAAATATGTAGTTAAATCTATGTTCTGCCAGCTCTGAAATGATAAAAGATCTTGAAGTATCTTTTGAATTTGGCAAAAAGTTATCCTCAAAACTTCTTTGTCTTCTTCTGATTCTCTTTTATTCCGCCAGATTTTAGTTTCCATAGTGAAAAGCATAACAATCATTGAACTTAAGTAAGACTATTTCCCTCACTCTTTTCGGTGTGAAGTATTGGTGCAATGAGTTTATTTGGGTTATCATGCACGGATAGTCGATATAGATGTTATTTTATTGTGTTTGGTATTAATGGGACTAAGGCTAAAGAAATAAGTATCTGTGATTTACTGTATACACGGATAGTTATTAAACCTCGCTTAAAAGTCGTTGGTTCAACTCTCACCAGCCTTAGCATATTGGTTGCCTAAACTATTTTAAAGACGCATTCAATTTTTACAAAATCCCCTGGGTCGTCTGTTTCAGTTGACGCATTGAGTCTTTATTTGTAGGGGTTTAACATAAATTTGAAACCCTCTCTCTCTCTCTCTTTCTCTCTCTCTCTCTCCCTCCCTCCCTCTAATATTGACTCTTCTCACTCCTCTGTTTTGATTTACAGTAAATAAAGCCAACAGTGTTGATCGGATCATCAGGGGTAGGAACACAATAAGTGTACCAACTGCTGGATGGACTACAATCAGATTTAAGGCCGATATTCCAGGTAGAATTATATAAAAAAAGAGAACCCCTGAATTTTAAAATTATATTGAAAATATATTTGTTGATTAAGCATGGCTTACTAACTCTAGGAACCTCTTTTATTAATCTCCCAATCCCAAATATGAAAAAGGTAACACCTTTTAAATCATAGATATGGTCTACAATGTTGTTCATTGTCCATCTTCGTTGATACTTACGGGAATTTTGGAAATGACAGGTTCTTGAAGACTGCTGCCTACGGGCATTTTGAAAGAGATGACCTCGACTTCACATGGGAGGTCGTAAAGCCACTCAAGTGGGAGAAGGCTTTAAAATCTTAAATGAAGGCCCTCGCTGACATTATCGGCCCTGTTCCTTTGCATTTGCCTATTGGTTTATGTGTTGTTATCCTTTACTTTACTTTTGCTTTGAATTTTATCTTTTGAGATATATTTTTAGTTTTTAGATGGAAAAAATGCTAACGAATTTAATTTTTTGCTGATTGAACGAGGAGATGATTGAGACATTGATTCTTGTAAATTATATTAATGAATTTAATTTGTTGATGATTGAACCAGGATATGTCAATTTTTATTGTTTTCAGATGCTTTGAATGACGCCTATGTGGTTGATTTTTTTTATTTGTATCGATATTTGTAATGGTTTTAAACACTTACAATATGTAAAACAATAATGATTTTAAACACTTACAAAATTACAAACAGTAACGGTTTTTAACACTTACAAAATTGCAAACAGTAACGGTTTTAAACACTTATAAAATGTCAAACAGTAACGGTTTTAAACACTTATAACCGGTTAACTATATAACGCATACCATCGAAAATATTCACTGATTGAACCGTTACTAATTTCAATTTATAAGTGTTTTGAAAAGTTACAAAAAAATTATAACCCCTCCTTTTATAACAGTTTAAAACCGTTACTGTTTGATTTGTAAGTGTTTAAAACACTTACAAATCAACGAATTTGGTGTAGTGTGGCGCATTTAAATGTTAGACCTATGCTGATAGATTAGATACGACAATCACAAGCAGGAGGTACCGAATTGGAGAAAATTAAAGACAATATGAAAAAGGGTAAAACAAATGAATTTTCTTTTCATAATAATGACGTTGTTATGTATGATAAACGTTTGTGTGTACCTAGTGTGCCTGATTTGAGGAGAACAATTTTAGAGGAAGCCCATTGTTAGTTATATGCTATGCATCCAGGAAACACATAACTTCATAGAAATTTGAAACAATGTTATTAATGGCTAGGAATGAAACACGATATTGTAAATTTTGTTGTTGGATGTCTAGTTTGCCAATAAGTGAAGACGGAGCATCAGAAGCCTAGTGGTTTACTACAATCCACACTTATTCCTGAGTGGAAATAGGAGCATGTTACTACCGATTTTGTTATAGGTTTACCAAAATCATCCTGAGGGTTTGATTCTATTTGGGTTATCGTTACTAGATTAACTAAGTTTGCACATTTTCTTCCTGTTAAAGGTACTTATTCCATGGATAGATATGCCAACATATATGTCGATGAGATAATTAGATTGCATGGTTAACCTGTTTCTATTATCTCTGATCGAAATCCTAAATTTACTTCACACTTTTAGCCTAGTTTACAACAAGTTTTGGGGACTAAATTGAAATTTAGTACAACTTTTCATCCTCAGACTGGTGGGCAGTCAGAGAGAATGATCTAGACACTCGAAGATATGTTACGAATTTATGTATTAAAGTTCAAGGGAAGTTGGGATGAACACTTGTCACTAATAAAGTTGCTTATAATAATAGTTATCATTTGAGTATTGAAATGGCTCCTTATGAAGCCTTGTATGGGAGGAAGTGCAGGGCCCTAATATGTTGGGCCCAAGTAGGAGAACAGAAAACTACTTGGGCCAGAAATTATGCAACTTACTACCAAGAAGATAAATCTTATTCATAATCACTTAAAGGCGGTGCAAAGTAGACAAAAAGGTTATGTAGACAACAAAAGAAAGGAATTGAATTTTGAGGAAGGTGATCAAGTATTTCTACGAGTTTATCCTCCGAGAAGGGTTGTGAGATTTGAGAACAATGACAAATTAAGTCCTAGGTACGTTGGCCCTTATGAAATAGTGAAACGAGTTGGAATCGTAGCTTACAAATTAGCTTTTATATAAGAATTATTTCGGATACACGATGTTTTTCATTATATCAATGTTACATAAGTATGTGCCCGATCCTTCACCTGTGTTTATTTCACAACCGATTGAGCTTAAAGATGACTTGACCTACTTGAAGGAACCAATCGCTAAATTTAAATCGAAAAAGTAGGTGTTATGTAATAAAAATTATTCTGTTAGTTAAGGTAATGTGGAAAAGTCAACATGTGGAATATTCCTCCTAGGAAAGAGAGAATAACATGAAGGTGTAATATCCTCATCTGTTTGGTAAGTTCTTATGCGTTAAATTTCGAGGATGAAATTTTTATAAGATGGGTAGAATTGTAAGGCCCTAAAATGTGATTAGGTATACTAATTATAAGATTTAGTATAAGTTAAAAGTTGATGAGGGGTGTTAAACATGTTAATTATCATATTTGGGGGATGCATACTCGTGTGATATATGTGTTGGTTGCATTATATGTTAATCGAGCTTAATATCGGGGATAACTTGTTTAGATCATATGATTAGTTATGTGGTTAAATACATCATGAAAATTAGTTTTTCATACATCGTTATGATAATAAGATTAAAACAAGGTGTTTGTCCTAAATTAGCAATGTTAGGTCGCCAAATGTGAAAGTTTTGATATTCTTGGTAAATTGTTACTCTTCTGTTCGGGCCCAAATATGGCATACTAATTTTATGATTTTGGGAAAACATAAAATATGGAAGTTGTATATATATTAGTTAATTTTATAACACAATGAACGATGCATCAAACGGATATTCCAGTGAGAAGATATTGTCTTTTTACGAATAGGGGGTAAAGTGGTCATTTAGCTTTAAATGATATTTTGTCTTATATGGCGCCACCTGACATATTTTGATTGGGTCAGGGGGGGGGGGTAACCTTATGCCGACTTTAAACCTTTAATATGACCACCTTCTTCAGCCAAAAACATCCATGAGAATTTTGGACTGAGGAGAGAGAACCGGGGAGCTTAGGAAGGGAAAAGCGAGGAGAAGTTGGAGGAAAATCCGTAGGAAATTATGCAAAAGTCCTTAAGGTAATTCTATCCCTAAATCTTGTTAAATTTTTTGCTATTACTGCTTAAAATGGTTGAAACCATCAATTGGTTGTTGAACTTGCAAGCCTTGGTGGTTATGTACGGACAAGTTCAAGCAAAGTTAAATGTGTAAACCCTCAAAATCGCTTTGTTTAGAAACCTTGTGTATTCAAACTTCTATATCTTTTTTTGTACTTACTAGAATTGAGAAATTCCAATTGGATATAAAAAAAATAGACTCATATGTGTATATAAAATCCAAAAATTATGTTAAAATACCAAGAAAGTAATCGTGGGTGATAGTTTGAAGTTCAAGTATAAGATCTGCCCCAAAAGGGTAAGTGCGAACACCAGGTGTTCGGCGTTTTGCTTAACTTACAAATGAACTCTAAAAATTATGCCACTTTAATTTTATATTATTTAATATGTTTAATATATATTCCCATAATTTATAACTGAGGTTGAGGTTATATATGCTTAAAAAATGTTAAGTTAAGCTTTGATGGTCTACTCAGCCCTAGATGTGTTAAAAGTGGCATAAATCATTGTATACTTATTGAAATCAAGAAATTCCAATTCGATATGTTAGAGAATATATATGAGTATGATATAATTGAACGGGACAATATAATACCTTCTGGTATGTCTTGGGGGTTGTGTTGAAGTTGAAATTTGTTGTTATTTTTCTCCCGAAATAATTTGGAAAAGGTTGTAATAAAGCGGGCATAACTTCGTCTAAAGAATCCGTAATTTAATTCTGTAAATTTTGTTAGAACCCTAATGAATAATGTGTTATAGAAATGTGAATTATCATATCCAATTAATTTTTAGTTATTTCAGATTGACCAATTGATGTGATGTGTTACTGAGTTTAATGTGATTTGGTGTATTCAAATACTAATGATGTTGAATTGTTAGGTGGGGAAGAGACTAACACTACCATTCCAAGTAAATAGTTTTAGTATTAATATTAGTACCAAATTCAAGGTGAGTGACCTGTCTTATGAAATATAGATGCTTATATGTTCATATGGAAATGTGTAGTTAAACTCATGTGTTAAGATGCTTATGGGAGTGATGTTGTATTTATGAAACATATGCATATGATTAAGAATGTTATGTGATGTTATATAATGTTATGGACTGCGGCGGGTCCTTTATCTAATGTTAAGGACTGTGGTGGGTCCTACGGGGTGTGGCGGTCCCGTTAATCCAACATAAAGGTTTGTTGTACTCGGGCCTAATTATGGGATGCGGTGGTCCCCATTAATGGTTAATTGGACCGTGGCGGGTCCAGGCTTACAAGAGTTACACAGTTCCTGTTGGGTTATGACATTAGAAAATAAAAGGTGTTATTCAAATTGTTTATATATATGTGGTGTATGTGTGAAATATGGTCATTCACTAAGCTTGTGTTGCTTACACTCCAATATTATTATGTTTCAGGTATGCCTGTCGTTTGGAGTTCACTGCCAAGTTAGGACGTTCAATGGGAGAGTGGAGGATAAATAACGTGGGTTGAATATCAATAAAAATTATGGGTAAATGTTAAACAAATGAACTTATGTAAGTAAATTTGTTTGGTACTTTTAAGTTGTGCATAAAGGTAGCTATGTTTTCATCTAAACATGCCTTTAAAGAAAAAAAATCTTGCACTATTTTTCGAAACATTTCAAGTACCATATTGTTTCATGGGGATTTATCTCGATATAAAATGATAATATTAACTTACTTAAGTCGGGGCACGACAATTTGGGTGGTAAGAGGTATATCATCGTGATGGTAGATAATTTCTCGCGTTATTCCAAAGTAGGTTTTCTGAGAGAGAAATCTGATGTTGTAGAGTTTCTTACGACCAAGTGTCATGTCCAGAAAAATCAACTTAGCGTCACTTTCAATAAAATGCATTGTGATAATGACACTGAATTTAAAGAAGCAAAGGTAGATCTTTACTGTGATAGCCTCGGGATCTAACATGAATTTTTTATCGTGAAGACTCAACAAAATGGGACTGTTGAGAGGAAGAACTGAATGATTCAAGAGATGGCTAGATCTATGATTCTAGGTCGTAGAGTTGCATAGAGATTTTGGGCAGAGGTGGTGTCTTCCACGTGACATACAGTGAATAGGGTTTATTTTTGTCCACACACATTTAAAATTCCTTATGAATTGTGAACTGTAAAGAAGTCCAACCTTTCATATTTTTGTGTTTTGGGAGCAAATGCTACATCCTACGGAATAGAGAGCAATTAGGAAAGCTCAACTCATGGAGTGACGAGGGAATATTGTTAGGTTATTCATCGACAAGTAGAGCATAATGGGTTTTAACCTGAGTATCTTTAAAGTTATGGAGTCAATAAACATCACCGTGCAAGATGACAAATCGTCGACATTTGTTAATTCTAGACTTGTGTGTGAGGATGATGAGCTGCCCAGTGATGATCCTTTAGTCCCTTAAACACCCATGGTGGATCCTACTCTTGTCTTAGGGGAAACTCTTGCTTGGGTTCATAAGAGTCATGACCATTTCACCATTCTAGGAGATCCCACCTTAGGAGTCAAGACCCATACTCAACTAGAGAATGTGGTTAGATTTCTGTACTACACGTTTAAATTCGAGCCCAAGAACCAAAAATAAGCACTCAAATATGAACACTGGGTATCTACTATGCAGGAAGAGTTTTTCCAGTTTAGAAATAATTATATCTGTAAACTTGTCCCCCGACCTAGTGAGATTAATGTGATAGGTACCAAGTGGATCTTGAAGAACAAGATGGATGAGAATGGTACCATAATTAAAAACAAGGCTAGGTTGGTCACTCAGGGCTACACACAAATAGAGGGTGTAGACTTTGAAGATACATTTGCTCCTGTGGAGAGGCTTGAGTCCATCTATTTACTACTATCCATCGCATATCATTTGCACTTCAGGTTATACCAGATGGATGTCAAGAGTGCCTTTTCGAATGGCATTATACATGAGGAGGTTTACATGGAACAACCAAAAGGGTTTTAAGATCCTAGGTACCCTAAACACGTCTACTATCTGAGGAAAGCCCTATATGGTTTGAAGTAAGCACCTTTTGTTTGGTACGAGAGGCTTACTTCCTATATCTTATCTCGTGGCTTTAAGAGAGTCGGAGTTGATAAGACGTTGTTTGTTAGGAGAGAAGATAATGCTATTTTTGTTTCCCAAGTCTATGTGGACGACATAGTCTTTGGTTCCGCGTGCTCCCGCCATACTCACCACTTTGAGGAGGATATGAAAAGTGAGTTTGAGATGAGCATGGTGATTAGGCATAAATTCTTCCTAATTTATCCCTTGGTTTAGTTACTTATAGCACCTCGAACAATGTAATTGATTTGGATTTATCTCATAATCATGCTACTGACTGATACTAATGAGTACACCGAGTTTCTGGTATTTTGTAGTGATTTTACAGGTATTTGATGTCAAGAAACGGAAGAAAGAAACCGGAAGAATCAAGAAAGAAAGAAGGAAAAGTCAAAAGGGCAAAAGTGGAATTTCCACCCGGAATTCAGATGAGGTACCTAAAGAGAAGTTGAAGACATCTCATTCACGAGTACATAGGAAGAAACGACACCTCTATCAGAATCCCGAAACAAAAGTTATAAGCAGTCAAAGTTGAGCAAAAAAGTCAAATAGTCGGGCGGTCCGCCCCTACCCCGAACCGGTCCGCCTTGCCAAACTCCCGAAGACCCCGGACCACAAGCAAACTGAAGAAGGCAAAAATAAAAGGAATCGGTCCACCCCCGAATGGGTCCGCCCCAAAATAAAAAGAACCGATCCGCCTTGGGTATAAAAACCCAATTTATTATTGTTATTGATACGGAGAATCAGTAGGATTTTTCCTCTCCTTTTTTAGAAACCCTAGTTTAGCTAACAATTGCAGTTTTAATTCAAAGATTGAAGATTTATTCAGTGATTTTTTTTAGTATCAGTTTCATTCATTGTTTCACTTATTGCTTGGGTAATTTTAGTGAGTAATTCTTAATTCTAATTCTTTTCTACATCTAATTACTATTTTCCTTAGAGTAATTATGAATTCCTGCACATCAATCATTGTTTTCATTAAATTCAACATGTTAGGCTAGATTTTCCAAGGCTGGGGTACATGAACCCAACCTGATGTGTTAGTGTGTGTATAAAATTAATCCAATGAATTTAGTGATTGATTATGATCGTATTGCATAGTTACACAATAATTGTAGATCTTTATATCTCGTTTGCCTCTGGGTACTCGTGACGATTTAGAGTGCAATTTGCGTGTCACTATCGCGGTACTGATTTACTCATCCTCAGATTAGGTATGACGCGGGCTTGAACCTCGTATACATAATGCTTGGGAGTACTAAATTCCGGGTCAGATCAATCAGATAAATTTATTATTAATATTATAACTGCACTACACTAGGGTTGGGGGATTGTATTCCCGTCCTATTTTTCTCATCATTTAAAACAAAAAGTTTTGAATCATCATTCATTCTTAATTTCGGTAGATTACTGTAGTTGCATTTCTTCAAAATTTCATTATCGCATTTAGCTGTAATCAATCTCAAAACCAAATCAATTTTTCCTTTTCTTTTTAGAGTCAAAGTTAGGGTCTCTCTGTCTCTTCCCGTCGTCACAACTCTGTTGTCCTTTTTCCCTGAGGATCGATACCCGACTTACTGGGATTATTACTTGAGCGACATGCTTGAACTTGAGCCTAGAGTGAACGCATTCCTGAGACACATTTTCAGTCGCGTCAAGTTATTGGCGCCGTTGCCGGGGAAATAGGTAGACTTAGGATTAGATCGAGTCAATGGAAATCTTTGACCTAAAATCTCCAAAAAACCAAAAACATATAAAAAAATTTCAAAAAAAAAAAACACAAAAAGATTAACCATCATCTCTTACAAGCTTTTAATGCAAAATCCCACTCCCCATAATACTCCAACCAGCATTCATGAAAATCCAATAGTTGAGTATAATCCAGATAGCCCCCATAGTCCAAACGCCCCACAGTTCTGGATCCCGCCTCCCACACCGTCACACTCAATCTCTAATAACACTCCGTTTACTTTCTTAGGACACACGTCCGATCACACTTCGAGCACACCTAGTGAGAGCACCGAGTCGTTAAGTGAGATAGAGATGTCGCAACACAGTAATGCACCCACCGGTGAGGAAGAGCCCCCATACTGCCCGCTGAGAGAATTTCTATATCCCGAGTGCACTGTCACTCCGGGATGCATTATACTCCCGTATAATGCCGGGCAATTCCGTTTCAAAAATGGAATGATCCAGATGCTACCACATTACAATGGTATGAATTCTAAAAAACCATACCTCCATATTAGGGAATTTGAGGGTGTGTGTGATACGCTCAATGATCAAACCTGCACCCAAGAGGTGATAAGCCTCAAACTCTTCCCTTTCTCGCTCAAAGATAAAGCTTAGACCTGGCTATGGTCTTTACCTCCGAGCTCGATTCCATCTTGGAATGAGTTACAATCGATATTTCTCAAGAAATTCTTCCCACCACATCGAACAATTTCCATAAAGGCTCAAATTCAATCGTTCAGACAATCTGAAAATGAGCCAATTCATCGATGTCATGAGCGTTTCAATGAGTTAGTTACTTCATGCCCACATCACGGATTTGATGCAGCACAAATCATCTATTTTCTCTATAATGGGTTGAATCTCAATTCCAAGCAACTTGTTGAAACCATGGGAAGTGATCCCTTTGTCGATTTAGACGGCCAAGATGCAGAGCTTTATTTGAGGTATGTCACCGAGACTCCCCAATCCTGGGATACCTCCGACCCTAATGCTCAAAATCAAAATCGTCAAGAGACCACCACTCCGTCAGCGTTCGGCCTATATCATGTAGAAAAGAATTCTATAGCGGACAGTCAGATTGATATACTTGAGAAAGAGATGCAAGACGTATGAGGGATATGTGGGAGAGGACTAACTGGATCCATACCGAGACCCGTCGAGAAGGTGTGTGCTATTTGTGAGGCGGGCCATTCAACTGAGGAATGTCCGACGATACTCGCCTACAAAGTAATGCTTCAGGAGAAAGTTAGTGGTATAGGAGGATTTAAGGGTAATTTCGATGCCCCGCACGGGAATTCCTACAACCCTTCATGGAAAAATCATCCCGATTTTAGCTATGGGCAACAACATGCCGCAGTGAACCCTCCTTCGTATGTTTCCTCTCCTCCACCACAACATTTTCAGCAAGCTCCACACATGCAAGGACATGTGCAAGCACCACCACCTCAAGGAAATTATATCCCGCCAGAGCGGAGAACTCTCGAGGATACCATGAATCAATTCATCACAAGCCAGATCGCAACCAATGACAAATATGATTGTCTAATTGGCGACATAAATGCGAATCTGTCAAATACACAATCCTCATTGAGTGTTCAAGAGAAGGGCAAGTTTCCTGCCCAAGGCCAAAGACCTCCCCAAGGTCAAACTAGTGTTAGCTCCACCTCCACTGAACATCAGGAGCAATGTCAAGCTGTGACCACTCTTCGTAGTGGGAGAGCCATTGATTTATCACCTCCCCCATATGACACAACGAAAGACAAGGAGATTTCGCCCGGCACGAAAGAGGCCGAAGATGTCCCCTTGAATGAGAGTGACCAAGAAGATGCTAGTGAGCCAGAGGTAGTAGTGAAACCGCCCTCCGCGGCACCGTTTCCTCAAAGGTTGATTCCCCCCCATAGAGGAAATCCACGTGAAGACGTGCTAGAAGTGCTAAAGCAGGTCAAGCTGAATTTACCTTTTCTTGATTCCATTAAACAAATTCCAGCTTATGGCAAAGTCATCAAAGATTTGTTGACGGTAAAAAGGAAGATGAAAGTAAAGAAGAATGTCTTTCTAGCCCAGAACGTGAGCTCCATTCTACTAAATGATCTTCTGCCTAAATTCGAAGATCTCGGTGCACCCACCATATCCTGCATCATTGGAGAGAATAAAATCGAAAAATCCTTACTTGACTTGGGAGCAAGTGTTAATATCCTCCCTTACTCCATCTATAGGCAACTAGACTTGGGCGACCTCAAGCCCACAAAGGTCACTCTCCAATTAGCGGATCGAACAGTGAAGATTCCACGAGGCATAGTCGAGGACGTGATCGTCCAAGTTGACACTTTCTACTTCCCGATAGACTTTGTCATTTGGGACACAGAGCCCTCCTTCAACTTAAGTAACCATGTTCCCATAATCCTTATGCGTCCTTTCCTAGCTACGGCTAACGCAATCATCAATACTAGGAATGGACGAATGCAACTCACCTTTGGGAACATGACCTTGGAAACCAACATCTTCCACATAGCCCAAAATGCAGGGGAGGAAGATGATCTTCACGCGGTGAACCTCATAGATGAGATAGTAGAGGAGTACTTTGAGAAAAATTACTGTGGCGACGCTTTAGAGTCCTGTTTAGCGACAAGAGACGAGAGTGAGGGGACGTACACAGACTTCGAGAGGGAGGCTGGGGAGTTGAGAGAGCTACTCGATGAGAGTGCATAGGACGAGGACGTGAGAGAGGTTAATTGGGTTTCTAGATTCAAGGAATTATCTCCGAGGGATACACACATGGTTCCCTCCAGTGAAAAATTTCCAATCCTCGAATTAAAGAAACTCCCCTCCCATATTAAATATGCCTACCTAGGAGAGGATGAGACATTTCCTGTTGTTATCTCCTCTAGCCTAGATAAAGGACAGGAGGGTAACTTATTGAAAATTCTAAGGACGCACCAAAATGCTTTTGGTTGGTGCATTGCTGATTTGAAGGGGATAATTCCTTTGATTTGCACTCATAAGATCCATCTCGAAGAGGATGTCAAACCCTCTAGAGAAATGCAAAGAAGACTGAATCCCAACATGAAAGAAGTTGTGAGAACCAAAATTATCCAATTATTGGATGCCGGGATCCTCTACCCAATCTCGGATAGCAAGTGGGTAAGCCCTATTCAAGTCGTCCCGAAGAAGTCGGGTATGACTGTGATTGAGAATGCCAAGGGAGAGCTAGTCCCCCAACGTACCACCACCGGGTGGCGCATTTGCATTTATTACCGGAAACTTAATGCGGGAACTAAGAAAGACCATTTCCCCTTGCCATTTATTGATCAAATGCTTGAAAGACTGGTGGGCCACCCTTACTATTGCTTCCTTGATGGTTATTCCGGATATAACCAAATTGAGGTAGATGTACTTGACCAAGAGAAGACGACCTTCACTTTCCCTTTTGGTACATTTGCCTACAAACATATGCATTTGGCTTGTGTAATGCACCCGCGACCTTTCAAAGGTGCATGTTGAGCTTATTTAGCGACATGGTCAAGAGAGGACTCAAAGTGTTCATGGATAACTTCAGCGTTTTTGGCACCTCTTTCGATCATTGTTTAGAAAAGCTAGAAAAGGTACTTACCCGATGTGTGGAAAATAACTTAGTGCTGAATTGGGAGAAGTGCCATTTCATGGTCATCGAGGGAATAGTTCTTAGCCACATCGTATCATCCAAAGGAATAGAGGTTGATAGGGCATAGATAGATGTCATAGCTGATCTTCCCCCACCAAAATCGCTGAAGGACGTGCGCTCATTCTTGGGCCACGCGGGGTTTTATCGAAGGTTCATTAAGGACTTTAGCACCAACGCTAGGCCGTTAAGCAACCTACTCATGAAGGACACCCCATTCGAGTGGACGGAAGCATGCCAAAGCTCTTTTGAAAAATTGAAAAACATGCTTGTGTCCGCTCCCATCATGCAAGTTCCGGATTGGTCCTTACCATTTAAACTTATGTGTGATGCAAGCGATTATGCGATCGGGCCTGTTTTGGGCCAACGAAAAGATAAGCAAGCTCATGTCATCTATTACGCTAGCTGGACCCTTACCGGACCTCAACTCAACTACTCTACCACAGAGAAGGATTTGCTAGCGGTAGTCTTTGCCCTTGATAAATTCCGTTCATATCTCATTGGTTCTCCAACTACTTTCTTCACTGACCACGCGGCTTTGAAATACCTACTTGCAAAGAAAGATGCCAAGCCTCGCCTCATAAGGTGGATCCTACTCCTACAAGAGTTCAATCTCTCCATCAAAGCTAAGAAAGGAGTAGAAAACATCGTTGCCGACCATTTATCTCGGCTGTCATCCGACGTACCTAGTGATTCCATACCCATAGACGAATACTTTCCGAGTGAGCAACTTTTTGCTAGCTATTCGTATCCCTGGTTTGCGGATAGAGTAAACTATCTTGTCATGGGAGCCGTCCCTCCCGACTGGGCACAGCAATATAAGAAGAGGTTTCTTACTTGGTCGCACATGTTCTTTTACGATGATCCATTCCTTTTTAAATATTGCGCCGACCAAATCATCTGACGATGTGTACTGGATGATGAAATCCCAAAAGTCATCCAGTTTTGTCATTCAGAAGCTTGTGGAGACCACTTTTTGATGAAAAAGACGATCGCTAAAATTCTGCAATGCGGCCTCTATTGGCCCACAATCTTTTGGGATGTGAACGATGCTTGCAAATCATGCAATAGGTGCCAACGAATGGGAGCCATTACTCGACGAGACATGATGCCTCTTACCCCCATACTCATCATTGAGATATTCGACTGTTGGGGTATTGACTTCATGGGACCCTTCCCCCCATCCTTTGGATTCCTATACATCCTTGTCGGGGTAGACTAAGTTTCTAAATGGGTGGAAGCTATAGCTACCAAGACTAATGACAACAAAGTGGTGATAAAGTTCCTGCAGGAACACATACTTTCCCACTTCGATCCACCGAAAGCAATAATTAGTGATAATGGCAGCCACTTTTGCAATAGGCCATTCGCGAAGCTCATGAGAAAGTATGGTGTCGTTCACAAGGTGGGAATGACTTATCATCCACAAACGAATGGGCAATCCGAACTAGCGAATCGAGAAATCAAGAACATTCTCGAAAAGACCGTCAATCCTACCCGGAAAGATTGGTCACTTAGATTGAACGATTCGCTATGGGCCTATCGTACCGCATTTAAGAATCAACTCGGCATGTCCCCTTTCTGCTTTGTATATGGAAAACCTTGCCATCTTCCCGCTAAGCTTGAATACAAAGCGTATTGGGCGATTAAGCAATTGAACTATGCCATGGACAAGGCCGGTGAAGCCCGCAAGCTTCAATTGAATGAGTTAGAAGAACTACGCAATAATGCATATGAGAATGCCAAAATTTTGAAAGAGAGGATAAAACTCGCTCATGATAGCATCATTCGATGAAAAGAGTTTCTCCCCGGGCAAAAAGTTCTCCTCTACAACTCTCGGCTTCACCTCTTTTTGGGCAAGTTGCGGTCACGATGGTCTGGCCCGTTCGTTGTGAAGAATGTTTTCCCCCATGGAGCTGTTGAATTGGACAATTTAAAAGGGGTAAATACATTCAAAGTGAATGGACAACGCCTAAAACCATATCTAGAGGCGTGTGCAGAAGAAGTCGACACCGTCTGGTTGTCGGACCCCGTTTACGGGGTTGAGTGAGCTTTTGAAGTGAGGTCGTCGCACCCCCGAAGCGTATGGGGTGAGAGTCATGTGTGTGAGAGTTGTGTGTGTTTTGAGAGTCGTTAGGACTAGGTTGCGTTCGAGAGAAGCATTCGTGTGTTTTGGTAATTTTGAGTCAAAGGGTGTTGACCAGTGAAATCGAGAGGGTTTTTAGTCCAATTGGATAGAGAGTATATCGGGAAAGTGACATTTTTTGAAGAAGAGAGATCGAAACCGAATTAGGAGAATTCCATCCCAAAAGCCCTGGGGAAGACCGGTTCCTTTTTAAGGCGGACCGGTTCGACCTCGGACCGGTTCCTTTTATTTTTAAAAGAATTAATCCGCGTGTCGAGGGTTTAAAAAGTCAAAGGGCCGGACCGGTCCGCCTTCTGCAGATTTGTCTTCTCCCCTTCCCAAGATTCACCCCCCTTTCCCCCGAATCCCATTCATTCCCTCCAATCCATTTTCCCTCTTCCCAACCCCAACCTTTCCCTCCCAAATCCATCCCCTTTTCCCTCCAAACCCCTTCCCTCCAAATCCAACCCCTCCCCTCACCCTTTCCACTATAAATACACACCCAAACCCTCCACTTCTCCTCAAACCTTCAAACCAAATACTCTCTTCTTCCTCTCTAGTATTTCAAGCAATAAATCCCTGCTATTTCTATGGCTCCACGCGTTGCCCCCACCAAATATGACTCCACCGTGATCCAACCCTCCGGTCACGGTGAATTTCGCTCCCGTCAAGAGGAGCGGTGGTGCACTCAATACTTCGGTTTGGGCCGCAAACTCCATATGGAGCGTGCTATCCAATGGGAAGCCCTGCCCAACTCCGTCACCGCCCTATTCATGGCTCGGGGCTGGTGTCGATTCCTCAACCAACCTCACGAAGCGGTTTGGGCAACCGAAGTCCGCTCATTCTATGGTACCCTCGTCCGGACGGGCCAATTCGAGGTCGAATCTTTAGTGGATGGGACTCCCATTCCATTTTCCTTGGCCCATCCCATGGCCGAGTTTGACGTCCCAGACGTCCAAGAATTTACATATCCCCAAAACGTCCCCCCGGTCGACAAGGACATTATCATGGACCGAATTGCACCGAACGTGGCTTAGACGGGGTAAACCATCGTCGTTGGACGCCTAAATGAGAAGGCGCGCCTCACATTTTAGATTGTGTCCTCCAACATATTACAAACATCCAATGACTCCGCCATGCGGCCTCGGCAAGCTACTTTGACATATCATCTCTTCGACCCCCAAACTTCCATCCATTTGGGTCGCACTTTATACGCGGATATCATTAACGCGTCCTTGGATGAGAAAGGCGTCACCCCACTTCCCTATGCCCATTTGATCACTTCCATCCTTAAGGATGCTGGCATAGTAGTGCCAAGTGACCATACGTTCCTCCCCGGTCCTTTTGGACAAAGGACCCGTACCAAAAGTGTCAAACAGCTAGCTGTCCTCCGGGCAAGGCGGGGTGATGATGTTGAAGAAGAGGCTGCCTCGAGCGAGAGCGAGGAAGAAGCAGGGCCAGCCGGTGAGGATGTCGAGATGGGAGACCTCGGCACGGACGAGGAGGACGACCCAAATTTTGAGTGGGAGGGAACCGACCTCGCAGCCCGCATGTCGGCGCTTGAGACCAACTTCAACACTTTTCAGACCAACTACGAGCGCGACATGGGCGTAGTCCTCCGCTTCCAAGCGGACATCTATTGCCACCTCGGAGATCCGAATGAGCCACTACCTTCCTACTACCATAACCCCTACGACCCCACCGCGCCCGATTCCTCCCATCCCCCACCCCTGTGAATCTCTTTATGGTGCTGGCAGCTTTTGATTTTTCTTCCTGTTCACAGTTGTATGCTTTTTCCTGCACATGTAACACAGTCCGGATGTAATAAAAACTGCATTTTCTCTATTTGTTTTTTTTATTTATCGCACTTATTATTTTTCCATATTTAGATTTTAGTCCTTTTTGCTTGAGGACAATACAAAGGTCTAAGTTAGGGGGGGTCACAAGTGCGTATCTCTAAAACTTCACAAATTTTCAAAAATGCCCAGAAATTTCCAAAAAAAAAAATCATAAAATTTTGAAAAATCATAAAATATTTTTTGTTCAAAATAAATAAAAATTGGAATTCAAATTTTTCAAAAATATCATTAAAAGTCGGTTTAAAGTCTCAAGTTGTAAACATTCAACATACACAAAGCTTTGGAGTACTAAATTCCAGGTGCACGCAAATTGGCCAAAGATGGAAATTGAGCGAAAATTGACGACTTAACGAATAAGTGTGGAGGTTAACAAACTCGGTGAGATTCGAGCCTATCATTTGTTGCGAGTTTTTAAATCAATCTGAGTTAATTGTTAACACAAAGTTCTTTTCAGCGCCTAAAAAGTTGTCAAGGATCTCAATCCTTTCATTTTGATCGGTTTTGAAAAATGTGTGTTATTGCTTGAAAAACGTGCCAAATTAATCTATAAACTTAAATTCATCTCAAAACACATATGGTAACGCAATTGGTATTTTAGACAATGAAGTAGGCCCTCGTTTGTTACCCAAAAATATTGGCCATAAAAAGTTGTGAAAAAAATCATCCCTTTTATAACCCAAATTTGAGCCGAATATTTTTTCCCTTTCGATTGACAACCCGAAAAACCCAAATAGCCCGAAATTGTGGAAAATGGAAAAATTCAGAATTTAAGTCCAAAAAGTGCATATAAAGGGGTAAGAAAAAAATAGATATGCTCAATAAAAAAAAAGTGAAAAATAGAGAAATTGAGAAAAAGAAGAAGAAAGTGAGCAATATCCCAAAAAAAGCACAAATGGACATCACTAATAATTTTTCCATTTCCAACCTCCCTACAATTGTCATTTTACCCAATATACCTTAAAACCCGAAAAAGTCCTAACCGGGTCTAAATTGCGAAATTGGTTACCGCGTGGAGAGCTAATACACCAAAAGATAATAAGGGAGATTAAGTGCGCGGAAAAAGAAGCAATGTTCCCGTTTTTAAAACCATAATCCGTTGATGAGATCCTTTCACCATGAAATTTCCGTCTTTCTACTTGTATGCGTGATTTTTCTTCCATTACATTTACTCTTTATATCGCACATACCGAGAGAATAGCCACAATCCGAGAGATTCGTTTGTGAGAGCATTCCGTGAGAAATTGAAATCAAAACGAATTTTTGAATAAGTAACGTAATGATCAATTGGTGGAAATTTGTGGTTAAATTTTTGGCTTCGCACACACACACTATGATTTGAGACCATTGAACATGACTTGATGATGATTATTTGCTGGAAAGGATTGAATTATACAATTTTTGCGTATTTTGAATTTTCTTTGAGTCGAATTTTGTGGGTATATTCTTTGCAAACCCTCACGAGACAACACTCGTCCTACTAGGGTAACCAAGGGGTTTAAAGGCTTATTGCATACGCTAAATGCAATCACTTGCCCGCGAAAAAGGTATTTTATCCCAATAAAATGATTTTCAAGAGTTGAGCCTTGCTAGGATTCTTTTACGTTGCTCGGGGCGCGCAATGTTCTAAGTTAGGGGGGTTTGATTAGACATAAATTCTTCCTAATTTATCCCTTGATTTAGTTCCTTATAGCACCTCGAAGAACATAATTGGGTTGGATTTAACTCATAATCATGCTACTAACTGATCCTAATGAGTACACCGAGTTTCTGGTATTTTGTAGTGATTTTACAAGTATTAGTTGTCAAGAAACGGAAGAAAGAAACCGGAAGAATAAAAAAAGAAAGAAGGAAAAGTCAAAAGGGCAAAAGTTGAATTTCCACCCGGAATTCAGATGAGGTACCTAAAGATAAGTTGAAGACATCTCATTCACGAGTACATAGGAAGAAATGACACCTCTATCGGAATCCCGGAACAAAAGTTATGAGCAGTCAAAGTTGAGCCAAAAAGTCAAATAGCCGGATCGGTCCGCCCCTACCCCGAACCGGTCTGCCTTGCCAAACTCCAGAAGACCCCGGACCACAAGCAAACCGAAGAAGGCAAAAATAAAAGGAACCGTTCCGCCCCAAAATAAAAAGAACCGATCCGCCTTGGGGGCAGACCGGTCCGCCTAAGGCCCGGACCGGTCCGGGCTTCGAGATTTGCAAATCCTATCTCTTCCTAAAAAGACTCCTAGTGCAGCTGAACTCCGAAATTGTTGTAGGGTATAAAAACCCAATTTATTTAATGTTATTGATACGGAGAATTAGTAGGATTTTTCCTCTCCTTTTCCAGAAACCCTAGTTTAGCTAACAATTGCAGTTTTAATTCAAAGATTGAAGATTTATTCAGTGATTTTTGTGAGTATAAGTTTCATTCATTGTTTCACTTATTGCTTGGGTAATTTTAGTGAGTAATTCTTAATTCTAATTCTTTTCTACATCTAATTACTATTTTCCTTAGAGTAATTATGAATTCCTGCACATCGATCATTGTTTTCATTAAATTCAACATGTTAGGCTAGATTTTCCAAGGCTGGGGTACATGAACCTAGCCTAATATGTTAGTGTGTGTGTATAAAATTAATCCAATGAATTTAGTAATTGATTATGATCGTATTGCGTAGTTACACAATAATTGTAGATCTTTATATCTCGTTTGCCTCTGGGTACTCGTGATGATTTAGAGTGTAATTTGCGTGTCACTATCGCGATACTGATTTACTCATCCTCAGATTAGGTATGATGCGGGCTTGAACCTCGTATACATAATGCTTGGGAGTACTAAATTTCGGGTCAGATCAATCAGATAAATTTATTATTAATATTATAACTGCACTACACTAGGGTTGGGGGATTGTATTCCCGTCCTATTTTTCTCATCATTTAAAACAAAAAGTTTCGAATCATCATTCATTCTTAATTTCGATAGATTAGTGTAGTTGCATTTCTTCATAATTTTATTATCAAATTTAGCTGTAATCAATCTCAAAACCAAATCAATTTTTCCTTTTCTTTTTAGAGTCAAAGTTAGGGTCTCTCCGTCTCTTCCCGCCGTCACAACTCTGTTGTCCTTTTTCCTTGAGGATCAATACCCGACTTACTGGGATTATTACTTGAGCGACAGGCTTGAACTTGAGCCTAGAGTGAACGCATTCCTGAGACACATTTTCAGTCGCGTCAAATGGTTGGTGAACTTACATTCTTCCTTGGTCTATAGGTTCGTCAGCTAGAGGATGGGATGTTCATCTCCCAATCGAAGCGTGCAAGAGACCTTGTGAAGAAATTTGGTTTAGACTCTGTTAAGTATGCACGTATCCCGATGAGTACCTCAACCAAGCTTAGCAAGGACATTTCAGGCAAGGATGTAGAGCCAATCTTGTATCGGAGTATGGTAGGTAGTTTTCTCTACTTGACTGACGTCATCCCGACATTGTCTTTAGTGTTGGAGTTTGTGCACGATATCAGACATCCCCGAAAGAGTCGCACTTACTCGCTCTTAAATGTTTTATCAAATACGGGAGTGGGACTCTCTCATACGGTATTTGGTATTCCTTTTTATACCAATGACCAATTATCTGCCTATTCGGATGTCGATTGGGTCGGGGATGCAGATGGATATAGGAGAACTTCTGGTGGGTGTTTCTATTTTAGTTATGCTCTAGTCTCTTAGTTGAGCAAGAAGAAAAAATCCATCTCTTTATCCACTACGGAGGCTGAGTACATAGCAGCCGGGAGTCCTGCGGATGAAGTAGATGTTGGAGGATTATGGGATTTCACATGACACCATAACTATTTCCTGTGATAACACGAGTGTAATACTCATATCCCGCAATCCAGCCCATCATTCGATAACAAAACACATTAGGATGCGAGAGCACTTTATCCGTGTGTTAGTAGAATAGAAAGTCATGTCCTTGAGTTTTGCATCCACTGATCTCTAGTTAGTTGATATCTTCACGAAGCCTTTAGATGCCCTTAGATTCGAGAGTCTTAGGAAGTCTTTAGGAGTTTGCATAGTTGACTGAGGGGTGGTCACCATGTCTAGAATATGATGCATTTTTCATGTTCATGTCATATGATTCCTATTGCTAGATTGTATCATTTGTATAATTTTTGTAGTATATTTTTCTTTTTTCATATTTTTAGAAAAATACGAAAAGTTTTTGGATTATTTTTTGAAAAAATTGAAAAATCCAAAAAGATTTTATTTTTGATAAATTTTTTAAAAAGACAAAGAGATTTTCCTTTTATAGTTTTTTTAAAACACAAAGGGAGTTTTGTCTTTTGTTTACACCGTTTATGAATGAACTTTTAAGATAGCCAAAGTCACAACCATATTCCACATGACTTTTTAATAGTGATTTGAGATGCTACATTATTTCATCCATGTGTTTTACGTTGTTTAATTATGATTAGTGATATCTTTCTATATGTTTGGTCACTTATCTCCTTTAATGCACACATGCCAGCTTTTATTTGAATTTTTTACTTGTCTGTCACATATTGATTTGAGTGTTTCCATCTCAATTCTTCCTATACAACGAACCAAATGCGATAAAACCAGAATAATAATAGTAGTGCATGTAATATCCGTTACCTGTGAGGAATTTGTTTCAAGATATAATTATGTAAAACCAGGGAAGGGCTATGGAAGGTAATAATAATATCCTTTGCGATTAAGCCACCGTTTAAAAAGTGTTGCATTGAAAACAGTAGCCAAAACCCAAATAATTGACAAGAGCCAAAAAGTGTGGCATTGAAAACGTAGTAAAGGAAAAACTTGTTTAGGATTATATGATCATTACTACATTTGAGGGAGTTTGGTTGGATTTGTATATTGACAGGTTTGCACTTTCGTGAAAATCTCGAAAAAGTATTAAATAGTTTCGGGTATTATTAGTGTGAAAATCACTTTGAACTTTGATGCGTGGATTAGATTGAGTCAATTTCTTATAATTCCACCATTTTTACACCTAATGAAGATATTGAGTTCATTTGTTTGGAATATCCAAAAGTCATCGTGCACATATGTTATGATTGTTTGCGTAGATTTTCCTACCGAACTTGTTTACATCCCTTCATTTACGCTATCATCGACTTGGTTATTTTTGTCTTCTTTCATGGTATGATTTTTTGTTATATATATTTTTTTTGTAAAAAAACATTTGAAAAATTAAAAAAAAAATTATTATCTTGTGACACTCTACATATGCATTGTTATGTTTCTTCTTATTTATATATTTAGGGACTTTATAAAAAAGGGAAGAACGAATTATGAGGGAGTATGTGTGTGTTTAAAATAATGATTTGTTTGTGCTTAATTGATTACTTTATGCTTATCATTATTTTATCAAATTTGAAATAATAATTTGTTCGTGATTAATTGATTACTCTATGCTTATCATTATTTTTTCAAACATTTGAGCGTCACGAGTATTTGTTTCTTGTTTCATGTGTGTAGGAACAAATTGAGGATCTTTTTCACACCCTGATGATGACAAAGAAAAGTTGGAGAATTGAAGCTTTGAAGATGTTGAAGATTTTTGAAGACATATTTTTTAGTATTTCCATTTATGGGTTTTGGGGGATTTTAATTTGTATGTCTCTAGTATTTATTTTGGGTAGCATAATTCAAATTTTGTATGTATGTATTAACATAGACATAGGGGGAGATTTGTAAGGGCATGCTTTTATTAGTGTCCTTATAAAATCTAGGTATTTCATTTTTATCCTAGATCACAGAAATTAAGTCGTATATCGCTACATTCGGCTCATCCCAACACAATATTCCATAACAACCTCAATTCTAATCCTAAATCTCACGCTCCCATCATCTTCAAATGTGCATCGTGCATCAACATCACGCAACATGAAAACGTGCGTCTTCAACCATTTCCTCTAATTCCACTACGATAAAGGTATAATGTTTAATTTGGAGTTTTAAATGCTTACATATTTATTTGGGAATTTTTTATAAAATGTTTTTATCAAAATAAGTCGGATTTTCTAAATCAAAATTATTTTTTAAATACATGTTAGCAAACTTAGAAAAATATTATTGTGATGCTTCTGTCGTTAAAACGAAAAATCCATGTCGTTCAAATGACAGGCTGATGTCGTTCAAACGACCTTCAAACGATATCACATGTCGCGCGAAGCATCACGAGAAGCTCGCTTGATTTTTACATCAATAACCCCGTACTGTTTTGTGTTTTAATTGGTCATTAGAAGGTCGCGATATCAAGATCAAATGACATCTTTTGTCGTTTGAGCGACATGCCTATATCGTTCCGCTGAACTATTGTGATTTTAAGACTTCATATTTTAGGTTTTAAACCTCTTTAGATTCATCAAAACATCCCAAACATCTATGAGAATCATTCTAAACCGTTTTTACTTATTTTACACATTCTTGGAGTACTATTGTGGAGAAGGAAGCCTGTCTCCATTGCTGACAGTTGGTGCTGTTGAGGGATCTTTTGTCGACGCCTGCGAATATTCGTGTGTGACAACAAGCTATATTTATCTGTATTTGTAAGTCGTAGTTTACATAATATAGTGAAATAAAAAAGGGTTTGCCCCTTTGGGAGATTTTTCCTTAAATTTGTGTTTGTGATTGAATGTCTTACATGCTAGATATATGTAATGATTTCAATCACGATTAGATTCATGTTTTAGGGCTTTAATTAAAACTGGTGATAAAATTGGAATTTATTTAAATAAGTTATTCATTGAACGAAAGCGCACTCTAAGGAATAGTTGGTCGAAGCAATAATATAGAAGATGCCAGATTGTTTGATTATCATAATCACCAAAAATTTCACATGTACTATTCAATTCATATATATCCATATCCTAATTCTGTTAATCAGTTAATTTTTGGTCTAAAAGCTAAGGCAATTTTATTTAATCGTATTTAGAAGAAGCAAAGAATATAGTGATGATTATGTCTTAGAAGGTGTTAAACCTCACTCCAGTTTGAAAGGTTTATGAATTGAAAACTTTAGGAGTGTAAAATTTGCATCTTAGATGATGATGTAATGTCAGTCATTGCAAGTACTTCACAATTTGATGAAGATACAACTGAAGAACTGTAATCCATGTGATCAAATCCCAACATTGGGTCACCTTCCACATGTTATGTCTACTATTTAATTAATACAATAGTACATAATTACAAATAATAATAATTACATAAATAATAAGTAATTACAGAAAAATGAGACTTGGTTTTGAAGAAATAAATACTAGAAATAGAAAATATAAATATGGGCCCTGTAGAACAGTCTCCTTAAGGCAAATTTATTCCCTCCAATGTGCTTAGGGTTCTTGAATAATTGCCTCCCAAGATAGAACATATTTTTCGAATTAATATAAGTAGCACATCAATGAATTAATTCCAGCGAACACAAATTCTGTGTTTTTTGTACTTAATCATTGAACATAATTATGCAGACTATTTGACTGTATGAAAGAAAAAAATTGGTGATGGAATGAAATTTCAAAAAATTTCAAAAAATTTCATTAGTCACAAAACAGGAGGGAAAGATGTGTATTTATAGCATTTGTTTTGACTATTAGGAACAGTCAAAACTGTTAAACTATCTTTAACTATCAACTAACAGTTAATTTCGGTTTAATTAAATGCTGACTTTTAGCATTAATTAACTTAGTAATTAATTCATTAAATTTAAGCCCAGAAAGTTAATTAAATTTGGCCAAAAAATTTAAGAGATTTTTATAAGCCCAAGGCCAAGCCCGAACTGAGCCGAGTCGGCCGACGCGCATGGGCTTTTGGTCAAAGCCCAACACATGCATAGTGTAGGTCATCTCCCCTTTCAAAGAGTTGAGATACCCCAAGGCATCCAAGCCTTAGTCCATCATTAACTTGGGAAAAGAGTTGAAATGTACCTAATTCATTAACATTCATTGCTTTATGTGTCACTTTGGAGACATATTTATCATTAATAACTTAATGGAATTGGACATGTGAATATACTACCTTAATTTCCTTACGAAGGAGAATGCGTGCATATATGTTGAGCTTCTACACCCTGTTTATCCCATTTCTTTTTTTGTTCAGTGAGCTGACAAACTGTTTGTTATCATTTAAACAAACACAACATTTATATTCCTTACATTTCTCATTCCATTGTAAGGCATAGATATATCCACACACATCATGTTTGTTTGCATCAGATTTGAACAACATTATATCAGACTTGAACAATGTGATGTTTCCTTCTTGTAGTCTGTTGGACAAAAATTAAACAGTTTTTAGTTCAATTTGAAAAATGTCTTCAGCATATCATTCCATTTTTTAATTGTTTGATTAAGTTCAACTCAGTCCATATAGAATAGTTTCCTTCCATTTATTTGTTTCGGCTATGTCCATCCATAGGCTTCACTCAAAACCTACATGGAAATATATGCACAATTTGTAACAGTGATGAATCTCCAAAATTGGGATTTTTTTCTTTCTTCCACAGAAGTGTTTTTAATGAAGTTTTCGAAAGTTTTGTACTTTTTGGGCAGTTTTTTATGAAGTTAGATGAATTGATAGTTTTTGTGAAGCTCAAATTGTTGATATGGTTGATAGTTGTTCTTAAACTTTCATTTGTAATACTCATTCTGTGAAGTTGATGTAGTTCAAAATGTCCTAAACCTTGAATTTAACATATGATTTGAAATTATTGAAATTGAAACTTTGCTAATACCCCCATATAAACATAAATTTTGCAATACGGATCCGGATTTGGATCCAATATTGTAGATCCGATGGAGACACGGATCTGAATTCTATTAAGTTCTTACTAAAAGGGTCTGGATTACCATAGATCCTGTCCGGACCCGGACTGTATACAGGCCTAGACCTAACTAATTGGAAGTTTAGAAATGATTACCAAAAGGTCACTAAATTTAAATAATCAAAATTATAATTGAAACTTTTAAATATATCCAACAGGAGAAGGATATCCAGTAGAAAAACTTGCCAACTCTACAGTATTTTAAAAGAACAGGGCTAGTAGCTCAACATTTACACCCTAGAGAAATTATGCAAAACAATAATCCATCCATCTTAAATACCAAAGGAAGTAAGAAAAGGCCTAGCAGCACATGATAAAGACCTAGGACACAAGGTTGTGTATTTCGTTAGTGCTAAGTTCTAATAGCAGGAGCATCTATTATTACGATTTCAACAGCATCACAGCAGAGCACAAAAAAAACAGCAGCAAAGAACTCATAGTAGATAGCTTTCAGCGTCCAAAGAGGAAAGAAGGCCAACACCAGATCATAGTACTTAAAAGGGGAAAAGATTACGATCTGTAATGGACAAATCAGCTCCGATCCATTTTTATTAAAGTCTAGATTATTAGAGTTTTATTTAGTATTGAGGGTATTTTAGTATTTTATCTTCTCCTATTATTATTAGGTGGTTGTAGTAGGTTATATATATTCTCTCTTCTTCCTTTTATTGTAAGACATTCTAGTGTATGACAATATGAAACCCTAGCCCCTCTTTTTCTCTCTTTCCATTTGATTGTAGATATTTGATATATTATCATGGTATCAGAGCGGGATCAAAGCTTAATCTCATCAACACAGTCCGCGAATCCAACTGTTTTTTCGAAGGTACTTTTTATGTTCGCTCGACTGTTTTGAAGGTAATTATGGTCTTTTTCCTCCTGTTTTGTTCGATTAATTGTTTAGCTGGTTCGATTTGGTTCCGTTTGGGTATTGTTTGATTGTTTATTTTCGCAATGGCTGGTGAAAGAGATGATTCGCTGCAATCAATTAGTGTCAGATTAGATGGAAAAAATTATACGTATTGGAGTTATGTTATGAAGAATTTTTTGAAAGGGAAGAAGCTTTGGGGTTACATTAATGGCGATTTGAGTAAGCCTAACGATAAGACGAACGTTGAAAAATATGCAGAGTTGTTAGATGTTTGGGAGGCAAACAACTCAAAAATCATCACTTGGATCAACAACTCCGTTGCACCTTCTATAGGTATGCAGTTGGCTAAGTATGATTATGCAAAGGATGTTTGGGATCATTTGGGCAGATTGTATACCCAATCTAATTTCGCAAAAAATTACCAGTTGGAGTGCGATATTCGGGCTCTTGAGCAAAAAAATTTGAGTATTCAGGAGTTCTATTCAGCTATGACGGATCTATGGGATCAGTTGGCTCTCACAAAGTCGGCTGAATTGCGGGCCTTTGCACCATATGTTGCCAATAGGGAGGAACAACGTCTGGTTCAGTTTCTGATGGCATTGCGTGATGATTTTGAGGGTCTTCGTGGGTCGATTCTTCATCGTAGCCCACTTCCAACTGTTGATTCCGTTGTTCACGAGTTGTTAGCCGAGGAGATTCGTCTCAAGACTTAGTCAGGGAAGGTAATTTCTTCAGACCCTAATCCATCTGTTTTCGCAGCCTCTTCTCGGCCAATTTCCAGTAATCAGAACAAGCCTTATTCGAGAGTTGCAAGTGATGAATGTAGCTACTGTAAGGAGAAGGTACATTGGAAGTCTCAGTGCCCTAAGTTGCGAGTACAACAACAACAATCAAATAGTCGACCACCTCAGCAGCAGTTTTCTGGTTGGAAATCCAATAACCAATCTCAGCAGCGTTCATATAGGGCTTCCCAGCCTAATACTGCAGCAGTTGTACCTCCATCAGACTCATTTGCATCAGGTTCTTCATCATTAACTCCATCCATGTCTTCTCTTGCTGAGCAGTTTCAAAAGTTTCTTGCCACACAGCCTCACGCCATGTCCATCTCTTCACCAGGTAAGCCCTCAGGTATTTGGATTCTAGACTCCGGCGCTTCTAATCACATGTCACCAAATTTGTCCTCTTTTGGTTCTTTTTGTCCCACTTCTTCGTTGCCCGTTATGACTGCTGATGGTACTCCCATGCCCTCAACGGGTGTTGGAACTATTGAATCACCCACCCTATCTCTCTCTAATGTTTACCACCTTCCTAAGCTTACAATGAATCTTATCTCTGTTGGTCAACTATGTGATGCCGGTTACTTAGTTTCCTTCTCTTCTACCTTTTGTCATGTGCAGGATCCACAGTCTCAGAAGGTGATTGGGACAGGCCGTAGGCAGGGGGGATTGTACATCATGGAGAAACTTAATGTACCAATGGTTGCAGCTTCCAGTGTTGACTTGTCATCCTTTCATTTGAGTTCAGATTCGTCTAGCTTTTATTTATGGCACTCTCGTCTTGGTCATGTCTCAGGTTCACGATTAAAATATTTGGCTTCTACAGGAAAATTAGGAAATTTGCATTGCCATGATATCTCTGATTATAGCGGTTGTAAACTTGCAAAATTTTCAGCTTTACCGTTTAATAGAAGTATTTCCTCTACTTTTGCACCCTTTGATCTTATTCATTCTGATGTGTGGGGACCATCTCCTATTATTACAAGAGGAGGGTCTCGATATTATGTCTCCTTTATTGATGATTATACGCGTTACTATTGGGTTTTTCTCATGAAACGACGTTCGGATTTTTTTTATATTTATAATAAATTTCGTGCCTTTGTCAAAACTCAACATTCTACTATTATAAAATGCTTTAGATGCGATTTGGGTGGGGAATATACTTCTCAAAATTTTGGTGAGTTGCTTGATTTAGATGGAACTATTCACCAATCATCTTGTACTGACACTCCTGAGCAAAATGGTGTTGCTGAAAGGAAACATCGGCACATTGTTGAAACTGCTCGCTCTCTTTTATTATCTGCATATGTCCCTAGTGAGTTTTGGGGAGAGGCTGTCCTTACTGCTGTTAATCTTATTAATAAGATTCCGACCTCTCATTGCTCAGGTTTGTCACCTTTTGAAAAGTTGTATGGGTGTGCCCCTGATTATTCTTCCTTAAAGGTGTTTGGTTGTACTTGTTTTGTTCTTCGACCTCGTGTGGAACGTACCAAGTTATCTCCAAAGTCTGCTATTTGTGTCTTTCTTGGTTATTGTGAGGGTCAAAAGGGATATCGTTGTTATGATCCAGTTACAAAAAAATTATATGTCTCTCGCCATGTTGTGTTTCTTGAGCATATTCCTTTCTTTTCTATTCCTGATAGCCCTCATGAACTCACTAAATCTGATCTCTTCAATATTGATCCGTTCTCTGATAATGATGAGAGTGTGCCATCTGAAGTACCTTGCACCACCGATAGTGTGCCACCCCATGTTGCTCCTGTTCCTATTATTTCTACTGATGCAGGTACTTTGCCATCCGATATTCCCGATGCTCCCCCTTGTCGTGTGGCCACCCAAGCACCTGCTGAAACGATGGAACCTCCTTCTCGCTATCCAAAACGTCCACGTAAGTCCACTCAGTCACCAGATTTTGTTTATTCTTGTTATTCTGATTCTTTTGCCTCATTTTTATCCTCTGTTCACTGCCTCTCTGAGCCTTCGTCTTATAAAGAGACAGTTCTTGATCCTCTTTGGCAACAGGCTATGGCTGAGGAACTCTCTGCTTTGCATCAGACGGATACTTGGAGTTTGGTCCCCTTACCTGCTGGTAAGCGGGCAATTGGATCTCGTTAGGTATATAAAATCAAAACCAGGTCAGATGGGTCAATTGAGCGGTACAAAGTAAGATTGGTTGCTCAGGGTTTTTCTCAGCAATATGGTATCGATTATGATGAAACCTTTGCTCCTATTACGAAATTGACTACTATTCGTACTCTTATTGCTGTTGCATCTGTTCGTCAGTGGAATATATCGCAAATGGATGTTAAAAATGCGTTCTTGAATGGTGATCTTCATGAGGAGGTTTATATGACTCCTCTTCCGGGTGTTCCACATGGTCCTGGTGAAGTTTGTAGTCTTAAGAAAGCCTTATATGGTCTCAAACAGACACCACGGGCTTGGTTTGAGAAGTTTACTGCCGTGATTACCTCTCTTGGGTTCATTCCAAGTGAGAATGATTCAGCTCTCTTTATCAATTGCACCTCCGGTGGTCGTATTCTGGTCTCTTTGTATGTTGATGATATGATTATTACTGGGGATGATGTTGGTGGAATTACAGCGTTGAAGTCTGAATTATCTCATTATTTTGAGATGAAGGATTTGGGGCCACTACGTTACTTTTTGGGTATTGAGGTAGATCATTCTCTAAAGGGTTATCTTCTCTCACAATCTAAGTACATCGGGGACATTCTTGAGCGTGCTCGCCTCACTGGTACTAAGATTGTTGATTCCCCTTTGGAGCTTAATGTTCATCTTTCCCAGTATGATGGTGTTCTTTTTCCTGATCCCACCTTATATCTCACTATTGTGGGCAGCTTGGTTTATCTCACTATTACTCGTCCAGATATAGCTCATGTTGTCCATGTTGTTAGTCAGTTTGTTACTGCTCCTACTACAGTTCATTGGGCAGCTGTTCATCGTATATTGCGATACTTGAGAGGCACTCGATTTCAGAGTCTTTTACTTCCTTCATCTTCTTCTTGGGACCTGCGTACATACTCTGACACTGATGGGGCCGGTGATCCTGCAGATCGCAAATCAGTTACTGGATTTTGTGTGTTTCTGGGTGATTCTCTTATTTCTTGGAAGAGCAAAAAGCAAGTTGTTGTTTCTGTGTCTTCCACGGAAGCCGAGTACCGTGCTATGGCTTCTACCACTCGCGAAGTTGTTTGGCTACGTCGGTTACTTGCAGATATGGGTATCTCTCTTTCTCAGCCCACTCCTATGTACTGTGATAATAAGAGTGCTATTCAGATTGCTCACAATTCAGTTTTTCATGAGAGGACTAAGCACATTGAGATTGATTGTCATATTACTCGTCATCATCTTACTCATGGCGCCATCACTTTGCCTTTTGTTTCGTCTTCCGCACAGATAGCTGATTTGTTTACGAAGTCTCATCCAGTTCAGCGTTTTCATTTTTTGGTTGGCAAACTCTCAATGCTTCTCACTGCAGCATCGTGAGTTTGAGGGGGGGTATTAGAGTTTTATTTAGCATTGAGGGTATTTTAGTATTTTATCTTCTCCTATTATTATTAGGTGGTTGTAGTAGGTTATATATATTCTCTCTTCTTCCTTTTATTGTAAGACATTCTAGTGTATGACAATATGAAACCCTGGCCCCTCTTTTTCTCTCTTTCCATTTGATTGTAGATCTTTGATATATTATCATAGATGCCCAAAATCAGAAAAAGCTACTCCACTTCTATCAAATCATGTTCAGTCTTTAAAAAGGAAATGACTCATTTTAGCTAATAATTTTATGTTATGTATGTTGAGCTAAAATATAGCTATAATATAAGGCTTAAAAGAAGAATATTAACTAGAGAAACTCAACATACACATTTCAATAGTAACCTCTAATATAAATATTTCAATGGTAGAACTCTAATATAGTCAAATGCCAAAGATTCCAAAACATCAGTTACTCCCACCACACCCTTTAATAGAGTGTGTTGTTTTAACAAGAAACATTAGTCATAACTTATTTCATGTCAAGAGTCTTTAGTTATAGATACAAATATAATAGGTGATATAACAGGGGAGAAAATGAGGAACGATATTATCATACAGATTTCAATAGTAAACTTCAAGTTTGAAGAACTATACTCTTCCATTATTGTTACTCCAAAAATCAATTCACCTTGAAACCTAGTTATGCAAACACAAAACAATCTGCTCCACAATCTATGAAATCCTATGCAAAGAAAAATTACATAATTAATTATGTGTTAAGTATGTTGAGCTACAAATAAAATATAGTAGAACATATTATGTATTCCTGAAGACGAAAACGTGATTGAGATAAGGTCAACATCTAGATTTCAATGGTAAACTATAACAAACTATTTTGCGTTTTAAACAATATTGTCCAAACAAAAATCATTAGCTACTCCGAATCCTTTGAAAGCGTACTTAAGAGAATTACTCATCACAGCTTATAATTCTGTTTTACGAATGCTGGGCTACAAAATCTTAACGAAAATATATTAGAGAAGAATAACTTATATTTAATCAAATGCTTAGAATGTTATGTGTAAGCTAGGAGTCACAATTGTCACTACAAAGGAAAAACTTATTTCATGTGGCATAGAATAGTCTAAACTAATTTAAAAGGGAAAATTTAAAATAAGTCCTTCAAAACTAAAATTATATGATATATCCAGTTGATTCTTTAGGGAACATATGTGATAAATGTGTCATGAACGTGTGCCTATGATCATGTGCTTTCACTACACCAAAAATAGGAATCTGGCACGGTTTAAAACTGTGCCAGATCAAATCTGGCACGGTTTTGAACTGTGCCAGAATCAGGTGTTTCAAAATGACATTTTTTTTCTGGCACGACTCAAAAGTGTGCCAGATTTGGCCAAACAGGAACACTTCTGGCACACTTTTAAACCGTGCCAGAATTTGATATTTCTGGCACACTTTTGGCACAGTTTTTAACTGTGCCAGATTCAGCCAAACAGGAACACTTCTGGCACACTTTTAAACCGTGCCAGAATTTGATATTTCTGGCACACTTTTGGCACGGTTTTGAACTGTGCCAAATTTTTTATAAAAAAAATTAATTATTTGAAATCACAAAATTCACAAATTAATAATATTGCACTTTGTTAATAAACTAATGTACATACAAACTTCAAAATATTACAAGTCTTTAACAAGTCAGAGGCCCAAAAAAATTGAGCAGAGTTTCCTCTATTTTCTGAACATTCCAAAACCTTTTAATACAAAATCTGCCTAACATAAAGCCTCCATGACCACAAAATATAACAATTAACTTACAGAACCCCGCACGGCCATAAAAGTCAACAATAAAACAACAAAAGACCGCACGGCCATGACACAAAAAAATGGAATCATGAATAAATCCCTTGTTGTAAACCATTAAGTTCTCTGTGTGTTCCACGTGAATAAATGCCAACGATACACTGTTATCCTGTAAAAAAAATAAGATACAAAAAAGATACGATATTAGTAACCCAATAATTTACAAAAAAAAAATTACTTAAACTAAAAAATTACATATATGAGTGGAAATTATAGTCATATTCTCAAACATGGAGACCCAGGACTACGCGGTCAGTTCCTACAAGTTACATTGGTCCCGTGCGAGGTGTTCGTGCCTCCTACGGGGTGGGTCGTTTAGGGCAGGTTTGGTTTTCACACTTTAACGACTTGTTTTTAAGTCGAAGCGTGATTTTTGCAAATTATCATCATACTCTCAAACAGGAGACCCGGGACTACGTGATCAGTTCCTATAAGTTACATTGGTCCCGTACGAGGTGTTCGTGCCCCCTACGGGGTCGTTTAGGGATAGGTTTAGGTTTTCACCCTTTAACGGCTTGTTTTTAAGTCTAAGTGTGATTTTTGTAAATTATCGTCATACTCTCAAACCGGGAGACCCGGAACTACGCGGTCAGTTCCTACAAGTTGCATTGGTCCCGTGCGAGGTGTTTGCGCCTCCTACGGGGTCGTTTGGGGGCTGGTTTGGGTTTTCACCCGTTAACGGCTTGTTTTTAAGTCTAAGTGTGATTTTTGCAAATTATCACCATACTCTCAAACCGAGAGACCCGAGACTACGCGGTCAGTTCCTACAAGTTACATTGGTCCCGTGTGAGGTGTTCGTACCTCGTACGGGGTCGTTTGGGGGCTGGTTTGGGTTTTCACCCTTTAACGCCCTATTTTTAAGTTTAAGTGTTGATTTTTACAAAGGGAGGTTTGGTTTGGGTGTTCGTGCCTCGTGACTTTGTTTATAGATTTGAATGTGTGTTTTTAAGTTTGGTGTTCATTAGTGACAAGTGTGAAATCATAAGTTGCAATTCTTAATAGGACTCAAAATTGATTTTCAATGACTTAAAATGTTCGTATTATTAGTAAAGACAGTACATACGTGTGAAAAATTAGTGATATGAACGTACTTTAAGTCACTATAAACAACTAAGGGAGGAATATTCACAGCATATATCCTAACTAATACTCTGTCACATAGATATATAGAAATAAAATAAAGATGTGTTATTACCTAGTCGGTTTGGACCGTTGTGGTGATGGAAGTATGATGAGGGATAATACTCGGAATTTTTATCTGTACTAGTGCTTGTTGGTGGAGATATTGAGTGTCTTGATCTTCAGTGTCTTGTCTATATCTAGTCTCTCAATCTTCATCGTTTTTTTATAATCACGCCCTTCTTGTCATATATGAGAGAGGTAAGTGTAAGAATCGATCATCTGTAATTTTCCAAAGATATTAACGCATACATTATATTGGCATACATAAGTGAAGTCATATATAAGATGGGTAAGTTTGTTTTGGTACTCACATTGTTTAAAATTGTTTCTTGTCATGGTAGGTTTGAGATGTCGTTATTTGAATCATTGGGAATAGGTGGATGATCATCTGAAGGTGTTCCATTTGTTTCTCTAGTAGGATCATCCATCTAAAAAAGTAGAAAGAACTAATTAACAACACATTTAATTAATTATGATAGAATTTGAATATATAAACATAAATGAAACAAGAGATTCTATTCAAATTTACTAGACACAATGAGCCTAAGGATTGAGCCGTGACCGTGACTACCCTTTGATGAACAAATTGTTTGAAGCCATTAGTTTCTCCAAAGTTCTATAATATGCATTCAATATATAATAATAATAATTTAACACAACCCTAATATTAAAAATCAAGGCTTCTAATTGATATGATTAATGGAAAAACATAATATTCAATCATTTTTCCATGTTTGGTCAGTTTCACCTGGGCTAAATCAAACTAGTAAAACATATTTTGATTTTATTCCACCTTCTGGAGCTCGAGTTATGTCCCTCACTGATGGTCTTTCCAAGATGTCTAAATCCGCGCCTTCTGACCTATCTCGAATTAATTTACTTGACTCAAAAGATGTAATAGCAAACAAAATAAAGCAATGCAATACTAACTCATTTTCAGGCATTGAATTTGACAACCCTGATAGAACTGACGCCAACCACCTACTTTCAATATATCAAGTTGTTATTGGCAAGACAAAGGAGGAAGTTGTACAATAATGCCAAGATATGAACTGAGACACATTAAAAGTCGTTCTTACTGATGCTCTAATTAATAATCTGCACCCAATCCAGGTTTGGTATGAGGAAATCGTGTCTGATACAACTTATTTAGACAGAGTTTTGGCAAAAGGTGTTAGAAAAGCTCCAGATATTCAACGACTTTATGTACTTTTGAAAGGGAATTAGATGCCAGAAAATGCATATGAAGGATAGAGTAAAATTTAAAAGGAAAGCACCGACACATGTGTTCAAGAAAAGCTAAATATTGGAATGTCTCTCATAACAGGTCATCAAATTTGTTCAAGAAAAGCTAAACATTTATTCCAAGTTCCATGTTCTAACATGTTCATAAAGCTCTCCTTATGTCCATTATTTGTCCATTTTAATGTTCACTCTCCTTGTGTCCTACCATTATTGGTCAATTACTCTATATAAAGTAAACTATAGAGGTGGCGGGCCGTGGAAGCATGGGGCTGCCGATAGAGGTGTCGGGAAGTGGAAGCGTGGGGCTGCCGATAGAGGTGTCGAACAGTGGAAGCATGGGGCTTATGTATGCATATATGCACATCATCATATATGCATATAGCTGCTGCGCACATATGCATACTGTTGTTGCATATATGCATACAGCCGCTGCATATATGTTGTTGTATGCATATATGCATACAACATTTTACCATCTACATGCTAACATTTCACCATCTATAGAGCCAAAGTTCTGAACTCTACAATCAGCTACTTTTTAAAGTGATCATTAATCAACCTTTTGTGTTTCAGATTTATTTGATATATGGGCTCATTACGTCCATTACAGTCGCATTCACAGTTGTATGTGTCTATCACGATTCAAAGGCAGCATTTGATGGTATATCTTCTCACACCACTATAATTTTAATGCATCGGTGCATGTTTATAATATCATAACAGTTTGTATATCTACTGAGTGATTGACCTTGCAGGTGTGGGGATTATTTGCTCCAAAATTTGTTTTCGACGTGGTGGGCCTTATTCTGACTGATGTTCTAATTTGTTTGGCATTGCCCTTCTATTTTGGTTGAGTAAAGATGGATAAACTGACTGACCAGATGGTGTTTAGTGCTATTTAGACGATGAAGGTACATCGTATACTGTTCCGTTAGAGTCATAGTTGGGGGATTTTGATTGGTTGAAGGCTTACCCCTGTTCAGTTGTTTAACTCAAATTTTTGACGATTGATTTATGTCATGCATATTAATCAACTGCTACATTGAGAGAGATTATTACCACTGTTGGTTCGGCATAAAGGGGCAAGATTAGGTAGAAAAATGTCGCAAGATTATTGTTTTGGGGGGTCATTGTATATTTATTTGTTTTTAACTTGTTTTTTTCTTTAGCGATGGGCTCTTTAGCGTTTATGTACCCCTGGCTTATAAAAGACGATCTTTCTTGCATTATTCAGTTACACTGTTGATAGAGAGTGAAAAGTTAACCTTATTTGTTGGTGTTTCTCTACTCTTCACATTAATTTCATTTAATTAGAGTAGACTTTGTTGATAGGTAGATCATCATGGATGACAATTTAGACTTAGGTTAGTTCAACTTAATTATGGATGATGATTTAGACTTAGGTTAGTTCAACTCAATTGTTGTGGGGGCGTATTCATAATGACAAACCAATGACACTTGTCGTGCTCCTTCGCATTCTAGATAACAACCACTATCAATTCAGTCGATTACATGTGAGACCCACTCGTTGGATCCCCATCATCACTCCCATCTCTTTTATCGGAGGACACACCACCTATAGATGTCACCTATATGGACAGAGGAGAGAGATGATCAAATAATGACCACCGTAGGTGCATTAATTGGGCACATCACTGACCCTGAATGGAAGCAGCTCCCCACCTTTGACCAATGACCGAGCCACATCATAACTCCCCAACCCAGTTCGACATCGTTCGTTTTGATGTTTGCCTGATTCAACCACGGTACCCCTTTCGATAGTGCCTCTGCGCAAACCCATGTTCTACAAAATGTGATTCCATACTTGCCACTATCGCGCGATGCTTTTGACATTTTGGCAATTTTGTTAAAAAAATTAATTGTTCTTGTGATGGCATGGAACCTTACGAAATCTGCCCTATTTGAACATCACTTATTGACATCGGAGTAGTTTTTAGATTCGGTGTACTTATAAGGGTCATCCATGCACCTTAATCATTGACGAAGGTTTTAAGTGTTAACCTAGTGGCCCAAGAGACTCAGTTTGAACATTGATCAAGGTTCAATTGCTAACCTAGTGGTTCAAGAGACGACCATGGCCGACCTGGAGGGGAGATAAATGAGGGAATCGCCTCAAACCCCTACTTTTGAGCAACTTGTAGTGGCCCTAAAATTTTAAGCAACTAATTAATATATTATATTATTTATAATATATGCATTAAGATGTTAACAAATTGATTATTACCATAATTGTTTAACACATTTTTTGCCAATTAGATTTATGATTCAGTCTTGTGTGAGTATAATTTTTCTAATAATATAATGCATATGGCCCTCTGCTTTAGAATTTCGCCTTGGCCCATCTGGCCTGTAAACGATATGTAAGTTGGGTTTATGATACCGGTTGTACCAAATTGGTTAGATGGAAAAAATTAGATTATCAAAGCATGCGAGGCAAGGTGTCATTCGCAATTGAATCATATTAAATGAGATCTTATCTTATATGGTTGACACTACCACTCCAGCATAATGCATGCATGATGATTGGGCCGACCCATATACATTTGAGCATGGGGGAGAACAATGTTAGTTCCAAACCATCCGAGTGTGTTTACCACACGTCTCTTGCCCATTTAGTTTTTCAACTTTGCCTTAGTGGTCAATGCATAGGGGTGGCATGTTATACCCTTTTGCATATTGTATCCACCTTTTAGACAGGTTTGTAAAAAGTTTTGCAGTTGTGGGATTCTTTTATCGACGTTTGTAGTCCACTTAGAGGTTTTCATATACACATGATTGACTTAATGCTCGAAGCCACCATGTTGAACCCCCATTATCATATGTCTCTCGCATAGAACGAAAAGTTTGCAGAATTAGGTTTATGAGTTGTGTGTGTAGAGTACTCTAAAAGAGCATAGTCATTATATCATACCCATACCCCATTATGTCCTTACACCTAAGAAATATGGAAGTTGATAGTTGTGTGATCAATAAAATTATGGTCAAGTACATATTTTCTATTTCCCTTGTAACACTCATGCCTGAGATTTTATCCCTTTCCTGTGTAATTTGCAATTTATGGAGAACCCTGTGGGCTTGGACTATTAATAAATGAACCGTGTAACACACATGTTCAGTCCGCATTCTTAAAATGCGGACTAGTCCGCACCGGAGCATTATTATATATATATGTGTGTGTGTGTGTGTGTGTGTGTGTGTGTGTATGTGTGGCGCAATGAGTTAGGTTTGGAAAATATGTATTCATTCACATGTATATTACACTTATAAAAAGTTACCTTCAAGTGTATATTACAGTGTAGTGACAAATCTCAAGTCAATGTTAAAGAGCAACTTATTTATGGAAAATGAAATTACCTTTATGGAATATAAGCGTGGAAGCCTAAAATCCAAAACTTCTATGGACAAATATGGTGATATTTTATCCATCCTATCATACCTTATAGCATCCATAATCATATATACACGCCCACGCCTATGCTCGGACGATATTTTGGGGGGATATAAAGAAAAAATAAACTAACATCCAATGAAAGTCGATCATTTACCAATAAAATTTATCAATGTTTAGACTGCAAGAGAAGTAAAGAAAGATCACAAAATTTACCTAATAAAATTTATCACCTAGACAAATATTTTCTATTCCAACAGTAATAAAAGAAACACTCTCTTTGACTTTGTCCCAATATAATTGCGTCATTAGACTTGTCGCCTTAGAAATTCATAAATTAGACTTATCGTCTGCATGTGCATCAATCCACTTGTACCTTTTGCATTGAGTAATTTTAAGACAACTCTTACTTATGAGTTGTGACTCAATTTTAAATGACGATCCGTGGATATCATATGCCAACCAATACATTTGTAACAAAAAGTAAGTCACAATCAAGAGTTAGTCTAGAATTACAGCTTATGCATTATCTGTTGCATTGGGATAAGTCTAATTTTTTAACTTATAGGGAGTAATTTAATTATGCAATATTCTCAAGGGTAAAGTTAAAATTAAAAAAAAACATGGAAACCTAAAACTTATCTCCGAATCCATACAGCGTCAAAGACTAATTAAAATCAGATTGTACTCATCCAAAAAAGTGTGTCTGGTAAATTCATCCATTCTTAAAGGTCAGGTAATCTTACCTGCACCACCAAGTTCGGACTTTGATTATAAAATTGCTTGTCCATAAATTGAAGAAGGATCTGCAGGCAAAGATTTCTAAGCTGCACCCAAGTTAACCTCCCCTTTTATCTCCTAAAAATTTCAGAAAACTATAAACCCAAGTATGGAACCAAAGATAATGAACTGAATAAATAAATTCATACATACAGTGGTCAGTTGAGACCGCCCCTGAATTTTCTGCAAAGCCGCAGACATGCTCCAAGAATTGCCTTGTACCAACTGGCTGAATCAGCAATAAAAGCAAGAGAAACTGATGAGCAAACCCACTATCGGAGTAAAAGTGACAAATATCAAGTAGATATACAGGGCTCTACCGATTTTACCCTTGATGATTTATCGCTGATTTGAGAAGAGTCATCCTATTGGCATCAATAAGAGCTGGAGATGTCTCAGAATCCACGGAATGTGCATGCTTCATGCGTTCTTCATACATTTTCATAGCCAATACACTGGCGGATGGCTGCCCCATCATTCCTTCCAACCTAAGACTCCAAAGTGACAGCAAACGTGAAGAACTCCAAAGTGATGGAAGACATGGGACTCCAAAGTGACCAAAACGTGAGAGATAAAGAGCTGAGCGGGAGACTCTAAAGTGAGAGTGATGAGTGAGCGAGAGAGTCAAAATGAGTAAGTGAAATTTTTTTAGGGCATTTTATATGTTAGTCAAGTGTACTCAATTTTGGCACACTTAAAAACAGTGGAAAATTTTGGCATTGTTTTAAAGTGTGCCAGATTACCATTAAACCGTGCCAAAATCTAGCACGGTTTAAAACTGTGCCAGATTTTTAACATCAGGGTATGCCAAATTGCTATTTTTGGTGTAGTGTTTGTGCAACAAAACTGCCTAAAAAGACATAAACGATGTCAATGACACTCAAAGAAAACACTCTCAAATACAAGAGCAACTCTCAAAATCTCTATTATATTGAATTATTTATACCAAATGGGGTGAGCCATATATATAGGTAAAGGGAGAAGGTTCTAGATTGCATCACTAAGGATGGTCCCCACCACAATATGACATGGTCTAACATATTCTTATTTAAAAGATCCCTCGCCAAATCTACTAACTATAACCAAAAATGGAAAATCTTAAAAAGGAATATTACAATAACAAAAATAAGAAAATATTGAAAATGATGCAAATACAAATCATGTAAAAAATATATAAGCCGACAGTGATTCAACAAAAATCCTGAAATATATAGTATTAGGTCTACCAGTTGAATAAAATTTATCGTATTCAAGCCTTCCTTCTCTGTACACTGGACCAAAGTACACATCATGAGAAGAGTGAAGCTTTATGGAAGGAGCTCATTTTTCTTGACAAATCATCTGCAATAAGCACTTTTATCTTTGTCTTTTGCATGAGGAAGAGAGAGGATTTATTCTGATAATATATATTGTCTCATGTAGTGTCTTTACATGAAAGGAAACCAAAAAAGATTGATGAATATATATGAAAAATAGTGAATTAATATCTTAAAGCAGAACATGACAATGAAGGTTTTTTCAAAACAAGAACTTTTGTGGAAACTAAGATGAGGTCCATAATGTTGCCACCAATTTAACTTATATTGCTATATACTTATAAACTAAGGATAGACACGTGCAAAAAAGTGTTGTACATGTGCAAATAAGTGTTGGGCATGTTAATTATATATTAAGATTATGGACACGTAAAAAGGAGTGTTGGACATGTGTTGATTAGGCACATATTCTTCACATTTATCTCCTTAATTTCGGTATTTTTATGATCCCGTGTAGTGTAAATATCTTGGATTTGTCTCGTATTTATGCTAATAACCCCTTTTGGCAAGTATTTTGTGTTTTGTGTATTTCTCATGTGTTTTACAGGTATTTCACGCAAGTTAGTGCAAAGGAGAACTCAAAACAGTGAAAGAAATCAAGAAATGGAGAGTTGAAGGGCATTTTCGTAATTTTTCAGCCTTATTCCGGAGGTGGGGCCAACTAGAAAGTTGAAGAGCTCTAAATTACAATAACACTGGAAAAAACGGCACCTCAATCCGAGCTACGGTGAAGAAGTTACGATATTTTGAAGTTGCGCGATAATGGACCGGTCCGGTCATGCGAAATCCAGGCAATTAATTATGCATTTAATGCAGTACAACTTTTGGAAAACTTGTGCCACAAGAGAAATTTGATGCCAAATTCGCGCAACTTGGTGCTATAAAAGACCAAGCCCTACCTCGTTTTCAAGGGGAGCGGAATTCTAGAGAGAGGGAGTTGAATTCTAGAGAGTAGAATAGAATTTTAGAGAGAGAAAGTCAGATTTTAGAGTCTTTTTAGTTTTCTTTGGTAGAAATTTTCATAAACCCTAGTTTTTGAAGTTTGTCTACTATTCAAGATTCAAAGTTCTATTCAATATTCATCATTCATCCATTGCAAGTAATTTTAATTTATTGTTTTTACTGCTTTCCTAGTTAGTTTAATTAATTGTTGATTTCTAGTTTTCCATTCCCAATTCAAGTCATGTTCTCAATTTTCTAGAGTTAGTTATGAATTCCCGCACTTTAATTTGTAAGTTTTATATTGGTTTCATCATGTTAAGCTAAGTTTTAAAGGTTGGGATGCATGAACCCATCCCAATGTAAATTACTTATGTAGAAAATAGAATTTAAAATAAAAATTGAAAGAGTCGTGCGAGACAATTTTACAACCATTGTAGATCTTTTAATCTCTCTTGCCCTAGGTACTTGGGATGTTTAAGAATATGATGTGCATAAAATTATTTATCACCGCTTTATATTTACCTTTGATTTCATATGGTGCGGGCTTGATCCTCATATATGTAATGCTTAGAATCTATAAAGACTGGATTCATTCAAATTTATAATTTACAATTCTAGGTTTCTATACGGTAAATTACTAGGGTTAGGGGTATTTTATTCCAACCTACTTTCTCATTCATCTTAATTAATTTAACTTCTTTATTTACTTATTTTTTTCCCTTTTCAACCATCATCATCTTTTTCATTTTTTTCTTTAGAGGTAATAAATCAATTAAATTTTATCAACCATTCCCTGTGGATTCGATACCCAGACTCGCCACTATACTCCTTAAGAAGTGTAGTTACAAGTTTAGGTTTTTATTTGTATTGAGATTGGAAGCCAATAACAACGACTAGCATATTACACGGGAAAAACCTTATAGAATACTTAAAATTGTAAATTAAAATTATTGACTAGATCCGGTCTTTATAAATTCTAAGCATTACATATATGAGGGAACTTGCCCGCATCATATGAAATCAAAGATAGATATAAAGCGTTGAATGATAAATCATACTCGCAAAGCGTTCTTAAACATCTCAAGTACCTAGGGCAAGAGAGATTAAAAGATTGACAATGTTTGTATGAGTTTCTTTCACGATTCAATCAATATTTTAATTTAACCTCTAGTTCACACCATTTAATCTCTCATATTATCTTTTCATGTCTTAGCTCTCCATGCGGTAATCAATTTCGCCATTCGGACTCAGTTAGGACTTTTCAGGTTAAAAAGTGTAAAGGGTAAAAATGAGAATGCATGGGCTATTAGGAATTGGAAAATGTCCTTATGACGTCCATTAGTGCTTTTTCGGGCATTTGCTCATTTTTCTCTTTCTTTTTCTCTTTTTATTTTTTTCTTTTCTTTTTCTTTTCTTGTTTTTTTTTTCCTGTTTTTCTCTTGCCCCTTTTTGTTGCACAATTTGGACTTACTTGATGAATTTTCTCAATTTTCACAATTCCGGGTTATTTGGGTTTTTCGGGATATCAAACGAAAGGAAAATATTTTATAGGCTCAAATTGGGTTATCAAAGGGATAATTTTTCACATCTTTTTATGGCCAATATTTTTGGGTAACAAACGATGGCCTACTTCATCGTCCAAATTGCTAATCACATTACCATATGCATCTCGAGATTAATTAAGTTTAGAGATATATTTAGCACAAATTTCGAGACAATATTTCACACATTTCCCATAACCGATCAAAACAAAGGATTGAGATCATCAACGACTTATTAAAACGCTAAAAAGAACTTTGAGTTAATCATAAACTCGGATTGATTTAAAAACTCAAAAAGATCGATAGGCTCGAAATCTCACCGGGTTGGACTAATCTCCACACTTATTCGTAAAGTCGTCAATTTTCTTTCAATTTCCATCTTCGGTCAATTTTGGCTTAGTGCATTATGAATTTTACAATTTGAGACTTTAAATAGAATTAAGGTGATATTTTTGAAAAATTTAAATTCCAATTTTTATTTATTTTGAAGAAAAAATATTTTTGACTTTTTCTAAATTTTTCATTTTTTTTTTATTTTGCAAAACACACTTGGAAAGAACATGTGATCGAATCAATGAATCAGTAAGAATATCCCACACTTGAATTGGCGTCGTTGCCGGGTATCCGAAATTGTTAAATTTTCAAGAAAGTTATTTTTATCTACAAGTGATTTCAAAAAAAAAAAAAATCATCTTTTGTGTGCTTATATGCAGAATTCATCTCCCACCCAAGTTCACGAAAATCCTATTGCCGAAGCAAGTTCTGAAAATTCTGAGTCTATTCCTTTTTGGGTTCCGCCTCCTTCACCTAATAATTCCATCACAAGTCGTTCATTGAGTCAAACACTGAGTGAGAATTCTGAACCTTTCGGTAGCGATATGTCGGATCGTGGTAGTGTCGGTGTTGGTGCTGGAGAGGAGGAGATACCATATCTTCCCATGAAAGATTTGTTATTTCCGGAGCGAACTGTTACCCCTGGTTGCATTTTACTCCCGTATAATGCCGGTCAGTTCCACTTTCGGAATGGTATGATCCAAATTCTTCCTACATTTCATGGGATGGATTCTGAAAAACCATATCTCCATATTCGAGAATTCGAAGATACATGTGAAACGTTTGGTGATCAAGCCTGTCCACAAGATGTAATCCGGTTGAAGCTCTTCCCTTTTTCCTTAAAGGATAAAGCTAAAACTTGGTTATGGTCCCTACCCCCAAATTCTGTGTTATCCTGGAGAGATATGCAATCCAAGTTTATATCAAAAAAATTTCCACAATACAAAACCAATTCTGTTAAAGCCCAAATTCAATCTTTTCGTCAAAATGAGAATGAGGCTTTTGATAAATGTTGGGAGAGATTTCAAGAGTTAGTTAGTGCATTCCCACATCATGGTTTTGAAAAGCATCATCTGATTTCATTTTTTCATCAAGGCCTTACTTTAGCGTCTAAACAACTTGTTCAAACCATGTGTGAAAGACCTTTTTGGGAGTTAAATTCGAGCGATGCTGAAGCTCATTTGAGATATGTAGCAGAGACTACGCAATCATGGGATGTTTCTGACCCCAATAGTCAAAACCGAAATTGACAAGTGTCCAACTTGCCTGCTGCGTCCGGTATCTATCACTTGGACAAGGACACTTTGTTGGATCAAAAATTTGACCAATTGGAGAAGAATTTCAGAGATATGCTTGAAGTGCGATTGAGAGATGTGTCTGGACCCGTACAAGCCGGAAAGGAGAAAGTGTGTGCCATTTGTAATGCGGGTCATTCTACCAAAGGATGTCCTACCATTCCTGCATACAAGGCAATGTACACTGAACAAGTTGAGGCAATAGGGGGGTTTCGAGGAAATTATAATGAACAGCAAGGGAATGCATATAATCAATCGTGGAGGAATCCTGGGTTCAATTATGGACAACCCCAAGGTGGGATGGTTCCTAACCCACAGATGACCCTACCACCACCTCCTCAATTTCACCAAGTGGCTCCTCCAATGCCAAATCCGATGCAGGTACCACTTCCTGGTCCTTATGTTGCTCCACCGAGGCGATCTCTTGAGGATAAATTAAATCACCTCATCCAATCTGAAAAGGAGACAAGTGCTAAGTATGATCGAATGTTCAATGACATATATACTAGCATCTCAAGGTTGCAAACTGCATCGAATGTCCAAGAGAAGGGCAAATTGCCTGCTCAAAGCCAACGAGCTCCCCTAGGACAAAGCAGTGTTGGCACTACATCCCACGACCATCGAGAGCAATGTAGCGCTATTACCACTCTACGTAGTGGGAGATTAGTTGATTTGTCACCTCACCCACGCACTGCATCTAAAGATAAAGAGGTTTCGCCCGGCACAAGAGAGGCCGAAGATGCCCCTTTAATTGAGAGTGAGGAGGAGGAAAATACTAGTGAACCCAAGGCTATCACCCCCACCACTGCCCCATACCCTCAACGGTTGGTCTCTCACTCCAAAACGACCTCCCGTGATGAAGTTCTGGAAGTCCTTAAGCAAGTAAAAATTAATTTACCTTTTCTTGAGACTATACAGAGAATTCCCGCGTATGCTAAGTTTATTAAGGACTTACTCACGGTGAAACGCAAGCTAAAGGTAAACCAGAACGTCTCTTTAGCCCAAAATGTCAGCGCAGTCTTGTCAAGTGACTTTCCATTAAAATATAAAGATACGAGTGCACCCACTATCTCATGTATCATGGGGAAGAACCGAATCGAGAGAGTTCTAATAGATCTAGGGGCGAGTGTTAACATTATGCCCTATTCCATCTATAGGAAACTAGAACTGGGGGCCCTGAAGCCCACAAATATGACTCTCCATCTCGCGGATCGTTCTGTGAAGTTTCCTCGGGGAATTGTTGAGGATGTGATTGTCCAAATAGACACTTTCTACTTCCCGGTGGATTTTGTCATTTGGGACGAAGAGCCATCCGTTCTCCCAAGTAATCATGTTCCCGTTATTCTTGGCCGCCCATTTTTAGCTACAGCTAATGCTCTTATCAATACCCGAAGTGGGCGTATGCAATTAACTTTCGGGAACATGACCCTCAAAACAAATATCTTTAATAATTCCAAGAGAGAGGGTGAAGAAGGGGAACTGCGAGGGTTGGATATTTTGGGGGAAGCACACGAGAAAGAAAGAACTTACAAGGAAGAGCCATTAGGGGATGATTGTGTGGCTCATAGTGAGAGGAGTGGTTGCAACATCGAGAGCAAGGTAGGGGAGGTATGTTTAGTTAATGAATTCGAGAGCATGAGTGAGCCCATGAACAAGAGTGAAAGAGGAGATTTAGAGTGTGTCGGGAGAGGCTCGTCGAAATACTTAAAGGAAAGTGAATGGCAGGACACTATCGATACATTTATCCTCGATTACCACCCACCCACACCACCTTATAATTCGGCGAGTGAGCACAAAAGGCAGGTTGAGGACACCAAGCAAGAGAGAGAGCTAGAGGAGTTGAGCCTAGCAGAGTTTGAGCGCGAGTTCGGACAGGTGGATGCAAGCCTAAATGATGAAGTCCCATCTTTCTGTGCTTCATTTCGTCATTTAGACGAAAGCGAGTGGGACAATAGAATTGATGAATTTCTCCTTCCCAAACCTCCACCCATACCATTTGAGTCTTCGGAGGTACTTGAAGATACGACTCAAATCTCGTCCGACTTAGAGACCCACCCACGTGCTATGCAACAAGAGGATCCTTTTCCGGTTTATCAATCTCCCGGTCTTTCCTTTATATATGGGCACGGGCCCAATTTGTTCCGGCTAGTCACTTATGATGGTAAGACGGGAGAGACAAGGCGTGCATCGTACCCAGTGAAAGGGGTCGGGTGATTTGTGGAGAGAGATGAGAGGTCATCGCACCCCCGATGCGTATGGGGTGATTTTTGTTGTATTTTTGAGTCATGTCTAAGTGTTCTATAGTGTCTTGTTGCTTTTAGAGTAATTAGTTAAAGTTTTTGTTATTCTTTTTTGTTATGCTTGGTTCTAACATGTTTTGTAGATTCAATGGACTCACACTCATCGGGGATCGCTCCATTTGGGTAATATCTTTATTTTCCTCTCTTTATGTTGTGTTCTTGATTTGCATTGAGGACAATGCAACATTTAAGTTAGGGGGGTGGGATATTCTTCCCGATTCATTGATTCGATCACATGTTCTTTCCAAGTGTATTTTGCAAAATAAAAATAAATAAATAAATAAAAATGAAAAAGTTAGAAAAAGTCAAAAATATTTTTCTTCAAAATAAATAAAAATTGGAATTTAAATTTTTCAAAAATATCACCTTTATTCTATTTAAAGTCTCAAATTGTAAAATTCATAATGCACTAAGCCAAAATTGATCGAAGATGGAAATTGAAAGAAAATTGACGACTTTACGAATAAGTGTGGAGATTAGTCCAACCCGGTGAGATTTCGAGCCTATCGATCTTTTTGAGTTTTTAAATCAATCCGAGTTTATGATTAACTCAAAGTTCTTTTCAGCGTTTTAATAAGTCGTTGATGATCTCAATCCTTTGTTTTGATCGGTTATGGGAAATATGTGAAATATTGTCTCGAAATTTGTGTTAAATATATCTCTAAACTTAATTAATCTCGAGATGCATATGGTAATGTGATTAGCAATTTGGACGATGAAGTAGGCCATCGTTTGTTACCCAAAAATATTGTCCATAAAAAGATGTGAAAAATTATCCCTTTGATAACCCAATTTGAGCCTATAAAATATTTTCCTTTCGTTTGATATCCCGAAAAACTCAAATAGCCCGGAATTGTGAAAATTGAGAAAATTCATCAAGTAAGTCCAAATTGTGCAACAAAAAGGGGCAAGAGAAAAACAGGAAAAAAAACCAAGAAAATAAAAAGGAAAGAAAAAAATGAAAAGAGAAAAAGAAAGAGAAAAATGAGCAAATGCCCGAAAAAGCACTAATGGACGTCATAAGGACATTTTACAATTCCGAATAGCCCATGCATTCTCATTTTTACCCTTTACACTTTTTAACCTGAAAAGTCCTAACTGAGTCCGAATGGCGAAATTGATTACCGCATGGAGATCTAAGAAATGAAAAGATAATATGAGAGATTAAATGGTGTGAACTAGAGGTGATGTTCCCATTTCCTAATAACTGTATTCCGATGATGAGATCGTTTCACCATATATTTCCTTCTTTTCAATTTTGTATGCATGAATTTGTGTCCATTATATTTACTCTTTATATCATGCATAGTGAGAGAAAAACAACCACAATCCGAGTGATTCGTTTGTGAGTGCAATACGTAAGAATTTGAATCAAAATGAATTTTCGAAAAGTAACGTAATGCTCAATCGGTGGAAGTTTGAGGTTTAATTTTTGGCTTTGCACACACACACTATGGTTTGAGACATTTAAATATGAATTTATGGTGATTATTTTTCGAAAAGTTTAAATTGTACAAGTTTTAAGTATTTTGATATTTATTTGAGTCAATAAAGAATTTTGTGGGTAAATTCACTACAAACCCTCACGAGACAAAACTCGTCCTACTAGGGTAACCTAGGGGTTTAAAGGCTTGTTGCATACGCTAAATGCAATCGCTTGCCCACGAAAAAGGTATTATATCCCAATAAAATGATTTTCAAGAGTTGAGCCTAGATAGGATTCATTTACATTGCTCGGGACGCGCAAAGTTCTAAGTTAGGGGGTGTGATTAGGCACATATTCTTCACATTTATCCCCTTAATTTCGGTATTTTTATGATCCCGTGTAGTGTAAATATCTTGGATTTGTCTCGTATTTATGCTACTAACTCCTTTTGGCAAGTATTTCGTGTTTTGTGTATTTCTCATGTGTTTTACAGGTATTTCACGCAAGTTAGTGCGAAGGAGAACTCAAAACAGTGAAAGAAACCAAGAAATGGAGAGTTGAAGGGCATTTTCGTAAATTTTCAGCCTTATTTCGGAGGTGGGGCCAACTAGAAAGTTGAAGAGCTCTAAATTACAAGAACACTGGAAAAAATGGCACCTCAATCCGAGCTACGGTGAAGAAGTTACGATATTTTGAAGTTGCACGATAATGGACCGGTCCGGTCATGCGAAATCCAGGCAATTAATTATGCATTTAATGCAGTGCAACTCTTGGAAAACTTGTGCCACAAGAGAAATTTGATGCCAAATTCGTGCAACTTGGTGCTATAAAAGACCAAGCCCTACCTCATTTTCAAGGGGAGCGGAATTCTAGAGAGAGGGAGTTGAATTCTAGAGAGTAGAATAGAATTTTAGAGAGAGGAAGTCAGATTTTAGAGAGTCTTTTTAGTTTTCTTTGGTAGAAATTTTCATAAACCCTAGTTTTTGAAGTTTGTCTACTATTCAATATTCAAAGTTCTATTCAAGATTCATCATTCATCCATTGCAAGTAATTTTAATGTATTGTTTTTACTGCTTTCCTAGTTAGTTTAATTAATTGTTGATTTCTAGTTTTCCATTCCCAATTCAAGTCATGTTCTCAATTTTCTAGAGTTAGTTATGAATTCCTGCACTTTAATTTGTAAGTTTTATTTTGATTTCATCATGTTAAGCTAAGTTTTAAGGGTTGGGATGTATGAACCCATCCCAATGTAAATTACTTATGTAGAAAATAGAATTTAAATTAAAAATTTGAAAGAGTCGTGCGAGACAATTTTACAACCATTGTAGATCTTTTAATCTCTCTTGCCCTAGGTACTTGGGATGTTTAAGAATATGATGTGCATAAAATTATTTATCACCGCTTTATATTTACCTTTGATTTTATATGGAGCGGGCTTGATCCTCATATATGTAATGCTTAGGATCTATAAAGACTGGATTCATTCAAATTTATAATTTACAATTCTAGGTTTCTATACGGTAAATTACTAGGGTTAGGGGGATTGTATTCCAACCTACTTTCTCATTCATCTTAATTAATTGAACTTCTTTATTTACTTATTTTTTTTCCTTTTCAACCATCATCATCTTTTTCATTTTTTTCTTTAGAGGTAATAAATCAATTAAATTCTATCAACCATTCCCTGTGGATTCGATACCCAGACTCGCCACTATAATCCTTAAGAAGTGTAGTTACAAGTTTAGGTTTTTTTTTGTATTGAGATTGGAAGCCAATAACAACGACTAGCGTATTACACGGACGCTAGGTTTTTCCACTCGATCATGTGTCCACGAGTGATGGAAGAGTGTCAGTGCACGACACGCTTCGGACACAACACACTGCCTTCTCAGAAGTGTCCCAGCTCTATAGCTTGAAAGAGATTTCTACAAAGCCATGGAGCTAATGTTTCAAACTTAAAATGAATCAGTTAGTCGTCAACAATGATTTGATTGGAGGTTATCAAGTATGGAAGGAAGAGTGTCCAGATTTTTCAGTTTCTATCACAAATAACTTTAGGGGGCTGTTCTGTCACCAGATGTGTATAGTTTTATATCCTCAGTATAATTTCTTAGATTATACTACATATGGGAGTTTCTCTAATATGAACATTTTAAAGTATTCTACATCCGAACTTATGTATCTCTAAAATATATTATAGTTGGTTTGAAAGAGGAAAATAATTGAGAGAACAAATGCTAATAAATTCAATGTAGAACTTGAATTTAATCATCTTTTTGTTTTGTCAATATGAGTTCTTTTAAATCCATTTACCCCAAAAATAAATCACCTTCAATTTTTGAAGTTTATATGACCATTATCACTTCAAATACTCCCCACCTTCTAAAAGCCTCGGATATTTTAACAAGAAAGATAAGTCATGGAACCTTATATTCCCATTCTAACTATGTTGAGATATAAATCTTGAATTAAAGCAATTTGTTTCCTTGGAGTCTCAAATGTTAGTTCATTATGTTGAAAATATAAGTATTACAATGTAGTGTAAAATGTGCAATGTTAAAGAGCAACTTATTTGTGGAAAATGAAATTACCTTTATGGAATATCAAATATGGAAGACTAAAATCCAAAACTTCTATTCTTTATCCTAAAAAGACCATCACATTTAAGAAGGAAAATTACTCAGTGAAGCTTAAAATCAAATACTAAGAATGCTTATCTTAAAATCTTAACAGAAACTAATGTGTTTACTTTCTCATTTCCAAAGGCAGGAAAGGGGTGGCCTTGGCCCCGCCAAACTTCAAAGAATTTCAAATTTTGACCCTAAAATTTTAAAATTTTACAAAAAAAAATTATATTTTCATAGTTTTGGCCCCTACCAAAATAGATATACATTGTTTGGCCCCCTTTTACTCACGTTTCTGGATCCGCCAAGCTACTTGTTAGCCCAAACAAATAATTAACAAGATAGTATACGTATCCACTCAATCATGCATTGCTGTAAACATAAGGATGAAAGAGAAAATGTGTAAGGAAAATAGTAGAGGGAAACAGGGTACAAACATAAGTGACAAGAGAATGAACATCAACAATATATATATGGACTGCATAATTTACTTACTGTAATGTTAAATATAAGGACTGCATAATTTACTTACTGTAATGTTCCATTAATTTTGATTTGTGGAATGTGAGAAATCTTCTCCCACTCTGGACGAGTCTCCTTGGTGCATCTCTTTATTAGGAGGGGACAGTTGTAAATTTCCAATTTCTGTAATTTGGCGAGGTCCTGCATTGCTTCCACTGTGGGCATATGAAGAATATGATGGTGTTTCTGTTTATTATCATTTTGAAACCACATTTACAAATGAAATAGGAAGTTAGTTTATATACTAATCTTCCTTAACTAATTGAACTATATCTAGTTACAATAGAATAACAGAAGTACTAATAGAAATAGCTGTGTAGGGGTATTTATGGAAAACTATAAGTACTAGCTATAACTAACTATCAAAAAAACCCCTACAAGTTGGAGCTGGCCTGCTGAGGTAGAACAGGAGCAATTAAGATGTCATCTACATAGACCAAAACTATTAGAACATGACTTGCATTGTGCATGATAAACAAGGATGTATCTGCTGAGATGTTTGTAAAACCATATTGTGTTAAGAATTTGGACAAAGTGGCAAACCATGCTCTAGGAGCTTACTTAAGTCCATAGAGAGCCTTTTTGAGTTTGCAAACAGAAGTAGGTTGAATGGGATCAATAAAACCTGGAGGTTGAACCATATATACTTCCTCTTTTAGAACTCCATGTAAAAATGCATTGGAAACATCCAATTGTTGAATTGTCCAACCAAAATGCAGAGACAATGAGATAACTAATCTAATGGTAGGTTGTTTCAAAGCAGGGCTAAATGTTTCAAAATAATCAAGACCTTGTGTTTGATGAAATCCCTTGGCAACCAGTCTGGCTTTGTGCCTAGCCAGTGAACCATCTTCTTTGAGTTTGATCTTAAACACCCATTTGCATCCAATTGCTATTTTATGAGTAGGTAAAGGTACTAACTCCCAACTTTGTTGAGCTATCAAGGCACTAAATTCATCAAACATAGTTGTTCTCCAAACTGGTGAGGTATTGGCTTGTGAGAAACAGGTAGGTTCAGTAGTAAAGAAAGAATCATTGGATGTAGTGATGAGTAGAGCAGAGGGATCAAAAGGTAGTTTTGGTTTGTGAATACCTGTTTTGGCCCTGGTTATCATGGGATGATTAGATATAGGAAGTGAAGTACAAGCAGTAGTAGGCATAGGAGAAGAGGGTGAAGGTTCTATGAATAGAGATGTAGTAGAAGAAGTAGAGGTAGAAGGAGATGTAGTAGAAGATATAGAATCAGAAGAAGAGGGAGAGGATGAGGAAAATATAGATGAAACTGGGTAGAATGGGGAAAATGGAGAAATTAAAGGGGAAGGACTGAGATTAGGTGTGATGAGAGGAGATAGATATTGAGTAAATGTAGGTGAGAAACGAAATTGATTTTCTAAAAAAGTGACATTTCTTGATATATAGAGTTTACCAGTGGAGATGTCTAGACATTTATAGCCTTTGTAGTGAGGAGCATAGCCTAGAAAAACACATGGCTTAGATTTTGGCTCAAGTTTAGAAGTTCTATAAGGAACAAGCCAAGGATAGCAACATAAACCAAACACTTTAAGAGATGAGTAATCAGGTGGATGATGAAATAGTAGTTCAAAAGGAGACTTAAGATTCAAAGAGGTTGAAGGAAGTCTATTGATAAAAAAAGTGGTTGTGAGAATTGTGTCAGGCCAGTATTTAGGAGGAACAGAAGAGTGGCTTAAGGGAGCCAAAGTGGTTTCAACCAAATGCCTACGTTTTCCTTCACTAACACCATTTTGTTAGGGAGTATAGGGACAAGAGGTTTGGTGAATGATCCCTTTTTGAGACATGAATTGAGTCATAGGGAGGTTGAGAAACTCAGTTCCATTATCTGTTCTAAGAATTTTAACAGGCAAATTGAACTGAGTAAGTACCATAGTTACAAAATGAACAAAAGTATGGAAAACTTCTGTTTTTCCTTTGAGAGGATAGAGCTAAGTAAATTTAGTAAAATCATCCACAAATAGAATATAGAACCTGAGACCAGTAGGAGAAATGTTGAATGTGGGGCCCCAAACATCACTATGAACTAATTCAAGAGGTTGAGTAGTAGGAGTGGAAGAAGTTTTAAATGGGAGTTGATGACTCTTTGAGGTACAACATGCATCACATTCTGAGAGAGAGGAAACTGAAGGAATTAGATGTGTTTTAGACAAGTGAGATAGGATATGAGAGGTAGAATGTCCTAGTTTAAAATGCCAGAGGTGAGTGGAGGATGATATAGAAAAAAAAGCATTGGGGGACATAATAGAAGTGGGAGAAGAAAGAGTGTAGAGTCCTTTAGAGCAAGCTCATTGAAGCATGATTTGGTTAGAGAATTTATCTTGGATATAGAAGATGTGAGAATAAAAAATGACCCTACAGTTATTGTCTTTGGCAAGTTGATGGACTGAAAGCAAATTGTGAGTGATATGTGGGACATGAAGAATATTAGAAATAAGGAGATTCTTGGAGGGTGTTGGGAGCATTCCATTTCCTGTATGAAGTATAGGTACTTTCTGACCATTAACCTCTGTAACAAATTCAGTTCCAGTATAATTCTTGAAGGAGTGAAAGTAACGAATATTGTTGACTAGATGACTAGTGGCCCCTGTGTCAAATAGCCATCCAGTTGGAGATGAAAGAGTAGTTTGTGCTTGTGAGACCCCTCCTAATTAAACATCTGGTGATCAGGCCTTTATTAAATTAAAACAGGTTTCTCAAATGGTTCATTCTTAGCATCACCATCGAAAACTTTTTAATTACTAATCCCCTAAGTGAAAATTAGACCGGAGCCAAATTTTATCTTTCTTAAAACAGATAAATCAACCATGCGGAACAAAGTATAACAATCACCATGTACTATAACCCAATCAACAAAGTGTAAGTACAAAAGAATAATAGTATTACCGAATAAACCATCGGTTAAAATCCCAAAATAATAATAGAACAACCACTAGTCTGAAACTAAACATCTAAGACTGATACCGGACCACAAGTCCATACAAACCATAGTGTGAGATCCTGCACTAGATCTGAATGAGAGAGATCGTCTAATCAAAGTCCTGTAAGCATCCACTGTGCTACAGCTTCGAGTCCTGGAATGAAATCATCATACAAGGCGTCCCTGTGGCTGGACACCTAAAAGGTTTTGAAAATATTTTATAGCAAGACTTAGTACTCAAGACATTTTGAAAATATTTACCAAGCGTTTATCACAATATAAAATGCGGTTATTGATTACACATGTTAGGTTCTCGTACACTCTCTTGAGTTTACTCACCCCTCATCTTTTGTGCACACCTAACGTTCTACACTTAGTTTACCTAGCCATATCTCCCAAGCTAACTAGGACTAAGTAATCATCTGAACTTATCTATACTTAAGTTCTCGTGCCGCCCACACAGTACATCCATTTCATTAACGTCTCGCGAAGGTTAATTAATACTCAAGTAACGTTTCACCTATGTTATGTTTCAAAACTTCTCATTTAGTTTCACTACTAAATTTCTACAATTATCACAATTTCTATCTTCCCACTTTTGTAATTAAGTTTCACTACTTAAATTACTAAATAGATATTCTCTATCTAACTTTATGTTTCGTAATTAAGTTTCACTGCTTAACTTATAAGTTTGATATGTATCTTTAAATACATAATATATATCAATCTACTAATACACAGAAGTAGAATATCATTAAGTATATATTTCACACACAATATATACTAAATATCACTCATTACTATTTTGTCCTTTTTACACACGTAAAGGACTCTTGGTTCGGAATGATTCATCAATCCCAAGTAAGAATTGGTTCGGAAAGATACATCAACCCCAATTATTTATATACACAAATTCTGGCTCGGACTTTTTCATCACGCCACCAGTTCAAAGGTTTGGTTCGGCATTTTACATCGACCTCAAACATATAATAACCCTATGTTAGTTCGGAATATCTCATCGACTCTAATATAGTTAATTTAGGTATACTTCCCTTAACCTAAAAGTTCATACAATTCAGTAGGTACAAGCCCGACCTATCAACTATGTTCGTACGTAATATTTTATTCTCTTATATTTACTGTACTATATTCATTTTACGATTTATCTCATTAATCTCATTTATTTGAGTATTCACACCACTCTAAGGTCCCTAGTTACCCCTAACGTAATATCAATACAGTAGTTACCCTTGTTAACATACTAACCCAATAAATTTAAGCTCGCTCATGCTTTTTCGTAATTATATTCTTATCATCTCGAATTAGAATACGTCACAATCAAGCTTATGAATCTCCACTTTAATTCTCTCACAAAATTAAAGTCCAATGCTCAATAATAGACCTACTTCCATAACATTATTCCAAAAATATATTTCATCAAGGTCCCAAACACTTCCCCTATAAAATTTTAGGCATTTGAGGCTTAAAATTAAATATCTTACAATTTCTCACAGCCTAACGAATCATAAAATTTTCTGGCAAATTAAACACCCTCTAGTAAAACTTCGATTTATCCCTCTACAGAACTCCGATTGACCTGATTGCAAGTTCATTGGAAAGCTAAGAGATATACCTTTCCATACATCTATGATTCACACTCTAATTCTAAGTACAACTCAAATCGTACACGTTTAAATTCACGTCAAACTTCTGGGAAATTACTATGCTGGCAGATTAAACACCCTCTAGTAAAACTTTGATTTCTCCCTCTACAGAACTCCGATTGACCCGATTCCAAGTTCATTGGATAGCTAAGAGATATATCGTTCGAGGAATGCATGGTTAACCCTCTAATTCGAAGCAAAATTCAAATGGAATACGTTTAAAGTTACATAAAAAATTCTGGCAGATTGACATCTTGTGTTCATCAATTAAACCCTAAGTCATTCAAGATTTATCTTCTATAACCAAGAACTCGTAAAGATTCTATGTTAATCATCAAATATATTAAAATTTCATTTTAACTTTACTTAGGGATTCATTCTACATGCAATCCTACACAAACATGTGATCAATTCAAACATTTAATTCATGGTTTTTCAATAGAATTAACCAATTCTTAAAACTCCCTACACATGGGTATTATAACTTGAATTTAATTTGCAATAAACACTTGACTTGATAGAGGGGTTCTGATTTTGTGATTGTTGTTGATGATTGATTGTTTTTCTCCTTTAATCTTACTTCCCCACAAGTTTGTGGTGAAAATCTCCTTTGAATCCTTCCCAATTCTTCCTTTTGCCTTGAGAATTGTTTCTCTCTTCTCTCTAATGGATATGTTGTGTTTTTTCTTCTCTCTAACCCTAGCCTCCAACTCTTATAATCTCACTTAGAGTTTTTAGATTCGCAGGTCTTCTCACTCCTATATTTTAAAAGATTAAAACGCCCCTGAACGGTCCCGGCTTAGCCCAAAAACATCCTGGGACCCAACTAGTACCCCTGGGTATACTATTTTGACTATTTCGACCCTTTCAGGATTAACCGTGACCTCTAAATTGTCATTTGAGTCACTTAAAATCATATTACTCATTCTCGCCCCAAAACGGTCTAGACGCGTTAAGTAACTATTTACTAATTGCACTAAGTAAATAGAATGAGGCAATATTAATCGGTATCTATCTCTCGATTAATACTCCATAATCATAATTTTTTTATAAATCTCATTAAATTACTTCTCTTACGTAATTTAAATTAAACCGTCTTTTCTCATTTAATTCTTCAATTTAATTAAATAGAAATATTTAGAAATACAGGGTATTACATACTTCCCCCCTTACAAAGGAATTTCGTCCTCGAAATTAGGATAAGACTAGTATTAAGACTAAGGACTTTAAGCATCACTGCATCCTCTAATACCTTGCTTCATTATAAACCCTTATCGCATGTTATCCATGCCTCATATATTATAATTGAGTCTCACTTGTTAATTTATCCATAGATTTTTCCAATCTAACGTTAACTCTTGAAATTAAGTTTCTCCCTACTTAATTTACCCTTTTGATGTATATCTCTATATATAACATCTATGGATCTACTATCACTCATAAGTAGAATATTATAAGGTATATATTTCACACACAATAAATACTATAAGAGAAATTGGTCCGGCAAAATCATCGGCCCCAAAAATCCTATAATTTACATTGGTCCAGAAATCCCTCGACCCCAAGGTAAATGTAATGCATATGTTGGTTCAGACCTTCCGTCGATACCAATAATTATCATCGATTTGGTTCGAAAAATCATCGACCCCAAATCGATCCTTCACGTATTGGTCCAAAACATCATCGACCCCAATACAGAATTGAGCATACTTATTATTGCACATAAGTAGGAAAACCATAAGGTATAAATTTCTTACACATAACATATACTATCAACACTAATATTATAATCACCCCCCTTCTATAACACTTTTGGGGTTATTGGCTCAGAATCTCACCTCGATCACCGATAGTGATTGGTTATATTATCTCGGAATTACACTTCGAGAACTAATATATGTAAATATATCTCATCGCACATGAGTAGACAATTTATGAGCCATATATTTCACACTTCATATATCCTAAAATGTCATACTCCAATAGAATGTCCTCATATCACGCGTTAAGGACTAAGAGTTCGAAATGTCTCCTCAAACCACACCTCAAAGTACATATAAGTTCATAATAGGTACCCAAGAACCTAATCCTTATGTACAGTCCATATAGGCACTCACACTATCTAAAAAATATGCTCATACGATTATACATTCAACAAATGAATTGATCAGTGGTTTCTTCCAAAATTCTACTATCGTTAGGACGTATTATCTTCCTTTCTCACAATCATTGGGTCATAGGCTACACAACACACCCAAAATAAAACATTATCTCCATTCCTCCCTAACCATCTCTCACAGGGTGGGATTTTAGGATTTGATCCTGATTCACAACAATATAGAGCGGCACCTTGCACTTGTGCATTCTACCTTTTTAACGACATATTAGTTCATCACGGTCAACCCATTTCTCTAACCCAACGGAATGTTGACTTAGTTACGATGTCCACAACCCATCCATAAACTATAAGTCTTCCTACGCATTCCATCACTGGAAACGTAGGTTCACCACCGAATTCCGGTTGTTCATTTCGAGACCGTCTTTCTCTATCAACTAGTGGTGCGTCTGGAGACAATCTCACTATATCTCTTCCACAACACCGCTTCCCCCTTACGTTATCTTTCCTCAAGTGGTAACCTATTCCCTTTTCTCTCCGGGTATTTGATCTTTACAATTTGTGCGCTCTTTGTAATTGGTGCACCCTTACGGTTGGTTACCTTGTAAGAATCAACACTTTAATAACGCGTAAGTCACTCTCAACACTCAGTCAAGTAGCACCCTGCGTTACTTCTTCACAATAGTTAGGTCTCCCATATCAAGAGATAACCTTTGAACGGCTTCCCACTGATTCTTATCCCATAGGGTGTGCTGGCTCTCTCAACACATATCCTTGGATCATCGTCTATCTCCCATGAGGTTCAATCCAGTTCATCAATACAACTTGCCTCATAACTTCCCCACCGGCGTACTTATCAAAATAATAATTTTTTTTCCGCGTCCCTCTATCTCGGATGCCTAAGAAAGACAATTGACTAGGGCGCCCATACACCCTTTTCTCCGTGCACATTTGCAAAAACATTGCAAGCATCGCACTCGTAACATGCTTTTCCTCAACTCTAGCCTTATCTTCACAGCGTGACTACAATCTCGCGGGTATTCTCCATCCCCTATAGACCAAAAATCAAATCCTTGCCCACAAATTCCCACTTATCCCTTCATGGTGAAATAATCCTTTCAGTGTTTCTCCACAACACTACCGGCTCCACTGATGCCCTAGAATCTAACAACGTCTCTTCTCGTGACGTGCATAAAAATTCAATGGTATCCCCTTTCACAACCGAACTTAAACAAGGGACTTCTCCCCATGCATTCTTACCGAGCATTGTCGGAACAACACATAGTCGAGATACTCAAATTCCATTCCCCGACAATATGTGCAACCATACTCCAATATCTCTAAAGGAGTCAAGTGGTATTGTGCTTATACTATCACTAATCCCTTCGCACTAATCACAACAACTGGCTCGATCTCTCTGATCACTGGTCATATGATATACCTTGAGTCATATCATTAAGGTCCCTACACACCGGGATCAATCACTATGAGATATCCATAATCTCTGAAGTCTCCAACATACCGATGAATAATGCGAGCTCTACCCTCTTTGAGGTGAGGCATCGTCATATACCCCATTTACTCGAGGTTTAAACTCATATACTTTCATGCCCATCGCACTGGTGGTTCAAATGGTTCCCGGACATAACACGCTTGTCCTTCCCGGAATGCAAAACTTATTGAAGTTATTATTCCCTTAAGTAACTTCTAACAAGATCAAAATGTGTGGTCTTACGTCCCACATAAGACATCTTTTCATAAATCCCCATATTCCAGGCCACACCGACCGGTTCACGCAATCTCGATTCTGAACACCATCATCGTAGTTCCCTTAGTTCCGCTGACCAAGAGGAATGCGCTATTGGACTTAACAGTCCTGACTTAGAATCCATTTAATAAATTCCCCTAGTGGTTTTCCACTTATGGCTTGCACTAGCCCCTTTACATTCAGTCTTACTCTTTGACTAATTCCTTAAACTCTTTTAGCTCCGCCCACCTAGGAGCATTTTCATCAACCTTGTAAGACGCATCGTACTGCCATCATAGGCATAAGTCGTCCAAGCAGAATTTTCCCAAAAATTGCAGGTGACAACAACTCGTGAGTCCATTCTCTCATGGGCTCTTTTTCCCTTGTACCTGTCTCATCTGGTACAAATTCACTTCAACAGATAAATTTCTTTCTCACAATTGGCCTCTACCAGGCTTTCATGTGATGGTTTAGAAATTCCATTTACTTCGCTTCTGAACCATTATTGGAGGAATTTGAGGTTAGACTATATCTAAGATACCTCTATTTGTATACTGACCCTCGGTCTGGAAGTGGTGACTTATATCCCCACGTGCCTTAAAAATATACCCAAATTTCCACTTATGAGTACTTCTACTCTATCCTTAATTCTAAGACGTTTGGACATTCTACATCCATTGGTTAACATGCATAATTGACGTTTTTAGATTTTTCATGGGTCATTCTCTTCAAAGATCTTTCAGACCTCCTCCCATTATTACTGCATTGGGCGGGTCTAGATTAGCATCACCCTTTGCCGTCGCGGTATTTGGAAAATACCTGTTATACCCCAACAGTCCTTGCAGCATCTACTTTCATTAAACACAAGGAGTGACCTTGACAACGGTCATCTCTCCCATGATTAACATCCTTGAACACTCCATGCTTCATGCCGAGCTCCTCCCTCCAGCAGTCCTTCCAACGCCAATGCTGGTCCTACCGCCATGTTCGATGTACCATGCCCAATCGAACTCGTATATATAACACTACATCTACTAAATAGCAGGAGAACGTAAACTATGTACGTAGAGGAGTACAACAATCCTAAGATAGGGATCTATATCAACTAAACGATACGCTGAAAATGTATTAAGCCGTACAGATCCAATGGGCACTAGAACCTGACACTCTGATACCATCTGTGACACCCCGCCTAATTAAACATCGGGTGATCAAGCCTTTATTAAATTAAAACAGGTTTCTCAAATGGTTTATTCTTAGCATCACTGCCGAAAACTTTTTAATTACTAATCCCCTAAGTGAAAATTAGACCGGTGCCAAATTTTATCTTTCTTAAAATAGATAAATCAACAATGCGGAACAAAGTATAACAATCACCATGTACTATAACCCAATCAACAAAGTGTAAGTACAAAAGAATAATAGTATTACCGAATAAACCATCGGTTAAAATCCCAAAATAATAATAGAACAACCACTAGTCTGAAACTAAACATCTGAGACTGATACTGGATCACAAGTCCATACAAAGAATAGTGTGAGATCCTGCACTAGATCTAAATGAGAGAGATCGTCTAATTAAAGTCCTGTAAGCATCTACTGTGCTACAACTTCGAGTCCTGGAAAGAAATCATCATACAAGGCGTCCCTGTGACTAGACACCTAAAAGGTTTTGAAAATATTTTATAGCAATAGTTAGTACTCAAAACATTTTGAAAATATTTACCAAGCGTTTATCACAATATAAAATGCGGTTATTGATTACACATGTTAGGTTCTCGTACACTCTCTTGAGTTTACTCACCCCTCATCTTTTATGCACACCTAACGTTCTACACTTAGTTTACCTAGCCATATCTCCTAAGCTAACTAGGACTAAGTAATCATCTGAACTTATCTATACTTAAGTTCTCGTGCCGCCCACACAGTACATCCATTTCATTAACATCTCGCGAAGGTTAATTAATACTCAAGTAACATTTCACCTATGTTATGTTTCAAAACTTCTCATTTAGTTCCACTACTAAATTTCTACAATTATCACAATTTCTATCTTCCCACTTTTGTAATTAAGTTTCAATACTTAAATTACTAAATTGATATTCTCTATCTAATGTTACGTTTCGTAATTAAGTTTCACTACTTAACTTACCAGTTTGATATGTATCTTTAAATACATAATATATATCAATCTACTAATACACAGAAGTAAAATATCATTAAGTATATATTTCACACACAATATATACTAAATATCAGTCATTACTATTTTGTCCTTTTTACACACGTAAAGGACTCTTGGTTCGGAAGGATTCATCGACCCCAAGTAAGAATTGTTTCAAAATGATACATCGACCCCAATTATTTATATACACAAATTCTGGCTCGGACTCTTTCATCACGCCACCAGTTCAAAAGTTTGGTTCGGCATTTTACATCGACCCCAAACATATAATAACCCTATGTTAGTTAGGAATATCTCTTCGACCCTAACATTGTTAATTTAGGTATACTTCTCTTGACCTAAAAGTTCATACAATTCAGTAGGTACACGCCCGACCTATATACCATATTCGTACGTAATATTTTATTCTCTTATATTTACCGTACTATATTCATTTTACGATTTATCTCATTAATCGCATTTATTTGAGTATTCACACCACTCTAAGGGCCCTAGTTACCCCTAACGTAATATCAATTCAGTAGTTACCCTTGTTAACATACTGACCCAATAAATTTAGGTTCGTTCATGCTTTTTCCTAATTATATTCTTATCATCTCGAATTAGAATACGTCACAATCAAGCCTATGAATCTCCACTTTAATTCTCTCACAAAATTAAAGTCCAATGCTCAATAATAGACCTAATTCCATAACATTATTCCAAAAATATATTTCATCAAGGTCCCAAACACTTCCCCTATAAAATTTTAGGCATTTGAGGCTTAAAATTAAATATCTTACATTTTGTCGCAGCCTAATGAATCATAAAATTTTCTGGCAGATTAAACACCCTCTAGTAAAACTTCGATTTCTTCTTCTACAGAACTCCGATTGACCTCATTCCAAGTTCATTGGAGGTCTAAAGATATACCTTTCCATACATCTATGATTCACACTCTAATTCTAAGTACAACTCAAATCGTACACGTTTAAATTCACGTCAAACTTCTGGGAAATTACTATGCTGGCAGATTAAACACCCTCTAGTAAAACTTTGATTTCTCCCTCTACAGAACTCCGATTGACCCGATTCCAAGTTCATTGGATAGCTAAGAGATATACCGTTCGAGGAATGCATGGTTAACCCTCTAATTCGAAGAAAAATTCAAATGGCATACGTTTAAAGTTACATAAAAAATTCTGGCAGATTGACATCTTGTGTTCATCAATTAAACCCTAAGTCATTCAAGATTTATCTTCTATAACCAAGAACTCGTAAAGATTCTATGTTAATCATCAAATAGATTAAAATTTCATTTTAACTTTACTTAGGGATTCATTCTACATGCAATCCTACACAAACATGTGATCAATTCAAACATTTAATTCATGGTTTTTCAATAGAATTAACCAATTCTTAAAACTCCCTACACATGGGTATTATAACTTGAATTTAATTTGCAATAAACACTTGACTTGATAGAGGGGTTCTGATTTTGTGATTGTTGTTGATGATTGATTGTTTTTCTCCTTCAATCTTACTTCCCCACAAGTTTGTGGTGAAAATCTCCTTTGAATCCTTCCCAATTCTTCCTTTTGCCTTGAGAATTGTTTCTCTCTTCTCTCTAATGGCTATGTTGTGTTTTTTCTTCTCTCTAACCCTAGCCTCCAACTCTTATAATCTCACTTAGAGTTTTTAGATTCGCAGGTCTTCTCACTCCTATATTTTAAAAGATTAAAACGCCCCTGAACGGTCCCGGCTTAGCCCAAAAACATCCCGGGACCCAACTAGTACCCCTAAGTATATTATTTTGACTATTTCGACCCTTTCAGGATTAACCGTGACCTCTAAATTGTCATTTGAGTCAATCCAAATTATATTACTCGTTCTCGCCCCAAAACGGTCTACACTCGTTAAGTAACTATTTACTACTCGCACTAAGTAAATAGAATGAGGCAATATTAATCGGTATCTATCTCTCGATTAATACTCCATAATCATAATTTTTTTTATAAATCTCATTAAATTACTTCTCTTAGGTAATTTAAATTAAACCGTCTTTTCTCATTTAATTCTTCAATTTAATTAAATAGAAATATTCAGAAATACGGGGTATTATAGTGCTATAAAAGCATGGGGAGAAGAAAGATCGGGAGATATGGAAATGGAAGAATCATGAGAAGAGAAGATATCTACATACCAGTTGTGAGGTGGGATAGGTTAAGATGATGAAGAATGAATTGGTGGATTAGAATAAAATGATGCTGAAATAGGAGTAGCAGAATATGGAAGTGTAGGTAATAGTGGAGGATTGTAGGGAAATGAAGGTATTGATGTGGGGTGAGACGGTAGATTTTGAACATATGAGGGTATGGATGAGGGGTGGGATAGTAGAGATTGAGCAACATAAGCATGAGGATGATTATTATTTGGTGGAGGTACAGTCATGAAAGATGAATTAGTGAGATCTGATTAGAAAAATAGTAGGAAACATTGAACCTGTGATAGCAATCTGAGGCACTATGGTTATTTTTCCCACATATTTGACATTGTACTTTACCAAAACCGCTTCCCTTCTGAAATTTATTTCTACTAGCTCCTCCTTTGTAATAATTAGATGAATCTTGAGGTGGTCTATATCCATAGGTTTGAAAATTATGAAATGGGGGTTGTGTTGTGTTCTAAGATGGCACAACTGCTGCTAGAGCCGTGTTGGATTCAGTAGAGACATTTTTCAAATCTTTAAGAACATGAATATCTTCAGATCTTAATAAAACTTATAATTCAGCAAATGAAAGTAGAGTTGAACTAGCCCTAATTGTTGTTTTAAGAGTTGAATAATCTGCAGGTAACCCATTCACAGTATACAACACTAGGTCTTCGTCACCTATTTCAACACCAGAAGAACTCAATTTGTCTGCACAATCTTTAATTCTATCCAGATATTCATCCATAGAACTTTGATCTTTCGATACATTGAGTAATTTTAACTTCAACTCATGCACATGTGATCTTGAAGTTGACATATAACGTTTTGCCAGATATCCCCAAATTTCAAATGCATGATTAAACCCTACTATTTGGGGAAGAATTGAAGGGGATATGATTGCATTAAAATAGCTCACTAGATGACAATCAATGTTGCTCCATGTAGTAAATTCAGGATTGAGAATCTTAATACCTTGATCATCTTCAATTTCAGTAGTTGGTGGAGGAGATGATCCATCAACATAGTGCAGTATATGATTTGCTCGCAAAGTATTCTTGACTTGAAATTGCCAAACCCTATAGTTGGATGAATCTAGTTTAATGGTGATTAACGAGTTAAGATGTGATACAAAAAAGACCAGATGTGGTGGAATATCAAGATTATTGATAATCACCATGGATGAATATTTGAAGTTTTAAGAGAAGAATTGAAGAATAAGGATTGAAGAAGATGAAAATTGATATTTCAAAGATAAGAAGTGAAGAAGTGATGTTTGAAGAAGATGAAGAATGAGGTCAGGAACTACAACCCTAGGGCTCTGATACCATGAAGAATATGATGGTGTTTCTGTTTATTATCATTCTTAAATCACACTTATAAATGAAATAGGAAGTTAGTTTATCTACTAATCTTCCTTAACTGATTGAATTAGATCTAGTTACGACAGAATAACAGAAGTACTAACAGAAATAGCTGTGTATGGGTATGGAAAACTATAAGTACTAGCTATAACTAACTATCTAACAGCATACACTTCAGATTCTTGCAATCAACAATATAGAGAGACCGAAGAGATGATAGGTTACCCAACCACTCCGGGAGTGACTTAAGCCAATCAAATGTAGATATATGCAAATATGTCAATACAAAACGATGCTTAAGTTGCTCAGGCAGAGACCTGATCTTTGGCCACCCTTTCAAGGATAGGAACGGTAAATATTAGATACCATTATCACTAGAGTGGGATGGCCAAGGGAAATAATAGAGGTCCTCCGACAATCCACCTATTACCAATTCTTTAAGATATCAAAAATACGAAAGAAACTCCACAGCAGGGAAATCTTCAATGCGTAATTCCTTGAGAGACGTGCAAATTAGAGGCACACTCATCAACTTTTAACAGTCATCAATACGAACCATCTGTAGTGACGTGCAGAGTTTTGTCACACTCGGACAGAGTCCCATCAGATTATTACAACCTGAAATATATATTCTGCACAGAGATGGGAGGCATTGTATATCTGGAATGGAAATCAGACTACTGCAGTATCTTATGGTTACTCCCTCGATAAGAGGGAAGGCTTTGGTCCAACTTGGTAACCAACTCAACTTTTCACATCCTGTAATATCAAGTTCCTGCAGGGATGGAAAGTGAATTGAGGTAGTTACTATATTGGAAGACATCAGGATTGTCAACTTTTCAAGGAAAGTAAATACAATTGTTAACAGCAATGGATGCTCTGCTTCCCACCATTTATCAAGCTTTGGCATGTTCACTAGAATGAGTTTTCTTAATGAGGGAATTAATACTCTAACTTCTGCTGCCCCGGAGATGATACTCGCACCACTGCTATCGACTGATGTCTGATTAATCCCACCATAGAATTCAGTCCCAATAAGCTTCACATTACCCATTCCCATTATCTTAATAAACTTGAGATGCAGAAGGTTCCCTAGTGTTAGGATTCGCTCACATCGGTAGAAATTCCTCAGTATGATCTCCATAAAATTGTCAAGAACCACCATACACGACGCATATTTTTTACCTTTGAAGTTTTCTATCATTAAAACTTTTAAATTTAAGTGAGGTTTAAGACCTTCCAAGACATGCCCAACGGTGTATTCATCGATTCCGCTTCCATTTGCCCAATAAAATCCCAATGTATTGATGTTTGACTTGCTACATAAATGACCATCTTTGGCCTCTTTCATATTTCCCACATCTTCAAGCCCGTAAATGTATAATTTAGCAGTAAATTGTTCAAGCTTCCCAGCTCCTTAATATGACATCCATTATCACGACTAACAATAAACTGAGGCAATGTCCAAAGACAACTCTGCTGGCCTATCCCATTAAACCTATAAAGGATGTTGAATTCGAAATGTCTCAAGTTGATCAAGTTTCCAAATTTTTCGGTAGCTCTTCCAAATAGTCTACTCTCAAGATTTGTAAACTGTAGAGTTTGTTGATGTTATCTGGAAGTCTACGAATACAGGTCATCGAGATGTCAAGATATCTTAAATGCACCGGCTTTCCTATCGAACACGGCATCTTTTTAATACCTTTGTTAACCAAAATAAGAACTCGTAAGCTCTTGAAGTTAGTTAAGACGGTATCATTGACACCACCCTTTAAATATATTATTTGCAATCTCGAAAAACTATTATATAATACATTTGGTACTTCACCGTGGTAAGAGATGAGTGATAAATGGACAACTTGACAACCATCAGTCACCTTAGCCTCCGAAGTGAAGCAATAATCCCTTGATGTATGCAGTGCAAGATCATGCACAAGATCGTGCATCTTGAAACTTGTAATGTTTCCATACCCACCTTTCTCTACATCTTGTAGCAACGAATTCAACAACAATGTATCAAAATAATAGTTACCCACATCCTCCATCACCATATCTTCCCCTTTCGGTAGATGAAGAAACCCAAGGGCCATCCAAAGTTGCATCAAATTATCTTTTCCAATGTTGCTATCTTTTTGAAAAATACAACAACTTGCAAAACTATGTTTTACAGATAATGACTCTAAATGGTCGTAATTCAACTTCAAGGTAGGTAGGACGTGTCCATTTATATGTTCAAGTGAGTCCAGTATTTGACTCCACTCACTTTCATACTTCTTAGAGCGCAATAAACCCTGTGCAGCCTTTATAGCTAATGGTATACCACCACAACTTTTCATAATATCTCTACCGATACCCACCAATTTTTCATTCCCTGTTGTTTCGTTGTTTGCAAAGGCTCCTTGCTTAAACATGGTCCAACTGTCCTCATCAGACAATGTTTGCAACGGATAAACAAGAGATTTTCTCATGGCCAAAACGACTTCATCACTACGACTGGTTACCACAATTTTGGTTCCGCTAGAGCCACCAATTTCTAGCAAATAATCTCTCATGAAATTCCATTTATCTGGGATCTTGTTCCACACATCATCAAGTACAAGTAAATATCGTTTTCCATTTACTTTTTCTTGAAGATTGTTGATGATCCCTTCTATACTTGACATCTGGGAATTGCTTTTGGTGAGAGATTCTACCATCTCATTCAGAATCTTCGTGACATGAAAATAATCAGACATACAGACCCATATTCTCTGGTCAAAATGCTTGATCACTTTGTTATTTTTGTAAACTACCTTAGTAAGGGTTGTCTTACCTTGACTAGGCATACCCACTATACTATGACTGACAAATCATTTTCATGCTTGGGTTAAGTAACATGTCTAATATATTCGACATATCCTTATCCCTTCCCACGACAATGGAATCACCAAGAGAGGGGTAAGTCTTTCGATTATGGATTTCACCAGGATCAACCCTGTTATTCATCACCTCCATCACAAGTCCAATTTGAGGAGCGGTCGTGTCTCAGTAAATTTTGTCTAGCTATATATTGATATTCCTAATCTTACGAGCCATCACCAGATAATAGGAAAGAGGATTTTTTGAAGGAGAAAATAAATCGCGTACCTTGTTCCTCTTTCGATTCTCCACCTTTCTTCGAAGAAGTTCGTACGTGAACTTATCTAACACAGCATCAGCATAAAATGCTACAGCCTCAAGTTGCTTCAGCCAACTTTGCACAATGTTTGTCATGAGTTTCTTACGATCATCATTCGAAAGTAATGATCTAATAGTTTCCAACCTTTCCTCGAGCCTTTTCAACTCATCCTTAAAACCCCACGAAAAAGTAAACTCATTGGCTGCAAGTTAAATTACCTTGCTCAAGATTCCTTCAGGAACAAAACTCAGCAGAGTTTCATCCATCTTGTGACAGATAAAAACAAGTTCAGAAATAAATGATCACAAATGTTTGTGCTATAATCAGTAATTACCTATCACACATATACTCCATAGAGGAGAGGAATATATGAACAAACGAAACCTATTTGAAGTTTTTTAATTAGCCATGATAGTCTTTGGCCTTTGTCTTTGGCCTTGTGAATATAAACTGTTCGGAGCTAACAAAGTATTAGTTCCAATAACTTGAGAATAATTGTAACTTCTTCTTGGGACCCATGAAAATTCAGTCAGGTTAATTAACTGTGATTTCCTTATCATAATAGATTGTAAAATCAATCCGGTGAATTGTACTAATTGTAAAACAATGTTGATATTAAAATTAGATTAAGAAAAAGAAGTTAATATCACTGTTGATTGCCATCATCGATTTATCAGAAACATTTTCTCTCATGATTAATTTAACCATCTCTCTCAAATCCCAACCTCCACGTGAAACCATATAATGCTCTTCTTGCACATGAAACCACATGAAACAATCACTACTGATTAAAGGTATGACCATATATTGCTCTTCTTTTACTCCCTCCCTCCCTCCAAAATTAAAAGTCCAAACTCATTTTTTCATATATTACGAATACACTCAATCAAATCTCAAGATCAATCCTTATTCACTATCGTGAAACTTGATTAATTGATTATGTCTAACCCAAAATAAAATAGTAAACTCTTAATCTGATATGAATGAAGTTTTTATTTTGGGTACTCTTTTTTTTCCATTTTGATTACTGACCTTTCAGTTTGTTGCTCAAAAGTCAACATGGATAAAACAACACTCACAGAATACTGATGCGGTGTCCATATAAAACAAAATTTATAAACGAAAAATAGACTTTTTTAATTTAATACATTATTAATTCTCATTTTTAGACTTTAATACAAAATAATCTGTTTATTAGAACTTAGTATCTTTTTCGTCACTAAATATCACCAGATTTCACTTTGAGTGATGAATTTTACACATTTTTCACATTTAGCAATAAAAATGAACTAAATCTAATAAACTGATTAATTTTTATTAAAGTCTAAAATGAAAAATTCATAATATATTAAAGTAAAAAAATAAAAAAAATATCTTATGTGCCATTGATGTGTAATAAATATAGTATATTACTGATTTAGTGCGTAAACAATGGTCCCGGTTCTAAAATGGTGCATAACCTTTAATTATTTCAATTCAGAATGAAGGGTAAACTAGGGTTCGTTGTATACTCTTTTGTTTTTTATTTGTTTGTACTGTTGCTACTGTTTGGTTCAGAGGATCAAGATTGTTTGTGTTCTTTTTTAATGTTTCTTTCAAATCGTTTAGTTGACGTCTTTAATGGTGGGTGCTAAAGGTACCTCATATATTACTCCATAATATCATAATTTTTTTCTAAAGGCCACTAGGTAATATAAATAATTTTTTTACACTCAAATTGGAAGAGCCACCATTTTCCCTCTCAAACCATTTTCTCTCAAACTGTTCTAATTCAAACTCTACGCAAACTTCTCATTCAAATCCTACACAAAATGGAAGGTGTTAACCAATTATTATGGTCACCATAACACTAATTAAAATATTTGAGGTAATTTTAACTCCACCTAAACATTTATTTTCAAAAAAATTTAAACCTACAAAAGCTTAACCCCGAAAATGAAGATTTACAGTGGTTTGGTATCGGGCCCCTGAGGAAGATGATTATTTTCGAGATGATCCTACCAGTGGGGACCTAAATACAAATTAGGCTCAATTCAATACCCGCCGAACAAGCCCACAAGTGCTTGGGACACTCCCAACCCGTCTTATTAATAACAAGGATTATTGCCGTCATTCATCACGCGGATGATTACAAATGTGTCAACAGTTATAATCACCTCCGTTGGTTACCCAAAATCGCGAAAAAGATATTCAGGGAATGACCACACGAGCTTATCTCAAGTCAAGGGAGTTCCTTTACTAATTCAACCACTATGTTCTTACACAACTATAAACACAGCCCACACCCCGGGTCAAAGGGGTTTAATTTCGAAAACCTTTAGAGAAACTAATAGAAATACAGTGACCTCTCCGTGGATGTAAGCAATTTTCCGAACCACGTATATTTGTGTGTTGTGTAATTGGCATATTTACATTCATTCTTCAATTGCTTTCCGATATCTTTTAATTGTGATTAATTTGCACTCACAATTGGTGTCGTCTGTGGGAATTGATTTTCTTTCCACGAAAACAATCTCTTCAAAGAGGTGTTATAATGTCTCACTAACCAAACAGTGCACCCTAACATGGAGATGTGCGAGCTAATTTGGCTCCACTGAGAGTCAGGTTGGACGTTCATCAAGATGGGAAGCCAAGGTTTCGACTATAGCAACAACATTCTAAGGAAATCCATGGGAAGCCTAGATCTACCCAGATCTCATGCCTAGTCGATGCCTACGAAAAAATGCTTCAGCAGCAAAAAGAAAAAACTCGCCTCCAACGACAACTAGAATAAATAAAGAGAGAACTCTGTCAGAACCATAAATTTCGTTCTCGGACTCCTAGTCCTTTGACGAGCAAGACTCGCAGCCAAGGAAGGAGCACCAGGCGCGATCAAGAACGTTCAGGGCATGGAAGTCATCAAGGCAGGTGCCACAGAGACAACGAACACCAAAAAGATGACATAAGGAGTTTGGTTTAAAGGGAAATGGACCAACACCCCACTCACCGAGGGGTCAGGTCAACAAAAGAGCTAGCCATGAGAGCTCTTATCACCCAAATGAAGTCCCCTTTCTCGAAAACCATCGAGGAGAAGGAACCCGCAAAGAAGTTTATAACTCTAGGTTCAAGGTCTACGATGGCAAGATTGATCCCATCGACCATGTTCAGCAGTTCAAGCAGGCTATGATTTATCGTATTTTCCCTTCCATCCTGGGTGACGTTGTCTAGAAGTGGTTTGAGATACTTCTTCATAGATCCATCAAGATCTTTAAGGTTCTCGCCAAATCCTTCACTGCTCGCTTCATCATTATCAACTCACATCCTAAGTGAATGGATTCACTGCTCAAAATGAAAAAAAAGCCACAGGAGTCTTTGCATGAATATGCCAAACGCTATTGGGAAGTGTTCAATGAGGTAGAAGATTACTCGGAGCAAATTATTGTGGCATCCTTCAAGATAAATCTACCCCCACATTAATGATGTACCAATACCTTACCAAGGAGGAAGTTAATAGTATTGATGATCTCATGTGACGTATTGAGAAATATGCCAAGGTGGAGGACGTGATCCTCACCAGTCAGGATGAGATTGGTCGTAATAAGGAAAACAAAGGGGGAGACAAGGAGAACAACCATATGAAAGGGAACAAGAAGCAGAATGGTGACAAGAATGGGGGCATAATAGATTATTACAAATCTTTTGAAGCCGTCAACACAGTTTTCAAGGAATCAATTTAAAAGATTCAGGCAAAGATCAAAGATTAACAGTTTCTCAAGTATCCAAAGAAGATGGGAGGGGATCCGACCAAGAGTAACACGCTTCGGTGGACGTTCTGCAAAGAAAATGGTCACGAGGCTGAGAATTGTAAGGTGCTCAAAGATCATTTGAAGGAGTTAGCCCAGGTTGGGAATTTAAATAAATACATTGAAAAGAAGACTGGACTGATCGTTACTAATGGTGACTAAAAATAAGGCAACATTCTGGATGATGAGATGGGATACGAGTTTGCGATCCTACATGGGTCATTCGACCTCAAGCAAATTAAAAGGAATGATGTTTGAATGGATCTTAACGAGGTCGCAACCGTAATGGAGGCCTTCCATATATATCCCTCCAAAATTTAGACTAAAAAGCACCGATGACCATAAGACGTTGACTATAACAAGCATATCATTTTCACAGAGGATGATTTGGTTAGGATAAAAACCCCACACCACGATGCGCTGGTAATCACCCTCAAAATTACGAACTAGGATATGGATAAGTTACATATGGAGCAAGGGATCTCTTCAAAGATGATGTACCTGGATCTCTTCCATGAGCTTAAGCTTAAGATGCCAGATCTTAGAGAGGTGATCGTCCCTATGTTCGCCTTTGCGAGAAAGATGACCATGCCCTTAGGAAAAGGGATCCTGCTAGTGAGGGCAGGGAATATTTCAAAACTAATAGAGTTTTTTATGGTGGATATTGACTTTACGTACCACGCTATTTTAGGTAGAGGGTGGATTCATGCTATGATAGTTGTCCTTTCTACTTACCACCAAAACCTCAAGTGTATCACAAATTGGGGCATAATAAAGATCAGAAGTGATCAAACTATTGCTCAAAAATGCTACATCATCATCATTCAACCCAAGAAGGAAAATGAGAAAGATAAAGAGGTTATTCAGAAGACAGCCTAAGACGGGGCTACTCAATCAAAATAGTAATTATGGCATGGCCGACTTGGGGTGGAGGAAACTAGGGTCCACCCCGTTGACAGGGTCATTGAAAACATATAGGAGGTTATCTTTGATGAAAGCCGACCGAAGAGGAAGTTTTTAAATAGAACAACACCGACTAACCTTTAAAGAGAGGAACTGATTACATTCTTGAAATGAATCTTGGACGTATTTATGTGGGAACCATATGACATACCGAGAGTTGATCATATAGTCGCCTGCCACCGTCTCCACGTGGATTCGACATTCAACCCGATCATACAAAAGTACCTCCGAACATCCCAAAAAAAGGTAATGATAGTATAAAAAGAAGTAGGGAAACTTTTAGAGGTAAGGTCCATCAGAGAAGTTCAATTTCCAAAGTGGCTCTCGAGCCCCGGCCTTGTTCGCAAGAGCATTAAGAGCTGGAGAGTTTTTATAGACTTCACCGAACTCAATAGATCTTTCCCCAAGGATAGTTTCCCCCCATCAAACATAGACCAGTTGGTCGATGCCACAACAGCCCATGAGTGGATAAGTTTCTTAGATGCTTACTCAGGGTACCACCAGATTCCTTTCTTCGGTCCCGACCAAGACAAGACTTCATTCATAATGCCATTAGGTATGTATTATTACAAGGTCATGCCATTTAGTCTCAAGAATGCAAGAGCTACATAGCAGAGGCTAGTCATAAAGATGTTCAAACACCATATGGGAGAGACCATGGAGGTGTATATTGATGACATGGTCATTAAAAGCAGAGATAAGAGTGACCATCTCCAAGGCATGCCTAACACCTTTGAAATACTTATGCGCTACCGAATGAAACTCAACGCCAACAAATGTTCATTCGGGGTCCAGTCAGGAAAGTTATTAGGTTACATGGTCATCAAGAGGTAAATTGAGGCAAATTCATATTAGATAGAGGCAGTCAATAGGGTCCATTCGCCAAAACCTTTACGCAAGGTCCAAAATCTCATTGGGATGCTCACAATGCTCAACCGTTTTATTTCAAAGTTGTCTCAACGCTGTTGACCATTCTTCCAATTACTCAAGAAGGAGAAAACTCTCACATAAAATGACGAGTCCTCTAAGGACCTCGAGAAAATTAAGTCCTACTCAACCAAACCTCCGTTGTTGGCAATACCCGATTGGGGGGGTTCCCTTCTACCTTTACCTTATAGTATCAAGTCATGCAATCAGTTCAGCCTTCATATACAAGATCAAGTGAAGTCGTTTCCTATTTACTATGCCAGAAAAATGCTCCTGGGCGCCGAGCAACGATACTTTCATTTGGAAAAACTGGTTTTCACATTGATGATCACTTTACGAAAGTTGAAGCCATATTTTGAGGGCCACTCTATTACTGTAATTACTTCTTTCCCCTTAAAGCTATCCATTGCAAATATGACCTTTCAGGATAGATGTCCAAATGGTCGGTTGAGTCTGGGAGGTCTTACATTCACTTTCAACTAAGGACAAAAATCAAAGGGCATGTCCTGGCCGATTTTATTAAAGAATTCACTAGATATAGACCCACCGACCAACAGTTGGTCAATAAACTAGAAATGGACGAGCAGGTCCAGAATGGAATTTTGATGTTACATGTTAATAGTGACTCCAATTCAAAAGGGGCAAGAGTGGGAATTATCCTCGTAACTCCACAGGACGAGATGATCGAGCATGGGATCAGATTAGGATTTAAAGCCTCCAATAATGAGGTCGAATACGAGGCGCTTATAGCTGGTATGCGCAAGGCCCACTTGCTAGGAAATATGGCTCAATATTTATTACGACTCCAAACTGGTGTCCAATTAGGTCAGTTGGTTTTTCAACCCAAATGATGAAATAATGGCGGCCTACCTCGCAGACATGCTCGAGATGGTTATAAATTTGAGGAAGTCCACATTTAATAGTTCCCCCGGGGCACAACAGTCATACCGACACCTTAGCAGTCCTAAGCTCAGTATTGGACTCAGATCTCAAGAGAATAACTGAAGTGAAATTACTCGCCAGGACCAGTATTGACAAAATAGTGAGCATCGAGCACATCTTCTCCATCGGCAAGGGTTCGAGTTAGATGAACCAGATCATATCATACTTACAAAGTGAGGGATCACACAAGGGACTCGTTAGAACGAGGCCTTAGTATATTTCATAAGATTATCTATATAGATTAATTTTCTAGTATAATGATTACATCTATGAGAGAACATTAAGAACTACACAGATCTCTCGTATGAAGCTCACTTCGCACAAAAGCTCAATATAAGAAATAGAGTTAACTCATACAAAGCTCACATCGTACGAGAGACAAGTGCTAGACGTTGACTTTCTTCATAGGATATCTTTTACGATTCCACATCATAAATGGGCGTCGTCTTATTTAGATAATAAGGTGAATCGTTTGAATGACATTACACCAAAAAGGCCAAATTGACACCCTTCAACTGACCACCCTTGTCACGGTAAATGACCGTGACAACATTAGAAAGTTGTCACGGTTAAAAACATTAGAAAGTTGTCACAAAAATCTGATTTAAGAGTATATTGGGAAAATGGGTTTTATTGGCACATGGGGAATTAGTTGGTTTATTTGTTTGGCTTTGGTCTTTTTTATGGTTTTGGCTTTGTTTTTAGCAGGTGGCAAAATCGGAAGATGAGTTTCGGATGAAAATGGCTTGGTAAAGGTAAATGGGAAATGGGTCTTGCCTTTAGCTTGGATGGCGGTTGGATTGAAATGGGTATTTGGGTTTTTGAATTGGGTTATGAAATAACTGGTTTGAACATGGAAATGAGTTTGGGTTCTTAGGTATGGGGTGCATTGAACTGGCCGGAGTTGGAAGACGGGTAGGGGCGGTCGGATTTTGGTTAAGGGGGCGGGAGCTCGTCGGCAGCAGTGGAACGCCGCCGGCTGGAGATGGCTGGGGAGAGAGAGGTGCGCCGGTTGCAGTGGTGGGTCGTAGAAAGAGAGAGAGAGGGCGGAGGTGGGAGACGGGTCTGGGTACGCCGGAGATGGATCTCGACCGGATGTGGGCTGGACTGTAGGTTGGAGACGCCGGGTTCAGGCGGGTTTTCAGGCGAGGACGAGGGGGTATGGGTTAGAGAGAGAAGAGGGGCTGCGATCGGTGAGGGAAAAGGGTTGCGCCGGCGACGAGGGTTTCACCGGAGATGGGATGTGGATGGAGGTTCGGTAGGGTGAGGTCGGAGGGGTGAGAGATAAGGGTGAGTTGGGTTGTGTTGGTATGGAATTTGGAGAGAGAAGATGGTTTTAGTTTTGATGTTAGCAATGGTGGAGGAGAGAGGAGAGAGAATGTGGGGAGAGGTTGAAGAAGATGAACAGTAAAAAGGGGGAATTGGTTTTGTGTGTGGTGTAGTGTATGGTAAGTGTGTGAGGGTATAGAAATGCAGGGGTGTGAGTGAGTCTTTGTGTGTGTGTTTCATTTGAATCATTAAAAATAACACTACTAATAAAAAATGAAATAAAATGACTCAAACTAACTAAGAAAATAAAACACAAGAAATAAAATAAAAATAAAAATCTAACTAGCAATATTAAAACATAAGAAAATAAAATTCTAAGCTATTAAAAACTAAAATAATAAAACAAAAGAAATAAAAAAAATGAAAAATTGTAATAAAATATGAAAACAAAAATCCTAAAATATAAAATCGAATAAACTAAAAATAAAATCCTAAAACTAATTCTAATAAAATAAGACTACACTAAAAACTAATAAAATAAAATTACACTAATAGAATAAAAATAGAAAATAAAATCTAGAAAATACTAAATAAATTTAAGATAAATCCTAAAAATAAAAATGACTCAAACTAAAAATCTAAAAAAAATAATAAAAAGGGACAAATTAGACACACACGAGATTCGGTGTAGGCTTAGGGTAGGTTTAGGGTAGGTTAGGGTTACGGAATAAGGTAATTAACTCCATAAAACACATAATTGTCTTGAAATACGCGTTTGAACACTGCAACGTGTAATTAAGCCTGCATAATTAACATTTAAGCACATAAGATCCAAATTACCGAGAATTAGCAACAAAAGTACGTCTATTCGGGGTATAAAATCTACAGTTTTGGGTGCTTATCACCCTTCATTAAGAGATAGTTATTGAGATTCGAAGTAACTTTAATTGTACATCTTTAATAAAATCAATTGTATACTTTAATTGTATAGATTTAATGATGATATATTTGTAAGACGTGATGAAATGAATTAATTGAGTAAATGAATTAGAAGGAGTACGGGATACACATTTGTTGGTTTGTTGTTGCTTTTGCTGTTGTTATTGGATGATAGTGGACCGATGTTGGGTTAGTTAATTTTGGAAGTGGCATGACCACTGGATTATTGTCCAAATGGAGGGGGGGGGGGGGGGGGGGCTTCAACTTTTTCTAAAATTACTTTGTGTCACGAACAATATATTATTAGTTCATATATATAGTATGTTTCACTTATGATAAGTAAATGAAACATACATCAAATTATATATAGTGCGCATAGATACTAGCCTTCTAGTTCTTATGCATACACATTCAATAACCCTTATACCCATTCGAGAGTGATTACCCCTGTAATGAGATCTCTCGAATTTTCCCGTTTAGACAGTTTGGGACTGCATAATTTCTATATAATAATATTCTTAGTTGCTTAAACTTGTTACTTTTGGAGGAAGTTCCGCAGTCGTATCCTAATGTTCTCTTGGTATTTACTAGATTGGCAAGTGCGAGTCTTATTTCAATTGATAAATTGCAATAACACTCACACTTGAGAATCTACGTCGTGTACTTGGAGAACTGTGGGGATATGCTACCTAATTTTTCTCAAATCGTAACAATGTGCATGAGTTGTTAAGTATATTACTGAAATATGCGGTCTTGAATGAGATAGGACCACTCACCCTTTAGAGGAGATGGAGGAAATAGGAATTAATATTATAAATTGAATATGAATTTGAAATTTAAAAATCAAATATAAATAAGACATAATTAAATGAAACATACTGTAAATCTAAGTTTGGTTTATACTAATCCACGAATATACGCTTCTTACCTTTAATAGATAATTGTTTGTAGTAGCTGTGATGGGATATCCTAAATACAAAGAGTGGATGGGTGGGACAAATAGATTGGGGAATGTGTTTCCCAAAGGTGCTAATAAATTTGTGAAATACGCAAAGAGATGTCATAATGATGAAGAGTTTCCGTGTACGTGTGCTAGGTGTGAGAATGGTAAGGTGTTTGAGTGGAAAACAGTTAAACTACATTTGTTAAGATGGGATATGCAAGATAATTATCGATTTTGGAGTTTTCACGGGGAGTTGAAAGTTCCTTTTGTCCCCGAGCAACCTTCACAACAACCTTCAACAAGTAGGAAAGATGTAGAAAAGGATAACGTAGATCATAATATGTTAGAGGATTTAGTTGATGATGCATACGGAGTTCATGAAGTGGAAGAGACTGAGGTCACTGATAATGTACAAGGTTTAGTGCTCATTAAGATATCCGGATAAATCTTGACGATGACTACCAAAGTTTAAAATTTAAGGCGACCCAGCCGTTATACTCTGGTTGTGAGAAAGATCAAACAACTTTACATGCCATGGTTAGTTTACTTAGTTTGAAGACCCAATACGGTTTGTCCGAAAATAGCGTGACAGGAATTTTGAATTGGGTGAAGGGCTTGCTACCCAAGGAGAATACGCTTCCAAATAGCTATCCTGTTATGAAGAACAGTTTGAAACGTTTGAGAATAAAGTATAGATCGATTCATTCTTATGTGTATGACTTCATACTATACCGAAAGGAGTATGAAAATCTCGATCGGTGTCCGGTATGCGATGAACCTAGATATGTCCAATCTACTGACAAGGAAGGCACAAGCTTAAAAGTGCCTCAAAAAGTGTTGAAATATTTTCCCGCTGGGCCTAGATTAAAGTGGTTTTTCAAAGTACCATGGATATCGGAGGCAATGACTTGGCATGCTAGGGAAGAGGTACGGGATAATCTCATGCGTCATCCTATTGATTCTACAACTTGGAGGAGGATGAGTTATGAGTATCCCAATTTTTCTCGAGAATAGGGTAACATTCGTTTGGCTATATCAACTTATGGTTTCAATCCATTTGGAAATTTAAGAACCAATCAGAGTGTATGGCCAGTGATCCTAGACCTACTCAACGTCCCTCCTTCACAGTGTATGAGACCTGAATTTTTGATGCTGTCTTTGTTGATACTCGGGATAAAGGCACCAAGTGATGACATCGATGTCTACCTACACTGAAAGCTATGTTGATGTGGGCAATTCATGATTTTCCCGCTTATGGGATATTATCTGGTTGTGTAGTACATGGTTATTTGGGGTGTCCTATTTGTGGAGAGGAGACTGAATCTCTTCATCTCCATGCTAGATAAAAAATGTATACCATTGCCATAGGAGGTTTCTACCCCCTGCTCATTAATTCAGATTTGAGAAAGGTTAAAAAAATTTATCGAGTAGGTTGAACATAGGGTACCACCGAGAAAACTTTCAAATTCAGAAACTGAAAGTAAATCTTCTGATTGTGGCCCTAATATGCCAGGTAAGAATCCTAAATTTAAGAATGTCAATCATAATAAGACCCCAACTGGGAATGAAATTGAGACAAGAAAGTCATGGTCTAGGAGGTCAATTTTATTTGACTTGCCTTATTGGAAAAATAATCCGGTGCACCATGTATTGGATGTGATGAGTGTAGAGAAGAACAACGTTGAACATATTGTGGGCACATGCCTTGGGGGGAGTCATTCGAAGGATGGAGAAAATTCACTAAAATACATTAAATCGTTGTAACTTAAGCCATAACTATAAAGACGAATAAACATGTGATAATTGATTAACTTCGCAAATTTCTAATTTAGCACGCTTATTTAATTTCAGTCCCTAATCATGCATCTAAAGAGCAAGTGTCAACCCATAAACAAATAAAACAAGAGACACAAAGTTAAGGAAAAATCCCCGAAGGGCAAAACCTTTTATTTCTAGAACTTTAAAGAATTTACAAGACCATTGACTTACATACAACCTGATAATCGCCCACAAGTGTAACGCATGGTATCTTCGTCAAACCTTTCAAAGCAACGGATATAAACACTTTCGGCTGGAATCTCCCGCAGGAACTCCAGGTGGTCAGCAATGAAGAAGAGAGACGGCTTCTCCCCAAGGGTTGAACAAATACAAGGATGTGTTCTTGGGTTATAAAAAGATTCACAAAGGACTGGCAAAGTTGTGTGAATCAAAACATGAGTCTTGGGACTCAACAAAGGTGAAGACTTAGAGTATTTAGGACTCTGAAAATCGTCTAGAAAAGTCTTGGAAAACAACTCCCCGAAGTTGGTTTAAATAAAGAAATCTGGCCCTAAAAAATCTCAAGAAAATCTGCTCGATTTTATCCCAGGCGGACCGGTCTGGTATGGATGCGGATTGGTCCGGGGTAGGATCGGTTCCTTTTTTAAAAGATCTTCTTTGGTTTTCTATCAGTCCGTGGTATACTGGTTTGATGCAACGCGGATCGGTCTGGGTAGAGGACAGATCGATCTGGGGGCGGACCGATTCTTTTTCCAAACAGGCAGATTGGTCCGTGGCGGATCGGTTCCTTTTTAAAACAGGCGGATCGGTCCGGATTACAAAAAATCTTATTCATTTCTTCTTTGATATTCGGATCCGTTGATGAAGATACGATCTTGAATTTCTTCAATGATGTAACGGCGAACGACATACAAATTGATAATGGACAAAAATGTCCTTACAAATCTCCCCCTATGTCTATGCCGGTACATATATAAAAACAAACATCCGAACTATCAAATATCAAAATGCCTATACAAATCTACCCTTCCATGAACCCAAAACTGGAACTATTCAAATGAATAAGACTTCATCGTTTGCTCTTCGAATCTTCAGGAATCTCAACGCTTTTCTCATCAGAGTGTGCAATTCAGAGATCATCAAAGAAGTACCTACACACATGAGACAAAGAAAATACCACGTGACATATCGAGTTTGAAATGAGATAAACATAGATACCGATTTATGATAAAAACATAAGTTAAATCTCAAAAACTCCCCAAAAATTCAAACTCTCCCATAATATGATAATTCTTTCTCCCCCTTTTTATGATGACCCCAAATAGACAAATGAGAAAAATAAATCAAACACGCAAAGCCAGGGTGTCACAGTATACAAAACAAGGGATCAATCAATATGGTAAATGTTCTCTTGCAAGGAGATGCTAAAAGAACAAATGCACAAACTATTTTTGATTTTTCAATTTTTCATACAAAAATAAGATATATTTGAAAAAAAATATGCTACAAAAATCACACCATGGATTTAGACTCAAACAACCAAGTCATGGAAATGGAATGAATGGGTGTGAACACATTCGATAGGTAAATCAACTCAATCAATCTTATGTGCACGATGCATATGTGTACTCCTAACGAATGAATATCAAAAGTATCCTTAGGTGTAAAAGTTTGTTGAAATTAGATGACATCAACTTATGCAAATCAACAAATCAAAGTCAAACCGATTTCCACCCCAATAACGTCCAAAACTATGTGGCATATTTTCAAGCATTTCAAGGACGTGCAAACCCGTTTTAAATTCTCCAACCAGACTCCCTCGTGCATATTTTCTTTTAGAGGTATATAAACTAAATTCTCAAACTTTAGAGAATTGGTGCAACAACCTAAATGGCCCCTTTTTGGCATGAATATCTTTTTATTGCCGTTCAATTTTTTTTTGAGCTCTTTTAACCTCTTTGGACCTCAGATAATAAAATACCTCCATTTTTTAGGTCCAATTTAACGGTGGCTTAGTATTCGGAAAGGCAAAATGAACCTTTCGCAGCCCTTCCCCGTTTTCAAACAAAACACACAAACTCACAAAACGGTTTTTATATGCACAATTTCCTTATCAAAATTTATCACGCTTGGTTCGTTTTAAGGACAGGATTGAAGTGAAAACACCCAACCAACGTGTGATAAGACAAGCACAATAATCAAACTAATCCGTACATGTGTGCAATAAAGGAAACATGAGTCAAACATGTAGGAAGTAACACTTTATTACATCTTAATGACTCCAAACATTATAAAGTACATGGATGAATTGACTTATTATCTCAAAACACTATCTAATAGTCACACAAAAATAATGGAATGATGTTGTGACTCGGTCACCCTAAGTGTCCATCCATAAATGGTGCTAACAAAATACAAAAATCTTTTTGGATTTTCTCAAAATTTTATCAAAATAAAATCTTTTTGTATTTTTTCAAAATTTTTCTTAAAAAAAATAAAACATACAAAAATGATACATACTAGAAATAGGCAAACAATGTCATCATGAAAACATCCTATGCTGGTAAACAAGTCAAACATCAATCATTAGGTGCGGAGGGGTTTTCCAAAGGTGGTGACAACTTATGAAAAACCTCCATCAATTCTTGTGAAGTTTTGACTAAAAACTTTACTTGCTCACCTAAATGTGCAAACTCTCTCATGTAGTCTATGGGAGCATGTAAAGTATCATGTGTGGGTGCATGTGTGTCAGAAACATGTGTAGAAGCAAAACGTGACACATAACCCAACTTAAAGCAAAATTCCCTAAGGTGTCCTATCCTCTTGCAATGTGAGCAGACATAAATAGGCCTAGGAACACCTCTCCCAAAAACTCTAGGACGCACTCTCAATGGGACGCCTAGGTGGGTTAGGGTGAGACTCACGTGAATCAAACACTAAAGTGGGAACCGGCTCGGGGGCTAATTGGGAAGTAGAAGCATCGTCATGACTTATTCCTAACTTCTCACCTTTACCCTTATGAACCACCTTTTCAACCTTCTTAGGTGCGTCCACAAAATTGAGTTTGACCTCCCTGGCACGTTCGAGATCACTCTCGAGTTGGGATACACGTGTCGTCAGACTAGACAATATGTCGGTTAAATTACACTTCTCCTTTCTCAAAACCTCATTCTCTTTCTCCAAATCCAAAACCCGACGACCTAAATTCCTATTATACTTCTTTGTTTTCAAGGTCTCGGTGTACAAATCTCTAAAAGCTTTTTGGAGCTCACTTTCATTTCCACTGTCACTTTCACTTTCTCCCTCACTTGAAGAACACAAATCACCATCATCGCTCTCGTGTGCAATCTTGTGAGACAAAGTGGGTGTGCTCACATGACTAGAAAAGGCGATAACCATCCCATTTCTCAAACCTTTATCAGACTCATCTCCCTCATCACCCTCATCACCCTCACTATCACTAAGAGTGGCGGGCATAACAGTCTCTTTGATCTTTCTCCTTATCCTAGTAGGACACTCTCTAGCTATGTGCCCTTTCCCTTCACACTCAAAGCACCTGATCTCATCTTCCTTATCACTATCTTTGACATCCTCTTGATTTTTATTTGACTCAAAATATCTCTTTTTATTGGAAGAATTTTCTTTATTCATTTTGAGAAACTTTTTAAAAAAATTCGCAAACAAGGCCATTTCTTTAAAATCAAAATCTTCCTCAGAGTTGGACTCACAAACTTTTTCTTTCTTTTTATTAAAATGAGTCTTTACAGCAATGCCATTATCGTTAGCCTTAATGGTTTTGGGAAACATGTCCATCTCATAGGTTTGAAGATCTCCTACAAGTTCTTCCAACTTAAGTGATTTCAAATTTCCCAAAGAGTTCAAAACAGTGACTTTAGGAATAAAGCATTTTGGAAGAGATCTCAAAATCTTTTTAACGACACACATGTTATCAATCACCTCACCCAAATTAAAACAAGTGTTAACAATGTCCGACAAACGTGCATAAAACTCATTAAAGCATTCAGACTCAGACATGGTAATAGTCTCAAATTGGGTGGCCAGATTTTGAGTCTTTGACCGCGTTCGTACCCTCAAGTGTCAATTTCAAAACATACCAGGCCTCTTTAGATGTGGTGCACGTCATAATTCGGCGAAACTCATCCGGAGTGACAGCTCCAAAAATAGTACTCAGACCACATGAATTAAAATTGGACAATTTATAATCATCTTCAGTCCAGGCTGATAGGGGTTTTAAAGTGGTGATGTTATTAACAGTGACCGTGGGAGGAGTACAACCATTCTCGCAAAGCAACCAAACACGCTCGTCAATAGATTTTAAAATTGATTTCATACGAGCTTGCTAGTAGGCATAATTAGACCTGTCAAAAATAGGCATCTGATTATATAAGTGCTCCATGGAAAAAAATGCGAATTTTCACAAAACTGATTTTAAAAAAAAATCAATATCACACGATTTTACGAAAAATAGGAATACGCGATAAATTACCGTAACCTGCTCTGATACAAATTTGTAAAGACGAATAAACGTGTGATAATTGATTAACTTCGCAAATTTCTAATTTAGCACGCTTATTTAATTTCAGTCCCTAATCATGCATCTAAAGAGCAAGTGTCAACCCATAAATAAATAAAATAAGAGACACAAAGTTAAGGAAAAATCACCGAAGGGCAAAACCTTTTATTTCTAGAACTTTAAAGAATTTACAAGACCATTGACTTACATACAACCTGATAATCGCCCACAAGTCTAACGCATGGTGTCTTCGTCAAACCTTCAAAGCAACGGATAGAAACACTGTCGGCTGGAATCTCCCACAGGAACTCCAGGTGGTCAGCAATGAAGAAGAGAGACAGCTTCTCCCCAAGGGTTGAACAAATACAAGGATGTGTTCTTGGGTTATAAAAAGATTCATAAAGGACTGGAAAAGTTGTGTGAATCAAAACATGAGTCTTGGGACTCAACAAAGGTGAAGACTTAGAGTATTTAGGACTCTGAAAATCGTCTTGAAAAGTCTTGGAAAACAACTCCCCGAAGTTGGTTTAAATAAGAAAATCTGGCACTAAAAAATCTCAAGAAAATCTGCTCGATTTTATCCCAGGCGGTCCGGTCCGGTATGGATGCGGATCGGTCCGGGGTCGGGCCGGTTCCTGTTTGAAAAGAGATTCTTCGGTTTGCTATCAGTCTGTGGTATACTGGTTTGATGCAATGCGGATCGGTCCGGGTAGAGGATGGATCGGTCTGGGGGCGGACCGGTTCTTTTTCCAAACAAGTTGATTTTTCCGTGGTAGACCGATTCCTTTTTAAAACAGGCGGACCGGTTCGGCTGACAAAAAATCTGATTCCTTTCTTCTTTGATATTCGGATTCGTTGATAAAGATACGATCTTGAATTTCTTCAACGATGTAATGGCGAACGACATACAAATTGATAATGGACAAAAAATGTCCTTACAATAACTATGGTTAAAAGAAGATAGTAGGGGAAGGACAATAATTCCCCCTGGTGCGTTTACTTTGACGAGTAGGGAAAGGAAGGTTCTTTTAGACACAATATATAATTTGAAGGTTCCGTCTAATTTTTCATCCAACTTGCAAAGGATTGTGGATTATGTTATCCATGATTTACATAAGTGTAAGTGATTACGAGTGAAAAGTAACGCGTGTTAAACGCTGATAGTTGTTTTTTATTCACCGTCTTGATACAAAAACCAAAACTTATGACTACACCCAACACGTGAGTATAGAGGTTAAGTCCGGGTATCGAAAATCCACAAAGACGAGTTGTTAGAATTTATAGGGTTTAATATTCCTAAAATAAAAGTGTAAAAGATAATTTGTTAACTAAAAAGAAATAAAAGATAAACTAGGCATGAGTGTATTTAAACTAAAATTAACAAAGCGACTAAAAACTATAGGTTGCGTCGAATACCCCTCACCCGAGTTAATTAGTATAAAATGGTTACATGGGTTAACGAATTATTAAGATCGCGTCTCATTTCGTCAATTAATTAAATTAAGAGTTGTCACACCCCTAAATTCTCATAAATGACTAATATGATTTTGGCATCAACAAATACCCTGAAAATTACGCATTCAAGGTCGTAAGTACGGAGCATACATGATATACGCCGTTAAATTTCCTAGGCATAATAACTAGGACAACACGCTCAAAATAAATACGTAAACACCATCACCAAAGCAAAGCAACCAAACAACCCAAAGTAAGTTCAATTCGACACAACCTAATTTAAATTAGCCGCTAAACATATTAAATGACATTAAATAAATTAACTAATTAATTAAAGCACACTAATTAAATTAACACTACAAATTAATTTAACTAGGCAAGAAATAAATGAGCATGGAAAATAAAGCAAATACAACTTAAAGGAGACAATGAATAGTACCACTTACATTAATGGTGGTAAATGAGGAGAGAGGTTATCTCCAACAAAAAATCCCCAAATATACCAAACCCTAGGTTCTAAGAGAGAAGAGAACTAAAAATCTAATCTCCTACATAAATAAACAAGGGTTGCTATTTATACCAAGTTGGAATAAAGAAAGAAAAGAAAAAGAAAAAGAAAAGAAAAAGGGTTTAAGTTACAAATTAATCAACAAAAGAAAAAGAAAAAAAAAGAAAATAAAAAAGGAATAGTAAATAGTGGCAGTAAAAAGGGTCGGCCAAAAACAGAGTCCCGGTCGAACGGGGCCAAATCTCGATCGACCGCGAAAATAAGGGGAGACACACTGTCTCGGATTTAGGCATAAAATTGGAACACCGGTCGACCTACGGCATTTTCTCGGTCGACCGAGCTTGATAGTTGCAGTCCACAAAATTTCCTCACAGTCCAAGCTTGAGACCTGCCATGGTAACCCAAGACCCAACAAATCCGAGACCGTATATGTGCGATGTAAGTGTGGCCAAAACAAAGGACGAAAGCTCCATTCAAGCCTAGACCAAGAAAAAGTGACCCAAAACCTCCATACCCATGGAGTTGCAAACCAAAACCAAAACCTCCAACAATGGTGATCCAAGACCCATTTCGTGAAATTGGAGAAAAATCAACGATCTAAATACGCGTGTGGTCTAATATCCTGTCCCAATTTTAGACCAAAGTCATCAATTTGGGACGAACCCAAAACTCGAGCCTAGGGCCAAATCGCCATTTCTTTTGCTACAAAAAAACATGTTAGGGACATAGATGGAATTATATGAATTGTTAGTAAAGAAGAAAAGGGAGACAAGGGTAATTATTTGAATTGTTATTTGTTTCTTATATTTCTTCCCCGATTAAAGGTCCGTGTTTCCTTCGTTCGAACTCCGATTCGCGCACCGTTCATGACCACACGAAGTTTAGCCCTAGGGATACAACTTCCGTGACTGCTTCGGGCAAAAATCCCAAAGTGTGAAATTATGAAAATGCCCCTGAACGTGCGAATCACGACGGAACTTTATCGAAACACGCCCAAAATTCATAATAAGCACTTTAACACCTATAAAAGGTCAATTATACCTCAAATAACATTTTAGCATATAAAACGGAGGTTGTCAGATTAACGAGCATAATTATTGGCATTAAAGTACCCGAGGGGACTAAAATGCATAAGTTTCAAGGGTATATATATGCAATATTCGATACGAATCACACTGTAACAACCCTCGCTTTTGAGAATTGATTTTATATTAATTTACAATGTGAAGTAATTATATAAAATGCCGGATTATGGAGTAAATATTAATTGAAGGAGATAAAAGTTAATATTTACTAAATTGTTGCATATTTACTGTATGTGTATGTAAATATCCCCATGTTGAGTTTTATAGTGCCATAAGATTTAAATGACAATTATGGTTGAAGTGAAACCGGAACTTGAAATGAGTTATAGAATTTCCAAATGATAATTTGGAGGACGTAGTTAGTTTCAGAATATGCGAGATAGTCAAAATGAGTGTATCAATGTATTTTTATGTTTTGGCCACTTTTGACTGGTTTTAACTTAAATGTGTAGTTGCGAATCATTTTAATGTGGCACTAACCACTTAAATTGAGAATTTAGACTAAAGGCACGATTTATGTCTTGTTAAGTCATTTTATTTCTCTTAAGTGTATATCCTAACCTAGAGAGAAAGAGGGAAGAAGAGAACTTTGGAGAGAAAGAGAGAGTTGGAGATTCAAGGTTGGATATTGTTGCTACTACAAGAAAATCTGAGATTCCTACACCAAGGCAAGATTTTTACTTGCTATTATGTGGTTTAAGACAAATATTTGGTATTGATAGTTGTGTAATAATTATGGTTTACCAAAGTTAGGGTTTTATTTGGGGTTTATGGGTTTTAAATCCTTGGCGGTTGATTTGGATGATCATTGATGTTTATGGTAGTAGTTAGATGTATTTATGATGTATGGGTGACAATAAATGACCCTGGTTTGAATGAATTTAAGTAGGGAAATTTAGGAGTCCAAGACTCTATAGCCAAACTTGGCAAATTCGCAGGGGTGAATCGATTCGGCTAGGCCGAATCGATTCGCATAGGGACAGTTTCCAGGTCTGTTTGGACGGAATCGATTTGGACTGTCCGAATCGATTCGGCATTTATGCAGAAACCCAGATTTCCTAACTAAATCGATTCGGATGGTCTGAATCGATTCACTTTTCTGACCGAATCGATTCGGTCAGGCCGAATCGATTCGAAAATCCTGCATTTTTGAGTTGTTTTTCTTTTTCAGTTTCAAACCCTTTCCCTTAGGCTTAGGACTTAGGGACCTTTTTATATGAAGTAAACTTAGCATCCTAGGGTCTTAGATGAGTTGGGGGACTACCCTAGATTAGAATTGGTTTATATGGGGTTTATTCCGAGGGTGCGTAAAGTGATGTTCAATTATTACTTTCCTTTTATAAATTAGTAGGAGTCTAGGGGATTGTAAGGTCATGTTTGAAGACTTTAGAGGCTCAATCGAAGTACGATAGTCTTTGTGGATTATTATAACCCTAAAAATGTTTGAAGAATATATTTGGAGTTTACTTATTCATTGACGTTATATGATGACGTGAACTACGTCTAACTCCGGATAACTATAATGCATTCGATAAAATGGAAATGGAATTGGAAACGAATAGAGTAAATGATAATTTACTTAATCAAGATTAATGTAAATGATAATTTGTTTAAACATACCCTCTCTAAATGCCATCATAAGAAAGTTCGCGCGTAAGGTGAAGCCCCCTAGCTAGTGAATGCAGGGTGGATATAGTCCTAGACCATATGAGCATTTGTTATATATTTTCTGCGATGGGTAGGTAATTTCGGGTGTGGTTATGACTACCCCGCAGGCATATGGCCGCTTCCCGACGTCTTGCATTGTAGGTGCCCAGGTGTCATAATTAATAGGCCCTGGAAGATGATGGTCATTTAGGGGCGCGCACAGTGGGGAAACCCGGACGGGCGGTCTTAGAATCATTATATATATATATATATATTATTATAACTATTCTTAATCAAGTGGGACTTGATGGTTATAAATGCCATAAAGAACATAATGAAATGCCATAAAGAGCATATAATTGGGATAAATGCCACAAAGAGCATATGATTGCAATTATGTTTCCTGATAAGGAACGAAAATGATGAAATGTAATAATGAGACTAATGGAGATTTTAGTTAATGCTACTCAGTTGTATTCTTTTACATAACTGAATTAAATTTATGATCATCTAAACTTCTTTAGTTCATGCTTTAAATCTGTGTAGATATATTCTCATATTTATCCATTATGACTGCCTATTCATAACTGTCATACTATTCATTCATCTGGTGATCACATAAAATCGGGCCCTGACCCGTTCATATTTCTTGTTGTGCATGAATCTTGTGTCCGCTCAGGTGCTCCGCCGTAAGGGCGCCCGTACTAACTTTCCCATTCCGATGACTTTTGACGAGCCGTGACATTTTGAGGATATCACGGGATACCTTGTTTAGACACCCTCATTTTTTGTTCTCTAGTTACGATCGGATCTTTTATTCGGGCTTGTGGCCCTAACTTTTGTAACTGTCTAATGGAAGTAATATGTAACTTAATGAACATGCATTATTTGTTATGTATCTGTGGACCGACAGCATATTCGGTCCCTTTATTGTATACTTGATGTTATTGTAATATAAGTTTTCTTGGATTTCCACTTTCTTCTCAAATTGGGGTGTTTAAATGTTTTCTTTAAATTATAAAACGAAATTTTTGGCAACCCGTTTTTTCTAAAATATAGAGTGGTTATCCCATATACTTATTGTATTGTTGTGATGCTAAGAATTATTCCATCCATGATTCTTGTTATATTGGAGTATCGAGCTGGCCACCCCTTATTTTGGTGAGCGGGTTGTCACCCCCTCCTAACTTAGACATTGCTAGTCCCTAGTAATGAAATTCAACACAAGAAGATCTATAAGAAATCACAACATGTATATATGCATCGAAATATAAATGTCACTTTCGTAGAGAACACGATTGCATTTAGCATATGCAATAAACTGTTAAACCCCTAGGTTACCTTAGTGGACGAGCGTTGTCTCGTGAGAGTTTTCAGGGATGAACCCACAAACATCATATGTTTCCTAAAAATATGCCCAACACAACATGCGATAAGTCCAAAAATACGAAAAAGATTTCATACACATTATTAGCACAGTGAATGAATTCACACAAAAGTCAATTTCATTAAACATTATAGAATGCACCTCATAGAATTGAAACCTTAAAATGTAGGAGGGGAGTGAGCACACACAAAATATGATTTGGAAAAAACTTATATAAACTGGATAAACGTTAAAGCAAGCATATATTCAATCCTCACGGGCATTACACTCATCAAGCGAATTCACTCGAAACAGGGAGTTAACACACGAAATATGTGGGCATAAAGAGTAAATGTAAATGGTAACTAGGCTGCACACATGTCATAAATGAAGAACACTATATGGGAAATTAAATTTTAGATTACACCATTATATCCAAAAAGATTATACTTTTAATTCAATAATAATCCTATAATTTTCTAGAACACTTTTTGGGGAAACATTTAATAGTTATTTAGTATAATTGAGGAGAAATTTTAGAGGAACTTATTTTACAATTCTTCTCATATTATTTTTACTTTTTGCATATTCCTGCATTGAGACAACATAATTCCACCCCCATCTTTCATGTGTAAATAATAACTTTTACCTAAATATATTTTACAAATTATAACATTAGTTAGAAAGACTTGGGTATTATTTTTATATTGATCACTTCTATAAAAAATGGTAATTGTGAGTACAAATTGATCACAATAAAAAGGATTCCAGAAAGTAATAATGAAAATGAGATACCAATCATACAACACAAGAATATACGTGGTTCGATAAACTGCCTACATGAATGGAAAGAACACTGTATTTTATTAAGTTCTCAAAGTTTCTAAATTACATTTCCTTTGACCATAAGGCGTGGGGTGTATTTATAGTGGTGTGAAACTAGAGTGGTTGAGTTATTTAAGGAACTTTCCCAACTTGTTATTGACTCGTGTTGTTATTCCTGTATATCTCGTTCGAGATTATAGGTAACCAACTTGAGCTGCGAAGTTTCATAAATGCTTACTCTGGTTATAACCAGATGAAGATAAAGCCTAAAGATAGGGAAAACACTTCCTTTATTACTCCCCGAGAAACTTATTGCTAAAATGTTATGCCATTTGGTGTCAAAAATACAGGTGCTACTTACCAGAGATTGGTGAATAAAGTCTTTGAGGAGAAAATAGGCCAAATATCCCTTTTTTCTTTTATTAATTTACTTTTTTTGCTATTTTAGTTGAGAATTTTTCTACTATTTTTTTTCTCTTGCCCCTTTTTATGAACTTTTCGGACTTACTTTTTGAATTTTTCATTTTCACAATTTCGGGCTAATTTGGTGTTTCGGGTTAATCAAATGAAAAGGAAAACATTTACTCGGTTCAATTGGGTTTGCAAAAGGGATGATTTTTCATAACTTTTTATGGATAATATATTTGTGTGTCAAACAAGGGCCTACTTCATTGTCCAAATTGCAAAATGCTTTACCATATGCATCTCGAGATTAATTTAGTTTAGAGATATTTTAGTGCGCGTTTATTGTTCTCATTTTATAATTAATTCGTAAAACCATTTGTCATCAACTTTTCGTTTAATTAGTGTAGTTGCATTTTGTTAACTCGTAGTTTCTTTAGTTAATCATTCTTCCCATTTATTGCTTATTTTCATTGATTCGATCACATGTTCTTTCCAAGTTTTTTTTAAAGAAATTTTCAATTGTTTTGGAAATTTTTGAAATTTTCTAATTTTTTTTTGGCATTTTTGAAGATTTGTGAAGTTTTAGAAATACGCACTCGTCACCCCCCTAACTTAGACTTTTGCATTGTCCCCAATCAAAAGGACTAAAATCTAAATAAAGTAAAATAACAAGTGTGATAAATAAAATAAGAAAATATTTAAAATGCAAAAAGACACTCAATGACACTAACTCATGATCAATGATACAATAAAAATCACCCCAAACGAGTCGGGGGGCCGATGACCTCTCATCGCTCCACAAACTCATCCGACTCCATGAACAGGGTCCAATGCTCTTCTCGTCTCTCCCATCTTCATATCGTAAACAAATAATCGGAACAAGTTGGGACCTCACCCATAGAAAAAGGAAAGACCGGGAGACTCTTCGCGACTACTCGAAAAGGGGTCCTCGTGATTCTTGATCAAAGCACGGCCTACATGCACTGACTCGATGGGAACACCTAAGCTTCTCTCAATTTTTTCAACGCATGGGTCGGGCTCTAAGTCGAACGAAACATAAATTTTCTTCTCAATCACCTCCGGGACCTCACGTGATATCAGTGGATGGTCACAAAGAATGAATTCATCGATTTTATCTTTCCATTCGCTTTCTTCTAAGTGACTACAAGAGCCTAATATGGATTGGACTTCAACAATAAGGCTCTCATCCACAGGCCCAAATTCTTTTTCAAAGTCTTCAAGACTTATATCTCCAAATTCACTCTCTCGAGAGTGTTTTGAACATTCTCTTTCTCTCTCTTCTGAAGAATTTTGTGATGTGGAGGGATGGTCATTACGAAGGAATTCATCTATTGTATCTTGACATTCTCTCTCCTCCAAGTAACTAAATGAGTCAAATAAAGGTTCGACTTCTACATTCAGGCTCTCATCCACATGCCTAAATTATTTTTCAAAAACTTCCATCCTCACGTCCCTTAACTTTCTCTCACGAGTAATGCCTACGTCCTAGCTTACTTGATCGATCTCAAAATCCACTATTTTTCACTCCTATAACTAATCTCTCTTGGTCTCATAACTAGATGCTAAGCAAGCTTCTAAGGCGTCTTCACAGAAATTTTCCTCACTGTGTCCTTCCACGATCTCATCAATTAAGCTCACCACGTGAAGATCATCTTCTTCCCCTACCTGTTGGGTTATGTTTAAGATGTTAGTCTCCAATGTCATGTTCTCAAAGGTGAGTTGCATTTTCCCATTATGAGTATTAATCACTGAGTTAGCCATAGCTAAGAATGGGCGCCCAAGAATGATGGGGACATGGTTACTCGAGGCGAAGGAGGGCTCTGTGTCCCAAATGACAAAATCTACAGGGAAGTAAAAAGTGTCCACCTGGACTATCATATCCTCGACCTCTGCCTCTCGATATCCTCACGGTTTGATCCGGCAATTGGAGAGTAATCCTTATGGGCATAAGGTCGCCTAGATCAAGTTGCCTATAAACTGAGTAGGGGAGGATATTAACGCTTGCCCCCAAGTCGATTAAGGCCTTTTCAATTTTATTCTCTCCAATAGTGAAGGAAATGGTGGGTGCACCGGGATCTTTAAATTTAGGTGGGAGATCGTTAAGAAGAACTGAGCTCACGTTCTGTGCTAGAAACACATTTTTCTTTACCTTCATCCTCCTCTATACGGTCAATAAATCTTTACTGACTTTTGCATAAGATGGGATTTGCTTTATTGCATAGAGGAAAGGCAAGTTCAATTTCACGTTCTTAAGGACTTCTAGCACTTCATCACTTATGTCCCTTTATGGGAAGGAACCAATCTTTGAGGAAATAGCGCAGTGGAGGGTGGCTTTATAACTACCTCGGGCTCACTAGTGTCTATTTTGTCACTCTCATTCAAGGATATATCTCCGGCCTCTTTCTTGACGGGCGAATTCTCCTTGTCTTTTGATGCGTCGTGTGGGGGAGGTGTTAAATCAACAACTCGTCCACTACGAAGAGTGGTTACCTCTTGACACTGCTCTTGATGTTTGTTAAATGTGGAGCTAACACTAGTTTGACCTTGGGGAGGTATTTGGTCCTGGCCAGGAAACTTGCCCTTCTCTTGGATACTTAATGAGGACTGCAACTTAGAGATGTTCGTATTCATGTCGATGAACATGCGATCGTATCTAGCATTTGTTGCAGTTTGAGAATTTATAAACTGATTTATGGTATCCTCGAGATTTCTTCGAGGTGGAGCTACATATGGAGCTGGAGGTGGTGGTGCTTATTGGTATTGAGGAGGTGGTGGAGGTGGGACAATCGGTGAATTCTGATCCATCGCAGCTTCTGGTTCTCTGTATTCCTCCATGAAGGGTTGCACGAGTTCCCATGCGGGGCATTAAAATTCCCTTTAAATCCTCCTATAGCATCCACCTACTCGGTGTGCATTGCTTTGTAGGCGGGGATTGTTGGGCATGCCTTTATGGAATGACCCACCGCACAAATAACACACACCTTATCTTTCGAACCACGGCTGGATCCGAAGATGTCTCTCAATCGGGTATCAAGTAAATCTTTCATATCCCTCTGAAACTGATTGAATCGACGGTCTATTATGGTATTACTATCCAAATGGAATCGACCTGATGCAGTAGGCATGGTAGATACTTGTTTAGGATGGATTTAGGTACTAGGATCGGATGAGTCCCGTGTTTGAGTAGTCTCTGCGATATACTTAAGATGGGATTCGGAGTCGGTAGAGTCTAAGTCCCAAAATGGTTGTTCACACATCGTTTGCAGAAGTTGTTTGGATGCCACCGTCAACCCATTATGGAAGAAAGAGATCAAATGGTGTTTTTCAAATCTATGATGGGGGCATGCGCTTACCAATTCTTAGAATCATTCCTAACACTTATCAAAAGTCTCACTATCTTGTTGTCGAAAACCTTGGATTAGAGTTTTGACAGAATTGGTCTTGTTCGGTGGATAGAAGTTTGAGATGAACTTAGATTGCATATCCCTCTAGGAAATAATAGAGTTTGGGGGAAGAGACCATAGCCAGATCTTAGCTTTATCCTTTAAGGAAAAAGGGAAAAGCTTTAGGTAAACGACATCCTGTGTGCAAGCTTGGTCACTAAATGTGTCACACGCCTCCTCGATCTCGCGGATATGCAGGTATGGTTTCTCCGAATCCATGCCATGAAACGTAGGGAGAATCTGTATCATCCCATTGCGAAAGTGGAACTGACCGGCATTATACGAAAGTAAAATGAAACCAGGGGTGATAGTTCACTTAGGAAAGAGTAAGTCTTTCATGGGATGATAGGGTAGATTTCTCTCTCTAGTGATGAAACTCACTGCGTCAGACATCGCACTCACGCTCTCTTCAAATGATTCTGACTCCTCACTCGGTGTACTAGACGTGTGCTCAGAGATTGACTAGGCATGTGACTCGAGGTGGATTGTTCGGGTGCAGGGAGTGGGGTTTAGAATTGAGGAATGCGAGGAGTGTGGGGGCTTTCAGAGTTATACTCAACAATTGGATTTTCGTATATTCAATTCGGAGTATTTTGAGGAGTTTCAGTGTGTTCAGGATTTTGCATTAAAAGGTTTTTGAGAAATGATATTTCTTTTTGGAATTTTTTTATTTTATTTTTAATTATTTTTTTCTATTTTTGGTCAAAGTTCTAGATTGACTCAATCTAACCTAAGTCTACCTAGATCCTCGACAACGGCGCCATTTTGTCGAGTTGGAAAAATCGAGCGTCCGTGTAAATACGCTAGTCATTGTTATCGGATTCCAACCGCAATACAAAAACCTAAACATTAACTACACTCTTATGGAGTATAACGGCGAGTCTGGGTATCGAATCCACGGGGAAAAAGGATGATGTTTTAGAGGGCTTAGGCAAGGAGACCCTCTGTCTCCTAGCCTGTTTATTATAGTTGCTGAATGTTTAAATAGAAATATTGATAATATTTTCAAATGTAATAAAGCGACTCCATTTTGTCATCCTAGGAAATGTAATTTGATATCTCATTTGGCTTATGCTGATGATATTATAATTTTTTCCAATGGTAACAAGAAATTTTTATTGGCTATTATTAAGTTGCTTAAATCCTGTGAAGAAACTTCAGTCCAATCTATAAACTTTGCTAAAAGATCTATCTATGTAGATAAAAAAAATTATCCATCTAGGAAACATAACATTGCATCTAATTCTGGCTTGTTTGCCAAAACTCTTCCTATGAAATATTTAGGATGCTATATTAATAAAGGTAGAAATACGTTGACTCAGTTTTCTGAACTAATGAACAAAATCAGAGAGAAACTCAACTCTTGGTATGCTAAGCTCATCTCTCAAGAAGGTAAGTGTAATAACCCTCGCTTGTGAGACCGTATTTTATAGTAATTACTTAGTATAGTAATTAGAGACCAGTGTTGGGTTATGATTTGAATGTCAATTCAATGTAGAAAAGTTGATATTTATTATGAGGTTGCATACATATCATAATTATGGGAAAATATTGCTATGTTATGCTTATTAATATCATCTGAATATAAAATGATATTTGGCTTAATTATGAGACCGGAACCTAAGTTGAATTTTAAAAATGTCCAAATGATAATTTGGAGGTTGCAGTTGATTTCGGAACGTGCGAAATAGTCAAATAATGTACCATATTGTATTTTGTAGTTTTGGGCATTTTTGACTGATTGTGCTTTAATTATGCTATCGCGTATTATTTTATCGCACTTTTGATTAATTAAGTGGAGCATTTGGTCTTAAGTCACGACTTAAGCCTTTTTAGTCTTCTAATTTCCCCAAAGTCCCTTCCTAAACCTAAGAGAGAAAAGAGAAGAGTAGAGAGAAAGCTTTGGAGATTGAGAGAGATTGCTACTACACCAAAGAAATCTGCATATTTGCTGAATCAAGGCAAGTTTCTACTTGCTATTTGTGTCTTGAGATAAATGATTTGTTGTGTTAATGGTGTGTGATTGTAGTTTAGCAAATTTAGGGTTTCATTATGTGTTTTGGGTTTTGATTTACTCCCAAAATGATTCTTGAGGTTTTAAGATGATCAATAGCATCTTTGATGTTCTTATAATGTTGGTATATGAGTTTGGTTTGGAGAAATTTGGGTTTGGGTAGAATATGGAGTCCAAGACTCCATAGCCATTTCTTGGCAAAATCGCAGGCCCGAATCGATTCGCCCCCCTGGGCGAATCGATTCGGTTAGTTCCAGTGCCCAGGTCTTGTTGACCGAACCGATTCGGAATTTATCCGAATCGATTCGGCAGTTATGCAGAAATCAAAATTTTCTGACCGAATCGATTCGGTCTCCCATCCGAATCGATTCGGCAATTATGCAGAATCTCAGTTTTTCTGGCCGAATCGATTCGGCCAAGGGGGCGAATCGATTTGGTAGCCCTGCATTTTCCAATTTTTTTTCTTTTTTCATTTTTAACCCCTTTTCTTTAGGATTTTTTGATTAGGGACCTTCTTAAATGAAGTAAACATAGGGTTTAGAGTTTTAGTTGAGTTGGGTCGACATCCTAGACTCGAAAGGGTTCATCTAGGATTCATTCAAGGGAGAATTTAAAGTGATGTATAAGCATTACCTTTGTCTAGTAGTTCTATAAAGGTCTAGAACGTTTTAAGGTCAATTTTGGAGACTTTAGAATTCAACTTGAGTTACATTTTGACTTGATGATTTATATTAAAGCCTGATAGAGGCCTTGGGGATAACTTTGGAGTCTAAATTCCTTTTGAGGATGCTATGTCGGTACCACTTATACTTAGTCCCGAATTAGCTTATACATTCAATTAAAATGAGAAATTGTTAAGGTAAATGATAATTTACTAATCATGTAATGGAAATTAATAAAAATGGATGATACACACCTCTCTAAATGCCATCTTAAGGGAAGTCCGCTCGTTAGGTGAAGCCCCCTGGCTAATGAATGCAGGGTGGATATAGTCCTAGGCCATGGGAGCGTTTATGGTTATTTATATGTTCTGCGGGGGTAGGGAGATTTTGGGTGTGGTCTTGGCTACCACGTAGGCTCATGGCCGCTTCCCGACGCTTTCGATAGGATCCCAGGTTGTCTTATGTTAGGCCCTGGAAGATGATGGTTATTTAGGGACGCGCTCAGTGGGGAAACCCGGACGGGCGGTCTTAGAAGCGTTATATTTATAATTATGACTATTCTAATTATCGAATTGGACTCGATGGAACATTAATGCCATAAAGAGCAAAATTATGCCGCAAAGAGCATGTTATTGAAATTAGTGCCATATAGAGCACATGATGACAATTATATTCCTGATAAGGAATGGAAAATGAATATTTGAATTGATATATGATTAAAGTTGATAAAGGCTCATAAGCACTTTTAATTCTGTTTTATTATGAATCTCACTCTATGTAGTCCTTTACCAGTTTCAGTTCCTTATATGCCGTTATCATGCTAGACTATCATCCATGCTTCATCGTGCATCATTATCATACTTGTCATTTATCTATTGATCACATATACCCGGCCCTGACCGGTTTTCCTTTTCTTGTTGTGTATGTATATCTATATTATCCGTTCAGGTGTTCCTCCGCACGGTCGCCCATAATGACCTTTCCTTCCACATGTTTTGAGGAGCCGTGACATTGTGTGGGTTTCACGGGATTTTGCGTAGACGCTTCTGTTTATGTTTCTAGTTATGTTCGGTTCATTCGGGCTTGTTGCCCAAACTGTTGTAAATGTATAATGAATTTATTATGTAACACTTGGTACTATATGTATGTTGTATAGATGGTATTGACCGACGTTTCATTCGGTCCTTTGTATCCTTCGGGATTTCTTATATGCGCTTGTGGGGGTTTCCACCCTCTATTTCTATCATGGGTTGTTGAAAAATGTTTTTCTTTTTATTTCAAATCAAAGTTTTTGATAACCCGTTTTCTGGAATATAGAGTGGTTATTCCTTGTACTTTGTATATTGTTGTGATGCTGAGGATGATATTATCCATGATTTCCTATTTTATCGGGGTATAGGGCTGGCCACCCTTTATTTCGGATAGCGGGTTGTCACAGATGGTATCAGAGCATCAGGTTCTAGAGTCTTTAGGATCTATGCGGACTTGTCACGTTCTACCGTAGCGTTCTTTGATATAGAACTTAATGTTAGGATTGTTTTGCTGCTTATGTATGCGATCTTCTACTAAATAGATTGTCTTACATTATGTTTTAACTCTTTCTCGTCTTTATCTCAGATGCCGCCGAAGAGAGGACGTCCCGCTAGACGTAATAGGGTGGTTGAGGATGAGTTTGGTCCTCCACCGCAGCAGGGGAGTATCAGTGCCGCTGAAGTGGCAAACATTGTGGCCCAAGCCGTCAACGCCGCGATGACTGGAGTGGCCCAACAAATGCCACAAGCCCAAGTGAGGGGTCAAGAAGCACAAGTTCCCACGGGACCTTCTCAATGGGAACGGGTGAGGGAATCTTTCCTTAAGGGACATCCCCCAGAATTTGAGGGAGGTTCGGATGTTATCAAGGCGAACCAGTGGAAGAGAGATATGCAGCGCCATCTTAGGATGGTAGAATGTAGTGAGGAGAAGAAGCAGATTCTCGTTACTTTCAAGCTGGTAGGACCGGCCTTACATTGGTGGGAGTCAATGACGACACCCGAGCAAAGGGATACTATGTCCATTACAAATTTCTGGGCTTTGTTTGATGGGAAGTATTTCCCTCCCGCAGTTCAGAGGGAAATGCAGAGGAAGCTGCAGGATTTGGTTCAAGGTGAGAGGTCAGTTGCTGAGTATGAAGAAGAGTTTACCCGGTTAGCCAGTTTTATACCGGATGAGGTAACTCCAGAATCGAAGAGGATCTCCAAGTTTGTGGGAGGTTTGAACTGGCGAATAAAACAACATTTGCTGGGAAATCCATCTTTGGTGACTTTTGGTGATGTGATGAATGCCGCTTTGCTTCACTGTCAGGAGCACCGATTGTTTCTGCTAAACAAGAAGAAGGTAGTTACTGTGGGGCAACCAGTGAGGCAAGGAGGCGTTGGGAGTGGAGGGGGAACATCTTCTTCTTCCCAATCCTCGGGGAATAAGCAAGTTGAGAGGGATCCTCAGCAGGGGGATTCGTCCAAGCGTCAACGTTTTGGTGGGTTTAATGCTGGCGGTAATAATAACAGGCAAGGTCAAGGCGGTCAGCAACCACAGGGAGGTCGAGGTGGTAATGGTGGTAGGGGCCAACAGGGCCGAGGTGCGGGACCATTCCGAAATAACCAAGGTAGGAATCAGGATATTACGGTAATCAAATGTTTTCAGTGTGGGGAGCTGGGCCACTATAAAAGGGCGTGTCCTCAGTTGGTTGGAGGGCATCTTCCTCGGGCCCCACAGCAGCCGTATGTACAGTTTTCGCCCCAAGCGCCTAATCCGGTTGCTCCTCCTCAACAGGGGCAATTGCAGTACGGAAGGGTTTACCATCTTCAGGAGGCTTTACTTCCTCCAGCTCCTCCGGCACCACCGGCGATCGAGGGTAAGTTTCTCATTCAGGGGCACATGGGTCGAATTCTATTTGATACGGGTGCTACACACTCCTTTATTTCTAGAAGTTTTGCTCAGACTACAGGTCTGATAAAATCTGCTGAAAGAACTTTCACTAGCGTCGAATCCTCTATGGGCGATGGCTCATTGATTTTCTTCGTATGTAAAAACGTAGGAATTAATCTTGGTGACTTGTGTTTTGATGCCGATTTGCTCGTCCTTGATATGGTCGGGTACGATGTAATTTTGGGTATGGATTGGCTAGTGAAGTACCGTGCTATAGTGAATTGCTACGGGAAGAGTATAATTTTTGCGGTTCCGGGACAAGAGATGTTCCTAGTAGTCATGACTTGTGTGGAAGGGAGCACGAGTGCTTATTTATATTGTATTGCGGAAGACGCATCTGGAGATGTCGTGGTTCCCCTAGATTCTCTTCCAATCGTCCGGGACTTTGAAGATATTTTCCGAGAGATACCGGGATTACCTCCAAGTCGGGAAATAGAGTTTGTGATTGACTTAATGCCGGGAACTCGACCGATCGCCAAGGCTCCTTATCGAATGGCTCCTGTGGAGATGAGGGAGCTGAGAGATCAGATTCAGAAGCTACTGGAGCAGGGTTTTATTAGGCGTAGTACCTCGCCGTGGGGCGCTCCTGTATTATTTGTGAAGAAGAGAGACGGTTCTCTCCGGTTATGCGTGGACTATAGAGAGTTGAATAAAGTCACCATCCGGAATAAATACCCTTTACCTCGCATTGACGACTTGTTTGATCAACTTAGGGGAGCTTCATATTTCTCCAAGATCGACTTGCGGACAGGGTATCGCCAATTGAGGATACGAGAGCAAGATGTGTCCAAGACGGCTTTTTTGACCCGTTACGGATCTTATGAGTTCTTGGTTATGCCCTTCGGGCTAACCAATGCCCCTGCAGTGTTTATGGACCTTATGAATAGGGTGTTTCGGGATTTCCTTGACCAGTTTGTCATTGTGTTTATTGATGACATCCTAGTCTATTCTCAGACGGAGTCGGATCACGCTGCTCACTTGCGATTGGTCCTGCAGAGATTGAGAGATCATCAATTGTATGCAAAGTTTGAGAAGTGTGGCTTCTGGCTGAAGGAAGTTCAATTTTTGGGGCATGTGGTGTCATCCCAAGGCGTGTCTGTGGATCCGAGTAAGGTGGTCGCAGTGAAGGAATGGGGTCAGCCCACGACACCCACTGAAGTTCGTAGTTTTCTGGGCTTGGCGGGCTATTACCGTCGATTCATTAAGGGCTTTTCTATGGTTGCTAGCCCGTTGACAAATTTGACCCGGAAAGGAGTAAGATTTGTTTGGGACAGTTCATGTCAAGCAGCTTTCGATGAGCTCAAGGATAGACTGACTTCAGCTCCAGTCCTGGCATTGCCAAAGCCGGGATTAGAATATCTCGTCTTTACCGATGCATCTCTTCTGGGGCTGGGAGGTGTTCTTCAACAAGAGAGGCAACCCATTGCATACGATTCTCATAAATTGAAGCCTCACGAGAGGAACTATCCAGTTCATGACTTGGAATTCGCCGCCGTTGTATTTGCCTTGAAGATTTGGAGGCATTACCTCTTGGGGGAAAAGTTTGGTCTTTTCACCGACCACAAATCGCTGCAGTACTTATTCTCCCAAAAGGATTTGAACATGCGCCAGCGCCGTTGGTTGGAGTTTGTGAAAGACTACCAATTTGACATTCGTTACCACCCCGGGAAGGCGAATGTGGTAGCAGATGCCTTGAGTAGAAAGCCAGATGGAGACTTAACTAAGGTGTGGAAGGCTAAGTGGAAAGAACTCAGCCTGGAGGATGCCGGAGCGAGAGCATTCCTTTCGGTGATGACGGTTACTCCCACGATTATAGCCAAGATTGTGGAAGCTCAGAAAAGAGACAAAGTTTGTCAAGACCACATATGCCAGTTGTTGTCTGAGGAAGCGGAGTCGTACTCAATAGGCTCTGAGGGTGGACTACGCTTCCATGGAAGACTTGTGGTTCCCGATGATGGGGATTTGAGGCGTGCAGTGATGGCAGAATCCCACGGGTCGAAGTTCACGGTGCATCCAGGCGGGGACAAGATGTACCAAGATATGCGTCGTTTGTATTGGTGGGCAGGTATGAAGAGGGATATCTCAGAGTTTGTGTCTCAATGCACTACTTGTCAGTTGATTAAGATTGATCACCAGCGACCGACAGGTTTATTACAACCGCTCGAGATTCCCGTATGGAAATGGGAGAGCATTTCGATGGACTTTGTTACGGGCTTGCCTAGATCGCAAAAGGGTCATGACTCAATTTGGGTGATTGTCGATCGTTTGACTAAGTCGGCACACTTCTTGCCTGTGCGCACTGATTATGATACCGCTCGTTATGCCCAGTTGTTCATTGAGGAGATCGTCAGACTCCACGGGGTACCTTTGAATATTATCTCCGACAGAGATAAAATATTTGTGTCCCACTGTTGGCAGAGTTTCCAGGGAGCTATGGGGACTGAATTGAAGTTAAGCTCTTCCTATCATCCTCAAACAGACGGTCAGACCGAAAGGGTAAACCAGATGTTGGAGGATATGCTTCGTATGTGCATACTTGACTTTAAAGGCAGTTGGGAACAATATCTTCCGTTGGTTGAGTTTGCTTACAACAACTCATACCAATTTACCATTGGAATGGCACCTTATGAAGCTCTGTATGGCAGGCCTTGTAGATCGCCCGCATGTTGGTTGGAAGTGGGTGATAATAAGTTTCTTGGACCTGAGATGATCCAAGATACTTCTTCGAAGATTGAGCTTATTCGAAATCGCATACGGGTAGCCCAAGATCGCCAAAAGAGTTATGCCTATGCGGGTAGGAGACATATGGAATTGGAAGTTGGGGACCAAGTGTTGGTGCGAGTGTCCCCGATGAAGGGCATTAAACGTTTTGGGAAGAAAGGAAAGCTTGCACCATGCTTTGTTGGACCTTTCCCGGTGATTGCAAAGGTTGGTCCCGTAGCATACCAACTTGCCTTGCCGGAACCTTTACAACAAATCCATGATGTATTTAATGACTCCTCTTTGAAGAAGTACAGAAGGTGTGAAGGTGCCCTTTGGCACATCCCTTTCGAAGATATTGAGTTGCAGCCCGATGTTTCTTATGAAGAACAACCGGTTGCTATCCTTGAGTTTGGGGAGCGAAAGTTGAGATCTCGGGTGGTGCCTCTAGTGAGAGTCCATTGGAGTCATCATCATGCAAGCGAATCGACTTGGGAACGCGAAGATGAGATGCGGGAGAAATATCCACATCTTTTCTCATGAGGTATGCCTGAATTTTGGGGGCAAAATTCCCTCATAAGGGGGGGAGTATGTAATAACCCTCGCTTGTGAGACCGTATTTTATAGTAATTACTTAGTATAGTAATTAGAGACCAGTGTTGGGTTATGATTTGAATGTCAATTCAATGTAGAAAAGTTGATATTTATTATGAGGTTGCATACATATCATAATTATGGGAAAATATTGCTATGTTATGCTTATTAATATCATTTGAATATAAAATGATATTTGGCTTAATTATGAGACCGGAACCTAAGTTGAATTTTAAAATGTCCAAATGATAATTTGGAGGTTGCAGTTGATTCCGGAACGTGCGAAATAGTCAAATAATGTACCATATTGTATTTTGTAGTTTTGGGCATTTTTGACTGATTGTGCTTTAATTATGCTATCGCGTATTATTTTATCGCACTTTTGATTAATTAAGTGGAGCATTTGGTCTTAAGTCACGACTTAAGCCTTTTTAGTCTTCTAATTTCCCCAAAATCCCTTCCTAAACCTAAGAGAGAAAAGAGAAGAGTAGAGAGAAAGCTTTGGAGATTGAGAGAGATTGCTACTACACCAAAGAAATCTGCATATTTGCTGAATCAAGGCAAGTTTCTACTTGCTATTTGTGTCTTGAGATAAATGATTTGTTGTGTTAATGGTGTGTGATTGTAGTTTAGCAAATTTAGGGTTTCATTATGTGTTTTGAGTTTTGATTTACTCCAAAAATGATTCTTGAGGTTTTAAGATGATCAATAGCATCTTTGATGTTCTTATAATGTTGGTATATGAGTTTGGTTTGGAGAAATTTTGGTTTGGGTAGAATATGGAGTCCAAGACTCCATAGCCATTTCTTGGCAAAATCGCAGGCCCGAATCGATTTGGCCCCCTGGGCGAATCGATTCGGTTAGTTCCAGTGCCCAGGTCTTGTTGACCGAACCGATTCGGAATTTATCCGAATCGATTCGGCAGTTATGCAGAAATCAAAATTTTCTGACCGAATCGATTCGGTCTCCCATCCGAATCGATTCGGCAATTATGCAGAATCTCAGTTTTTCTGGCCGAATCGATTCGGCCAAGGGGGCGAATCGATTCGGTAGCCCTGCATTTTCCAACTTTTTTTCTTTTTTCATTTTTAACCCCTTTTCTTTAGGATTTTTTGATTAGGGACCTTCTTAAATGAAGTAAACATAGGGTTTAGAGTTTTAGTTGAGTTGGGTCGACATCCTAGACTCGAAAGGGTTCATCTAGGATTCATTCAAGGGAGAATTTAAAGTGATGTATAAGCATTACCTTTGTCTAGTAGTTCTATAAAGGTCTAGAACGTTTTAAGGTCAATTTTGGAGACTTTAGAATTCAACTTGAGTTACATTTTGACTTGATGATTTATATTAAAGCCTGATAGAGGCCTTGGGGATAACTTTGGAGTCTAAATTCCTTTTGAGGATGCTATGTCGGTACCACTTATACTTAGTCCCGAATTAGCTTATACATTCAATTAAAATGAGAAATTGTTAAGGTAAATGATAATTTACTAATCATGTAATGGAAATTAATAAAAATGGATGATACACACCTCTCTAAATGCCATCTTAAGGGAAGTCCGCTCGTTAGGTGAAGCCCCCTGGCTAATGAATGCAGGGTGGATATAGTCCTAGGCCATGGGAGCGTTTATGGTTATTTATATGTTCTGCGGGGGTAGGGAGATTCCGGGTGTGGTCTTGGCTATCACGCAGGCTCATGGACGCTTCCCGACGCTTTCGATAGGATCCCAGGTTGTCTTATGTTAGGCCCTGGAAGATGATGGTTATTTAGGGACGCGCTCAGTGGGGAAACCCGGACGGGCGATCTTAGAAGCGTTATATTTATAATTATGACTATTCTAATTATCGAATTGGACTCGATGGAACATTAATGCCATAAAGAGCAAAATTATGCCGCAAAGAGCATGTTATTGAAATTAGTTCCATATAGAGCACATGATGACAATTATATTCCTGATAAGGAATGGAAAATGAATATTTGAATTGATATATGATTAAAGTTGATAAAGGCTCATAAGCACTTTTAATTCTGTTTTATTATAAATCTCACTCTATGTAGTCCTTTACCAGTTTCAGTTCCTTATATGCCGTTATCATGCTAGACTATCATCCATGCTTCATCGTGCATCATTATCATACTTGTCATTTATCTATTGATCACATATACCCGGCCCTGACCGGTTTTCCTTTTCTTGTTGTGTATGTATATCTATATTATCCGTTCAGGTGTTCCTCCGCACGGTCGCCCATAATGACCTTTCCTTCCACATGTTTTGAGGAGCCGTGACATTGTGTGGGTTTCACGGGATTTTGCGTAGACGCTTCTGTTTATGTTTCTAGTTATGTTCGGTTCATTCGGGCTTGTTGCCCAAACTGTTGTAAATGTATAATGAATTTATTATGTAACACTTGGTACTATATGTATGTTGTATAGATGGTATTGACTGACGTTTCATTCGGTCCTTTGTATCCTTCGGGATTTCTTATATGCGCTTGTGGGGGTTTCCACCCTCTATTTCTATCATGGGTTGTTGAAAAATGTTTTTCTTTTTATTTCAAATCAAAGTTTTTGATAACCCGTTTTCTGGAATATAGAGTGGTTATTCCTTGTACTTTGTATATTGTTGTGATGCTGAGGATGATATTATCCATGATTTCCTATTTTATCGGGGTATAGGGCTGGCCACCCTTTATTTCGGATAGCGGGTTGTCACAGTAAGGCCACTCTAATTAGAAATGTCCTTTCATCCTTTCTGGTTCACACCATATCTGTTCTAAGCGCTCCTAAAATTATTATTAAAAGATTGAATCATATTTTCTCTAAATTTTATTGGGGAGGTGTCAATAAAGAAAAGTCGTACCAATGGTCTAAATGACATGACATGTTTTTCCCATTTGAAGAAGGAGGGATAAATTTTAGAAATTTGGAAGATATTATCAATGCCTCTAGTATGAAATTATATTGGAAACTCCTATTTGATAAAGGTATTTGAGCTTCTTTTATGAGATCCAAATATCAAAGTATATTTCTTTTAAACTCTGGATCTACAACCTTTAGAAGAATATAAGCTATATCCAGTATAGTAGATGAGCATATTGACATCGAAAATAAAATATGGACTCCCTCCCTTACTAGTGAATTTTCACTAAAAAAAGCATATCATATATGTAGAAAGAATAATCCCACTTCTCTCACTTGGAAAATAAACTGGTCTAAAGATTGTCCCATCAAAATTTCTAATTTTATTTGGAAATTATTAAACAACACTATGCCTTTTGAGATAGACATTCAAAAAATTGGTATAAGATTAGCTCCTGTTTGCAAAGAATGCCTAGCTGAAGAAGATAGTGGAAATCATGTTTTGCTAGAATGTAAAACAACAAAGTAAGTGTGGAATTACTTTTCATCTCTTTTTAAAATTACCCCTAATTATAACTCTTGCAGGGTTATGCTATTATCTTAGTGGGTGATTAAAAATAAAAAAGATTATCAAAGGAATCTTCTTCCCATAATCCCAAAAATTATTTGTGGGAATTATGGAAGGCTAGAAATAGATTTGTTTTTGAAAACTCAAAATCATATGTTAATTATATTATTCATCAAATAATTTTCTTAGCATCTTCCATTCTCCAAAATATAAAATGCTACGATACTCTAAGTTCAGAGGATCATCAAATAATTAATTGCTTTCAAGTCAAAATTAGTCTTAAGGTTGTGCAGATAATGAAATGCTAATGAACTAATCCCTCTTGTGGAGTTTTTAAGTTAAACATTGATGGTGAATCTAAAGGCAATCCGGGAAAAAGTGGCACAAGAGGGGTGATTAGAGACTCCAATGAGTTTTTCATGGCAGGGTTTGAAAAATCTATAGGAATTCAATCCTCATTTATTGCAGAAAGTGTGGCTCTTATAGAAGATTGAATTTGATCTCTCAATTAAATATTCAAAAAGTGATTGTGGAATCAGATTGTAAGTTCCTGATTGATGTTGTATTAAAAAAGGATAAACCTCCTTGGCAAACAAAAAAGATGCTTCAAGATATTCAATGCACAGAAAATGTGAAATTCAATCATGTTTGGAGACAATCAAATTCAGTTGCTGGGTATTGGAATTTTAGTTCCCTCCCTAGATTGGTTTTAGGTTTGCTAAAACTGGATAAACTTCACACTCCTCAAATTAGACAGAAAATAAAAAAAGATGTAAATGGGGATAAGATAAATACCCATATTTATATTCAAGTTATCTATATGTAAATGGGGTTAAGATAAAATCCCATATTTATTGTTATTTATTTCTGGAGTATTGGGCCCAACCTCTAGAAATTAAGTTTGTATGGGTTTGTAATATACGGAGAGGATTTTTCTCCATCTAATGTAAATAAAATGTGTGGGGGTTTTGTCCCTCTTAGTTAAAAAAACATCAAATGAAGATATGGGGTTGGTGGCCCTCCTAACAAACTCATTAATAATCCTATAACCCACATTAAAGGCTAACGTGGTTGTAATGAATTGAGTCGTATGCTTGTAGGGAAGTTGGAAGTAGTTTTGGAAGGAAAAATGGGATGAACTTCTTTAAGAGAAAAATGTAGTTAGGGCGTATATGACAGTGTTAACCGTCACACCCGAGATCATTATGAAGGTCGTGAAGGAACATGCAGCGTATCTCCCTTATCAAAAGGGGATAAAACAGTTATTAGCAATCGCGTAGAGTCTTACTCAGCCAGTGCTGGGGGTGGCTTACATTTCAACCGGAGGTTAATTATCCCCCATAATAAGGACCTATAGCACAATGATATTTTAGAGGTGCACGGTCATTGTTTTTGGTGCATCATGGAGGAGATGTGATATATCAGGTGTTGAGGAACTAGTAGTGATGGGCCAGTATGAAGCGAGGCATAGTTAAGTTTATCGTAGGTGCACCACTTGTTAGTCATGAAGGCTGACCACAGGCGGATAATCTAGATTTTAACATCCATTAGAGATTCAAGTGTGGGAATGTGAAGAACGTATGTGCTCGCGTTCAAATGATCAAGTTATATATAAAACCCTTTTAACACAAACAAACCCTAAACATGCAGCAGTATGTGATTGAATAAATTGATAATCTACTCAAGAACATTCAAACACATGCTATTAAGGAAAAATCCCCCTCAGGGGCAAAACCATTTATTTTCACTATAATTTGTAAGAAAACGGCTTACAATCGGATTATAATGAAAATACAAGTTGACTAAGAATTACCCTCGGGTATCGAATTCTGTAGTCGCGGCTGGAATTATCCCTTTCCAGTAGGGCTGCAATGAAGAAGAAGAACGGTCTCCTCCACAAGGGTTGAACAAACCAAAGTTGTGTTCTTGGGTTGCAAAAGGATTCACAAATATTTGGCAAGGATGTGTGAATAAAAACATGAGTCTTGGGACTCAAAAATATGAAGACTAGGTGTATTTGGACTCTCAAATTCGTTTCCTAAAGTCTTGCAAAACAACTCTCCCGAAGTTGGTATTTATAGGGAAATACATGAAGAGACCCACGATCTTAAAATGCTGAAATTCTATCCAGCGTACAGGTACCCCGAACCGGTTAGGGTACCCCTGCGAACCGGTTCGCCCCCCCGAACCGGTTCCAAGCTGGGTTCGGGAAAGTGTGCTGGGAAAGGTGCTTAAACACTTAGAAAAATTCCCAGAATTTTCAATGAACATATCTCCATTTTCAACGGGCCATAACTTGTTCACCGTAACTCGGATTGAGGTGACGTTTCATCCAGTATCTTTGTTGCGGCAAGCTCTTCAACTTTCCAGTTGACCGGTCCTCCGGAAGGTGGATGTAAAATTACCAATTTGCCCTTGAACATCCCTATCATGCCTTGTTTCACTGTTTTGACTTCTCTTGCGTTCCACTTGCATTACGAGCCTACAATCAAGGAATGTGAAGTCGTTGATGCAGATGAGGGACATATTAGTGGAGATAATGCATGCTTGATTCCCGGAATTCGGATAGAGGCCGTCATGTGAGATCGTGAGGTGACGTGCCAAATGTAGCGGCGTACGACATAAATAAATGAATCATTTCGGACATGAGAAAAATGTCCTTACAAATCTCCCCCTATGTCTATGCCAGTACATACATAAAAAATCCGAATTATCAAATATGAAATTGCCTATACAAATCTACCCTCCCATGAACCCAAAACTGGAAAAGGTACAAATGAATAGTCTTCATCGTTTGTTCTTCAATTCTTCAGGAATCTCAAAACTTTTCTCATCAGGGTGTGCAACATATAGATCTGCAATCTTCATACCTACACACATGAGACAAAGCAAAATACCAAGTGACATATCGAGTTTGAAATGATGAGATAAGCATATATATATATATATATATCAATTTATGAGCAACCTCAAATTTCAAAAACTCCAAAAACTCCCCCATAATTCATTCTCCCCCTTTTTATGATGTCCCCAAATAGACTAATTAGAGAAATAAATCAAATAAGCAAGTGCGGGGTGTCACTAGGATAAAAACACACCATGAATAAACAGAAAGCAACCAAGTTGATGATAGCGTAAATGAAGTAGTGTGATCAAATTCGATAGGAAAATCAATGCATACAAACATGACATATGTGCACGATGAATATTGGATATTCCTAGCGAATGAACTCAAATGCTTCCTTTGGTGTAAAAGAGTGAGAGTATAAGATATTGACTCAATCAAATCAACAAATCAAAGCTCAAAATGATTTTCACACCAATAACGTCCAAAATGATTTTATGCTTTTTCAGGACTTTCAAGGAAGTGAAAACCCCTTTAAAGATTCTCCAACCAAACTCCCTCAGATATAATTTTGAATAGAGGCATTCTAAATTCTCAAACTTTGGAGAATTGATGGTGAAACCTAAGTGGCCCATATTTGGCATGAATTGTTTTTTATTGCCTGTAAATTTTTTCGGGCTCTTTTAACCTCTTTGGACCTCGGATATTAAAATTCCTCCATTTTTTAGGTCCTTTTTAACGGTGGCTTTTGCGCAAAGGATAGATGATTACCTTTCGCAGCCCCTCCCCGTTGTACAAACACACAGTCTCACCAAAACGGTTTTTACATGCATTCCAATCTTGTCAAGTTTTATCGCATATTGTACATTGTATAAACAGGATTGAGATGAAAACACGCAAGCCAACATGAGATAGATAAGTGCAATAATCAAATATAGCCGTGCATGTGTGCAATAAAGGATATAGGAGTCAAACATGTAGGAAGATATCACTAATTACATCTCAAAGACTCCAATCAATGTAAAGCACATGGATGAAATGATGTAGCCTCTCAAATCTCTATCAAACAGTCACATGGATATATGGAATGAAGTTGTGACTTGGCTAACTTAAATGCTCATCCATAAAAGGTGCAAAAACAGAAAAATCTTTTTGGCCTTTTTTCAAAAAATATTATCAAAATAAAATCTTTTTGTGCTTTTTCTCAAAATTTTTCTTAAAGGAAAATCTTTTTGTATTTTTCAAAAGAAATATAAAAAGTAACAAGAATAAAACAAAGCTGTACAACTAAGCAATGGTACATATAAAACAGACTAGCAATAGGAAGCATATGATATGAACATGAAGGAGCATCCTATTCTAGACATAGACCAACCCCTCAGTCAACTGTGCAAATCCCTAAAGATTTCCGAAGACTCTCAAATCTAAGGGCATCTAAAGGTTTCGTGAAAATATCGGCTAACTGATGGTCGGTGGGAACAAAACTCAGGGATACGACTTTCTCTTAAACTAACTGACGTATAAAGTGCTCACGTATCCTGATGTGTTTTGTGCGCGAATGCTGAACTGGATTGCGGGATATGTGTATCGCGCTCGTGTTATCACATGAAATGGTCATGGTGTCCTGTGATATCCCATAATCCTCCAGCATTTGCTTCATCCACAAGAGTTGTGTGCAACAACTTCCGGCGGCTATGTACTTAGCCTCCGCAGTAGACAAAGAGATGGAATTTTGCTTCTTGCTCAGCCAGGAGACAAGAGCAGAACCAAAATAGAAACACCCACCAGAAGTGCTCCTACATCCATCTACATCCCCAGCCCAATCGGCATCCGAATAGGCAGATAGACGGTCATCGGTATCAAAGGAATACCAAATCCCGTATGAGAGAGTCCCACTTACGTATTTAATAATACGTTTTAGAGCAAGTAAATGTGACTCTTTTGGGGATGCCTGATATCGCGCACAGACTCCAACACTAAAGGCGATGTCGGGACGACTAGCAGTCAAGTAGAGAAGACTACCTATCATACTCCGATATAAGGTTTGCTCTACGTCCTTGCCTGAAGTGTCCTTACTAAGCTTGGTAGTGGTACTCATAGGTGTACGGGCATGCTTAGCGGAGTCTAAACCAAATTTCTTCACTAGGTCTCTAGCATACTTGGATTGGGAGATGAACATCCCATCCTCTAGCTGACGAACCTGGAGACCAAGGAAGAATGTAAGCTCACCAACCATGCTCATTTCAAACTCACTTTTCATCTCCTCCTCAAGGTGATGAGCATGCTGGGAGCATGTGGATCCAAAGACTATGTCGTCCACATAGACCTGGGCAACCAAAATAGCACCGTCATCTCTCCTGACGAACAACGTCATATCTACTCCCCCTATCTTGAAACCACGAGCTAAGAGATAGGAAGTAAGCCTCTCGTACCAAACACGGGGTGCTTGCTTCAAACCATACAAGGCTTTACTCAGATAGTAGACGTGCTCAGGGTGCTGAGGGTCTTCAAACCCTTTTGGTTGTTTCACATAAACCTCCTCCTGTAGAATTCCATTCAAAAAGGCACTCTTGACATCCATCTGATACACCTTGAAGCGCAGATGACATGCGATGGCGATCAGAAGACGGACGGACTCAAGCCTCGCAACAGGAGCAAATGTCTCCCCAAAGTCTACACCCTCTATCTGTGTGTAGCCTTGAGCGACCAACCTAGCCTTAATTCTGATTATGGTACCATATTCATCCATTTTGTTCTTGAAAATCCATCGGGTACCTATCACATTAGTCTCACTAGGTCGGGGGACTAGTTCCTAGACATTATTCTTTTTAAACTGAAGCAACTCATCCTGCATAGCAGATATCCAGTGTTCATCCTTGAGTGCTTCTTTATGGTTCTTGGGCTCGAATTTGGACGTATAGCAAAGATGGCTAACAACGTTCTCTAGCTGAGCACGAGTCTTGGCCCCTAGAGTGGGATCGCCAACAATGGAAGATGGGTTATGACTCTTGCGAACCCAAGCAGGTGTGTCCCCTAACACAGGAGTAGGATCCACAGAGTGTGAGAGAGGAACAAGTAAATCACTGTCAGAACAATCCTCATCCTCACACTTAAGGTTAGGATCAATAACCGTTGAAGGTTCGTCATCTTGCACGGTAATGTTTATTGATTCCATAACCCTAGAGCTCTTCAGGTTAAATACCCGGTATGCTCTACTATTCGATGAATATCCTAGAAATATTCCCTCGTCGCTCCGGGAGTCGAACTTTCCTAATTGCTCTCTATCCCGTAGGATGTAGCATTTACTCCCAAAAACACGGAAATACGCCAGGTTGGGCTTCTTGCCGGTCCACAACTCATAAAGAGTCTGTAGTGTGTGTGGTCGCAAATAAACTCTATTCACTGTGTGACATGCAGTAGACACTGCCTTTGCCCAAAATCTCCTAGAAACTTTACGACCTAGAAGCATAGATCTAGCCATCTCTTGGATCGTTCTATTCTTTCTCTCAACAATCCCATTTTGCTGAGGAGTTCTCACACCAGAAAACTCATGTGTGATCCCAAGGCTATCACAGTACATATCCACCTTTGCTTCCTTAAATTCAGTGCCGTTGTCACTACGTATTCTGTTAATAGTGACACCGTGTTGATTTTGCAGGACACGGCACTTAGTCGTTAAGAAATCTACAGCATCGGATTTCTCTCTCAGAAAACCTACAATGGAGTATCTGGAGAAATCATCTGCCATCACGAGGATGTACCTCTTACCACCTAGACTCTCAGTACGAGTGGGACCCATAAGATCCATGTGAATCAACTCCAGAACACGAGAGGTGGTAATGGAATGCAACTTCCTATGAGGACTACGAATTTGTTTTCCCAACTGACAGGGTCCACAAACGGTTGAAGTTGACTTTCCAAGAGATGGTAAGCCACGTACTAGGTCCTTTTTAGATAAATGATTAAGATCTCTAACGTTCACGTGACCTAGACGTTGGTGCCACAGATCCATAGGAGTGATCGTGGCGCTGTTGCAGACAAGTGAGGATGTGGAATCAGTCCCATAGCAATTATCCTCGGTCCTCACCCCTTGCATCAATAGTTTACCGGTTTGATTGTAGACTTTACACGCGTCCCGGTCAAACTTTACTGCAAGGTCAGTGTCGCACAGCTGGCTAATGCTGAGAAGGTTTGCTTTCAAACCTTTGACGTACAAAACATTTTCTAGCTTAGGAAAACCAGGTAACTCGATAGTACCTCGTCCTATAATGCTAGACTTACTCCCATCTCCAAAGGTGACTCTTCCATCTTGATAATCCTCAAGAGTAGTAAAAAATGAGTCATCACATGTCATGTGTCTGGAGCTCCCACTATCAAAATACCACTGAGAGGTATTATGTGCTTTGAGAGCAATATGAACAACAAAAGCCATTTTATCTTTCTTAGGTACCCAAGTCGAGATGACCTTTTGTTTGCCTTTGTTGTTGTTGATTTTCGCTGGAATGTGAGAAGCATTCACTAACGGCAAAGAGATCCGTCGAAATTCTTCCATTAAACTTTGAGTTGTGGAAGCTAAGAACTCAACTCGCTCTCTCAGACTAGAAAACTCATCAGTATGACGTGGTGGAGCAGTAGTACGTCGTGTCCGACCCATGCTATAGCAAGTTTTCCAAAGGTGGCCTTTTCTTTTGCAATAAGTACAAAAGAGCACAGTCAAAGGCGGACCTTGGTTTGCTTTTCTTGGTCGAACTCTCCTTCGAGGTTCTTTACGGTGACCATAAGGAGTTGTAGTAAACTCAGGAACTGGTCCAGGTGCAATTTGGGACGTGGAGGCACCATCATATCCAATTCCTTGATGATCACCAAAACCTAAAGTGGGGCCGAGGAGCATCTTTCCCATCTTCCCAGATCTGTCCTCGATTTGTACCTTGACTTCCCGTGCTTTCTCAAGATCATGAGTCAGCTGGGCAACAAGGGCTTCAAGTTTCTTCCGAGTCTCCACGTAGGAATGGAGCTGACTAGTAAGACTAGCCACTTGCTTAATCAAGTCCCCTCTCTCTTTCTGTAAAACACACACTCTCTCTCTAAACAAATTCTCATTCTCGACACATGTAGAATCTCTCTCTCTCAGGGCGGTGCAAGTGGAGAACTCTCTTTCTCTTGCTTTCTTTAAATCTTCCTCTAAGCAGGTGATCTTAAGAACTAACGCTTTGTTACGCTTTTTAGTTTTAAATGACTCAGAATATAACTTAGCGTAGGCGCGTTGTATATCACTCTCGCTCTCACTTGTGTCATCCTCCCCCTCACTCACATCGATCTCACTGTCGAGGTGTCCCTGTGAAGCATCATCCTCAACGTCGTGAGGAGAACTAGGAGTGCTCACTTGGCTGGCCATGAATGCGGTGAAGTTACACTCATGCGGTGACTCATCTCCAGAATCCACCGTCTCGACCTCACTGTCGTCACTAAGGGTAGCATTAAGAACAGCTTTCCCTTTCTCTCTATTCAGACGATTGGCACACTCAAAAGCTCTATGACCCCTACCATCACACTCAAAACATCTCTCACTTTCTTTCAGAGGAGGATTTTTGGAAACTTTTTCATTTTTCTTTTCAAACTTATTTTTCTCAAATTTCTTTTTATCTTTAAAATTGCCATTTTTCTTAAATTTGAGAATCCTCTTGAAATTTTTTGCGAAAAGAGCCAAATCATCTAAGTCAAAATCGCACTCAGAATCTGATGTGTCAGTCTCTCTCTTTCTAGATGACTCTACCCTCTTTCTAGCTGACCCCTCACTCCTTCTCTCTTGGGCTTTAAGAGCAATTCCCTTATCTTTAGATTTAGCATTTTTAGGGAACATATCAATTTCATAAGTTTGCAAATCTCCTACAAGTTCTTCCAATTTTAGCGTATTTAAATTACCCATAGAATTTAGCACAATGACTTTAGGGATAAAACACTTAGGCAAAGAACGAAGAATCTTTTTAACAACTCTAGCATTCGGAATATGTTCACCAAGATTAAAACTAATATTCACAATGTCAGAAAGTCTAGCATAAAATTCATCAAAGCATTCAGAATCATGCATGGTGATTGTTTCAAATTGAGTTGTCAAGTTTTGCAACTTAGACTCTTTCACAACATTAGTTCCTTCATGGGTGAGTTGTAAAACATCCCATGCCTCTTTTGACGTGGTACACGTCATTATGCGTTTGAACTCATCAGGTGTGACAGACCCAGAAATAGCACTTAGACCCTTAGAATTAAAAGATGACCATTTAATTTCTTCATCAGTCCAAGAAATGTCAGGTTTCAAGTTGGTCACATTATCAACAGTCACGGTGGGAGGAGTTCACCCTCGTTCAACCAAAATACAAACACGTTCATCAATGGCTTTTAAAAGCGACCTCATATGGGCTTTCCAATAAGCATAATTTGTCCCGTCAAACACAGGCATTTTATAATATGACTTCTCCATTTGAACACGCACTTTTCAAAAATCAATTTTTTCAGAAAATTGATATCGTAGAAAAATTTTGCGGAAAAAGGAATACGCGATAGATTAGCGTAACCTGCTCTGATACCAATTTGAAGAACGTGTGTGCTCGCGTTCAAATGATCAAGTTATATATAAAACCCTTTTAACACAAACAAACCCTAAACATGCAGCAGTATGTGATTGAATAAATTGATAATCTACGCAAGAACATTCAAACACATGCAATTAAGGAAAAATCCCCCTCAGGGGCAAAACCATTTATTTTCACTATAATTTGTAAGAAAACGGCTTACAATTGAATTACAATGAAAATACAAGTTGACTAAGAATTACCCTCGGGTATCGGATTCTGTAGTCGCGGCTGGAATTATCCCTTTCCAGTAGGGCTGCAATGAAGAAGAAGAACGGTCTCCTCCACAAGGGTTGAACAAACCAAAGTTGTGTTCTTGGGTTGCAAAAGGATTTACAAATATTTGGCAAGGATGTGTGAATAAAAACATGAGTCTTGGGACTCAAAAATATGAAGACTAGGTGTATTTGGACTCTCAAATTCGTTTCCTAAAGTCTTGCAAAACAACTCTCCCGAAGTTGGTATTTATAGGGAAATACATGAAGAGACCCACGATATTAAAATGCTGAAATTCTATCCAGGGTACAGGTACCCCGAACCGGTTCGGGTACCCCTGCGAACCGGTTCGCCCCCCCGAACCGGTTCCAAGCTGGGTTCGGGAAAGTGTGCTGGGAAGGTGCTTAAACACTTAGAAAAATTCCCAGAATTTTCAATGAACATATCTCCATTTTCAACGGGCCATAACTTGTTCCCCGTAGCTCGGATTGAGGTACCGTTTCTTCCAGTATCTTTGTTGCGGCAAGCTCTTCAACTTTCCAGTTGACCGGTCCTCCGGACGGTGGCTGTAAAATTACCAATTTGCCCTTGAACATCCCTATCATGCCTTGTTTCACTGTTTTGACTTCTCTTGCGTTCCACTTGGATTACGAGCCTACAATCAAGGAACGTGAAGTCGTTGATGCAGATGAGGGACATATTAGTGGAGATAATGCATGCTTGATTCCCGAAATTCGGATAGAGGCCGTCATGTGAGATCGTGAGGTGACGTGCCAAATGTAGCGGCGTACGGCATAAATAAATGAACCATTTCGGACATGAGAAAAATGTCCTTACAGAATGGGAGTGTATATCAATGTATTTTATTTCATAATTTCTGATGTCGTAAAAAGGGGTCAAAATTCCATCTCGATTATTGGGATCGGTTAACCTAGGGGATCCATTCTTACCAGCTTGAGTGGATTATGAGACAGAGCGGTATGCCCATGTTTTCATTACAGAGATAGTGAAATTCATTGGGTTCCTCTCAACATTGATTCATATCGGGATAAGATCTTTGTCTGACAGAATTTTAAAAAGTGATTGGTACATATTTGCGTTTAAGCACGGTGTATCACTCGAGGAACGATGGACAGACAAGAATGGTGAACCAATTATTGAAGGATATCACTACACCAAAAACAGCATTTTGGCACACCCTGATATTAAAAATCTGGCACGGTTTAAAACTGTGCCAGATTTTGGCACGGTTTAATAGAAATTTGGTACACTTTAAAGCAGTGCCAAAATTTGGCACTGTTTTAAAGTGTGCCAAAATTGAGTACACTTTACTAGGATATAAAATACCTCAAAATTTTGGGACATTTTAGTTTCCCTCTTCTCTCTCCTTCTTCGTCTTCTCCCCCGCTCTCCCCTCTCTCTCCACCAAAAACCCAAGCCCTACCATCGGGTCACCAAAAATCCAAGCCCTACCATCCGCTCTCCCCCTCTCTCCCCTGCTGCGTCGGCCCTATTCCTGCCGTCGCCTCCCCCCTTGGGTTTATCCCCTGCCGTCGCCCCTATTTCCGGGTTTATCCTCCTCCGGTCACCTCCCCCGCTCCCCTGGTTCCGGGTTTTTGATATTCCGGTGTCGTGGTTTTGATATTCCGGTGCCGTCGCCCCTATTTTCTCAGTTTGAGGTATATATATATATATATATATATATATATATATATAAATCAGTATATATATCAATATATATCAGTATATAAATATACTGATTTATATACTGATTTATATCATATATATATATATACATACTGATATATAAATATAAAATCATATATACTGATATATATACTGATTTATATACTGATTTATATCATATATACTGATATATAAATATAAAATCATATATACTAACTGATATATAAATATAAAATCATATATATTGATTTATATATATATATATTCGATTAAACTCTAGAATTAGATTTAATCTAGAATTATTTAGAATTGTCTAGAATTATTTAAAATTATCTAGAATTAAATCTATTTTATTAAATCACTATATATTAGATTTAATTCTAGATAATTCTAGATTAAATCTAATTCTAGAGTTTAATCTTATATATATATATATATATATATATATATATATATACTGAGGTGGAATTAAATCTAATATATACTGATTTTTGGAATGTGGAGATAACTTTTCAATAGTCCAGTTTAGGAGAGAGAGAGCCATGTGCAGCTAACATTTTCAGTCTTGAGGTTGGTGATATAGGAGGTGATTGTGTTTTCTTGGCAAGATCTGATGGGGGTGATGGGATTTCCAAGCACTTGAGGTGATTGTGTTCTCAAAGGCCCAGTCAGGGCACACTCCCTCCAAGGCTGTTGTCGCCCCTCTAAGGTATTTCTCATATTAATTTTTTGAATGGGTTTTTTGTTTTGCAACAAAATGCATTTTTTTTGGCACAAAAATGGTTCAATGTGCACAAAATGCATTTTAGGGCATAATAATCTCATATTAATATTTAAGTGTTTAAATGCTAATTGTGCCTGTTCATGTTTGTGACAATGTTAATGTGCACATAGAGGGGTAAAGCTTGGATAGTCCAATTGTTAGCTGTGGCCTGTTTCTCGCTAGCAACAAAAATGAAGGAGATTGAAGTGCCTCCCATTGTTGATTTACAGGTGAGAGAAAAATTAATGTGAATATTTATTTATTTCATTATATGTTGATCCATTTTCCTTTCTGATATGTTCTTATATGTAATGGACATATGGATTTTTGTGAGTAGGTAGGAGATCCCAAATTTTTATTTGAAGGCAAAACCATACAAAGAATGGCGCTTCTTGTTTTGAGAACCTTAAATGGAGATCCCAAGTTCTTTCATAGACTACTTTCTTAAAAAGATTAACCATGATCATCTTCCATCACAATCTTTGATCTCTAGATCAATTCAATACATCTTAAGCACAATCAAAGCTAGATTATTCACTATATATATAATAAAGCACAATATAATGCGTGTCCTAATGGCACATAATGATACCTAATTATACTCATAAAAGGGACATGTTATCAATTTCACACACGTGTGTGTATAATCATATATGGGTACTGTAATATTAAAGAGTTTGATCCAGTGCTCGGTGGGAATTGAATGCAGGTATTGGGGAGGTTTGGAGATCAAAAGGACAACATAGGCTGCCAATGATTTGTTTGGTTTTGTTTTACAAATGTTCAACTCAGGCCAGTTCCATCCAATCTTAATCAAGTTACTACAGGTAACTATTATTTAGTACCCATTCATTAACCTTTTAAAATGCAATAAATTATTTCTACTCAATATTTATAGTTTATCTTTTTCATTCTATATCTGATCATTCCTTTTAAAGTTTGAAAATCAATTCATGGCTTACTTTATGAGCTTATTTAGTTAAATTGGTGGAAGGGACTTGTTGGTGGTTTGGTTTTGGAATTTACTGTTGCTGTTGAGTTTATATTAAATGTTAAAACATGTGGGATTTAACGAATAAACAAATGAAACTATGTCAAAATTTTCTAAAATCCATAAACGTTCAAAATTGATTAAAAACATACCGTTAGAGAATATGACGATATAGGAGGATATAGGAGGCACGAACACCTCGCACGGGACCAATGTAACTTGTAGGAACTGACCGCGTAGCCCCGGGTCTCCCGATTTGAGAGTATGACGATAATCTAGAAAAATCACACTTAGAGTTAAAAACATGCCATTAAAGGGTGAAAACCCAAACTAACACCCAAACGATCCCGTAGGAGGCACAAACACCTCGTACGGGACCAATGTAACCTGTAGGAACTGATCGCATAGTCTCGGGTCTCCCGGTTTGAGAGTATGACGATGATTTGCAAATATCACACTTAAGACTTAGAAGCAAGCTGTTAAAGGGTGAAAACCCAAACCAGCCCCCAAAACAAACCCGTAGGAGGCACGAACACCTCGCACGGGACCAATGTAACTTGTAGGAACTGACCGCGTAGTCCCAGGTCGCTCGGTTTGAGAGTATGATGATAATCTGCAAAAATCACAGGAGTTAAAAACATGCCGTTAAAGGGTGAAAACCCAAACCAGCCCCCCAACGACCCCGTAGGAGGCACGAACACCTCGCACGGGACCAATGTAACTTGTAGGAACTGACCGCGTAGCCCCGGGTCTCCCGGTTTGAGAGGATGACGATAATTTGCAAAAATCACACTTAGACTTAAAAACAAGCCGTTAAAGGGTGAAAACCCAAACCAGCCCCCGATCGACCCTGTAGGAGGCACAAATACCTCGCACAGGACCAATGTAACTTGTAGGAACTGACCGTGTAGTCCCGGGTCTCACGGTTTGAGAGTATGACGATAATTTGTAAAAATCACACTTAGACTTAAAAACAAGCCGTTAAAGGGTGAAAACCCAAACCAGCCCCCAAACGACCGCGTAGGAGGCACAAACACCTCGCACGGGACCAATGTAACTTGTAGGAACTGACCGCGCGGTCCCGGGTCGCTCGGTTTGAGAGTATGACTATAATTTGCAAAAATCACACTTAGAGTTAAAAACATACCGTTAAAGGGTTAAAACCCAAACCAGCCCCCCAAGGACCCTGTAGGAGGCACGAACACCTCGCTCGGGACCAATGTAACTTGTAGGAACTGACCGCGTAGCCCCGGGTGTCCCGGTTTGAGAGGATGACGATAATTTGCAAAAATCACACTTAGACTTAAAAACAAGCCGTTAAAGGGTGAAACCCAAACCAGCCCCCGATCGACCCTGTAGGAGGCACAAATACCTCGCACGGGACCAATGTAACTTGTAGGAACTGACCGTGTAGTCCCGAGTATCACGGTTTGAGAGTATGACGATAATTTGCAAAAATCACACTTAGACTTAAAAATAAGCCGTTAAAGGGTGAAAACCCAAACCAGCCCCCAAACGACCCCGTAGGAGGCACGAACACCTCGCACGGGACCAATGTAACTTGTAGGAACTGATCACATAGTCCCGGGTAACCCGATTTGAGAGTATGACGATAATTTGCAAAAATCACACTTAGACTTAAAAATAAGCCTTTAAAGTGTGAAAACCCAAACCAGCCCCCCATTGACCCCGTAGGAGGTACGAACACCTCGCACGGGACCAATGTAACTTGTAGGAACTGACCGCGCAGTCCCGGGTCGCTCGGTTTGAGAGTATGACGATAATTTGCAATAATCACACTTAGAGTTAAAAACATGTCGTTAAAGGGTGAAAACCCAAACCAGCCCCCCATCAATCCCGTAGGAGGCACGAACACCTCGCATGGGTCCAATGTAAATTGTAGGAACTGATCGCGTAATCCTGGGTAACCCGATTTGAGAGTATGACGATAATCTGCAAAAATCACTTTTAGAGTTAAAAACATGCCGTTAACGAGTGAAAACCCAAACCAGCCCCCCAACGACCCCGTAGGAGGTACGAACACCTCGCACGGGACCAATGTAACTTGTAGGAACTGACCGCGCAGTCCCGGGTCGCTCGGTTTGAGAGTATGACGATAATTTGCAAAAATCACACTTAGAGTTAAAAACATGCCGTTAAAGGGTGAAAACCCAAACTAGCCCCCCACGACCCCGTAGGAGGCACGAACACCTCGCACGGGACCAATGTAACTTGTAGGAACTGACCGCGTAGTCCCGGGTCGCTCGGTTTGAGAGTATGACGATAATTTCAAAAATCACACTTAGACTTAAAAACAAGCCGTTAAAGGGTGAAAACACAAACCAGCGCCCAAACGACCCCGTAGGAGGCACGGACACCTCGCACGGGACCAATGTAACTTGTAGGAACTGATCGCGTAGTCCCGGGTAACCCGATTTGAGAGTATGACGATAATTTGCAAAAATCACACTTAGAGTTAAAAATAAGCCGTTAACGGGTGAAAACCCAAACCAGCCCCCCATCGATCCCGTAGGAGGCACGATCACCTCGCACGGGACCAATGTAACTTGTAGGAACTGATCGCGTAATCCCGGGTAACCCGATTTGAGAGTATGACGATAATCTGCAGAAATCACTTTTAGAGTTAAAAACATGCCGTTAAGGAGTGGAAACCCAAACCCGCCCCCCAACGACCCCGGAGGAGGTACGAACACCTCTTACGGGACCAATGTAACTTGTAGGAACTGACCGCGCAGTCCCGGGTCGCTCTGTTTGAGAGTATGACGATAATTTGCAAAAATCACACTTAGACTTAAAAACAAGCCGTTAAAGGGTGAAAAGCCAAACCAGCCCCCGATCGACCCTGTAGGAGGCACAAATACCTCGCACAGGACCAATGTAACTTATAGGAACTGACCGTGTAGTCCCGGGTATCACGGTTTGAGAGTATGACGATAATTTGAAAAAATCACACTTAGACTTAAAAAAGAAGCCGTTAAAGGGTGAAAACCCAAACCAGCCCACAAACGACCCCGTAGGAGGCACGAACACCTCGCACGGGACCAATGTAACATGTAGGAACTGATCGCGTAGTCCCGGGTAACCCGATTTGAGAGTATGAAGATAATTTGCAAAAATCACACTTAGACTTAAAAACAAGCCGTTAAAGGGTGAAAACCCAAACCAACCCCCGATCGACCCCGTAGGAGGCACGAACACCTCGCACGGGACCAATGCAACTTGTAGGAACTGACCGCGTAGTCACGGGTCTCCCGGTTTGATAGTATGATGATAATTTGCAAAAATCACACTTAGACTTAAAAACAAGCCGTTAAAGTGTGAAAATCGAAACCAGCCCCCCACGACCCCGTAGGAGGCACGAACACCTCGCACGGGACCAATGTAACTTGTAGGAACTGACCGCGTAGCCCCAGGTCTCCCGGTTTGAGAGGATGACGATAATTTACAAAAATCACACTTAGACTTAAAAACAAGCCGTTAAAGGGTGAAAACCCAAACCAGCCCCCGATCGACCCTGTAGGAGGCACAAATACCTCGCACAGGACCAATGTAACTTGTAGGAACTAATCGTGTAGTCCCGGGTCTCACGGTTGGAGAGTCTGACGATAATTTGCAAAAATCACACTTAGACTTAAAAACAAGCCGTTAAAGAGTGAAAACCCAAACCAACCCCCAAACGACCCCGTAGGAGGCACGAACACCTCGCACGGGACCAATGTAACTTGTAGGAACTGACCGCGCAGTCTCGGGTCACTCGGTTTGAGAGTATGACTATAATTTGCAAAGATCACACTTAGAGTTAAAAACATGCCGTTAAAGGGTGAAAACCCAAACCAGCCCCCCATCGACCCTGTAGGAGGCACGAACACCTCGCACGGGACCAATGTAACTTGTAGGAAATGACCGCGTAGCCCCGGGTCTCCCGGTTTGAGAGGATGACGATAATTTGCAAAAATCACACTTAGACTTAAAAACAAGCTGTTAAAGGGTGAAAACCCAAACCAGCCCCCGATCGACCCTGTAGGAGGCACAAATACCTCGCACATGACCAATGTAACTTGTAGGAACTGACTGTGTAGTCCCGGGTATCACGGTTTGAGAGTATGACGATAATTTGCAAAAATCACACTTAGACTTAAAAATAAGCCGTTAAAGTGTGAAAACCCAAACCAGCCCCCAAACGACCCCGTAGGAGGCACGAACACCTCGCACGGGACCAATGTAACTTGTAGGAACTGATCGCGTAGTCCCGGGTAACCCGATTTGAGAGTATGACGATAATTTGCAAAAATCACACTTAGACTTAAAAAGAAGCCTTTAAAGTGTGAAAACCCAAACCAGCCCCCCATCACGGGACCAATGTAACTTGTAGGAACTGACCGTGCAGTCCCGGGTCGCTCGGTTTGAGAGTATGACGATAATTTGCAAAAATCACACTTAGAGTTAAAAACATGCCGTTAAAGGGTGAAAACCCAAACCATCCCCCCATCGATCCTGTAGGAGGCACGGACACCTCGCACGGGACCAATGTAACTTGTAGGAACTGACCGCGTAATCCTGGGTAACCCGATTTGAGAGTATGACGATAATCTGCAAAAATCACTTTTAGAGTTAAAAACATGCCGTTAACGGGTGAAAACCCAAACCAGCCCCCCAACGACCCCGTAGGAGGTACGAACACCTTGCACGGGACCAATGTAACTTGTAGGAACTGACCTCGCAGTCCCGGGTCGCTCGGTTTGAGAGTATAATGATATTTTTCAAAAATCACACTTAGAGTTAAAAACAAGCCGTTAAAGGGTGAAAAGCCAAACCAGCCCCCAAACGACCCCGTAGAAGTCACGGACACCTCGCACGGGACCAATGTAACTTGTAGGAACTGATCGCGTAGTCCCGGGTAACCCGATTTGAGAGTATGACGATAATTTGCAAAAATCACACTTAGAGTTAAAAACAAGTCGTTAACGGGTAAAAACCCAAACCAGCCCCCCATCGATCCCGTAGGAGGCACGATCACCTCGCACGGGACCAATGTAACTTGTAGGAACTGACCGCGTAATCTCGGGTAACCCGATTTGAGAGTATGACGATAATCTGCAAAAATCACTTTTAGAGTTAAAAACATGCCGTTAAGGAGTGGAAACGCAAACCAGCCCCCCAACGACCCCGAAGGAGGTACGAACACCTCTTACGGGACCAATGTAACTTGTAGGAACTGACCGCGCAGTCCCGGGTCGCTCGGTTTGAGAGTATGACGATAATTTGCAAAAATTACACGTAGACTTAAAAACAAGCCGTTAAAGGGTGAAAAGCCAAACCAGCCCCCGATCGACCCTGTAGGAGGCACAAATACCTCGCACAGGACCAATGTAACTTGTAGGAACTGACCGTGTAGTCCCGGGTATCACGATTTGAGAGTATGACGATAATTTGTAAAAATCACACTTAGACTTAAAAACAAGCCGTTAAAGGGTCAAAACCCAAACCAGCCCCCAAACGACCCCGTAGGAGGCACGAACACCTCGCACGGGACCAATGTAACTTGTAGGAACTGATCGCGTAGTCGCGGGTAACCCGATTTGAGAGTATGGCGATAATTTATATAAATCACACTTAGACTTAAAAACAAGCCGTTAAAGGGTGAAAACCCAAACCAGCACCCGATCGACCCCGTAGGAGGTACTAACACCACGCACGGGACCAATGTAACTTGTAGGAACGGACCGCGCAGTCCCGGGTCGCCCGGTTTGAGAGTATGACGATAATTTGCAAAAATCACACTTAGACTTAAAAACAAGCCGTTGAAGTGTGAAAACCCAAACCAGCCCCCCACGACCCCGTAGGAGGCACGAACACCTCGCACGGGACCAATGTAACTTGTAGGAACTGACCGCGTAGCCCCGGGTCTCCCGGTTTGAAAGGATGACGATAATTTGCAAAAATCACACTTAGACTTAAAAACAAGCCGTTAAAGGGTGAAAACCCAAACCATCACCCGATCGAACCTGTAGGAGGCACAAATACCTCGCACAGGACCAATGTAACTTGTAGGAACTAACCGTGTAGTCCCGTGTCTCACGGTTTGAGAGTATGACGATAATTTGCAAAAATCACACATAGACTTAAAAACAAGCCGTTAAAGGGTGAAAACCCAAACCAGCCCCCAAACGACCCCTTAGGAGGCACGAACACCTCGTACGGGACCAATGTAACTTGTAGGAACTGACCGCGCGGTCCCGGGTCGCTCGGTTTGAGAGTATGACCATAATTTGCAAAAATCACACTTAGAGTTAAAAACATGCCGTTAAAGGGTGAAAACCCAAACTAGCCCCCCAACGACCCCGTAGGAGGCACAAGTACCTCGCACAGGACCAAAAGAACTTGTAGGAACTAACCGTGTAGTCCCGAGTCTCACGGTTTGAGAGTATGACGATAATTTGCAAAAATCACACTTAGACTTAAAAACAAGTCGTTAAAGGGTGAAAACCCAAACCAGCCCCCAAACGACCCCGTAGGAGGCACGAACACCTCGCACGGGACCAATGTAACTTGTAAGAACTGACCGCGCGGTTCCGGGTCGCTCGGTTTGAGAGTATGACTATAATTTGCAAAAATCACACTTAGAGTTAAAGACATGCCGTTAAAGGGTGAAAACCCAAACCAGCCCCCCAACGACCCCGTAGGAGGCACGAACACCTCGCACGGGACCAATGTAACTTGTAGGATCTGACCGCGCGATCCCGGGTCGCTCGGTTTGAGAGTATGACTATAATTTGCAAAAATCACGCTTAGAGTTAAAAACATGCCGTTAAAGGGTGAAAACCCAAACCAGCCCCCCAACGACCCCGTAGGAGGCACGAACACCTCGCACGGGACCAATGTAACTTGTAGGAACTGACCGCGTAGCCCTGGGTCTCCCGCTTTGAGAGGATGATGATAATTTACAAAAATCACACTTAGACTTAAAAACAAGTCGTTAAAGGGTGAAAACCCAAACCAGCCCCCGATCGACCCTGTAGGAGGCACAAATACCTCGCACAGGACCAATGTAACTTGTAGGAACTGACCGTGTAGTCTCGGGTATGACGGTTTGGGAGTATGACGATAATTTGCAAAAATCACACTTAGACTTAAAAACAAGCCGTTAAAGGGTGAAAACCCAAACCAGCCCCCAAACGACCCCGTAGGATGCAGGAACACCTCGCACGGGACCAATGTAACATGTAGGAACTGATCGCGTAGTCCCGGGTAACCCGATTTGAGAGTATGACGATAATTTACAAAAATCACACTTAGACTTAAAAAAAGCCGTTAAAGGCTGAAAACCCAAACCAGCCCCCGATCGACCCCGTAGGAGGCACGAACACCTCGCACGGGACCAATGTAACTTGTAGGAACTGACCGCGTAGTCCCGGGTCGCTCGGTTTGAGAGTATGACGATTATTTGCAAAAATCACACTTAGACTTAAAAACAAGCCGTTAAAGGGTGAAAACCCAAACCAGCCCCCAAACGACCCCGTAGGAGGCACGGACACCTCGCACGGGACCAATGTAACTTGTAGGAACAGATCGCGTAGTCCCGGGTAACCCGATTTGAGAGTGTGACGATAATTTACAAAAATCACACTCAGAGTTAAAAATAAGCCGTTAACGGGTGAAAACCCAAACCAGCCCCCCATCGATCTCGTAGGAGGCACGATCACCTCGCACGGGACCAATGTAACTTGTAGGGACTGACCGCGTAATCCCGGGTAACCCGATTTGAGGGTATGACGATAATCTGCAAAAATCACTTTTAGAGTTAAAAACATGCCGTTAAGGAGTGGAAACCCAAACCAGCCCCCCAACGACCCCGTAGGAGGTACGAACACCTCTTACGGGACCAATGTAACTTGTAGGAACTGATCGCGCAGTCCCGGGTCGCTCGGTTTGAGAGTATGACGATAATTTGCAAAAATCACACTTAGAGTTAAAAACATGCCGTTAAAGGGTGAAAACCCAAACTAGCCCCCAAACGACCCCATAGGAGGCACGAACACCTCGCACGGGACCAATGTAACTTGTAGGAACTGACCACGCAGTCCCGGGTCGCTCGGTTTGAGAGTATGACGATAATTTGCAAAAATCACACTTAGAGTTAAAAACATGTCGTTAAAGGGTGAAAACCCAAACCAGCCCCCAAACGACCCCGTAGGAGGCACGAACACCTCGCACGGGACCAATGTAACTTGTAGGAACTGACCGCGTAGTCCCGGATCACTCGGTTTGAGAGTATGATGATAATCTGCAAAAATCACACTTAGAGTTAAAAACATGCCGTTAAAGGGTGAAAACCCAAACTAGTCACCCAACGACCCCGTAGGAGGCACTAACACCTCGCACGGGACCAATGTAACTTGTAGGAACTGACCGCGCAGTCCCGGGTCGCTCGGTTTGAGAGTATGACGATAATTTGCAAAAATCACACTTAGAGTTAAAAACAAGGCGTTAAAGGGTGAAAACCCAAACCAGCCCCCCATCGACCCCGTAGGAGGTAGGAACACCTCGCACGGGACCATTGTAACTTGTAGGAACTGACCGCGCAGTCCCGGGTCGCTCGGTTTGAGAGTATGACGATAATTTGCAAAAATCACACTTGGAGTTAAAAACATGCCGTTAAAGGGTGAAAACCCAAACCAGCCCCCCAACGACCCCGTAGGAGGCACGAACACTTCGAACGGGACCAATGTAACTTGTAGGAACTGACCGCGTAGCCCCGGGTCTCCCGGTTTGAGAGGATGACGATAATTTGCAAAAATCACACTTAGACTTAAAAACAAGCCGTTAAAGGGTGAAAACCCAAACCAGCCCCCGATCGACCCTGTAGGAGGCACAAATACCTCGCACGGGACCAATGTAACTTGTAGGAACTGACCGTGTAGTCCCGGGTCTCACGATTTGAGAGTATGATGATAATTTGCAAAAATCACACTTAAGACTTAAAAACAAGCCTTTAAAGGGTGAAAACCCAAATCAGCCCCCGATCGACCCCGTAGGAGGCACGAACACCTCGCACGGGACCAATGTAACTTGTAGGAACTGACCGCGTAATCCCGGGTAACCCGATTTGAGAGTATGACGATAATCTGTAAAAATCACTTTTAGAGTTAAAAACATGCCGTTAACGGGTGAAAACCCAAACCAGCCCCCCAACGACCCCGTAGGAGGTACGAACACCTCGCACGGGACCAATGTAACTTGTAGGAACTGACCGCGCAGTCCCGGGTTGCTCGGTTTGAGAGTATGACGATAATTTACAAAAATCACACTTAGAGTTAAAAACATGCCGTTAAAGGGTGAAAACTCAAACCAGTCCCCAAACGACCCCGTAGGAGGCACGAACACCTCGCACGGGACCAATGTAACTTGTAGGAACTGACCGCGCAGTCCCGGGTCGCTCGGTTTGAGAGTATGACGATAATTTGCAAAAATCACACTTAGAGTTAAAAACAAGCCGTTAAAGTGTGAAAACCCAAACCAATCCCCCATCGACCCCGTAGGAGGCACGAACACCTCGCAAGGGACCAATGTAACTTGCAGGAACTGACCGCGTAGTTCTGGGTCTCCCGGTTTGAAAGGATGACGATAATTTGCAAAAATCACACTTAGAGTTAAAAACATGTCGCTAAAGGGTGAAAACCCAAACCAGCCCCCCAACGACCTCGTAGGAGGCATGAACACCTCGTACGGGACCGATGTAACTTGTAGGAACTGACCCCGTAGTCTCGGGTCTCCCGGTTTGAGAGTATTATTATAATTTCCACTCATATATGTAATTTTATAGTTTAAGTAAAAAAAATTTTTGCAAATTATTGGGTTACTAATATCGTATCTTTTTTGTATCCTATTTTTTTTGCAGGATAACAGTTTATCGTTGGCATTTATTCACGTGGAACACACAGAGAACTCAATGGTTTACAACAAGGGATTTATTCATGATTCCATTTTTTTGTGTCATGGCCGTGCGGTCTTTTGTTGTTTTATGGCCTCACAGGCTTTTGTAAGTTAATTGTTATATTTTGTGGCCGTGCGGGCTTTATATTAGGCAGGTTTTGTATTAACAGGTTTTGGAATGTCCAAAAAATAGAGGAAACTCTGCCCAATTTTTTTTGGGCATGTAAACTATTAAAGACTTGTAATATTTTGAAGTTTGTATGTACATTAATTTATTAACAACGTGCAATATTATTAATTTGTGAATTTTGTGCTTTCAAATAATTTTTTTTTATAAAAAATTTGGCACAGTTCAAAATCGTGGCAAAAGTGTATCATATTTTGGCACGATTTTGAACTGTGCCAAATTTTTTTAAACTATTCTGAATCTGGCACAGTTAAAAACTGTGCCAAAAGTGTGCCAGAAATATCAAATTCTGGCACGGTTTAAAAGTGTGCCAGAAGTGTTCCTATTTGCCCAAATCTGGCACAGTTAAAAACTGTGCCAAAAGTGTGCCAGAAATATCAAATTCTGGCACGGTTTAAAAGTGTGCCAGAAGTGTTCCTGTTTGACCAAATCTGGCACACTTTTGAGCCGTGCCAAAAAAAAAATTGCCATTTTGGAACACCTGATTCTGGCACAGTTCAAAACCGTGCCAGATTCCTGTTTTTGGTGTAGTGTATGTTGAGGATGTATATGATGGACTTTAAGGGTAGTTGGTATCACTATTTACCATTGGTAAAATTGCATATAATAACTTCTATCATTTTATTATTGGCGTGGTGCCTTTTGAGGCATTATACGGGAGACCTTGTTATCCACCTTCTGGTTGGTTAGAGGTGTAGGATAATAATCTTATCGGGAAAGTGGTGATTCAGGATACGTCAGTGAAGATTGAGTTGATCAAGGGTCGTATTCGAGTAGTTCAATATGACAGAAGAGTCATGCCGATACGAACCAGAGAATTTTGGTAGTTTGTGTGCACACTACACCAAAATGACAAAATTTTCACCTTCAGCCTGCCACCCTTGTCAAGGTCATTGACCGTGACAAAAAACACGCTTTTTGTGTCACGATCATTGACCTTGACACGACCGTGACAAAGAATTGTCACGGTCAATGACCCTGACACGACCGTGACAACTTTTACAGCAAAAACCCTTGCCCCTTCTTTTTTCCCTCCCGCCGTTCCCTCCCTCCCCCCTCTCTCTCTCTCTCTCTCTCTCTCTCTCTCTCTCTCTCTCTCTCTTCCATTTATACATATGTTTGTGTGTATATATATATGTGTGTGTGTATATATGTGCGTGTGTGTGTGCGTGTGTGGGGGTGGGGCAGGGGGATGTTATGTGTGTGTATATGTGTGGTGGGTGCGGGGTGTGGAGGGAGGTGGGGCAGGGTGTGTGTGTGTGTATGCGGTGAATGGGGGGTGTGGAGGGATGTGGGGGTGGGGGTGGGGTGTGTGTGTGTATTTGAATTAACCCATGAATTTGTATTTTTGTATTTGAATTAACCCATGAATTTATTTTTGTATTTGAATTAACCCATGAATTTGTCATACAAATTGACAAATTAACGAGTTAAATCATGGGTTAATTCAAATACAAATTCATGGGTTAATTAACCCATGAATTAACCCATGAATTTGTCAAACAAATTGACAAATTCACGAGTTATTTATTTTTTGTATTTGCATATAAATGGGTTCTTGAATTTTTTGCACTTTTGTTGAAACTAACTCGTGAATATATGTTTGTGTATGTTTGTTAGGTGTATATGATGTTTATATGTTGGAAATAACCCATGAATTTGTCAATTTGTTTGTGTGGGGGGGGGGGGGTGGGTGGGGAGGGGGGTAAGTCAAGGTACCATTGTAATTCTCTTAATATCGTGTTTTGATGATTCTATGAGATAATATATATTGTTTCAAGGTTAACTCATTGTAGATAAAAACATTCACATAGTAAAATTAAATTGAATCCATCCATAGATTCTATAATTACATCCACTAAAATATAATTAATAAATGAAACAGTTTTAGATGAAAGTAAATTAATAATTAGTGTCCATTTCATATGAAAGTAGGATTGCCCCTCAGTGTAAATTAGTAAATTAATAATTCTATACGCTAATTGATGAAATGAATTAATTGAGTAGATGAATTAAAAGGAGTACGGGATACACATTTGTTGTTGACATTGCTATTGGATTATTTTGTTTAGTAAATGTTTGGTTGGTTAGTTTTAAAAGTGGCATGACCACTGGATTATTGTCCATATGGGGGTGGGATTTTTCAACTTTTTTTTGAAAATTACTCTGTATATCGAATAATATATATAGTATGATAATTAAATGAAACATACTTGAAATTAAATATAGTGCGCACAGATATTAGCCTTCTAGTTCTTATGCGTACGCATTTAATAGCCCTTAGACCCGTTCGAGCGTCATTACCCCTGTAATGAGATCTCTCGAATTGTCCCGTTTGGACAGTTTGAGACTATATAATTTCTGTATAATATTCTTATTGGCTTAAAGTTGTTACTTTTGGAGGAAGTTCTGCAGTCGTATCTTAATGTTCTCTGGGTACATACTAGATTGACAAGTGTGACTGTTATTTCAATTGATCAATTGAAATAACACTCAAACCTGCCAATCTACATCGATACTTGGAGAACTACGGGGATATGCTGTCGAATTTTTTTCAAATCGTAGCAATGTGCATGAGCTGTTAAGTATATTACAGAAAAATGCGGTCTTGAATGGGATAGGACCACTCACCCTTTAATAGGATAATTAAATGATGGGATAATTAAATAAAACATACTATAAATCTAAGTTTTGTTTACCTTTAATAGGTGTTTAGTTGTGGTTGCTGTGATGGGATATCCGAAATACAAAGAGTGGATGGGTGAGACTAATATAATGGGGGATGTGTTTCGCAGAGGTGCTAACGAATTTGTGAAATATGCAAGAGATGTCATAATGATGAAGAGTTTCCGTGTCCGTGTGCTAGGTGTAAGAGTGGTAAGGTGTTTGAGTGGAAAATAGTTGAACTACATTCGTTAAGATCGGGTATGCAAGATAGTTATAGATTTTGGAGTTTTCACTGTGAATTGAAAGTTCCTTTTGTCCCCGACCAACCTTCACAGCAACCTTCAACAAGTAGAATAAATGTAGAAGGGGACGACGTAGATCATAATATGTTAGAGGATTTAGTTGATGATACGTACGGAGTTTATGAAGCAGATGAGAATGAGGTTACTGATGATGTATAAGATTCAAGTGCTCGTGAAGATAATACGATAAAACTTGATGATGACTACCAAAGTTTAAAATTTAAGGCGACCCAACTGTTATACTCTGGCTGTGAGAAAGATCAAACAACTTTACATGCCATGGTTGGTTTGCACAGTTTGAAGACGCAGTACGTTTTGTCTAGTAATAGCGTGACGGGAATTTTGAAATGGGTGAAGGGCTTATTAACCAAGGTGAATACACTTCCAAATATCTATCCTTTTATGAAGAACAGTGTAATATCCCGTAATTTTAATGACTTTTAAAATGGGTTATATTTTAAATTAATGGATTAATTGGATCTTATTATAAATTAATTCATTTGGGCTTTATCCGAATTGTGGATATTAAAATGGATGATTCTGAATATTACTTAAAGATATTTAGGTAATATACGAATGTGATGTCATTGATATGACGGTATGATATAAATTCAGTAATTTGAATTTTTAGTCAGACGCAGTATGGACGTGTCGGGACTAATTTATTAAATTAAAAAGGAAATTATTTTTTATCGACCTTATATTCATTTTGACTGCGTCGTTGCGTCCGGAAGGTTTGAAATAGTCAGAAAAGTCTATTTGGATGTTAATTTTGAGTCTCGGATCATTTGGAAATGAAAAGACAACCCAAAAGGGCATTTTGGTTATTTTTACAAGGGGGATGAATAGTGATTTCGGATTTTGTCTTGTTATAAGTATTTGGAGATTAGTGTATGTAGGTTCATTTCATCTCTTCTACACAAAATTGAAAAGTCATCTTCTTAGAGAGAGTGGAAGGTTGCTTGGAAAGAAAAAGAAGTTTGCTTGGGAAGGAGGAGAACCAAAGGTTAAAGGTCACCACCACCATCACCACCTGTGTTATTCAACTCCAAAGGGTCAGATCTTCATTAGAGGCAAGTGTTTGATATTTGCAATTTAAGTTCGTATATTGTCCATGTTAGGATAGTTATAAAAAGAGATGATTTTCATGCTTGGAAGATGAAAGGATATAGTTGTTAATGGATTTTTGGAATCTAAAAATATATAGGAATTAAACTCATGTTGTAGGTAGTTAGTAATCCAATAAATATTCATCAATCTGTGGAAGAAATTATGAAAATAATTTAGTGTTCTTGAAGATCATATGTTGATAATTTTATGGAAAAAGAGGCAAAAACGAGTGGAATGAGAAGAGCCAATTTGGAATGTTTAGATCTTCTTTTTGAGTGCATTTGGATGAGATTTAAGAAAAACTCAAAACACATACCTTACTCAATTTTTCGTGTAGAATCCAAATCTGAAGTCGGATTGATGATTTGAATAATTTTTGGATCTGATTTTTCTGAGTATTTAAAATATGAGAATTCATGATGTTGTTTCTTTTTAATGTTGGTTCTTATCCCAAAACTTTTGTAGATCTTCAGTGATTATTAATTGGATATTATGGGACTTAGAGAAGATCAGTAAGCCCTAGTTAAGATTTGAATTAACTTGATTGGGATTTAATTGATTAGAATTATGATAATTAAAGTTAAAGAGATTTCGGTTGCTAGATTCATGTGTTGGATTCTAATCTGTTTGTATGAGGATTAAGGATAGTTCAAGTAGGGGAGATTTAATATAACACCTGGGTAGCCTTAGGGTTATAATTTAAACATCAAGGACTGAGTTTAAGATCATTATTGATTTCGCAAGGGTTGAGTGTAGTACAAGAGCGTAGTGGTATCGCTCCTGGATAGAGATGGGAGTTTAGAACAGATTTGGTTGAAAGAGGGGATGAGGTTATTCCGATCGCATATTTGAAGTTGACGAACCTCCTCGATCGACAAAGTTAAGTAGTAGTGTATTGGAGGGGTTCCTTATTTGGATTTCGCTTTGCGAGACGCTCCGCGAATGAACCTTAACGACGTCGGGAGTGGAGAGATGTTATAGGAGGCGAGGATAATTAAATTATGAAGTAAAGATATGACATTTTAATACGTGGGATTTAAAGAGATATAATGATACGTAATGGAATAATCTAAGGTTAATGTGAGTACCTTGTTGTTAGTATACTATAGGTATGATAATACCAATTGGATTGATTAATGATTATGTGTATGACATACCTAGCTTACTTGCTATCGGTGGGAGGTTTGCGCGTGAGGGCATTCATATCCCGATGAATCCATGGGATCTTTGATTTGTCGCTCGAGAATATAGGTCTATGAAAGACTTATCGGGGAGTTGATAAGTCCGCTGACTATGGGTACATAGGTATGTGCGTGACCCATGGGTATGAGAACTATGTTCGCCTCCAATGATTGTGTTGTTAATGGTTCGAGGTATCATCACCGAACCTTTTGTCCCCTTTTCGGCGACCAACGATATTGGGACATGATAGCAGAGTAATGCATTGCACCGCAGCTGTGACTCGGGGTGCCGTATTATATATATATATATATATATATATACATAATGGATTAAATGAATGAATGGATATTTATTATGGTTAAATCTGTCTATAGTGATAATTGTAGATAACGGTGAATAGAGAAAGATAATTGAATTAAGTTAATGAATGTTTATTAAAAAACTTAATTCATATTAATGAGAAATGATTCATGTTAATGAGAAACGATGAGATATGTAAATGAATAATAATGTGACGTATGGTATGGGACATACGGGGATTATGATATTGGGATGGAATTATAATATGGAGACTAGAAAAGAGGAACCATTAACTAGGAGGTTAATAGGAAACGTTAAGTGTGCACTCTAGTTGAGAGGTGAGAATGGCAAGTGAGAGTTGGGTCTAACATGTACATAATAAAAGATTTATTGCACTTGTTAAATACTTGCTGTTTTAACAATCATTTCACAATTGGGCTCTGACCCGTTTCCTTGCATATTTTCTTTTCTATTGTATCTTCTATATCAGGTGTCCAGCAACAGGGACGCCAACCTTAGTTGATTGTGACGAGCTATGGAGCTATGGAGTTTTGCTTAGACGCCTATCATCATTTAATTCACAGTATTCTCTTAGTAGGGCATGTCGCCCAAAGGATTCAGTTATCTTCTTCTATCGGGGTCAAATACTATTGTATTCGTGTCTTTTAATACATTTAACATTGTTGGGATTACTGTAATGGATTAATATTATGTGGGAATGTTTATTCCAAATGCTTTTAAATTCTTTTGTGTTATTTATTGGGTTATCAGTGTTGTAGAAGACTTGCGACACGATTCACACATGAAGATGTCGAAGAATGGAAAAAGTAAGTTTCGATTATTATAATGTTTAACATTATTTTAGATTATTTTATACATGATTAATTTTGTAATATGAAGAAAATATGAAGCCTGTGAGAACAATAAAAGACGAAAAATAATGGTACAATCTGACAGCGAATTTAGGTTGTGGTTGACACAAGAGGTAATTATAATGAAAACAATCGTTATATAACGTTACCTTACACTCAAATTTTACCACTAATATAATTAATTTATCTATATTCTCAGCTCCTAAAGATGGGTGATGTGACATCAAGGCTTGCTCGTCTAGCCACTGGACCATTGTTCGTGGTACAAGAGTACAAAAAGTATTGATTGAACGGTTACATTTTCGGCACTAAAGTGTACGAGGAAAGTACAAATGTACAGAACTCGGGAATTTCATACAAAGATCTTACTATCTTTCGAACGAACGCAAAAGATAAAAACCTCATTGAAGCTGAAATGACTTACTATGGTGTAATCCAAAATATATTTGAATTGTATTATATAAGATTCAAAGAGGTTGTATTTTATTGTGACTGTGTAAGAGTTGAGGATAAAAATGCTTGTAAAGTTGATCCTGCCACCAATTTGATCATGGTTGACTTTTCCAAGTTGAAGAGCAACGACCACGTGAGCGATGAGCCGTTTGTTTGTGCTTTTCAAAAGGTTAAGCAAGTGTTTTATTCAGAGTATATCAACAACGAGATGTGGTCAATTGTCCAACACGCTCCAAGGCGTCTAAATAGTAGTGTGGATGACTTGGCTGCTCCTACCGAATATCAATCCATTTTTTATGATAACCCGAATTTGAAATAATTTTTCAATTTGTAATAAATATTTCAATCTGTACTGAAAAATCCATTTTTAATGCTTTTAATTGATTTGCACTTTATCATTTTCACTCTTGTGTGGTGTGCGTGTGTGGAGAGGAGATTAATACATAAATATTCCAACTACATCTAAGTTTTGTTTATACTAATCCATGAATATACGCTTCTTACCTTTAATAGATGATTAGTACATAGTTATTTGGGGTGTCCTATTTATGGAGAGGAGACTGAATATCTTCGTCTATCCGAACACTAAGAAATGCCATAATCCTATGGAGTTATGCTCTGCAAATTCCTCCCAACCGTTATGTAGCCAAACATCACCAGTGGAAGTTGTCAATTCCACTTTCCATACCCCACCACTTGGAACCTCTAGCAAAACATGGGAGACCATTGAAAGGTAGAATTGACAACTTCAACTACTGATTTTTGGCTACACAACGGTTGGAAGGAATTTGCAGCGCATAACTCCATAGGATTATGGCATTTCTTAGTGTTCATATATGAAAGGAATTATATTTGACACGATTATCCGGGGTACATTAGTTGGAAGGAGGTGCCATATGAGCTCAAGTTAGCTGTTTGGGTGACACTACAGGTAATGTATTTATATTTATATGTCAATTTTGATTTCGATTTCAATTTTGATTTATATTTATCTATATTTGTGGGGAGGATACGAATTTTACTTTATTTTAATTCAGGGGACAAGGAGTGGCCCTGAGGGTAGGCCGCATATGCTCGATACTTATGTGGCTATTCGAACGAGAAGAGAAGGATAAGGAGGTGTCCCCAAGCGTCGCGGTACAAAATCTCTTTTCCAGCTAAATAGTTTGTAGATTTGAGATAATTGATGGTGATGTTGTTTCTTCTTAAATAGTTTCTATTTTGAATGTATATTTGCATTATCTCTAGTATATTTGGATATATGAAATTTGAATAGGTACAACGTTGATATAACAGCTACAAATATACTGCTGGGCAGTGGCAGTGGCTATACTGCCCAACATATTTTTTTTCAATTCTGCCCAGAATTGTCACGGTCAATGACCGTGATAATTTTTTTAAAAGGGGACAAGAATGTGTCACGGTTATTAACCGTGACTAAACGTGTCACGGTCTTAGACCGTGACACGACCGTAACAATTCTTACGATGTTTTCACGGTCATAGACCATGACACGTCCGTGACAACAAAAGTTGTCTCGCCCAGAATTATCACGGTCATTGACCTTGACAAGTTGGACTTGTCAAGGTCAATGACCGTGATAATAGTGCAGATTTGGTGTAGTGGCATTATCATGTGATATTGTGGCTATCTCTCAGGAAGGGAGTGATGCGGTGCGAAAATAAAGGGGATTTGGCGCCTAGGTATATAGGGCCTTTACCTATTATCAAGAGGGTAGTGTCGATTGCATATAAACTCGTCTTACCGAAGAATTTGTGGCGGACTCATGATCTATTTCGTATGTCGTCATAAAGAAGTTGTCTGAGGGATAACATGGTTTAGCGACATATAGAGTTGGAAGAGATTGACTTGCAACCGTATATCTCTTACGAGGAGAAACCTTTCCATTTTGGGCCATAATGAAAGGTGGTACCGTTAATGTAAGTACAATGGAAATGACACAATATTATCGAATCAAGGCAGGAGTGCGATGATGACATGCGAGGAAAGTATACACGACCTTTTGGCACTTGCGTTTGAATATCGAGGACGAAACTTCATTGTCAGGGGGGAGCATGCAATACCCCTTACTTTTATTATTAATTAAGTTTTGTGTGACTAATATTATTAATTTAATTGGGGGAAAAATTAAATAGGATTTTATTAAATATTAATCAGTGAGATAAAGGATTAATATTAATTATAATTATTATCTACATGTGTGTGATAAGAAAATAGTTATATGATTTATTATATGTAGCGTATGAGTGATATCGGTTGTTTAATTGGTGATAGGTCGATAGGGTGTTACATCTAAGGACCGATAATTTTTTCTAGATGATATGTGGATTATAGTTCTTCGAACTTTGGTAAAAAGAACCCTATGAACAAAGTTTGGATTCTGAGGATGAATCCTACCTAAGAAAAATGCTTCAGGTCTGTGATCTGTAATCTCGTTCGAACCTCATTAAATATCTCTCTCGTTCTAATGAAAAGGGAATTCGTTTGAATGATCCCCGGGTTTGGGTTAGGTTTGGATCGTGAAAATGTTCTAGGTATTTTTATGAACCCAATCGAGTATGCAGGATGTTATCTAAGTGAGTAGATATTTAATTCAAAATAGTTTTGTGTCGCTATTCACTAACTGGGGAATTTATTAATTAACTAGGGTGTAAATTCTTGGATTCGGGTGGGGGAACCGAGGATACAAGTGAGTGACTATTTAATTAAATAATCAAGAAGTTGGGTTAAACTTTGGAATTGGGATACTAGAGCACGATGTAATATGTAAACGAGATTGATATAATTATTTTGTACAATCAAGATCTCGATTCAGACATCGGGATTAGGTGGATTAGTAAGTTATGGGTTTTCACATCTAGTCAGTACATACATATGTATATATACGCATTGATGGTTACATATATATATATATATATATATATATATATATATATATATATATATATATATATACACACACACACACATGTGTGTGTGTGTGTGTGAGTTATTTATTTGCTTGAGCATACTACTCTGTAGTGCTATCGAAGGAGGTTACGCATACTGGGCAGTCCACCCTGGCGTTGACCATCAGGTGTTGGATTAGTTCCCCAGGTTATAGTACTATTTCATGTCCACTCTCTGGGTATGAGGATAGGTGTTGGTTTAGAGACTAGTGAGTTGCGAATTGGTATGGTCGCGATACCTCGGACGTATGTCTATGATCGCATCGATTAAATGTGTTTTTGTTTGGTATCAGTGGTGAGATTTCGACTCGGTGGCTCAATGTGAGGTGTGATGCCTAGAGCTGAATAGCACACGAAAAATGTATCTGCGAGGTCCCAGCTCTAGGAATATGGTTATATGTATATAGTGAGTGATATATATACGTATGCTTATATGATATAGTGTGTATGTATATTTATAGCACGAGTGTAGCTATATATGTTTATCACATGATTATTTAATTATAGAAAGTGTGTTACTAAAATATTGGTTATATATGTTTACCTTTTGAAGGTAGTTAGGCTTCGCTAATAGAGAGTATTAATGAGGTTAGGATTAAATAAAGGTTATGTATCATAGATAGACCGAATAATTTAATTAGGATGAATAAAATGAACACTTTAGGTGTGTACTATAGTTTAGAGTTGAGATTTATCTCAAGTGAGTGCGATCGGTGAATCATGAAAGTAATACACTAGTGTTTTAAAAGATTTAAAACAATTAATCACTAGGGAAAATATTTTTTACTCCTCGGACTTTGATCCACAAGTTTTTATCTTTCCTTGTTTTCCTTTTAACACCCCAGGCGTGTAGCTTTAGCAGCCGGGACAACATGGATATATTTTCTCTTACCGTGCATTAGTTGGGTATGCAACATCCTTACTTAGATGCTTCAATCGTTTCTTATCTAGATATGATTGGTTGTTTCCATTTACAATCGGGCGTGTTGCCCATATATAATAGGAGTTTATCTTACTGCATACTTTTATATATTTTAAGATGTTTACTCATACATATTCAGTTATTATGCAATTTTTATTGTGGATGTTATTTGGTGACCGGTGGTTTATTCGGTTCATCATTATTACTTTTGATGTTATTGGCTATTTCTTCATTCTGAATGTATGGGTTGTTTCTATTAGTTATATTATATTAAATTATTGCGACACTGATGCTGAGAATGATCCATACTGGGATTCCAGTTATATTCTAGTAGATGATTAATCACCCATTATTAAAATAGGAGGGTTGTCAAATTATAGAACCAAAATTATAGCAAACTTGGTGGTTGATTTTTGTTTACACATTTAAAAAATTATTTATTAAAATTACGGTAGCAAAATTGAATACCGAAATTACTACCCAAATTACCGATCAAATATGCCTAAAATACAAATTTTGTATTATATGTTTAAATCCATATCATTAGTTAGAATCATTTATCATAACAATATAATATCAAAAGTTAATGGTATTTTTACTTTTAGAAAGAATATAATTTTATTGTGATGTCCCATTTACGGGTGTCGATGCGGCAAAGCTTTTGATAGTTTAAATTCATTTAAGAAAATCCCTTTTTTAAATAAATACTTGCTTCTTAACTTGTGTCGCAAAATATATTTTATTATTTAATAAAATGATGTCCAACTTTTAAAAAATAGGAAACATTTGAAATAAAATAGTTTTCCTGTTTCATAGAATAAGTAGCCATTGAAGGAAAATCTGCATTTGTCCTGTATTATTACGACCAAACTTAGAATCTTGCATTAAAGTTTGAAATAAACAAACCACAGCTCGAAATAAGTTACATAAATAGTAATCAAAACTCTACTTCCATGAACACTGTCCTTTCCTTTCCCGGTATCCTTCTTGTTGCCTTTACCTGAAGTACATGGGGGTGGGAGTTAATTGACAAAAGGCGGGGTATGAGCGTGTGTGCAGTAGGAGAAATACTAAAATAATATTATATGTATATAGATGTTTATACATATAATGCATTTTAGCAATTATGAAATCATCCTTTAATTTAATGTTCTCATTTAAGTTATCGTAACCATGAGATTAATATTATAACCAGGTCGAGCGATGAATCCACTCACACTTAATCTTCCTTTTAATACTACCCATATCCCATTAACTATACAACTAAGGTAACTTCACATTCTTCCATGTTATCACATTAACTTGTCTGAGTACTGTGCTCAAAATAATATTTTCACCTGATTAATCGGGGTACCAAACTATGAGTGTTATACGTCCTTTCACTGACTGCCATTACACCATAATATGCTCATGATATGTTGCTTTGGGTCAAAGCATTAAGCTGCACGCTAGAACTTTAGGCCCTCCTTAAGTTTTCAAGTTAACTGTGAGTGTTTTTTACTTGTTCATTATTGTAACCATTTCCTTTCTTTCATATTCAAGTTAAAGCCTTTGTTTTTTATTTCTATTTTACTGCCCGGTAAGGCCAAATCCCGAGGACAAAATTAGTCCATACACTTTATTTTCATGTTCACTTTATCAAAAGTCCGTTTTCATTTCACTTTAAAACTCAAAATTTCAACTTTCCAAAATAATTTTCTTTATAATTTCTTGTGAAATTTAATCCTTTGACTTCAAATACATATAGCTTACATTTTGTGTACTTTTCACTATTCATGCACACTAGTAAATTTGCATTATATTCATTTTGAAAAAACAAAGCTTCTTTTCACGTTTAATTTGCATAACATGAGTTTTCATCACATTAAATCCAACTCTTTCACTTAAGTCATCTTAGTTTAGTGAATTTTCTCTTTAGTCAATCTTTTCAAAAATGATACTTTGGTAATTAAAACAATTACTTTTGTCATTTCAAGACTTGTAATTGATTATTTAGATTAAGATTTCTACCTTGTTTTCTTATCTTTTATGTGTTAACATTATACTATTTCATGTTTTTACCCCAACCATTTCACCACATTCACATTGGTCCCTTATGTCATAATCTTTATTGAATTTATTCAAATATATTTGTGCCATTTATATGATTTGCATTTTAAAATTTTTAGCATATGTCTATTCATATTTCAAGGTTTAATTTAACATACATTCAACATATTTAACCCATTTTCCCAACTACATAAGTTTATGTTGTGAATGTGATATTTTATACTCATGTACGCATCCTACTATGTTGTCAACATGTTCAACATAACATTTATCAAGAAATGAATATGTTTTACATGATTTGTTCAAGGAGTAATGAACTTAAATTTTCTGAAATTTAACCTTCTTTAAATCTTTAGCTTTCATTCATTTGTATCACATTTCTTCAACATATATTTCATAAGTGGTGATAATAGGCATATATATTCATGTAAATCATACATACGTACATACATACATACATACATATATCTAGCATGCTTGTTTTTAAACTTGAAAATAGAATGCAGAACCCCTAGTTATAGAGAAAATAAATTCGAAAGCCCTTAAGAAATATCTATAAATATTCTCAAAAGTTCCAAGCTTTATGAAATTTGTATTCTTCCAAAACCAACTTTTATATCCAATAACCCTATTCTACAACACTCGTAAACACTTGAAAATGTGAGATGAAAATATATTCTAGTTTATGTGAATATAAGGAGGATAAATAAGCTTATGGCTGAGGAAACAAGGTAGAGATAATGGCAAATTTGGATTTGGTATAAGTGCATAATTTTGCTCTACATAAAAGAAAGATATTGGGTTGGTGGCCCTCCTAACACCCCCATTAACGATCCTATAACCCACAATAAATGTTCCTAACCCACTAGGGTAGTCTCCCCATGTCTAGGATGGTTAATGTCTGTTGGAATGTGGTCCAAGGTAGAGTTAAAACATCATAATTAATACCCCAAACTGACACAACTTGACATTCTACAAATACCCAAAATAGTAGGTGTCGAATTGCTTCGGTCCAAATCCAAAGCGATTCGCACCTTCCCCATTCGCAATAACAGCGAAAATCATGATTATTCTTTTAGTTTTGAGGATATCTTAACCTAAGTTTACAACCATGAATACCTTATGTATCGCGAATTTTTTTGGGATTTCGATTATTAATTATTTTTACTAAATTGGGTATTACATTAGTCAAATTAAAAGCTCATGCCTAATCATTTGGTTTGTCTTTGAGATGAACTCTTTCAAATTTTATGTGAGGAACTTGGGTCTTCACCTACGTTAATGGATATTTTATGCGTTAGCTTATGTGTGTTGCTTATATATATTGCACTTGAAAAACTAAAAATATTGTAAAATAATACATAATTGGTTTTTTTTTAAAGAAAAACAACGAAGAAAGACAAAACTAAAAATATCAAAAAAAATATTTAAACTCAAATTTACTAGAAATACTGGAAACATTTATGTACCAAAAGGTGTTGCATTGGTAAGGGTTTTTGAAAATAAAAAACCAAAACTACTAAAACTGAACTTACCCCAAAAAAATTGGTATGGTATTGGTATATGCCAATTACCGACTAAACCGACCGAAAACCATGCCTAGTTGTTACGATCTGACTTATTGGTCACGGGAAATCATTTGGTAAAAGTATACAATTTGAAACAATTACTTATCCACTGAATTTCAAAAGTGTACAATATGACTTATTTATTTATTCATTCAATTTCACAAAGTATTACACACTTGCTATTAAAAGTTTTGCGAAAAAATCAAAGTTGCTAATAACATTACGATTTTTTTCGTAGTTACAAGACATATCTAGAAATGTAAAAGACAAAGAAAATATGATTTATATACCCACTTTTCTCAACCTTGCAAGTTAGGAAACTAGCAAGCTACCGACCTCACTACTTAACAATCGACTTATTAATTAAATTAGTTTGATCGAATTAGTGCAATTCACTGAGAGGATTAGGATTAAAGTTGAAACAAAAATTATTAGTTTTGACTGTTGAGTAATTTTACACCAACACAAGATTCTAATACATATTTATAGACACACTGATGTATCGTGTCTGTACTGGTTGGTGATTGGAGTTCAATCTTTATCATTCAAACAAACAACCAATTTAGATTCAACATGACATTATATCCATCAAAATGTGTTATAATCCCGTGTCGATTTAGAATTAGTCTTAACTGTTTTGAGACTTGCAACACTTAACGACAAAAGTATTTATTTCATTTCAAGTAATTAATTCAGTATTTATTTGAGTGGTATTTTCTAAAAAAACTAAGCATTAATCTTTAAAAATGGACTATGAGGGTTCCCACCTTTAGTGGACGGATCACTTAAAGTTGAAAAATATTATATAGGAAAAGAAAAAAACTTGATAAATAGAATAAGATAATAATAGTTATTAAGATGTTTGGTAAGAAAATACCAGATCTCAAATGTGATAGAAGGCACGTGTCGGATTCTGTAAAAGTGTTCACCTTCCACACCATCTTTCACCTGAACCCGATTTAGGAACTCTTCAGACATTTCACCAATCAGTGATTTTTAAACACGAAAGATTGGGCATCGCTCCTTCATCAACCTTCTATTTCTTTAGATCGTAAAAGTTCTCCAGTTCAGGGATTCCAAGTCTGGGGAAACCTGCAGCAGAACATACCATTTCTCTCCCTATATACGCTTCCTTCATCAATAGGCATTCTAAGTAAGGAAGCTTCTCAAGTGTTGCCATTGGGTCATCCACGAGATTAGTGTTACTCAATAATACATAGGTGAGACTTGAAGGGTAACTATGGATGTTATATTCAGGTAACTTGCATGGACTCCCCTCTAGTGACAATTTATGAAGAATACGACACCCAAAAACTTGTTCAACAAGAGAGAGCTCTTCTACTGAACACGGATCTTCAATATCTCCAATATATAAAGTAAGACATAATTTTTGTACCTTATGTGAACTATCATTCAAGAAGTTGATGATTGATTCCAAGTTTCTATGATTTCCTCTCAGTGAAATATATGCTGCTAATCTACGAAGATTGCTAAGTTTCATGAGATCTTCTACATAAAACCTATCCGGATTAAAGTACTCCAATGTCTCCAGCTCATTTAAACCATTCAGTCTCAACTTCTCGCTTGGTACGATATCATCAATATCCCAAGGCAAAGGAACATATAGATGCCGCAATCTTGTCATTCTCCATATTATGTTTGGTATTTCCATACGAGTCATACGACTGCATCCCGATAGGTCAAGGGTTTGCAAATATTGCAATTTGTATATAGATGATGTCAATGGAAACACTGAGAGTTCGTTCATTTTGAAAGCCAAGTACTTCATGAGGATTAGTTTTCCTATTGCTTATATATTTCCTTTAAACCCTTCAATATCTAAAACTCTGAGCAATTTGAACTTTTTGAGATCAAATATTTCTGGTGGCAATTTTGGTTGAGAAAATCGATGTATATTCAAGAATAGTAGAGATCGGGGGTGTTTACTTGCTCCATGCTGTTGATTGGAAACCCACCCATTACCATCCTTATCCAGAATGATGGCCATTCTACGTGTCTTAGTATTAGTTGTTGAAGAGGATGAATCTTATGATGATACATTTTCCTGTGATTGAAAATCTATGGTTTTAAAAAAACCTTCCTTCTTATTCAAGCATAGATTTAGCATGAGGTCACGAAGGCGAAACGAGGCGAAACGATTCAAGACGTCTATTTGTTGCAAACTGATAAACAGGGGCTTTCCCGAGTGGTGATTCCTTTTCAACCATGCTTCTTTGTTCTAGTTCATTTAAATAAAGTTGAGATACATCCATCATTATTTCTCGCTCTCCTACGTTTTGTTTGGAAATTAAATTTTCCGCTATCCACAAAAGAGACAGTTTCTCTGCCTCTATGCTATAATCTCCGAGATTGCCCATATAAAGAAAACAATGCTTTATTTGAGATGGAAAATCATCATAACTTACATCTAGCACTTGTTGCAATGTTCCGTCTTCCTGTTCGATATCTTGACCCTTCACGAGAATGGGATACATTCTGTTGAGCACCCTCTCCCACTCTTGTGAGTTCTTGTCTAACAATACTTTTTCATAATACATTCTGTTGAGCACTTGTTTTCCATCTCTGTGTTAGCATGATCACTGTTATCTGCATGATAAGAAGTTACATATAAACAACAGTCAAACTTTGAAAGCGGCACATGTGGTCCAACGATCATAATTTGTTTTAAAATTAGTATGCACTTCGTGCGATGGATCGAAAATGTTCAATAAATAAATATAAAAATAATTTTAAAAAATTAGTACATAATATAAATTCAATATCTTATATTAAATCCAATTTATTGATACTTTATTTTTTTCATGTCTTGAATGGTTACAATGAATTAAAAAATTTCATATTTTCATCAATTTTATATGCAACTAAAATACTATGATAAAAATTGTGTTCAATGTTTTAAAGTTAGGTAATGAGACATTATTGTACCAAATGTAGAAAACTCATTCCAAATATAATATCTTCCCTAAAAAAAATAACACTCAAAGATAAATCTAGGAAAACAACAAATACCTCCAAAACAAATTTTTTAAATATTAACGAAACATATACTTTAACATTTTTCTAAAAAAAACATATACTTTAACATATACATATATATATATAAATTTATCCTACTATGGATCTAGTTCTGAAATATTTCTACTTTTAACTAAAAATGGGGAGAAGTGTTTAGAGAAATATTTGTTATGTAAAGATTTATCATGCAGTTTGTCTTTATAAATTTTGTCCCTACTCAAGAACTCAATAAATTTGTCTTTGTAAATGATCAATTTCCTATTATTTGTAAATTTTATATCCACCCAATTTCATATATTAATTGAAATTTCTCATCTGAGACTCAGCTATCGGGTTATATCCCGAAATATCTTGGATTTCAACAATGTCATCTTTTTCAATACTTGTCATGGTTAGTGCAAGTTTTTATGTAAAAAGTTTATATCCTATAAAAAATTAAAATGATGGCACGAATAAGGTGACATTTTTTAGTGTTGCCCTCTATATCCTATAAAAAGTTTATATCCTATAAAAATTATATCTTATTTTTGCTGAACGATTGAAAGGTTATGCAAAAACATAATTTTTTCTTGAGAAATTATGATATAGGTGTTTTCATCCTATTCAATAAATAAATGGGTGATAAGATAGGTAGTCATGTGGATAGGTTAAAATTGAGAAAGAATTTAGTACATGTTATTCAATAAATAAATGGGTGAAAAGATAAAGTGCATGGGGACAGATTAAAATTGAGGAAGCATTTAGTATATTGATTTTGACACTAATTATAGCATTAACACCTCTAATAATATCGTATTAGAGGTATAATATAGATATATGGATGAGACTTGCATAACTTTATGTGGTAGAGCGCTCACGTAACTCTATTGAAGCACAATCCATTAACGAATAGGTGTTTGTCCCCCCCCCCAGATGATTAAAATATTGATTGTGTTTAAACAAAAAAATAGATTAACAACTATATTTGGCGTTGATTCTGAAAAATATATCTAAATTGATTAAATATATTTACTAAAAGATTCATTTAGACATAAAACAAACATAATTATCAATTCAAATTTCATATTCATATAAAAAAACGCAACCTATCTTCTTAGTTTGTAAACCAAAACACTCTTTTAACAACTAATTGCAGACAAATTGGTAACATATCTCCTCAAACCCAATTAAGTGAATTTCTCCAGTCAATATATAAAGGATTTTCTTGATAAAATACTAAAAATTGTAAATTCATTATTTATAAGAAATCTCATCTCTCTCTAAAACATGCACTTTAAATTTGTTAATGTTGCTCCAGCCATTTAAGGAATATATAAAAACTGTAAGAAAGTAAAAATCACAGATATGGAGTACGTGAATCGAATGGAGCATCAGTGGTGGCATATCAACAAGTATGATTCATTTACAGGTCTCCCTCAAACCATTTTCTATGATTTCCCTCACTCTATAAGAAGATTAAGTAAATTACTCCTAAGATTTTTTATTTTTAAGAAGCTTAAAAGAAATTTATACATGAAGTGTGTATTTTATTACAAAGTTAGAAAGGATTAAAACATAGTTCATTTTTATGAACCATTGAGAAATAGTGAAAATGTAGCGAATTATGTTGGAAATAGGGCCTCAAACCAATTTATTAATTAAATCTTTATTAATCTATTTTGAATTAATTATAATTAATTGTGTTACCTAGTATTATAATTATGGGCAAGTTAAAATATTGTGTTGATCAAAACATTTGGAAAAAGGGGTAATGTTGTCATAAATCGCAAATTAATAAGTAGAATGAATAGAAGTAGGTAAAAATAATGTTCGTGGTGTATTAATTGGCGATGGTTTGATGACACAAGAAGGTGGTTCTGTAAAACCATCAAGAATGATTGCTTAATACTAGTGAGTGAGGTCGATTTGGTTCGTGTTATAACCTTGCTTAAACTTAATAATAGTGGGAGGTCCCATATTGGGTAGAAGACCATGCGAAAAGAGAAGGCTCACCCATCTTTAGAAATGGGGAAGCTTACATTGTTGAAGTTTGTTTATCGCTCGCTTTTTCTCTTGCGCATCTGATTAAACTAATTTACTCAGGACCATTGCATGTGAAAGTAAGATATTGGATTTAGAAACCTCCACCCAGTAGTGCTTTGAACTAAAAAGACAATGCTTGCCTAGTGTCGGGATGGGCCTTACAGGGATGTGCCCTTTTGAATGGAGCCAAAGTCTTCCCAATATAAAAGTAAATGATGTCTCAGTTGGAGAGGTGGCGACCATTATCAAGAACAAAAAATACCGAGCTGAGGGAAGACATATGGAACACCAAGAAAGTCTTGCATATCACGTGGAAAATAGGTCAATATGTCTTCAACTTGTATTTTAATGATGGTTAAGGTGGTAAAACTACAAGCGTATGTCTAGTCTAATCGTTTAGCGTCTCTTTTTAAGACACGGGAATGTAAATAAAAAAAATCTTTCAAATGATGCTTATTCATGTTTTTCGCAGAAAAAAATTGGTGGTATCCCCTGTTTTGATTATTGAAAGATTCAAATTCAGGTATTTGGTAAAGTTCTTAAAAGATTATTTTATCTCAAAAAATGAGCGAAAAAGCTTTTGATGATTCCATTAGTGGAAGTTTGTTAGATGAATGTAGTTGACATTGACAAACCTAAATTTTGATATTTAATTATACCATTGGAGATTATCTTACAAAATAAGTAGCTACAATTATACATGCAAGGAATCTCTTCCGTACGATCCCATCCACAAAACAAAAACAATTCATATACTCTTCTAACTATATTTTGTTTAAAACAGGACGTGAATAGAGTATGCGTCAGTGACAGACATTGGTCGAGCAACGTGAAAAAATAAATTCACTTCTCCTCAGGATGGTGAGGTGGATGGAAAGATTCATGTTTTTCTCTTTGTTTGGATAATGTTATAAAGTTCTTCAACTTGTGGGTTTTTCCTTGTTTGTGTTATAGTGATCAAATTTCTTTGTGAGGTTGAGAAATCAACAAAAATTTTAAAAGATTTAATCAATTTAATTGATTTAGTCTTCTTGTAAATTAATTTTATGCGTCGTCAACACTTGTGGGACAAATCTTGCTAATACATTATGAACAAAAAATGTTTCCTTATTTATGTAATCTTATCACATTCTTAAAATGTTCCCTTCTTTTTTTCTTCATGAAATCCAATTCTTTTGGATGGCTAAGAATTTTTTTCATAAGATAAGTAAGGAAGAAACATGTCACATTTAAAATTATTATTCCCCTAAAATAGGTTTTAAAAAACACACCCAATGTAAAAAAACTGAAAAATATGTTTTTAATGAAAAAGAATGTAATGCCAATTAAAATATCAATGAAATTGTGAATCAAGGAATTATAACCTCACCTTCAAGTTGTCTTCCGGGGAATGCTTTCTTCTTTAGTAACTCCCAGCTCTCATTTTCATTTAAACACCTTAACTTATGAAGAAAAGCATTTCGATCAATGTACCCACACACGTCTTCCTTACAGGTCGTAATCAACATTTTGCTCCTGCTACTGTCTGGGAAGGTAGATTTGAGGAGGCCCCAATCATTTTTATCAAAATGATTGGGACATTTTAAGCAAGATTCTTACATATATTATATAAATGCAATTGAATAAATGAAGACTAAAATTAGATTATTAATTAAATAATTGACTAAATGAAGACTAAAATTAGATTATTAATTAAACAATTGACTAAATGAAGACTAAAATTAGATTATTAATTAAACAAGATTATTTACATCAATTTTTTTAGCAAATTAATTACATATATTTTTATAAATGGTAAATAACAAATTATAATAATGTTTACACCAATATGAAAAATAAAATATAAATTAAGCAAATAAAGTAATAAAATATGTATAGTATGCTTATATCATCAACATCATTGCCTTAATCCTATCACATGAGGTCGGTCACATGGATTCTTATTTTCCATTCTAAATCTATTATAAGTAATATTATCATTCAAATTTAAACTTTTAAGATCTCTCATAATAATTTATATATTAAATATATAGATGCACTAGTGACACTCAAATCTCAGTAAGTTGAAAATCGAAGCATTGACGCACTCTCATCCGCCCCCACATTCGCCCCCGCATACGCATTAGGGCACTAAGTTTTAGACTTGAGATCGTTAACAATCACATTCTGATGATATTCAAATCTCTTTATGGTGAGCGCTCTACATTTAACTTTTTTGTAAGGACATAATTTTATAAATGTCCAGGGTAGAATCTAGGAATTTTCTATTTGTCCTAGGTCACAGTATGAATGTCTGATACCGCTACATTCGTCACATCAACAAGATCATCCACGACGGTCTTGGTCCGAATCCATGCATCCACCATCTTTATAAGTGCATCATGCTACATGTGATGTGCTGCTCAACCGTTCCCACTACTCCACTTCGCGTTATTGGTATAATGGTTTATTCGAGTTGTTAATATTTGCATAAATATTTGGGAATGTTTTAAAAAATATTTTTCGAAGTCTGATTTATTTTTAACACAAAAGAAGAATTTTTTCTAAGTGTAGAAGCAGACTTTTCTTGATCATCGAGCTCGTTCGAACGACATCGCTCTATCGTTCCAACGACATGAGCATGTCCCGTGATCTCGTTCGAGCGACATGCCTATGTCGCTTGAGCGACGACACCACCTCGATTTTTGTATAAATATCTGTACCCATTCTGCACATTTTTCCAAGTCTTTTTCGTACACGTTTCTGCGATTTACAGCCCAGAAAATAGACTTCAAGTTTTTAAGGTTTCATGCCTTTTGATTCAGAAAACCATTCCTAAATATGTGTGTGAATCTTTAAACCTTCAAAGGATCCTTTTTACTCATCTGGAGTAACTTGTGGAGAAGCCGACTCTTTTCCATTACTGTCCATCTGGAGTTCTTGCGGGAGATTCCAACCGACGACATCGGAATAGACACCTGAGGGTATTTCGTATGTCACTCTTATTTTCAGTATAATCCGTGTAAATCGTTCTTTACAAATTATAATGAAAATAAAAGAGGTTTTGCTCCTTTGGGGGATTTTTCCTCATTTGTGTATTTGTTTGTGATTGAATGTTATTGCATGATCATATTGTCTTCAATCACACCTAGATGCATATTTTAGGATTTAATTGAAAAAACTGAGTTTAATGAAATAATTTCTTTATTTTAACAAAAGCGCACTCTCAAATTGGTATAAGAGCTAATTACACAATTATACCGTGTAATTTTCCGCAAAACTTTTCTAAAGATATCAATTTTCTGAAAAATTGATTTTTGAAAAATGACGTGTTCAAAATGGAGAAATTATATAATAAAATGCCTGTTTTTGATGGGACAAATTATGCTTACTAGAAATCCCATATGAAATCTGCTCTAACAACCATAGATGAAAGAGTTTGGGTTTTGGTTGAAAGAGGGTGGACACCTCCCTCCACCACTATTGACAAGGTGACAAATTTGAAATCTGTGACTGCATGGACTGAAGAAGAATTTAAATGGTCAACTTTTAACTCTAAGGGTCTTAGTGTTATTTCTAGATCCATCACACATGACGAGTTCAGACGAATAATGACGTGAACCCCGTCAAAAGAGGCATAGGATGTTTTACAACTTACCCAGGAAGGAAATAATGCCGTGAAAGAATCAAAATTACAAAACTTGACAACTCAATTTGAAACTATCACCATGCTTGAATCTGAATGTTTTGATGAATTCTATGATAGATTATCTGATATTGTAAATACTAGCTTTAATCTTGGTGAACACATTCCTAATGTTAGAGTTGTTAAAAAGATTCTAAGATCACTACCTAAGCATTGTATCCCTAAAGTCACTACGCTAAATTCTATAGGTAATTTAAATACGCTTAAATTAGAGGAATTGGTTGGAGACTTGCAAACCTTTGAAATTGACATGTTTCCTAAGTCTGTTAAACCAAAAGATAAGGGAATTGCACTTAATGCCCAGGATGGGAAGAGTGAGGGGTCGGCAAGAAAGAGAGTAGAGTCATCTAAAAAAGGGAGATAGAAACGTCAGATTCCGAGTGTGACCTTGATTTAGATGATTTGGCCTTGTTTGCAAAAAAATTCAAGAAAATTCTCAAATTCAAGAAAAATGGAAATTTCAAAGATAAAAAGAATTTTGAGAAAAATAAGTTTGAAAAGAAAAATGAAAAAGATTTTAAAGACCCCATTAAGAAAGACGGTAGAGATGTTATGAGTGTGACGGTAAGGGTCATAAAACTTTTGAGTGTGCTACTAGTCTAAAAAGACTTGCCAAAGAGAAGGGCAAAGTTGTCATTCATGATACCCTTAATGACGACAGTGAGGTCGAGTCGGTGGACTCTGGAGATGAGTAACCGCATGTGTGTAACTTCAACGCATTCAATGTTAGTCATGTGAGTACCTCTAGTGCTCCTCACGACGATGAGGATGCTACTTCACAAGGACACCTCGACAGTGATAACTAAGTGAGTTAGGGGGAGGATGCTGCAAGTGAGAGCGAGAGTAATCTTCAACACGCCTATGCTGAGTTATATGCCGAGTCATTTAAAACCAAAAAGCGTAACAAAGCTTTAGTTCTTAGGATCACCGCTTTAGAGGAAGATTTAGGAGAAGCGAGAGAGAGAGAGAGAGAGTCCTCCACCTGCACTACCTTGAGAGAGAGAGAGAGAGAGTCTGCCTGTGTTGAGAGAGAAAATCATTTTAGAGAAAGAGAGAGACTGTTTGGAGAGAGAGAGAGAGAGAGAGAGAGAGGGAGATTTGTTTTGAGAAAGAGAAAGGGGACTTGACTAATATAGTGACTAGTCTTACGAGTGCTCTCCATTCCTCCCTGGAGACTCAGAAGAAACTTGAAGCCCTTGTAGCCCAGCTTACTCATGATCTTGAGAGAGCACAGGAAGTCAAGGTTCAAATCGAAGACAGATGGGAAAGATGCTCCCCTATCCCGCTTTAGGTTTTGGTGATAGGTAAGGAATAGGTTTTGATGGTGCCTCCACATCCCAAATACAACCTGAACTAGTTCCTGAGTTTTATACAACTCCATATGGCCATCATCAAAAACCATGAAGGAGAGTTCGACCAAGAAAAGCAAACCAAGGTCTGCCTAAGACTGTGTTCTTTTGTACGTCCTGCAAAAGAAAAGGCCACCTGAGAGAGTTTTACTATAGTTTGGGTCGGACTTCACGTATATATGCTTTAGCACATCGTACTGATGATTTTACCAAATTGAGAGAGTGTGTTGAGTTTTTATCCTCCACATCACAAAGTTTGATGGATGAATTCCGACGGATGTCTTTGTCGTTAATGAATGTTTCCCGCATCCCGACTAAAACCAACAACAACAAGGGTAAACAAAAGGTTACCACTTCTTGGGTACCTAAGAAAGATGAAAAGGCCCTTGTTGTTCATGTCTCTCTCAAAGCACATAATACCTCACAGTGTAATTTCGATAGTGGGTGCTCCAGACATATGATCGGTGATGTCTCATTTTTTACCTACCTAGAGGATTATAAGTAAGGTAGAGTCACCTTTAGAGATGGGAGAAAGTCTATCATCATAGGACGAGGTACATTAGAGTTACCAGGATTTCCTAAGATAGAGAATGTTTTGTATGTCAAAGGTTTAAAAGAAAACCTTCTCAGCATTAGACATCTGTGCGATGCTGAATTTGCCATAATGTTTGGCCGGGACGCGTGTAATGTCTATAATCAAGCCGGTAAACTTTTAGTGAAAGGGGTGAGGACAGAGGATAACTGTTATGGGACTGTGCCCAAATCCTCACGTGTCAGCAACAATGCAAGGAGCACTCCTATGGATCTGTGGCACCAACGTCTAGGTCATGTGAACTTTAGAGATTTGACACGATTAGCTGAAAAGGACCTTGTACGTGGCTTACCAACACTTAGAAAGCCAACTTCCATGGTTTGTGGACCCTATCAGTTGGGAAAGCAAATCCATAGCCCCCACAGGTAGTTGAATTCCATTACCACTTCACGAGTGCTTGAGTTGATATATATGGATCTCATGGGTCCTACTCGTACAGAGAGTCTGGGTGGTAGGAGGTACATCCTAGTGATGGTAGATGATTTTTCCAGATATTTGATTTGTAGATTTTTTGAGAGAGAAATTCGATGTTGTAGAGTATTTAATGACCAAGTGTCGTGTCCTACAAAACCAACATAGTGTCACTATCAATCAAATACGTAGTGACAACGGCACTAAATTTACGGAGCAAAAAGTAGATCTTTACTATGATAGCCTAGGAATCAAACATGAGTTTTCTGCTGTGAAGACTCCACAGTAAAATTGGATTGTTGAGAGAAAGAACAGGACGATTTAGGAAATGGCTAGATCTATGCTTCTAGGTCATAAATTTGCTAGGAGATTTTGGGCAGAGGAAATGTCTACTGCATGCCATACGGTGAATAAGGTTTACCTTTGTCCACACACACTTAAAACACCCTATGAATTGTGGACTGGAAAGAAGCCCAGCCTTGCATATGTTCGTGTCTTTGGGAGTAAATGCTATATCCTACGGGATAGAGAGCAATTAGGATAGTTAGACTCCCAAAGCGACGAGAGAATATTGCTAGGATATTCATCAAATAGTAGAGCGTACCGGGTTTTTAACCTGAAGAGCTTTAAAGTGATGGAGTCAATAAATGTTATTGCGCAAGATGACGGACCATCGACATCTTATGACCTCACCCATTTGAGTGAGGATGACACACTCCTTTTTTATGATCCCACTGTGTCTCCCACATAGAGGGTGGACCCTACTCCTATTCTAGGGGACACACCTGCTTGGGTTCGCAAGAGTCAAGACCCTGCCACCATTGTATGTGATCCAACTTTAGGGTTCAAGACTCGTGCTCATCTATAGAGCGTTGTTAGTCATTTTTGCTACACGTCCACAGTCGAGCCCAAGAATCACAAAGAATCACTCAAGGATGAACACTGGATATCTGCTATGCAGGATGAGTTACTTCAGTTTAAAAAGAACATTGTCTGGCAACTTATCCCCCGACCTAGTGAGACGAATGTGATAGGTACTAGGTGGATTTTCAAGAATAAAATGGATGAAAATGGTACCATAATCAGAAATAAGGCTAGGTTGGTCGCTCAAGGCTACACACAGATAGATGGTGTAGACTTTGGGGAGACATTTGCTCCTTTTGCGAGGCTTGAGTCCGTTCGCTTACTACTCGCCATCGAATGCCATCTGCGCTTCAAGCTATATCAGATGGATGTCAAAAGTGCCTTTCTAAATGGCATTCTACAGGAGGAGGTTTACGTGGAACAACCTAAAGGGTTTAAAGACCCTCAGCACCCGGAGCACGTCTACTATCTGAGGAAAGTCTTGTATGGTTTGAAGCAAGCACCCCGTGCTTGGGATGAGAGGCATAATTATTATCTCTTAGCCCGTGGCTTCAAGAGAGGGGGAGTTGATATGACATTGTTCATCAGGAGAGATGACAGTGCTATTTTAGTTACCCAGGTCTATGTGGATGAAATAGTCTTTGGATCTATGTGCTCCCAGCATGCTCACCACTTTGAGGAGGAGATGAAAAGTGAGTTTGAGATGATCATGGTAGGTGAGCCTACTTTCTTCCTTGGTCTCCAGGTTCGTCAGCTAGAGGATGGGATGTTCATCTCTCAATCCAAGTATGCTAGAGACCTAGTGAAGAAATTTTGTTTAGACTCCGCAAATAATGCACGTACACCTATGAGTACTTCTATCAAGCTTAGTAAGGATACTTCAGGCAAGGACGTAGAGTAAACCTTGTATCGGAGTATGATAGGTAGTCTTCTCTACTTGACTGCCAGTCGCCCCAACATAGCCTTTAGTGTTGGAGTCTATGCGAGATATCAGGCCTTCCCAAAAGGGTCACACTTACTCACTCTAAAATGTATTATCAAATACGTGAGCGGGACTCTCTCCGACGGTATTTGGTATACCTTTGATACCGATGACCATTTGTCCGCCTATTCGGGTGTCAATTGGGCAAGGGATGTAGATGGTTGTAGGAGCACTTCTGGTGGGTGTTTCTAATTTGGTTCTGCTCTTGTCTCCTGACTGAGCAAGAAGAAAAACTCCATCTTTCTGTCCACTGCAGAGGCTGAGTACATCACCACCGGGAGTTGTTGCACGTAACTCTTGTGGATGAAGCAAATATTGGAGGATTATGGAATTTCATAGGACACAATGACCATCTCTTGTGATAACAGGAGCGCGATACATATATCTCGTAATCCGGTCCAACATTCGGGCACAAAGCACATCAGGATACGTGAGCACTTTATACGTTAGTTAGTTGAGGAGAAAGTCGTATCCCTGAGTTTCGTACCCACCGATCTTCAGTTAGCCAATATTTTCACGAAACCTTTGGATACCCTTAGATTCTAGAGTCTTCGGAAATCTTTAGGGATTTGCACATTTGGCTGAGGGGATGGTCCGTGTCTAGGATATGATGCATTGTCATTGTTGATACTAAATTTAGTCTACTAACGTGGACCATTTCTCTTGAAGACACGTGTCAACCTACGTAGCAATTACAAATACTTCCAACAAATAACACACTGGCTCCGAACTACTCAAGCACCCCAAGCAGCTCAATCATACCGAGCATCTTGGGCGCCCCGAGGAACTAATTAAGAGAATCAAAAGACAGCTGGGCATTAAATGCGCATTATTATCGTACAAATGTATATGTCTACTAGATAACAGTGCATTATCTTTTCATATTTACAGCCTCAAGGATATAAATACATTGTAACCTCCTCATAAGAAGGGGACTCTGGATCTCTTAGTAAACCTATGATCGAGATTCCAAATAAACAGTCAACAATACAAAAACAGTAGACGTATGCCATTTTCATCAGGCTGAACCACTTTAAAAATCCTTTGTCTTATTTATTCATTTTATCTGTGATTATTTAATTAGAGATAATCTAGTTTTTTACATCAACAGATTGGCGCCGTCTGTGGAAAACGACTGTACTTAGCAGTTTTCACCAAAATAATTCATCATTTATGGCTGATAATTCGAAATCCAGTAATCGAAACGCTGGGATCCCCCCAAATCCCTTTACTCCTCCAAATTTTTAAGATCTGGCTGGCATAATGGCTAATTTAGCCCAAGGGCAAACGGCCATGCAAGAAACTATGCGTCAACTTATACAAACTGTTCAAGGTGGAATGCCTGCTCAATCAGTGCCTGCCCAATCAGGACAATGAAGTGTTCAAAAGAATACCCATTTGCCATCTTCAAGAACTACAAGAACGTTATTCCTGGAGGCTTCTCAATCTAGACGTACTGACTCATATCGTACTGAAAGATCTGGTGATCCTTCATATCAACCAGGCCGGACGTCATTAGTATGAGCTTTTGATTCCCAACAAAATGTCACTCTCACTCGAGAAAGAACTACTGCTATAGAAAGGTTGAGTAGAGTATCTCCTTTTGATCGATTGGGCCCTATGAGGAATAGAAGCCCTCCTAGGATCGCGTCGAGGAACTCTCAACGACCATCCGACCTAAGGGAAGGCTCTGCTCAATCACGACCAACAACCCATAATGAAAGATCCCAAGATGAAAACTCAGCGCGATCAGTTGCTCGAATAAATAGGCCCGAGGTGGGAAATGGTGCATGGAAAGGCTCCATTCAGAGGGTAGAGGATAGATTAGGGGAAATGGCCAAGGTCAAGAATCCTCTACAAAGAACTTTTATCAGAGGGACACCATCCGTGCAGGCAATTGTGGATTTTCCCACACCATCAAAATTCAAAGATCCTATGGTGACACCTAAATACGATGGAAAAACTGATCCTGTCCTTCATATAGAACAATACCAAGCTGCTGCCAACATCTATGCAGTTCCAGATGAGATGAGATGTATGGCGTTTTCAGGAACTCTCACCGGGTCTGCCCAGATATGGTATAATAACCTTCCTCGGGGGAAAATTATGACTTTCCTTGAACTGGCAGAGCTCTTTATAAGGAACTTCTATTTTCGAGCGAAACTAGTTAAACGAGTAGCACACCTGTTGAGTGTTAGACAGAAGGCAGGTGAAATCACTACAGACTATATTACTCGTTTCAATAACGAGAAACTTGAAGTAATTGATTATGAGGAAAAACCAGCAATTACTGCTCTGATGAGTGGGCTGTTGCCTAATAAGTTGTACTACACTTTAGCCAAAGATCCGCCTAGGACCATGGCAGAACTGAACACTGAGGAAGCTAAAATCATGAACGCTGAGGAAGCTATGGATGCAAAGAAAAATGTAGACACTAAGGAGACCAAGGTTGAAGAGGGTAAAACGGAGAAAAAGGATTAGAAAAATAATAGTGGCATCAGGATGTCAAAAGGAAAGAAAGCACTCGAGCAGATGAAGAAGTATGAAAATTATACTCCTTTGAAGGTAGATATAAATCTCATTCTGGAGGAGATCAAGAGCAGCGAGGAGTTATCCTGGCCAGGGAAAATGAAAGCAGGCCCTGACAAAAGGGACAAATCCAAATATTGCGAATTCCACAAAGACCATGGCCACATGACCAAACGTTGCATAGCTCTCCAGAATGAAATTGAAGCACTTATCAGGCGAGGAAAATTGACCAAATATGTTGATCGACAAAATGGGGGAAAGACTAGCGATCGAGGAAGGAAAAGATCTAAATTTCCTCGTTGAGCAAAAGAAGATAAGAAAAGAGATCACGAAGAAGATCCAGAAGATGATCTCGACCTTCCTAAAAGACCAAGACATCCAGAGAGGGAGGTATTATCAATACATTTTGGATAATTTGAATGTAATGTTATTATAGGTGGAGATGCAGGAGGTGGAGATCTCACTGCGAGGAGGAAAGCTTACCTCAATGAGGCTCAAGCTTTCTCGTACATACAACGAATAAATTTGGCTGAAGATGATCGCCCGAGGAAGGTGAATAAAAACAAACTGGTCATTGGTTTCTCCAAGAATGACCTAGCAGGTGTACTATATCCTCATGACGACCCTTTGGTGATCAAGATGAGAATGAAAGAATTAGTGATTTCACGGGTGCTGGTGGACAATGGTAGCTCGACAAACATCATGTTCTACCCATGCTTTGACAGTTTGAATATGAAGTTAGCCCAGTTGGAGCCCTATCATAGGCCCCTCCTCGGCTTTACTAGCGAAGAGGTTTTTCCACTTGGGACGATCAAATTGGATATGCTTATTGGTACTTGGCCTACATGTCGAACAGAAAGGGTACGCTTCTTCGTAATGGATAAAAATGTCCAATCAGCTTATAATATCATCATTGGAAGAGTAGGTTTGAAGAACTTTGAAGCAGTACCATCTACTGTACATCAATGTTTAAAATTCCCAACCAATTTTGGAGTAGGAGTTGTGAAAGGCGATCAGAAAGTAGCTCGGGAATGCTACAATTCATCTGCCGAACAGGAGGAACGTGAAGAATCCAGGAGGAAGACTACTACCTATCAAGTGGATGAAATAGAAGATGCAGAGATTGAAATGTTAGACCCTAGAGATGAGTCTCAGCTCATAAAGGGCCAGGTCATGGAGGCTACCGAGAATATCATTCTGGACGACGAGCATCCAGAACGAACAACTGAAATTGGTGCATCACTGGATGTATCAATAAAACAGGAATTGATAGCATTTTTAAGGTGTAGAAAGTAGACTTTTGCATAGAGTCATGAAGACATGCCAAGGATAGACCCGAGTTTCCTATGTCACGAGCTCAACGTGAACAGGGAAATCAAGCCAGTAAAGCAGCGAAGAAGAGTGTTCAGTCCTGAGAAGAACCAAGTTATACAGGAAGAAGTAGAGAAGCTATAAAAAGACTATTTTATTGAGCATGTCAAATATCCTGATTGGCTAGGAAATGTGGTGATGGTAAAGAAAAATAATAACAAGTGGAGGATGTGTGTAGACTTCACTGATCTTAATAAATCATGTCCAAAGGATCATTTTCCTTTGCCCCGAATCGATCAACTAGTGGATGTTAACTCGGGGCACGAGTTGTTGAATTTTATGGATGCTTATTCCGATTACAACCAGATTAAGATGAAACCTGAAGATAGGGAAAGTACCTCTTTTATCACCCCAATGGGAACTTATTACTAAACTATTATGACTTTTGGACTTAAAAATACAGGTGCGACATATCAGCGGCTGATGAATAAGGTGTTTGCAGAGCAAATCAGTCATAACATGGAACTAGACAAATATCAAATGAAGCTGAATCCCACCAAGTGCATATTCGAAGTACGAGAAGGCATGTTTCTCAGATATATTGTTAACCAACGAGGCATCGAGGTGAACCCTAAAAAGATCAAAGCTCTATTGGAGCTTCGATCTCCAACTACGAAGAAGGAAGTGCAAAGCCTCACAGGATGAGTCGCAGCACTCAATAGATTTGTGTCACGAGCAATAAACAGATGTCTCCCATTCTTCAAGACACTCCAAAAAACTTTTAAGTGGAATGATGAATGTGAGGAGGACTTTCTAGAGTTGAAGAAATTTATGGGGACACCTCCATTGTTATCTAGACCAGTGATGGGAGAAAGATTATACTTGTATCTAGCAGTCTTAGAGAATGCAGTTAGTTCGGCATTGATAAGAGTGCATGATGGAATTCAAAAACCGGTTTATTACACCATCAAGGCTTTCCAAGGAGCAGAGATCAGATATCCAAGGTTGGAAAAGTTGGCACTGGCATTAATCGAAGCGAGCAGAAGGATGAGGCCATACTTCCAAGCCCATACTATAGTGGTGTATACTGATATGCCATTGAGACAGGCTCTGCAAAAACCATAGAAATCAGGAATATTGATGTACTGGGCAGTAGAACTTGGTGAATATGACGTAGTTTATGAGCCTAGATCGTCACTTAAGGGTCAAGCAGTAGCGGATTTCATCGCAGAGTTTACTCAATTTGATACCTCCGAAGAACAGGAGTTTAATACAAACCAACCCGTGGATATTAAGGGATCATCAAATTTCACCCCCGACCAACCTCCATCCGTGGATGATCAAGGGAAGATAATCAACGAGCAGCGAGGAGTATTGGGGGAAGATAAAAGGAAGCATCAAATATTCCACCGAGGAGCTTTGTCTGACCAGGAATTTGATAATGAAGTACCTATGTGGAATTTGTATGTGGATGGCTCTTCGTAAACTACAAGCAGTGGAGAAGGAATTATTTTAAACAGTTCGGATGAGATTGATGTGGAATATGCTCTGTTCTTTCAATTTAAGGCTTCTAATAATGAGGCTGAATATGAAGCAATGATTGTGGTTCTAAGTCTGGCCAAATCTATGAAGGCAGAGCAGGTCGTTGTATCAGTGATTCTCAGTTAATTATAAATCAAATTCTGGGAGTGTATGCAGTAAAAGGAGAATTAATGGTCAAGTATCATGCAAAAGCAATGGAGGTTGTATCGAGTTTTACTGCAGTTCAGTCAATTAGAATACTAAGGTTGGAGAATGCAAGAGCAGACACCCTAGCTCTATTAGCATCAGCCACACGCGTCGAGCTACAAAGAATAATCCCAATAGAAATAATGGTTGGTCGGAGCATAGACGAAGATTTGATGATGAACTTTATTTCCCTCAACTTGGGACCATCTTGGATGGACCCCATCAGGGCCTATATTGAAGACGGGGCTTTGCCAACTGATAAACTCGCAGCCAAGAAACTGAAGTTTAAAGTTGCTCGTTATGTATTGACTAGTGACATTTTATATAGACGAGGAGTTATAGCAGGGCTACAAAGATGTGTCCATCCCTCCGAAGTGAAAAATTTGATCGAAGAGCTACACGAAGGGTCTTGTAGATCCCATGTAGCAGGTCGGACACTTTTGCAAAGAATAACAACGCAGGGGTATTACTGGCCAATAATGAGAGCTGATTGCATAGATTATGATAAGAAGTGCGATAAATACCAATGCTTCTCTTCCATCCGAAGAACTCCCCAAGCATTATTAACACCCATAACGCCCCCTTGGCCATTTTCTATGTGGGGGATAGACTTGGTCGGGCCACTTCCAATGACCAGGGGAAGATTCAAATACCTCGTGGTTGCTGTGGATTATTTTACTAAATGGGTGGAAGTTGAGCCTCTTATTGACATGACATACGATAAAGTCTATTAATTTATTTAGAAAAATATTATTTAAAGATATGGTCTCCCACATGCATTCATTACTGACTATGGAACCCAGTTTGATAACGAGGAGTTTACTACATATTGTCATCAATCCAACATACCGAAGATCCACTCGGCACCAGGCCATCCCCAGAGCAATGGGCAAACTGAGGTGACAAACATAACGCTACTGAATGGTTTGAAAAAATGACTGGATGATGCAAAGGCAAATTGGATTAATGAGCTACACTCTGTGTTGTGGGCTTATCGCACCACACCCCAAACAGCAACGGGAGAGTCCCCATACATGCTGGCATTTGGGAGTGAGGCTGTCATACCTGCTGAATTGGGTCTACCTACGCATAGGGTGCTTAATTTCAATTCTCCTGTCAGTGACTTGATGAGAAGATTAGATCTGGATATGCTCGAAGAAGTTAGGGAAGAAGCAACAATCAGGAATGCAGCATATCAACAATGAACAGCTTTGTTTTACAACAAAAGAATGAAGAAGTGTGATTTGAAGGAAGGGGATTATGTACTGAAGCAAGTGATCCAAAAGCATAACAAACTGAAAGCCAACTGGCACGGACCCTACAGAGTAACAGAAGTTGTTCGTTCAGGGACATACAGGATTGAAACCTTAGAATGAGAAGAATTCAAGAATGCATGGAATGCAGAGCCTCTGTGCAAGTATTATCAGTAATTGAAATTCCTATGTAATGCAGTTTTTTCAATATGAATAAAGTGATGTTTCACCCATTTTCTTTCTTTGTTGAAATTTTTTCGGAATATTAGTGCTACACACTACATAAATCCAAATTCAGATCCACATACCACTATACCACCAACTCCGGTTGGTCAGCAATTCAATTACCACCAACTCCGGTTGGTCGGGAACTTAATATGAACAACTCCGGTTGGTCGGTAACTTAATACCACCAACTCCGGTTGGTCGGAAATTTATTCACCACCAACTTCGATTGGTCGGGAACTTCATACCACTAACTCCGGTTGGTCAACAATTCAATTACCACCAACTCCGATTTGTTGGGAACTTAATACGACCAACTCCGATTGGTCGACAATTCAATTACCACCATCTTCGGTTGGTGGGGAGCTCAATACAACCAACCCCGGTTGGTTGGTACCAAACTAGGCAAGAAACTGGATGACCTCCCGGGCCATCTACTGTCTAGGCAATAAGGTAATCCATATGAGATTACTACAACTAACCAGCAACATGGGATGCAAATCATCCCATTGCTTAGGCCCAAAGAGTGACAATTCACTATCATCATATGACAAATGGGATAAGTATAGTATATACATATATTTACCAACCAACAAGCAAGGACATTATACAAATTATTTAGAAGAAAATGAAATGGAAAAAGATAAACTTTTTCTTCATTAAAGTAAAGCAAATTACACAAGATACGAAGACTAATTCATTACATCAAATATCCTATTCTATTGGTTTCTTTCCCTCTGCTTTTGACATAGGTTCTACCCCAGCTGGAGGATCATCTAAGGAATAAGGGGAATTTATAAAGTTTAAATCTCGCAGCATTCTAACGTTCATTAAGGATGGTCGCTTGAGCAAGTGTTCTGAAAGAGCTATCTCAAAGTTTGCATGAAGACTGTAATCACCGAGATACTTGGAAATCAGGCATCGAGGAATTGCGCGAGCATGAATCCAACTAATATCAAGCTTAAAAGGAGGCACGGGCAAATCAAGCACTCCAGGATCATAATAATCCCATAAGTAGTGTCCTTTCTCCAATTTTAGCACACACATAGCGTTCAACCATCCCTGTTTGTACCCCTCATTATTCAATTGTTGCAACCGAGCATCAAGATGGTACAAAGCTTCATTATACCCAGCCATCCAAAATTCCCTTGGCTGCTTGTGGAATTGATAAGTTAACCTCTCAATTTTCTCATGAGTGTCTTCACCAGAATTTCTTTACTTTTGAGAGCAGAATTTTGATTAGAGAGTTGCTTGGTGAAGCTCAGAATCTTCTTAGACATTTCTGCTAAGGCTTGGTTCTTCGCCACTAACTGAACGACCCGATTCTCTAAAGCAGACTGAGTTCTCGTTTCTTCAATGGTGACCCGACCAGCCCTTGATCATCCTTGAGAAGAAGATTTTGCTCTTCCCCGAGCAGGTGTGGAAGGTCCGGCTTGTTTCAAGGTTTCTAATTCATCCCTTAAGTTAGCATTTTATACTTTCAAAAATGAAAAACCATCATCATTTACTGGCACCAAGGCTCCCGAAGAAGAAGCAGCAGATTTGAGTTGCTTTATTTCCTCTTGCAAAGCGATGTTCTCCTGCTCCAGCAGTTTGGAAATATGTCTGTGTTCTTCAATTTAAAGTTTCAAAACACTCTCCTTTTTCTCATGAGCAGAAATGAAATTGTCATATCCTTTGTCAGCACTCAATTGTTGGAACGTTTTCTCATAACCTTGATGGAGAAGTGCTGAAGATTCTTTATACTGCTGCTGAAGTTTATCGATCGTTCCTTGGAGATATTCAATCATCTTGTAGTAGGCCACGTTGTTGGCTACAGCACGATCAAGTAAGCACTTCAAGTATTGGTAAGCTTCAACTGCTCGATCAGAAGCACCTGATCCGAGGATATCAATTATCTGGGCCTCATTAAGATATGCATGAACAACTTTAAAATAGTCATTGCATTTCCTCATCAATTATGTATCATGAGTTGATAAGAGCTCCATCCTGGCCATAAATTAGCAAAGAGAAGAAATAAAAAGAATCAATAATGATGCAGACAGAGCGAGTAAAAGAGAAATTCAAGACGGACAACGAACAGCCAAAGTTCAAATTTTATTCATCATAATTCCAGGTTACATTCAAGAAAATCAATCAAATAAAAGACCCAAACAATTTTACACATTCTCCTTATTTCCTACTACTTCGTTGGATGGATTGGATGAAAGGGTTGGTTTCTCGGAGGATAATGGTAGCTGCTCGGCAGAAGTGCTGGCTGGTTGGAGTTGCCCGGAAGGGTGAACAATATGAACAGTAGGGACCTGATCTCCAGTCATCATAGAAGATTCTTCTTCTTCTCCAGTAGAGGGAGGAGGGCCATGACTGTGCTACTGGAATAACTAAGAATTCTCAGCAACCTTCAGCTCCTTTAAGGCTACAACCCATCCATTCCTAAAATATTTAACACCTGCATGCTCCATTTAAGAGGACATGACAGCCAGGCCTTTGTTCCACCCTTTGTCCCAACCAACACTGAAGGATTTTTTAACAGTAACTTTCCTTTTTATTTTCTCAAAGGAGGTCCTTTCTGCTAGAAGCTCCTCAACAGACTTCTATTTTTCCTCTGCCTCTATCTTATGTTGCTCGGCAGATTTAAGTTTTTCCTCGAGCTCGCTATTATGTTGCTCGACTTCCTTCAATTTTTTCTCCAATTCTTTGGAGGTAGTTTCAGCCTCATCTCGATTCGCTTCAACGGACTTCAATTGCTTCTCTCAAGCATCTTTGTCCTCCTCGTGCTTCTGACGAGATTCCTTAAAAGACTGGGTTAGTCCAGTAAAAGCTTCCTCTACTCCACCCGAGGAGCTTGAAGTCCTGATCGCTTCATCCTTCTTCAAAATGCTGTTGAAACACGTCACATGCTGTAAAAAGAAAGAACTTTAAGTCGATATATGAACATAGTACTAAAAAAAATAAAGAGGTCAAGCTAAATATACTTACTGAAGTAATGTGTTGAGCAGCCAGTGTAGTAAGTTTCTCACGAGAAAAGGTGTCTTCAACACCTTGGGATTCTGGAACAGTCCAAGATCTTACCAAGCTCACAGTAGAGCTCGGAGCAACAAGAGCTGGAACACTACCTTCAGCATTTGAAGGTTGAGAGATAGGTTCAGCAGGTCTCTCAGAAGAACTTCTTTTTAATCTCCTCAGAGGAGCAGGAGCATTTTCAATTAAAGATATTGTCTCTATGGGGGAGATGACAACAGTCCTACTCGAAGGCACAGGGGGCTTCTCGCCAGCTTCCTTGGCAGCAGTGGGAGGGGGTACATCTACAATTTTTGTCCCTTCTTCTGGGACATCTTGTTTACTTTTCTTTGCCTCCACAGTGGTAGAGGAAAACTTGTCAAAAAAGGAAGGAGCTCTTCTCTTCTTTATTAAATCAGTGATGGGAATGCTTAAGTAAGAAGAAGAATTTCCCACTCTAGTTTCAGAGGTTGGTACTTGTTCAATATCAACCACCACAGGATGAGACGAGCAGTAAAAGATGAGGTGTAGCTTTTCTATTGCAATAAGTAAGAAGCAGTTCTAATATGCTCCCCAACAACAGATTGATGCAACCCCCAGATAAGTTTCAAATGCTTGATATTAACCTCGGTTTCCTTTGGAGGTTTTCTTTTACTGTCAACAGTAATAAACAAAAATCAAATGTTAGTGATGCATTTTATCAAATACAAAGAAAACAAGATTTCAAGAATAAAAACAACCTATCCCATTGCCATAAAGTGGACACCTGGGACCTTGGTATACATCATCTCCATTTAATGGAGGGTGTTGCCAATTTTTCATCACAACCCCATGATCAAAATAATCCCTGTTAGCATCGGGAAGATTGACAACTAACGCTCTATTCAAAAACCTAGTTTTTAAATAAAAAGTACTGTCACTAATAACCAATCTGTAGCAATACATAATCTATGGAATCCCTAAACGAGTTCCATGAAGTAGATTCAACCTATGTATGCCATTAACTATCCTCCATGCATTTGGAGCTATTTTTGTAGGTACAACATCAAAATATTGGCAAAACTCCAAACATAGGGGATTTGACGAGAAAGAAAAGCCCCATTCGGATACAAAAAGACTTGGGAACCAATGTCCCTCAGCCAAAGAAAAATAATCAGAAGGACCAGAAATTTCTTCAAAGATAACCCACGAAGGGATTGAAAAATCAGATCAAAATTTGTCTAACGATTCAACAAGATAAACCACGGTGAATAAAGAAAATAAAGAAGAAGGAAGAAAATCTTACAGAGGAAATAGAGATCAGTTGTCAATGAACGATGGAAAGAAAGAAGGCAGAAGATAGAGAGAAGATGAAGAGTTCAGAGATACAGATTTGAAAAGTGAAAAATGATAGGATTTCTGTCTCACTTAAATACTTTACCTCGGGAATAGAGAAAAATAATGATTACAAGGAAAGACGTTTGCGTTTTTGGCGGCTAAAAGAAGAAAAGGGCACAAATATCAAAGTGATCGTGAAAATTCGAAATATTTATGAATTCTGATATGATGCGCTCAAAAAGGAATTATAAAATTTTCCTAAATCCATGAAGATCCGTAATCCAAGCAGTTTTCAAGCAGAATGTTCCACACTCTCCTTCAACCTCAACTGCGAAACATTGGGAGCTTCTGTTGATACCAAATTTAGTCTGCTGACGTGGACCATTTCTCTTGAAGACACGTGTCAACCTATATGGCAATTACAAATACTTCCAACAAATAACACACTAGCACCGAGCTACTCAAGCGCCCCGAGCAGCTCAATCATACCGAGCAGCTTGGGCGCCCCGAGGAACTGAGGGCTCCGAGTAACTTAAGCGTACCGAGAAACTCATGCGGTTCGAGCTACTTAGCTTGCAGAGCATCCAAATCAAGAGAATCAAAAGACAGTTGCGCATTAAATGTGCATTATTATCGTACAGATGTATATGTCTACTAGATAACAGCGCAGTATCTTTTCATATTTACAGCCTCAAGGCTATAAATACATTGTAACCTCCTCATAAGAAGAGGACTCTAGATTTCTTAATAACCTATGATCGAGATTCTAAATAAATAGTCAACAATACAAAAACAGTGGACGTAGACCATTTTCATCAGGCTGAACCACTTTAAAAATCCTTTGTCTTATTTATTCATTTTATCTGTGATTAATTAATTAGAGATAATCTAGTTTTTTACATCAACGGTCATGTTCATATCATATGATTCCTATTGCTAGTTTGTATCAATTTTATTCTTATTTTTGGTTTTTATATTTTTTTTGAAAAATCCAAAAAGATTTTCTTTTTATAAAATTTTTAGAAAAGAACAAAAAGATTTTTGTATTTTGTTTACACCTCCTCTGGATGAGCATTTAAGATAGTCGAGTCACAAGTTCCATTTCCATTATTTTCGTGACTATTTGATAGTGATTTGAGACGCTACATCATTTCATCCATGTGCTTTACATTGTTTGGAGTCTTTGAGATGTGATTAGTGATATCTTTCTACATGTTTAACTCCTTATCTCCTTTATTGCACACATGCATGGCTTTATTTTATTATTGTACTTGTCTATCTCATATTGTCTCGAGTGTTTCCATCTCAATTATGTCTATACAACGAACCATATGCGATAAAACTTGACAAGATTGGAATGCATGTAAAAATCGATTGGTGAGATTGTGTGGTATTTTAAAAATGAGGAAGGGATGCGAAAGGTTATGATTTGACCTTTGTGAATTCTAATCCACCGTTATATCGGACCTAAAAAATTGAGGAATTTTATTATCCGAGGTTCAAAGAGGTTAAAAGAGCCTAAAAAAATTTAAAGGCAATAGAAAGAAATACATGCCGAATATGGGCCATTAGGTTTCACCATCAATTCTCTAATGTTTGAGAATTTAGATCAACTCTAAACAAAATATAAATCTGAGGGAGTTTGGTTGGTGAATTTAAACAGGCTTGCACTTCCTTGAAAGTCCTGAAAAGAATTAAATTGTTTTGGACGTTATTGGTGTGGAAATCACTTTGATCTTTGATTTGCTGATTTGATTGAGTCAATTTCTTATAATTCCATCTTTTTACACCCAAGGAAGATGTTGAGTTCATTTGTTAGAAGTATTTGATATTCATCGTGCACATATGTTATGTTTGTATGCATTGATTTTCCTATCGAATTTGCTCACACTCCTACATTTTCGCTATCTTCGACTTGGTTGTTTTTGTGATCTTTCATGGTGTGATTCTTTGTTGTATATTTTGTGTGAAAAATTTTGAAAAATTCAAAAATAGAAATTTTATTACCTTGTGACATTCTCCATTTTCATTTATGCGTGCTTCTCATATCTGTCTATTTGGGGACATCATAAAAATGGGGAGAATGAATTATGGGGGAGAATTGTTTGGTTGATTTATCAATTATTTGCGTAAGCTTAATTGATTTGATTTTTGCATATCATTATATTTCAAACTGTTGCGTGTCACGGGTATCTTCTTTATCTCATATGTATAGGTACAAAATTGAGGATTATTGGATTGCACACCCTGATCAGAAAAGCTTTGAGAGTTTATGAAGATTTGAATATATTGAAGTTTTATTGACGACATGTCAGTTAGTATTCTCAGTTTGAGTGTTTAATGGGGATAGTATATTATATGACATTTTCTTTATGGAGATAGCATAATTCGGATTTTTTATGTATGTACCGGCATAGACATATGGGGAGATTTGTAAGGACATATTTTATAAATGTCCAGGGTAGAATCTAGGAATTTTCTATTTGTCCTAGATCACAATATATATGTCTGATACCGCTACATTTGGCACGTCAACACAATAAACCACGACGGCCTTGATTCGAATCCATGCATCCACCATCTTCACAAGTGCATCATGCTACATGCGACGTGCTGTTCAAGCATTCCCACTACTCCGCTTTGCGTTATTGGTAAAATGGTTTATTGGAGTTGTTAATATTAGCATAAATATTTGGGAATGTTGAAAAAAAAAATTCGAAGTCTGATTTATTTTTAACACAAAAGCAGAAATTTTTTTAAGTGTAGAAACGGACTTTTCTTGGTGGTCGAGCTCATTTGAACGACATCGCTTTGTCGTTCAAGTGACATGAGCATGCCGCGCGATCTCGTTCGAGCGACACGTGGTGTACTTCGAGCGACATGCCTACATCGTTTGAGCGACGCCGCCGCCTCAATTTTCCTATAAATATCTGTATCCATTCTGCACATTTTTCCAAGTCTTTTTCGTACACGTTTCTGCGATTTACAGCCCAGAAAATATACTTCAAGTTTTTAAGGTTTCATGCCTTTTGATTCAGAAAACCATTCCTAAATATGTGTGTGAATCTTTAAACCTTCAAAGGATCATTTTTACTCATCTGGAGTAACTTGTGGAGAAGCCGACTCTTTTCCATTGCTGTCCATCTGGAGTTCTTGCGTGAGATTCCATCCGACGACATCGGAACCAACACCTGAGGGTATTTCGTATGTCACTCCGGTTTCCAGTATATTCCGTGTAAATTGTTATTCATTAATTATGGTGAAAATAAAAAATGTTTTGCTCCTTTGGGGGATTTTTATTCATTTGTGTGTTTGTTTGTGATTGAATGTTCTTGCATGATCATATTGTCTTCAATCACACCTATATGCATGTTTTAGGATTTAATTGAAAAAATTGAGTTTAATTAAATAATTTATTTGTTTGAACAAAAGCGCACTCTCAAATTAGTATCAGAGCCAATTACACAATTATACCGTGTAATTTTTCACAAAATTTTTCTAAAGATATCAATTTTTTGAAAAATTGATTTCTGAAAAAGGGCGTGTTCAAAATGGAGAAATTATATAATAAAATGCCAGTTTTTGACGGGACAAATTATGCTTAGTGGAAATCCCGCATGAAATATGCTCTAAAAGCCATAGATGAAAGAGTTTGGGTTTTAGTTGAAAGAGGGTGGACACCTCCCTCCATCACTATTGACAATGTGACAAATTTAAAATCAGTGACTGCATGGACTGAAGAAGAATTTAAATGGTCAGCTTTTAACTCTAAGGGTCTTAGTGTTATTTCTGGATTTGTCACACCTGATGAGTTCCGGCGGATAATGACGTGTACCCCGTCAAAAGAGTCATGGGATGTTTTACAGCTTACCCATGAAGGAACTAATGCCGTGAAAGAATCAAAATTCCAAAACTTGACAACTCAATTTGAAACTATCACCATGCTTGAATCTGAATGTTTTGATGAATTCTATGAAAGATTATCTGATATTGTAAATACTATCTTTAATCTTGGTGAACATATTCCTAATGTTAGAGTTGTTGAAACGATTCTAAGATCACTACCTAAGCGTTTTATCCCTAAAGTCACTGTGCTAAATTCTATGGGTAATTTAAATACGCTTAAATTAGAGGAATTGGTTGGAGACTTGCAAACCTTTGAAATTGGCATGTTTCCTAAGTTTGTTAGACCAAAAGATAAGGGAATTTCACTTAATGCCCAGGATACGAAGAGTGAGGGGTCACCAAGAAAGAGAGTAGAGTCAACTAGAAAAAGGGACGTAGAAATGTCAGATTCTGAGTGTGACCTTGATTTAGATGATTTGGCCTTATTTGCAAAAAAAATTACGAAAATTCTCAAATTCAAGAAAAATGGAAATTTCAAAGATAAAAAGAATTTTGAGAAAAATAAGTTTGAAAGAAAAATGAAAAAGATTTTTAAGACCCTCCTAAGAAAGACGGTGAGGGGTGTTATGAGTGTGACGGTAAGGGTCATAGAGCTTTTGAGTGCGCTACTAGGCTGAACAGACTTGCCAAATAAAAGGAAAAATCTATCTTTAATGCTATCCTTAGTGATGATAGTGAGGTCGAGTCGGTGGACTCTCGAGACGAGTCACCGCATGAGTTGAATTTCACCGCACTCATGGCTAGTCATGTGAGTACCTGTAGTGCTCCTCATGACGATGAGTATGATACTTCACAGGGACACCTCGACAGTGAGAACGAAGTGAGTGAGGGGGAGGATGCTACAAGTGAGAGTGAGAGTAATCTTCAACGCGCCTACGCTGAGTTATATACCGAGTCATTTAAAGCCAAAAAGCATAACAAAGCATTAGTTCTTAGGATCACCGCTTTAGAGGAAGATTTGGGAGAAGCGATATATATATATATAGAGAGAGAGAGAGAGTCCTCCACCTGCACTACCTTGAGAGAGAGAGAGTCTGCCTTTGTTGAGAGAGAAAATCAGTTTAGAGAAAGACAAGACTGTTTGGAGAGAGAGAGAGAGCGTTGTTTTGAGAAAGAGAAAGGGGACTTGACTAATCAAGTGGCTAGTCTTATGAGTGACCTCCATTCCTCCCTGGAGACTCGGAAGAAACTTGAAGACCTTGTAGCCCAGCTTACTCATAATCTTGTGAGAGCACGCGAAGTTGAGGTTCAAATCAAGGACAGATGGGAAAGATGCTCCTCGGTCCTGCTTTAGGTTTTTGTGATAGGCAAGGAATAGGTTTTTATGGTGCCTCCATGTCCCAAATAGAATCTGGACCAGTTCCAGAGTTTTCTACAACTCCATATGGCCATCGTCAAAAACCACGAAGGAGAGTTCGACCAAGATAAGCAAACCAAGGTCTGCCTAGGACTGTGTTCTTTTGTACGTACTGCAAAAGAAAAGGCCACCTAAGAGAGTTTTGCTACATTTTCAGTTAGACTTCATCTACATATGCTCCACCATATCGTACTAATGATTTTACCAGTTTGAGAGAGCGTGTTATGTTTTTAGCCTCCACATCACAGAGTTTGATGGAGGAATTTCGAGGGATATCTTTGTCATCAGTGAATGCTTCTCGCATCCCGACTAAAACCAATAACAACAAGGGTAAACAAAAGGTTTCCACTTCTTGGGTACCTATGAAAGACGGAAAGGCCCTTATTGTTCATGTCACTCTCAAAGCACATAACACCTCACAGTGGTATTTCGATAGTGAGTGCTCCAGCATATGATCGGTTATGTCTCACTTTTTACCTACCTAGAGGATTATAAGGAAGGTAGAGTCACCTTTGGAGACAGGAGCAAGTCTATCATCGTAGGATGAGGTACAGTAGAGTTACCAGGATTTCCTAAGATAGAGAATGTTTTGTACGTCAAAGGTTTAAAAGAAAGCCTTCTCAGCATTTGCCAGCTATGCGACACCAACTTTACCATAAAGTTTGATCGGGATGCGTGTAATGTCTATAATCAAACCGGTAAACTTTTAGTGCAAGGGGTGAGAAAAGAGGATAACTGCTATGGGACTGTGCCCAAATCCTCACTTGTCTGCAACAGCGCCACGATCACTCCTATGGATCTTTGGCACCAACGTCTAGGTCACGTGAACTTTAGAGATTTGACGCGATTAGCTAAAAAGGACCTACTACGTGGATTACCAACACTTGGAAAGCCAACTTCCACGGTTTGTGGACCCTGTCAGTTGGGAAAGAAAATTCGTAGCCCCCATAAGTAGTTGCATTCCATTACCACTTCACGAGTACTTGAGTTGATATATATGGATCTCATGGGTCCTACTCGTACAGAGAGTCTGAATGGTAAGAGGTACATCCTAGTGATGGTATATAATTTCTTTAAATATTCAATTTTAGGTTTTCTGAGAGAGAAATCCGATGCGGTAGAGTTTTTAACGACCAAGTGTCATGTCCTACAAAACCAACACAATGTCACTATAATAGAATGCGTAGTGACTAGGGCACTAAATTTACAGAGAAAAAAGTAGATCTTTATTGTGATAGCCTGGGAATCAAATATGAGTTTTCTAATGTGAAGACTCCTCAGCAAAATGGGATTGTTGAGAGAAAGAACAGGACTATTCAGGAAATGGCTAGATCTATGCTTCTAGGTTGTAAAGTTGCTAGGAGATTTTAGGCAGAGGTAGTGTCTACTGCATGCCATACGGTAAATAGGGTTTACCTTCGTCCACACACACTTAAAACGCCTTATGAATTGTGGACTGGAAAGAAGCCCAACCTTGCATATTTCTGTGTCTTTGGGAGTAAATGCTACATCCTACTGGATAGAGAGCAATTAGGAAATTTTGGCTCTCGAAGCGACGAGGGAATATTGCTAGGATATTCATCAAATAGTAGATCGTAACGGGTTTTTAACCTAAAGATATCTAAAGTGATGGAGTTAATAAACGTTATTGTGCAAGATGACGAACCATCGACGTCTATTGACTTCACGCATTTGAGTGAGGATGACACACTCCTTTTTTATGATCCTACTGTGTCTTCAACAAATAGGCTGGACCTTAATCCTTTTCTAGAGTACACACCTACTTAGGTTTGCAAGAGTCATGACCCTGCCACTATTGTAGGCGATCCCACTTTAGGGGTCAAGACTCATGCTCAGCTAGAGAACGCTGTTAGTCATTTTTGCTACACGTCCATAGTCGAGCCCAAGAATCACTAAGAAGAACTCAAGGATGAAAATTGGATATCTTCAATGAAGGATGAGTTGCTTCAGTTGAAAAAGAATAGTGTCTGGGAACTTGTCCCCCGACCTAGTGAGACTAATGTGATAGGTACCAGGTGGATTTTTAAGAATAAAATGGATGAAAATGACAACATAATCAGAAATAAGGCTAGGTTGGTCGCTCAAGGCTACACACAGATAGAGGGTGTAGGCTTTGGGGAGACATTTGCTCATGTTGCGAGGCTTGAGTCCGTCTGCTTACTACTCTCCATCGCATGTCATCTACGGTTCAAGCTATATCAGATGGATGTCAAGAGTTCCTTTCTAAATAGCATTCTACAGGAGGAGGTTTAAATGGAATAACCAAAAGGGTTTGAAGACCCTTAGCACTCAGAGCACGTCTATTATATGAGGAAAGCCTTGTGTGGTTTGAAGCAAGCACCCCGTGCTTGGTACGAGAGGCTTACTTCTTATCTCTTAGCCCATGGCTCTAAAAGAGGGGGAGTTAATATGACGTTGTTCGTCAGGAGAGATGACGATGCTATTTTGGTTTCCTAGGTCTATGTGGATGACATAGTCTTTGGATCCATGTGCTCCCAGCATGCTCACCACTTTGAGTAGGAGATGAAAAGTGAGTTTGAGATGAGCATGGTAGGTGATCTTCCTTTCTTCCTTGGTCTCAAGGTTCGTTAGCTAGAGGATGGGATGTTCATCTCTCAATCCAAGTATGCTAGAGACCTGGTGAAGCAATTTAATTTAGACTCCGCTAAGAATGCACGTACACCTATGAGTACTTCTTTGAAGCTTAGTAAGGACACTTCAGGTAAGGATGCAAAGAAAACCTTATATCAGAGTATGATAGGTAGTTTTCTCTACTTGACTGCTAGTCACCCTGACATAGCCTTTAGTGTTGGAGTCTGTAGGCGATATCAGGCCTCCCCGAAAGAGTCTCACTTACTCGCTCTAAAACGTATTGTCAAATACGTGAGTGGGACTCTCTCCGATGGTATTTGGTATTCCTTTGATACCGATGACCGTCTATCCACCTATTCGGATGTCGATTGGGCCGGGCATATAGATGGTTGTAGGGGCACTTCTTGTGCCTATTTCTACTTTGGTTCTGCTCTTGTCTCCTGGATGATCAAGAAGCAAAACTCTATCTCTTTATCCACTGCAAAGGTTGAGTACATCATCGCCTGGAGTTGTTGCATGCAACTCTTGTGGATGAAGCAAATGTTAGAGGATTATAGGATTTCACAAGACACTTTGACCATCTCTTGTGATAACATGAACACGATACACATATCTCGTAATCCAGTCTAACATTCATGAACAAAGCACATCAGTTTACGCGAGAACTTTATACGTCAGTTAGTTGAGGAGAAAGTCGTATCCCTGAGTTTCGTACCCACCGATCTTCAGTTAGTCGATATTTTTACAAAACCTTTAGATGCCCTTAGATTCAAGAGTCTTAGGAAGTCTTTAAGGATTTGCAGAGTTGACTGAGGGGATGGTCCATTTCTAGGATATGATGCATTGTCATGTTCATATCATATAATTCATATTGCTATTTTGTATCATTTGTATTTTTATTTTTGCTTATTATATTTTTTTCAAAAAATCCAAAAATATTTTCTTTTGATAAAAATTTTAGAAAAGAACAAAAAGATTTTTGTATTTTTTTACACCTCTTCTGGATGAGCATTTAAGATAGTCAAGTCACAACTTCCATTTCCATTATTTTCATGACTATTTGATAGTGATTTGAGACGCTACATCATTTCATCCATATGCTTTAGATTGTTTGGAGTCTTTGAGATGTGATTAGTGATATATTTCTATATGTTTGGCTCCTTATCTCCTTTATTACACACATGCACAACTTTATTTTATTATTGTACTTGTCTATCTCATATTGGCTTGAGCGTGTCCACCTCAATTCTGTCTATACAATGAACCATATGCGATAAAAACTGACAAGATTGGAATGCATGTAAAAAAACATTTGGTGAGATTGTGTGGTATTTTAAAAACGGGGAAGGGCTACGAAAGGTTCTCATTTAACCTTTGCGAATTCTAAGCCACCGTTATATCGGACCTAAAAAATTGAGGAATTTTATTATCCGGGGCCAAAGAGGTTACAAGAGCCCAAAAAAATTTAAAGGCAATAGAAAGCAATATATGTCGAGTATGGGCCATTAGGTTTCACCACAAATTCTCCAATGTTTGAGAATTTAGATCACCTCTAAACAAAATATAAATCTGAGGGAGTTTGGTTGGAGTATTTAAACGGGTTTGCACTTCATTGAAAGTACTGAAAAAGCATTAAATAGTTTTGGACGTTATTGGTGTGGAAATCACTTTGAGCTTTGATTTGCTGATTTGATTGAGTCAATTTCTTATAATTTCATCTTTTTATACCTAAGGAAGATGTTGAGTTCATTCGTTAGGAGTATCCGATATTCATCGTGCACATATGTTATGTTTGTATGCATTGATTTTCCTATCGAATTTGCTCACACTCCTACATTTTCGCTATCTTCAACTTGGTTGTTTTTGTGTTCTTTCATGGTGCGATTCTTTGTTGTATATTCTCTGTGAAAAAATTTGAAAAATTCAAAAATAGAAATTTTATTACCTTGAGACATTCTCCATTTGCATTTATTTGTGCTTTTCATATCTATCTATTTGGGGACATCACAAAAAGGGGGAGAATTAATTATGGGGGAGAATTGTTTGGTTGATTTATCAATTATTTGCTTAAGCTTAATTGATTCGATTTTTGCATATCATTATATTTCAAACTATTGCGTGTCACAGGAATCTGCTTTATCTCATGTGTGTAGGTACAAAATGGAGGATTATTGGATTGCACACCCTGATGAGAAAAGCTTTGAGAGTTTCTGAAGATTTGAAGACGTTGAAGTTTGATTGACGACATGTCAGTTAGTATTATTAGTTTAAGGGTTCAATGGGGATATTATCTTATGCGTCATTCTCTTTATGGAGATAGAATAATTCAAATTTTTTATGTGCGTACCGGCATATACGTAGGGGGAGATTTGTAAGGAAATAATTTTATAAATGTCCAGGGTAGAATCTAGGAATTTTCTATTTGTCCTAGATCATAGTATATACGTCTGATACCGCTGCATTCGGCACGTCAACACGATCATCCACGACGGCCTTGATTCGAATCCATGCATCCACCATCTTCATAAGTGCATCATGCTACATGCGACGTGCTGCTCAACCGTTCCCACTACTCCACTTTGCGTTATTGGTAAAATGGCTTATTGGAGTTGTTAATATTTGCATAAATATTTGGGAATGTTTTAAAAAATATTTTTCAAAGTCTGATTTATTTTTAACACAAAAGCAGAATTTTTTTTAAGTGTAGAAGCGGACTTTTCTTGGCCGTCGAGCTCGTTCGAACGACATCGCTCTGTCGTTTAAATGACATGAGTATGTCTCGTGATCGGTTCGTTCGAGCGACATGCCTACGTCATTTGAGCGACGGCGCCACCTCGATTTTCGTATAAATATCTGTACCCATTCTGCACGTTTTTTCAAGTCTTTTTCATACACGTTTCTGCAATTTACAACCCAGAAAATAGACTTCAAGTTTTTAAGGTTTCATGACTTTTGATTCACAAAACCATTCCTAAATATATGTGTGAATCTTTAAACCTTCAAAGGGTCATTTTTACTCATCTGGAGTAACTCGTGGAGAAGCCGACTATTTTTCATTGCTGCACATCTGGAGTTCTTACGTGAGATTCCAACCGATGACATCGGAACCGACACCTGAGGGTATTTCATATGTCATTTTTATTTTTAGTATAATCCGTGTAAATCGTTCTTTACAAATTCTACTCTACTCTCATCCACTTAATCACTTTATTCAAATATGAGAGTATAACGAGAATGCGCCTAAAATTTATTATCCTCTAATAATTAGACAAAACACAGTGTCCCACCCCCATTGACTTTTCATGAAAAAGAAAAGTTACCATCCAATAAATAAAAACATTGTTTTTTCTAAAAACAAGGGTAATCTCGATTTTGGTGCCAATTAAGTTTGTCCATTTTAGTTTTTTGTCCCAATTAAAAATTATTGTATATTTGACTCTCATTTTACACTTTCGGGGACATTATTTTTACTTTTAACTACATATTTGTTTTTTAAAAACGTCGCTCAAAATAAAAATGGGGGTCAAACATACAATTTTTCAATTAGAACCAAAGATCCAAACGAGTATAACTAGTGGGGAAAAATCCAAATAACCCCCAAACAAAAAATTCAATAAAACGTATTTTCTTATTTCTTTTTTTTTCCAAAAAAAAATAGCATAGATGTCAAATAAAAGACCAATTGGGTGATTTTGGGCCCAATGAGTTGCCAAATCTATTGTATCCGAGGAGCCAAATCTAACGAGGTTTCAAATTTAAACCGTACGATCAAAATAAATAAGAACAAACATGATCCAAGGACTATTGTATCCGCGCCTAATAATAGGTGATTGTTCATGAAAAGTCAATGAAGTGGTTATAAAAGGAATTTAAGACCTCTGTTTTTAAACTGAAAAAATCATGTGCTCTCCTCTCTCTCTAGCTCTATCCTCTAGCATTATCAGGCTCACATTTAAAATTTGGATATGGACCAGTAGCATTATCTCCTCTAGCATTTAAGATTGATAATGGACCCGTATAAAGGATTCACAAGAGCGAAAGGGAAATCCGGTTGGGATAACTGATGTCGATATCGTCTGGATCACATGTGTATAAGGTTACATTAAACTTCTAAGAAGAAGGAGTCAATAGGGTTAGCAAATCTAACATAAGAACAAGACTGAATTTAACGGTGCTAATGAAGCGTCACAGAAGGGTATACCCAGGGACCCATTTAAATGATTCAGACCAGTCAAATTTCTACCAAATAATGGTGGAATCAGTCAGGACCATTAAGACCAACAAGGAGTTCCAGAAGGCTAGCGAAACAAAAGGGACAATGTAGAGTAGCAATCAGGGTCAAGACTACTCGGTCCAACTGAAGGACACACCAACATGGCCAGTGGGGCCAAAATTATGAAAATGGCTCAGAAAAGTGTCCTAATTGTAGGGACTAGGACCACTTATGTAAAACTTATCTACAGTTAGAAGGTGAGAACAAACTGGCTGGGATGTAGATGGGAATAATGTCAGTAGAGTATAACAATGGGAGAAAAACTTTGGGTATAATAACATGACTAAGAGATTTAGATCCGGAAGTGACTAGACGGAGAGTGTAGAGCTTAGGTAGGGCCAATATGGTCCTCAATAGTAATATATATTCATTTCTCAGGACCATTAGGGCTGAGGGAATGGCAGGGAAGGCCAGCATGCCAAAACAAAAATAAAAGAGTTTTTCTAAAAATTAATACGGTTGCAAAATGACAGACCACTGAAATAAAGATTACCCAGAGCGAGGCAAGGGGTAACTAGAGGATGCGATCCTGAATATACAACTATAGTAGTAAGTCCCGGGTCGAATTTGTCACGAGAGTTATGCTCAGGGACCCGTTGACCAGACAAACTTGATGACAATGGGAAATAGAATTTTATTTCTTCCGTATGAGTATAGAATACATTTTTGGTGACATGGATGAGTCACAATATTTGAGTATTAACACTAAATCCGAGTGTGAGTCGGGCTAGTAGGTGCATTTCCAGTATCAGTCATCTTATGAATATGTTCACCATTTAGTAGAGGAACAGTTGTCACCTGTGTGGGGAGAGGGTGTGTACACTAGGGGGTGTTTATAGCATGTAAATTATTTTTACTACTATTGAGAATTATGAACGTAGAAATTTATTACAATCCTTTGTAGTGACTGAATACTAAGGGTATGAGCGATAGTAGACTATGTGATAAGACTATCGTGTTCATTATTCTAAGTTGAAATAGATTGTTTTGAGAGGTATCACCTGAAAGAGGGTTGAGCCTATTTTTATATATACGGTACTGTATCACAGACTTTGGTGGATATGTTATCTTGTTATATTTGATCCCGATAATTAGATATATTTACTGATGTGATTCAGGAGAGGCTGGTTTATTATCGGGCAAAGGAATATGGCTTGTGAAAACATATCCAAAAGAATTTAACTGATCAATTGATCTTACGTAGAAAGTCATTAATAGAGGAATAACCTTTATTAGTATTCAGCAATCGAGTCTTAAATTGAAAAATCCTAGCATTTTTTTTAAGCAAAGTAGGTCTCGAGAGTCTCCGTACTTGAGCCAAAGTCTCACAATTGACCATCCTCATAAGAATTGACTCAATCATTGATAAAATAATCCAAGAGAACAACAGTTGATTCTATTGTTCCCAATCAATAAAAAACATATTGATTTATCTGATCTTAAGCAGCATCTGCTTCAGAAAGAAATTTTACTGTAGGAGTAAGTTTCTTTACGATGAATTTCTGGAGTTTATTACCTCGAATCGCAGCATTCAGTTGTTATCACCATAGCAGATAGTTATTATCATAAAGTTCCACAAACAAAGCATGAGAAAAAAAGCGGAGCAAATTTGTTTATAGCGTAAGAATTTTCAATAGATAGTGTTATAAAAATAAATTGCTAGAATAAAGAAATACCACCTCATTGTCATGGTCTTAGTAACTCTCACATATCTATAACATATTTCGCACCTAATAAACCCAAATGTCCCAAAATTGAAACCTTTAATTTGGAGATCAAGTAAGAAAGGAAAATATTAAACTATTCTAAGCAAAAAAGATTAGATCCATGAGCAAATATATCATCTGTATCTAAAAACAGTTACTACAAAAGAAGAAAAATAGTCTAAAAAATGTATGACACATACTTGAACTCAGGCATGAATTGACATAAAGCACAAACATATTATGGACACTATTTAGGACGCATCAGCATGGAAGCAACAATTGCAAATTTGATCAGGACTTGTGCGCATACCAATACATGAAATTATCCAAGTAAAAGTGGAAATCAAGTTGAAAAATTAGAAAAACCTAATTATGTGAGCATAATTATAATTAGGGATTAAAAGAGTGAGTAGAATAAAATTTCCCGAGCGAGGACTTTTTTAGGCATATTGGAGCCTTGGAGGAAATTGACAGCCTGGGATCCACTCATCTGACCATCCTAATCCAAATCCACTCTTCGAAAAAAGGCTTCGAATTGATCCATATTGGGCCCTGCCATTCAAGATATCTAAGCAATCAATGAATTATGGAAGATCAAATGAGTTTTATTATCACATACACAAAAACTTACGGATCTGTTTAGAATAGTGGTGTCGGATAATTTTGAGGGAGTAGAGAAGATCTGGGAAATTGAGGAGTTAGATTTGAGATTATGGGAGTTTTGATGGGAAAACGAAGAATCATAGGCCTTAAATGGCTACAAAAGAACATATCATACAGATCCGACCTAGATGTCATAATTTTGGGGTAACTTTTTACCATAGACATGACCAAACATAAAATTCACAATTTCATATACCACAACATAGTTTTAAATAAAATTAAGAGTATGTAATATCTGATGTTTCAAAACCAAATGTACACAGGTGATACATAAGTTTGTGAAACAAAAAATAGTAAAAAAAGAGTCATTCAACTATTAGAACATTGATAGATATACCTTGCCAACAAAAGATTGGTTAAGAACTATAAGAAAGATAACATATAAAAATCTACTAATAAAATTTGATAGAACATTGATCCTAATTTTAAAGAACAAAGGTTAGAGATATTTATAATGAACGAATAAAATACCTATGAAGGGGTGGACCGTGGAAGGGATATGAGGAAAACTTTCCACTCGCAACCCAACCACATACCTGAGTGACTACTGCATCGAAGAACACAAATATCATGAGTAACTAAGGCAAAACAAACCAACATGTGAGAGAGATGGATATTATACATATAGAAAACATACGAAGGTTGGAACACACTGATAATTTCTTATTTGTTCTTCAGAATATTCATCAATACATCAAAAGAATTTCAAAAGAACTGAAGATTCAGTCATTTTCAGCCTTGAATGGAGAACATGCCAATAAAATAACACATTAAATGAGAGAACTCAATTGAAGCTATAACAGTTATATACCAATTGGTATAATAGTTATATACCAACACATTCAATCAGTTGGTTTTTGATGTTATACAACACATACTGTTCAGACTCTTTGAGTGATTTAACATATTCCCCATTTACACAAAGCTCATTTCCTACAAAAGATCGATAGCTGACAATTCAGTTGCTGTAGTGTTTCATCAACAGAAGGCCATCCAGTCAATGACTGTCAAGCCAGCAGCAATGCTACCACGGTTCACATTGTTAAAGAAGCAAAGTACATGTTGGAGATCTTACCTCGAATTCGTTCATCTAATCTATATTAGACTTGAACTACGTGCATGATAGTTTTACTTTCTCAACAAATATTCTGAAATGCAGGGCATAAACACACACAGACCTGTGAAATGCAGGGCATAATATCACATCACCTAATTTGATGGTTCATTTTATGATTAAATAGACATGTGGATGTTGTTGTGGGGTTAGGATTTGCAGATGCTAGTAGTGCATAGAACCTGGTAGGTAGTCACTTAATCATTATAGCAAAATAAGTAAGATATAGTTTCGCAAATTGCAAGGAAACATGGAAACTTGGTTCGGAATGTCCTAATAAGAAATGTAAAGGTCAACATATATGCATAAAAATATAAAAATAGGGCACCTGCATATTGTCTCTGTGTATAGGGTGCTAGAACACTTTAGCTACAGTACGTGGCTATAAATTTACCGAAGGTATGTTCACTTTTGAAGATGAGACATCTAATGAGAGGACTAAACCAAACATGTATAATTTGTCCTGGTTGAATAAATAACACCAATTGAATTGCCATGTATATCTAAGCCATTACATCTAACATGTATAAAAACTTAAAATTATACATCAGGGATTGAAATACCTGAGATAATATGGAGGATTTCCATGAAGACAAATGTTCACATCAGTATTTTCCTCCAATTCATGCAGTATTTTTAGTATGGAGTCCACATTAGAATCCAATTCAGTATGGAGTCCACATCAGCATGAATTCCAATGCAGTATTTTCCTCCAATGCAGTACGGAGTCCACATCAGTTCTGCATAGAAATATGCAAATTTGAACTGCTGAACAGTTATTTAGGTGGCAAAAACAAATCAAGATATAACTATCCACCAGTGGTGTCAAATTGCAGTCAGAAAAGAAGGCCAACCACTAAATGAAAACCACCAAAAACCTGATGAAAAGTTTAAGAAAGAAAAGAATCTTAGGCGCACACACACATTTAGGTAGGATATATGCCAAATTTTATATATGGATGAATGAAATAGAATCCAATAGCACTGCAACAGATTATAGCACCAGTATACAATCCAACCTTTACCATTCTTGGAATCAAGAAATAACATATAATAGCACTGGAATTGACATTACAGTGATCAGCATTTGACTATGCCACCCAAAATTTATGGGGAGGTTGGAAACCAACACAATTTCTATGCAGTGAAAAAAGGTAGTAAGCAATACCTAATTCTTGAGAACAAATAGTTCAACTAATATAATGTGAAAAGAACAAAACATTCACCACTATAGCGATGATTAACTGTGTTAACTATGTATTAGATGGTTAAATGTGTTCTCATCATTTTAAAATAGATCATTATTGTAAAATAAAACTACTTAATTTAAAATCAGAATATAAAGCTTACTTCCCATGAATTAAGTGATCTAGTAATAAAAATAGACTAGACACTAAAACCTAAAAAATGGATCTCAGTACCAAGTATGTTATTGATCACTTATATTCATTCCATTTTAGTATCAGTACCAGTATTAGTACCAGGTATGCTGTTGATCGGTTATCAGCGTATAAGGTATCGGCTACCAGCATATAAGGTATCAAGAATAAGCATATCAGGTATCGGTATATTAGCATATCAGGTATGAGGATTTTCTTTTCTTTTCAATCAGCTTGCTTGCAAATTTTAAGATAAACACCATATCAGGACTGATATTGAAATTCATAGTTTTAAGTTCAACATCAAATCGGATCCCATATTCATAGATTACATAATGCGCTCCTCGTACATTGCAACTTGATTGCAATTACAAACACGTAATGCTTATGTAAATAAAAAGTAGAACTATGGTAATATCAAAAAAATATCATCAATAAGCATATTTTTCCTAGCAAGAACAGAGCATATATCCATATAAAAGGAAAAATGAAAGAAAAATGTCTAAAAATAACTTAGAAACATTCACACCATATCCAAGGGATTCATAAATTAGGGGGCTACAACATGAATATGGTGAATGATACCTGTGGATTTTAGGTCGAAAGAATTAATAACAGATGGGAGAAGACAACCACCCAAAAATATAACATTTTATGAGAGGTTATTATTAGTGTGTCTAATAAGCTCTTTGTATGTATCATTCAAAAGGGTAGAAAAAATGAAATGTTTTTTAGAAATAAGATTAGAGAAACATTATGTACTCTAAAACATATCAATAGTTCAAATAGTATCATCTAGCAAAACACTATCTTTCTCTTCATAAACATGGACAACGATTCACATTGGTACAAATCAATTCAAGTGTTAACGAAACGAATTCCATTTAGACTTCTTGTAAAATTAAAAAGGTACTCAAGTATAAAAACAAAACCAAATCGTTTATGACATGAAAATCCACTATACAACAAAAATAACCAATAAAGAATGAATATTCATTATTAATTATACCATTGGTACATCAATTCCCATTGGCAATCCTCTGCCCCATGCCCCAAAGTCGATAACATACAACATGTGATCAGTTGAAGATAATTTACTCAAGGCTGATATGGCATTTGAAGAGGATCAATAAGATGTCAATAGAGAGAAAGAGCTTCAAAGATTAAAGCAGACCTCAATTCAGCCTTAAATAATGAGGATTTTTTCGAACGGGGAAAAAACATCAATGTAGTTCAAAATCCTCTCACAGAGAGAGGATATACGGAAGTTGATAGGAGCTAATACTTACATTGAATGTATTTCAAAATCAGTGTTAAATTCAGAATCCTATTTTGAAAAACACGGTAACTGATACGTGTAAGCAGCAATTATATAATTTGAAGAAATTTAAAAGCCAAAGTATAATATTGCAAAGTAACTAAAACCAGGATAAAAAAAAACTAAATATGAATGGTGTTTAGTTGAGATTCATCTCGTATAATAACCCCGATGTCAAAATGAAAAGCATTTCAGAAAAAGAAAGGCACTGTATTTACGTTGGTACTTTGTACCAGGCTTTGTAAAGAAAAGAATTTATTTAATTTTTTGATTATCAAATAGAAACTGTCAGAATGACCATCACTTTTTCCTGAAACTCTTGTTTAGATCATACATAATCCCTTTAATGGGATCGTGTCTTATGCCCCTTTTTTCTAATGAAATTAGCATTTGGTCTCCAATATACAAACGCTTGGAAGCATACCGCGCTTGCTTTCCTGGAACGCTTCTCTTGGGTTGACCTGCTACAGATAACTGTGTCCATCTCATCATAGTGATTTCCATTTCCATTATCCCTACCATTTTCAATGCCTGGTACAAAGCTCTCTCTTGAAGCTACAGGCTGCAAAATTACCACACAAAAAATAAAATAAATTTATCTATACTAACTTCAGTGAAAGAAAATCTTCTGGGATGCGTAGTTTTGGAATTCAATTCTAGGTCTAATTATGTGCAATTGAAATTCAATGAATTTCAAATCCGTTATGTTAGAGTTCAATTGTTTGGTTCCGTTGTGGAATTATATTAGAATTCTAAATTCACGTCCGTTGTAGCGTGTGCAGTGTGTGAAACTGTGCGCGCACATTATATGTTGTGTGTGTGTGTGGAAAATGTATGCAATGTGTGTGAAACTCTATGTGGAGTGTGCGCGCGTGAAACTATATGTGCAGTTTGTGTATGTAAAAGTTTAACAGTGAAACTGTGTTTATGTGTGAAACTGTGTAGAGTGTATGTGTGATACTGTATGTGCAGTGTGTGTGTGTGTGTGTGTGTGTGTGTGTGTTTTAGTTATCTAGTTTTACGTTGGAATTCAATTTATGGATTTCGAATTCTTAGACTTAGAATCTCATGACAATCCCAACTTTTTTCCTAACCAAAGATCTGAAACGATAATAAACATCTACCACTGTTAAAAAACATATTAGATGGAGCCCAAAGGGGAAGAGAAAAAAATTTCTTTGTGGTGTTTCTCTTTAGCCGTCAAACGTAAATTCTAAACATCCAAATAGGCAGCTAAACCATTATCACAATCATTGTAGTGTAGGCTCTTACCTGTGAGTTAACGGAATAATAAAAAAGAAATATATTAAAAAACCAAAGTAATATACCCATTACTTTTATAGATTATTAATTTCTTAAAGTATAATAGAGGACAACATCATATACTCAATCTGTTGCAAATTAAAACAACTACTTTTCTCCTAATATGTCCCGATCATCATAATAACCCATACCAAGTTCAACAACATAGAAAATCTGAAAATAAAGAATTCGAATCAATATATTGTGAACCAATCTAATTTACATCACAAACAACCGCATATCAAAAAGACAATAATTGATTCAAACAGAAAATATAGAAAAAATTGATCCAAGGAACAAAACGAAGCCAGTGAAATAAGACTTATGTTATGCCAAATGAAATGTCATGTAAGAGACCCAAACATGTCATGGAGCTTGTTCTCACTACACGGATGTAAAAGGGTTATTTTAAACAAACGATAAAACCTAAATGATGAATAAAGTGAGACATAGAGTTATCTAATCAAACAAAAGAAATTCAAATAAAAAGAAGTGAATAAAGATGTCTGAATGAAGACACCACCACACCACCCGTAGTCCACCTAAAATTCAAAAACAAATATAACCCCTTACGCAAATTTAGAAATCCGAGACTTCGTTGAACTTTGAAAGTTATATTTTCGGTATAAGGGACCAAAATCACACATTTTTAGACCAATACATATTGTAGTGCACGGTTCTTCCAATAAGAAAGGATAAAAAAACGCATTTAGTCTCTCTCAATGTTGAATTTCAATTGTCATACAGATAGAGTGCAATAGTATACTGTTGAAGACTTGGGATTTTGTAACCTTGGACTTGGGCCAAGTGTCCTAAATCATCCATCATCCTCACTTCATTGGAATGTAATACACAAATCCCTCATTGATGATAAATATTTATAGAAAGGCGAAAATTAAAACTATATTCCTAATGCAAAAGTAGAAATTTCCAACTTAAAACTTGAAAGAACTCGAACATGGAACTAACAAATCAAAGTATCTCAACGATTTACATTCAAACAATTGAGGGAGAGAGAATATAGATACACTACACCAAATCAGCCGAATTGTCAAGGTCAATGACCGTGACATTTCGAGGCGAGATGACTTTTTTTGTCACGGTCGTGTCACGGTCATTGACCGTGACACAAAACTCGCATTTTGTGTCACGATCGTGTCGCGGTCCATGACCGTGACACGTTTTGTCACGGTTAGAAATCGTGACAAAGCCGTGACCCTTTTTAAAAAAATTGTCACGGTCAATGACCGTGACACGTCCGTGATAAAAAGTTATCACGGGCTTGTCACGGTCAAAGACCGTGACAATTCTGGGTAGAATTTTAAAAAAATCTGTTGGGCAGTATGGCCACCGCCACTGCCCAGCAGTATAGTTGTACCTGTTATAGCAACGTTGTACCTGTTCAAACATCATATATCCAAACAAACTAAAGATAATGCAAATATATATTCAAAATAAAAACTATTTAAGAAGAAACAACATCACCATCAATTATCTCAAATCTACAAACTATTTGCATGGAAAAGAGATTTTGTACCGCGACACTCGGGGACACCTCCTTATACTTCCCTTCTCGTCCGAATAGCCACATAAGTATAGAGCATATGTGGCCTACCCTTAGGGCCACTCCCTGTCCCCTGAATTGAAATAAAGTAAAATTAGTATCCGCCCCTCAAATATAGATAAATATAAATCGTAATTGAAATCGAAATCGAAATTGACATATAAATATAAATACATTACCTGTAGTGTCACCCAAATAGCTAACTTGAGCTCATATGGCACCTCCTTCTAACTAATGTACCCCGGGTAATCGTGTCAAATATAATTCCCTTCTTATCTGAACACTAAGAAATGCCATAATCCTATGGAGTTATGTGCTACAAATTCCTTCCAACCGTTGTGTAGCCAAAAATCAGCAGTTGAAGTTGTCAATTCCACCTTTCAATGGTCTCCGATGTTTTGCCAGAGGTTCCAAGTGGTGGACCATTGAAAGGTGGGATTGACAACTTCAACTGGTGATGTTTGGCTACACAACGGTTGGGAGGAATTTGCATAGCATCGCTCCATAGGATTATGGCAATTCTTAGTGTTCGGATAGACGAAGAGATTCAGTCTCCTCTCCACAAATAGGACACCCCAAATAAATATGTACTAATCACCTATTAAAGGTAAGAAGCGTATATTCATGTATTAGTATAAACAAAACTTATATGTAGTTGGAATATTTATGTGTTAATCTCCTCTCCACACACGCACACTACACAAGAGTGAAAATGATAAAGTGCAGATCAATTAAAAGCATTAAAAATGGATGTTTCGGTACAAATTGAAATATTTATTACAAATTGAAAAATTGTTTCAAATTCGGGTTATCATAAAAAATGGATTGATATTCGGTAGGAGCAGCCAAGTCATCCACACTACTATTTAGACGCCTTGGCGCGTGTTGGACAATTGACCACGGCTCGTTGTTGATATACTCTGAGTAAAACACTTGCTTAACCTTTTGAAATGCACAAACAAACGGCTCATCGCTCACGTGGTCGTTGCTCTTCAACTTGGATAAGTCAACCATGATCAAATTGGTGACAGGATCAACTTTACAAGAATTTTTATCCTCAACTCTTACCCATTCACAGTAAAATACAACCTCTTTGAAGCTTATATAATTCAATTCAAATATATTTTGGATTACACCATAGTAAATCATTTCAGCTTCAACGAGGTTTTTATATTTTGCGCTCGCTCGAAAGAAAGTAAGAGCCTTGTATAAAATTCCCGAGTTCTGTACATTTGTACTTTCCTCGTACACTTTAGCGCCGAAAATGTAACCGTTCAATCGATACTTTATGTACTCTTGTGCCACGAACAAGGGTCCAGTTGCTAGACTAGCAAGCCTTGATGTCGCATCACCCATCTTTAGGAGCTGAGAATATAGATAAATTAATTATATTAGTGGTAAAATTTGAGTGTAATGTAACGTTATATAACGACTGTTTTCATTATAATTACCTCTTGTGTCAACCATAGCCTAAATTCACTGTCTGATTGTACCATTGTTTTTCGTCTTTTATTGTTCTCACAGGCTTCATATTTACTGCATATTACAAAATTAATCATGTATAAAATAATCTAAAATAATGTTAAACATTAAAATAATCGAAACTTACTTTTTTCATTCTTCGACATCTTCATGTGTGTCAAATAGATAACGAGCTACTTGTTCATGTTGGAAACTCGTTAATTTCACTCGTTTTCCCATCACATTACCACCATCATCGATGAATTCATCAGTGTCATCAATCCTGGTCGAGTCAGGCATATATTCCCGAGTATATATTGATGACTCCACGGTGATGTATTCCTCTGCAATTGATCCTATAATATATCGCGTATTCTTGACGTAATCTTTAAAAACTATCATCAATCTTTCAAACGGATACATCCACCGATATCTAACTGGACCACAAAGAAGTGCCTCTTCGCATAGGTGTACCAACAAGTGAACACTTATGTCAAAGAATGCTAGGGGAAAGTACTTCTCCAATACACAAATCGCTTCGTTCACAGCCAATTTTGCGGCCACTATGTGTTCTCGATTCACTACCTTCTCACACAAGAGGGAGAAGGTAATACTAATTCGCATAATAGCCCTACATAAATCCTTGTGCTTGGAGAAACAGTGCTTAAAAAATAGAGGAACCAATTGCATGATCACATGCCAATCGTGGGACTTACACTTATGTAAATCATGAGTAGCATAATTCACAATCCTTTTCAAGTTGGACGAAAAACTAGATGGGCCCTTCAAATTATATATTGTGTCTAGAAGTACCTTCCTTTCCCCACTCGTCAAAGTAAACGCACCAGGGGGAGTTATTGTCCTTCCCCTACTATCTTCTTTCAACCATAGTTGTGGCTTAAGTTTTAACGTTTTAAGGTCTTTTCGTGCATTTTCTCCATCCTTCAAATGACTCCCCCAAGGCAAGTACCCATAATATGTTCAGCGAAGTTTTTCTCTGCATGCATCACATCCAATATATGGCGCACCGGGTTATTCTTCCAATAAGGCAAGTCAAATAAAATTGACCTCCGAGACCATGTCTTTCTTATCTCAGTTTCATTCCTAATTGGGGTCTTCTTATACTTGACATTCTTAAATTTGGGATTCTTACCTGGCATATTTGGGCCACATTCAGAAGATTAACTTTCAATTTCTGAACCCGAAAGTTGTCTTGGCGGTAGCCTATGTTCAACTCCGCCCAATAAAAAATTGGAACCTTTCTCAAATCTGAAACTATGAGCTGGGGGTAAAAACCTCCTGTGGCAATGGTATACATTTTTTAAGCTAGAGGATAGACGAAGAGATTCAGTCTCCTCTCCATAAATAGGACACCCCAAATAACCATGTACTACACATCCGGATAATGTCCCATGAGCTGGAAAATCATGAATTGCCCACATCAACATAGCTTTCAGTGTAAACTCTTCTTTTCTAAAAGAGTCAAATGATTGCACACCCTCTTCCCACAACTCATTTAATTCTTCTACCAAAGGAGTCACGTAGATATCAATGTCATCACTTGGTGCCTTTGGCCCAGGTATCAACAAAGCCATCATCAAAAATTCAGGTCTCATATACTGTGAAGGAGGGAGGTTGAGTGGGACTAGGATCAATGGCCATACACTCTGATTGGTGCTTAGATTTCCAAATGGATTGAAACCATATGTTGATGTAGCCAAACGAATGTTGCGTTGTTCTCGAGCAAAATCAGGATACTCAAAATTCATCCTCCGCCAGACAGTAGAATCAATAGGATGATGTATGATATTACCCCCTACTTCTGCGCTAGCATGCCAAGTCATGCCTCTGCAATCCATGGTACTGTGAAAAATTACTTTAATCTAGGCCCAACGGGAAATTATTTCAATACTTTTTGAGGCACTTTTGAGCTTGTGGCTTCTTTACTAGTAGATTGGACATATCTAGGTTCATCGCATACCGGACAACGATCGAGATTTTCATACTCCTTTCGGTATAGTATGCAGTCATACACATAAGCATGAATCGATTTATACTTCATTCCCAAACCTTTCAAACTGTTCTTCATAACAGGATAGCTATTTGGAAGTGTATTCACCTTGGGTAATAAGCCCTTCACCCATTTCAGAATTCCCGTCACGCTATTGCCAGAAAAACCGTACTTCGTCTTCAAACTGTGCAAACCAACCATGGCATGTAAAGTTGTTTGATCTTTCTCACAGCCAGAGTATAACGGTTGGTTCGCCTTAAATTTTAAACTTTGGTAGTCATCGTCAAGTTTTATCGTGTTATCTTCACGAGCACTTGAATCTTCTACATCATCAGTAACCTCATTCTCCTCTTCTTCATAAACTCCGTACGCATCATCAACTAAATCCTCTAACATATTATGATCTACGTCCTTCTACATCTATTCTACTTGTTGAAGGTTGTTGTGAAAGTTGGTCGGGGACAAAAGGAGCTTTCAATTCACCGTGAAAACTCCAAAATCGATAACTATCTTGCATACCCGATCTTAACAAATGTAGTTCAACTGTTTTCCACTCAAACACCTTACCATTCTTACACCTAGCACACGGACACGGAAACTCTTCATCATTACGACATCTCTTTGCATATTTCACAAATTTGTTAGCACCTCTGCGAAACACATCCCCCATTCTACTAGTCTCACCCATCCACTCTTTGTATTTCGGATATCCCATCACATCTACCACAACTAAACACCTATTAAAGGTAAACAAAACTTAGATTTATAGTATGTTTTATTTAATTATCCCATCATTTAATTATCCTATTAAAGGGTAAGTGGTCCTATCCCATTCAAGACTGCATTTTTCTGTAATATACTTAACAGCTCATGCACATTGTTACGATTTGAAAAAAATTCGACAGCATGTCCCCGTAGTTCTCCAAGTACACGACGTAGATTGGTAGGTATGAGTGTTATTTCAATTGGTCAATTGAAATAACAGTCACACTTGTCAATCTAGTATGTACCCAGAGAACATTAAGATACGACTGCAGAACTTCCTCCAAAAGTAACAACTTTAAGCCAATAAGAATATTATACAGAAATTATACAGTCTCAAACTGTCCAAACGGGACAATTCGAGAGATCTCATTACAGGGGTAATGACTCTCGAACGGGTCTAAGGGCTATTGAATGCGTATCTATGCGCACTGTATTTAATTTCAAGTATGTTTCATATAATGGGTTAATTCAAATACAAAAATAAATTCATGGGTTAAATCAAATACAAAAATAAATTCATGGGTTAATTCAAATACACACACACACACACACACACACACACCTCCCTCCACACCCCCCCCCCCCCCCCACTCACCACATACACACACACCCCCCACATCCCTCCACACACCCCACCCACCACATACACACACACACACACACACACACAATAGCCCCCCACCCTTCCCCACCTCCCTCCACACCCCTCACCCACCACACATATACACACAAACACAACAGCCCCACCCCTACCCCCACCCCCTACCCCCACCCTGCCCCACCCCCCACACACGCACACACGCACGCACATATATACACACACACACATATATATATAAATGGAAGAGAGAGAGAGAGAGAGAGAGAGAGAGAGAGAGAGAGAGAGAGAGAGCAGCGTAGAGAGAGAGGGGGGGAGGGAACGGCGAGAGGGAAAAAAGAAGGGGGAAAGAGTTTTTGCTGTAAAAGTTGTCACGGTCGTGTCAAGGTCATTGGCCGTGACAATTATTTAAGGAATTGTCACGGTCATTGACCGTGACAATTCTTTGTCACGGTCGTGTCAAGGTCAATGATCGTGACACAAAACGCGTGTTTTTTGTCACGGTCAATGACCTTGACAAGGGTGGCCGGCTGAAAGGTGACAATTTTGTCATTTTGGTGTAGTGATAGTAGGCCCAAGAGATTTTGAACCCAAAAAAGATACATACATAAAAGTAGTAAGTTAAAACCCAAAATAAACATAATATATTTACACCTATAAGCCTTGAAACAGGTTCTAACCAAAAAAATCATATAGAACTTTTAAAACAAACTGTCTTTAAAGAACCAATCGAACATAAAAATAGAGAGAGAGTGCAAGCGTACCCAAGTAGTTAAATCTTGATCTTGATCATTTTCCATAAAGTGGATCCAAATCATTTTCCATAAACTACATTTTTAACTAAAATTTAGAGTGGATCCAAATCGTGAAAATAAACTTGACATGTCCCTTTACCTCACATTAAATAACTTAACATCAAAATTTTAATTGTAGAGCCTTTCCTACACAAACCCGCCCACAAACCTTGGGCACATGACCTAAGAGGCTTAAAATGCAAATTCCAAATTCACTGAATAGAGTAGTGCAGTATCAAACCTGAACCTCAACACCATGTTCAATGGTGTGATGGAAGTGATATGCTTAACTACACCGAGAGAGCTGAAAATATATATGCATAATAAGCACAGCATACGAATTAGGGATACATGCCTATAGATATAACCCATGCCAGTGACACGGTTAAAACTACTATGTGGGGTACCTATGACACTAACATACGAATGTGATGTTTACACAAAGATCGTGATGTTGTAGCGATACAATGAGGGATACATGCCTAATCGAAGCATACCTGATTTAAAGCTTGTATTTATATCACAATATCAAACCTAAAACCATACAAAACTATCAAATTTGAAAATTCTGAAATATAATCTTAGATTGGAAAATACATACTTTGAGGATACACACCTAGTCCAACCATAATACTAAGCTAGCAAAAGTTATTTTAAAACAGTAGTCTGGTAATCTACCAACAATAGTTTCATAACACAGTGAAAAATACCATAAACAATGATTAAGCATGAGAAAATAATATCTAAACTAACCTAAACTTAAATATTAACTTAAATATTAAGAATACTATGATGCTTAAAAAAATCTATGTAGTCTATCTACAATGGTCGACACAGTACTAAAAATTAAAATGCAACTAAGTTTGTCTTTATACTTGTAAAACAATATACATCTAAATATTATCCAAAATATCAAATGACCCAATGTACTATTAGTTTTTGCTGATGAATGAAAACACTCTAACTAAACCATTCAGCAAATCTCATGTATTTACAGTGTGAAACTAAAAACCAAAAGCCCTTAAAAGAGAGAAACAAAACCATACCTGGCAAATGACCCAAAATATTAGATCCATAAAATGTCAAGTCATATTAGTTGCTAGATCTGTAAAAAAAATTCTCAAAAGTTACTATGAAAACGCTTAAAAACTAATAAATTCACCCAATATAAAGTTAAACCAAAATATTTAAAACTACAAAACTAACAAAATTAGATTCAAAAGCGTAAAAAGAACAAATAGGGAGAGAGAACAAACAATATACCTAAAATCGTGGATTGGATCTGCAAATATATGCACCGAGTTAGAGAGTGTAAAAAACTTGCTTATCAATGGTGTCTTTCCAAAGAGCTGAAATAAAATTAGGGTTAGTTCTACAAAACACAACCTAAGAATTTAAATCAATATAATAAGAGAGGAAATGACAATACCTGATCCAATAAACACAAAATCAACGAAATCCAAAACCCACAAAATCCAAAGGCAAAAACCCTCAAATCGAACCTTGACATAGGAGGTGAGAGGGTTTGTGAGGGTCTCCATAAACCCTCTTCGTAGTCCTCTATCGTAAGGTGAGAGAAAGGAAAATGGCAAATGTAATCCCCAAATCGTACCCTAGAATGAGGAGGAGAGATAGAACGACGAAACTTTTTGGTGAATGTTTGGGGACTTTTGGGTCAAGTTACTAATTTAGCCCTAGTTTTGAATAAAAGTAAGAGAGAGAAATCATTTTTTAGGAAGGCAAAAGAGGGGGAAACAAAAAATAGAGGGTTAAAAGAGTAAAATGAAATGAATGAATCTCAACCCTTCATTTTTAGACTTGTTGGCACAATCCTAGCCTCTAATTAAGTTATCATCTTATGAAATAGTACAAAAACTTCTACTCCTTATTATATATATATATATATAATAATGCTCTTGTGCGGACTAGTCTGCATTTTAAGAATGCGGACCGGACATGTTTCACCTAAGGATGCCCCTAGAAATTATCGCCCGAATTATAGGCACACTCTCTCTCTTTTCTGGGTTCACCGCCATTCATTAATAAATATGCTTCAATGATTTGCTCTAATGGCCCTAGAATAGTTCTCTAGGAAAATTATTATATTAAAAACCTTTATTTTCATGTTTTGCTTTAACATATCAGTACATTTTTTAATATTTATTCACACGTGTTTTTTTTCTTCATGTTCTTGTCTTCTATAAATAAATTGATATAAATATATTTATTTATTGACGTGTCCTATTTTTTAAATTCTTCGTGTTCGTCTCGTATCAGACACGACAGAACCCGTGTTTGTGTTCGTGATTCTTAGGGTCGGACTCATCAAAGTGTTCATCTTGAATGAAAATTAAACGGAAAAAAGTTTGTGAGGACACAATTCTCCAATTGAGTCTTAATATAGTTTTGGCTCAATTCCGGACAAAAACGTTTATGTCATAGGATAGTGTTCATGTGTACCTATTCAAGCCTATGATGTGTTTAGTTGAAGACGTAGCGACAAAGAGTATAATGCGTCATCAAATGCCGAGTTTATGTGCCTCGTTTCAACGTCATCAACAGTGGTTCCATGCTCCTAAGGTATGAATGCATTATATATATATATATATAGGAGCTTGGAACAAATTTATTGGGTGTTAGGTTTTAAAAATGTGTTTTGTTTTCAGAACGATTTTTATTAAAAACTTTTATATAAAGTATATAAAGTTTGTGGGATAAAAATGAAATTTTTGGAACTTTCTGTGAGTTCGTTCGAAGTGTCGTTTGAACGAGATTGTCGTTCGAACCAAAAGTCGTTCAAACGAGTTTGCCAACGAGTTCCCATATTGTCCATTGAAACTTCGTTCGAAATGTCGTTCGAATGAGATTGCCGTTCGAACGAGATTTCCAACGAGATTTCTAATGAGTTCATACTGGAACTTCGTTAGAAGCCTCGTTCGAACGAGATTTCGTTCGAACGAAAATATCGTTCGAACGAGATTTGGCAGGAATAGTTAAATGGCAGTTTTTAGCAGTTTTGACCCACTTTCCCACTTGTTTTTCCCACTAATTTTTTGGCAGATTCAATATGTGCGGAAATGAACTTTTCTAACTTAACTTTTCATTCCATTCTAACTCCTAGAGAGAATCTTTGAGAGAATATTCTTCCAAGAAAAGTTCATGGTTTTGAGTGATTAATTTTTCAAATAAAAATTCATTTTACCACTCTAGTTTACACCTATTGTTTATTCTAAGATTCCATATCTATATCATTTGCTTGGAGTGTTTTGGCACCGGTTTATCTCTACACCTTGAAGAAGAGAAGTTTGGGTTTTCTTCTAAATCCCTCAAAGAAGAAGAATTGTTTAGCTGCAGCTTTCTCACATGGTGAAAGGCACCATGTGTGGTTGACGGTGTACCTATTGTCGGTTGGTCAGAGATCGCGGTGGAGCTCGTGGTTATCCGCTAGGTAGAGGTGGTTACAAGAAGACGCGTCAAGACTTGAGAGGGTTCGAGTTGAGGAAGTAAGTCATCTATGGTGTAAATGTAAATTCCGTACTTAGTGGATTTGAGGCTAGGGCCGTCCGAGGTTGTTTCCCGTTGTGGGTTTTTCCTTGTACATCGCGGCGTAGTGTGACTAATTTACTCTTATCTTGTATAATAAATTTAAACGCATGCTTAGGATAATTCAAGATAAAATTGGTTTTAATTATCACACTTAATTTAATTTGGTGCTAAATTAAATTTGGGTAACGCTAACTTAATTCAAGTCATTTGTTAAAATTGGTTTGGTCTAGTTTTGGAATAATTGAAAAATATGACTTAGGCAAATTCTAGGACTTGGATTAATTATGTTTAAGTGAAAATGTTTTTAATGGATTAATTTAATTTCACTTGGTTTAATTTTAATTTGAAAAGGAAATTTAATTTTTTTTTAAACCATCATCTAACGCTTCCGCATCTATTGAATAAAAAGGAAATATATTTTTGCTACAACAAAGTTTAGAGGTCTCTCTACTTTTTTGAGTATCTTTGCATTTCATTTCTCTGGGAAATTTAATTATGAAGACAAATTAGTGCCTTGCACTTCCATTTCTTTGCTTATCTTCTGATTTTGTAGTTATTCTATTTATTCTCTTCCTCAATATACACGATTAGTTTATCCCTATTCTTTTTTGTTCATGTCCTTCGCTTTGGGATTGATAGAGCCACTACCATGTCCTTTTTCACGGTGTCAATGAAATGTTTGTCCATGAATATATTGTTGGTATCACGGACTTGAAGGTAATTCTTAGTGGACACATTTAATCTCATACCCCCCCGTTTTCCGATATGTCTTTTTTCCCTTTTCTTTTTGAATAATTTTGATGCAAAATAGGATTTTTACAATGCCTCTAGCGTGTTATTGTTTGAAATTGTATTGATATTTTTGGATTATCCTCAAACACAGCATTGTAGAAAAATGAACCAAAAGATATAAACATCACTCTTGGTTTTGTTAATCAAATTTTGTGAAGATATGAAAACAAATTGAAGAACTTCTTTTTCATCACACGAGATAGGGTTATCTGCAACATGACTTTGCTCTGCTAAGGAGTTAATTGTTGGAATTAGAGGACAACAAATGTTGAGTGAACCCGTAAAAGACTAAGGGTCCGTTTGGTTCGGGGTAAAATATGTTTCAACACGGTGAAAAGTAATATGGTAAAATGCGTTTTCGCCTATTTAAAATTAATTTTTTGTTGGGTTAACATTGTGAATAAGTACACACCCTATAATTATAAAACATTAAACAAGAATATAGAAAAAAAATTCACTCTAAATAGGTGAAAACGTATTTCACCATATTACTTTTCACTGCGTTAAAACATACTTTACCCCGAACTAAACGGACCCTAAAGGTTTTCCTCATTTACACCAATTGGTTTAGGTGAGTGTGAGATGCTGGCTTAGGATTTGACAACTTTAACATAAAAGTTCCCTGATGACATATTGTAAGTTATTCTTCTTCATTCTCATGTTTTTTTCTCTCCTTAAGTTATCTAGTTTTCCTCTCAGGGAAAATCATATCAAAGTGGACTTACCTTCAATCACGGTTAGAGAAAACATTTCCCAATCAGATAGAAAAAGTCAAAATATAGTCTGTTGATTGGGAAATAGAAAAAGTCAAAATTGAGTTAGTTGTCCATTATACAGCTACACCAAAGTTGAAAGAAAGGTTCAAAAAAAGGGGGTGAAAGCTTTGTTTCGAAGTTAATAGTCACTTAGTCACAATGCATACTTTTTTAATATGGAGGCTAAATACATTTTCAATAACAAATTGTTCTAAACAACTCTTATTAGATGTTTGATTGATTACTAGAAAATCCAGTTATAAGATGTGTATAGGTTTCTTAAAGAGGATTTTTCATGTAAAGGAAAAATAATAAGAGAACATATAAATATGTATGTATTAGTGGACTATTATGTTTTATCTACATTTTTACTTACATAAATTAAACCATTATATTTCTTTTTAGTTTCTGCATATTTGTCAAGTTTGGTTGGAATATGCTAGTTCAGTTGATATTATCTGTCCTACTGCTTGAGTTGCTGCTGGTTGAAGTCAGGGTCGGCTGGGAAGGAAGGCTGGAGAGACGGCCACCTCGGGCCTCCTTATTTTTACGATTTTTAGGGCCCTTAAATTTTATATATATATATATATATATATATATATATATATATATATATATATATATGTGTGTGTGTGTGTGTGTGTGTGTGTGTGTGTGTGTGTGTGCAATATATAATATATGTGTTTGTTTCACTGATCGATGTGTGTGTGTGTGTGTGTGTGTTTGTATGCAATGTATAATATATGTATTTGTTTCACTTATCGATTTTTTGGAAGAACCGAGTATATATATATATATATATATATATATATATATATATATATATATATATATATATATATATATATGTGTGTGTGTGTGTTTGTGTGTGTGTGTGTGTGTGTATGCAATATATAATATATGTGTTTGTTTCAGTGATCGATTTTTTGGAAGAACCGATCTCGGAAGTTTGTTTTGGGGAAGGAAAGCATCTCCGAAGTTGGAAGGCCAGCATCGGTTAAGGTGGAAAAAAGAATAAAAAAATACATTAGATAGCAACCAAAAAGTAACGTAAACTAACCCATAAAACCCTCCTTTTCATTTCTTCAATCATCATTCTTTACTTCACCAAACCAAAATAACAAGCAGTAAAGGTAAAGAACCAAAATCTGAAACAAATAGTGAAGTGAAGGCTCCACTCGACCCTCAAATCTGACAGATAAGAAGATTTATGATTCTTTTATATATGAAACCAAAGTTAAAATATATATACACATACACACAGATTAATTTAATTATTAGATTAATTACATTAGAACGAGTTTTGGCTATTATATTTTATTTAGTTAAAATTTAATTTTTAAATTAACATTTACCTTATAAGAATATATTTGGTATCCTGATTTAGCTTTTGCATTTTCGGAAGACCAACTTATTAATTATATATTTAGTATTTTAATTTGATATTTATTTTTAAGATTGTTTATTTTAATTGAGTTTTTTTCCCATATGAAACATATGCTTTGTTGAGTGATTTTTTAGAGAATGATTGGATTAATTTGGTTATTCTTCAACCATGTTTTTCTGTTCAACTTTGTCTCGTAATTGTTAGAATATAGTCATGCCTCCTAGAAAGTATAAGTCCGCTCAATCTCAATTAGGCAATTTTGTTTCTAAAACTGTGAGACCGGCTCACATTAAATGTTACATTGTTCTGGTTACTTTATTTTATTTTTATTCTTGTTTTTGGAAAGTATAAAAGTGTGATTTGTAGACCTTTGGTCATAGCGGGTAAATTAGGAGAACCATGTTGTGTTTTATCATTGGGAAATGATAATAAAAACTTTATTACATTATGAATATTAAATATTTTTATTTTAGTATTAAAATAAATCTCTCATTACGTAAGGGGCCTTTAATTCAAGGGTTTGCCTTGGGCCCTTAAAACATCGGGGGCCGACCCTAGTTGAAGTTCAGTTTGAATTATTGTGCCCTTATGTTCTGATACATTTTGCTGATCGATGTTCTTGTGTCCTTGAATTTGAACATTATGCTACCTACCAAAGTAAAGGGAAACAAATATATTACTTCAAAATTTTGTGTTTTTGTTTGTGTTTGTGCCCATTTCACCTTAAAGTTTCAAGTTTTTAATGTTAAATCCTAAAAAACCTGTAGTGAAGTAGTCCTCACCCTCCGTTGAACTCCATTATAAATTATTAACAAACTACCCCCTAGGCATTCATATGCAGCATATCACTTCAAATTGGACTCTTATGATAGAAAACATGAAGAAAGGTGGGAAATCAGAGATAAATAGAAGGTATTGTTATGTAGTCAACTAAGTATAATAAGGACTTCATGGACTGAGGATATTTAGGTGTGTCATTACTATGAGGTTAGTATGCTCGTTCTTTTTTGTGTTAATTTTGCTTCAGATTTTGGTAATCAAGTGTTATCCCTGCATGTATTTTGCAGACTTACCATGGATTTGTGAAATTCATATGGTTTGACCTCCCATTTGTTCTCGTGGTCGACAAAAATATTTGGTCCGCCGGGGAGGATTTCTGCATTTGAGAGACATATAGAGAGGAAGAGAAGTGGACAATTTATCTTGGTCATGACCGATGCTAAGAAAAGGAATCTTGAATTAATGTAATTTACTTGACATATTGTCAATTTTCTAGGCTTTGACTTACATGGCTTTATGCTATGTTATGAACTATAGCAAATTATGAAGGTTGGATTTCTAAATTCAACTCTTTATGAGTTATATATATGATAAGTTGGGGTAACCGTAATCAATGAAATTAGCTAAACTACTAAAGTGAACATAAAATCAAATTGCATTGGCATTGAATTGTTAGCTATTATAGTCACCCCCCCCCCCCCCCCCCCCCAAAAAAAAAATAATAATAATAATAATAATAATTACATAGTTGGACATACAATTCATTACATATTCCTTACACCAAAAAAACAGAGTCACATCACAAAAATAACTTGCTTTCCATTGGTTTTATAATGTTTTGGAGCGTTAGCAGATTATTACCATTTATTTCTATTCGAAAATGATATCCTGAGAAAGAGGATAATTAAAATAAAAATTCTGAGGAACAAGCTTCTTCTAAAATTTGTCTTCAGGTGTTTTAACCTCCATGTTTATGATCTTCTTTCCTCTTCACTTATGTGTACCTGAAATACAAGAATAACTTCATGTGAAATCTAGCAAATAATAATAATACTTTTTTCACTTCTTTTATATTAAAAACTAGTATGCGGATCCTGCAGAGCAAGAATTTATTAGAAAAATAAGAGAAGTGCCTATGATTTGTTCAGATAGCATAAGGAACCTATTTAATGGTATAGCATGGTCTGGTTTAAGGGTCATGTACCTAAATACAGCTTTATTACATGGCTGACTACTCTTGACAAATTATGGACCAAAGGCAGGGTAAAAAAATGGGGGTACATAATGGAGAATGTATGTGTGCTATGTGGAGGAAGGTGTGGAAACCAGAGGCCATATGTTCTTTGAGTGTAAATAAAACAAGATAATTTGTAGTAACATCCAAATGAAGAATTTTATTTTAATGTTCAATGAATGTGGGCTAACATTATTAAAGAGGTGTAAAGAACAACGAGTTTTACAAATTTTAAAGGCAAAATTATCCTGTTAAGCATGTGTATTGAGGTGTATTGTATTTGGATAAAGATAAATGAAATATTTTCAAAACCATCACTATGAGGAAGGAAATATGATGAAAAATGTTGAAAAGGAAATACAAAGATTGATGTATGCTTGGGGGCCGACTACTAGGAACTATGGAAATCGAATTCTTTGTAAAAATTGGGGAATGTCAGATAATATTCATAGAAGCGCAGAAATTTTGGTTGTATGGGTTGTATTCTATGTATTTTGTTACTATCTTTGTTGTTATGCTAACTTGTTGTTTGGGGCGTGGAGGTGTGCTTGTGTCGCATTTGTGCTTGTTCGTAATCTCTTTCCAGTTTAATTAAAGCTTAAACATCGTCAACAAAAAGAAAGGAAATAAACTACTATCATCACTTGAACAAAATAGGGAAGTTAAAACCAAATAAATTAATGCAATTAATACTCACACGTTGTTTCCCCTGCTCTTTGAAGCCTTACTATGTGACTGTGACTTTTATTTTATGTATCCCCTTTATTTTGAGCCTTTCAGTTGTCTTCCACAATGAGGAATTAACATAGGTCCTATTCCAGTCTTCTCCCATGATTGAGTACCATTTAAAGGCCCAATATAGTTGGAATTGTTGTGCAGAAGCGTGTCAACAAATGATACTAACTATAACCCCAAAAATAATATGGCACACTCACAATAAAAGTATAATGCGTAGAAAGACACACACACAAGGGAAGACAAAATATTTAAGTGGTTCACCAATTTGTCTACGTCCACTGACACTCGGATCAATTCACTATTGCAAATGAGTTTCAAAAGAGACACTCACAAATACACTCCAAATGAAAAATACAATGTGTATTTTTCTACACAAATGTGTATACTCAAAACTCTAAATGAACTCTTTCTCACTCTATAACTCTTCTAACTTTCTTTGTTGTGTTGATGTTTTGGTGTGTTTAATCCTTCTCAAGAGGGTCCTATTTATAGCTTCTTGGCATTCACCACATCCATTGGATCAACAATAAGATGGATGTTTAATGCATTCATCCACACCTATAGTAGCTTAGGTGGTTGCACATTTAATGCATTCATCCACCACTCCAACAATCTCCACATTGACAAATATTTTATAGGTCGTTCTATCAAACTTTTGCCAACCAAAAAATTGGCAATCACATCTTGGCATAGATATGGAAAGCTCCACCAAAACACCTAACCATATATTATCAAAAATTATCCGAGTAGCCTCCAATTGCACTCATTAGCGCCATACACCATAAGGTGTTCAAATACAAAGAATATTGATCAAGCTTAAACAGTGTTCAAACTTGATCCTAGTAACAATCTTCGTCAGCATATCCACGGGATTATCCGCGGCTCCAATCTTCTTAAGGAGAATAGTCCCCTCATCCAAAATTTCTCGAACAAAGTGAAAACGAACATCGATGTGCTTTGTCCGTGAATGATGAACCAGGTTCTGGTCTAAGTGGATGGCACTCTGACTATCACAGAAGACATCCACGTGATCCTGAACAATTCCCAAGTCTGAAATCAAACCGTGAAGATAAATGGCTTCTGTCTCTGCCATATACTCTGACTCTGTAGTTGACAAAGCCACCGTAGACTATAGCGTATATCTCCAACAGACTGGGCCTCCAGCTAGTGTAAACACATAACCAGTAGTGGACCATCATTTATCCAAACACCAGCGTAATCTGAATCAACATATCCAAACACATGCTGACGAGCACGTGAATCCTTCTCAAATTTCAAACCAAAATCAACAGTACCATGAATGTATCGTAAGATCCATTTCACAGCGTACCAATGCATTTTTCCTGAATCATGCATGTATCTGCTCACCATACTAACAACTTGTGAAATATCGGGACTCGTACACACCATTGCATATATCAAACTTCCAACTGCATTAGTATAGGGAACATGAGCCATTTTTGAACGTTCCTCATCTATTTGTGGGGATTCCATGGCACTTAGCTTGAAGTATGGGGCCAACGGAGTACTTACAGGTTTGGTTTTAGAATCTATACCAAAACATTGTCATACCTTCTTCAAATATGGTTTTTGTGATAAATAAACAATGCCCATGGAATAATTTCTGCTAATCTCCATGCCAAGTATTTTCCTTGCCTCACCTAGATCCTTCATCTCAAATTCATGACTTAACTAAATTTTTAATTTTTCAATCACCACCTTGCTCTTAGTTAGTAATCATCATATCATCAATATATAAGAGCAAATAAATAAAGGATGCATCACGAAGTTTATGAAAATACACACAATGATCATAGTGGCTCCTTGTGTACTGTTGCCCAAACATAAACTGATCAAATCGCTTGTACCACTACCTTGGACTTTTCTTCAACCCATATAATGACTTTCTTAGTTTGCAGGCCCAATTTTCTTTACCAACAACATTGTACCCTTCTGGCTGAGTCATATAAATTTCCTCCTCTAAATGTCCATGTAAGAATGCATTTTTCACGTCAAGTTGTGCCAAATCGAGATCAAACTGCTCAACCAATGCTAGCAAAATACGAATGGAAGAATGATTCACAATCGGGGAAAATACCTCGTTATAATCAATCCCTTCCTTCTGCGCGTAGCCTTTCACCACCAACCTAGCCTTGAATCTTACATTGGCTTTCTTCGAGGAGCCTTCCTTCTTGGCATATACCCACTTGCACCCAATGGCTTTATTCTCTTTTGGAAGTTGGACTAACTCCCAAGTCTGGTTCGTATGAAGAGACTGTATCTCCTCGTCCATCGCCTTCTTCCAATCTACACTTTCTGAGCTTCTTTCGGCTTTTTTATAAGTACATGGATTGTCATTTTTAACCATGGGTAGTGCATATGCCACCATGTCAATAATAAGACATCCAGGTTTCCTTTTTTATCTTTTTGTTCTATTAGCTGCAACAGAATATGGTTGTTGAGGCAGGATCCTCCACCTCATATGTACTTGTCTCATTAATTTCTGAATTTGTGACAAGCCTGGCTGAAATAATTGTAGTCTCAAGCTCTACCTGTTGTGGAACTTCTTTGGTTTTGCTCTCCCTAAGAGGACTCTTTAACTTTAAAGATTCATCGAATGTAACATCCCTTCTATTTATGATCTTTTTTGTCTCAGGACACCAAAGTCTATACCCCTTCACTCCATCACTAAAGCCCAAGAATATGTCTGTCTTAGCTCTAGGATCCAACTTGCTTTCCCTAACATGAAAATATACAGGGGGGCCAAAAATACGTAAAGAATCATAATTTGTAGCAAGTTTTCTAAACCATACCTCCATGTTTTTTTTTCCCTCATTTGTAGCTGTAGGTAACCTATTAATGAGGTGACATGCATATGTAACAGCTTCAGCCTAAAATGCCTTGCCTAAACCGGCTTTGGATAACATGCATCGCACCTTCTCCAGCAAAATGAGATTCATACGTTCAGCCACCCCTATACGATGTACTCCTGTGCCAAACCTACTCTTGTCTGCTTGCCCAGAACACAATGTTCACAAAATAGAAGCTTACATGTCTTGTCACCTTTCAATAGACCTTTCTTCACTAATCCCTGCAAAGCTTTCTCTCCCGTATGTCCCAAGCATACATGTTATAATCTCGTAGCATCAGATGTAACCTCTTCTGAACTTTCTGAGACTGCCGCTGCACCTGTAACTGTATTTCCAAGGAGAAAATACAAGTTACTCTTTTTCTTTCCCTTCACCACAACTAGGGATCCATGTGACACCTTCAGACCATCACCTTTCAATGTGATATCATAACCTTTAGCTGCCAAAGCGCCAAGTGAGATAATATTTTCCTTCAGGCCCGGTATATATCGAACGTCTTCCATCACTCTGACTATTCCACTATGCAACTTCATTCGGATTTTTCCTGTCCCTTTTATTTGATAAGCATGATCATTGCCCATCAAAATAGCTCCACCATCTAGATCCTTAAAGCTAGAAAACCACTCCCTATTGGGACACGTGTGATAGGAACAACCCGAATCAAAAATCCATTCATGGGAACGGGATCCAAATGGTGAAATAAACAAAGAAAATTCAGAATCTTCATCGTCACTCGCCGTAACGTTTGTAGTGGGGTTCTTCGTGTCCTTCTTTAACTTAGGACACTCTTTATTCCAATGCCCTTTCTGGTGACAAAAGGCGCATTAATCTTTTGTAGGAATTATCCTAACTGAAGTTGATGCTCCACTTCTCGATTTAGATCAATATATTCCACGATTGCCATTCTTCCTTTCATTTATTCTTCCACAAACCTTCAATGCTTCAGATGTTGAGTCTCTATATACCTCATTATCCTTCTTACGAACCTTATTATTCACTAAGGTATTGGAGACCTCGACATATTTTATTTCCTCCTTTCCGTACAATAGCGTGGTAATGAGATGTTCATACGAGTCAGGTAGATAATTTAGCACTAACAGTGATTTACCCTCATTTTCAATTTCAACATCCAAAATTTTCAAATCAACAATAATTTTGTTAAAATTGTCCAGATGCTCAGACATAGAAATACCTTCTGCGTATTAGAATCAGAAGAGTTTTTTCTTCAAATAGATCCGATTTTCAATGCTCTTCGTCATGTACTTATCCTCCAGTTGCTTCCATAATTTTTCTGCCGAGGTCTCGCCATATAAGAATATTTTTTATCCTTGCCGAGATAAAGATGAATATGACCACAAGCCCTGCGGTTGATTTTTTTCTAGTCATCTTCCTTCATGTCTTCTAGCATATCTCCAAGAGAAATTTCCAGCTCTTGTTGGACTAAGACATCCATAACTTCACATTGCCATATGCTGAAATTTCTTTGCCCATCAAATTTTTCTACATCAAATTTTACGGTTGCCATTTTTCAAACGATCACAATCACAAAAAAATGAAAATGAAAAAATTCCAAGTTTAGAATTTTTTTCCTGTGTGTGAATAGTAACCGTACGAATAGTACTATTTGTATGGTTATTTCTCCACCAAAAAAAAATTCAAAATGCCTACATCGGAGGACCTTGGCTCTGATACCAATTTGTTGTGCAGAAGTGTGTCAACAAATGATACTAACTGTAACCCCAAATAATAATATGGCACACTCACAATAAAAGTATAATGTGTAGAAAGACACACACACAAGGGAAGACAAAATATTTAAGTGGTTCACCAATTTGGCTACGTCCACTGACACTTGGATCAATTCACTATTGGAAATGAGTTTCAAAAGAGACTCTCACAAATACACTCCAAATGAAAAATACAATGTGTATTTTTTACACAAATGTGTATACTCAAAACTCCAAATGAACTCTTTATCGCTCTCTAACTCTTCTTACTTTCTTTGTTGTGTTGATGTTTTGATGTGTTTAATCCTTCTCAAAAGGGTCCTATTTATAGCTTCTTGGCATTCACCACATCCATTGGATCAACAATGAGATGGATGGTAGAGATTAAAAATCCATTTAATGCATTCATCCACACCTATAGTAGCTTAGGTGGTTGGACATTTTATGCATTCATCCACACCTATAGTAGCTTAGGTGTTTGCACATTTAATGCATTCATCCACCACTCCAACAGGAATAACAATTTTGGTAAGTGTCCTTGTAATAGCGCTAGTGCATAAAATCTTCAGCCTCAAAACAAGCATAACAAATGGAAATATGGTATTCCTATGAAGTTCCATTTCTTGCAAGAGAAACTCATAGCATCGAAATCATACCAAGCTGCACAGTTGGTTTTAGGATCTTATTTTCTTAACTAAAGCTATTCTTGAAAATTTGGCAATTGCATAAGACTTTTGACAAGCTACACCAGAAGACCAATTTGAAATTTCATTGCAAAATCATGCATCATCGTACCTAATTTTTAGTTTTTAAAGCTACCCAAGTTTCATATCATGTTGTACATGTACACCACAATGGGGAGAGAGAACTTTTTAATTTTAATTTGTTTTTTTGGAATGGTAGTTTATAGAATATAAACTCAGCTTACCTCCAAACTTCTTACAAGTTCATGTTCCCTTATCATAGGAAGTTATCTTATCATGCTTATTGGACGATTGTATGTAGAAGAATTGAAATCAATTTGTTTACAGGACGTAACTGGCAACTCCATAAACATATGTTTCATGGATGATTAATTTCATTTACCCACATGCCAAATTAGAGTACAAAATTCTAATCGGTGAGGTCTTCTTGTAATATTGTTTTATGTCCTAATTTTCAATATTTTCAAACTAAGTACAATGCAATGATATTTCTAATTACTTATCATGCCCTAATTTGTAGGTGAATACCCGTAATCGATGAGTAGATATCAAGTTATTGTGTCAACTTTTAATTGTTTCCTTGATGTTAGAACTTGATCAAGTTCAATCAATCCTTGTTGATTTTGATTTTTGCTAATGATTATATATATATACACACACTAGGGTGTACCCGTGCCGATGGCACGACGATAAATTTGTTCCCGTGATAAATTTGTGTCGGTACTGGTGCTGATGGCACGCTCATAATTTTATCCCGGTGCGTTTCTATTAACGACCTATCATTAGGGTGTACCCGTGCCGATGATACAGTGATAAATTTGTTCCCAATTAGGGTGTACTCGTACTGATTAAATTTCATCATATTTAATAACGACGTTACATTTTGTAACATTTTATAGCTACACGTTTTGTAACATTGCATGTCACGATTGCACGCTATAAATGCTACTTAACTTCCCAAGACGCCTCAACTCACTCAAAGCTCGTATCAGAGTAAAGGTATAACACGAAGTGGTTGCACATTACACGTGCAGTTGACACATTAGGCATTCATACATTTCTTGATTTATATTATTTTATTTTTTGCCTATATATTTTCTAAAAGTGAAATTAGAATATTTTTGTTAAAAATAATTTTTAAGATAAAATTGATATAATTTTTGTTTAAAAATATATTCATATTTTTTAAATGATTTTTTTTTAAAACACTATTTTCCTATTGATTATTTTAAATTCATTTACCTATTATTAACTTGGTTTAGGTTCAATTTTTATTTTATCTTTGTTTTCATCCTGATGCTTTAGTTCTCTGAAATTTAGGCATTTTTTGATGTTGACCGAAGTTACAGCTATAAATTCCATCCATTTATTACCTATTCGGTCAAATAATAAACATGTAAGGGATACCATCCCTTTATTATGAATCTATTTACTGTTGGCTTTTGTTAGAATTCTATGTTGGTTTCATCACTTAGTGTGACTTGACTTAAGCCTAGCTTTCCACCATAGCTTACCTGTTTACTATTGTTAGGAACAGTAGCTTAATATTGTTATAGGTGTACTTCTTTAAACCATTAGACATTTAATAGCTTATGCCTAGCTATCTTGATGTGTCTGAATTGATTGATAGGAGGCTATGACATTTTAGACTTCACTTTTGGTTGTAACAGTTAATAGCATCATAGCAGCATTTCAAGCCATGGGATTTTTCGTGCTTAGATGTATGTTTAAAAACATTTCTGATCGGGTAGACGTTAGTAAGCTTTTAATTGAAATGGCTCAAGTAAAAAAAGTAAACTTTCTAAGTCTAATAGATGTCATTACAGTCCAAACATTATTTAAATTATCATATCCAAATTGCTCAAGGTAGTTTCACAACAATAATTGTCAATGCAATTCTAATACCCATCCCCAAATGGAAATCAAAGAAAATATGATTTTTCTCAAAAACTTTTAAAACTTCTTATATGCGTAACTTCAAAATAATATGTACATGTAAGCAAATCGGCCATAAAAAATGTTGAAAAAAATGAAAAAAAGGGTCTAGCAAATTTCAAATTTCTAAAAATTGGTAATTAAAATGGGAGAGTAGCTTCTGAGAGTATTTTAGTAAAGAGTTTTAAGAAAAAGTATTATTTTGAAGACATAAATTTTCATTATTGGAAACATTAAAAGATATCATTTATTGCATAAATATGATAACAAATTTCAAGATATTGATTCAAATTCAATTGAATATGAACTCTCAATAAAAAACAATCATGTTTGAAAAAACTTAGTAGGTACAAATTTTCAACGACTCCATATCAACGATTTCGGAATGAGTTGCAATTTCACTGTTAAGAAAAAAAGATTAATCTGTATCAAATCTATAATGCATTTGAAGGCAAGAACACATGACAAAAAGGATACGCATATGGTGCCTTCCATTTACTTTAATATCATCCATACATCTTTGGGTCTTAAATCTGTTTATGGATGTTTCTAATCATAGTTTTTTGTATGTTTGGGTCTTACAATATAACTGAAGAAGATGAAATGAAAAAAAAATGTAAAAAGGACAAATCCAAAATCCGAAATCTAAAATCTAAAACATCATCAAATAGGTTCAGAAATTTATGCCTCGAACCATTTCTAAAGACATCTTGAATATCACCTGAAAAGAAGTCAACCAAAAATATTGTAGAATCAATTTCAAAATAAGAGGTTGTATGATTGATAAATTATACTACTTTATAATGTGAGTAATACACTTAAATATGAAGAAATAACATTTTCAAACAACTACGAAGACCAAATCTAGCATCTTCATCAGTTGATCACCAAATTTACCAACAAATGCCCACATTTTTTACATCATGCAGTCAACACCCAAATGATATCGAAACTTCAACAGAATGTTCCAAACATTTCAAAACTTCCAAACTCTCTCACACCCTCTTTATTATTATTCATTAAACACCTCAGCTACACGCCACCCCCTGTGAAAACCCATAAGAGCTATATCTGAAGAAAAAAGGAGTATCACGTGAGAGAGTTCTCCAACCGACCTTAGAAAAAAGGAAAAATCACATAAAAAAACTTACATAAAAGCGGAGACCTGCCCTGTGGTGTTCTTGGTGGAGCAAGAGCACGCGAGCTCCGTTGTATCGAGCCACCCCACCCACCAGGGCTTGCCGACGCTATTGCAAGAACAATAAGTCAGATCTTTTGAAACGATCATCCACGTGTTAGAAAAGTCTCGTCACCCACCATGAAGAAATTGGACCGAGTTCTTGGTTTTCGTCAACAAATAAAATCGAATTAGAAAAGTCGAATCTTTTGAAAAAAAAAAATCTTAAAAGAAAAAAAAATATAAAACCAAACAAAAGTCACGAACGATATGAACATACAACAGACCCACAATATGGAAAACAGGGGGGAACTAGGTCCGGCAATATGGGCTCTTGAGGATGAAACCGTCCATAATCCACCCAAAATATTGTGTTTGGAGCCCATTAATTGTGTTTGTGGGTCAAAATGGTTTGAACGATCCAATAAGACGGTTTGTTGGCGGGTTATTAGCGGGTAAAAATGGTTTTGAACCCGTACAAAAATAAAACTCAAATTACTAAAGAGTTAAAAGATTTTTTTTATTTAAGTATTTACTTGTATATTTTTTTTCAAAATTATTATACCATATTAATTTGTATATGGTATAATAATTATTTTTTCAAAAAAAAAAAAAGTGGGTCAACCCGACCCGATCCGAGTTTGACCCAACCCGACCCGGATTTAACCCGCCCAAATTATTATGTCTGACCCGCTTTTGACCCGTCCAATTTTAACCATATCCATTTTTGACCCGTCCATAACCGCCCATTTGCCACTACTAGGGGGAACCAAGGAATAATGCATATCAAAATATGGAAACGAAAATATAACATACCCACAATATGGAAAACAGGGGGAACCAAGGCAACAATCTGATAGTAGTTGTAGGAGACCATGAAAAGAACCGTGAGATATACCTTGATCTTCATAAAGAGAGGGAGAGAGTTTGGATATAATGCAAAACATGGGCGTTCAAATCCAGAGAGAGAGAAAGAGAGTTTGGAGTTTGGATATAGCCAAGTTGAGGGGCGTTCAAATCCAAGGGTGGTAGGTGAAAAGGGGCTCTCTCGGTTTAAGAAGAGTGAGGGTAGTGAAAGGCCCGAGGTTAATTGAAATGAGTGGGTTTCATGGGTATTGAGAGGCTCGAGGTACTATAAGAGTGTATTAAGAGTCTCGAGGTACTATACGTGTGTACAATAGTCAAATGCGTTTGGTCTCGTGTCTAACTTTCCCTTTTAGAGATAAACACATAAGATTTAATCCCATCAAACTTAATCTCAACCCTCAATTGATAAAGACCAAATCCACCAACTTTCAATCTCAGCCATTAGTTGGGGAAGACAAAAAAAGCCCAAACCATTTTTTTTAGAGAGAGAGACTCATATATACTCGGTATACATAGTGTTGGCACAAACCATTTTTTTAAAAATAATAAAAAAATATTTTTGAGTTAAGTTTTTTTGTATGGTATTGAAACATTTTAAGAGACTCATATAAAAAACATCAGCTCAAAATAAAGTTTTTTGCTATTTTAAAAAAAAATAGGTCAAACTTTCGCATTTGACATGGTTTAAAAGTTGCGAAAGTTTGATCGATTTTTTTAAAATAGCAGAAAAGGTTGTTTTGAGCTGATTTTGTTTATATGAGTCCCTGAAATGTTTAAACTTCATATACAAAAATTAATCCGAAACATAATTTTTTTACTATTTTAAAAAAATAGGTATGTATACTTGGCATCTAGTGGAGCCTGAATGTATATTAAGGTATGTATGCTTCGTATCTATATTAAGGAGGAAGACCTTCATGCTTGAAAATTATATAAATGGACTACCATTAAAAATTATTGACTAGGGATAAAAACGAAAAGGTCTCATCAAATAAAATTTAGGTTAGATATTTAAATCTAAGGTGGAGCACTCAATTGTTAAAACATAAGAATAAGAAACTTAAATAAAAGAAATAAGTTTGATAGATCTAATTGAATTTCACATACGAGAACCTAATGGATGTGTTTACTATAATCCTCGTAATTTTAAAGGGTTTTTAATTAATTTTAAAATACCCAAATTTGAAATAATTTGAAGTAATTATTTAAAATGAACATCTGAATTTATAATTATTTGAGAGATAGATAAAGTTTTATAATAAAATTTGAGTTTGGAACAATTATATAGGGTTAGATTATAATTTGAAAATTTTATCAAACCAAAATGTAATTTAGAATTTAAAAAAAATAACAATTAAACCAAAAGTGAAATTTTTACTTAAGAGCATGGGTAGATTGATAAATGAAACATACTTTCAAAACAAGTTAGAGTTTGGGGAAAAAATTAGAAGACTTTTATAGTGGGATTTAATATATAAACTAAAAAAAAATTCCTAACCTCATTTTTTAGCCTACAACAAACCTACACCAAATCTTGACATATTTTTACATTAAGTTCCACCAATTCTCTATAGAAATTCCCTTAACTTCACCTTACAAACTATTTTAGTATAAACATTCTACAAATCCTAAAGTTTGTTATTGGCTAAAATACTCACATTTACCCAATTTTCATTTCACCCCTTTTGGGTTAAATTTTTTTATGATTGCTTTTGTAGACGATCTCCTCATTATGGAGATCGTGTATACAAAGTTTGATCAAAAAATACATTTTTTTACTATTTTAAAAAAATAGATATGTTCATAGGTATGTTGGAGAGCCTAACTATATATATCATATTTATGAATCCAGAAGGAAATGTGCAACCTAGAAATTGTTCAAGGGTGTATTTTGAGTTACACCCCCACTTTTTTGTCCATTTTGAGTTAACCCTTAATTTTTCTAAAATATTGAGTTCAACCACCCTAATGTTTCACAAAATTCTTAAACTTCTTGCAATTAATTTTTTGGCAAATGTGATTGGAGGTGGTACATGTGATATTCAATGCACACAAGCCAAACAAGAATACTATTAATAGAAAATAATGAAATCATACGCACAACACAAGATGTATGTGGTTCGGTAATGTTCCTACGTCCACGGGGTGCTAGGGTTTGTTCTCAATTACCAAGAACTCGGGTCGGTAAAATTATAGTACTGTTCGACGTTACAATGATGAATGCCCCATTCATATGGGGTGATATTACATTTTTAAGGAAACTTAGGATATTCCTAAGTCTTGTTAATAGTTATCCCTAATAGTTAAAACTTATCCATTATCACGATTAGTTGTTACAAGTGATTGACCTGAAAGATTATTCTTCAACATGGAGTCTTCATTGATTGTTGGCCCACGTGATCGGGGCAGACGTAGCCGAGCACGTGCCAACTCAATTACTGACCCCACAATTGCCCCCAATGTCCGTGGGATTATTGAGATCGATGGTCTTTGTGCCTAGGTTGGTAGTTGATATTGGAAAAGTCTTCATGTTCTTTAGGGATGATATGATTCCTCTTTATGTTAGAGGTCGACAATTGTATGGGACTTCCGTATGTTCATCGAAGGGAAATTCAGTAAATTAGCTAGAAATTTAAAATCTTTTGTCTATGACATCTTTATTTAGCATTGGGGAAATACAATCCTCGCTTTGGTAGCCATCATAAGCCTCTTCGTCTTTCGTGCGTGTAAGCATGTGATAATCATTTTTGGGAACTGTGGAGTCTTTTCTCACCACAAAAAAACGTTCCCTCTTTTTGCCTTTCATTTAAAAAACCTATGCATTTGAGGAAAGGTTTTCATTACCTTCATTTCTCTATACGCATTCTAACTTTATCTCTTTCTCTTTTCGGTACTTCGAAGTTATCTATATTATACCTATAATACGATAGTATTAGACGTGTAAATGACTCTTATTAAAATTAATACTCCCTTTCACTTAAATGGATTAATCAAAAATCTCTTTGAAAAACAAATTAATAAATCAAAAGTCTCTTGAAAACTAAAGAATCATTCTAGCCTCCATTAATTAACTCTCGATCCAACTTATATGATATAGCATGTATGTCTATTTATTGCACAAGTATAGTTATATATGTTTATCATGTGATTATTTAATTATAGAAAGTCTGTCTCTATAATAATGGTTATATATGTATACTTAGTGAAGGTAGTTAGACTTAGCTAATAGAGAGTATTAGCAGGGTTGGGCTTAAATAGAGGTTATGTATCATAGATAGCGAGTTGTTTGATTAGGATGAACAAAATGAACACGTTAAGTGCGCACAATAGTTCAGAGTTGAGATTTATCTCAAGTGAGTGAAACCGGTTAATTATGAAAGTAATACACTACTGTTTTAAACGATTTAAAACAATTATTTACTTGCGAAAGTATTTTCTACTTTTCGGGCTTTGACTCACAAGTTTTTGCCTTTTCTTGTTTTCCTTTATACACCCGAGGTGTGCAGCGGCAACTGCCAGGACAACAAGGATAGATCCGCTCTTACCGTGATGTAGTTGTGGATGCTACATCGTTGCTCAGACACTTTAGTCAATTTTTATCAAGATAAGATCAATCATTTCTATTTACAGTTGGGCGTGTTGCCCATACATTATAGGCTTTTATCTTACTGCAGACTTTTATATATTGTCAAACATTTACTCTTCCATATACCGTTATTATTCGATTTTTGTTGTGGATGTTATTTGGTAACCGATGGTTTATTCAGTTCATCCTTATTACTAATTATGCTGTTGGTTATTTTATTTATTGTGGATGTATGAATTATTTCTATTAGTTATGTTGTATTACATTAATGCTACAGTGATACTGAGAATGATCCATACTAAGATTTATGTTATGTTTCAGTAGAGGATTCATTACTCGGTATTATAATTGGTGGGTCATCACATTATCGAAACCAAAATTATAGCAAAGTTTGTGATTTGTTTTTGTTTACACATTTAAAAAATGATTTATCGAAATTATTGTACCAAAATCACTATCCAAATAACAAATCAAATATGCCCAAAATACAAATTTTGTATTATATGTTCAAATCCATATCATTAGTTGGAGTCATTTATCACAAAATATAATATCAAAAGTGAGTGGCATTTTTATTTTTAGAATTCTTATAAGTTTGTTGCGACGGCCTGTTTACCGGTGTCAATGCGCCAAACCTTTTGATACTTTAAATTCATTTCAGAAAATCCCCTTTTTAAATAAACACATGCTTATTGACTTGTGTCGCAAAATATATTAAATTAATTAAATGAAATGATGTTCGGCTTATTAAAATTAGGAAACATATGAAATAAAACAGTTATCGAGTTCACTGAATAAATAACATTAAAGGAAGATCTACATTTGTCCTGTATTATTACAACCAAACTTAGAATCTTGCATTAAAGTTCAAAATACCCGAACCATAGTTTGAAATAAGTTACATATTAAAATAAATAGCAATCAGAGCTCTACTACCATGAACACTTTCCTTTCTTTTCCCGGTATCCTTCCCATTGCCTTTACCTGAAGTACCGGGGGGGTTGATTGGCAAAAGGCGAGGTATGAGCGCGTGCACAGTAGGAGAAATACTAGCGGAGTATTATATATAAAGAGATATTTATACATTTAATTCATTTTAGCAATTATGAAATCATCGTTTAATTTAATATTCCCATCTAAGTTGTATCGTAACAATGCGATAGATATTGTAACCTTGTAACCCAAATGATAAACCTACTCACACTTAATCTTCCTTTTAATACTATTCATATCCCGATAACTAAACTATTAACGTAATTTTATATTTTTTCAAGTTATCATACTAACTTGTATTTACATTAATGAGTGTCGTGCTCAAAGTCATCTTTTCACGTGATTAATCGAGGTACCAATCCATGAGAGTTATACGGCCTTTCACCGACTCCCGCCATAATGGAATACTCTCGTGATCATATCGAAATATGCTCATGATCGGTTGCTAGCCACACCCTAGGACTTAGAGCCCTGCTTAAATTTTTCGGCTACCTCCGAGTGTTTTTTACTTGTTCATCATTGTAACAATTTTTGTTTCTTTCATATTTACTTTTAAGAGTTTGACCTTTATTTCCATTTTACCGACCGATAAGGCAAAATACCCGAGATGAAATTAGTCTCGACATACTTTATTTTCAAATTTCACACTTTATCAAAAGTCCGCTATCATTTCACTTTAAAACTCGCTATTTCAACTTTTGAAAATAATTTTATTTATAGTTTCTTATGAAATTTAACCCTTTGAGTTCAAATACCCACTTCATACATTTTTGTGTACTTTTCACTATTCACGCACACTAGTAAATTTGCATTTTATTCATTTTGCAAAGTGCTTATTTTACATTTAATTTGCAAAATATTAGTTTTCATCACATTAAATCCAACTCTTTCACTTAAGTACTCTTAGTTTAGTGAATTTTTTCTTAAGTCCAACTTTTTCATAAAATGACACTTTGGTACTAAAACATTACTTTTGTCATTTCTAGACTTGTAATTTAACTTATTTAGCTTAAGCTTTATGCCTTGCTTTCTTATCTTTATATGTGTTAACATTATACTATTTCATGTTTTTACCCCAAACATTTCACTACATTCACATCGATCGCTTATGTCATAATTTTTCTGGAATTTCTTCTCATATATTTGTACCATTTATATGATTTTCATTCTGGAAATTTCAGCATGTGTCTGTTCATGTTTCAAGGTTTAATTTAACATATATTCAACATATTTAACCCATTTTCCGAACTACATAAGTTTGTGTTGTGAATGTGAGGTTTTATACCCATATATGCATCTACTATTTCTTCAACATGTTCAAAATAACATTTATCAAGAAATCAATAAGTTTCACATGATTTGTTCAAGGAGTAATGAACTTAAATATTCTGAAATTTAAATTTCTTTCAATCTTTAACTTTCATTCATTTTTATCACATTTCTTTGACATATATTTCATAAGTGGTGATAATAGGCATAAATATTTATGTAAATCGTATATAGATACATATATCGAGCATGCTTGTCTTTAAACTTGAAAATAGAATATAGAAACCCTACCTATAGAGAAAATAAGTTCCAAAGCCCTCAAGAAATATCCGGAAAAGTTCCCAAAAGTCCCAAGCTTTCTGAAATTTGTGATCTTCTAAAACCAACTTCTACACCCAATAACCCTCTTCTATAATGCTCTTAATCAATTCAAAATGGGAGATGAAAATGTATTCTAGTTTGTGTGAATATAAGGAGGATATATAAGCTTATGGATGGGCAAACAATGTAGAAATAATTGCAAATCGAATTTGGTATAAGTGCATAATTATGTTCTATATAAATGAAAGATATGGGGATGGTGACCCTCTTAACACCCTCATTAATGATCCTATAACTCACATTAAATGTTTATAACACTTTAGGAGATTCTCCCTATGTCTAGAGTGGTCAAAGTCTGTGGGAATGTGGTCCAAGGTAGACTTAAATCATCACAATTAACACCCCAAACTGACAAATAATCAAAATAGCAGGTGCTGAATTGATTCGGTTCAAATCCAAATTGATTCGCACCTTTAGGATTCACAACAACAGTGAAACTCATGCTTATTCTTTTAGTTTTGAGTATATCTTAACCCAAGTTTACAACCGTGAAAGTCTTACGTGCCGTGAATTTTTTCAAAATTTCGATTATTAATTATTTTTACAAAGTCGGGTGTTACATTTGTCAAGTTAAAAACTCATGCTTATTCATTTATTTTGCCTTTGATATGAACTCTTTCAACTCTTGTGTGAAGAACTTGAGCCTTCAATGGATATTTTATGTGTATCGAATATAACATATAATTAGTTTATGTGTTTGTGTGTATATATATATGTGTGTGTGTGTGTGTGTATATATATATATATATATATATATATATATATATATATATATATATATATATATATATTGCATTTGAAAAACTAAAAGTATCTTAAAATAATAAATAATTGTTTTAAAAAAAATAACTAAGAAAGATGAAACTAAGAATACCAAAAACGAAATTTACTGAAAATACTGAAAAAATTGAAATACTAAAAGGTTTTGCATTGGTAAAGGTTTTTGAAAAAATAAAAACCAAAACTACTGAACCTAAACGTACTCAGAAAAATAGGTATGGTATTGGTATAAATAATTTACCGAACAAACCATCAGATAACCACCCCTAGTTGTTACAATGTGACTTATTTACTAATTTATGGTTACGAAAAATCATTTGGTAAAAGAATACAATTTAAAATAATTATGTATCCACTAAATTTTAAAAGTATACGATATAACTTATTTACTTATCCATTCAGTTTAAAAAAAATTACACATTAACTATTAAAAGTTTTGAGGAAAAATCAAAGTTCCTAATAACATTATGATAACGTTTGGTAAATAATTTTTTTCGTAGTTAAAAGTAATATCTAACAATGTAAAAGAAAAAATATGATTTATATACCCACTTTGCTTAACCTTGGGAGTTAAGAAACTAGCAAACTACCGAGCTCACCCCTTAACAACCGATTTATTAATTAAATTATTGTGATCGAATTAGTGCAACTAACTAATAGGGTTGAAGTTGAAACAAAAATGATTAGTAATAGACTGTTGAGTAATTCTACATTGACACAAGATTCTGATACATTTTTATAGACACACGGACATGTTCTGTATGCATTGGTTGGTAATTGAGACCCACTCATTATCATTCAAACAAACAATCAATTCAGATACGACATGACAATATATCCATAAAAATGTGCCGTCATTCAGTTTTGATACTCTTCATTGTTTTGACATTTGCAACACTTAATGACGAAGTATTTATTTCATTTTGAGTAACTAATTAAGTATTTATTTGAGTGGTATTTTCTAACAAAGTAAACATTAATGTTTAAAAAATGGGCCGCCTTTAGGGAAAGGATCAATTAAAGTAGTTAAGTATTGTTCAGAAAATAAAAAAACTTGATAAATAGAAAAAAATAATAATAGTTAGTAAGATGTTTGGTAAGAAAATACCTGGCCCCAAATGAGTTACGCCCATCCATGAATGTGATAGAAGGCACTTGTTGGATTTTGTAAAAGTCTTCACCTTCTACCCCATCTTTCACCCGAACCAGATTTAGGAACGCTTCAGACATATCAGAAATTATTAATTCTCGGAGGGCAGTGAGAAATCTTAATCCCTCTGGAAGCATCTCCAGTCGCGGACAAGAAGTGATTTCTAAACCCGAAAGATTGGCATCGCTCCTTCATCAACCTTCCATTTCTCTAAGTGGGAAAAACCACGCAGCCGAAGAATTCTGAGTTTGGGGAAACCTACAGCTGAACATACCATTTCATTCCCTATATATGCTGCCGTCATGAATAGGCCTTCTAAGTAAGGAAGGTTCTCAAGTGTTGCCATTGGGTCGTCCACGAGATTAGATAAAATTAATGATATATGGGTGAGACTTGAAGAGTAATGATGGATGTTATAATCCGGTAACTTGTATGAACTCCCCTCTAGTGCCAATTTATGAAGAATACGACACCTAAAAACTTGTTCAACAATTTCTGTACACGGATCTTCAATATCTATAGTAAGACATAATTTCTGTACCTTATGTGAACTATCGTTTAGGAAGTTGACGATAGATTCCAAGTTTCTATGATTTCCTCTCAATGAAATATATGTTGCTAATCTACGAAGATTGCTAAGTTTCATGAGATCTTCTACATAAAACATATCCGGATTAAAGTACTCAATGTCTCCAGCTCATTTAAACCATCCAGTCTCAACTTCTCGCATTGTTTGGTATCCCAAGGCAAAGGAACATATAGATGCCACAATCTTTTCATTCTCCATAACATGTTTGGTATTGATATACGACTGCATCCCAATAGGTCAAGGGTTTGCAAATATTGCAATGTGCATATAGATGATGGCAACACTGAGAGTTCATTCGTTGGGAAAGCCAGGTACTTCATGAGGATTAGTTTTCCTATTTCTTCTGATATATTTCCTTCAAACCCTTCAATATCTAAAACTCTGAGAAATTTGAACTTTTTGAAATCAGATATTTTTGGTGGCAATTTTGGTTGAGAAAATTTATCTGTATTTAGGAATAGCAGAGATCGAATGTGTTTACTCACTCCATGTTGTCGACTGGAAATGTAACCATTGTCCTTATCTAGAATGATGGCCATTCTTCGTGTTTTAGTACTACTTGTTGAAGAGGATGAATCTTGTGATGATGCATTTTCCTGTGATCGAAAATCTATGGTTTTAAAAAAACATTCCTTCTTTTTCAAGCATAGATTTCGCACAAGATCATGAAGGCGAAAAAATTCAAGAAGTCTATTTGTTGGAAACCGATAAACAGGAGCTTCCTCGACTGATGATTCCTTTTCAACCATGCTTCTTTGTTCTAGTTCATTTAAATAAAGTTGTGCTACATCCATCATTGTTTCTCCGTCTCCTACGTCTTGTTTGGAAATTAAATTTTCTGCTATCCACAAAAGACACAATTTCTCTGCCTGTATGCTATAATCTCCAATATTCCCCATATAAAGAAAACAACGCTTTATTTGAGATGGCAAATCATCATAACTTAAATTTAGTACTTGTTGAACCGTTCCGTCTTCTTGTTGGATATCTTGACCCTTTGCGAGAATGATATACATTCTGCTGAGCACCCTCGCCCACTCTTGTGAGTTCTTGTCTACCAATACTCCCCCAAGCACTTTGATCGCTAGGGGTAGACCCCCGCATCGTCTTATCATTTTTCTCCCATTGTTCTCCATCTCTGTGTCAGTACTGCAATCTATATGATAAGAAGTTAGAGATAAAAAAAAGTTACACACAAATGCAGTAACTTTGAAAACCGTCCTGCGGTCCAACTATATTAATTTATTTTAAAATATGTGGATGAGAGTTGCGTAACTTTATTTGGTAGAGCGCTCAAGTATCTCTATAGACGACAATCCATTAACCAAGGGGTGTTTGTTTTCCCCCGGACGATTAAAATATTGATTGTTTTTAGCCAAAAAAAGTTAAGAAATTAGCAACTATATTTGTAATTGATTCAGAATAATATATCAAAATTGATTAAAGATATTTACTGTGAGATTCATTTATACATAAAACAAACATAGTTATCAATTCAGATTTTATATTCATATAAAAAATGCATCACATGTCTTCTTAGTTTGTAAACCAAAACACTTTTTTAACAACCAGTTATAGTCAAATTAGTAACATATCTCCTCAAATCCAATTAAGTAAATTTCTCCAATCGATATATAAGGGAATTTCTTATTAAAATATTAGAAATAGTAAATTCATTATTTATAAGAAATCTCATCTCTCTCTAAAACAAACACTTTAAATTTGTCAACGTTGCTCCAGCCATTTAAAAAATATACAAAAAAATGCAAGAAAGTAAAAATCACGAATATGGATTACGTGGATCGAATGGAGCAACCGTGGTGGAATATCAACAAGTATGATTAATTTGCAGGTCTCCCATACAAAATACATGTTATACGACTCGAACTGTTTTCTACGATTTACCACATTCTATAAGAATTTTAGAGAAATTACTCCTGAGATTTTTTTATTTCCAAGAAGCTTACAAGAAATTTATACATCAAATGTGCATTTAATTACAAAGTGGATTAAAACATAGTTCATTTTTATGAACTGTTGAGAAAATAGTGAAAAGGTAGCGAACTCTGTTGGAAATATTGCCTAAAACCAATTAATTGATTAAATCTTCATTAAATTAATTGTAATTAATTGTGCATGTTACCTAGAATTATAATTATGGACAAGTTAAAATATTGTGTTGATGAGATGGTAAAAGGGGTAATGTTGTCATAAATCGGAAACCAATAACAACAATGAATAGAAGTAAGTAAATATAATGTTGGTGTTGTATTAATGGGTGATGGGTTATTGATACAAGAAGGAAATTCTATAAAACCATCAAGAAAGATTGCTCATATACTAGTGAGTGAGGTCAATTTGGATCGTGTTATAACCTTGGTTAAACCTATTGATGGCAGGGGGTAATGTAATAGGCAGAAGACAATCCAAAAAGCGAAGGCTCACCCACCTTTAGAAAGGAGGAAGCTTATCTTGTTGAAGTTTGTTTATTGACCGCTTTTTCTTTTGCGGGTTTGATTAAATTGATTTTCTCAGGATCGTTGCTCGTGAAAGTAAGATATGGATTGAGAAACTTCCACCCAGTAGTGCTTTAAGTTAAAGAGATAATGCTTGCTCAGTGTTGGGATGGGATTTATAGGGAACGGCCCTTCTAAATGGAGCCAAAGTCTTCCTAATAGGAAAGTAAACGATGTCTCACTTGGAGAGGTGGCGACCATTCTCAAGAATAAAAAATACCGAGTTGAGGGAAGACCTATGGAACACCAAAATAGTCTTGCATATGATGTGGAAAATTGATGGAAATTGGCTCATATTAGGGTTTATTTATCATTTTAGTATTTCTTATTAGTTTTCCTTTTATGTCTTTATTTTGGTCTCCAAGAATGTTTGAGACTAATTAGGTATATTTTTGTTTATAATTTTCCTTTTTAGTCATTTTGATAACCACTTGGCTAGTAAGTAATTCTCCCCATATAAATACCCACGTACTCCTCATTTAGAGAGAGCTTCCATTTTGGATATAAGAAATTCCTTATTTCTCACTCTAGAAATTGGTGTTTGTTTAGATTTTGGCCATTGACGTGTAGTTTACGTCAAATTGGTATCAGAGCGGGTATCGCTCTAACATTCGTGTATTAGTGTATTGGTATATAGATTATCAAATTCGTACTCTACTTTCTCAATGGCTCTGAAAAAATACAAACAACTAGAAGAAAAGATTAATCAAGAATTGAGAAGATTAATCAATAATTGAGAGGAAGCATTCAAGAACTCAACAAGAAATGTGAGGTCCTCTTCTAACTGCTCTCCTCTAAAATTCAATCGCCCACCACCAAGAATGCTCCACCAGAATCAATCTCCCATAGGCTAGTGAAAGAGGGCGTAAAAAACTGTGAATCATGTGACAAACCCACCTGACAACTAATCTGCCAACGCGGAGAAAATAGCCGTTCAGAACCCTCAAAAGATCATCGCATCCCGGCCTACCCGCTGGAACCAAAAATTCTGATAGACCTGCGGAACATCTACCCAGAAAAACCCGCCCGTCCTGAATTTCCCAGAAACCCCAAATCAAGAAAGCCTAAACCCTTGCAGTTCTTGCCTACTTTTTTTGGTTTTCTTGCAAGTAGGTACGTGGGTCAGGTATGAGGGTGCCTCCCCTTTAAATTGAAGATTTCATGGAAGGAGGCCTAACCGCATTACTGCATACCCTTCAAGTTCGAGGATGAACTTTTTTGAAGTCGAGGAGAGTGATGTAAATGGGTTCATATTAGGGTTTATTTGTCATTTTAATATTTTTCATTAGTTTTCCATTTATTTTAGTTCTTTTATTTTTTTTCTGTCTTTTAATTGGTCTCCAAGCATGTTTGGAACTAATTAGGTAAAAAAAATTTATGATTGTCATTTGTAGTCATTTTGGTAATTATTTGATTAAAAAGTAATATCCCACTAATAAATACCCATGAATTCCTCATTTGGAGATAACTTAGCTTTGGAATATAAAAAAATTCTTAGTTTCTCTCTCTAGAAGTGGTGTTTGTTTTGTATTTGGCCGTTGATATGTAGTTTACATAAAAAAACAGGTCGATATGTCTTCAACTTGTGGCGTATTTTCGCTCTCCGGTGGCTTCCCGTTGGTTCACGACTGTTTTGGAAGAAAAATAGTTTTTTCTCGGTATCTACAAAATTGTCACTTTGAGGAAAAACTATAAATATGAGTCTATTTTTTGTTTTGTATGCGTAGTTGTTTTTCCAGCTAGAGAGTGAACATTTTGTGAGTTTTCAAGGAGAAAAGTGAGTGAGAGCTTCTTGTTTAAAGATTAGTTCTTGTGCTTGGTTTGTGAGTGACTTTCTTGGAGAGATAAAGAGTGTGAGTGTGTAACCTTGTGGTTCATCCATTTATCAAAGAAAGAAGAAATCCTACCATTATGGATGTAACCCTTGTTTGGGTGAACCATGTTATATTGTTGTCGTTTCTTTGCTTTGATTGCTTGTGTGTTCTAGTTATTCTACTTGTTGATGCTTGGTTGGATTCATTTTGACTTTGCGCACTTGGTTTTCATTAGGAACAAGGTCTTGGGTGTTTTTCACACACCAAGTGTTTGGTAAAATTCGAAAGTGAGTTTTATGGTCTTGGATGCTTAACATAGGACTGTGTTAGCACGACAAGTGGTATCAGAGCTTTGGTTGCTTGGTTTTCTCAGTATTTTGTTCGGCTTGAATTAATTTGAGTGATATTGGCATAAGTTCTAGAAATTGTTCCAAATGGTGGAAGAGGTGTCGCGTACTCTCGAATCAACTTCTACAAATGGAGGCTCTAAGAAGTGGGATCCTAGTTATGGATCTTGAGGCTCAATGAAGTTTGAGATAAAACCTTTTGATGAAAAAATTAATTTTGGCTTGTGGCAAAGAAGGATGCGGGGTGTTCTTATTCAATAACGATTGGTTATAGCATTGTTGGGTATAGAGAAGCGTCCAGTGGAGATAACCGAAGCCGAATGGAGCGATATTGATCAAAGGGAAATTTCATCAATTGAAATGTATATCACAGATGAGGTGCTCAATCACGTGATATCGAAAACTACGACCAATGGCATATGGGATCAATTGGAGGAGATTTATTTGGGCAAGTCTTTGTCAAATAAATTGTTTCTGCAGAAGATGCTCTTCAAGTTAGAAATGAAGGAGGGCGGTGATATGATGAAGCATATAAATGTCTTCAATACTTTGATCAATGATTTGAACTGAATTGATGTTCAATTTAGCGAGGAGGATCAAGCGTTGTTGTTTCTTGCTTCGTTGTCCAATTCATATGAGCACTTTGTCACCCACCTTTTGTTTGGAAAGACTACTCTCAAGATTAATGATGTAATGCTAGACATCATTTCTCACGTGGCAATGAAGAAGAAAAATGGTAGCGGTGGAGGTAGTTCATCTTCTCAAGGTGAAGGCTTGGTAGACAAGGTTGGTGGTGGTGGACGAAGAGGAAGGTCGAATCTCGGGGTGCAAATAACCGGGGCTCCCAAAGGTCTCAATCTCTAGACATTAGCATGGTTGAGTGTTTTAAGTGCCATATAAAGGGTCACTTTAAATGGAATTGTCCGGAGTGGAAGAAAGATGATAAGAAAGGAGACGCTACTAAAGATGTGGCCGGTGTTTCTACTCAAAAGGAAGGCAAAAAGGTTCTTACTTGTTCTTCCATCGACCCCGTTGATGGTCGGATTCTAGATTCCGGATGTTCATACCATATGTGTCCGAACCAAGAATGGTTTGAAGATTATAAGTCCAATACTGGTGGTGAGATTGTCATGGGAAACAATGCTACATGCAAAGTAGTGGGAATCGGGTCGGTGCACATAAAGATGTGGGATGGGGTTGTATGAACCTTAAGTGAAGTGAGGCACGTTTCGACACTTAAAAAGAACTTGATTTCCTTAGGCGCACTTGATTCAAAGGGGTGTCTGATTCAAGCCGAGGGTGGGGCTTTGAAGGTGAAAAGGGGATCGATGGTGATTTTGCGCGACATAAAGTTGCTGAATAATCTTTATAGATTGAAGGGAAATACGGTAGTGGGTGGAGCGGCAGTCTCCACGAAGCTAGAAATCGACGAGCTACAATTGTGGCACATGAGACTTGGTCACATAAGCCAACGAGGCATGGAAGAACTTTGTCGACGAAAGTTATTGAAAGGGGTGCACGGATGCAAGCTCGGTTTCTGCAAGTATTGTGTGACGGGGAAGAAAACTCGAGTGCAATTCACTATATGTATGAATAAGAGCAAGGGGACTTTTGACTATATTCATTCTGACGTGTGTGGGCCTTCGGATATTGTTTCCATAAGCGGATTTAGATACTTTGTGACTTTTATAAATGATTATTCACGAAGAGTGTAGGTATACTACTTGAAGGAAAAATTGAAGGTTTTTAAGAAGTTCAAGGAGTGGAAAGCCATGGTGGAGAATCGAACGGGGAAGAATATCAAGTATTTGAGGAGCGACAACGGGGGTGAGTATAGAGATGCTGGGTTTCTCAAGTATTGTAAAGATTCGGGCATCACAAGGCACTTTATCTTTAAGAAGACTACATAACAAAATAGGGTGGCGGAGAGGATGGACTGCACTATTATGGGAAGGGCAAGGTGCATGAGGTTTCATGCCGGGTTACCGAAATCATTTTGGGCAGCAGCTCTTAATCACGCTGTGTATTTGGTGAATCGATCACCAAATTCGACTCTTGGTTTGAAGTGTCTCGAGGAAGTATGGTCAGGGCACGAGCTCAACAACTCTACTTTGAGAATGTTCGGATGTCCGGGGTATGCTCACATTCCTAGTGACGAGGGGACAAAAAATGACCCGAAAACTCGCCGATGTATTTTTCTAGGCTATGGAAAAGGGGTAAAGGAGTTCAAGCTTTGGGATCCGTCTACGAGGAAGCTAGTTGTTAGCCGATATGTGAGGTTTGACAAGACATCCATGTTGAAGGCTAAGGAGTTCCTGGAAGTTGCCGATGACGGTGGCGTTAGAACCTCCGAGATTCCTTTGGTATTTCCAAGACCATCAACCACCGATAGTGATTATGCATCTACTGTGGTTCAAGTGATTCTCAATCGAGTGATGACACGGTCGAGGTGGAGCTGCATGAGGATGATTTGGAAGCGGAATTGGTTGAGGTGGAGGACACTCAACGGGTGGAAAAAGTGCCATCCATAGCACGTGATTGAGAGCGTAGGGAGATCAAGCCACCACATAGGCTTGGTTGGGAAGAGGTCAATTACAATCTAATTTCTAGTGAGAGTGAACCAACGACATAAAAAGATGCCATTAATTATGATGTCAAGGCGAGTTGGATTGGTGATGTTTCAGAAGAGATGGAAGCTCTACGAAAGAACTCTGTGTGGAAGTTGGCTCCTAAACCCAAGGGGTGACACATCGTTGGCTCTAAGTGGGTGTATAGGAAGAAAGAGGAAATATAAGAATAGAAGTACAAGGCAAGGCTAGTAGTGAAGGGGTTTTCACAAAAGGAGGGGATTGACTATGATGAGATCTTTTCCCCGGTGGTGAGGCATACTTCGATACAGGTGTTGTTAGCAATGGTTGCTCAATTCGATATGGAATTGGAGCATATGGATGTGAAAATGACTTTTCTTCATGGTGATTTGAAGGAGCTTATTTACATGGTGCAACCGGAGGGGTTCAAGGAAGTGGGAAAGGAAGATAATTTATGTCGGCTTAAGAAGTCATTATATGGCTTAAACAGTCTCCACAACAATGGTACCTACAGTTCGATACCTTCATGTTATGGGTTGGTTACACGAGATGTGATCATGACCATTGTGCATATTTTTGGGTTCTTTATAATGGTTCGTTTTTTTTGTTAATGCTCTATGTGGATGACATGCTCATTACGTGTCGGGATATGTCACGGATAACAGAGCTCAAGGTGGAATTGAGCTGGGAGTTTGACATGAAGGATCTTGGTGCGGCGCAAAAGATTCTTGGTATGGAGATTAGATGAGATAGAAAAGTTAGCAAGTTTTGGTTATCTCAGAAAAATTATATTTCGCATGTCATCAGGATATTTAGCATGTCGGATGCGAAGGCCATTTCTACCTCGTTAGCTTCGCATTTTGCTTTGTCTTCAAACCAATGTCCCTCTACGGATAATGAGTTAGAGGAGATGGCTTCAACGCCGTATGCTTATGATGTGGGGTGCCTTATGTATGCTATTGTTTGCACGAGGACGGATATCGCCCAAGCAGTGGGTGTGGTTTGTAAGTACATGTCGAATCCGGGAAAAGAGCATTGGAAAGTGGTGAAATGGATTCTTTGGTATCAGAAGGGAACCAAGTCTATGGGCATTATGTTTGAGCGAAAGAAAGGAACCGATTTTGTTGCGGGATATGTGAAAGCGGAGATCTACATCGGGGTATGTATTCATTATTGCTAGTGGGCCGGTATCTTGCAGATCCATGTTATAAGCGATAAGTGCTTCGTCTACCATGAAGGCAGAGTATATGGCACTTACGGAAGCATCAAAGGAGGCAGTTAGGTTAAAGAGTTTGGTGAGTGAATTGGCGATAAAGCAAGAGAGTGCTCGTCTTCATTGCGACAGTCAAAGTTCTATGCATTTGGCTAATAATCAACTGTATCATGCCCGCACAAAGCATATTGATGTGCGGTATCATAGAGTTTCGGATTGGGTTAATTCTGGTGACGTTTTGATTGAAAAGGTGCACATAGATGAGAACACAGCAGATTTCCTCACTAAACCTGTGACTGCGGAGAAGTTTAAGCATTGCCTAAAGCTTCTAAATCTCACTTCTTGTTGAAGTTCGAGGAGAGGCTCCTCAGTTAGGTGGAACCGCATTGAGCTTGGTAGATTTCGGGATGATCTTCAAGTGGGTTCAATGGTTTTCATTCGGGGAGTTTAGTTGGATCATTGGGATCGCCAAGGTGGGGTTTGTGTCATATTTTGGCTCTCCGGTGGCATCCCGTTGGTTCACGACTGTTTTGGGAGAAAAATCAATTTTTCTCGATATTTACAAAATTGCCACTTTGAGGAAAAACTATAAATAGGAGTCTATTTTCTGTTTTGTATGTAATGTTGTTTTTCCAGCTAGAGAGTAAAAATTTTGTGAGTTTTCAGAGAGAAAAGTGAGTGAGAGCTTCTTGTTTAAAGATTAGTTATTGTGCTTGGTTTGTGAGTGACTTTCTTGGAGAGATAAATAGTGTGAGTGTGTAACCTTGTGGTTCCTTCATTTATCAAAGAAAGAAGAAATCCTACCATTGTGGATGTAACTCTTGTTTGGGTGAACCATGTTATATTGTTGTCGTTTCTTTGCTTTGATTGCTTATGTGTTCTTGTTATTCTACTTGTTGATTTTTGGTTGGATTCATTTTGAGTTTCCACTCTTGGTTTTCATTAGGAACAAGGTCTTGGGTGTTTTTTGCACACCAAGTGTTTGGTAAAATTCCGAAGTGAGTTTTATGGTTTGGGTTGCTTAACATAGGACTGTTTTAGAACAACACAACTTGTATTTTAATGATGGTTAATGTGGTAAAGCTACCTGTGTAGTTTAGTCCGATCGTTTAGCGGCTCTTTCTAAGACATGGGAACGTAAATAAAAAAATCCCTGGTAAAGGCTAATGACATGGAATAATGAATTGAAGGAAGCGTTGTCTATCTCCCCCTTCCTTACTATGTTCAATCCATCAATATGTTCTTGTTTGATAGGGAGGGAGAGAGATGAGTGAGCTACGACTAAGGACCAATTATGTCCATGCTAGACATTCATGACCGGGACCTAGGAAATATGAACATTCATACTGATGGAAGGCATTAATAAGAGTAGAGGAAGACATGCACCAGCAACGCTAATGACAGCCATATAATAAGGGGGAAAAGTGGACCTTTCTCTTGATCAATCAAGTACCCACTGCTCCACTCTAATTTTCTACAGTGAAAGACTATCATGTATTTATAATGAAAAACTAGTTGGCTTGTGCTACCTTGCGAAGAATGCTCGATCGAAGGAATGGGTCGCAAGGTGAATTGTAACCCACAATGACAAACAAACCTACGAGTAGAGAAGTTTTGGGTACTAGCCTCATTCCTTCTTACTTGACTTTCTAATTATACTTTTTTTAATCAATATACAACTTCTTTACACATGTATATCCATTACGGAGAGTCAATGAAGACTTAGGTCAACCTCTTAGCATGAGGAATATTTTGAAACCACTAGATATGAGAAACACCTCACCTTATGCAAGATATTGCGAGATCCTTCTAACTATATTTGATTCAAAACAGCACGTGAATAGAGTATGCGTCATTGACAAACTTTGGTCGAGCGACGTGAAAAATAGCACAGTCAGTTCTCCTCGGGGCGGTGAGGTGGACAATCTCTTATTCCAGCTTCAGAGGAACATCTTTCAACTCCTCAATCAGTTGAATAACGTTATGTCATTCCTATAAGTGATCCCATATCCAGGAATGGAAGAATTGCTACATGTAGCAATTGAAAAGAATATAATTGTAATACCCCGTACTTTCAAAATAAAATTTTACGACATAAATAAATTTAATAATTTCATATTAATTTTGGGAATAAATTATATCGGATGGATTTAAATTAAATGGGTAAGATTTAAATTGAAAATAAATATTTATTCATGATTATATAAATACAAGACTCAATTTCACATAATGAGTTCACCAGTGAAAATAAATCGTACATTAGTAAATTTATGGGTGCGTGTCGTCTAAACACAATAAAAAATGTCTAAGTGGAATGGAAATAATTGGGACACATTTTGGGAGGCTTTATGGTCTCGTTTAGGTGTTTTTAACCTTTAGAAATGGTCCTGAGTATAGGTATATAAGTTGGGAGGTTATTTGGCTAGTTTAGGTATGGGTTCGGGCCCATTTGGGGGTCTAAAAATAGGAATTTTGGCCTAACTAGGGATTTGGAGTAATATAAGTTAAGGAAGGAGGTTAAGAGACTCCCCACATTTAACAAAACCTAAACTTAGCAGTCAGAGGGCACCCAAAATCAGAAGGGAAGAGGCGACTAAAGATTCAAAGGGAAGAACTCAAGAAGCAGAGGCAAAGAGATTCAAGAACAAGTCATCAACCCAATTTAATCAGGCAATAATTTTCTCGCTTAAATTTAAATGTCCAAATTTACTTCTTAAATCATCGAAGTTGTGTATTATTATATTATACTCATATACCCCACGACATTTGATTTATTTATTTTTTTACAAAAAACACGTTGAGTTTAGGCCAAAAGTTATCCTAAAAGGTTCATCAAAATCATATCCAATCATTCATGCCTTAACGACTACCCTAGCTAAACGGAAGTGTATCGGGGGCTCCTTATTTGAATTTTATTTTTATGAGTTGTCCCACGCACATAATTTAGAGACGGGTAGAAGTGATGGCATATGAACCTTAATAAAATCAATACACCTTTACTTTAATACTTCGATTCGCTAATAGTTCCATGCTAGGACTATTATCCATTTTACACCTATTGTAATGGCATAATACATGTCTAAATGTTTTATTTGAATATTACCAAAGGGTAGGATGACAAGGTAATAACGATAAAACGATGAGTGGTAAAATACAATTGTAATTAAGAATGTCATTGATAAATGAACATATGAAATGTGTTGAGGAATATCAGTGCTGTTTAATAGGGTGGCAACGGGTTTTTCGGCACAGTGAAGTAGGCGGCTACGGGATGTGTGACGATTTTATGTGGGCGTACCACATGTTCTTGAGATGGCTAGGGAGAAGGGGCACATGTAGGTTAGTGTTAATTAATTAAGAGAAAACTCAATTGATTAAATGAATTACATTAATTCTAATGCACTATGTGTTTACGTGATATACGGTGAGCTATGATAATTGATTATAAACTGTGAGTTTACGATCTGTATATATAATTGTTTAAAGTTGCGTAACTTAGCAACTTGTTGGGGGTTTTGACCCATCTTTATTCGTGTTGACTTTCATTTGCTAGAGTTGTACCTCCCTCTTGAAATTCCTCCCTCAAGCTAGCACATATTAACTTTTTCAGCTCCACTCAGGGATTGATGTAGGTTATTTTCCTATTTAGACTTTAATTTAATTTTAAGTTGAGAGGTGTGTATTTCATTAGTCTTTTAGTTGGCATGTATTTTGGGATAGTAATATTGGCATGTATTGTTTTGAGATTTATCTTGGGACTTGTCTTTTAGGATTATTGTTTGGATACCATTTATATCTGTACTATGGTTATGTAACTGCATTATGAGTTTCATATTGAAGCAATTTCTCATCGCATCCTTATATTTGTCTCATGACTTCATTTTTTCCATTTCATGCTGAGAATGGTATTTAAATTGTTAACAATCTGTACGATTTGATAATTATACTTTATAAACATGAATATTAAATAGACGGGGTATGACGGTTGTGAATTATTAATAAACAATTCAAACTAGTAAGACATAAGTTTCAAGTTAGATTGCGAGGGTAATTTTTGGGTTATCAGTTTAATATTTTAATTTGAGTGTAAACTTGTGTAATACATGATATTATTGAATTAGTGGACTTTGGGTTTGGGTGTAGTTGTTTTTCTTTCAAGAGTTTTCACTTAATGTTATAGTATTGTCTGTGATTCCTTTTATTTATGCGTTTATTACTTGCAATTCACTTGAAATTGAATTTTGTTAATAGAATTGGCTAAAAAAGAAATTGATATTATATCCCACTAAATTCAAGCAAACCAAAAACTGTGTTGATTACACAAATTTAAATTGGAAGTTGGAGTCAAGATAATTAATCAAGTAAAATAAACTGCTGAATGTTTTCACTTTGTATAGATATTAGATCATAATAATAGATTATGATTGTGAGGTCCTTTTTACTCTATTACTTTATCCGTAAATTGCTCATAGTGAGAAGTAAAACTAGACAATTTATTTTTTTCAAGCTATCAATTTTTATTACAACTACTATAATAGTTCACCTGACGCTACTTGTGGGAGATTTAAGTCATACTTATGGTTGCATATTAGTGAACATGCAGATTATAGGTGAATAATCTAGAAAATCCAATGGAGTCAACTAATGTGTCAATAGATGGTTCATTTCTCTAGTTAATACATATAAAACTTGACTTAGTGCATCAAGATAATCTTATATGTATGACAATAGCCGCTTAATGTTTACAAATGTTCTGTCTTATCAATTTGAGAATATTTTAAACATTAGGATTACTGTTGTTAGTATGAAGATTTGTGAATTGACGAACAATGGATCAATTACTTATAGAAAAAGAGAGAATGACTTATGTCTTTTGATAATGATTTATTGTTGAGAAGTATGTGGCCATGAAAGAACAAAAAAATAAATAAAGTTTTAAATCTGTATTTTTATGAGAATAATCAATTTAATATATCTGAATATGATTGAGTTATGGGATTGTTCTTGAGATTTCATGTGATGGAAGGATTGTTTAATATGGAAATTCATTACAAAAACATTCAACTCGATCATTACCACCAAAATAAAACCATAATACGGGGCACCCTATAATTGTGAGTTAATTGATTAACTTCAAATTAATAATTATTGGGTTAATGATTTCAATTGGGAATAATTAATTCATGGGGTGAATAATTAATTACACACTTATTCTGGGGACGCATGTAATGGGTCAAGCATACTAAGATATTTATGACAAGAATTAATAATTATGGGCATATGTAAAATTGGTTTGGCTTAATTAAAAAATTATATATGTAAGGTGATTGTATTATTAGGGCACTAATTGACTTAATCTTGAATGTGTCCCAATACTAAGTCTAATAAGCTTAAAGGGTCTGTGTGTGGGTGTGGGTGTGGGTGTGGGTGTGGGTGTGGGTAACATAGATTTTTAGGAATCACTTAATCACTTATTTTTCATAAAATAAGTAAGGAAAAAACATGTCACATTTGAAGTTATTGTTCCCGTAAAATAAATTTGAAAAAACCACACCGAGTGTAAAAAAAATGAAAAATATGTTTTTTTATGAAAAATAATGTAATGTTAATTTATTCTGAAAATAGGACAACAAACATTTCATTTATAATTTTACTCTCTATTTTTTAATAAAACGACCTACATCCATAAAACGTCAACTATAATTTTACTCTCTATTTTTTAATAAAACGACCTACATCCATAAAACGTCAACCAATCACAGCATGCCACGTCAATCGATAATTTGAAAATATGACTAAAAATGAAAATGAAATATTTGTTGTCTTATATCCATAATTAATATTATTTTAAGCCCTAAAAATATATAAACTAATTAAAATATCAATGAATCTGTGAAACAAAGAAATGATAAGCTCACCTGCAGCTTGTCTTCCGGGGAATGCTCTCTTCTTTAGTAACTCCCAACTTTCTTCTTCATTTAAACACCTTATCTTATGAAGAAAAGCATTTCGATCAATATGCCGACCCACATCTTCCTTACGGGTCGTAATCAACATTTTGCTCATGCTGCTGTCTGGGAAAGCAGATTTGAGGAGGTCCCAATCATTTCTATCCCACATGTCATCTAAAACTATCAGACATTTGAATTGCTTTTGAAAATTATAAAGTTCCTTTCCTATCTCTTTATTTCTCGGATAGGGATAGCCCCCCTCAAGTTTATCAACAATGCTTTGCAGAATATCATTTTTTTCCCAATGTTTAGACATGTAAACCCACGCGAAACGATCAAAATAGGATCTTACCTTAGGGTGATGATAAACCCTCTTAGCAACGGTTGTCTTCCCCAGACCTCCCATGCCATAAATAGAAACGACTCGACAATGTTTATTTTCATCGACTAGATTTGCCACCAACATCTCTACGTCTTGGTGGAAGCCAACAAAATCATCTACGTATTCATTAACATGAGTATATACGCGCCTTAGTTGATGTAGTCTTTCGTCCCTCAACCTCGATCCTTGTGCGTCCCCTACTGCACTCTTGGCATATCCCTTTAAACTTCTGTTAAGGTTACTGATTTTGGCATTTATATCCTTAATATCCGACCTGGCCTTGCGGTTAGCTGCAAATTCTTTTGGGAGCACTTTTGCCATGATGTTTCTCCTACTGGCTTCAATTTCGGATGTCAAAGACTCTAAGATATCCTCTGCCTCATATGCAATTTCCCTCATCTCTGCAACGAAATTTTCCATTGTTTCTGATTCATATGTTTTATTGTAGGCATCTTTTAAGAATACCTGCATCCTCCTTAATTCTCCTCCAAGTTGTTCGACCTCGCCGGAAACTCCATGAATGATATTTGCTTCACTAATCAAAAAGTCAGCAATTCTTTCCACTAAAAAGCTGACCACGGCCTCCGCCATTTTTGTTGGGAGAGGACCTCTGCCAAAATGAAATCTCACTTTAGACTTTAGACTTGAGATCGTTAACAATCACATTCCGATCATACCCAAATTCTTTATGGTGTGAGCTCTACATTTAACTTTTGATTTCTACTCTACTACTCTCTCATCCAGCCAATAACTTTATTGAAAACTGAGAGTAAAACTAGAGCCTCAAATTTCTTATCCTCTAATAATTAGACGAAACACATAGCCCTACAAAATCGACTTATCGTGACAAAGGAAACTTTGATGGCCTGCATTGGTAGTAAAATATAAATGTAATCAACAAAAAAGATTTAAAAATTTTAAATAAAAAAATATAAGATGATTCTTACCATGTATTTAAATCTACCATTTCCATTATGCTTCCATCGAGAACGTTCAAGCTAGTGTTACCAACCTTATTAGCACAAGTGCGACTATTATGTCCAAGTACTTGACAAATACTACATTTTCGAGTTTTTTCCCCAATCTCAAAGGCGGAAGGATCACGAGTTGTAGAGCTAATCACCTTTATTTTCTTCCAACCTAATGGGCGACCTTTGTGAGGTTGAATGGTAGGTTCAATTGTTAAAGTAAATGATAATTCAACAAGTTGAGAAATTGTTTTTCGACTATCTTCCTTTTGACTAAGGGGCATTTGTTCGTACTTGCTACGAAAATCCTTTAAAAGACATTCAATTTGATCATCATCGCTAATCATGTCACTCTGGGTACTAGAAAATGATCTTTTATCGATTCTCTATTGTGGATGTATATCATCAAGTTGTAACACATCTTCGTTCATATTTCTCATCATGTGTGCATAAGGTAAAACCATAGTCTTTGCAAATATACCCGTGCATATACCCAATAATGAATTGGACCTTGATAACTCATATTGCTCGAAAAGCTTTGTAAGTGCAAATATGGAAACATTAGTAAGAAGCTCTTTAAAGAAGGGGTGGCAAAATTTTTGTGGAACACGAATTTTTTAACTAGCAAGCTTTGTTTTAATTTCCTTGTATTGATTAACTATAGCAAGACAAATTTTTTCCTTTACTTCACGAAAATTACCGGTCGAAACATGAAGATATTTCTTGATCGTCGAATATGAACCTTCAACCCTTGAAGTCACTCGATTTCCAAAGTGTACATATTTTTTGGTCCATGCATTTACAAAGCGCTCTTTAAAAGGAAGCCAAGTACTTCTTATGTAATTGAGGATGCACTCCTTCTCCTTATATTGATCTTCAAGAAGATTCCAAGCTTCATTAAATATTGTTTATTTCAGAGATTCTATCAAATTGGTCTAACAAAACAAAAAGTCTTCCCAATCTTTTTCTTTCTTAAATATCACCTTACATTTTGATAGAATATTTTCCTCAATATGCCATATGCACAAAAGATGCCCAACGCTTGAAAAAACAACTTCAGTGGCCTTCACTAATGCAAGATTGCGATCCGTCACAATCATCGAAGGACGCCTATCACCCAACATATTTTGGAACTTTTCCGATGCCCACACATAATCTCCTTCCTCTTCTTTTTGCATGAAAGCAAAACAAGAAGAAAATGAAGTATTGAAGATTGAAACTCCAACTATATTAAGCAACGTCATCTTGTATTTATTTGTCTTATACGTACAATCCATCACAAAGACATTGGAGTAACTCATGCTTAATTCAATTGAAGAAGGATGTGAAAAAACAAATGAGTTAAATAATCATATTCATCGCACTTTATATCAAAAATAAAATTATCATGAGAAAATTCTTCAAATAATACTTCGATCATAGTACGGTTTGCGAAAATTTCTTTTGTGATCTTACCCTTTGCATTGTATACCGTCTTTGCTATTGCTTGAAGCTTTGGATTTTTTTTTTGAAGAGAAACAAGTATTTGACGTGTTGGTATACTGGCCAAGCTCATCTTTTTGATACGCATCATCTCTTCTTTTGAGAAAGGGTGACAAGTGGGGTGCCCCGACATATCACTTGATGGTTCATGATTGTGGAAAATATTTTTTATCTCCAACTTCCAATTTCCATTATTTTTCCTTCTTCCCCAAATCTCAAAAGGACAATTTATTAGTCGCGATGACGTCACCCTCTTTCGTTGATCCATTGGCACACCAGTGATATACTTTCCACCCCTATCACAACCAATAACAACAAACCGATCTCTTTTTGATTTTTTTAATAGTTGAAGCTTAACCTTCGATTTTCACCTCATTATGAACACTATTAAGAAGCTCCTCACGACTTGAAAATATCTCATCTAACAACTTAAAAAGCTTTCACATTTAACATTCTCATCCAACATTTCACATTTATCACCTGTTAGAAATAACAAAATGAGAACTACATCTAACTTTGATTAAAAAAATTACTACTAACTTTGATTAAAAAAATTACAAAATAAAAATAAATTGAATTCAACTAACTTTGGTAAAAAAAATTACAACTAACTAATATACAAAAAAAATTACCATAAACAAATTAGGAAAACCCTAAATGATTAAAAAAATCTACAAAATCTAAGTGATGGTATTTATACTAAAAAATTAACATACCTACTTATTCCATAAACAAATTAAAAACTCAAATGCAATTGAAAATTAAACTTAAACAAAATTACCTAAATCTTTGGAGCTTTTGGACGATTTGCATATCTCCTTGATTTCTTCAACATTGTTTGTGCTAGTAAGATTGATAATATCATTCAACTCACTTAAATCTTCATAAGTAAGTTGCGTATCCAAATCAAAAATTTCTTCATTTGTAAGAACCATTTGAAATGATTTTGGAGACAATAGGAAAAAACATGAAAGATATGGAAATGAAAAGGGAAAAAGAAAGATGAAAGATGAACTGGGTTTTTTCTTACCACCGTAAAAATGAGTGGAGTTTGGAAAAAGGGGGTTTAAAGGGTTATGAGGGTATTAGTGTATTTAACCATAAAAAAGGTGTGGGGGAAGCATATATGGTGTGGGGATAGTCTCTCTCTTCTTTTATTAAAGAGCTTTTCTATTTGCACATAGTATATTTGTACAGAATGTATACATAGTGACGTGGATAATCTCCTTGACTTTGGAAAGGAGAAAAACAATTTGTAAAGATGTGTAGCTTTTGACAAGAATCACCACAAGCACCACACATAATTACAAAAAAAAATCACATCGTATCTGTAGCTTTCCACATCTCATCCTTAACATTTTTCTTCAACTAAAGCTACTTTTTCTTCTACTAAACCTACTGTCCAATGATACAAAATAACAATTCACTTAAAAAATTATAATAAATTTAATGTTATAAATAGTGTATTTATCCTATTTAAGTGGCTGCTCACTCCTATTAGTGTTGGAATATGAATTCATTAAATGTGCAACCACCTAATACCTAAGCTAATATAGGTGGTTTGGTAAGATGCATTTAATGGAATCTAATCTCTATCATCTGTCTCATTGTTGATCCAATGGATGTGATGAAAACCAAGTAACTATAAATAAGACCCTCTTGTGAAAGATTAAACATACCAATTAATGAGAAACTCTTCCTCTCCCTAAAATTCTCTTTGTGTCCCATTTATTTTAACACGTTATCACCACGATTTTTCAAAGGCTTCCAGTGGTTTTTTTCGGAGGTAATTTTTTTTTTCGGAGGTAATCTTTTTCTCGAGTTCCATTTTTTTTAACCAAAAACAAAACGGGCTAATGTTTTGTTTGACCACTATTTCTTAAGGTTTTGAGAATTGTTTGTATTTGGATAATCTAAATAGATTTGGTGTTAACTCAGTGTGTGTTTCAGTGTTTAATCAGTGGCTGCATTTTTCTTTTGTGTGTAAGTTATTCACTTGGCCTTAACTCAGTGATTTATGTTGGCCTTAACTAGCTGATTTATCTTGGACTTAACTCACTAATTTAACTCGGACTCAACTCAGTGTGTTAACTCGGACCAACTCCATTTAACTATTGGACTAATCTTGGATTTAACTTTTGGACATTTTTTTTACATGATAATAACATGTACCATAAAATCAAACTTGAAGTTTTAATTTTTGGGACCGGAAGTTCCCAGTAATTAGGACCTAAAGTTCCTACATGATATTCAATTTTGAACGAGAAGTTTCAATAATTTTGGGGCTGAAATTTTTGTCAGCATTTGTCACGCAGGTCGCGTACTTGCGTGATTTTTGTAAGACGTTTTATTGGGGTTAAAAATAATTTGACCATATTTATTGGATGCGAAAAATAGGCCTAAGAGTGTCATGGGATCAAAAGTAAATAAAAAATGAAGAAATAAATAAAATATTATTATTTTATTCAAAAATAAAAATTGCTCAGAAAATTCTGAACATCATCACACCAACTCAAAATTTAATTTTGAGCAACTTTCCCTTCTTCAATATTTCCGAAAAACGTTATTTAGACTCGATTTAGGCCATTTTTCGATTTGGCCATATTTTTTTTTAAACTTTAATCATTTTGTTGCCTTATTTAAAGGGATAGTGGGAAACTCTTTTTTGACCATTTTTTAAGCATCTTTTGGTACAATGTTTGGCATCCAACATATTTTAATTCCTCTCATTTTATATATACCTTAGCCCCTTATAATTATGTTTTCAACCATAGTTTTTGGATGAGTTATTTGGGTTTGTTTTGGTGTTGCATCTTGGAAGAGTTTTGATGGTTCTTGGGCCTGAAGTTCCAAATCATAAATTAAAGTTTTTTTTAATTATTTTTGGGACATTAGACGTACTCAAATAATTTAATTTGGACCTGAAGCTCCAAATATATATTTTTAATCAAAATTGAAAGCTTTGACACAATGGGGTGTGGAATTTAACATAATATATATTAATTGGACACGACGATCCGTATATTTATGTGTTGAACCCGAAATATTAATCACTTGACATTTGAATCATATTTTGTTACATTGTTTCAATTATGCATTTTGTGTTTCTAATTATTATTACTTAAATGATGAGTTTCCAAAATGTCGAACATATCTAAACTTGAATTGTAGACACTTGATATAAATGGAAACAATTATGTCAACTGTTCTCAAGATGCAGAACTTCATCTATAAGCTCGAAATCTCGGTGATGCCATTACTAGTGATAACACTATGTCCCGGCAGGACAGGGCTAAAGCCCTCATCTTTCTGAGGCATCACATACACAGTGATTTGAAAAGTGAATATTTGACTATGAAAGATCGGTTAGAACTATGGAACTCCCTGAAGGAGAGATATGACCATCAAAAATCAATCATACTTCCATGTGCACGCCATAAATGGCTAAATTTGAGATTTCAGGATTTTAAGACAGTGTCAGAGTAAAATTTCGCTATGTTTAAAATCACCTCGCAACTAAAACTCTACAGTGGAAAGATAGATGATGCAAATATGATTGAGAAAACTTTCTCTACTTTTCATGCCTCGAATATGCTCCCACAGCAGTAATACCGAGAATGGGGTTTTAAAAGATATTATGATTTGATCTCATATCTCCTAGTAGCTGAACAAAATAATGATTTGCTGATGAAGAATCATTCCTCACGGCCCACTGGATCTATAGCACTCCCTGAAGTGAATGCTTATTCAGCGCGAAATTTTGAAAGAGGCCGAGGAAATATACGGCAACGCCGTGGCAACCCTAGAAGAGGTGTCTATAGCAACCAAGGGACTAGACAAAATACAAATTTCAAGAACCACCAGAAGTGGAATGGCCTAAATAAAAAAGAAAATCAGAATATAAACATAGCACAACCGCGAGACACTTGTTATAGATGTGGTGGCAGTGGTCATTGGAACCGTAATTGTCGTGCCTCCAAGAAATTTTTGCTAAAGTATCAAGCTTCAAAAAGGGGAGTGGAGACAAATATGATTGATGGTCCATAAGACCGACGAAAGATGGAAGGTCCTAAAGACCACTGGCACATTGATAATACCTAGCTCAATTTTAATGATTTTTTTGAAGATGAAGATGGTAATCCCATTGCTAATGAAACATTTGATGCAATGCTTGGCAAACCCCCCAAAAACTAAATACTTTATGTTTTCTTCATATGGATACAATAATTTTTTTTTGAAAGATCCTTATATTTTTATTTTCCCTATGCTTATTGTAATAAATTGCATGGTTTTACATTAAATGCTTATATGGTTTTTAACCTCTAATTGCGTTACTCGTATAAAAGGTATGGGTGCTAAATTGAAAGCAAGCGATGACACTTGTCTAGTTGACAGTGGAACAACTCATACTATTCTAAAAAATCAAATTTTTTTCTCCCACTTAGTGTATGATACGAAAAATGTGTCCACAATAGTTGGCCCTGCTTAAATTACTGATGGCTCTGGAAGATCCCACGTGATGCTACCTAATGGTACACACTTATTGATACAACATGCCATATACTTAACAACTTCTAGAAGAAATTTGTTGAGTTTTAAACACATCAGAATGAATGGGTATCATATGGAAACAAGGTAAGAAAATAATAAAGAATTCCTTTGCATTACTTCTAGTGTTGAAAGCCAGAAGCTCGCGCTAGAAAAAATCCCTGCATTATCCATGGGGTTATACCACACAACACTTAGTATTGTAGAATCACACTATGTCATGGGTCGAAATATTAATGATCCTAATGAGTTGATAGTATGGCATGATCGTTTGGGTCACCCTGGATCCAACATGTTTCGAAAGATCATCAATAATTCGAATGGACAGTTTTTGGCAAATCAACAACTCAGGCTACCACGTGACCATTTTTGCACCCCATGTACGCAAGAAAAATTAATTACTAAACCATCTTTTATCAAAATAGCCTCTGAGTCACCATTATTTTTACAACGCATTCAAGGGGATGTTTGTGGCCATGTTCACCCTTTTAGTGGACCTTTTTAAATATTTTATGGTTTTAATTGATGCTTCCACTCGATGGTCATATGTTTGCCTACTATCCACTCGCAATTTGGCTTTTGCAAAATTACTTGATCAAATGATTAAGCTCAGAGCACATTTTCCTGATCATCACATCAAATCCATTCGCTTGGATAATGCGAACGAATTTACTTCTCAAGTTTTTGATGATTATTGTTTATCCATAGGCATTGATGTTGAGCACCTAGTTCCCCATGTTCATACCTAAAATGGTTTAGCTGAGTCATTAATTAAACGTTTACAACTCATAGCCAAACCATTGCTTATGCAATGAAAACTCCCAGTCTCAGCTTGGGGTCATGCCATCCTACACGCTGCCAAGTTAATTCAACTTTGACTAACTGCCTACCATTCTTTTTCCCCTTCATAACTTATGACTGGATGTTAGCCCAACATATCTCACTTGCGTAAATTTGGTTGTGCTGCGTACGTTCCTATCCCACCGCCACAACGTACTAAAATGGGGCCCCAACATCATTTAGGCATATATGTGGGTTATGATTCACCATCCATTATTCGATATATTGATCTTAATTTAATCGGGACTCCAGAAGATCTCAAAAAAACTTATAACTATTTGAAGAAGGAATTTAAGATGAAAGATCTCGGGAAAACTAAATTTTGTCTCGGCCTGCAGATCAAGAGAAATTCTAGTGGAATTCTTGTCCATCAGTCTCGTTATACTGAAAAATTCTTGAAAAGATTTGGTATGGATACATCACATCAACTAAGTACACCCATAGTTTTCTAGTCTTTAGATATAAAGAAAGATCCATATCGTCCTAAAGATGATGATGAGAAATATTAGGTGCATAAGTACCTTATTTAAGTGCAATTGGTGCATTAATATATTTACACAATGAACTAGGCCCGATATTTCATTTTCAGTTAACTTGCTTGCCAGATATAATTCTGAAACAACAAAAAGGCATTGGATTGGGATCAATCATATCCTAAGATACCTACGAGGAACAACTGGCATGGGCTTATATTATTCTAATAATTCTAATGGTTATGAGTTATAGGTTATGCAGATTATGGATACCTCTCTGATCCTCATAAGGGTCGATCACAGACATGTTATGTATTTCTTAGAGGTAATACTGCTATTTCTTGGCGCTCTACTAAACAAACTTTATTAGTTACTTCCTCTAACCACTCTGAAATTTTAGCACTACATGAAGCAAGTCGATTTTTTTTAGGGTTATTCAAATATCTAAACAAAGATAAATATTCACATAATATTTCAATATTGTTACAAATAAAATAAGCACATTTCATTACCCAAAAAGAAAAGAGTTACATCTTTTCATACAAAAGTAGAGTTGAAATAGACCGTATTGGAGTAAAAAATTCTATAATATCTCTCGATGAGTTTTCATCTTCTGGAAGTGATCCATGATTACTTCATTGGAGATGGAATAAAAAACATCCATTTGTAAATAAACTCGTCTAATGTTGTCATGATCATTTGTATCATAATCCAAAATCTGAGGTCTTAAAATAGGATCCGAAGGAAGATTTGATAGGTCACATGTAATGAGATATCCTCTCATATTTTTGGATGTACATTCCACTTGAACATCAATAGTTTTGGTGGGTGGAGGCATCACTTCAACGAAATATTTATCATGAATCCATTTAAAATATTTTTCCATATCTGAAAATAATTATAATTAAAAATCAACTCAATATTCACAAAGTAAACACAAAAGTAAAAATTAATTCAACATTAAAAAGGGGCATAACCAAACAACAATAAAACACAAAGTCTACATAAAAGGGTGTATTAGAAGTTCTACACGCTTGAAAAGCAGGGGCATAACCAACAAAACATTACATAGCTGTTATTAGCTTGAAAATGTGATAAGTCTACATAAATGGGTTTGAGTCTACAAAAATGTGAGAAGTTTACTTCAAGTCTACATAGCAGTTTTGAAAAATGGGTTTGAGGTTTGAGCATTACCTTGAAATGGGAGAAGTTGGAGATCAGAGCTTGCTTCGGGGCATCAGGCATAACATAAAGGGTTTCGTCGGGTGGTTTCTTCGGAGAAATGGAAAGTGTATTTTGGTTTGGCCGGCTGAAATGGGTATATTAGGATTTAAGTTTTCTTTTTTTTTTTACCCCTAAATTTTTTAAGTTTTACAAATTTATCACCAATTTTTTTTCTCCCATATCTGGCGGGGACACTTTCCCACTCCATCCATTACCTCGCTCCATCCCTGAAGACATACGATTCTCAAATCTTCCAAAAGTCTTCAACGTTACATTCGAATCAAGAGAAGTCATGTAAACGCAGTGTATGTGTAACGGGATAATCCAAAAAAAAAACTGTGCAATTATAAAAATTATTCTTATATATCTCCCCCTTGTAATACCCCGTAATTTTTAATGGTTTTTATATGGGGATTAATTAAATTAAAATGGAAAATTAATTCGGATTAAAATAATTTTTAATTAGCGTTATAAGGGTTCATATTTATTTGTATGAAGTATATTGAGTATTACTTAGTGAAAGAGTAATAAATTATTAAGAATGCATTATGATTGTCGTGAGTGAGAAATATGGCAGTTACGATAATTTACTCGGGACACGCGTGTCAGTCGTGTCGAGATTTAAATTTATGAGATAAAATGGAATTTATTTATGGGTCATCCAAATAGTCATTTCGAGTATGCCAGTGTGTCTGCAAGGGTTAAGATAGTCAGAAAAGTGTAATCGGGGGTTTAGATTGGGTCTCGGGGCATTTTAAGGCCAAACCGACTCCCTGAAAGGGTATTTTGGTCTTTTGGATTTTAGAGAAAAGGAACCTACAAATTTTATAGGTTTATATGAGCATGTGGGTTGAGGGTGCTAAGATTAGAAGTTAAAAAATCAGAGAGAGGCCACTAGAGGAGGAAGGAAAGGAGTTCCAAGCCTTCCCACACCATTTTTGCATCACCACCACCACCGGAGTTTAGATCAGAAGGAGAGGAAGACAACTCCACCATCTTTCTGCAGAGATCAAGAGATCAGACCTACAATTTCAAGTCAAGTATTTATATTTCTTGTTTCCAAAAGGTTATAATACCCATGTAGTTTAGGGTTTTGCATTTGATGATTTTAAATGAAGTTCTTGGAAAATTGATGAGTTAAGAACATGATCTTGGGTAGGATTGCATGTAGGTTGAACCTATGTACGTGAGTAATACGAATTCAGAATATATTTGATGATAATCATGGAAGAAATCTGGATTTTTGATTGAAAGAGATAAAGAACAATGAAAACCAGGGTTTTAATGATTAATGGTGTTTTAATTTGCTCTTGAATGAAATTTGTATGGATTTAATGCATGATTTATGTTAGAAATCACCCCCCCCCCCCCCCCCCCCCCGCATATATATTTATATATATGATGCTTAAATATGTTGGTTGAGAGTTTGAAGAAATTTAATGGAGTTTTGAAGAAGTTTTCATGGTGAAAAATTATAACTGCGTAGGAAAGAAGAGAACTGACACTTTTCGAATCAATTTGGCCCAAGGACGAATCGATTCAGCCCATGGGAGAATCGATTCGGTTTCCCAGATTTTGACAATTTTTCCTTTTAACCCTAGAATTTGTGAATAATGATCGGGTGAACTTTTGAGGTAACTTTAAAATACAATGAGAGATATTTTGAGTTCCAGCAGGATAAATGTAGGGTTTAGGCTTAGTCATTATGAGAAGAATTAAGGATAAGGTTAATTGGCATAACTTGTAATGAAAGTGGATTTGGGAGAATGAGATCGAGTCACGGGGATTTCGAGTGAACCTATGACTTAGACCAGTTGAGTATGAGGGTAGTAACTACTAAACTAACTTAAGGGGTAATTAGGGCCCTTTAGGTGGAGATTAATACTCGGGAAAATTCTATAGAAAGTTATAATCGTATACCGACAATACGTTGAGTATTCGAGAGATATATGACGTACGAATTATATTATAGGTTGAGTGTATACCTATACAGATTATGTTATCGGTTGAGTGTATACCTATACGGATTATATTTATAGGTTATGTGTATGCCTATATAGATTATGTTATAGGTTGAGTGTATACCTATACGGATTATATTTATAGGTTATGTGTATGCCTATATACGACATATGGATAAGTTGTGTGTATGCCTATTAAGTGCTTTCTTAAGTGTGAACATACCAATGCCGCCTGCTATCACGGGAGGTTCTGCATCATGGATAGTCGTATCTCGATGATCCCATTGGGGAGATTTTACTCTTGTGCCCCAAACCATAGAACTTAGGGTTGAGCATAACTCGTGTGTATGATAGTGTGACCGATCATTTGGGTGCGTTAGGTGTGTGCGTAGCCCAAAGGCTTAGAACTAGGTTCGCCTCCATCGTATGTTGTTTGATTCATGGTTTGAGGGTAATATTCGAACTAATAGTCCTTGATTTTGTACAAGAGGTACATGGACTTCATAGCAGAGTATTCAGACTCGCACCACAGTCCTTACAAAAATTATCCTATAAGGACTCCTTATGGTGCAGACCCCGGTACATACCATTTTTTTAAAATAGTAAAAAAATGATTTTTTTGATGAAACTTCATGGATATGATGTCCACGATAAGAATATCGTCTCTAATTTCTTTCATAAAAAAATTCAATAAAAAAACCGTTGAGATGAGGTGATATGTAAAAAAATGGTATAAATATTCATTTTCAAACGTTGAAATGTTGGGTCGGTGCGAGCCTCTTTATTGATTGAATTTTTTTATGAAACTTCATGGATATGATCTTCTCACTATCGAGATCATATCCATGAAATTTCATTAAAAAAATTCAATCAATAAAGTGGTTGGCGCCGACACAAGATTTCAACAGTTGAAAATGAATATTTGTACCATTTTTTACATATCACCTCATCTCAATGGTTTTTGTATTGAATTTTTTAATGAAATTTTTTGAAGAGGATATTCTCATAGTGGAGATAATATCCATGAAGTCTCATAAAAAAATTTACTTTTTCGCTATTTTAAAAAAATAGTATGTACCGGGGTCTGCACCGTAAGGAGTCCTTACAGGAGGGGGCCTCTCTCTCTCTCTATATATATATATATATATACATGTGTATTTATCCTATTTGTGTATGATGTAGGAAGGCTAGATAGTCTATATCTAACCGTGAAGTTAATTACGAGATAATCTACTTAAAGTGTGATAGTAGCAAAGTTAGAAAGCGTATATCTAAATATGATTTAAGTATCTACTTACTGTGTGATAGTAGCAAAGTTATATAGCGTATATCTAAAGATGATTTGACTAGAGCAACTTAATGAAATGGTTTAATGATAAAATATGTGAAATGTTACTTATGGCTTAATAATAACATACAAGGAAGGTTAATTATTTGTATTATGTTAGCGTACTGTATGGGCAGTATAAGGGAGTTAAAAAGAAACTTCACTAAGGACTTAATGATAGTTAAGGGTATACTATAGCGTATTGTATGGGCGATACGGGGGAGCTAAACATGTTCGGGGTTACTGAGATACTTATAAAGTCTAGTTAGGCTGGGTAGCATAACTAGGTGGGATAAGTAGGATACGTTAGATATGCACTATAAATGGGAGGTGAGGAACTCAAGAGAGTGTACGCGAACTGATATGTGTTATCAATAATTTCTTTTAAACTGTAATTTAAATGCTTGACAAATATTTTCAAAAGGTTTTCTTGGTCTCTAACTCGTATGAAAAAATATTTTCAAAACCTTTTAGTTGTCTAGCCATAGGGACGCCCAACTTGATGATCTGTTCCAGGGATGCGAAGATGCTGCATTTGTGGATACTTACATGATTTGAATTAGACACTTCAGTTACTTCACTCAAAGAGTAGGATATAGTTCAGTTATTTCATTTCGGCATGTTGCCTTTTTAACTATTTCATTTATTCAGTTATATTTCATTAGACTCGTAGATGGAGTATGTATTAGGAACCGATGGTTTATTCAGTATTATTTTATTCAATTATTTATCTTGTTAATTGATTCATATTATTATTGCGTGGAGGTTTTGGTAATTGTATTTATTTCTGCATGTTGTTGTTTAATTAAAGATAAAAATTTGGCACCAATTTATTTAAAACATAGGCGGTTAGTAATTTAAAACATTTTCAGTAATGATGCTAAGAATGAACCAAATGAGCTTCCCGTTTGATTTTTATGAAGGACTGATCACCCTGTATTTAAATAGGCGGGGTGTCACAGATGGTATCAGAGCATCAGGTTCTAGTGCCTTAGGATCTAGGCGGCTTTTTATGTTTTAGCTTAGCATTATTTGATATAGAACCTTATTGTAGGATTGTTGTATTCCTATACGTATGCGACTTACGTTCTCTTGCTACTATGTATAGTTTATGTGATTCATATACGAGTTCGGTTGGTCTTCGTACACCGAAAAATAAAGAACGACCAGCGAGGTCGTTAGAGTGATTGAAGGAGGAGAGGCTCAGCAGAAGCCATGGAGTATGCTGGGAATGGTGATAGAAGTCATCATGATTATTGTTCAATCATTTCATAATAGGATAATCACTCGGGACAAGTATCTTCCCCAAGCACTGTCGTGGATAATGGTGGTGGAGATTCAAACTCACCCAGCGTAGTCGGTAGGGGTTCAGAGAAACCCTTTCGAAGATCCATCTATAAGGATTTGGGAAAGAGAGGAAGTGTGATGGGCTAACAGAAGGAAATAATCCAAAGGCAATTATGTAGGGTGGAGTGAAGCAACACCCAGTATTAAATTTCAGGCAAAATTATTTTTGCTCATAGGAGCAACATTATAGGGACGGGTGTCAATCACCAGAACCATGAAGAGATACCTTAATAATGAGAAATTTGAGTGCAGTTTGATCGTAAGATCTTCCATCGGCTGTTCAAACTGAGATGCGACTGGAGTTTTGAAACTTAGCACAAGTGGTCCAGATAGAAATCGATCGCGAGAGAGAATTTGACTTATTTAACGAACTTCGTAACCGAAGAAGGGGATACAAAGAATAAAAAGGGGTCCGTAAGTAGATAATGGACTCGTGAGTAGAATACAAAATAATGGATGGGAGGTACGATTAGGATGACTTATGTCGATGTCGTAAAGGTCGTACCTTCACAAATTTACATCAACGCTTCCCTGAAAAGGGAGCCAATAGGGTTGGATAATCTATAAAAAGAGAAAGACTGGATTAGACGGTGCTAGTGATGCACCACATAAGGGTATACCAAGTAGGGGACCCATTTAAAGGACTCAGATCAATCAAATCCCTACTAAGTGATGGTGGATTAAATCAGTTCCCTCGAGTCTAGTAATGAGTTCCATAGGGCCAGCAGAGCCAAAGGATAATGGGGGTAGCAATCGGGTCCAAGATTAATTGGTCCAAAAGAAGGAACACCCAACATGGTCAGTAGGGCCAGAGATTGGAGTATGGAGCAAAAAGGTGTCCTATATTGAACATTAGGGCCACCTGTATTGAACTTGACCATAGTGAGAAAGTGAAACCAATCGGATTGTAAAGGTAGATGTGAACAGTGCTAGTGGGGCACAACAACAACTGCAGGAGCGAGACTTTCGGTAGGGGAATAATACTAACAAATTTAAGGCAGGACCAGCGGGGCCCTCAACAGTAGCAGTAGCATTTTTGTTCCCCTGGGCCATCAGGACTAATAGAATAGCGGGGAATGCCAGCCTTATTACGTATATATGTACTGTTGGGCAGCGGGATACAGGAAGGAGGATTTCCCAAAGTGAGGCAGAGGCAACTACAAGTTGAGATCCTGGATATACAACCATCACATCAGTTCTTGGGTTAATTTCGGTGCAAAAATTACGTTGAGGGACTCAACAATCAGGTGAGGTAGATGGCAAATGGAGGTGATATTTTTTTTCATCCTTACGAGTGTAGGATAAGTTCGAGTGACATGGGTGTGTCACAATATATGATTATTTAACACTTAAATTTGCGAATGAGTCAGGTTTAGTGTGTGCATTGGTAGTGTCAGCCTTATTATGGAAATATTTATCATTAGGTAGCGGGGCTCTTTGGTGTTTCTTGCGGGGGAGCGGGTGTGTACACTATGAGGATATTTGTATTGTGTAATTAGTCTTACTACTTTTGGAAATTATGAAAGTAGAATTTATTATGATCATGTGTAATGACGGGATACTGAGGGTTTGAGCGGTAGTAGATTATGTGATAAGACTATCGTACTTGTTATTTTATGGAGAAATATATTATTTTGCGAGGCATCACCTAAAAGATGGCTGAGCCTATATATATTGTATTGTATCGTAGACTTCGGTTGCTATGTTGTCTTCTTATGTTGATCCCGGTGAGTAAGGACTTTTTAATGATGTGATTCAGGGTGAAATGTGTTCATTGTTGAGTAGAGAGATATAACTCGTTATTTATATAGCGCTGAAAACTTGTGATAGTGAGAGCGTCGCGTAGTATGTCATCTTTAGTGACATGACAGTTGACGTGTAGACTTTTTATGTCAACAGACATAATTTTTTAGGGTACATATTATGGACAGAGGGCCTAACGGATCTTAACGATCGAAAATGTTAGGTAATAATGTATCGGGGGGTCTTTGTCTGGATTTCGCTTAGCGAGACATCCAACGCATGAAACTTAGCGAGCGTTGGAAGTTGGGAGAAGTTTGGTCATTAGTACATGGGTTTAGTGCCTTAGTTATTATACGTGTATGTAGTTATAACTGAGAGGTGATAGTTATATTACGCTTTAAGGCCAATAGAGCAATATGACGTTGATGTGGGAATAATTAAATTGCGATTAATAGGGTGGTTGAGTGTAAAATTATTGTATAGTCATGCCTAGTATACAAGGATTAATTTAAAACCACTACATTACGTTCATGTTATTGTGCAGAAATACACGGGAAATAGGGTGTATGGGCGTCCTAGTTAGTTGAGATTTTCAATATCATTCACGATGAGTAACACGAAAAATTTAGTAAATAAAAGTAGATGCATGAGTAAATTAGAGGCATACCTAGAATGAGACAAAGCGAATATAGTTTCATTGTGAGCGAGGCGTGCCACCAAGAATCGAAGAGCAGACTGAAATGGATGATTATAGTGTTGAAAAGTACAAAGGATGTACATTTTATATTTTTGAGGATAATTAGGAACTACTCTGTAGATATGAGTAATATGACGAGAGTTACGTCATAACCAACTGTAGATGTAAAAGTCCGATGTGAATGGCTGGGTATGATGGCAGATATCTCCCATGCAGGGACTATATGATTTAAAAAGGGGGAAGTTGGCACCTAGGGAAGAGTAGACCTTTCCCAGGATAGTGAGGGGTAAACCGTTATAATGTCGTCCCAATCATGTTGGAATATTCTTGGGGAAGGGTAAGGAGTACTTCAGAGTAAAGTGATTAGAGCGGATTGATCACACGTTCGAATGGTAGAGTATAGACCGTCGAACTAAAAAATACCATTAGTGAAGGGGTACCGGGAACAACGCAATGTTCCAAACCTTAGAAATAAGTGGATACCATGCGAGGAAGTAGTTGAGACTATTAGTACTGAGCTTATCCTATTTCCGAGGACAAAATTCCTTTGTAAGGGGAGAAGTATGTAATGCCCCGTAAGTTTTAATAATTTGTATATGTGAATTAATTAAATTAAAATGGGAAATTAATCCGGATAAAAATAAATATTAATTAGCGTGATAAAGGTTGATATTTATTTGTATGAAGTACATTGAGTATTACTTAGTGAATGAGTAATAAATTAGTAAGAATGCATTATGATTGTCGTGAGTGAGAAATATGGCAGTTACGGTAATTTAATCGAGACGTGTGTATCAATCGTGTCGAGACTTAAATTTATGAGATAAAACGGGATTTATTTATGGGTTATCCAAATGGTCATTTCGAGTACTCCAGTGTGTCCGAAAGGGTTGAGATAGTTAGAAAAGTATACTTGGAGGTTTGGGTTGGGTCCCGGGGCATTTTTAGGCCAAACTGACACCCCGGAAGGATATTTTGGTCTTTTGGATTTTTAGAGAAAAGGAACCTACGAATTTTATAGGTTTATATCAGCATGTGTGTTGAGGGTTCTAGGGTTAGAAGTTTAAAAATCAGAAAGAGACCACTAGAGGAGGAAGAAAAGTAGTTCCAAGGCTTCCGACACCATTTTTGCACCAGCACCACCACCGAAATTTATATCGGAAGGAGAGGAAGACAACTCCACAACCTTTCTGTGCGGATCAGACCTAAAATTTAAAGGCAAGTGTTTATCTTTCTTGTTTCTAAAAGGTTATAATACCCATGTAGTGTAGGACTTTATATTTGATGATTTTAAATGAAATTCTTCAAAAATTGATGAGTTAAACCCATGATCTTGGGTAGGATTGCATGTAGATTGAACCTATATATGTGAGTAATATGAATTCAAAATATCTGTGATGATATTAACGGAAGAAATATGGGTTTTTGATTGAAAGAGATGAAAAATAATGAAAACTAGGGTTTTAATGATTAATGGAGTTTTAATATGATCTTGAATGAAATTTGTATGGATTTAATACATGATTTATGTTGGAAATCATCCCCCCTCCCTCCACACACACACACACACACACACACACACACACACACACATATATATATATAAATATATATATATATATATATATAATATATATATATATATGATGTTTAGATATGTTCGTTGAAAGTTTGAAGAAGTTTAATGGAGTTTTGAAGAAGTTTTCATGGTGAAAAAATGTAACTGCGTAGGGAAGAAGAGAACTTACACTTTTTGAATCAATTCGGCCCAAGGGAGAATCGATTCAGAAAGCGAATCGATTCAAACCTTGGGTAAATCAATTCGGTTTCCCAAATTTTTACAATTTTTCCTTTTAAGCCTAGAATTTATGAATAATGACGGGGTGAACTTTTGAGGTAACTTTAAAATACATTGAGAGATGTTTTGAGTTCCAGTAGGCTAATGGTAGGGTTGAGACTTAGTCATTAAGAGAAGAGTTAAGGCTAAGGTTAGTTGGGAATAACTTGTAATGAAAGTTGATTTGGTAGAATGAGATCGAGTCACGGGGATTTCGAGTGAGCATATGACTTAGACAGGTTGAGTATGAGGGTAGTAACTACTGAAACAACTTAAAGGGTAATTAGGGACATTCTGGTGGAGATTAATACTCGAGAAAATTCTATAGAGAGTTATAATCGTATACCGATAGTACATTGAGTATTCAAGGGATATATTACATACGAATTATTATAGGTTGAGTGTATACCTATACATATTATATTTATAGGTTGAGTGTATACCTATACATATTATATTTACAGGTTATGTGTATGCATATATGCGACATATGGATGGGTTGTGTGTATGCCTATTAGGTTCTTTCTTATCTGTGAACATACCTATGGTGTCTGCTATCACGGGAGGTTCTGCGTCGTGGACGGTCGTATCCTGATAAGCCCATTGGGGGGATTTTAGACTTGTTCCCCAGAACATAAAACTTAGGTTTGAGCACTAATCGTGTGAATGATAGTATGACCGGTCATTTGGGTGAGTGAGGTATGTGTGTAGCTCAAAGTCTTAGAGTTATGTTCACCTCCATTGTATGTTGTTTGATTCATGGTTCGAGGTCAATATCCGAATAAATAGTCCTTGATTGTGTATGAGAGGTACATGGAATTTATAGCAGAGTATGCATACTCGTATCGCGATTCTTAGCCCGGGGATGCTGAAGTTATGTATATGTATTAGTGTGATATTTATAAACATACATGTGTATTTATCCTACTCGTGTATGATGTAGGAAGGCTAGATAGTTTATATCTAAAAGTGAACTTAATTACGAGATAATCTACTTAGGGTGTGATAGTAGCAAAGTTCGAAAGCATATGTCTAAAGATGATTTAAGTATCTACTTAATATGTGATAGTAGCAAAGTTAGATAACGTATATGTAAAGATGATTTAAGTAGAGAAACTTAATGAAATGGTTTAATGATAACATACATGAAATGTTAATTATGGTTTAATAACAACATACATGGAAGGCTACTTATTAGTATGATGTTAGCGTACTATATGGGCGGTACGAGGAAGTTAAAGAGAAAATTAACTAAGGACTTAATGATAATTAAGAGTAGTTGTAACGAATTGTATGGGTGGTACGGGTAAGCTGAACCTCTCCGTGGTTACTGAGATACTTATGTGGTCTAGTTAGGCTGGGTAGCATAACTAGGTGGGATAAGTAGGATACGTTATGTGTGCACTATAGATGATAGGGTGAGGAACTCAAGAGAGTGTACGCGAACTAACATGTGTAATCAATAACTTCTTTTAAACTGTAATTTAAATGCTTGCAAAATATTTTCAAAAGGTTTTCTTGGGTTCTGACCCGTGTGCAAAAATATTTTCAAAACCTTTTAGGTGTCTAGCCACAGGGGCGCCCAGTTTGTTGATCTTCTCCAGGGATGAGTAGATGCAGCACTTTTGGATGCTTGCAGGATTTGGATTAGACGCTTCAGTTACTTTACTCCTAGAGTAGGATGCAATCCAGTTATTTCATTTGGTCTCGTATCCCTTTCAACTATTTCATTTATTCAATTCTATTTCATTAGACTCCTAGATGGAGTATGTATTAGGACCGATTGTTTATTCTGTATTATTTTATTCAGTTATTTATTCATATTATTACTGCGTGGATGTTTTGGTAATTGTATTTATTTTCGCATGTTGTTGTTTACTGAAAGATAAAAAATTGTCACCGATTTATTTAAAACGTAGGTTGTTAGTAATTTAAAACGTTTTTGACAGTGATGCTAAGAATGAACCAAATGAGATTCACGTTTTATTTTTATGAAGGACTGATCACCCGATATTTAAATAGGCGATGTGTCACAGATGGTATCGGAGCATTAGATTCTAGTGTCCTTATGATCTGTGCGGTTATTTACGTTTCAGCGTAGCATATTTTAATATAAAAACTTATTATAGGATTATTATATTCCTCAATGTATGCGACTTACGATCTCCTGCTACTATGTATAGTTGATGTGATTCATATACGATTTCGGTTGGGATTCGTACACTGAACAATAACACATGACCAGCGAGGGTCATTAGAAGGGATTGCAAGAGGAGAGGCTCAATGGAATACATAGAAGTCACCATGATTATTGTTTAGGCGTTTGATAATAGGATAATCATTCGGGATTAGCGTTGTAATGATGGGAGTCAGTCATCAAAAAGAGTTAAATTTTGGGCGAAATTATTTTTGCTCATAGGAGCATTGTTGTAATGATGGGAGTTGGTCACTAGAACCATGGAGAGATACATTAATAACGAGAAATTTTAGTTTGGTTTGATCGTAAGATCTCTCATCCACTGTTAAGACATATATGCGAATGGAGTTTCGAAATATATCACAAGTGGGCCAGATAGTAACCAATTGTGAGAGAGAAGTTGACTTATTTAGTGAACTTCGTACCCGACGAAGGTGATTCGTATCGAATATTGCATTTAATAACCTTTGAACCTATGCATTTTAGCACTCTCGGGTACCGTAATTGCTATAATTATGCTCGATAACCAGACAACCTCCGTTTTATATGCTAACATGTTATTTGAGGTATTATTGAGATTTTATAGGTGTTACGGTGCTTAGTATGAAGTTTGAGCCCGTTATGGTTAAGTTTCGTCGCGATTCTCACGTTCGGGGGCATTTCGATAATTTTACACTTTGGGATTTTTTCCTGAAGTCTTCATGAAACTTGTATCCCTTAGGAAAAGCTTTGCATGGCCGTGAACGGTGCTCGAATCGGGGTCCGAATGAAGGAAACACGAACCTTTAATCGGAGGAAGAATTAAAAGAAAAATAACAATTTATAAAATTCTCCTTGTCCCTTTTCTTCTTTATTAACAATTTCATAAATGACATCCATGTCCCTGACATGATTTTGGCTGCAAACTCCATGGGCGGTTTTGGTTCTTGGCCCGGGTTTGGCTCGAGTTTTGGTTTCGCCGAAAATTCGGAGCTTTCGTCCAAAATTGAGCATGAACTTTGAATGTATATCATTTTGGGACACGAATTTGCGTTTCGGGGTATACCCGTTTTGAGTTTTGTTCATCAATGGAGGTATTTGGCTATGGAGGTTTTTAGCACCCATGAGGGTCTGGGTTTTGGTCCATTTCGCAGCTTGGAGTTTGGCACGAAATAACCGATGTGGTGGAGCTTTGTTTGTTGGCGAGGCTACGTGGATGTGGGTGTTTCCATGGCTGGTTGCTGATATTTGGCATGTGCGTGGGTTGATTTAATTAACTTTCGAAACGAGAATATATCTTAACAACTCGTCAACCCATGTAACCATTTTATACTAATTAACTCCGGGTGAGTGATATTCGACGCAACCTATAGTTTTTATTCGCTTTGTTCACGTAGTTTAAATACACTCGCCTAGTATAATCTTTTCCTTTATTTATCTTTTCTTTTCTTAGAAATTATCTTTTACACTTTTATTCTAGAAGTATTAAAATAATGAAATTCATCTCTATGGATTTTCGATCCCCGGACTGACCGCTATACTCCCTTAAAATAGTGTAGTCATAGTTTAGGTTTTTGTATAGAGTTGGTGAGACGAATATAACAAACGATCGACGTGAAGGTGACTCTCACGCCGCGACGAAACCCAGCCTATCGAATGGCGCCGTTGTCGGGGACTTGTTGTTTTAGAATTTATTTGATTTAGTATTTCGTAGTATTTTATTTTTATTTGTATTTTTTGCCTAACATTTTTGTAGGACTTCAACATTTGAGCACTAAGAAACGCTTGAATTGTTCGCGCGCGCATTTACTTTGTGGAATTCGCCACTTTGAGCCATTTTTGAGGTAAGCATGTCTTATTCCAATCCTTTCGGTAATCATTATGATAATTCTCAAAATCTTCTCAAACCTTTGACTTTTGGTGAATACTTAGAGTCCCAAAGAATTGCAAATTCAAAAATGACTTTGGGCAAATATTACAAAAGTCAAGCTTTGGAGTGCGTGTATTTTGAGGAGGATGATAACGATTTTGGGTCTCTAATCCCTTATAATAGGAATTTTGAAACAAATTGAAATAGGTTTCAAAATTCTTATAATAATGAGTTTAAGTATAGTTCCGACAATAATTTTCAGAACTTCTCATTTGCAAGTATCCGCGCCTCGACCTATGACATTCGGTGAGGGCTTGTGCATGCTTGAAAATGAGAAACTTGAAAACCGTTATCGGTGTTGAATTAAAAAATTAGATTATCTCTAATTATTTAATCACAGATAAAAAAAATAAATAAGACAAGAGATTTTAAAGTGGTTCAGCCTTGCATGAATGGCCTACATCCACTGTTTGTGTTATTATTGACTGTTTGGGAATTCTCAAGGTAGGATTTATCTCAAGAAATTCTGGTCCCTTTACAATGAGGATGATACAATGTATTTATAGCTATGAGGCTATGCATGTGAATGGGTAATACATAGCTGTTCAATAAGCGTATACGTCCGTGTGATAATAATCAGCATTTAATGCGCATTTAATCCTCTTAATTGTCTGATAATAAATGCTCTGATCGAGGTGCAGATCGGACCGCCTAAGCTTCTCGGACCGCCTAAGTATCTCGGTATCCATGAGTTGCTCGGTGGAGTAAAGTTCCTCGGTGAGCATCTACTGCTCGGAGTATCTGAGTTGGTCGGGGAAATTGTGTTCCTCGAAGTCAAGGTATTATTCAAAAATGTTTGTTAGTGCCATGTAGATTGACACGTGTCTCCACTAGACTGAGCCATGTCAGCAGACTAAATTTGGTATCAACAGAAGCCCTCAATGTTTCACAGTTCGAGACTGAGGAGTGTGGAACATTCTTCTCGAAATATAGCGGGATTAAATGGTCATCCTGAATTTTAGGAGCATTTTCTTTGCATTTATTTTTCTTTTCGAATTCATAGAATCAGACTTTTCAAATTTTTCTAACTGCTTCGATCTCCGCGCCCTTTTTGTCCTTTTAGTCGCCGGTAGCGTAAACGTCTCCCTTTATAATCATTATTTTTACCTTTTCCTAAGGTAAGGTATTTAAGAGTTGTAGAAAATCATATCGTCTTCTACTTTTTCAAATCTTTATCTTTGAGTTTTCCATTTTCTCTCTCTCTTGTGCGTTCATCCCTTTCATCGTTCGTTATCAACAGATCCATCCTTTTCCTGTAAGATCTTCTTCTTTATCTTTTATTTCCTTTATTCATAATGGTTTACCTTGTTGAGTCACTTGATAAGTTTCGTTCTGATTTCTCTATTCCTTCATGGGTTATTTTTAAGGAACTTTCTGAACCTTCAGATTATTTCCGTTTAGCTGAGGGACATTGGTTCCCCAGTCTTTTTGTGGCTGAATGTGGCTTTTCTTTTCCCCCAAACCCTTTGTGTCTGGAATTCTGTCAATATTTTGACGTGGTTCCTGCAAAAATATCCCCCAATACATGGAGAATAGTTAATGGAGTTCATAGATTAAATCAGATTCATGGAACTCGTATAGGAATTACATAAATTATGTTTCGCTATAGATGGGCTGTCGGCGACAGTACTTTTTACTTGCAAAACTAGGTTTTTAAATAGAGCTTTAGTGATCAATCTCCCAGATGCTAATAGGGATTATTTCGAGCATGGTGTTGTTATGAAAAATTGGCTACATGCTCCACTAACTGGAAATGATGTGTATCGGGGTCCTAGATGCCCTCCCTATGGCAATGGGATAGGTTGTTTTTACTTTACTTTATTTTTGAAATTATGCTTTCTTTGTGTTTGATAAAACGTGTTATTGATATTTTAATTTTCATTTATTTGCAGTTGACAGCAAAAGAAGGTCTCCAAAAGAGACAAAAGTTAATTTAAAACATCTGAAACTTATGTGGGGTTTGCATCAGACTGTTGCCGACGAGCATATAAGATCAGCTTCATATTTGTTGCAGTATAAGAGTTACACCTTGTCTTTTATTGCTCGTCCGATGATAAGTGACGTAAAACCAGTACCAGCTTCTGCAAGTTCTTCACCTGAGTCACATATTCCTCTGAGTGAAAGAATGAAGAGAAGAAAAGATCCTTCCCTCTTCGAGAAATCTGCCTCTATTGCTAGAGAGGCAAAGAAAATCAAACATGATGTCCCAGAAGATGAGACAATAAAAATCGATGCACCTCCTCCGGCTGCTACTGTGAAGGTTGCCGAGAAGCCCCTAGTGGCTCCGAGCAAGTTCGATGCTCCAAACGAGGTTATAATCATATCCCCGACTAAGACTACATCCTTGGTCGAGACCGTTGATGCTCCTATGAGGAGGCTGAAGAAGAGCTCCTCGGTCAATTTGGCTGAATCCATTTCTCAGCCTCCAACTACTGGAAGTGGTGTTCCCACTTTCATTGCTCCGAGCTCTGCCATGATCTCGATGAAATCTTGGATCATCCCCAAGATCCAAGGCATTGAAGAAAATATTTCTCGGGATATGGTTACCACATTGGCTACTCGTCATATTGCTTCTGTAAGTATTATTGTCTTAAACTTTTATTTTTCCACTGTTATATCTTTGCGCTGACTTGCTATTGTTTTCTTTTCCTAGTTGGTAACCTGTTTTAATACAATTTTGAAGAAGGATGAAGCTATTAAAGCTTCAAGTTCCTCGTCAGGTGTAGAGGAGGCTTTGGTGGGTCTGATGCAGTCTCTGAAGGATTCTCGTCAGAAGTATGTTGATGATAAAGCTGCTTGGGAGAAACAGCTTAATTCTATTGAGCAGGAGAGGGATCAAGCTGTTTAAGTCTCCAAGGGGTTGGAGAAGAAAATAAAATACTTGGAGGAGAAGAATAAAGAACTCGAGGGGAAGCTTCAAAATGCTGGAGAGCTTGAAAGTAAGCTCAAGTCTGCTGAGGAAGAGTTAAACAAGCTTCGTGAAGTAGGTTGTCAGAAGGAGGAAGTGGAGAATAAATTGAAGGCTACCGAGGAACTTCTATCCGAGAATCTTTCCTCGGAGAAGGTGAAAAGAAAGTTAGATGTGAAAAAGTCCTTCAGTGTTGGCTGGGACAAAGGTTGGAATAAGGGTTTAGCTGCCATGATGTCGCAAGTGGAATATGGTAGCCTTAAGTACTTTAGGGATGGCTGGGTCGCTGCTCTAAAAGAGATAAATGTTGATGAAAATTTTGACTTGTTTCAGCGACATGTCCCTGGCCCCTTCCAACTCCTGAAGAAGAAAAAGAGGACGAAGCTGCCTCTGAGGAATCATCCATGGTGATGGGGGATCACATTTCTCATCCCCCAGTTGTCCAGTCCTCCTGCGAGCAACTTCAACCATCCATTACTTCAACTGAGCAGCTCCTAGCACCCACCGAGCAACCGTCTGTGCCATTCGAGCAACCTACCTCCTCATCCCAGCCTCCCGAGAAAGTTTTGAGAGACAAGGAGAAGGTGTAGAGTTGTTCGTATTTTTCTCTCTGTTTATTTTTGCCAATTGTATCTCTTAACTATGTACTTCTCTTTTATGATGTAATAAAATTTGAAATTTCGACTATTCATACTGTTGATTCTCTTCCTCTTGCTCCTTATTGATTCTTGCTATCTTTTCTTTTTACTAGTTTATCGCCAGGATGGAATTGCTATCTGCTCATGATACAAAACTATTGAGACAATGCAATGAGTACTTCAAAGCTGGTCATACAGATATGACTGATGCTCAGATTGTTGATATCCTCGATCCAAATGCTTCAGAGCAAGTAATCGAAGCCTATCAGTACTTAAAGTGTCTGCTCGACCGGGCAGTGGCTAATAATGTAGCATATTATGAGATGATTGAAGACCTCCAGGGCACTCTCGAGGAGCTTCAACAACAATAAAAGGAATCTTCAGCTCTCTTGCATCAAGGATATGAGAAGAAGTATCAGTAACTGAATGCTGATAAGGGATATAATAAGTTGTTTGCTGCTTATGATGTGAGGGGGAGAACTTTGAAAACCGAGGTCGAGGAGCACAGGCAGACAACCAAGTTGCTGGAGCAGGAAAATAATAACCTGCGAGGAGAGGTGTCTCAGTTGAAATCTGCAGCATCTTCCTCGAATGCTTTGATTCCTATCAACGACGAGGGTTTCTCTTTCTTGGAGATTGAAAATACCAATCTGAGAGACGAATTGGAAACCTTGAAGAGAGCTGGTCCTTCTACCTCTGCTCGTGGACGAGCAAGAAGTTCTCGGGGACTAGCAAGTCAGCTTACTGTTGAAGAGGCAAGAACTCAAGCTTCTCTGGAAAATCAAGCAGTTCAGTTAGTTTCGAAGAATAAAGCTCTAGCAGAGATGTCCAGGAAGATCCGGAATCTGGACGAGTAGCTCTCTGCACAAAAGTCTGCCTTAGAGAATAAAGAACTCTTTGTAAAAAATCTTCACAAGCAGCTGGAAAGGTTGACTTATCAATTCCATAAGCAACCTAGAGAGTTCTGGATGGCTGGTTATAATGAGGCTCTCTACCATCTAGATGATCGAATCCAAAATTCAAATAATGAGGGTTACAAACAAGGGTGGTTGAATGCCTTGGGTGTGGTGCAATTGGAGAAAGGTCACTATTTGTGGGATTACTATAATCCTGGGTTACTCGACCTGCCAGTGCCACCATTCAAACTCGACATGAGCTGGATTCCTACTCGGGCAATCCCTCAGTGTTTGATTTCCAAATATCTTGGCGACTAGAGTCTCCATTCCAATGTTGAGATATCTCGCCCAGAGCACCTACTCGATCGACTATTTGTCATGAACATCAGGATGCTCAAAGACCTTAATTTCATAAATTCCCCCTATGCCTTAGACGATCCTCCTGCTGGCGAGGAACCTGTTTCAAAAGCAGAGGGGAAGAAACCAATAGAGTAGGAATATGTATTTCATTCTCAATGTATATTTTTTTGGATTTAATGAAAAACTTCTATTTTTCTTTTCAATCTTGATTGCCATTGTCTTGTAGGTATTTTGTAAAACACTTTACTTATTTATTAATGAATGTGCATGTATATTTGTTAAAAAGATAACAACATTGTGTTATTTGCTGACCAACTAAAGTTGGTGAAACTTATTATTGACTATCTTAAATCGATAATAATCATTTGTCGACCAACCAGAGTTGATGATATTTTGTTTCTCGACCAACTTGGTGAAATGTTTCAAGTATTAAAATTTTTCTTAATCTCGTTTTTAATTTTAAGTCATTATTTGTTTAACCAACTATTTCCAACCAAAGAGAGTTGGTGATTCTTCTTCCCAACCAACCGGAGTTGGTATTTTTGGGAAATATTTTTTATTCCCGACCAACCTGAGTTGGTGGATTTTCTTCCCAACCAACCGGAGTTGGTATTTCTGTGAAATATTTTTATTCCCGACAAACCTGACTTGGTGGATTTTCTTCCCAACCAACCGGAGTTGGTATTTCTGGGAAATATTTTTTATTCCCAACCAACCTGAGTTGGTGGATTTTCTTCCCAACCAATCGTAGTTGGTATTTCTAGGAAATATTTTTATTCCCGACCATCCTGAGTTGGTAAATTTTCTTCCCAACCAACCGGAGTTGGTATTTCTGGGAAATATTTTTATTCCCGACCAACCTGAGTTGGTGGATTTTCTTCCCAACCAACCGGAGTTGGTATTTTTGGGAAATATTTTTTATTCCCGACCAACCTGAGTTGGTGGATTTTCTTCCCAACCAACCGGAGTTGGTATTTCTGGGAAATATTTTTATTCCCGACCAACCTGAGTTGGTGGATTTTCTTCCCAATCAACCGGAGTTGGTATTTCTGGGAAATATTTTTTATTCCCGACCAACCTGAGTTGGTGGATTTTGCTGAGTAGTGTGTAGCACTAGTATTCCGCGAAAATTTTTCAACAAAAGGAGAGAATTAGGTAGAATATTCACATTTTATTCATACTAATGAAACTGCATTACATGAAGGTTTACATTACTGATAATATTTGCGCAGGTGCTCTGCATTCCATGCATTCTTAAACTCCTCCCCTTCTAAAGTTTCTATTCTCTAGGTTCCTGGTCGAACAACTTCTGTAACTCGGTAAGGTCCATGCCAGTTCTCTTCCAGTTTGTTGTGCTTTTGAATCACTTTCTTTAGCACATAGTCTCCATCTTTCAGGTCGCACTTCTTCACTCTCTTGTTGTAGAACAAAGTTGTTCGTTGCTGGTAAGCAGCATTCCTTATGGCTACTTCTTCTCTAACTTCCTCGAGCATGTCCAAGTCTAACCTTCTCATTAAATCGCTAACAGGGGAGTTGAAGTTCAGCACTCGGTGTGTTGGGAGTCCCAACTCGCAGGTATAACAACTTCACTTCCAAATGTCAGTATATATGGAGATTCTCTAGTTGCTGCTCGGGGAGTAGTACAATAAGCCCATAGTACTGAATGTAGCTCGTTGATCCAGTTTGCTTTCGAGTCATTCAGTCTTTTCTTTAAGCCATTTAGCAGCGTTCTGTTTGTCACTTCAGTTTGTCCATTGCTCTGGGGATGGCCTGGTGCTGAGTGGATTTTCAAGATATTTGACTGATGACAATAGGCAGCGAACTCCTCGTTATCAAATTGTATTCCATGGTCGGTGATGAATGCATAGGGAAGACCATATCTATAAATCATATTTTTCCAAATAAATTGGTACACCTTTTCGTACGTCATGTCGACAAGAGGCTCGGCTTCAACCCACTTAGTAAAGTAATTCACTGCGACGACGAGATATTTAAATCTTCCTCTGGTCATTGGAAGCGGCCCAACCAAGTCAATTCCCCACATGACAAATGGCTAGGGGGAAGTAATGGGTGTCAACAATGCTTGGGGAGTTCTTCGGATATTGGAGAAGCGTTGACACTTGTCACATTTCTTAGCATAGGCTATACAATCAGCCCTCATCATTGGCCAGTAGTATCCTTGCATCATCACTCTTTGCAAAAGCGTCCGACCTGCTACATGGGCTCCACAGGACCCTTCATGGACCTCTTCAATCAAGTCTTTCACCTCGGAGGGGTGCACACATCTTTGCAAACCTGCTATAATTCCTCGCCTATATAGAATACCATTAGTCAGTACATAACGAGCAGCTTTAAATTTCAATTTCTTGGCTACGAGTTTGTCAATCGGTAATTCTCCCTCCTCAATATATGCCCTGACGGGATCCATCCAATATGGCCCTAAATCAAGGGTAATAAAATTCATCGTCAGATCTTCATCTATGCTTCGACTAGCTAGAATTTGAATTGGGATTGTTCTTCGTAGCTCGGTACGAGTAGCTGATGCTAATCGAACTAAAGCGTCTGCTCTTGCATTATCCATTCTTGATATTCTGACCAGTTGAACAGTAACAAATTACGATACCAATTCCATTTCCTTTGCATGGTACTTAATCATCAACTCTCCTTTTGTTGTATATACACCAAGCATTTGGTTTACAATCAACTGTGAGTCACTGCATACGATTACCAACTCTGCCTTCATGGTTTTTGCCAGACTAAGACCTACAATCATCTCTTTATATTCAGCCTCATTATTAGAAGCTTGAAATTGAAAGCGTAGAGCATATTCTATATCGATCTCGTCTGTACTTTTCAATACAATCCCAGCTCCACTACCTGAGGTGCATGATGAGCCATCCACATATAGGTTCCATACAGGTATTTTGTCCTCAAACTTCTTATTGGACAAAGTTCCTCGATGGGATATTTGTTGCTCCTTTATCTCCATTTCTACCACACCTCGCTGCTCGTCGACCTTCTCCTCTTGCTCTCCGACCAACTTAAGTTGATCGGGGTTTAAATTTGATGATTCTGTAACATCCACAGGTTGGTCGGTGTTCAACTTTTGCTCCTCGGGGGTATCAGGATAAGTGAACTCTGCTATAAAATCTGCTACTGCTTGCCCTTTTAGTGACGATCTAGGTTCAGAAATTATATCATATTCACCGAGTTCTATTGCCCAATACATCAATCTCCCTAATTTTTCTGGTTTATGAAGATCTTGCCTCAATGGCATATCGGTATATACGACTATGGTATGAGCCTGGAAGTATGGCTTTATTCTTCTACTCGCTTCGATCAGCGCCAGTGCCAACTTTTCCAGTTTTGGATATCTGATCTCTGCTCCTCTGAAGGCCTTACTAGTGTAAAAAATTAGTTTTTGTACTCCATCCTCTACTCTTATTAATGCCGAGCTAACTTCATTTTCCAAAACTGCCAGATACAAGTACAACCTTTCTCCCATCACCGGTCTGGACAACAATGGAGGTGCTCCCAAATATTTCTTCAATTCTTGAAAAGCTTTCTCGCACTCTTCATTCCATTCAAAAGTCTTTCGGAGCATTTTTAAGAATGGGAGACATCTATCAGTTGCTAGCAATACAAATCTGTTAAGTGCTGCTACTCGCCCTGTAATACTTTGCACTTCTTTCTTCGTCGCTGGAGATCGTAGTCCCAATAGAGCTTTGATCTTTTCAGGGTTTGCTTCGATGCCTCGTTGCTTGACAATATACCCGAGAAATATGCCTTGTTATACTCCAAATATGCACTTAGTCGGGTTTAACTTCATTTGATATTTATCTAATTGATCAAAGGTCTGGCATAAGTCAACTAGATGGTCAACAGCTTTCTTGCTCTTTGTCAGCATATCATCAACATAAACTTCCATATTACAACTGATTTGCTCTGCAAACACCTTGTTCATCAGCCGCTGATATGTTGCACCTACATTTTTCAAACCAAAAGGCATAACATTATAACAATAAGTTCCCCTAGGGGTAATAAAAGAAGTACTCTCACTGTCTTCAGGTTTCATTTTAATCTGGTTGTAACCAGAATAAGTATCCATAAAGCTCAACAGCTCGTGTCCCGAGGTAGCATCCACTAATTGATCAATTCGGGGAAAGGGAAAATGACTCTTTGGACATGCCTTGTTGAGGTCGGTGAAGTCTACACACATCCTCCATTTGTTGTTATTCTTTTTCACCATCACTACATTTTCTAACCAGTCTGGATATTTAACATCTTCAATAAAGCAAGATTTCTGGAGCTTCTCGACCTCCTCCTGTATAGCTTGGTTCTTCTCGAGGCTAAACACTCTTTTTCTTTGCTTCACTGGCTTTATCTCCTTATTCACATTGAGCTCGTGCCATAAGAAATTTGGGTCTATTCCGGGCATATCCTCATGACTCCAAGCAAAAGTTTGTTTTTTTCTTTTTAAGAAGACTATCAACTCCTATTTTAGTGAGGCATCTAACGACGAACCTATCTGAGTTGTTCGTTCAGGGTGCTCATCGTCCAGAATGATGTTTTCAGTAGCTTCCACCACCTGACCTTTCACGAGTTTCGACTCGTCTCTACGATCCAATGTTTCAATTTCTGCACCCTCATCCACCTGATAGGTAGTAGTCTTTTTCCTAGATTCCTCCAGTTCCTCCTGCTCGGTAGATGAATAGTAGCATTCCCGAGCTACTTTTTGATCACCCTTTACCACTCTTACTCCAAAATTGGTTGGAAATTTTAGGCATTGATGTACAGTAGATGGTACTGCTTTGAACTTTTTTAATCCTACCCTTCCCATGATGATATTGTAGGCTGATTGAACATTCTTATCCATCACGAAGAAGTGTACTCTTTCTGTTCGACAAGCAGGCCATGTACCAATGAACATATCCAACTTGATCGTCCCAAGTGGAAAAACTTTCTCGCCAGAAAAACCGAGGAGGGGCCTATGGTAAGCCTCCAACTGAGATAACTTTAGATTTAAGCTGTCGAAGCACGAGTAGAACATAATATCAGCCGAGCTACCATTATCAACCAGTACTCTCGAGATCATCACTTCCTTCATTCTCATTTTGATCACCAATGGGTCATCATCAAGATACAGCACACATGCGAGGTCATTTTTTGAGAAACTGATGACCAATTTTTCTTTGTTGACCTTCCTCGGGCGATCATCTTCAGCCAAGTTTATTCGTTGAATATATGAACAAGATTGAGCCTCATTGAGGTAAGATTTTATTTATGCATTAAGGTCTCCACCTCCTGCATCTCCACCTTTAATAACATTGTAATCAAATGATCCAAAACGTATTGAAAATACCTCACGTTCTGGCTGCCTTGGCCTTTTGGGAAGATCGGGGTCGTCTTCTGGATCATCTTCATGGTCTCTTTTCTTGTTCTCCTCTGCTCGACGAGGAGACCTAAACCTTTCTCTTGCTCGATCGTTGTTTCTTCTTTCATTTCTACGATCAACATACTTTGACAGTTTTCCTCGTCTAATGAGTGCTTCAATTTCATTCTGAAGAGCTATACAATTTTTGGTCGTGTGGCCATGATACTTGTGGAACTTGCAATATTTGGCCTTGTTCCTCTTGTCAGGGTCTGACTTCATTTTCTCTGACCAGTTTAACTCCTCGCTATTCTTGATTTCTTCTAGAACATGGTTGATGTCTACCTTCAAAGGAGTATAATTTTCAAATTTTTTTAATACTTCCCATGATGGCTTTGTTTTTGAGTGCTTGTCACCACCATTGTTCTTATGTTCTTTCTTTTTGGCCTTATCAACCTCCACCTTGGTCTCTTTGGTATCCATATTCTTCTTTGCAGCCATAACCTCCTCGGCATTCATGATCTTGACCGCTTTTGTCATCAATTCTGACATGGATCTGGGTGGATCTTTAGCCAAAGTGTAGTATAACTTGTTGGGCAACATCCCACTCATCAGAGCAGTAATCGCTGTCTTTTCTTCATAATCAATAACTTCGAGTTTCTCGTTATTGAAACGAGTTATATAATCCCTGGTACTCTCACCTGTCTTTTGTCTAACACTTAACAAGTGTGCTACTCGTTTAACAGGTTTTGCTCCAAAACAGAAATTTCCAATGAAGAGCTCGACCAGTTAAAAGAAAGTTAAAATCTTACCCCAAGGAAGATTATTCTACCATATTTGAGCAGATCCTGTAAGAGTTCCCAAAAATGCCCTGCATCTCATCTCATCTGGCACAGCATAGATGTCGGCAGCAGCTTGGTATTGCTCTATATGAAGGACAGGGTCAGTTTTTCCATCATATTTAGGAGTCACAATAGGTGCTCGGAACTTTGATGGTGTGAGAAAATCCACAATTGCTTGGACAAAAGGTGTCCCTTGGACAAAAGTTCTTTGTAGAGGATTCTTGGCCTTAGCCATTTCCCCTAATCTATCCTCCAACCTCTGAATAGAGCCTTTCCACGCATCATTTCCCTCCTCGGGCCTATCTTGTCGAGCAATTGGTTGTGATTGGGCAGAACCCTCTCTTAGATCAAATGGTCGTAAAAAAATTTCTCGATATAACCTTAGGAGGACTTTTATTCTTCCTAGGGCCCAATTGATCAAAAGGAGAGACCCTACTTAATCTTTCCAGTGCACTGGTCCTTTCTGAAGAGAGAGTGATGTGTTGTTCAGTATCTGTGGCTCGTACTGACGAAATTCTACCCGGTTGATAAGAAAAATCTTCAGATTTCTTAGTGTGATATGAATCGCTTTGCCTAATGCATGAAGAAAGTAAACGAGTATTTCTTTGAACACTTCGTTGTCCTGAATAGGTTGATGCTCCACCATGGATAGTTTGCATGAGTTGTCGCATTGTTTCTTGCATGGCTGTCTGACCTTGAGCCAAACTAGCCATGATTCCAGCCAGATCTTGGATATTTGGAGGAGCGGATGGATTTGGGGGGTTTCTAGCGTTTCGATTGCTGGATTCAGGATTGTCAGCCATTGGGGATGAATTGTTTTTGGTGAAAAATGAAAATTACAGTCGTTTCCCACAGATGGCGCCAATATGTTGATGTAAAAAATTAGATTATCTCTAATTATTTAATCACAGATAAAAAAAATAAATAAGACAAGAGATTTTAAAGTGGTTCAGCCTTGCCCGAATGGCATACGTCCACTGTTTGTGTTATTATTGACTGTTTGGGAATTCTGAAGGTAGGATTTATCTCAAGAAATTCCGGTCCCCTTACAATGAGGATGATACAATGTATTTATAGCCATGACGTTGTGCATGTGAATGGGTAATACATAGTTGTTCAATAAGTGTATACGTCCGTGTGATAATAATCAGCATTTAATGCACATTTAATCCTCTTAATTGTCTGATAATATATGCTCTGATCGAGGTGCAGCTCGGACCGCCTAAGTATCTCGGTATCCATGAGTTGCTCGGTGGAGTAAAGTTTCTCGGTGAGCATCTACTGCTCGGAGTATCTGAGTTGTTCGGGGAAATTTAGTTCCTCAAAGTCAAGGTATTGTTCAGAAATGTTTGTTAGTGCCATGTAGATTGACACTTGTCTCCACTTAACTGAGCCATGTCAGCAGACTAAATTTGGTATCAGCAATCGGGAAGAAAATTATTTGTTGGGTCATGAATTGGATTTATTATTTGAATTCGACGACAATTTTCTTTCGAACCTTTTGAAGTCGAGGAATGTTTTGAACCAAATGAGGTTTTTATGCCTACTTTGGAACAAAACATTAGCATAATAGATATTGAAAATGATGATGAAATGGAAGTAATATCCATTTGCAATGAAATGATTTCTTCTTTGGCTCCCAAAGAAGAATATTTCATTGAAAACGATGTTATTTCCTTTTAAACTCAGTCTTCAAGCGATGATGACTCATCTCTTGAGTTTGAATTTCTTTCCTCCCCCTTTTCATTCTCCAGTGTCACTCCATCACAAGTGATCGATGAATAAGTTCCGAACTTTAATGTGTTAAACCTTTTCACTAATGAGGAGTACTTGCTCGAGTTGCCTTCCATGATCACATCTTTGCCTTCATGTGTGCCCCCTCCCATCCCAATTTCAAAATACTTGGGAGAAAATTCAGCTTTTTTTGGACCTCTTGTATTTTTGTCACCCATCTTATCCAAATCTCCCGTCCTCCCGCCAAAATTTTTAATTGGGGATGGTTCATTTCTTACACCCTACACATGCCTTTCGTTGTTCAAACAAAATTCTTATTTTCTGGAAGGAATACATGTAAGTGAGGGTACACCGGTTATCCCCCAAAGTCAAATTATAGTTGAGGTGGACCCTAAAAATTTGAACTTCTTGTGTATAGTTAATTCGAAGTTGAAATTATAGGTTGTAAATAGTTAGTTGTTATTTTCTTTATTTTTCTTCTTTATTCTTACTTATAGTCTAGTGTAATTAGTTAAAAAAATTATTCTTTTTTTTTTTATGATTTGGTACTAACATGTTTTGTAGAATCTGTGGACTCGTACTTTTCGGAGATTGCTCCATTGTGGATAATATCGCTCCTTTCCTCTCTTTAACTTGGTTCTTAATTTACATTGAGGACAATGTCAGGTTTTAAGTTAGGGGGTGTGAGATATTCTATCCATGTATTGGTAGTTTCTTTGATTTGATTATATGTTATTTCCAAGCATGCTTTTCTTAGAAAAATTAAAAATTTCAAAAAGATTCCCGTTCTTTTTTCTCCTTTGTTGGGCATTTTGCCTTTGTTTCTGATGATAAATTTTAATAATTGCCCGATCCAATAGACAACTCAATGATGCGTGTTCTCGATTTTAGAAGTTATTAGACTTTAGTCCTCAATCATTGACATTATGAATAACTTCATGAATTAAACTTTAACCCCATGAGCACATGCATTCTTCTTGCTTTATTGATTTGGTTTAAGATTTTAATAACTCGGTAATCTTTTGTTGTGTTTTATATACTTACACTGAATGAGCTTTGGGATTTCTTCATTTGTGAGTGTTATACACTATTCTTTCCTTCTTGAAAACGTTACAATCGTTGGTAATCTCTCTATTCTTTCATTTTATCGTTCATTAATAGAGTTCATTCTTGAAATGTATTACTCGAGCATGATTTTCAAAGTTTGTTTTGAATCGAGAATTGCGTAAACTTTTGGAAATGATCATAGGCCATCTTTATTATATCAGCCATATTTCCTTTGACCTCACCTTAAATGTTTTCCCTCGTCAACCCCTTTGAGCCTAAATATAGCCTTTCGTTTCATAACCCGAAATCCCAAAACCGACTTCGAATTAGAGTTATACACCATACATATTACCTTCCATACCTTTGTTTAGAATGTTACTCGGGTTTGAATGTTACTCGGGGTTGCAATTTAGGCATGTGAGAGTGTGAAAAGTAAAGAAAAGAAATAAGTGAAAAAGAGAAAGAAAGAAAGAAAGAAAACAAAAGAAAAAAATGAAAAAAATGAGAAAAATAAGAAAAGAAAAGAAAGAGAAAGTTGTATATTGTGTATTTAGTGTTCAATAAGCTTTGTTTACTCTCCCAATTGTTATATTCAATGCCTTTTATGGAAGTTATTTTCTAATTTTTGAACTTTCCCTCATTTTCCCATTATCCCCAGTTTTCATCTCCGAACACTTTGAATCCGTACATACATATATGTTTCCTTTCATAACCTTACCCCTAAACCTACATTACAACCATATAAAATCCTATGTGATCTTAGGGAAAAGCCATAATAGTTTTGATAATCTGTGAAAATACATTTTGCCTCCTTTAATGGGCGGTATCTTTCATTGAGATTAAAATTTTTCATTTTATATATAGCGTTATTCATTTATGACATGTGCGTGGCCTAGTTTCCATTTACATTTACTCTTTATGCCCGCATGTTACGTGTGTTAACACCCTGTTTCGAGTGAATTCACTTGATGCGTGTAATGCCCGTAAGGATTGAATATCTGCTCGCTTTAATTTTTATCCGGATTATATAAGTTTTTTCCAAATCATATTTTTCATGTGCTTGCTCCTCCCACATTTTAAGGTTTCAATTTAACAAAGTTCATTCTATAATGTTAATAATACGAAATTTTTTGTGAATTCATTCACTTTGCTAATAATGTGTATAAAATCTTGTTCGTATTGTTAGTCTTGTCGCATGTTAATTGGGCATATTTTGAGGAAACCATATGATATTTGTGGGCTTCATCCCTAAAAACTCTCACGAGACGACACTCGTCCACTAGGGTAACCTAGGTGTTTAGCGGCTTATTGCATATGGTAAATGCAATCGTGTTCCCTACGGAAGTGGCATTTATATTTCTCTGCATATATATATTTTGTGTTTTTCTTATAGTTCTTCTTTCTTAGAATTTCATTACTAGGGACTAGCAATGTGTAAGTTAGGGGGTGTGATTCGTATCGAATATTGCATTTAATTACCCTTGAACCTATGCATTTTAGCCTCCTTGGGTACCATAATTGCTATAATTATGCTCAATAACCAGACAACCTCTGTTTTATATGCTAACATGTTATTTTAGGTATTATTGAACTTTTATAGGTGTTACGGTGGTTAGTATGAAGTTTGAGCCCGTTCTGGTTATGTTCTATCGCGATTCGCACGTTCGGGGGAATTTCAGTAATTTTACACTTCAGGATTTTTTCCCGAAGTTTTCACGAAAGTTGTAGCCCTCGGGCCAAGCTTCGCGTGGCCATGAACGGTACTCAAATCGGAGTCCGAACGAAGGAAACACATACCTTTAATCGGCGGAAGAATTAAAAGAAAAATAACAATTTATATAATTCCCCTTGTGTCCCTTTTCTTCTTTATTAACAATTTCATAAATGACATCCATATCCCTAACACGATTTTGGCAACAAACTCCATGGGTGATTTTTGTTCTTGGCCCGAGTTTGGCTCGGGTTTTGGTTTGTCCCAAAATTCGAAGCTTTCGTCTGAAATTGAGCATTGATTTAGAATGTATATCATTTTAGGACACAGATTTGCGTTTCGAGGTATACCCATTTTGAGTTTTGTTCATCAATGTAGGTATTTGTCTATGGAGGCTTTTAGCACCCATGAGGGTCTGGGTTTTGGTCCATTTCGCAGCTTGGATTTTGGCACAAAATAACCAATGTGGTGGAGCTTTGTTTGTTAGCGAGGCTGCGTGGATGTGGGTGCTTCCATGGCTGGTTGTTGATATTTGGCATGTGCGTGGGTTGATACTATGGCCGATCGACCGACCAACCACCGACGGTCAACCGGTGATTGGATTTTTGCCCTGAGCTTAAGACAGTGTGCCTCCCCCCATTTTCACGGTCGACCGATCACCACCCCCGGTCGACCAGGACTCTGTTTTTGGCCAACCCTTCTTGCTACCACTATTCACTATTCCTTTTTTATTTTCTTTTTTATTTTTCTTTTAATTCTTTTTTTGCAACTTATTCCCCCTTTATTTCTTTTTCCTTTTCTTTTTGTTTCCCTTTTCTAACTTATAGTATAAAAGGAAGACTTGTCTTATTTTTGGATATCTCTTGCAATATTAGTTTTTTTTAGGAGAGTTCTTGGGTTTGGAAATATTGTGGATTTTTGTGGAGACCACATCTCTCCTCCATTTTTGTTGTGGTTTGACACCCATTAATGTAAGTGGTTATTATTTCTTGCTTTGTTCCTTTTATTTCCATGCTTAGTTATTTATTTATTGCCTAGTTTAATTGTTGGAATTAATTTAATTAGTTTCTTTAATTAATTAGTTAATTTATTTAATGTCATTTAATATGTTTAGGGGCTAATTTAGTCTAGGTTGTATCGGATTGAACTCACATAGGGTTGACGTGTTTCTTTGCTTTGGTGATGGAGTTTACGGGTTTATTTCGAGTGGATTGTCCTAGTTATTACGCTTAGGAGATTTAACAGGGTATATCATGTATGATTTGTATTTATGACCTTGCGTGCGTAATTTCCGGGGTATTTGTTGACGCCAAAATCTTATTAGAAATGTAATGCGAATATAAGACTGTGACAACTCTTGATTTAATTAACTGTCAAAACGAGACTAAATCTTAATAACTCGTCGACCCATGTAACCATTTTATACTAATTAACTCGGGGAGAGGGATATTCGATGGAACCTATAATTTTTATTCTCTTTGTTAACGTAGTTTAAATACACTCGCCTAGTATAATCTTTTCCTTTATTTATCTTTTATTTGGTTAGCAATTATCTTTTACACTTTTATTCGAGAAGTATTAAAACAATTAAATTCTGGCATCTCTTCTCTGTGGATTTTCGATACCCGGACTGGCCGCTATACTCCCTTAAAAGAGTGTAGAATAGTTTAGGTTTTTGTATAGAGCTGGTGAGCCGAATATAACAAACGACTGGTGCGTAGGTGACTCTCGCGCCGCGGTGAAACCCAGCTTATCAGAAGGGGATACAGAGAATAAAAAGGGGTACATAAGTAAATAATGGACTCGTGACTAGAATACACAAAAATGGATGATAGTCCATCTAGGATGACTGGTGTCAATGTCATCAAGGTCATACTTTTACAAGTTTACATCAACGCTTCCATTAGAAGTGAGCCAGGAGGGTTGTAGAATCTAGTCGAAGAGCAAGACTTGATTAAACGGTGATAGTGAAGCACCACATGAAGTTATACCCAGTAAGGGACCCATTTAAATGACTCAGATCAATCGAATCCCTACCAAGTGATGGCGGATTCAGTCAGGGCTGTCGAGACTCGCAACGAGTTCCATAGGGACAGCAGAGCCAAAAGACAACGGGGGTAGCAATCGGGCAACGACTACCAGGTCCAATATAAGGACACCCCAACACTGTCAATGGGGCCAGAGACACGTGGATGGCACAAAAGGTGTCCTATGTGCGGAGAATAGGGCCACCTGTATTGAACTTGCCCATAGAGAGAAAATGAAACTAGTCAGACTGGGAAAGTAGATGTGAACAAAGCAAGTGGGTCACAACAACAGTCATAGGAGCGAGACATAAACTTCTATGACATTGGTGCACAAAGTTTTGAGACACTTTTAACGAAAGAAATCAAAGACAATCTTTGGTGTAAAATTGCGAACTCATATGAAACTGGCTGAACTTAATGACTATTCCATGAACATAAATGATTCTCACAGTAATCACATCAAACTATTTAATTTTTTTTAAGAAATTTCATTGCTCAAACCCATTGATTTTTTACTTTAACGTCCTCAAAAGTCTCACATATTATGAATTCACTATAAAATGTTTTGAATAAATTAATGCTCATATGTACTAATGAATTGAAATAAAATGCCCCGGCACTTCTTTTTTTAATGTTCCTTTAAACTTTTTAGGCTCCTTTATGTAAATGATGGATTTTAATGCAAAGAATATTTTTATCTTTCATAGACCCTTTCCATTCATTGACATCTATGAATATATTCCAGAAAAAAAATACGATCAATGGTTATTACATGCATAACTTATCACTATTTACATTTGGTTCGTTATTATGCATAATTGAGATGAGAATATCGTATTCGACACATGCCAAGTAAGCATAGTGTTCATAAAGTTCGTGCTTGTGTGCAATAAAGTGACAAGGAGTTAAACATGTAGAATGTAGTCAACAAGGATCTACTTAATGATATCCACACAATATTAAGCACACTATTGAAACAAAGTAATGTCTCAAAACACTACGAAAAATCCACGTCAAGGGATAGAATGTTGGGGTGATCCAGAAATCTTAAATGTTAATCCATACACGGTGAAAATTGAAAATACAAAACTCTTTTTGTCTTTTTAAAAAAAATTATCAAAATAAAATATTTTACAACATTTTCCTAAAATCAATTTTTTTATTGTAATTTTTCAAAAAATTTTAGAAAAACAAAACTCCTTTTGGATTTTTCGAAAAGTATCGAAAATAAAAACTTGTAAATACAATGATAATACAATCTAGAAATGTGAATACAAGATATAAACATGATAAATATCATATAATAAATAAAGTAACTGAACTCAATCAATGATGCACATACCCAAAGATTTCCTAAGATCCTCAAATCTAAGTGCATCTAAAGGTTTTGTGAAAATATCGATCAATTGACGTTTGGTCCACACAAAGCTCAAGGATAGGACATACTCCTCAACAACATCACATATAAAATTCACATGTATCCTAATGTGCTTTGTGCATGAATCTTGGACTGGATTTAGGAAAATATGGATTGCGCTCATATTATCACAAGATATAGTCATCGTGCCTTGTGTAATCCTATAATATTCTAACATTTACTTCATACATAAGAGTTGCATGAAACAAATCCCAAGGATAATATACTCAGCCTCTGATGCGGACAAAGATATGGCGTTTTACTTCTTTTTCAAGTAAGAGACAAGAGAACTCTCGAAGTAAAAACACCCACCTGAGGTGCTCCTACAACCATCAATATCCCGGGACCAATCGACATCCGAATAAGAATAAAAATGGTCATCAGTATCAACGAAATACCAAATACCATATGAAAGAGCACCACTAACGTATTTGATGATACATTTTTGTGAAAGAAATCGAGACTCTTTTGGGGACCCTTGGTATCGCACACATTCTCCAATGCTATAAGAAATATTAGAACGACGAGCTATCAAGTAGAGAAGACTACATATCATACTCCGATAAAGGGTTCGCCCTACATCCTTGCCTAAAGAATCTTTTCTAAGCTTTTTCGATGAGCTCATAAAGGTACGTGAGTACTAAGTGGAGTCTATACTAAACTTCTTCACTAGTTTCTTCGCATATTTTGATTGATATATGAATATCCCATCCTTTAGCTGGAAAACTTGGAGACCTAGGAAGAACAAAATCTCACCAACCATGATCATCTCAAACTTACTCCGCATCTCCTCCTCAAAAGTGTGGGTATGGAGGTATCACGTGGATCTAGATACTATATCATACACATAGAATTAGACAACCAAGATAGCACAACTCTCTCTACTAATAAACAAAATCTTATCCACTCCCCCTCTCTCGAAGAACAAGCTAAGAGATAAGAAATGATATCCTCATACTAAGCACGGGGTGCTTCTTCAAACCATACATGGACTTCTTAAGATAGGAGATAAAAAATTTATTCCAGTTAGTGTATTGCATTGTTGGTTTGGTTAATGGAATTTTGTTTAAGTAAGTTAGAAAGTTTAAAATTTTGACACCATGCGTAATAGGTTATTCGTAACTAAATTGGTTTTCGACAATGATGCTAAGAATTAACCATATGAGATTCCAATTTTATTTTAGTAGAGGGATGATCACCCGTGATTGAAATAGGCAAGGTTTCACACTGGATTTCTTAGCTGAGGACTGTTGTGTCTCTGGGGGTAACCCCTTTTGAAATGATTAGATGCCCCACATATAAAACACCATTTGTTTGGTTGTGGTGACCCATCACCCCGACTCTGTGAGGAACCATTGCCCACTCCGACTTTTAACTTGGTAAAGAATTCCCTGTAACCCCCATCCTTATGTTTCTTGCCTCCAATGTTGCTTTAATTGTTACCAACCATCATTTTCTTCTCCTTGATCAACCTATCATCTCCATATTCTCACTCCAACCTGATGGACTTATTCCCCGTCTCTCAGAACTCATGTACATATTGGCCAATGATAAACCTCTTGATGGAAGGATTGAGACCTTTTTATGAAAAGGTGGTGTTCTCATGACGTGAAGAAAATTGAGTAAAATCATTCCAGATAGTAAGATCTCGTCCCCGACCTGAAGAAAACTAAGTAAAATCATTCAAGATAGTAGATCAAGTCTATAACTACTACGAACATAACTATAGTTGTGATCTAGTAATAATACCACATATTCCTCCCATTTTGTGTAATTTTTTAGTTATTTAAGTTACCGAAACCTAAAAACCTAAAGAAGCAATCAGTTCTACTCCCAAACCCAATTATTGACCATGTGATACAATTTTATTTTCTAATTTAGCATCTTTACTTTAACATTCTTAAATTCATCTATTGTATTAAGAATATATTACTCTATGATGATATCTTACACAAATAGTGTCTCACTTACTAAACTTTAATATCTTAAATAAATGATCCCAAGTTATGATTCTAAATACGAATATATAGTGTAACAAGCTTTAATATTTTCAAGTCACAATTAAACATATACATCTCTAGTATGTTTAATAATCTTATTACCAAGTCATAATATCAAGTATAATCATAAATGGAACAATCATCTCAAAGTAAAACAATAAAAAAATACATAATCTAGAATATACGTGATTATGCTCAACCCACATCTACTCTTTCGGGCTATGCTCAAGCCTGCAAATAAATGTATGAATGCCTATCCCTAATGCCTTTGGGGATCGTTCACAACACCACTAGGTATAGTTATAGGACGTCCCAACCCTATAACCTCAAAATAGAAATAGCATGGGAAATCACTACACCATCACATTAAACATACGGGCTCGCCCCACACCTAAATCTATATGAGAGGATCATGTCCCCCACTTGGTGGATGGGTGACTCAGCATGTAGGATTACAATAATGAGGTCCTGGTAAATCCCACCTCAATCATCAGGGTACCAAGCATTGTTAACGTCGTACGGACCCCATCAATTCTCCTTTAGTAGGTTACCTGCGGAGGGCACACATACCCATGATATGATTGCACATAAGTTTAAAAATTCAACATATACCCTACTCAATTGGTTTAGATATAAAATATCTTTTACCACAAGTTAATACACATATTAACTATAATTTTTTATATATAATACTATCCCAAATTCCCAAGGTTCCTAAATCTAGGTATCGTCTCACACCTAAGTTCCATATGGATCATTCTAAATCAATAAGTACCCTATTATGTGGGTTATAAATATGTTTTAGACTATAGGTCTTGTACAACCGTACACATTGACCAGTATCATAAAATATCATAAATCTTGACCCAAAACTCGGGGCCCCTAAACTAAGTATCGTCTCTAACCTATGCATTTATAATAATTCAAATCCGTCACTACAATATTTAATAATTTACAAATTCATTCTCGTTTTTCATCTGACTAACTCTATCGCTAAGATTCACTCAACATTAAATTTTTTTATTTGAATCCTAAAGTCTCTAAATTAGGTTTTTATACCCAAAACAACTGCTTTTATACTCAACTCAATTGATTAAAAGTCCCATAAAATTATCAGTCGAACCCTAACTGAACCATCACCAAAATCAAATGTATCAGGCCACCTACGAAGCTCTGATCGATCCAAGCCTGGGCTGAATTGATCCAACGATGTCAAACTCCCTTTTCCCCACTTTTTCTTCTATTACTGCCTCTTAACAACCTATATTACTCCAAATTTCCCCTCAAATTCACATATAAACATCATATAATCACTAGAAACGTATTTCTACAAGTTCTAGAGGATTAAAAAATATTTCAAAGGTTGAATCTTATAAATTATAAAAGAAATATTGGATTTATGTTCTTCACAAGAGTGCTGTAAATTAGCCTATGAATTATCAGCAATTAACATGACGATGTTATTGTTTTTATAGTTATATGCAAATATAATACACATATAACAATTTCTAAGTGAAATTATAATGCTTCAAGTCCTAATTGATTAATTCTTTAAGAAAGTTACATGAGTTCTTTAATACAAAACTGGGGTTCTTCATTACATAAATCTTATTTAAGAATTAAGAATTTGACTATGAACAAAATAAGATTTCTAATTTCATGTCAACATATTTAAACACATTTCTATCATTCTGACATAAATATAACTATATTATTAAACAAAGTAAACCTGTCCGGGATTAATTGAAGAATCAATCCACAATTCTCTAAGAAAATCCTCCATTCTTCAATCTAGGTTTCTCCACTTATTCCTTAGCATCTTGGGCCATTATAAATGTGTATTATAACAAATAGGTTAAGATAATACGTTACATTAAACCATTATTCTCAAATTTAAGCTAGGGAGCTAAAATAGGGTCAAGCGATGCTCCGATCAGCTTAAAACTTGGCCCAATCCATTTACTAACCCAATGGGCTAAAATTTCACTATAACAAGTCAAAATGGACTTTCTAAAATCTGATGAACCTAATTTAAGTTTAACATATTTAACAAGTCAATTATCTTATTAAGGTAATTAATTATCATATTAAATTAATTAGGTAATACACGTAGCTTAACTTAAGATATTAATTATTAATTAATTAAATTGCGACTCGATATTATAAGAATATACTTCACAATCAGTGGGAATCGATGCTGAGGGAATAATCCAAACAAGGAAACCTCCGGTGCCTAGCCCCTGACCATTCCGTAATTGCTCATAATACAAAGTCACTTAATTATTTATCATAATGAATTATTATGAGTTAGTTAACATATATAGCCATGCGGTTCGATTAACATATAACTAAATTATGTAAGACAACATATGTGGCATCTCAAAGTCACATTTCATTCTACTCAACAACATATCGAAAGTTCAACATCTTAAATCATAAAATGACATAAACATGTAATATAACAAATCATCCATAATCGATAATCAATTTAATGATTAATTCAATACTATAAAAATTTGGGGTATTACAATATTTTTTTCTTATGATTGAGTATTTTGAAAATATGATTAATCCAGTGTTTTCCTCTCGCAAAAATATGCAACTTTGCTATTATGGCATTCTTCAAAATGTGAATGTAAATCTCACCACGCAAGTATATAAAAAAAATAAGAGTTCCAGACCCTTATAAAACCAAAGTCCCACCTTCTACCCCCTCTCTCACACCTACGGTAGCGGTGTGAGAGTCTACGATCACGGGTAGGGAAGTCGTAAGGGCAATCAATCCCCCTGCATTTGCCGCTTGGGGGGGGGGGGGTGCTACCTCTCCTTTCTTGTTTCTCCAATTTTATTTACGAAAAAACATTAAAAGTCCAAATTTAAAAAAAAATCTAATTCAAATAAAATCCACTACACCAAAATGGTCAAATTGCCACCCTTCAAGCGGCTAGCCTTATCACGGTCATTGACCGTGACAAGACCGTGACAAGGCTTGTCACGGTTAATGACCGTGATAAGTCCGTGACAAGTACAGTTGTCACGGACTTGTCGCGGTCAATGACCGTGACAAGCGTAATAACTTGTCACGGTCATGTACCGTGATATGTCCGTGACAATTCTGTCAGTAAAAAACCTTTTCCTCTTATTTTTTCCCACCAATTTGTATTCCCTCCATTTCTCTCTCTCTCTCTCTCTCTCTCTCTCTCTCTATGATTTTGGAACGTTTTCTCTCTCTATTTCTCTTTCATTTGTGTATATGTGTGTGTATATGTGCGTGTGTGTATATATATATGTGTTTGTGTGTGGTGTATATATGCATGTGGGGGGGGGGAGGGGGGTGTATATGTGCGTGTGTGTGTGTGTGTATATATATATATATATGTGTGTGTGTGTGTGTATGTGCGCGTGTGTGTATGTGAGTGTGTGTATATGTGCGTCTGTATATGTGTGTGCATGTGTGGTGGGCAGGGCTGGGAGGGGGGGCAAGGGGTGTGGGGCTGTGTGTGTGTGGTGGAGCGGGGGGGGGGGGAAGGGAGTAGGGTGAGGAAGGGGGAAATGGGGCAGGGGGTGGGGGTGGGGCTTGTTAATTTTTTTAATTAAATTTTTATTGGTTTATTAGATATTGCGCCTCATATGCAAGTAGTGTCCCTTGTAAAAGAATTGATTGATTAAATATCGATTGATTGTTAATTTTTTTACTAAATTAATAATTAGTGCCACTTTCATATGAAAGCAGGATTGCCTCTCATCGTAAATTAATAATTGTATACTTTAATTGTTAGTTTAATTGATGAAAATAATTAATTGAGTAGATGAATTATAAGGAGTACGGGATACACATTTTTTGTTGCTATTACGGTTGGATTATAGTGGATTGATGTTTGTTTGGTTAATTTTAGAAGTGCCATGACCACTGGATTATTGTCTATGTGGGGGTGGGATTTTTCAACTTTTTTTAAAATTACTTTATATCACAAACAATATATATATATATAGTATGATAATTAGATGAAACATACTTGAAATTACATATAGTGTGCATAGACACTAGTCTTCCAGTTCTTATGCGTACCCATTCAATAGCCCTTAGAGCCGTTCGAGAGTCATTACTCCTATAATGAGATCTCTCGAATTGTCTAGGACAGTTTGGGACTGCGTAATTTTGATGATAACCCGAATTTGAAACAATTCTTCAATTTGTAATAAATATTCCAATTTGTACTTTATCAATCCATTTTTAATGCTTTTAATTGATTAGCACTTTATCATTTTCACTCTTTTTATCTTTCTCTCTTTCCTTCGTATATGTATGTGTGTGTGTTGGGGGGGGCAGTGTGTGTGTAGGGTGCGTGTGTGTGGGCAGTAAGGGGTGGGGGTGGGGATGTTTCGGATTTTTAGTAATAGTACATATTATGAGTTAGATGTTGTTGTTTTGGAATTCATAATTGAGGTGTTAAACAATAATAATTCACTTGGATTTGTAGTAATTGTACATATTTGCATGTGTTCTTCTAATTCATTTGGATTTCTACTAATAACAATATTTTTTTACAGAAAATGTCTCCTTCACATATTAAGGCGAGGATGATGATGCTGATTATGATGATGTTGTCTGGGCTCAGTGGTAGCGGAGACGATGAGGGCTCCTCGGCCTATAGGCTCCCCAAATGGGGGAAATTGTGGATGGCCGTCGAGAACAAGACGGGGTTATTAGAGAGATCCCTCGAGCTAGTAAATACTATCATCGGACCGGGGTAAACTAGTTGGAGGGAGGTGCCAAATGAGCTCAAGTTAGTTATTTGCGTGGAACTACACGTAATGTATTTATATTTATATGAATATTTCAATTTCAATTTCGATTTCAATTTCATTTAATATTTATATTTATATTTATTTGCAACTAACATTGTATTTGTTGGACAAGACTAATTCAACCTGGACCCAAAACGACGCGATTCCGTCTTGGAGCAGTTGAGGGAGCAACACAAGACGTGGATAAAAAATATGCGGACTCGCTACTTTGGGGAGACCCGAGAATCCGTTATCCGAATGCGTGATTCCATCCCGCCGAAGGAGACGATCTCATTGGCACAATGGAAAAAGTTCGTTGACAATGAGATCGGGGAGCCACAATTGGCATCTCGCCAATCGGGGAGGGAAAATCGAGTGAATGAGATGAAGGTGCAATACTCCGGCTGGACGTCTTATGCCGAGGTGGATCATAGGATGATGTTGAGATTTCATTTTTCTATAATTATAGAAATATGTTATTCTGCATTATTTTACTTTGCGGGGCCGATACTAATTTGGCATTATTTTATTTCAGGGGATGGGTAGTGGCTTTGAGGGTATGCCACATAGGCTCGATACTTATGTGGCTATTCGGACGAAGAAGGAGAAGGATAAGGAGGTGTCCCCGATTGTCGCGTCCACGATTGTAAGTAATTCGACAGTTTACGTTTTGTTAATTACGTTATAATTTTTTGATTTACGTATTTAACTAATCATGTGCTTTTGGTCATTTCAGGCAAAGCTTAAGGAAGTACATGAGTCGCAGTCTGATGTCGATAAGGCATATTTGTCCACAGACGCACTTAACCAAGTGCTTGGCACTGATCGCAAGGGGAGGACAAGGGGGTGAGATCGTGGGTGGCCAAATCTAGGATCATCGGATTGGAGACGAGAAACACCGGGTTGGCTCGAATGGTGGACTCGCATGATGTGAAGCTACCCCGTTTGGAGGTGAAGGTCCAAGATATGTTCTCATTCCTGAAGCGTTCGTTGGGAAAAAATCGTAAGGGGAAAAGGAAGGAGAAGGTGGTGGAGGAGGAGGTGCAGGAGGACGAGGATGTTGCTATAACAGGTACAAATATACTGCTGGGCAGTGGTAGTGGCCATACTGCCTAGTAGAGTTTTTTTCAATTCTTCCCAGAATTTTCACGGTCATTGACCGTGACAAGTCTGTGACAATGGATACTTGTTACAGACTTGTCACGGTTAATGACCGTGAAAATTGTTTATAAAATGTCACGGTTATTAACCGTGACTAATATTGTCAAGGTCATTGACCGTTACATGACTGTGACAAGTCCACGACAACAAACGTTGTCACCCTCGAAATTAGCACGATCATTGACCTAGACAAGTTCGACTTGTCACGGTCAATGACGGTGACAACCCGACAGATTTGGTGTAGTGATCGTACTCGTGATTTAATTTTAGAAAGTCAAAACTTGGAGTCAAAGAAATTATAAAATGACTCAAATGCCCACTAGATTTTTACAAAATCTCCAAAATTCTAAAATAAATATTTAAATGGCCAAAATATTCATTTAATTAATAAAAAATACCAAATTCATTCATTATCATCATCATCATCATCATCATCATCATCATCATCATCATCATCATCATCATCCATGCCTTAATCCTATCATATGGGGTCGGCCACATGGATTCTCTTTTTTCATTCGAATCTATTATATGCATTATTATAATTCAAGTTTAATTCCTTAAGGTCTCTCCTAATAATTTCTTCCCGTGATAGCTTAGGGCGATCTCTTTTTCTTTTACGCTCTATTTTCAACAGTCTTCCTCTTGTTCTAGAGGCATCTACTAGTCTATGCAACACATGTTCGTACCACCTAAGTCTACTTTCTCTTAATTTATCGTTAATGGGAGCTACTCCTAACTTTTCTCTCACGTATTGTTTTTTTTAATTTTGTCCTTTCTATTAATTCCTATCATCCACCGGAGCATCCGCATCTCACTAACATGGAATTTTGTTCACGTTTCTTCTTTAACGACCAACACTTCGCTCCATAAAAGGTCGTTGTCCTAATAAATGTTTTATAAAATTTTCTTTTCAATTTATTAGTTATCCTCTTATCGCATAATACTCCACTCGCTTCTCTCCATTTTATCAAACAAGTTGATATTCTACTCGTAACGTCCTCATCAATATCCCTATTAATTTGTAACATTGAACTTAGATAACGAAGTTTATTAGTTTGGTTTATCACTTTTTCTTCAATCTGTAACATTATGTTACTCGACACCTCATTATTAAATTTACATTCCATAAATTCCATTTTATTTCTACTAATTTTTAGTCCCTTAGACTCTAAGGCTTTTCTTCAAGTATCTACTCTCATCGCTAATCTTTTCTTTGAAGTGTCTATTAAAAATATATCATCCTCAAACAACATACAACATGGGACATCTTCTTGTATGTCCTTAGTAATCTCATCCAAAACTACGACAAATAAATTCATTGATATTAAATATTTTCTAGATAAATTCATTTTCCAACTAAAATAATTATTTAAATGAATTAACCTAATTAATTAATTAAAACATGTTCCAAAACTACGAGATATTATTAATTCCCTCGACTTTGAGGTGATCATCTCAAATTAGATGACCATAAAAGATAATCCGATATCATCCATATGAGTATTTCGAGAAACAGTAAAGCCATGCCGACACAGGCCAACAACATAGTGAGGTGTCTCTTTAACATTTTTTACTCTTTACCCATATTCCTCATTTATGAAAAAAAATAAAAAAACTATTTTTATACTTATTTTTAAAAGGACAAAACTATTTTTTTTAGACTGTGCATTTATGTTATAAACAGTTTTTTATCAGCAAAGTTAAAAAAAAAATACTGTCTTTTTAAAAACAGTTTTGTGTGTTTTTCTTTAAATATATAAAATCAATTTTTTTTAAAATCACAAATGAACCAAAACTCTAAAGAGTGAGATTTTATTTATTTATTAATTTTTAACAGGAAAAAAATTTATAAATGGAAAAGAGAGAAAAGCCCTCCCTAGATGGCTCACAACAAGAAATCTAGAAAGACAAAAAAACAAGACAACCTTAAACATGAGACTGGGCTAGGTATGGGATCTTTGCTTGGTCTAATAAAATTGAACCCTTAACATTTGGGGGCAAATCTTCAAAAAGATTGAAAATATCTTTTGATGATGCTGGAATTAGCACCACCAGATAAGGTGTTTCCAAGCTCAATATAAGAATAACAATGGCATCACAGTTATATAAAGAGAAGAGAATGAGATGAGGATAAGTGGAATCAACACCAGAATATAAGTGGTTCAGCCAATTTGGCCTACGTCCACTGTGAGTGTGTGAGTAATATCACTGAATGAGGGCACTAATGGCCACGGATACAATTTCTCAAGCTTTCTCTCTCTACTGTAGATTTAGATAGAGTTTTAGCTAGGGTTGAATAACTGGGATCCTTTTGCAAGGTAGGGGATGATCACTATATATAGTGCCTAGGGGGTGTAATGTACCCCCCATTCATGTAATGAGCATGTGGGTGGTAGCCTCACTAATGTGGGAGTGCCATCTGTCACTGTCACATGTAAGTAATGATGATGAAATATTCTCCCACATGTGGAGAATAATCTTGTTACAACTGATTTGTGCCCAGGTGTCCTTATCCAAATGTCAACAGATTCTCGACAGCCATATTGGTGGATGACCTCGGCCTGGGAAAGGCCGAGCTATAAAGACTTGATGTTCGTTCAATCCGAGATGGTGATCTCAGCCGAGACATTATGCTGGGGTCGGCCCCAGCCGAGGTTGGACTAATCCATGCTGACAGTTACTAAGGCTTCTTGTGACCTCGGCCCAAGCCGAGGTTGGACTGGTTCCATGTTGAAGGTTACCAAGGCTCCCTGTCACCTAGGCCTACCCTCGGCCGAGGTTGCCATACCCAGGTATATGAAAACGCTGTTGATGCCTGTGATGCGCGTAGTGTCCATTGGAAATATAGATGGTAGTGTCGACCGGGGCCGACCCTGGTCTGGCCGAGGGATGATATCGTGGGCCCATGGCCTATCTAGGGTCGATCAATATCTCGGTCATCATCTCGGCCAAGGTTGGTGTCACTGGGCAGAGGTTACACTTGGGCATATCAATCACCCCCCAGCCCTTAGTCATATGCGAGAGCGAGTGGCTAGGGGATTGCTACACCTCCGAGGCCTGTCCGTCTCAAGCTAATACCTGCATGACACCTGTCCCAAGCTAGAGGGTGCGTACTTGGCTGGCGTGTGTTGTCAGCCATCCTTTGGGTTTCCCAAGGTAATTATGGGCCTTGGGAAACGTGCCCAAGTACTTAAGGGTTTAAACCCTTCTATTTCTCTTTCTTCTCCATTTCCTCTATTGCGCACAAACTGTTCTTGCGATTTCTCTCTTTCCAAAGCTTCTTCAATCAGCGCTCTTCTGCAGAGTTTTCTTACGAGTTTTCTTCGCTTCATTCATCGATTAATTTCCAGGTACCTCTTCCTTTCCATTCCCTTTCTTTCTGGTATTTGGTTTGCATTTTTCGGCGTGTTTTTGAGTTTTTCGGTGAGTTTTTAAGTTTTTCGATGAGCACCATCGTCTCAGGCGAACTGGGTTTTCTTTAAACTTCCAAGTTTGATCTCTAAACTCCTTTATTTTAAAAGTCAATCGTGTTTGTAGCCTTAGGAGTTTTTCCCAAGTTTAGGGTCGTCCTCTGATGCTCAGACCTTTATACCAGCTTCTTGAAGATTTCCCCTCTCTCAGAGAGAAGACCCTAAAAAAGATTAGGAAAATAGAGAGAGACCAAGAGGAAGCTCGTAGGTCACAAGAGTTTCCTATTAGACCCTTGTTTCCACCACCTCTGAGGGTTATATATCCTAACCCCCCGGAGAACTTCTATTATACAGGGGTGCCTGCTGACCCAACACCTATGCCTGAGTCTGAAGCTTCTACCTCAGACCCCATGTCAGTGGACTCTTTCCAAGAAGCTATGGATTTCACACCTCGGCCTGATCAGGCCCCTGATCGGGCCGAGGTATCCAGCCGAGCTTCATCCCATGATGGATCCAGCACCTCAGCCTCTTCTTCAGAGGTTGAAGTGCTTGAGCCGAGTGTGGCTGTGTAACCCATTCTTGATGCCATCCCCCTGTCGGCCGTCACAGGGGAAGAGTTCTCTCAGAGATTCCCTAGTAACCCATCTACATTTTCGCCGGTCGACGTTGAGCTTGATGATGATGAAGATGCTGAAAGCGATGTTGACATCTCTGAGGCGACCGAGTTCGAGAGCACAGTCACTGAGGTTGATTTTCTGTGCTTCAGATGCTTGTACTCCATCAGTCCTTCCATAAAATTAAGGAGACCTCTGAGGGAAGAGAGGGCCTATGACGGTCGCGATGGGGAAATCTGCGTGTACGAGCAGATGTTTAAGTTAGGGTTTCGCCTACCCATTCATCCCATCATAAAATCCATTCTCTCTTACATCAACTTGGCCCCCTCACAGCTATCTCCCAATGCTTGGAGGGTCATCATAGGGGCCATTGTTCTATGGAGGGCAGTCCACCAATCTGACCTCCCTGTTCAGGTTTTCGTTGGTTGCTATGTCCCAACCTCGGCCAAAACCCATCCGAGCTATTATTATCTTGTGGCTCGGAGGCCTGAGAAGAAAATGCTCCAGGTGACTCAGACCTCAAATAAGCCCCGCTATTTTTTCGCTTCAGGGTCATGGGAATTTGGCCCATGTGTTCCTTCTTCCACTCTTGAGCCGAGGATACACCTCAAGTGGGGCAAGGTCTCCATGTCTGCCAGGGCCGATCCTGGTCTAAGTCTTCAAAATATACAGAAGGTGAAGGCCCTGCAAGACCAAGGGGCACATGGTCTGTTTGTCAAGTTCGAACATTTGCTGACCCCCCAATATCTCTCGAGGACGAGACTGGGTGGAAGTCCCCTTATTGATTTTGGTAAGAATTTTTATTTCAAGTCTAACCTCTGAACTCATTCGTATCTGATTTCTAACTCATATCTTTTAATCTTTTGCAGAGCGACCACCAGGCATTACAAACGAACTGTGGGAGATGGCTGCTCCGAGCTTGGAGAGGCTTGCCAAAAAGGATGGTCTGAACGCTCCTCCCCTAGCTCCCTCTACATCAAAATCCCAGGCCTCAAAGAAGAGGGCCCTAGAGGCCCCTGCCTCTGAGGATCAGAGTCCAACCTTGAGGAAAAAGAAGGCCTCAAATGCCACACTTCCAATTTCTTCGGCTGATATCTTGACGGCTCGTCTGGGCCAGATAAAGTTAACTGATAGCGTGGTCGGCAACAACAGGCAGGCCATGGACACACTCGCCTCTGTAATGACTGAGGCCGACAAGCGTTTCTACCGAGCTATGGACACCTCCCTGCTGGTTGAGTTCGGCCTTCACAGGGCCGTCCAGGTATGATTTGTTCCTTTGTAAAAATTTTATAAGTGCAACATCTGACTTTTCTCCCGCTTAACCTCTTCATTAAATGTGCAGGGAATGACTGCCATATATCAACTTTTGAACTGGGCCATGAGGAAATTCCCCTTATCCAGAAGGGGCAAGAGGCCGAGAAGGTTGAGAGTGCCCTGAATGTCGAGGTAGACCGTCTGAAGTCAGAGCTACAGACCTCTGAAAGTAAGGCTAAGGGGCTAGAAAAAGACATCTATGTGCTCGTCAAGGACCATGCCAAGGCCCTGAAGGCAAAAGATGACGCTCTACAACAGAAGGTCAGCGCGGCAGTCAAAGCTTCCCTTGAAGATGCCTCCCTCAAAATAATTTCTGAGTACAAAGGCTCTGATGAGTTCATGGGTTTTGGCTTTGAATATCTTGAAAGAGGTATCAAGGCCACTACCAAATGGGCTGAAGTCAGAGAGAAGGAGGTCGGCACCCTAAAGGCCTTTGACTTTGTGGGACTCGGCTTTGCTGACCCTCAATTTGCTCAAGCGATTCAGGAGGTGGAGGACGAGGCTGCTACTCCAGCCGAAACTGCAACAAGAAATCTAGAAAGACAAAACAACAAGACAACCTTAAACATGAGACTGGGCTAGGTATGGGATCTTTGCTTGGTCTAATAAAATTGAACCCTTAACATTTGGGGGCAAATCTTCTAAAAGATTGAAAATATCTTCCTTCCTCTGATGATAGCCTCTACTTGAGAGTAAATCTGTGACTGAGTTCATTTCCTTGAGGCATTGGGTAAACTGGATATCCTGACAAATGCACAAGACTTGAATCTCCTTTATTACAGATCTAATATTCTAATGAACAACCTTCATTTGGCCTGACAGACAATTAATGATTATGGTTGAACTAGATTCTACATCAATATTATTTTTACCTCTATCAAAACATAATTGTAAGACATTTTTAATAGCTAAAGCCTCCGCCAATAACTTTGATCCATTAGCCTCATAACTAGCGCAGGCCCAAACAAATTTACCTTGACTATTTCTGATGACAGTACCTTTCCCTATATGACCATTTGCATCTGACTTTCCACTTGCATTAATTTTTATTCTCTCCCAACATGTAATCTTCCAAAAATATTTTTGAAGGTTTATTCTATGTTGAGTTTCATCAAGGTTGAAAATTTGAAAGCATTATTTACTGACATCTTGAAAATCCCTCCCAAGCTCACAGATTTTTGCTAAATCTGAAATTCTCTTGATGATATTTGTAATAATAATACCATGATGCATCTTCCGTGCATCAAAGACAACTTTATTCCTGATAATCCATGTTTTCCACAAAATTATAATAAGAACTACTTTATATAGCCACATAGACAAATCTGATTTCTAAGCATGCATCCACCAATGAATAAAAGTCCTATGACAGGATGAAGAAATCCTTACTACTCCCAAAAGAGTATATAAATAATTCCACACATTAACAGCTATTAGACCGATAAAAAATAAATGAGAGGAGAATTCTTCTGATAAATGGCAATAAACACATCTGGAAGAAAATTTTATGCCAACTTTTTTGATATTTTCATCAGAAGGCACACATTTAGACAATAATTTCCAAGAGAAAACTGAGATATTAGGAGGAATATTATAATCCCATATATACTTATAGGATAAAGAGATAATGTTACTGTTTCTCATCTTATCATAGGTAGAAGCAAAAGTGAATTTCCCGCTGATTGAAGGTTTCAAGATCAATTCCCCATCAGTTATAGCAATATTCTCTTCCAAAGTATCCCAAACATCTCTTATTCTTCTATAAGGAAGAAACCCAAACCTGCTATTGGCACACGCATATTTGACATTCATAAACTCATCCAAAAACCCCTTTTTTGATTTAAATTTCCAAACAAGCTTTTGGTTAGCTGCTAAAACTTGGGTTTCTAGACTATTGATACCAATACCACCTTCTTCTTTTGGGTAATCGTAGGTCGGACGGTTACCCGTTGGATGTTGCTGCGTTTTATTTTCCCTTGTTGGACCTTGAATCTTTATGGTTGTTTTGCTATCTTCGTATGTCCTTATAAAGTTCCGGTTACTGTTCTGTATACACATAAATTTTCCCAATATATATATATATATATATATATATATATCTTGTTACTAGATGCTTGTTGAAAATGATAGAACTTTAATTTATTTAAATAATATTTGATTCTTTTCTGTTCACAACCTGGGAGGTTATACATAGCGATTAGTCCGATCCCCTTGTTCACAAACATATGATAATAAGTTTATACAAGTTGAACTGTTCACAACATATGAGGTCGTATACTCTCTTGATCGACCACCTCGTTCATGACCCATGAGGTCGTACAAGGACTTGGTAAACTTGTGAGAACAAGTTTATAAAAGTTCAAATGTTCGTGACTGGTAAGGTTGTACATTCTTTTGGTCCACCACCTCGTTCGCAACCCGTGGGGTCGTACAAGGATTTGGTAAACTTTTGAGAATAAGTTTGTACAAGTTGAATTATTACCTGACCGGTAAGGTTGTACAATCTTTTGGTGGACCACTGATAAAAAGAAAAATTGCTTCTAATGTAGATTTTGTCGTTGTTGTTGCAACTTCTCTATCCATCAAAATTTCCCTTGAACCTACAAAATTATAACAAAACTAGTGTAGAGGTAAGTAAGGGAGTCAATCCATATCTAAGGGTGAAACACAAAATTGGAGAGGACATAAATAGATTCATTTGAATTTTATTATTATTTATTTATTTTTGCTTTTTATATTTTTTTTATGGATTTTTCAAGGGATTTTTTAGCTAACTAACTATACTAATTTTTATAACTACTAATTAAGAAGTAAAAGCTACTTTAAGAAAGGTGAGATAAACAAAATTGTCGTAATAAGTAAACTAACAAAATTGGACTCATGAGGGCTTCAAAATTTCATCCCATAAATGGGAGATTAGCCCTCAATAATCATCATCCAAAAATATGAGATACATAATTGAAAACATGAGATGATTAAACTAAAAGTAAAAGAGAGGAATAGATCAAACCCATTTAAGCCTTGAATTCGAATGGAATCTTCAATTTCATCATTAATCTCTCAATTACACATCCAAAATCTCTCAATCATAATCCCTCACTCATGTATTTATTGAAGCTAAACTAAAAATTAAAAGGATAGTGGATGAATTCATAATGGACAATTAAATAATAAAAGAGATTTGCTAAAAATGCAAATCCTAAAATTATAAAATTGTACATTAGAATTCACCCAAAGAAATAAATTCTAGATCATTAATTTATATTGAGATAATTGCTAAAAATGCAAAATCTCAACATAAATGAATGGGTTAGAATTTATCTCCCATAAGGGATAAATTTCACTACATCAATTTATTATGAATAATTGCTAAAAATGCAAAAATTCATAATAGATGGGTGGGGTGAATTTTATCCTAGAGATAATTTTCAACACACACCTCTATATTGAGGTATTTGCTAAAAATGCAAATACTCAACATAGAGGGGTGGGGAGAATTTTATCACACCTAGCTTAAAACTAATTTTGAGATCCCTTTACAAATGGGTCTTCATCCTCAATATATAGGAGGCATGGAGCATGAGGGGTAAAAATGAAAATTGGCAAGGGTGTGCATGTGGGAATGGTGAGAGCACATGTGCATGGGGGTGTGAGGTGAGGATAAATTCAGATTTGGATTAAATGTGCACATGAGGGTAGTTTTGGGATTTGGTTTGAAGAAGTTAGTTGGGGGGGTTTTAAGGGTATAATGGGTAAATGGGAATTAGGCACATGTGGGAATTAGTTTGGCTTTATTTGTTTTTGGTTTGGGACATGTAGCAGGTGAAGTAATCGTGTGAGGGAAATGAAATGGGTCTTTGGCTTATGGAATATGGAAAGTGGCTTAGAGGTTGTTGGGTTTTGAAATGGCTTTGGGTGTAAATGGGTATGGGGATTGTTGAGGTTGGTTTGGACTCGGGTTCGCCGGAGGTGTGGATGGCGGCGAGGAGGATGACAGGGCTAAGGCAGAAGGTGGTCGGGATCGGAGCTGGGTGACGGTTTGGAGAGAGAGGCCGGAGTTGGGAGTGAGGCGGTTGGGCAGTGCCCGAGTAGGATCCGGGTTCGGGCGTCGCAGGGATCGCGGCTGGCATGGCATGTCGCCGGCGGTTTAAGGTCGCAGCGGTGACGAGTTGGTGGCGGAGCAGGTCGAGAGAGAGAGGGGGGTCGACGGCGATGGTGGGTGGAGTGGATTTCGGAGGGTGAGTTCAGGCGACGGGATGGAAGGGGAGTCGCGCCTGGGTAGAGGTCGGAGTGGGACGGGGGTGATGAAAGGAGTGGTTTTCAGGTGAGGTTGAGGGTGCTAGTAGGTGTAAGGAGAGAGAGTGGAGGTGGTGGGTGTTTTGGTTATGGAGGTTTGCCTTTAGGTGGGTAATGGAGGATTTTAATGGTGGATGAGGAGAGATGAGAGAGAAAGTGGGTGTTGGGGGAAGAAGATGAGTGGGGTGATAGGGTGTGTATGAGGTGTAGGGAATATGGGTGAGGATGAGGGTGTAGAAAAGTAGGGTGAGGGTTAGGGAGGTTTAGGATAAGTGGGGGTATGTGGTGTGTGTGTGTATTAGTTTGGACCCTAATAAAATAGAACTAAAAATAAAAATAAAATCTAAGTAATAAATTAAAACTTATAAAAACTAAAAATTAAATTCCTATACTAAAAATTAAAATCAAGACTCAATAAAAATAAAACTAAAAAGAAATAACAATGTAAATCTATTAAACTTAAAAACTAAAGTCCTAAAAAAAATAAAATGTAATAAAACTAAATTCCTAAAAACTAATCCTAAAAAAATAAAATAAAATAAGATAAAAACTAAAACTAAAAACTTAATAAAATAAAATAAAATTATATTAATAAAAATAGAAATAACATATAAAAATAGGAAATAAAATCTAAAAAATTCTAAAATAATCCTAAAATTAAAATGACTCAAACTAAAAATCTAAAAAAATAATAAAAGGGCACAAACCAACACACATGGGTATTGGGTGACGGTTTAGGGACAAGTTTAGGGTAGGCTAGGGTACGAGAATTTGGTATTTAGCTCCGTAAAATGCACAATTGCCTTGAAATACGCGTTTGAACACCGCAACGTACATTAAACCCGCATATTAAACATTTAAGCGCATAAGACCCATATTGTCGAGAAATAGCAACTAAAATACAACTATTCGGGGTATAAAATGTACAGTTTTGGGTGCTTATCACACCACCTCCAAACAGAGCGTTGCTAGTCCTCGAGCAATAAGATAGAGAGAAAGAGAAAGATAAGTAACCAAAAGTGTACCACTTTCGCGGGCACTTGCGATTGCACTTAGCATGTGCAACAAGCCTTTAAACCTATAGGTTGCCCTACAGGACGAGTTGTGTCTCGTGAGGGTTTGCAGGGAATATACCCACAAAATTCTTTATTTGCAAAAATTTATTGAAAGGCAGTCAATCTCTTATTAGACATAGAATAATCGCACAATCCATCACACGAGAAAATGATTTCAGAAATGCAAGCTAGAATGTGTAAAAAGTTTAAGCTAAGTAAATACTCAAGGCACATCCTTCCTAGAACTCAACGTGTGTAGTGTGAATCAGTCAAAACGGGTTGAGAATCATAAGAGTCATTCCTAGATTGCCTTATCGGAATCAACGCTTCAACTTCAAATCTCACTGGATGTATCTCTCTCAAACGAACTCTCGAGATATGGGTAAGTGTATCGCTCTTGTGTGTGAGGAGGTGAGTAAATGTAATCAAGTTCAAACGTCTCACACACATATAAGAAAGAACGAACAATAAGAAAGAAAATGATCTCATGAAAGAATGTTAATCACTATAGTGAGAACGTCGAGTTATTCACCATGTTGACTATCATTTGCCCGAACACCTAGGGGAACATATGGATGATATGGGTGAGGGGAAAATGAAATGGAAAGGATGGTATAAGGTGTGGTATGATGGATGGATGGTGGATAAATGTATGATATATGAATGAATATGAAAGAAGAGTGTTCTATACTTGAAGAACAAAATGTCTTTATTTCAAAACTAACTACTAACTCTCTTTCTTTTATTTTCTCTCTTTTTTTTTTCTTGCTATTTTTCTCTTTTTCTTTTTTTTTTCTTTTTCTTTTTTTTTCTTTTTCTTTTTTGTTTTTCTCTCACTTTTCAAACTAATAATGAAGACATTTACATTTGAAATCACACTCTTTTATTTGAAAATGATGGAAGATGATATGGATGGAATGATAAATGGATGGTGTGGGGAATGTATGGGTAGTGAGGGGAATATATATGGATGGGGAAATATAATGGGTGAAGTGAATGGAAATGTGATATGGGGGAAAGTGGTAGGTGTATGGATGAAAATCCTAGTGATCGGGACAAATTTCAAGACACGCGTTTCTTACAACTCGAAAGTGATGTCGTTCTCAGTGATCAACCAAAGTTTTATGAAAGAAAATGAGATCATACAACAATTTAAAGTGCGGACCCAAACGAAGTTGAATCAACTTGTGACTCGGAGATTGCGTAAGACACTCTGAACGGGTGGAAGGCACAAATCTCACAAGCTAAAGTCTCTACTAGTGATCCTTAAGGTTCTCTTTAGAATTGTAGTACTCCTCAACTCTAAACGTAATGACGTGATACGTGCGCAAATTTTGTTGAGTCTAGAAATTCATGGTGCAAAATGCCTTGTTATGTATTACATAAGCTATTTAGAAAAAATATTCTCTAGCTTGATTCCTAGACTTAGAAAGATGGATGATTGAAAATTCACATCAATGAGTGAGATGAAAGAAACTGCACGAAATTTTAAAAATCAGGTTCAAAAATCAAAAATTTTCAAAAGAGGCACGATTTTGATAAAATTCCCCACCCCCAAACAAAAAGGAACATCGTCCTCGATGTTAGGTAAAATAATTTTTAACATTGAGAGCATGAGGTAGGAAAGAGATTACCAGAATGAACCGCTCATGAAGTGGACATGGAATGCTAGAATAAACCTGAATAAAAGATGTACAAGTCTATAAGCATGATAAAGCATAGGGTGATGTGAAACATCACCCCCAAACAGGATGAGACTAGTACAAGAAACGCGGGCTGCCTCCCGGTAGCGCTAAGTTTAATGTCTTCAGCCAGACCGATCCATTCTCACCCTAAGCAAAAGAACAATGAATGTGCGGGGTGGCAGAAAAATTGGAGTGATGAGAATCACCCCCAAACAAGACTGAAGCGTCAGTCTTGTTCGATAATTTGACAAGGGTGAGGGTGAAGAAACACCAAACACGACCTTTTTTATTTTTTTATTTTTTGGTTTTTTAGAGAATGAAAGGAAGAAAATATTTTTGAATTTATTTTTTATAAAAATGAAAGAAAATATTTTTGGATTTTTGGAATAATAAAGAAAGAAAAATATTTTTTTGATTTTGATTTTTTTTTTTATATAAAAATGAAAGAAAATATTTTTGGATTTTTTTATTTTTGGAAGAAAAGGTGAGGAAAAAATATGGACTCTTTGAATTTGCACGAACTAACAAAAACCCAACTACCGAAAAATGGAATTGGACACACACAAGTCAAGAAAAATTCCTAACTAGCACATAGCCAATTTTTAATTTTTAAATTTAGTGAGAGGGTAGTCAAATTTTAATTAAGTCCGCGGCAATAAAAATTCACGGAAATCTCTTTGTGATCGCCTGTGCAAAATTTTCTCCTAGTGGGCTGCCTAGTTGATTGATTTTAAATTTAGTGATGGCTAGGGTAGCACACAATGATAAGCGAGTGAGTCGGGTGATGAAATCCCTTCTCGTGAGTGACCGGGTGTAGGTCTTAGTCAATTAATTCATCACACCATTCGAAAATAAATGCGAGAATAAAATCACATAAGAGCACACAAATCACACACAATAAATGACTCGCTAACAGGAGAGGCGCGAGAGTGTAAGAAATATACCTCCCACGGTTTTTACGCCGTGGGGTGCCGAAAAATTTGAGTCGACCGGGGGGAGATCACGCCTATCTCAGTCGTCCCCGGGAGTCCTACCGACCCAAGGTAGAGAGGCTTCTAAATCCTCGCCAATGGGCGCCCTCTCTCTACCTTGTCCGGTTTCCCTATCACGTTTGGCTTCAATTATTACAAATTTAAAAATAAAAAATAAAATAAAGGTGTCTCTAAGCACCGCAATACAAGCCAAGATAATAAAAAGTCCTAATACAATCCTTCTAAAAAAATGGTACTAATAAAAATAAAAAGTGCAATACAAATGAATCACAAATAGGTAATCCTCGCAAGAGCTTCAAGCTCCAAAGATCGGCAACGGCGCCATTTGATAAAAAGAAAAATTGCTTCTAATGTAGATTTTGTCGTTGTTGTTGCAACTTCTCTATCCATCAAAATTTCCCTTGAACCTACAAAATTATAACAAAACTAGTGTAGAGGTAAGTAAGGGAGTCAATCCATATCTAAGGGTGAAACACAAAATTGGAGAGGACATAAATAGATTCATTTGAATTTTATTATTATTTATTTATTTTTGCTTTTTATATTTTTTTTTATGGATTTTTCAAGGGATTTTTTAGCTAACTAACTATACTAATTTTTATAACTACTAATTAAGAAGTAAAAGCTACTTTAAGAAAGGTGAGATAAACAAAATTGTCGTAATAAGTAAACTAACAAAATTGGACTCATGAGGGCTTCAAAATTTCATCCCATAAATGGGAGATTAGCCCTCAATAATCATCATCCAAAAATATGAGATACATAATTGAAAACATGAGATGATTAAACTAAAAGTAAAAGAGAGGAATAGATCAAACCCATTTAAGCCTTGAATTCGAATGGAATCTTCAATTTCATCATTAATCTCTCAATTACACATCCAAAATCTCTCAATCATAATCCCTCACTCATGTATTTATTGAAGCTAAACTAAAAATTACAAACTAAAAATTAAAAGGATAGTGGATGAATTCATAATGGACAATTAAATAATAAAAGAGATTTGCTAAAAATGCAAATCCTAAAATCCTAAAATTGTACATTAGAATTCACCCAAAGAAATAAATTCTAGATCATTAATTTATATTGAGATAATTGCTAAAAATGCAAAATCTCAACATAAATGAATGGGTTAGAATTTATCTCCTATAAGGGATAAATTTCACTACATCAATTTATTATGAATAATTGCTAAAAATGCAAAAATTCATAATAGATGGGTGGGGTGAATTTTATCCTAGAGATAATTTTCAACACACACCTCTATATTGAGGTATTTGCTAAAAATGCAAATACTCAACATAGAGGGGTGAGGAGAATTTGATCACACCTAGCTTAAAACTAATTTTGAGATCCCTTTACAAATGGGTCTTCATCCTCAATATATAGGAGGCATGGAGCATGAGGGGTAAAAATGAAAATTGGCAAGGGTGTGCATGTGGGAATGGTGAGAGCACATGTGCATGGGGGTGTGAGGTGAGGATAAATTCAGATTTGGATTAAATGTGCACATGAGGGTAGTTTTGGGATTTGGTTTGAAGAAGTTAGTTGGGGGGGTTTTAAGGGTATAATGGGTAAATGGGAATTAGGCACATGTGGGAATTAGTTTGGCTTTATTTGTTTTTGGTTTGGGACATGTAGCAGGTGAAGTAATCGTGTGAGGGAAATGAAATGGGTCTTTGGCTTATGGAATATGGAAAGTGGCTTAGAGGTTGTTGGGTTTTGAAATGGCTTTGGGTGTAAATGGGTATGGGGATTGTTGAGGTTGGTTTGGACTCGGGTTCGCCGGAGGTGTGGATGGCGGCGAGGAGGATGACAGGGCTAAGGCAGAAGGTGGTCGGGATCGGAGCTGGGTGACGGTTTGGAGAGAGAGGCCGGAGTTGGGAGTGAGGCGGTTGGGCAGTGCCCGAGTAGGATCCGGGTTCGGGCGTCGCAGGGATCGCGGCTGGCATGGCATGTCGCCGGCGGTTTAAGGTCGCAGCGGCGACGAGTTGGTGGCGGAGCAGGTCGAGAGAGAGAGGGGTCGACGGCGATGGTGGGTGGAGTGGATTTCGGAGGGTGAGTTCAGGCGACGGGATGGAAGGGGACTCGCGCCTGGGTAGAGGTCGGAGTGGGACGGGGGTGATGAAAGGAGTGGTTTTCAGGTGAGGTTGAGGGTGCTGGTAGGTGTAAGGAGAGAGAGTGGAGGTGGTGGGTGTTTTGGTTATGGAGGTTTGCCTTTAGGTGGGTAATGGAGGATTTTAATGGTGGATGAGGAGAGATGAGAGAGAAAGTGGGTGTTGGGGGAAGAAGATGAGTGGGGTGATAGGGTGTGTATGAGGTGTAGGGAATATGGGTGAGGATGAGGGTGTAGAAAAGTAGGGTGAGGGTTAGGGAGGTTTAGGATAAGTGGGGGTATGTGGTGTGTGTGTGTATTAGTTTGGACCCTAATAAAATAGAACTAAAAATAAAAATAAAATCTAAGTAATAAATTAAAACTTATAAAAACTAAAAACTAAAAATTAAATTCCTATACTAAAAATTAAAATCAAGACTCAATAAAAATAAAACTAAAAAGAAATAACAATGTAAATCTATTAAACTTAAAAACTAAAGTCCTAAAAAAAATAAAATGTAATAAAACTAAATTCCTAAAAACTAATCCTAAAAAAATAAAATAAAATAAGATAAAAACTAAAACTAAAAACTTAATAAAATAAAATAAAATTATATTAATAAAAATAGAAATAACATATAAAAATAGGAAATAAAATCTAAAAAATTCTAAAATAATCCTAAAATTAAAATGACTCAAACTAAAAATCTAAAAAAATAATAAAAGGGCACAAACCAACACACATGGGTATTGGGTGACGGTTTAGGGACAAGTTTAGGGTAGGCTAGGGTACGAGAATTTGGTATTTAGCTCCGTAAAATGCACAATTGCCTTGAAATACGCGTTTGAACACCGCAACGTACATTAAACCCGCATATTAAACATTTAAGCGCATAAGACCCATATTGTCGAGAAATAGCAACTAAAATACAACTATTCGGGGTATAAAATGTACAGTTTTGGGTGCTTATCACACCACCTCCAAACAGAGCGTTGCTAGTCCTCGAGCAATAAGATAGAGAGAAAGAGAAAGATAAGTAACCAAAAGTGTACCACTTTCGCGGGCACTTGCGATTGCACTTAGCATGTGCAACAAGCCTTTAAACCTATAGGTTGCCCTACAGGACGAGTTGTGTCTCGTGAGGGTTTGCAGGGAATATACCCACAAAATTCTTTATTTGCAAAAATTTATTGAAAGGCAGTCAATCTCTTATTAGACATAGAATAATCGCACAATCCATCACACGAGAAAATGATTTCAGAAATGCAAGCTAGAATGTGTAAAAAGTTTAAGCTAAGTAAATACTCAAGGCACATCCTTCCTAGAACTCAACGTGTGTAGTGTGAATCAGTCAAAACGGGTTGAGAATCATAAGAGTCATTCCTAGATTGCCTTATCGGAATCAACGCTTCAACTTCAAATCTCACTGGATGTATCTCTCTCAAACGAACTCTCGAGATATGGGTAAGTGTATCGCTCTTGTGTGTGAGGAGGTGAGTAAATGTAATCAAGTTCAAACGTCTCACACACATATAAGAAAGAACGAACAATAAGAAAGAAAATGATCTCATGAAAGAATGTTAATCACTATAGTGAGAACGTCGAGTTATTCACCATGTTGACTATCATTTGCCCGAACACCTAGGGGAACATATGGATGATATGGGTGAGGGGAAAATGAAATGGAAAGGATGGTATAAGGTGTGGTATGATGGATGGATGGTGGATAAATGTATGATATATGAATGAATATGAAAGAAGAGTGTTCTATACTTGAAGAACAAAATGTCTTTATTTCAAAACTAACTACTAACTCTCTTTCTTTTATTTTCTCTCTTTTTTTTTTTCTTGCTATTTTTCTCTTTTTCTTTTTTTTTTCTTTTTCTTTTTTTTACTTTTTCTTTTTTGTTTTTCTCTCACTTTTCAAACTAATAATGAAGACATTTACATTTGAAATCACACTCTTTTATTTGAAAATGATGGAAGATGATATGGATGGAATGATAAATGGATGGTGTGGGGAATGTATGGGTAGTGAGGGGAATATATATGGATGGGGAAATATAATGGGTGAAGTGAATGGAAATGTGATATGGGGGAAAGTGGTAGGTGTATGGATGAAAATCCTAGTGATCGGGACAAATTTCAAGACACGCGTTTCTTACAACTCGAAAGTGATGTCGTTCTCAGTGATCAACCAAAGTTTTATGAAAGAAAATGAGATCATACAACAATTTAAAGTGCGGACCCAAACGAAGTTGAATCAACTTGTGACTCGGAGATTGCGTAAGACACTCTGAACGGGTGGAAGGCACAAATCTCACAAGCTAAAGTCTCTACTAGTGATCCTTAAGGTTCTCTTTAGAATTGTAGTACTCCTCAACTCTAAACGTAATGACGTGATACGTGCGCAAATTTTGTTGAGTCTAGAAATTCATGGTGCAAAATGCCTTGTTATGTATTACATAAGCTATTTAGAAAAAATATTCTCTAGCTTGATTCCTAGACTTAGAAAGATGGATGATTGAAAATTCACATCAATGAGTGAGATGAAAGAAACTGCACGAAATTTTAAAAATCAGGTTCAAAAATCAAAAATTTTCAAAAGAGGCACGATTTTGATAAAATTCCCCACCCCCAAACAAAAAGGAACATCGTCCTCGATGTTAGGTAAAATAATTTTTAACATTGAGAGCATGAGGTAGGAAAGAGATTACCAGAATGAACCGCTCATGAAGTGGACATGGAATGCTAGAATAAACCTGAATAAAAGATGTACAAGTCTATAAGCATGATAAAGCATAGGGTGATGTGAAACATCACCCCCAAACAGGATGAGACTAGTACAAGAAACGCGGGCTGCCTCCCGGTAGCGCTAAGTTTAATGTCTTCAGCCAGACCGATCCATTCTCACCCTAAGCAAAAGAACAATGAATGTGCGGGGTGGCAGAAAAATTGGAGTGATGAGAATCACCCCCAAACAAGACTGAAGCGTCAGTCTTGTTCGATAATTTGACAAGGGTGAGGGTGAAGAAACACCAAACACGACCTTTTTTATTTTTTTATTTTTTGGTTTTTTAGAGAATGAAAGGAAGAAAATATTTTTGAATTTATTTTTTATAAAAATGAAAGAAAATATTTTTGGATTTTTGGAATAATAAAGAAAGAAAAATATTTTTTTGATTTTGATTTTTTTTTTTATATAAAAATGAAAGAAAATATTTTTGGATTTTTTTATTTTTGGAAGAAAAGGTGAGGAAAAAATATGGACTCTTTGAATTTGCACGAACTAACAAAAACCCAACTACCGAAAAATGGAATTGGACACACACAAGTCAAGAAAAATTCCTAACTAGCACATAGCCAATTTTTAATTTTTAAATTTAGTGAGAGGGTAGTCAAATTTTAATTAAGTCCGCGGCAATAAAAATTCACGGAAATCTCTTTGTGATCGCCTGTGCAAAATTTTCTCCTAGTGGGCTGCCTAGTTGATTGATTTTAAATTTAGTGATGGCTAGGGTAGCACACAATGATAAGCGAGTGAGTCGGGTGATGAAATCCCTTCTCGTGAGTGACCGGGTGTAGGTCTTAGTCAATTAATTCATCACACCATTCGAAAATAAATGCGAGAATAAAATCACATAAGAGCACACAAATCACACACAATAAATGACTCGCTAACAGGAGAGGCGCGAGGGTGTAAGAAATATACCTCCCACGGTTTTTACGCCGTGGGGTGCCGAAAAATTTGAGTCGACCGGGGGGAGATCACGCCTATCTCAGTCGTCCCCGGGAGTCCTACCGACCCAAGGTAGAGAGGCTTCTAAATCCTCGCCAATGGGCGCCCTCTCTCTACCTTGTCCGGTTTCCCTATCACGTTTGGCTTCAATTATTACAAATTTAAAAATAAAAAATAAAATAAAGGTGTCTCTAAGCACCGCAATACAAGCCAAGATAATAAAAAGTCCTAATACAATCCTTCTAAAAAAATGGTACTAATAAAAATAAAAAGTGCAATACAAATGAATCACAAATAGGTAATCCTCGCAAGAGCTTCAAGCTCCAAAGATCGGCAACGGCGCCATTTGATAAAAAGAAAAATTGCTTCTAATGTAGATTTTGTCGTTGTTGTTGCAACTTCTCTATCCATCAAAATTTCCCTTGAACCTACAAAATTATAACAAAACTAGTGTAGAGGTAAGTAAGGGAGTCAATCCATATCTAAGGGTGAAACACAAAATTGGAGAGGACATAAATAGATTCATTTGAATTTTATTATTATTTATTTATTTTTGCTTTTTATATTTTTTTTTATGGATTTTTCAAGGGATTTTTTAGCTAACTAACTATACTAATTTTTATAACTACTAATTAAGAAGTAAAAGCTACTTTAAGAAAGGTGAGATAAACAAAATTGTCCTAATAAGTAAACTAACAAAATTGGACTCATGAGGGCTTCAAAATTTCATCCGATAAATGGGAGATTAGCCCTCAATAATCATCATCCAAAAATATGAGATACATAATTGAAAACATGAGATGATTAAACTAAAAGTAAAAGAGAGGAATAGATCAAACCCATTTAAGCCTTGAATTCGAATGGAATCTTCAATTTCATCATTAATCTCTCAATTACACATCCAAAATCTCTCAATCATAATCCCTCACTCATGTATTTATTGAAGCTAAACTAAAAATTACAAACTAAAAATTAAAAGGATAGTGGATGAATTCATAATGGACAATTAAATAATAAAAGAGATTTGCTAAAAATGCAAATCCTAAAATCCTAAAATTGTACATTAGAATTCACCCAAAGAAATAAATTCTAGATCATTAATTTATATTGAGATAATTGCTAAAAATGCAAAATCTCAACATAAATGAATGGGTTAGAATTTATCTCCTATAAGGGATAAATTTCACTACATCAATTTATTATGAATAATTGCTAAAAATGCAAAAATTCATAATAGATGGGTGGGGTGAATTTTATCCTAGAGATAATTTTCAACACACACCTCTATATTGAGGTATTTGCTAAAAATGCAAATACTCAACATAGAGGGGTGAGGAGAATTTGATCACACCTAGCTTAAAACTAATTTTGAGATCCCTTTACAAATGGGTCTTCATCCTCAATATATAGGAGGCATGGAGCATGAGGGGTAAAAATGAAAATTGGCAAGGGTGTGCATGTGGGAATGGTGAGAGCACATGTGTATGGGGGTGTGAGGTGAGGATAAATTCAGATTTGGATTAAATGTGCACATGAGGGTAGTTTTGGGATTTGGTTTGAAGAAGTTAGTTGGGGGGGTTTTAAGGGTATAATGGGTAAATGGGAATTAGGCACATGTGGGAATTAGTTTGGCTTTATTTGTTTTTGGTTTGGGACATGTAGCAGGTGAAGTAATCGTGTGAGGGAAATGAAATGGGTCTTTGGCTTATGGAATATGGAAAGTGGCTTAGAGGTTGTTGGGTTTTGAAATGGCTTTGGGTGTAAATGGGTATGGGGATTGTTGAGGTTGGTTTGGACTCGGGTTCGCCGGAGGTGTGGATGGCGGCGAGGAGGATGACAGGGCTAAGGCAGAAGGTGGTCGGGATCGGAGCTGGGTGACGGTTTGGAGAGAGAGGCCGGAGTTGGGAGTGAGGCGGTTGGGCAGTGCCCGAGTAGGATCCGGGTTCGGGCGTCGCAGGGATCGCGGCTGGCATGGCATGTCGCCGGCGGTTTAAGGTCGCAGCGGTGACGAGTTGGTGGCGGAGCAGGTCGAGAGAGAGAGGGGGGTCGACGGCGATGGTGGGTGGAGTGGATTTCGGAGGGTGAGTTCAGGCGACGGGATGGAAGGGGAGTCGCGCCTGGGTAGAGGTCGGAGTGGGACGGGGGTGATGAAAGGAGTGGTTTTCAGGTGAGGTTGAGGGTGCTAGTAGGTGTAAGGAGAGAGAGTGGAGGTGGTGGGTGTTTTGGTTATGGAGGTTTGCCTTTAGGTGGGTAATGGAGGATTTTAATGGTGGATGAGGAGAGATGAGAGAGAAAGTGGGTGTTGGGGGAAGAAGATGAGTGGGGTGATAGGGTGTGTATGAGGTGTAGGGAATATGGGTGAGGATGAGGGTGTAGAAAAGTAGGGTGAGGGTTAGGGAGGTTTAGGATAAGTGGGGGTATGTGGTGTGTGTGTGTATTAGTTTGGACCCTAATAAAATAGAACTAAAAATAAAAATAAAATCTAAGTAATAAATTAAAACTTATAAAAACTAAAAACTAAAAATTAAATTCCTATACTAAAAATTAAAATCAAGACTCAATAAAAATAAAACTAAAAAGAAATAACAATGTAAATCTATTAAACTTAAAAACTAAAGTCCTAAAAAAAATAAAATGTAATAAAACTAAATTCCTAAAAACTAATCCTAAAAAAATAAAATAAAATAAGATAAAAACTAAAACTAAAAACTTAATAAAATAAAATAAAATTATATTAATAAAAATAGAAATAACATATAAAAATAGGAAATAAAATCTAAAAAATTCTAAAATAATCCTAAAATTAAAATGACTCAAACTAAAAATCTAAAAAATAATAAAATGGCACAAACCAACACACACGGGTATTGGGTGACGGTTTAGGGACAAGTTTAGGGTAGGCTAGGGTACGGGAATTTGGTATTTAGCTCCGTAAAATGCATAATTGCCTTGAAATACGCGTTTGAACACCGCAACGTACATTAAACCTGCATATTAAACATTTAAGCGCATAAGACCCATATTGTCGAGAAATAGCAACTAAAATACAACTATTCGGGGTATAAAATGTACAGTTTTGGGTGCTTATCAACCACCTCATTCACGACCCGTGAGGTCATATAAGGATTTAGACGAGCTCTTTGTTTTTTACTTAACAAGTCTGCACGAGGAAGAAGTATTTTTTTTCGGAGTCTATTATTTTTGGCAGACCAACACAACTTAGATTTGTTGGCATATATTTCACCTTATCTTATATCGTAAAGGAAATAATAAACCGAGGGATAATTTTATTAATTGTGATTGTGCAAACTACATAAATGAAATGACTAAAACATTACTAATAGTATTTCCTAAGGTGTTTCGAATTCCAGGGGTTGTTGAACTGTTCGGCCTCCAGAATTTCAATACGATAAGTTTCAAGCCTTACGATGTTGGTTACCCGGTAATTCCCTAGACAATTAGGTTCGAGTTTATTGTTCTTCTGGATCACTTTCTTGAGGACATAGTCCCCTTCCTTCAAGATGCTTGTCTTCACACGGCGGTTGTCGTAACGTGCATCCCTTTGCTAATAGGCGACCACCATTAGTAATGCATTCTTTCCAACTTCTTCTAATAAATTGAGATCTAGTCTCGTTGCCATATTACTTCTTAGGAAATAAAAACTAAGGACTATGTGGCTGGGGAGTCCTATTTCACCACTTCGGTACCAAAGGCGAGCATGTACGGTGTTTCTCTGATAGCTGCTCGTTGAGTGTTTTATGTATACCAAGAGCACACTATAGAGTTTGTTTATCCAAATCCCTTTCGCATCATCGAGTTTCTTCTTAATCCTATCTAAGAGTGTCCTATTGGTGACCTCAATTCGGCCATTTTATTGTGGATGCCCTGGTACGGAGTGAAATTTCTGGATGTTCGACCTTGATATGACCAAAGAATACCCTCGTACTCTGAGGCAGAGCATCACCTCATCACATTGCCGAGTCATTAGAAGAGTCCCACAAGCCTACAGTGGGGTCGTCCAGATAATAGTCGACCTTGTCCGAGATAGTCCCGGCCATACGAAAAGCCGATACTGTAAGAGCTTCACGTGTTTAAGTAAGGACCGGTTTTGTACTCCGATATGGATGATAGCATGAGTGGTCATGGTAATCCAACCTCGTCCTGACCTATTTGGTCGAGGTCATACTTGTGTTTATAAGCATGAGAAAGTAATATTGGAGTCAGAAACCTCGTATCCAACCAGACTGAGCTTCCAAAAGATGATGTCAAGTAGTCCAAGCATATATAAGTACAGAAGTGGCATGCACAAGTAGACATGCAGTTATAACAAGATCACTCCCTCACATGCGAGAATATTACATCATCATATACTCATGCACTATGGACAAGTTTAATCATCTCATTGGATGTCATCTTAACTTCATGTTGATTACATGCTTGGAGGCTATACTACACCCCCAAGCCCTATATAAACCATGTGTCTTCTTTATTAAAGGGGATTGATCTCATTATCCAAAACCCTAGCAGAACTCTGTCAAAATACACAGAAGACAGAGAAATACTTAAGTGTTGTCTTCACTGGCCATTAGTGCCCTTCTTATAGTGAAAACCAATATTCACACTACACATTGGACATAGGCTCCGGCCAAACCACTTACATTTGGTATCATCTTCTCCTTTGCCTTATCTCCTTTTGTCTATACATTTATATCTTTTTTACACCATTCTTGTCTGGTTTGAGCGTACATACATATTGACCCGGTGATACCGTTTTTGGTATCATCAGTTTGGCACCATCTTTTGGAATGAGAAACTTCATCTCTTCCGTTTCTTAGCTTGTCCTCATCGAAATCTCTGGTGGTGAGCCAGACTCCCCCTTTATGCAAAGCTATTTCACCATTGAAAGAGTTCCTGTTGAGTCCTTTAGCTTTACAATCTTCAAATCACAGCTCAACTTCTAGGATAACACATGGCGTATGAGTTTCCACCGCCTTCACCACCAGGTGGTGGTGGAGGACCTAGCTTCATCCTTTCACCACCCCAATCCGAGATGGCTAAGGTGGTTGCTGCATTGAAATCCATGGTGACAAGACAGCAAGCAATGCAAGAACAATTTGCTTCCCTCAGCTAGAATATAATGATGATGCCACCTGGGATCACACCGGAGATGATTACTTTGGCAGACGTAGAAAGCACCATAAGGAGGCTTTTAATAAGAAACTCGATGGATTTATTTTTACATGACTTTTAACATGTGTTATATTTTAAATTAATGGATTAATTGGATTTTATTATAAATTAATTCATTTGGGTTTAAATCCATATTTTGGATATTAAAATGGATGTGATGTTACTGATATTGATGTGAGTTATTAATTCAGTAATTTGATTTTTTTAGTCGGGACGCGGTATGGGACGTGTCGGGATAAATTTGTTAGATGAAATAGAAAACTTATTTTTACATCAACCTTATAGTCATTTCGAGTGCGTCGTTGCATCTGGAAGGGTAAAAATAGTCAGAAAAGTCTATTTAGATGTTGGTTTTGGGCCCCGGATCATTTGGAAATGAAAAGACACCCAACAAAGGCATTATGGTCATTTTTACAGGGGGGATGAATAGTGATTTCGTATTTTTGTCTTATTATAAATATTTGGAGATTAGTTGTACGTAGGTTCATTTCCTCTTCTACACAAAATTGAGAGGTCACCTTTTGAGAGAGAGTGAAAAGGTGCTTGGGAGAAGAGAAAATTGTTTGGAAAGGAGGAGAAACTCTTGGGCAAACCAAGGAGGACTAACCATCTTCTACCACCAGCACAACCACCGAAAAGTCACTGGAGATAAGGAAGATAGTCCTACGAAATCGTCACCAAAGGTTCAGACCTTCATTACCAAGGCAAGTGAATATGTTGTTCTATATGGAGGTTTATAATATACATGCTAGATAGAGTTTTGATTAAGGATTTGAAATGAGGATTAAATGGAATAACATCCTTTTTGTATAAAAGACATAACCCACAAAATTGACTTCAAATGATAGGGATATTCCGAGTTTACATGTTTTTAGGGAAAATGGAAAGCTATGAAATTTCTGGGAATAAAGGGATTAAATCTAAACGAATTGATTATTTTTAGGTTATTTGATTGTTAGTAGTTGATCATATACTTTGTTATATCATTATAGATGAATTAAAGGAAGTTTGGGATTGATTTAAATGAATTTTGATGATTTAAAAGTCTCAAACCCGTAGGAACAAGATGCAGATTCTGGGTTGTGATCTGGTTGATCGATCGATCGATCCAAGAATGTCGATCGATCGACCGACCAGAAACAGTCAATCGATCGACTACCACTGGAAACTGAAATATTTATTTTTATTGTTTGATTAAATCCCATGTTGTTAGAAATCATTATTGATGATTATTTGAACGTAGGAAATAACATTTGGTTACTTGAGGCTCGAGATATGTATTTTTGAATGGGATTTAATTGGGAAAAGTTTATGGGGGAAATGAACTATATAAAATTATGTTCGAAATAAGCTTTTGATAAATTTTGGGAAAATAACCAAATTATAGAATACTTGGGTCAAGGCTGGAAAATTATAAGTAATTGAAGATAAAATGAAATGTGAGAGATATCTTCATTTTTTAGGTTGGATAAATTCGGTTGGAACAGTTTTGAAAGAAAGACTTAGGTTAATGTGGGAAACTTATATTAAAGTGAGATGTTTATTTTGTGAGTGCCAACTGCATAATATTTATATGAGGTTAAGTACGAGTGTATTTATAAATACAATGGGTACGTGGGGATAAGATACATTCCTAATATTATATAAGTAGATGTTAATGCCTATTTGTATAATTGATAATTTATGTGTAAAATCATACCCACGCTACTTGCTATCACGGAGGTTTCCGCGCTGGAACAGTCTTATCTCGATTGGACCTTTATGGGGGATATTGACTCATACCCTAGAACATAGGATTCCTTCGTACAAGCTATCTGTATGATAGTCAGACGGTCCTAAGAGACATGAGGGTATGTGCTGACCTCTTAGTGACTTGGAACTATGTTTCGCCTCCATTAGTATGTGTTTTGTATTAATACAGTTCGAGAGTGATTCCGAACTAGTATTTCCCTTAGTACAAGTAAGACGGGGACTTGATAGCAGAGTATTCCAGCACCATAGATTATATGTGAGGTGCCGATTAGTATATATATTGTATAGGTGATTTATATATATACCTATACCTGGGATTTTTCTACTCTATGCGTAAGTAGATAAATATAGATTAATGGTTTCTTATCATAGTAAGTGCTTGTAATTTCATAGCATTTTTAAGTTATGCATATTGACTTATATTATTAAGAAGAGGTTACCTTAATTATATAATAGACATCCGGTCTCGCGAATAAGAATGGATGAGAGGAGATTTGGGTTAGAATTCATGAGACATTTTAGAGGTACGTTATGTGTGCACTATAGATGATAGGTGAGAATCTCAAGAGAGAGTCCGATAATATAACATGAATATTATAAGTGATAAATATTGCAATATTTCACTTGTTTTTTTCAAAACTATTTTCACATCCGGCTCTGACCCGTTTCATTGCAAATTCTCTTTTCTATTGTACCTTCTATATCAAGTGTCCAGTAGTAGGGACGCCAACCTTAGAGGATTATAACGAGCTATGGAGCTATGGAGTATGGCTTATATGCCTATCTTCATTTGATTCACATTATGGAGTGATCTTTTATTTAGGGCATGTCGCCCAAAGGAATTCAATTATCTCATTTCTATCTGAGTTAAGATATTCTTATATTCGTGTCATTTTAATACATTTATTATTGTTGGGTAATGTATTGAGAAATTATTCCGGAATGTTTATTCCAATTGCATTTAGATTCGTTTGAGTTATCTGTTCAGTTATTATTATGGTAGAATTAAATGTGTAGTGTTATTATTAAACTAAAAATGCATTTTGTCGAAATTAAAATTTGGGAAGTTTTTAACACCAGCTTAATTGGGTATTGGGTGATTTATAAATGTTTTCGACTGTGATGCTAAGAACCAGCCAACTGTATATTCTATTTTAATTTGGTATGGGACTGGACACCCGACATTTAATTAGGCGGGGTGTTACAGGTGGTATCAGAGCATCAGGTTCTAGTGTCCTTTAGGGTCTGTACGGCTTACCGTGTTTTCAGCTTAGCGTTCTTTGATGTAGAGACCTATGAGTACGATTATTGCTTTTCTAGTTACGTTTACGGTCTTCAACTATTCTATTATACCAAATACTGTGAGTATACTCTCATTTCAGATGCCTCCTCAACGTGCATCTCAGCCGCCCCAGCTCAGGGTACAATGATTATGGCCGAAGTTGCTGCAATTTTCGCTCAGGCAGTCAATGCAACTCTAGCTGCTGTTCAGAAGGCTCCAACACAGGCACCAGTTGTGCCACCCACGCAAGGGGAAGTATTTCCTACTGCATGGGAACGAGTGAGGGATGACTTTTAGAAGGCACACCTACCTGAGTTTCAAGGAGGATCAGATGTCGTGACTTCTAGTCAACGGAAGAGAGATATCCAATGACACTTGAGAATGATCAAATGTACTGAGGTTCAATGTCAAATAATAGCCACATTCAAGATAGTATGGGTAGCTTTGAAGTGGTGGAAGGCTACGACTACTATCGAGGAGAGAGACACAGTGACTATACAAGACTTTTGGATATGATTTGATCGAAAGTACTTTCCTTCCGCCATCCAGACAGAGATGAGGAAGAAATTACTCGATTTGAAATAGGGAGAGAAAACAGTGGTAGAATACGAGTAAGAATTTACGCGACTAACTAATTTGGTACCAGCAGAGGTACCCACTGAGGAGAGGAGAATTCAAATGTTCACTGATGGGTTGAACTATAATATTCGCCAGCATTTAATGTGAAATCTTTCACAATGAACTTATGCAGATGTTCTAAATGCTGCAATGCTTCACTGCCAGGATAACCGCTTACATGCTCAGGGTGTCAAGCGGGTGTTTAGGTCAAGCCTGCAAGGCAAGACTAATGGGGGCAGTTCTAGTGGGACTCAGCCAGGACAGAGTCATCAACGTCAGGGTGATCAGGGTTCCCAGATAGGGAATTATGCTAAGAGTTTACGATTTGGAGATTTTTGATTTGAGTATAGAGTTAATGGGCAAGAACAATAGGGCCATCAGGGCTAGAGGCAGTCTCATCAGGGCCAAGGGAAAGGAGGTAATGGCCAATAGGGTCGGGGTCAACAGGGATAAAATGGTGGAAAGTTTGCTGAAAAATGTTTCATGTGTGACAAGTATGTCCACAAACAAAAAGATTGTCCTGATAAAGACAAACTCCCTCAACACAAAATGCTCGACAAGAGCCACAGATACTAGTGTTTCCACCAACTGCTCTTCTAGCTCCAGCTCAGGTGCTATCATTACTTCCCATTCCAGCAGCTCCCGTGTAACAGGGTCAATATGGGCGTGTATATAATGTCCATCAGGCAGAAATTCAACAACCACCACCCGCGAATGAGGGTATGTTTTCTATCTAAGGAGTTATGAGGCGCATACTGATTTTTTTTGTAGCAATTAATATTGTATGGGCAAAAGGGTTACTAAACTTAGCCTATAGCACTTTTATTTACGTAAACTCACCGAGGGGCTGTGGGACACCTATACTTTTACATGTCATCACATGGGTCTAATTTTTATCACATAATTACTTACTTTAGGCATGTCCGAACATGATGTGACTATCGGCGTGGATTGACTTGTGGTATATGAGAGCGTATGGACTACTTTAGCCAGCATCTTATCTTTAACAAGAGAGTAGATGAGTAGACTTTTATTTAAAATCAATGAAACACGTTGAGAGGTTATATACTATTGACTAAGGGTCTGAGGAGTTTAGATGACCGACTACTTTAGGTAGTAGTGTATCGGGGGGTTCTTTGTTTGGATTTCGCTTGCGAGACACCCCACGCATGAAAATAACAAACGTTGGGAGTCGAAGTAAGTTAGGTCTTTAGGATATGAGTTTATAACCTTTGCAGTAAATCAGAGTATTATGCGGGTAACCATATCCATTTTATAATGGAAGTTTTCCATGAGGATGGTATAGGGAAGATTGGGTAAAGTTTAAATTCGATTCAGTAGAAATTATATGCTGAGGGTTGGCGTATAACATCAATAAGGATTTTCGATAATGTACTATAAGGGCGGTACGACATAGATTACTTGCGATGTGAGATTTATACTCAGAGTTGACCTTACCAGTATGATTTATCTTTTCGAATTTTGGGACGAAATTCTGTTATAAGGGGGAGTATGTAATACCCCGTAAATTTAATGATTTTTAATATGTGTGTTACATTTTAAATTAATGGATTAATTGGATTTTATTATAAATTAATTCATTTGGGTTTAAATCCATATTTTGGATATTAAAATGGATGTGATGTTACTGATATTGATGTGAGTTATTAATTCAGTAATTTGATTTTTTTAGTCGGGACGCGGTATGGGACGTGTCGGGATAAATTTGTTAGATGAAATAGAAAACTTATTTTTACATCGACCTTATAGTCATTTCGAGTGCGTCGTTGCATCTGGAAGGGTAAAAATAGTCAGAAAAGTCTATTTAGATGTTGGTTTTGGGCCCCGGATCATTTGGAAATGAAAAGACACCCAACAAAGGCATTATGGTCATTTTTACAGGGGGGATGAATAGTGATTTCGGAATTTTGTCTTATTATAAATATTTGGAGATTAGTTGTACGTAGGTTCATTTCCTCTTCTACACAAAATTGAGAGGTCACCTTTTGAGAGAGACTAAAAGGGTGCTTGGGAGAAGAGAAGATTTCTTGGAAAGGAGGAGAAACTCTTGGGCAAACGAAGGAGGACTAACCACCTTCTACCACTAGCACCACCACCGAAAAGTCATCGGAGATAAGGAAGATAGTCCTACGAACCAAAGGTTCACACCTTCATTACCAAGGCAAATGAATATGTTGTTCTATTTGGAGGTTTATAATATACATGCTAGATAGAGTTTTGATTGAGGATTTGAAATGACGATGAAATGGAATAACATCCTTTTTGTATAAAACACATAACCCACGAAATTGGCTTCAAGTGATTGGGATATTCTGAGTTTACATGTTTATATGGAAAATAGAAAGCTATGAAATTTCTGGGAATAAAGGGATTGAATCTACACAAATTGATGATTTTTAGGTTGTTTGATTATTAGCAGTTGATCATATACCTTGTTATATCATTCTAGATGAATTAAAGGAAGTTTGGGACTGATTTAAATGAGTTTTGATGATTTTAAAGTCTCAAACCCGTAGGAACAAAATGCAGATTTTGGGCTATGATCTGGTTGATCCATCCAAGAATGTCGATTGATCGACTGATCGATCGATCGACTGGAAACAGTCGATCGATCGACTACCACTCGAAACCGAAATATTTCTTTTTATTGTTTGATTAAATCCCATATTGTTAGAAATCATTATTGACGATTATTTGAACGTAGGAAATAACATTTGGTTACACTTGAGGCTCGAGAAATGTATTTTTGAATGGGATTTAATTGGGAAAAGTGTATGGGGGAAATGAATTATATAAAATTATGTTCGAAATAAGCTTTTGATATATTTTGGGAAAAAAACCAAATTATAGAATACTTGGGTCAAGGATGGAAAATTATAAATAATTGAAGATAAAATGATATGTGAGAGATATCTTCATTTTTTAGGTTGGAATAGTTTTGAAAGAAAGACTTAGGTTAATGTGGGAAACTTATATTAAAGTGAGATGTTTATTTTGTGAGTGCCAACTACATAATATTTGTATGAGGTTAAGTACGAGTGTATTGATAAATACAATGGGTATGTGGGGATAGGATACATTCCTAGTATTATATAAGTAGATGTTAATGCCTATTTGTATGATTGATAATTTATGTGTAAAATCATACCCACGCTACTTGCTATCACAGAGGTTTTCGCACCGGGACAGTCTTATTTGATTGGACCTTTATGGGGGATATTGACTCGTACCCTAGAACATAGGATTCCTTGGTACAAGCTATCTGTATGATAGTCAAACAGTCCTAAGAGACGTGAGGGTATATGATGACCTCTTAGTGACTTGGAACTATGTTTCGCCTCCATTTTTATGTGTTTCGTATTAATACAGTTCGAGAGTGATTCCAAACTGGTATTTCCCTTAGTACGAGTAAAATGGGGACTTGATACAGAGTATGCCATCACCATAGATTATATGTGAGGTGTCAATTAGTATATATATTGTATAGGTGATTTATATATATACCTATACCTGGGATTTTACTACTGTATGCGTAAGTAGATAAATCTTGATTAATGGTTTCTAATCATAGTTAGTGCTTGGAATTTCATAGCATTATCGAGTTATGCATATAGACATATGGTCTCGCGAATCAGAATGGATGAGAGGTGAATTGGGTTACAATTCATGAGCCATTTTAGAGGTATGTTATGGGTGCACTATAGATGAGAGGTGAGAATCTCAAGAGAGAGTCCGATGATCTAACATGAATATTATAAGTGATTAATATTGCAATATTTCACTTGTTGTTTTCAAAACTATTTTCACATCTAGCTATAACCCATTTCCTTGCTTATTCTCTTTTCTATTGTACCTTCTATATCAGGTGTCCAGTAGCAGGGACGCCAACCTTAGAGTATTATGACGAGCTATGGAGCTATGGAGTATTGCTTAGACGCCTATCTTCATTTGATTCACATTATAGAGTGATCTTTTATTTAGGGCGTGTCGCCCAGAGGAATTCAATTATCTCCTTTCTATCTGAGTCAAGATATTTTTATGTTCGTGTCATTTTAATACATTTAGTATTATTGGGTATTGTATTGAGAAATTATTTGGGAATGTTTATTCCAATTGCATTTAGATTCTTTTGAGTTATTTGTCCAGTTATTATTGTGGTAGAACAAAATGTGTAGTGTTATTCGTAAACTAAAAATGAATTTTGTTGAAATTAAAATTTGGAAAGTTTTTAACACCATCTTAATTGGGTATTGGTTGATTTGTAAATGTTTTCGACAATGATGCTAAGAATAAGCCTCATGTATATTCTATTTTAATTTGGTATGGGACTGGCCAGTCGGTATTTAATTAGGCGAGGTGTTACACAGGGGACCACCCCAGCCACCTCGCAAAGATCTACCTCCTCTCCAACAATGGAGGTACGTTGCTGACCCTAGGCATTTACGCTGGTGAGGTAAGGACACCCCTCCACGGATGACCAATATAATTATTTTGAGGCTTAGGACACTCAAGCAGACTGCTGGTGAGAGCCTTTATGAGATATCCAGTAATACTGTGTGACCCATCCAGGCGAGCTGGGGTTATAGTAGGAGACAGAGTCCTGATGCCCGTCCAAAGGGTTCAGCATTTGATCGATTGATCAGAGGGTCGGCCTTTGAGAGACTCGACCCAGTTAATGACCTAAGAGAGAGAGAGGTTATCCAGGTTAAGAACCAATGCTAGATTCAAAAGAGAGGGTGTAGACTGCCGATCCCCACCTAGTCGACCCCCATATGGACGAGACGAAGGTTAGAGAGAAATTAATAGCCGACGTTGATCAGCATCAGGGGAAGCCTCAATTTAGCCTGGTGAGGTGGCGGAGGACAACATCGACCAGGACGATGTTGTGAAGGTGGCCAAGAAGCCCTTGAATGATTCGATGAAAAGGTTGGAGAATAATATTGGCGATATTATGAAGAGGCGTGATCCCTTGCAGAGGGAATACTCATAGGGTTCTCCATTTGTTGATAGGATAGTCAACATCTCGACCACTGCTAAATTCAAGTCGCCTATAGTGACTGCAAAATATGATAGGAGCACTAGTCTAGTCCATCATATCGAGATGTATCAATCAGTAACTGATATCTACTCTATCATAAACGAGATGAGATGCCGTGATTTTTCAAGCACTACGATCGGAGATGCGCATGTTTAGTACACCTCACTTCCAAAAAATTCTATTAAGAGATTCAAAAAGTTGGCCGAGCGATTCATCCATAATTTCTATTTTAGGACCAGACCTCAGAAAAAGACTACTCACATGCTCTATGTCAAGGAGGGGAAAAATGAGAGTCTTAGAGACTATATTGCGAGGTTCAACAAAGAGAAGTTGGAAGTTAAAGACTATGAGGAGAGTATAGCTATGACAACACTCATAAGGGGGCCTCCAGAAGGGTAAGTTACTTTGGAAGCTTACTGAAGACCCCCCAAAATCTATGGTCGAGCTTCTTGCTATGGCTGGAAAGGTCTGCAAATATGAGGATGAGAAAGGGGGCAGTAGTGGAAAAAAATTCTACAAAAAGAGTAAGGATGGGAAGAAAAGGTCAGCGGATGACAAGTTTGCAGACTATAATCCCTTGATAGTAAGTTGTGAGCATATTCTGAACAAATTAAGAATGATCGATCTTTGAAGTGGCCCGAGAAGCTGAGAGCTCCTTCTTACAAGAGTAACAAGAAGTTTTGGTGTGAATTCCACTAGGACCACGACCACTTAACCGATATATGTTTTGCTCTGAAAAATGAGATTGAGAAGATGTTGAAAGCCTAAAAAAAGAGGAAGTATGTGGATATTGCTTCAAAATGTGTCCAAGACAACCCCAGAAAGAGGAGGGTTGATAAATGCAGAGAAGAGGTGCCCAAAAGGAAGAATAATGCTTGATATGACGCTGATGATAATGTGCCACACCTGCCACCCAAGGATGATGATCAGAAAGTCCGACTCAACATGATCTCGTTCGGTGTGAATATTATCTGTGGAGGCCTTATAGGGGTGGTGCAGAAGTGGCCGACATAAAGGTACACCTTGCAGAGGTTAAAGCTCTCCCTAAAGTTGAGGTAGTCAATCCGTCCGCTTCATAGGTAAAGTCAGATAAGAAAAAAACTATGGATACGGATATCCTAATTGTGGGTTTTTCAAGACTTGACTTCCAGGGAATCCTGGCACCTCAGGATGACCCTTTGTTGATCATAACTAGAGTTCATGGGTATGATGTACCGAGGATATTAGTCGATGGGGGCAGCTCAGCTGATGTTGTGTTTTGTCTGTGTTTCAAAGGCTTGGGACTCAGTAGGAAGAGGCTCATCCCATACCATTATCCTCTGATAGGCTTCAGTGCTGAGAAGGTGCATCCCTTGGTAATGTATGAAATGGACGTTAGGATGGGAGATGTGTGGCCTAAGAGGCTAACAAAGAAGGTCAATTTCTTTGTGATGAAGAAAGTGTATACTTGTCTTATAACTTTATCATGGGCAGAGTATGCCTTAAGGAATTTGAGGTTGTGCCATCCACTTTCCACCAAATGGTAAAATTCCTGACCCCTTATGGGGTAGAGGAAGTCCAAGGTGATCAAGTGTTGGCACGAGAATGCTACTTCAACTCATTCGAGGAGAGGGAAGCTCATAAAAAAGCAACTACAACCTACAATATTGATACCCTGGACCCCAGGGATAAGACAAGTTAAACAAAGGGGAGGCCACGAAAGAGGTAGAATCCATCGTCCTTAATGAGGAGGAACTCGAAAAAAGCATCCAGGTCGATAAAGTCCTAAGGGAAGATATAAAGGAGGAGCTTATTAAGCTCTTGAAGTATAGGCAGAGTATCTTCGCATGAGTCATGAAAATATGCTGGGTATAGACCCTAAACTCTTTTATCATAAGTTGAACGTGGATGAGGATGCCAGGTCGATACGATAGAAGAGAAGGATTTACTCCCAAGAGAAATACGAGGTCATTCGAGAAGAGGTAAAAATTTTGAAAATGGCCGACTTTATAAGAGATGTGATATATCCTGAGTGGCTAGCCAACGCTGTCATAATTGTCAAGGATAATGGGAAATCGAAAATATTTGTGCACTTGACTGATTTAAACAAGGCATACCCCAAGAACAACTTTCCCTTGCCCAGGATTGACTAGATGGTTGATGCTATAACAGGCCATGAGCTTATGAGCTTTATGGAGGTGTACTCGGGTTATAACCAGATATCTATATGCATCCGATCGATGAAAAAAAGACTTCCTTCATAATCGATAAGGGGACCTACTGTTACAAGGTCATGCCCTTCGATTTGAAAAATAATGGAGCCGTTTATCAGAGACTTATTAAGAATAAGTTAGAATATGCAAAGGGGAGATGGATCATAGAAGTATATATTGTACTGTGGGCCTACAGAACGACAGAAAGGACTCCTACTAGGGAGATGCCATTTATGTTGGCATACGGCTCAGAGGCAGTTGTTCCAATGAAAATAGGTCTACCTACACTTAAGGTTCAAACATATAACCCTAAACATAATGTTCATGAGAGGAGGCTTCATTTATATATTAGTGAAGAGAGAAGAGAAGACACTAAAGTTAGGCAAGTTGTCTATCAAAAGAGAACTATAAGATTCTACAACAAGAGGGTCAAAGCACGACCATTGAAGGTAGGGGACTTGGTGCTGAAAAACACACTGCGGAAACCCAATAAACATCATCCAACCTAGCATGGACCGTACAAAGTGATTGAAGAGGTTGTGCCAGGAACGTATAGATTGGAAAACTTGGAAGTAGAACCACTTTCCAACCCGTGGAATGCTGATCATCTTAAGAAATATTATCCATGAGGTTATACCTTTACTATCTTATTTGCATTTTATTGTAATACATGTATACGGGATTCAGAGGAATGAATATCAATGATAATATCAGTGTTTCCTCATTAAGTTTTTTGTTTATTCATATATTTATTTATGTCAATTCATCTTAATCTACATAACATCATTCGTGGTGAAGTAAGCTTAAGTTACCCTCAGTGATACGATAACTTGGACGGGGACGACCTCATTTATAGACTGCCAATAACATCGAAAGGACTTATATCAATCATTAACTATGGACTCACTCCCTCGGCTAAAATGACAGTGCATGTATGGGATGACCCTATATGCACTCTAAAAAAGATGAGGGAGCATGGGTAGGACGACCCTCTGTAAACATCATTAACTTGGTGAAAGGAATTCTCTCGGTCGAGATGATAGTGCATGGATGAGACGATACTCAACCATGCACTCTCAAAATGACGAGAGGGAGTATGGAACAACATCATTAATTTGGTGAGTTATGAGATGAAACATCATTAGTTTGATGATCTTAGACCTTTAATATCATTGATTTGGTGAAAATATGAGATGAAACATCATTAGATTAGTGATCTCAAACCCTAAATATCATTAAATTGGTGATTTATGAGATGAAACATCATTATCTTGGTGATCTCAGACCTTAAACATCATTGATTTGGTCAATTATTAAGTGAAACATCATTAGCTTGGTGATCTCAGACCTTAAACATCATTGATTTGGTGAGTTATGAGGTGAAACATCCTTAGTTTGGTTATCTTAGACCCTAAACATCATTCATTTGGTGAGTTATGATGTGAAACATCATTATCTTGGTAATCTGAGGCCTTAAACATCACTGATTTGGTGAGTTATGAGGTGAAACATCATTAGTTTGGTGATCTCAGATCTTGAACATCATTGATTTGGTGAGTTATAAGGTGAAACCTTATTAGTTTGGTGAGCTCAGACCTTAAACATCATTAATTTGGTCAGTTATGAGATGATCATTAATTTGGTGGGTTATGAGATGAAACATCATTAGTTTGGTGATATCAGACCTTTAACATCATTGATTTGGGGGAAAATATGAGATAAAACATCATTAGTTTGGTGATCTCAGACTAGTGAACATCATTAATTTAATTATGAAGATAGCAAGCACGAGGCAAAGGAAAAAAAATAGAATTTTAGAATTTTACTAATAATGTACGAGGTTACAGCAAATCAAAATTTCACTAGTGGCATATAAGGTCACAATAAAAACTTCATGAAAACGACAAAAGAATAAAATACAGAAGGCCTTCAAGGCTGAGCTTCACCATCGGACGAGGTCGAACAATTACTAGCCTTAGTAGCCTTTTCAATTCTGGCATCGGTGATCTCTACTCCATCGTCATGACCAGTTGGCTCTTCATTAATCTCGGTAAGCTTCAATGGACTAGTCTTGGCTGGGGCAAAAGAAGAATTTTTTACCTCAGCCAAAGCATCTCCAAGAAGGGCATCGCCAAAGCCAAGGCCTATAAAATCTTCAGGGGACATGAACCCGCTCTCATCATGTTTGAGGGAAGCCCATCGGCCAACAATCCTAATGACCATCTCAAGGTAATCAAAGTTGAAGTCTAAAAACTCAGCAATGATTATCTCTTTGGCACTGGTTAGTGCTGCCTCAACAGCGGTGTCGATGATGGCCTTTAAGCTCTCATCTTGTCCTTTAGATCTTTTTCATGGTCCGCCTTAAGATAGTTGACCAGCCCTTTTTCTTTCTTCATTTCACCCTTGACCTTGTCAAGGTTATCCTTTCACGCCTTCACGTCCTTCTCAGCATCGTGGCCCTCCTAGATCAAGGGCATCCTCTTCAGAGTCTAGTTAGTCAGACGGTGAAGAGAAATAACACCCTACAAAATTAGAGGCAGATACATAAGTAATGATGTCAAAATAATACAGACACAACACTTGACAAATAATTGGTTCAAAAGTAACTGTACATTTCGATGAAGGGCGAACTCAGCTAGTAAAGGAACATCCATGGACCAGAGAAAATGTTTATCTTCCTTGGAGATGATTGAGCCAAGAGAATCTGTCACCTTTAGACTATGACCAATGACGCTATGGTCACTTATTTTCAGATGTGATAGTCGAGAAGCAAGGGAGTTATCTATCGATATTGGAATGGCGCGGTCAGAACACTGAATCTTCGAAGGTCGAGTGGAAGTTGGGTCGATTAGAGGGCCCTTCCTGTTCTTTGTAGTACCATTAGTCCTGCTGGAGATGACGATTTTCTTGGCTTGGACGATTGAAGGGGCGACCTTGCTGCCACGTTCGTCGATCAACTTGTTGAGTTTTGGGGCACACATGTTCCTAAGGTTATTTGAAACTCATTCTGGTCACTCTGCAAAAAGGAAGAGTCTCAGAATTAATATGTCGTCTATACAAAGGTACGAGGCATCTCTTGACAGTAGTAATAAAATTTAAAACTTAACAAAGTTCAATCAGTGGGACATCCCCTAAACCTGTCTGAGCAAGGTAGTATGGGGTCATCAAATGCTCGAACTTTACAGAATGACCCTTCTCACCCTGGATACAAAGTTTGTTTATTTTTTCATAGTTATCAGGGCTTAATCCTGGGTCAGCTTTAGATGATAGGGAAGTTTTATCCCATCTCTGAGGGTATCTAGGCTTAGATGTCCCACATGCCTAGTTAGGGCCGAATTCCCAGGCACGCTAGATGAAGAAATATCATGGTTTCCAATTAAAGTTTGAGGTCTGATTCACCCGTAGCATTTTCTTCTCAGACTTCCTAGCTATAAAATGGTAGTATCTTTGATGAGTTTTGGAAGATGAGGGCATGTAACAACCAATGACTACTCTAACTAGAAGGTCGATTTGGTGTATAGCTCTCCAGATGACGATGGATCCAATTATAACCCTCGAGGAATTATGAGATAATTGAGAAGGAGTAAGGTTTATATAATAAAGGATGTCTCAAATTTTAGAGTGAATGGGAACAAAAAAACCCAACTTAAATATCTTCTCATAGACGCAGATCTCACCATCTCGACCATCAAAGTCTCTCTCATCCTTTAGATGTTTTCTCCATAAAATGGAAGAACTAATGCCGTAGAGATGTTTGAATGTTAAGAGATCAAGTTCAATTACAGAGCTCTCGTACTTGGTGGTAATGGAGGTGTCAATATCACTCTCCCTCCTGTTGTTATTTCCTGGGGATCAGTTTAGGTGTTGATTGTGATACCACTAGGAATCCTCTTGGCAAAATCGACCCCAACTGCAGGGATAGTGGGATAACATCCATCGGAGGGGGAATGCAACACTGGGCTCTATTATCTCTACAGAATTAGAGCTATGTGAAGGCCCAACACCCCTGGAAGATAAGATACGAGAGGAAGTCTCATCATTATCAGACCCCGCACTTTAAGTGGGGGAATAGTCCATGGCCTCTTTGTACGAATCCATGCTCTGGGCCAGAAAGGTGGACATAGGGTCTGAAGTCGACGACTCAGACATTGGATCACAAGTCTTAACAACCTGTGGGTATATTACAGCTAAGGGAGGTGGAAAGATAGGACGAACATGGAAAGCCTCATCCTTTCAACTCTCAGCTTGGGCTTCCTCTATCTGTCTGATCTTCTCAAAACACTTCTCTCTTCGAGTTGGGAACTCATCTGCTAGCTTATACAAAGGTTATAGCATCCAAAGGACGAGACTACACTTGCACGAAACATGAAAAGTTAATAAAGGGAAAACAACTTTTAAAGGTTAGACTAAAGGATCAAATCCTAGGAATTTCAAGGGTTTTTCGTATGAACACCAAGAACTAACTTAACTAGGCCAACCAAAGATGGTGACCAGAGAATCTACTGGAAAACTAAAAAGTAGTAGCCTTGGGCTACTACACACTCGTAACACTAAACACATCCTAAAAAATAACTACACAACTAATCTTTTCAACCCTAAAGCCCCCAGTTATGGTGAAAACAGTCACCGAAAAATATGGAAGTTCGCCAAAAAAATAATAGAAGGGTTGGAATTGCTAAGAATGAAGAAAACAAGGGTAAAGAGAATTACCTGAACAAATTTAAGCACTTGGATCGAAGTGAGAGTAGAAAAAGGCAACTTGGGGTTGAGGGATTTGAAAGTCGTGAAGGTTTAAAGGGTATGGAGTTTTGTTCAGTAGAAAATGGCAAAGGCGGGAAGAAGGATAGAAGAAAGAGAAATAAAAGATTCTTTTTAGGCCTTTAAATATTCACTTAATGATTGTGCATGCTTTCCCAAGCGCACCATCATCAAATCACTAAATCCTAAGCGTGTAACCACGAAACCTTACTTGGGGCAGACGCTAGCCAATCATAACATTGACATGTGTCCATGTATTAATCCCTATACAGTTAACTCATCAGAAATGTCTCATCATGATCTCAAGTACACATACCCCTCAACCTCCTATTCACACAAAAGGCTAAGGGATAGGGGTGATTGATATGATCAAAGTATACCCTCTTACTTTGAGGTAGAGCGTTGCATCATCACACTACAGAGTCATTAGAAAAGTCCCACTAGCCTACTATGGGGTTGTCCAGATAAGAGTTGGCCTCGTCTGAGATAATCTAGGCCATATGGAAAGTCGATACTATAAGATCTTCTCATGTTCAATCAAGGAACAGTTTCATACTCTGATGTCACCGATATCATGAGTGGTCATGGTAATCTAACCTCGGCCTGACCTAGTCGACCGAGGTCAGACTTCTTTGAAGTCTATAGGGCCTTGAGAACTGAAGAATTTCCCCAACTGTGTAGTATTAGACTCAGACTCCGTGGACTCTGCTTCTAGGAAGGATTCTGAGACCATGTGGATGGAAGAGGAAGCAAACTCTAGTAATCAACCAATGGATGTGGAAGATGATGCCGCGGCAAGGGGTGCTGCTGATGTTAAGGAAGAAACAACTAGTCCATCTGGGAGGGACAAGAGACCCCTAGTTGCGCTTAATATTCGTGGCATCATGACCCAAGATTAGTTTGACCAGGTAGCTGAGGCCTTCGAGTTTCCAAAAAACATGATGTGCTCAGCACCTGCTGCGAACCAAAGACCGTGCACGAAACTTGATGACAATGGGGTCTGTTTTATGCTTCATGCTTTCATTTACGGGATGCGGCTGCCAGTTCTCGTTCCCATCAGACGAATTTTTCAAACCATGAAACTAGCACCATCCCAGTTAGATCTCAATGGATGGAGGGCCATCCTTGCCGCAATCGTGCTTTGGGAGAATCAATTAAAAAAATACATTAATCCCATGGAGTTTTTTCACTTCTACCGCTCGAAGGAAAACTCCATGAAGCTCGCTGGGTACTACTACATCTCCGGCCACGATAGGGATGAGACCTTTTACTCTGGTAGGCGAACCAGTGTAAAGAACTAGAAGGGGAAGTATTTATACATCTACGGAGAAGGATGGGAGATTCACCCTCAGTAGAACGAGAGGTAGAAGTCATTTCGAATGCCGCGGAAATGAGGTTATCCCTCCAAACTAGGTAATTTGATTATAGTCGTGTCCCCTCTTTGTAGTTGCCTATAAATCTCTACTAACCTTTGAAGTATTTTTCTCTGCGTCCCCTCTTTTTAGTTGCTTATTAATCTATACTAACCTTTGAAGTGTTTTTTTGTAGCTCTTGACAACTTGCAACTAAGCGGGAGGCAAGAGAAAAGAGTTTCCAAGGCCACGACCATTCCTATTGAAGAGAATAAGTTCAGTGCCCTTGTAACATCTTTAACTGTATTTGAAGCAAGGTTCTTTCCCAGCAAGTCCATTCCAAAGGAGATGGCCGCGGGAGGTAATAACCTGATCATCACTCTTTATCCACGACAACTTATGTCGAAACTTCAATCATTTACTGTTACTTTACCTCTTTCAGGTGAGGAAGTTGATAGGGAATTATTGGCTGCCCAGCTAGCTGAAATGGATGAGGATGCAACCTTTCTCAATAATGCTGAATGGCACAGGAAAAGGAAGAGGCTTAGGACCAAAAATCCAGCAGCGGTCCCTTCCAGCGACCCAAATCCTCCAATTGTGACTCAAGATCAGGTCATGGAAAAAACTACCAATGCTTCCCCCAACCTCAAGCAGAGTTTGATGATGACATAGGGGCCTGTTTGGTTGTGGCAGGTCTGATGTCAACATCAGATGTTCTTATGCATTCAGCTTCTCCATCATCGCCACTTATTGTAGCGGTTAATGCAAACATGGAACCTCCTCAGTGCCACGCCAGAGCTAGTCCTGATGGTCAACTGCGGCCACAGTTAAGACAACCTGACCCTGAGTCCTCATGGGACACGACCTCTAAGGCTGCATGAAGGATGAAGCGGTCCCTTGACACCGCGGACCTTGATAGGTTGGTGGAGGAAGATCATGACGATCTGTAGGACTGCGACCTCCGTAGTCTTTTGAAGGTAAGTGCAAGTGCTCTCTTAGATTTAACTTTGCATTCCATACTTTGCTCGTAACTTTTTCATTTCTGGCAGCGGATGTTATGGTGGCCCAAAAGAGGAAGTATGAGGCCCTCTATAAACTGAAAGAGGTCGCGGAGATTGCACGAAATTTCTCTTTTGAAGCTGGGAAGCAGTCTGCATCCATGGCTCTTCAGGCAGCCCAGATGAACTTGGAAGATGCAAATAAGGCTAGAGAGTAAGTAGAGGAAAACTTTAAGCAGGCTGCGGAATCCCTCAAAATCTCCCAGTCTCGAACCGCGGAGATTTCTAGTAACAAGCTCAGACTTCTTCAAAAGAAGTATGAGGAGATGGAGACTAATGTTGCCCAAGATACCATAGCCCATGGTGCGGTAATTAAGAAAATGGAGGGGGGACCATGCTGAAGCCCTTCAGCTTACCATTGGTAGTATTGTGGAGTCATTCAAGGGCTTTAGGGACTTTTATATCATCAATAACAGGGCTTACTTCCGCGTCTACCAAGAACTAAGGCATAGAATCATAAAGAACTTCCCTGAGACTAAAGAGAAAGTTCTTCCCTGGGGTCTTGGTGATGCTGAGAATCAAGAATGCATAACTGAGCTCAAGGCTATGGACGAGGAGAAAGCTAGGCTGAGAGCTGAGGCTAAGGCAGCTGATGAGGAAACTGAGACCGCCGCGGATGGCTATGAGGGAGATGAGCGTGATGATGCAGCTTCCTGAACTTCTTATAATTTTTGAACTGATCATTGATACAGGGTTGCATCCCTTCTATTATTTTAACACCCTATAGTGGTTGCGGCCTCTTTGTCTGTATGATAATATTAATCAAGGCTGTGACCACCTTTTCTGGATTATTTTCCCTTCATTTTCTAGTATCTTTTTATTTTTCTACTTTGCTTGCTTTAATATTTGAATGAATTATCTCTTGAACTTTCTACTTAAATTCCATTATTGTTTCTCATAGTATGTTTGAACATGGTCGCGGCACCTTCGTGTGTTTGAAATGTATAAAGACCGTTTGAAAAAATTCACTTTAACCAACGTACGGGTCATAGGTTGCGGCTATAATGTGGATGGCCTTTATACACGGGTCGTGGCCCTTTTTCCTTTTTCTTGCAATCATGACTGGAAGGGATGCCCCTTGAACAAGGCCATGACAGTTTGATAATTCTGCCTTTCGAGGCTTCTTAATGAATTTACTTAATGGCCGCAACCATATTGACATGTATGTCACTTTTGAATGTTTGAATTCCCTTTATTGTAGATTTAATTAGACCAAAATCCAAGTCATTACCGCATCAACCCTTAATCGCTTTAACGGCTGCTGCTGTATTGACAGGTCTACTTCACTCTTTTAGCCCTTTCATCGGAACATGGGCCTTTGTAGATAAACGGGATATTTTCAAGCCTCCCCCAGGCTGAGTTATGTTATTAAGCCACCCACAGCTAACATACAGGATATTTTCAAGCCTCCGCAGGATGCGTTATGTTATTAAGCCACCCACAGCTAACATATAGGATACTTTCAAGCCTCCCAAGGCTGGGTTATGTTATTAAGACACCCACAACTAACATATAGGATACTTTCAAGCCTCCCCATGTTGGGTTATGTTATTAAGCCACCCGCAGCTAACATATAGGATACTTTCAAGCCTCCCCAGGCTGGGTCATGTTATTAAGACACCCACAACTAACATACATGATACTTTTAAGCCTCTCCAGGCTGGGTTATGTTATTAAGCCACCCACAGCTATGTATATATAAAGCCATCCCTGGCTAGATATTAAAAGTCTCCCGACTTAATGATGCATCCCGAAAGCTAAGAACGGTCACTAGAAGCCCATGTGCCTAATACAAGCTCCTTGAATCCTCAGATGCTTTCGTGAATATGGTCATCATATGATAAGATATAGTTGCACATCGTGAGGGGAACTTATGAGCTAATTAAGGGCGCAATCCCTTTGTAGGTGCTGCCCAAAATAATAATAGTCTTCCGAGATAATGCGTCATTCCATATGTAAAATATTGTCTCCAATCGAGATCTGTTTAAGACAAAACGGTCTTTTATAAGATGACATTTCATGAAAATGAGAATCAAAACATGGAACTATAGAGTGAACTTGATTTCATGCATTTATTCATATATATATATGTATGTATATAACTTAGGGAAACCAATACAAAGTTTAATTTCAAATAGCGTAAGAAGAGTTGTCACTGTAAAGTAGAGATATGTGGAATATAAGAGATAAGCATGAAAAATGTGCATGTGGTATGTGAGACTAGGCTGCAGCCCCTAAACATCTTTGAGGAACCTCCGCAGCATCCCTTGCCCAATCAGCCTTTCAATTTCATCCTTCAAAGCATAGCATTGCTTAGTGTCATGGCCATGGTCTTGATGGAATCTTCACCAAGTAACTTTGTTCCTCTTGTGGGGTGGAGCTCTTAGCTTTTCTATCCACCTCAACAGCTTGTCCTCTCTAATGAATTCAAAAATCTCTTCAATTGGGAAGGCGAATGGAGTGTAGGCTTCAGATTTCTTCTCTTCCTTCTCCACTCTCCTTTTCTGGCACCGACTGACTACTTCAACGGTCGGATCCTATTGTACTGCCGCAGCAGCAAAGGCTATTGAAGAAAAAATCCTAGGTGCCGCACCCACATTGGGTGAGGCCGCAGCCTCAAGCATTAGGACCCTCTGAGTGAAATAGTTGACCTGGGTCTAGAGTGAGGCGTGACTGTCGTAGAGGTGGTTGAGGTGATTGTACAGTTGCACGATCTCATCTTTAACTTCTGTGCTCTGGATGGATTCTCCTTCCATTTTCTTCTTTTGTTAGTCTTTACAAAGTATATAGAATCTAAGACAAAACTAACAGAAGTGAGTAATCTCAGAAGTATTGGAGTAACCAAGTAGGAATTGGGGATGCAGTGTTTGCACTTCATGGTATTACGGTCGAGGCCGAGGCCAGTAAGGAACATAGGTGCTCTGCCGCGACCTTTGTACGATATGCACCAAGGTTGAGCTGGAGACCACCTGAGTCCATTCCTTGATGTTTTGAAGCTTCTGTAACACAACTGTCCCAGTAGAGGCCACAACATGTACGATAGTTGAACTACCGCGCCGCATCCTTACCTAGGCAGTGAGGGAAAATCCCAGAATTAAACCCCAGAAACTGAGTCTTTTCTCCCAAAACTCATGGAGAGCATACCTACTAGGTTCTGTCAATGAGAGAATGTCCTCTTGGTGCCCTAAAAGGAACCATTTCAATGATGAAACCCCAGATCATAGGCCAAGAACAGCAAGGAGTAAGCACAATCCTTCCCTAATCATTCACCTTTTCGGGGCTAAATCCCATCATGCTTTTCATCATTATCTAGATGGAATGATATCACAGGGGTATGTAGATATATCTAAGGTCATAAAATGGAGAGCTGAGAACAAATCTTAATATTAAAAATACCCATTTAAGGGTGTAAATAAAAATAGAGCTCAATGGCCAACATTTACCCATGAGATGACGATCCAAAGGATCCTCATGGATCGAATAAGGTATTTACGAACTCAAATATAAAAAAGTAAGATTGAAATATATCGTTCCCACAGACGGCGCCAGATTGATGATATGAGAAATTATACACAAGTAGACCTCATATTAACAAGTCAAGTGTAAAGTGTATAATAAATAAACAAAGCAAGTAAATAGAGAGAAAACAAGATATAGAGTCGTTCAGTCTCTAAAATAGGCCTACGTCCATTGTGTTGCTCCATTCTCATTATATGAGTTGTATTGTACAATATAATCGTGCCTAAAGAGGCATGAAAGTATGAGAATAAAGTAGAGTATATGGCAGTGTTACGGATATCGGTGTACCGAAGAGTTAGCTGTGATGTAGATGAATAACCCCAAGCGATATGTTGAGGTTGTGTGGAGAGAATCTGTATTGTAGAATCCACCTCGGGCATGTGTCCCCGATCCCTCCTCCCTTTTTCGACGTGTGGTCCTCTATTTATAAGTGTATGAGTTATCACGTGCCCCGAGTGCGTGAGGTATACCAAGTTTGTAGTTGTTGTAGTAGAGAGGGATGCGGCCTATAAGGCAAGCACAAAGTGCCGCACCCTACATGAGGCTAGATCCAAAGGTGCCGTGCCTTGTACTTGGTAGGGCCACGACCTGTATATTAAGGAGGGTGGTAAGTGTCGCGCCCAGTACTTGGTAGGGCCGCACCCTGTGCTGAGTAAGTCTTCGCGGTCTATAAAAATATATGCATGCTTGAGTAGCTTTCACGGAGGGTGCTATATTTGTACTATCAATACTTGTATTTCTGAGCATGACACAGTGTTGTTGGAGTCAGTAACCTCGTATTCAACCAGGCCGAGCTTCCAACGGACGATGTGAAGCAGTCTAAGAATATGCAAGTACAAAAGTGGCGTCCACACATTGACAATTCAGTTATAACAAGATCATTCCCTCATGTGAGGGAATATTAAATCAGCATATACTCGTTCACTATGGACAAGTGTACTCATCTCATTGGATGTCATACTAACTGCATGTTTATTGCATGCTTGGGGGGTATACTACACCCCCAAAGCCCTATATAAACCCTTTGTCTTCTCCATTAGAGGGGATCGATCTCATTATCCACAACTTTAGCGGAACTCTGTCAAAATACACAGAAGAGAGAGATATACTTGAGTGTTGTGTTGACAAGACATTATTGCCCTTCTTACAATGAATACCACCATTCACACTGCACAATTGATGTAGTCTCCCACATAACCACTTACATTGTGTATCATCTTCTGCTTTGCCTCGTCTTCTTCTGTCTATACATTTATATCTTTTGTACACATTTTTTGTCTGGTTTGAGGTTACATACCTATTGACCTGGTGATACAATTTCTTGTATCATCAGACCTAGTGTAATAGTATTTAAAGTCGTAGTTATCAAACTACGTGTCGTGGTTCGTGATAAATGCGAAGGGCACACCTTAGTGGCAGATGAATATCTTATAAATGAATTGGAGTACCCTTTCATAGGGCATTTCTACCAGGGGCTTGACCTCCACCCACTTCGTAAAGTAGTCCAATACTACTACTAGGTATTTTTATCGCCCTTTCGTCATCGGTAAGGGGCTGACCAGATCAATTCCCCATATCACAAATGGACACAATGACACGATTGGAGTCAATGGGGCTCCGGGGGAATGGTGGATCTTTGTGAACTTTTTAGTCCGCCAATAATATCCTTGAGTCGTTATAAGCTTAACAAATAACCTTCCGACGGAATGGGATCCGTAACATCCTTCATGGACCTCATTAATAAACTTATTAACATCCATCGGGTGGACACACCTCAACAGTGAGACAGTGTACCCTCTTCTATACAGTACTTCTGGTACCAACACATATTGAGCTGCCTTATAGCGCAGCTTTCTACCTTTATTCGGATGTGCAAGGAGTTCGTTAGCTTGAATGTATGCTCATTTGGGGTTCATCCATGATGGCAATAGATTCACCTCCATTATTTTCAAACTATTATCCTCTGTGCTCCTACGTGCCAGTACTTCAATTGGTATCATTCTTTGTAAAGACGTTTGAGGCTAGCCTAGCCAGGGCATCTGCTCGTATGTTCTCCAATTTGGGAATCGTTAGAATTTTTTACTCTGCAAACCTTTCCAATATTTTTCATACAATGGATAAATATTTTATAGTGGACTCCTCCCAAGCTTCATAGACCCCTAGTATCTGGTTGAAAAATAGCTAGGAGTCATTATGTGCCAAAATATGGTCGACACCCATGAATGAAGCTAAACTTAGCCAAACAATAATAGCCTCATATTATGATTCATCATTAGGGGCTTCAAATTGAAAATACAGAGCGTATTCCACGTCTATTTTGTTTGGTGTGGCAACGATAATGCTCGTGCCACTCCCTGCTGAAAAAGATAATCCATCAACATATAGCTTCAAAATAGCACTGCCTTGGTCGAAGTCTGCTTCTTCTATTTTTTGAAACATGAAAAGCTTATTATGGAACTCGTCATACTGTCCCTCAACCTCTTTGAGGGATCTCTCTCCCTTGGGAGTCTGCTCGGTGCTTCTAAGACATGAAGTTTCCTCTGGGGGGGAATGTTCATCGTTAAGAATTAAGATCTCTACCGAGGGAGTCTATTCAGATGATTTCTCCTCGTAGGTGAACTCAATAATGAAATCTGCTAATACCTGCCCTTTTATTCCAGTCCTATGTTCATACTTTATGTCATACGCACCCACTTCAACTTCCTAAGTCATGAGCCGACCAGATTCTCTAGTTTATGTAGTACTTTTCGTAAATTCAAGTATACGTAGATCGCAATGGTGTGGGCCTGCAAGTATGGCTTCATCCTTCGTGCAGCTTTTCTCAATGCCAATGCTAGTTTCTCCATTCGGGGGTACCAAATTTTAGATCTTTGATACGCTCTGTTGGTATAATAAACTAGTTTCTGGACTCCTTCCTCTTATCTCACTATTGTCGAACTAATAGCTGATTCAGACACTCTGAGGTATAAGTAGAGTTTTTTCTCCAGTAACTAGGCATGATAGGAGAGGTAGGGAACCCATATAACGCTTCAGTTCTATGAACGTGTTTTTACATTATTCATTCCACTCGAATGACTTACCTAACACCTTAAAGAAAGGCAAGCACTTGTCGGTGGGTATAAAAATAAACCTGTGAAGAGCAATTACTTGCCCCGTTAGCCTTTACACGTCCTTCTTCGTTGTAGGATATTTCATGTTGAGTAGAGCCTGAATCGTATCCGAGTTAGCTTCAATACCCCGTTGATTGATGATAAATCCTAAGAACATGCCTTCTTTTACCCCAAAAATGCATTTGGTGGGGTTCAACTTCATTTGGTACTTCTCTAACTTATCAAAGGTCTGCCCTAGGTCTTTAATTTGTTCGGTGGCTACCTTGATCATAGTGAGCATATCGTCAACATAAACCTCTATGTAGACCCCAATTTGTTCTTCAAATACTTTGTTTATCAGTCTCTGGTAAGTGGATCCTTCATTTTTAAGACCAAGTGGCATAACATTATAATAGTAAGTACCTTTATGGGTTATAAAGGATGTCTTTTCTCTATCGAAGGGATTCATCTTGATCTGGTTGTAACTAAAGTAGGCATCTGTGATGTTGAGGAGCTCGTGGCCCGCCGTGGTATCGACCACTTAGTAAATCCGTGATAGATGGAAATAATCTTTTGGACATGCCCTGTTCAGATCAGTAAATTCGATGCACATCCTCCATTTGTCAATATATTTTCGCACCATGACCACGTTAGCCAACCATTCCGGATATCTCACGGCATTGATAAAGTTATCTTTCTGCTTTTTATGGACCTCTTCCTGGACGACAAGGTTCTTATCGGATCAAAAAACCCTCCGCTTCTATTTGACCGGCTTGACTCATTCTGAAAGTGTCACAAGTACCCCCAATTTTGATTTTTATCAAAAATTAATTATTTGAATTTCCTTTTAGCGATGCAGAATTGAGATGGCTCAACTAAACAAATTTTAATTTATCTAAAATTAAAATAAAACAAAAATCAAAGTGAAATTAAATTAAACAAGAAATATATTTTTCACTCAAACATATTAACTCATCCCAAGTCCTAGAAATTTGCCTAATTAATTTATTAATTCATTTTTGCAAATTAGGCCAAACCAAATTTTATCCAATAAAATTAATTACTTGAATTAAATTAATTTTTATCCAAACAAATTAGCACCAAATTAAATATACCAATTTTATCTTTTTACCTAAGCATCCATCTAATGTGATATTTGTAAAAGATAAAAATAAGTAAACAACCACAACGCCGCGATGCACGAGGAAAAACCCACAACGGGAAAAAACCTCGGACGACCCTGGCCTTAAGTCCACTATGTATGGTATTTTTACAAGTACAAGAAAAAGACTTACAACACTCGACTCCCTTCAAGCCCCGTTGCTCCTTCTTGTACCGACCACCACTTAGTTGACAATCCCGGACTCCACCGGAACCTTGGAATCCACTAATGAGTATTTAGGAATCATCGTCAACCATACATGGTGCCTTTCACCATATGAGAATGCCGCATCCAAAATGAAACTTCTTCTTTGAGGGATGTAGAAGTGAACCCAAACTTCTCTTCTTTGAGGTGTAGAGAAAAATCCGGTGCCAAACACTCCAAAAAAGATATATATATGGTAACTTGTAATAAACAAACTAAGGGTGTAAGAAAGTGTTTTTCAAATAATATTCTTGAACTACAAACACTTAAACATGAACTTTTGAACTTAGAACTTTTCTCCAAAAATTGTTCTCCCAAAAAGATGTTTAGAAAATGTCAAAAGTTGGTTTTTCAAACCTGGTTCCCTCACATATAACTTCTGTCAAAAGTTAGTGGGTAAAGGTAAGTGGAAACATGAGAAAAACAGCTCAAAACTGCCAGATAAATTTCCCGCCTGAAATCTCCTTCGAACGAGATTTTCGTTCGAACGAAGTCTCATTCGAACCATACTTCTAACGAAGTTCCAGTGGCAGGTCGTTGGCAAACCTCGTTCGAACGAAATTATCTTTCGAACGAAAAACTCGTTCGAACGACAATTTCGAACGAACTTCCAGAAAGTCCAAACTTTTATTTTTAGCCCAAAAACTTTATTTTAAAGTTTTAAAGAAACTTTCTGAAAATAAACATCAGTTTAAAAAAAATTGCACCCAGTGAAAAATGTTCCAAGCTCCTATATATATATATATATATATATATATATATATATAATGCATTCATACCTTAGGAGAATTGGAACTACATTGATGATGAGAAACGAGGCACATGTAAACCGATAATGATGAAGCTTTACAAATCTGGCCACTACGTCTTCAACCAGCACGTCATAGGCTTGAATAGATAAACTTGAAAACTATCCTATGACATAAATGTTTTTTTTCAGGAATTGAGCCAAAACAACAAAGGACTCAATTGAAAATCTGCGTCCTAACAAATCTCCCCCTTTGGCCTTTTCGGGACAAAAACCAAAACAAAAATCCTAAAGGGTTGTCAAGCTTTACTAGACGCAAACATCCCACCCAAACTTGGCTCAAGACCCAGGGATCAATATCTTTCCCGGTGATGAAAGTTTCAACTTCGAAGATTTCCTGCACACATAAGCAAACTATCAAACTCATAGGGAATATCAAAATATTAAATGCAATTAAAATGATTACTCCCCCTAAATTAGTTCTCCTTTATGAACAATGTTCAACCTAAGAAGATAACGCTCTCCCCCTATTATAAATCTCCTAAACTTTCATAAGATTATAATAGGATTATATACCATTTCTCTCCCCCTATCATTCTCCCCCTTTTTGTTCAGGAATAGACAAAGTATAAAAGAACTAATAAACAAGATGATGCATAAGGTGATAAGAACATGAAAACATATGGGAAATAAAAGCATAACTAATGCATTAAAAAATAAAGGATACCAACTCAAATGCAATAAAATGATACCAATATGATACAAGAGATATTAAGCATGAGATATCAACAAAAATGCAACAAGATAGATACCAATAATGGAGTGGAAGCATAAATGGACTAGAAAGCAAGGCAAAGACAAATATAATCATATATATACATACTTTAAATATACCAATAATGCACACACACATATATATATATATAGATATAAATTCTAAAATGACACAAAATACAATAAGCTTTTCACACTGGTATGGCAAAAATGTGTCATATGAAAACGAAAGTGTTGGGGTGTAAACTAGTAACAATTAAATTTAGACCCAATCACTTAAAACATGTTCAGGGAGTTCTCATTTGATTGAAAACGTTATCACATTTGAATATAACCTCATGTGATAATATAAATTGAACTCGATGAACATACATACACAATGCATACAAGACTAGAGTTTTGATGATTCTATAAACCAATCGAGTCATGATAATAAAAGACAACTAGGATAAATGGACATTGTGCAAACCGTTGATATAAAATCCAATCTCCCTCAATAAGCATATATATTTTTGAATGAATATATCAATTAAAAATAGGCCTTGGCAATTACTTTTCTTTTTAATTCCATATTTATTTTTAGGCCTTTGGACCACGTATTTCTTTTAGGTCCGTTCCAAATGGTGGCTTACTCACAAAGGCTAATATTTCCTTTCGTAGCCCTTCCCCGTGCACACACACACACACACACACACACACACACACACACATATATATATATATATATATATATATATATATACAATATTTTCATATATTACAAATCTCACGTGCAACGGATTTTGACATGCATTAGTCCTCATAGGTCACAAATATGTAGATGACAAGATTGGAAGGAGAACACCTCAAAAAGCTTAAATATACATATGAAGTTAACATTTCAAGTGAGCTCGTGCATGTGAAAATTGAGGCATATAAAAATACAATCCATTTAAGCAACATAAAATCCAACTACTCCATGTAAGCATGGTAAAGAACATTTTAAGGATTGATAATCTTAACCAAAAATTCTAGCCACGTGGGAGCGAAAAATAAGGGATTGAAACACAAGTATATGCCATATAAAGTGTGTCACAAGTACCCCCAATTTTGATTTTTATCAAACATTAATTATTTCAATTTCCTTTTAGCTATGCGGAATAGAGATGGCTCAACTAATTTTTTTTAAATTTATCTCAAATTAAAATAAAACAAAAATCAAAGTGAAATTAAATTAAACAAGAAATAAATTTTTCACTCAAACATATTAACTCAACCCAAGTCCTAGAAATTTTCCTAATTAATTTATTAATTGATTTTTGCAAATTAGCCCAAACCAAATTTTATCCAATAAAATTAATGACTTAAATTGAATTAATTTTTTCCCAAATAAATTAGCACCAAATTAAATATACCAATTTTATCTTTTTACCTAAGCATGCATCTAATGTGATATTTGTAAAAGATAAAATAAGAAAACAACCATAACGCCGCGATGTACGAGGAAAAAATCACAACGGGAAAAAACCTCGGACGACCCTAGCCTTAAGTCCACTAAGTATGATATTTTTACAAGTATAAGAAGAAAAACTTACAACACTCGACTCGACTCCCTTCAAGCCCCGATGCTCCTTCTTGTATCTACCTCCGCTTAATTGACAATCCCAGACTCCACCGGAACCTTGAAATCCACCAATGAGGCTTTAGGAATCACCGTCAACCACACATGGTGCCTTTCACCATATGAGAATGCCGCAGCCAAAACGACACTTCTTCTTTGAGGGATGTAGAAGTAAATCCAAAATTCTCTTCTTTAAGGTGTAGAGAAAAACTCGGTGCCAAACACTCCAAGCAAGATATATATATATATTTGGTAACTTGGAATAAACAAACTAAGGGTGTAAGAAAGTGTTTTTCAATTAATGTTCTTGAACTACAAAGAGTTAAATATGAACTTTTGAACTTTTTCTCTAAAAAATGTTCTCTCAAAAAGGTGTTTAGATGATGTCAAAAGTTGGTTTTTCAAACTTGATTCCCGCACATATAATTTTTGTCAAAAGTTAGTGGGTAAAGGTAAGGGGAAACACGGGGAAAACTGCTCAAAACTGGCAAACAAATTTTCGGCCTGAAATCTTGTTCGAACGAGATTTTCGTTTGAATGAAGTCTCATTCGAACCATACTTCTAACGAAGTTCCAGTGGCAGGTCTTTGGCAAACCTCATTCGAACGAATTCTGGTTCGAACGAAAAATTCGTTCGAACAACAATTTCGAATGAACTTAAAGAAAATCTAAAAATTTTTTAGCCCAGAAACTTTATTTTAAAGTTTTAAAGAATCGTTCTGAAAATAAACATCTGTTTAAAATAAAATTACACCCAATGAAAAATATTCCAACCTCCTATATATATATATATATTTAAAATGTATTCATACCTTATGAGAATTGGAACTTCATTGATGATGAGAAATGATGCACATGTAAATGGGCATTGATGAGGCTTTACAAATCTGGCCGCTAGATCTTCAACTAACACGTCATAGGATTGAATAGATAAACTTGAAAACTATCCTATGGCATAAATGTTTTTTGTCCGGAATTGTGACAAAACAACAAAGGACTCAATTGGAAATTTGTGTCCTTACACCTTCTATCATATTTAACTCATGGCAGATGAAGTCAGGATCGATACTCGGAATATATTCATGGCTCCATACAAATACATTCTTGTGTTGATGCCGAAACTTTATGATCTCTTTCTTCAAAAGTAGGTTTAAGGACAACTCGAGTTGAACCGTTCATTCTGGAAGATCGGCATCAAGTGGGACCGTTTCAATCTTTTCCGTAGGCTGCACATTAACAAATTTCTCTTTGTCACGAGGATCAATAGTTTCTATATGATAGGTGGTTGTTAACTTCTTCTATTCTTTCTGGTATGTTGAGATGAAATAGCAATCACGTGCTACCTTCTAGTTTCATTGGATGACTCCAACTCCGAAGTGGGTTGGGAACTTCAAGCCTTGATGTACTATAGAAGGGACAACTTCAAACTTCTTCAGGTCGATCCTTCCAAATATCACGTTGTAGGCTGAAAGTATATTTTTGTGAAGGACGAAGAAAGGTATTTTCTCTGTCCGGTTGATCTGCCAAATGCCCACCATGACTTCCACTTCCACCGTCCCCAAGGTTTACACCTTTTCACCTAAAAACCCAACCAGAAGCTAGTGATAAGGCGTTTGCTCTACATCCTAAAGCTTTAACTTTTTGTAACGGTTATAAAATATTGCATCTACAGAGATGTCGTTATCCACCAGAATCCAAGCCACCCGACCTTCTTAGATGACCATGGTGAGGAACATAGGATCGTCGTGGGGGTACAATACCCCATACGGGTCATCTTTTCAAAAATAAATGATCAATTTCTCTTTCTTCACCTTGCGGGGTCGTTTGTCCGAATTTTTTGTTAGGTTAATTTGCATATGCGCGCAAGATTGGGCCTCATTTAGGAAGGTTTTCATTTCTACAGGGTCTTCTTCCCCACGAGCTCCCCCTCCCGCATTGAAATGACAATTAAAAGATATCATGCCAGCATCGCGCATAGGTTCTTTGGGTTTTTTAGGGAAATTTGGGTCACCATCCCTCTCCCTCTTCTTGTCATTCGTCCTCCGACAGGGTGATTCTGATCATCTCCTAGCTTTTCTTCACTTTATGGTTTGATCGGCCATTTCCATCATCATATTTGGATAGCTTACCGCTCCTGATTAAGCCCTCGATCTCATTCTTCAAAGATATAAAATTATCTATGTTGTGACCGTGGTCCTTATGGAACTCGCAGTACTTGCTTCTATCCCTCCTGTTTGTTGTCATCTTTAGTTTTCCTGGCCATCTGAGGTCTTTGCTTTTCTAGGTTTCTTACACGATGTAATGGACTCCAACAGTGATAGGTGTGTACTCATCGTAATTTGTTAGCTTATCCGCCTTTCTATCCTTCACTCTTATTTACTAGAAGCTTTGCCAGCCAATAGTTTAGGGTTGTCAAATTCTTTGGCCGAGATTACTTATTCGGCGGTCATAATCTTCCCTATTGTGTTCATAAGTTTAGTCATAGTCTTAGGTGGCTCCTTATATAATTCCCAAGATAGTTTCCCTGGTCGCAATCCGCTCAGTAGAGCCGTTATGGCAATTGGCTCATTGTAATTCACCACTTCCATCTTCTCAGGGTTAAATTCGATGATATAATCTCGGGTGCTCTCATATGCCCTCTGTCGAATGCTGATAATGGGCAACTTATTTCCCCAATTTTGCACCGAAGCAGAAATTTCTAACAAACTTGTCGGCCAATTGCTGAATTTTTTTTATTTATCCTCTAGGCAGACAGTTGTACCAGATTTGGGCAGAGCCAGTTATAGTGATGGAGAATGCTCAGCACCTCATTTCATCTGGGATGGAATAAATGTCTGCAGCGACTTGGTACTATTCGATATGAAAAATAGGATCCTTATTCCCACCATACTTTGGCGTGATAACCAGTGGCTTGAATTTTAATGGAGTGGGATACGCCACGATAGAAGAGACGAAGGGGGATCCCTTTGTGAAATCCTTATGTATGGGATTCTTTGAATTGGCCATCTCTCCCAGGTGGTCTTCCATACATTGGATGGATCCTTTCCAGGGTTGGTTATCCTATTGGGTATTTCTTTCGATGGGCTTTTATATTTGTCCTCGAATTTTACCCGAGCTCTCTTCCTTGAAAGTCTTTTCGACTTTAGTCGATGCTCTAGCAGAGCAACGGGATCCTCTAGTGACATATTTTCTTGATTCATTCATCCAAGAGTAGTCACATGAGGCCGTGGCTGCCTTCCAGGGGTTGTAACATGGTCGCAGTCGATTAAATGTTGAGCCCCTGCTAAAATTTTCAAGCAAACTAGGGTGATCCTCTCTGTCTGACTAGTTATCAAAATGGCAAGGCGAATTGTTGGAGGAGGTGGCTCCGGGGTAATAGAACCGCTCTCGCTATGACTCGATCCGTCGGGTGGATCTCGTGTTCCTATACGATCCCAGGTATAGCCTCTTGGGATTCTCCATTTCTTGCCTGCAGTACTCCTGATTCCGCTCCTTAGGAGGCACTGGGGGAAGTCTCCCTTACCATTCCTCGATACCTCTGGTCCAGGGGTTTCGGCATTTGGATTGGGGTGCATTGATCATACCTGTAGAGTGTATGTCAATTGCCCGACACTTTCCTACATCACTTCTTACCTTTAGACTCAACAGTATGTTGTGTATATTTCCCGCCCCAGTGGCGGTGGAAGAGGTCCAAACATCAACCATGCAGCTGCTCTCGGGAATATCCACCATTTTAGATTGTCTAGGTGAGGTATTCGAATGAATAGATTTGGGTAGGAATCACAATAGCTTATCGTGAGTTTAGAAATGGAGACAAAAAAATAGATAAATCAATAAAGAGAGGAATAATGATAATAAAGAATGGAGATAAGAGACAGGAAAAACACGATGAGTTTTACGTGGTTCGGCCCCTCTAGGAAACCTACATCCACGATGTTACTAGGTTTTTATTGCACTATTGCCGAAGTTACAATTAGGGTGTTGTTGCAACTCGATGATTGAGAGGATTTCCACTAGAGTCCCCCTCTTAAGTGTATTAGGGACCTATCTATATGAGATTTATGGAGAATATCCAGGGGATGGGTGGATTTCCCTTATAAGTCGGGCAGTTACACCAGAATATACATGCTTATCAAAATAAAAAACTAATGTGACCTGGATCATGGGATGTCGTTATGGATAAGCGCGTGGATGATTAATTTTCAATGTTCATGTTCTTATACTCCCATGTGATTAATGAGGGAAGTTCAGTGTGTAGACTCCCACAAGAACATACAGTGTGTCCAACTATATTTACACGGATAAGACAACTGTCAACTAGGTTGGCCGAGCAGATTATCACTAAGCTGGTCTCATTTTGGAGTGGAGCCGAACACATTACTAATTCTCTTGGCGTTTGGATTTATATTTATCATTCGGACTATAAGTTTATAACATTACCTATTATTTATCTTAGCTTATTGGCTTCTTCCTTGACATTAAATCCATGATGAAATTTTGTATGTTAAGAGTGATTAAGCTATTTATCTTTGGTAGGTGGTATTCGTCTTAACGCAATTTCAACTCCATGCTCAACATGACATTAACTTCAAACGGGGTGGTCTAATTGGTATTCAATTTCTTTCTTTACCGACTATATTTAACGAAATGGGATTCTCAAATTTCTTAAAGATCCTATAAAAAGGAATGTAGGTTTGAGTGATGCAGATATGGGTGTGGCATAACCTGTCCACTTAATAAAGTAAGTTATTCTAGCATTCTTAATATAATCAATGTACTTGTGATATATATTGTTGCATTGAATTATTTTTTCCATAGATTTACTCAACGACTTCATTTATATTGGTATGTATACAAGGTTAGTCTTCAAAAGTTAAGACAATTTATACAACTTTCAATTTTAGAATAAAAAGAATAAAGTGTGCATGTGTGTCTGTTTATAAGTCTTACTCAAAAAATATATGGAGTAATACTTTACCCAAAAAAAATATATGTCGATGTAAATATGTGAAAAATGTGTTTCTTCGAAAGAATTATTACTTTTAAAAATACAATATTATCTTTTGTATACATCTTAGAAATTCTATAAGAAAATGGGAAAGTTAGATAAACCTTGGAAAGCATGCATAAAATTCTTAAACTAATTTTGCACTAAAAATCCATCATAATATTCTGAAACACTTGCTATAGTGATAAATGTAATGTTTCTTTCAATAACAGAGACTATATATTTGTAGAAAATACATATTCTAATAGATTTTTATTCAAAAATAGTTTAAAACGTTTCTTTTATTTTTTTTCTTTCAAATTTATGAGAATCTTTTACCCTAAAAATAAATTTTATTTTATTCTTGAATCAACCGTGTAAATTATTTAATTCAAGTGACCAAAATAAGTTAATTCTGTTACTTATGATTAGTCTTTGTCTAGTACTCTTTTAATATGTATAAGGCCTACCCCTTTACTAATTATCCTCATATTTAAAAGGAATATACTTTCTCCTTTGGGATATGAAAATCAATAGTGTCTTATAAGTTGAGAACCATTTTTTTGGCATGCTTGTTTTTCTATTATCTACTTCCCACATGACTGGCATCATATCAATTTCGATGTTAATATATATCATTTTCCTTTTATTGATCAAATGAGCTTTGAATGGTTTTGTTTAGCTTGTGTTATAACTATATTGAGAATACTAGCCTTGAAATGTTCCTTGTATTGATTGAATGGCCTTTAAATGTGTGGTAATGTTTATTTCTCTATTACAAACGATAACCCTAAGCACCCATTGTACCCTGTGTGGTACGCACACAAAGTAATGTACGCAATATATCATCACTATTTATTATATCGTCACTAAAGGTCGTGACTGTTCCCATTTGTTATGATTATTCATGAAATTTTTTTCCTAAAGTATCAGTTTACAAAATGACACATCTTATCACGAAACAACATATTATTGCCAATAAATACAATCTCAAACCGAAACTCAAAACAACCTCAAACTCAGGGTTTAATATAACTTGTGAGCATAAATCATAATGATTTATATTATTTTAACTATGATTTAGTGGTTTAGGTAACAATATTAATTGCAATTCATTCTACCATTACAGGTTAAAGGTGTTATAAGAGTACATAGTCTACTCCAACTACTAAGCAAAATGCAAGTTCAAGAGCAAAGGCAATTAAAAATGGAATTCAGTCCAAAAGTTCTCAAACCAACACAAGTAATGGTTTGGGGGAAGTGAAGATTATCGATCCACGAGTCATCCCATAAACATTGATGTGGATTAAAGAAGTCATGTACACTCGATCATTGAAAGATGATACAACACTAAACAAGATACCTAAATCAGTAGTGATGGAAGCAAATCCAATTGCAGCCAAGTAGTTTTTCTTTATTTTGCACTATCATATAATGATTGATCTTTAAGACATGGGATATATATATACATATACATAACAAATGATGAACCAGACCTAATCAGTTGAAATTTATTGGTCAGAATAGCAAAAATTTAGAAGAAATTAGAGAATTGTCATTAGTTTCAAGTAGTTACTACTAGTTTGTTAAATGTCAATATAATCATTTGTAGTTACTAATCAGTTAGTAAAGTTAAAAGTTACTTAGAATATCCTTAGGGGATTGATTTATTGGTAATGATTTATTCTATAAATATAATGCAACTCATCTTGTAAAAATCATCCAATAAATGAAATGGAAACAAATCATTTTCTAATGTCTTTTCATCATATGTAATTATTCTTTTCTCACCTCTCTTCCATATCTATTTTTCTTTCTTTTATGATAATTCATTAAATCATTTGGTGCAATCAGAGTTCTTGACTATAAGAACCTGACAAGTGGTATAAGAACATGATCTTGCCCACACAATTTATTAATTATATTCTTCTTGACTAATTCTTCATCTTTCACCTCAAATATTCATCATTCCCTCTTCTTTTCCTCTTGATTTCTTACTTCCCTCACGTTTTTCTTCTTTTTTTTTTCTTCTTAATTGTGAATCTTTTCTATCTTAATTCATTTATCTAAATTCTCACATTCCTCTTATACTCTCGAATCTCTATAATTTTATTGTTTTCCATACCCTAAAATTTTATTTTTTATTTCTGCAATTAAATTATTATTACCATGGTTGAGTTATAATATAAAGATGAAAGAATGTAAATAATTGATAAAAAAATTAAGGCTTTATGATAAATGCAGTAATGGAATTAAAAGAAGTTATGATGGCCCAATTCATAAAAGGGCTCGATAAAGAAGTGAAGGAATTCATTCAGTTATGTTCCCCTGAAAAAACTTGTAAGATCGCAAGAGGATTTCAACTCCAAAATCTCACATGGTTGCAAGATGAAAATGGACTTCCCAAAACTTCTACTTGTTTAGGAAAATGAAACTGAAGTTATAATGGATCAATTTAAAAAGGGGCTCAATGAAGTGGTGGAGAAATTTATTGAGTTTTGTGCTCCATCAAAACTAATTGATGATATTAATTGGACCAATTGAAAGAAGATTTTATAGACTAGAGACCAAAGATTTAAAATCTACAATTGTGTTGCTCCAAAATTGTAGTTATTTGGGAAAATGGGACCTCGATAAGTAATTAGGAAGAAACTATATTCGAATTCAAGAACGAACAATGGGCAATTGAAGATGCAATGACGAATAATATGAAGGTAGAATCATGAAATATGAATAGTGTTGAGTTATCACTTGAATGTGTTGAAGGTGAGCCATTAAAATTGTCCAACAACTATTTTCTAAAGGTCCATACCAACATGATAATTCTCTATTAAACAACTCCCCTAAAGTTTTTTTTGAAGAAAACTATAATGGATTGGGATTTGCCAATAAAGCGATGGTTGAGGGTGCAGATTGTGGATTTTTTTTAGACGACTAATAATAAGGGATCAAAATCATTGCTAGGGGATGAGACCATACAAGAAACTTTGAATGTTAATGATCAATACCATGGAACAGTAGTGACGGTAATTGGGGGAAAAGGGTTACAGCATACAAATTTTTTTAGAGATGAAATTTGGATTGAATTCCTTGCTGGATGTTGGAATTTCTCAAGACATGGTGCAAAAATAGCAAGCTATAATGTCAAGCGGTCCTTGATTACTAGAAATAATCAGAATTTTTTCATTCAGATTGTGCTTGATCCCGGAGGACCCCATTATTTATTTTTTAAAACCCAATCCTTAAGGATCAGGATTTTTTAAGGGGAAGGGAATGTGAGGATAGAAAAAAGTTAAAAGTAGTTAGATAATTGTTTATAGTTTCAAGTAGTTGGTTCTGGTTTATTAAATGTTAAGATAATCATTTGTAGTTACTGGTAAGTTAGTAGAGTCAGAAGTAAGTTAGCATTTGTTTCGGTGGTTGATAATTAGTTAATATTTCTTCTACAAATCTAATGAAACTCATTCAGTAAAAATCATCTAGGAAATGAAAAGAAAACTAATATCTTCAATTTATTTTCTTCTTCTGTAGTTCTTCATTCCTCACCCTTGTTCTATCTTTATTTTTCCTTCTTTTATGCTATTTCATTCTGATTCAGCATATCATTTGAAGAAATAAGAGTTCTTGAGTACAAGAACGTGGTGTATATTTTAAAAACAACCATAAAACACTAAGGTGTGTTTCATCAACTATCACTCTCTATAAAACATGATAGAAACAGAAAGTTAGATTGCAATGCTAGTTTACACGGAAACAAGACCGTAAATATCAAATGGACTGATTAAGCTATAATTCATTCAAATGAAGACAAATTTCATAGAATTTTTATATACATAAAATACACTTTTGACGACTCAATAATGTCCAATTATAAATGAATTTAAAATGAATTTGTAAGGATAAAATATGATAAAGTAAATTAAATGGGTATATTACAAGAAATCCCTTGACCTATAACATTGGTTGCAAATATAGTCTAAACAATTAATTTTTTAAAAATCTCCTTGAATATTGAATTCCTTTATAGTTTCCCCCTCATGTGTAACTAAAACAAAAAGAATTTAACATTTAGTGTTAAAAGTTAGAAGTTAGTGTAAACATTACTAGAGAAACTATTGGTCATGTGGAAAAGTAGTTTAAACTCTTAGTTTCTCCAAAACAAATCTTGTAAAAATTATAGTAACCTTCTGGATGTGTTGATCCCGAGAATTGAAGAATTAACCTATTTTGCATATCCATTATGCTAATGGAGGCTTTGAGATGAAAAATTAGAAGCCAAGGTAAAAGAAAAAATATGTATTATTGAAAAAAAGGTGGACAAAATAATTGAATGTAATGACTGAATAATCAAATTACCTTATCGGTCCATTAATGTTGATCACAATATGGGAAATTTTCTCCCACTCGAGGAGGATCCTTTAATGCATCTACAAAGAAGAAGTGGAGGATTATAAAATATCAATTCTATTAATCTGGTGTGGCATTTCATTTCTTCTAGTATCGTCAAGTGCTTGTATTCTTGCAATCCTAAATTGACATGGATTGAAGGCAGAGCCTCCAACCCATCAAAGCCATATAATCTATAAGGTGTCAAGGTAGATTGGTGATGAAGTTACCCATGAATAAATTTGATCTGTGGTCACCCTTCCAACTACACATATTGTATGTGTTGGATATAATTAATATCATGACGTGACGCATAATGTGTATGCTACATGTGTACCTACAACCTATAGCTTAAGTGAAAGCCTTCCACTCAAGTAATACCCGATAAGTCGGGGTCGAATCCTCAGAGAATAGGAAGATAAACATTTTGACGACAACGTAAAGGTGGGCTTTTAAAATATAGGTATTGACTCACGAAATAAACAAAAAGGTGATTTGATTCTTGAGAAAATTCTAATTAACTGAGAAAACCTAACTAGAGAGTGCAATTAAATTTAAGAAAGAATGTAAAAACTAAACTTTTGATTGTTGAAATCTATTTGGAAAAAAGTGGAGTCGGGATTCAATCCCTAAACTATAGGTATTTTCGTTAAATATAATTTTTTTATAATTATATATTTAATTAAAATAAAATATTAATGTCATCAAAGTACTAAAAATGTGAGAATTTTACTCCGCACGATATTTAGTCAATTATCATACTAACATGAATGACGAGATTGTCGACACATATATTATGTCCTCAAACACTTTGGTCGCCTATAACAAACGGAGTTAAAAGACCTATAATATTAGTGTCAACAAAATATCAATCCTAATAATTATATATATAGTTATATCCAATTTTATTATCAAACTCTCATACATAAGTTGGGTTCATGTTCCCCAACACTTTAACGATTTAGTCGGACCTGTTTGTATTAACTACGCATGTGATACATGAATTGCATGAATGCATGATGATTAAATAGCGAGAATAAAGAATATAAGTAAGATTATGAATGATAAAGACCTTAGAACATGTACAAGAACAAGCTTCAAAGGAATAGCAGAAATTAGCCAACTCTTTATTGAAATTTGTAGTCAAGAAAGTAATAAATTTGTTCCAAGATGTTCCTCTAGTTCTCTAGCCTCACAATGAATTATTTTCATGATAAAAGACTCATAATGACTTAATATAAAGGTTAGAATTCATTTATATAATCCCTAAACTCTAAAACTCGTTAGGTTAAAAGATAGGAAAGATATTAAAAATCTCGCAATATGTTCCCCGAACCCATTCACATAAGGCAGACCGAACTAATTCACCCTAGGAATCCAAAATGGTTTGGCTTATGCTTCTGGCCAAGATGCCTTTTATTGCTCGACCTTCTCTTAATTACACTTTCTTCCCCCGTATTTTCATCTCAACTTTAAAAATTCATAACTTTTTCACCGTAGCTCGGATTAGGGTGTCGTTTCTTACAGCGTATTTGTAACTTCAAAATATTCGAATTTCGAATCCTCCGGGTTAATGCTGGAAAATTAAAAAAATTCCCTTGACTTCCCTTTCTTTCGATTATTCCATCATTTCGATTTTTCTCTTACATCCACTTGCATTAATTACCTGTAAAGCAAGAGAGATACACAAAACAAAAAATACTAGCAAAAAATTGTTGGTAGTATAAATCTGAGAAAAATTGAGGCTAAATGCACTGTGTGAGAAAATACCAAAATCAAGGGGATAAATATAAAATATTTATGCCTAGTCACATCATCTCCTAGAAGAGATGCCACAATATGGCATTCTGTGATACATAAATCCTCATGAGACGTAGATACTTATGGCACATTTGTGAACTTCTCACAAGGATCAATACTAAGTATTCGTAAAAACATACAGTTGTTGAATTATGGCAGACTTGACAAAATTATACAGTGTATAATATAAATTCTCTAAAGATAATGGAGGCATTTCATATCTGGAATAACCCTTAGACTAGGGTAGTTTGATATATACAATTTTCCAATAACACGCAGGCTTCACTCCAATTTAGTAAACCACTCAAATTTCAACATCCTAATATATAAGGTTCCATCAGGGATAGGAGGAAATAGAGTACATCTCATATATTAGCACATCACACTATATAAACCTATCAAGAGTCCTAATGTATGGTGAACAAGACAACTTAGGGCAACCTGATAAATATAAATCCTTAAGATCCCTAAGGTTTGTCCAATAAGTTAAATTAGGGAACCTATCTACAAATAAGTTCTCAAGAGAAACAGATGTTTTTATTCCATTGATCATATACAACTCCTCATAACCCCAAATGCTCAACTTTCTTAGTGATTTATTTTTACCTAGTAAATCCTCCACCATAAATTGAATCTCTAGGTCTTTGACTTCTTCGAGAGTCAAAGATGAGGGAGAGGTCATCTTGCTGCTCATTTTCTTTAATACCTGACTTGGGAGAATTTTTAATCTTCTATAACTCCAAATGTTTAATGCCTCGAAAATTAAAATATTTTATGTGTTTTCCTTGAATATGGTCTACTTAAAAACTTGAAAAACACTTGGTGAGTTTATAGAGAAACCAAACCTTTCATTATATATTTTCAACAATAGAATGTCGTTACACATCCTAGTAGTAGTCAGTGATTTCTCAGTAGTTATTTTGACTTGGAAAAAAGTGTTCTTTTACTACAAAGAATATTTTATTTGGGGAAGATTTGAGGACATTAGTCGAGGCTAAAATCGATCGCAATTGTTTAGTGTGCTCCAGTTGTTGATGTTCTCCCCGAAGGATATGGTGCAAAAGAGTGGATAGGAAGTTAGTGCATTTCTTGATTTTTAGTCATGTTTTACTATATCTACCATAATCTATCTATCTTTCATTTTGGCCCGAGATTTTTCTCCCTTTGGTTGAATTTTCTCAAATATTCGGTGTCGTGTGAATTATTTTTATCTATACAGAATATTAGAATCACTTACCCTAACTTGAAGCTAAATTGTATTAAATTCTAATTTTGATAAAATAATTTGTCACATGGACTATTAGGATGTTTTATACTCTTTGTTGATCCCAAAAAGAAAATAATTATTTAAATGGGTAATTAATTTTTAATTCGATAGTTACCATCAAGAGTTCACACTCTCAAAGTGTGTGTCAAAATTTAAAAAAGTAAAAAAGTTATATATTTCAAAAAAAAAAAAAAATCATATCATTTGAGTAATATTCTCATGTGTATTCATCTTTAAAACAATTAATAATGGGAGACATTTTTTTGTTTCCCTGAATATGAACTAATTTAAAGAAGTTACTCACTATATGTGACTTTGACCTCCTCCATCATCTTTGGTATCCTCATGTTTAAAAAGGGAGTATAACTACACATACCTACAAAAAACCCATTTTGTGTACTCGTCTAACAAGATAAAAAAAATAAAGCTGATAAGAGGTCGTACTTAATGCCCTGGAGGGACCCACAACAACAAGGTATAAGCTTTTAATGCATTGGGTACACAAAATGATTTTTTTTATGGGTACACATAGTTTTATTCTTAAAAAACTACACCTTTTCGAGATTGGATTCAATATCTCAACTTGTTCCCATGAAGCCAAATAATTTTCATGATAATTCCCCAAATACAAACTAGTTTGGATTCAAATTTATTTTTCGTTGGTTTAAAGGTTGGAATATGTCTTATGGGTTAACAATGTAATCCTTAACATCAATTATCTTTACTAGCATGTCACCTTTTTAGTTCAACTTATTTTCCTGGTGAACATAGAGTTTAATAGCCTTTGGTATGTTGTGCCTACAATCTCTTGAAAAATGTCATTACTTTAAGAAAAAAAGCAAGTGCCCTGATCGATTAAAAAGGATGCATCTTCTTATCAACTGGATGCATACGATCCAATTTCTCTTCATACAATTATATATAGTTGATTATCGATCGGTTTGATCGGTAATTGGTCCATACCAATACCAAACCAATTTTATTTCATGAAAATAGAAAATAGCGAATTTACTAATCGGTACGTATTCACGTATACCAATACCGTACCGCACAATACGTCATTTTTTCAGTAAACCGGGCTTAAAAAAATCTTCTATAAATATTAAACAAATAGGTTTATAAATCACCATTTTCTATTTAGTCAAATTTACTTTGACCAAAATAATGATGAACACCCATAATTCCAATAAGCCCGCTATTTAAAGCCGACCAATATAGAAGAATAATTTCATGGAAATTAAAAAAACCTAGCATATCATTAATTTTTTGGTCAAATTTACTAACTAAAATATTAATGATGACCAAAGAGTTAAACTCATACACAGTAACACAGCTTAATAGTTACAGCTTCTCCACTCAGTAGTGCAGTATCTGGTTGAGGTTTATTTATAGGATGTTATAAATAGTCCCTGTCCTATTCTTACCGATGTGGGACAACCTTTCTATTTTTTTCCTCATAACAAAGGCCAAACCAAGGACAAAAGTTCACCCTTTTAACTGCCCACAAGTTTGGTTATTCACGCACACCATGAAAGCATTTCATCTCTTTATGTTTTATTAAATTAGTTATTTTGGTTTATATAAGTTGGTATTTTTGGTATTTTATCTTTGGTATTCCCATTTTGGTAGTTTCAATATGGAAATTTGAGTAATTTTTGTTATAGTAATTTCAGTAAATCGGTATTTAAAATGCATAAACCGAAACCAACCACAAAAAAATCGGTAATTTCAGTTTTGGTAGTTTCGATTTTCGGTAACTAAAAAAGGTAAACCATTACCACTTTTTATAGGTAAAAAACGGTAGGGTACGGGTTTTTACCGTACCACTAACACCCCTACAATTATATCAGGAATTGGTCTTCAACAGGCGACTCTCCTTTTAGCTTGTCTCTCATGGTGACTTCATCAATGTTAAGTATTAATTCTTCTTCAAATATGTGAAATAGAGGCTCTGAGCTAGTGATCGTCTCCCTGCACTCTCTCTTAAAAATTTAGAGTTGAGAATTGAAGGGTAAGGGACTTATTTGATAAAATCACATTAAGGCTTAGAGTGGTTTACCCGACCAGGTTAATGTAGGTATATTGGAACCTCGTGATCAACATTTTAGCCACAAGTTCACTAGTCGAGATCTCTTCTTTATGATTACGGAAAATTTAATTACACATTCGGGTATGACTCCCAAGAGGCCGATCAGATGGCCATTCACATACCTAAATACGTCTTTAGTCACAGAATATCTCAAAGAGTAAAGCTATGCCGACACAGGTTATCGACACAGCCCCCACGACACAGTGAGGTGTCCTCTTATTAGTGGATAAAAAAAAAATTAACCTTATTCATTCCTCATTTGTGATTAAAAAAAAAGAAAAAAAATTATATAATTTTTTTAAACGGACAAAATATTTTTTTTAAATTCTACATTTTTTTAATAAAACAGTTTTTTTTTATCATCAAAGTTAAAAAAAACACGGCAGCGGCACTAATCAATTACGATAAAAAGCGGCACTAAATTGTTTTTTGTTAAAAAAATTAATTTAGTGCTGCTTTTTATCGCAATTGGTTAATGCTGCTGGCGTGGACCCATATCTCTTAATGATTGTGGGTCCGCGCCAGCGGCACTAAAAGAATATTTTTATATTTAAACCCTACATTTTTCGTAATTATTATTTTTTAATTTTTTTATCATCAAATATTTTTGGATATTTTACTGTTTCGGGTCCAATAATTATATTGATAAGCAACATTTAAAAGGTATTGATGCAACCAAAAAAAATAGTTCCATACATGATGTGTCAAAAATACATAACCATGACCCGAAAAAGACAATATAACATAAGAAAAATATCTACAGAAGTTCCATAAAACATGGTCGGGCATAAGACCATGAGTTAGAGGGTCACCACCTTCCTCGCCGACCAAGTCCGCAACCTCTTCATCGTCTGCCTTCCATTCATTCACCGTCTTGGCGATATCAGGATAATGGGTTGCCACCTTATTCTTTAACTCCTCATACCCATCTTGAAAATAACCGATGCACTTCGTTTTTAACTCGACCAAGGATTTATAGGCCTCAATAGCTGTTGTTCCAACTAGAGTAAGGGCATCCCGAGCAACCTGCAACTCTTCAATAAGGGAATACTTTTCTTTTTCAAACTTCACTCGCTCGGCAATAAAAACTTCATTCAAATTCTTAATTTTTGCATAATCACTGTCGAAATTTTCCTTAAGGGTGTATTCTCATTTTCCACCTTGATCAAGTCCTCAGTCCTGACCATTAATTCTCATATCTACCATTCATCTCATCAGATATCTTATGGTGCCCGACTTTTAGCATCTTGTTCTCCTCGACTAACTCATTATAGGCCATATGATTCACTAAGGACTTTTCTCACTCAACAGTGCATGCCATGGATGCATGGAGAATAAATAAGGGAATGTAATTAAGACAAAATAATCAACACTAAGTTGTAATAAATAGTATAAGAAAGATTCATACCACTGACATTCTATGATGCACTAAAGTCCACAGGGAATTTGGATCAGAACATCTCAGGATCTTGAAACACTTCATATGACCACTATAACCAAGAAGATCAATGGCGTTCTCGGCATGGTAGAAGAAGGAGTCCTGGTAAGCCCTCAAGTCTTCATAAGTGACCTTATGTTCAGGATCAAACTGAAATTCAGGAACCTTTCCATATCGAGAAATGTGACCCAGACTAGAAGCGTGACCAGGCCCAGAAGTGCGAACAAGTCTACACAATAAATTATGCAGAGGCTATTTATCTTTATATCCATCACATGATCTTTTATATACAATTGTAGGATGCATGGGGGCTTTTCCCTTCGCCCTGGCAGCAACTTAAACCTCCTGTTAGTGAGTAGCTTATTCGATAATCTTAGAAGCAACAGCCTGCTCGACCCTAATCTGTGTTTGTCGATCATCAACTCTTTTTTGCCTAGCTAAAGCCAGGGCTTTGCAATTAAAGTTATGAGGATCCATTCCCAATGTATCTTCTGATGAATGAGCCTCGACACCTAGAAAAATGATGAGTAGATGCATCAACTTGATGACTTTAAGTATTTAATAAAAAAAAATGGGGGCTCTAATATGACTTTCCTGGTTCAAATCTTCCTTCCCCAGCTATAGACTAATCACCCATGTCAAGATGGGTCTCTTACGCCACACAACCTTCAAATAGAACCTCAAAGTCTAATGGGGCACGATCACCAGGAGGAGTATTGTACCTGGTAGCAATGAATTTCTCAACAGAAACAAATCTTCAAACTTCAGAGGCTTCTTTTTGCAGTACGAAAGAATAAGGTCAACCAAAGGTTTAGCAAGCCTGGGAGCTCGTTTCACTGAAATGAGAAAATAAAATGAAAAAATCATAACAATAAGATGACCAAAAAGGAAGCAATCAAATGGAAGGAAATTATTTTACCTATATAATTGGCCACTCCTTGTGGACCCTACATGATATATCTTGACCGTGGGCCTAAATTCTCAATTTCCTTTAATGAACACATATTGGCCCTTCCATATATGATTTCTAGTTTGGAATACGGTAACCATCCTATATTGAGGCTTTCGGTAGAAAAATAATAACACGTGGGGGCTTTGGCATTGTCTTTTAGACTATTAATGTATCTGAAGATGTCCCCCTTCAAACCAAAGCATGTTTTAAGTTTCTAGAACATCATGGCCCATTTTATAGTCCTATAGGAGTTGGGGGGCCGTGGGATCAAAGTCACACAATAACCACTCATAATGGAACGAATGGTAGGATGGAGAGGCATCCCCAACCCCACTTGGAGAGCCCGTAAGGGGAGGAAAATCTCCTCGACATCCTTCATATAATAACACCTCTCTAAGACGATAAGCATTCTAGCTTGGATGGATTTGGTAATGGTGAATTTTTCTCTCATCACATCAAGCTCCTCCTCAGTAATAGTAAGTGATACCATCGAGCATCAGTCTTAGCAGGATTATAAGTGTTAGATGACCCAATAGGACCCTCTTTCTCATCATCTGTAGCCTCATCATGGGACCTATCAGTAACGAAAGCAAACGAATGGGGGCTAACACTTTAAAGCCTAATGTCCTCAACCCTATCAGTAAAAGCATCCTCAAAAAGGGAATCAAGACTAATGGGGTCCATGGAGACGGTATTCACACGATCACCCTCAATGGGAGGAGGTATAACAAAGAAAGTAGTAAAAGTGTCTAAAATAGGGGAAAGAATGTAAGGAACCCCAAGATCAACAAAAGAGCCACAACTAGAGGGAGTCCTAGGTTTGTAACAAGGGTGACCTGGCCCTTCCTTCGGTATAACCACCTGTAAAGGGAGGGATAACCGCATCTCAGTAATACCATGGAATTCTGACTGAAGTTCGTGGATAAGGTTGTAAATTATTTGGACGTGTGGGTGAAAACTCATAAGAACTATTATCGCTATCTGCTAAACCTAGGCTAACCAATTCAATGGACATCTAGCGCCAAAATCTCCAAAGAACAGTAAAATACCAGACACTAAATTAAAGAACAGAAAAACCCTAGAAAAAACATGGAAGACATACCTGTTGAAAGTAATTAATGGTTAGGTAAATTATGAAACACAAGGAAGAAACCACAAAAATACTCTTGGCGGCAAAAGAACTGATCTCTCAAAGATGCCCGAGTAATGCTTGAATATCTCTCTCTAGCTATATGAAAGAAACAAATTGACGATAAATGGGATATGTGGCGTGAATTTACACTTTTGAAAAAGGGAGTGAAAAGATGCAACAGGCTAAATGTCAACAAATCTGCAAAAACGGAACATTGGTGCAGAATATCAGTACGTATGCCATATCGTCATTATTTCAAAGAAGACGCTTCATCTACTGGACATGCATCCTCAAAATGTTTAAACGCTAAAGGCAATCGGCTAGGCCCAAGATAACCCAAAGAAAGCTGACCATAAACGCTTTAATACGAGCAACATGTAACACCTCCAAATCACCCTGCATCAAATTGCAGAGTTCGTGTAAGAGGCCTTGGGGTAATTCTTTTATACACATATACTCCTAAGGATAAATATAAATACAAATGCCAAGAGAACTATTAATGTGTTCAACTCCACTCCAAAATGAGGCCGTCTCAGTGATAATCTACTCGCCCAACCTACTTGACAGCTATTTTATCCGTGTATATAAAGTTGGACACACTATATGTTCTTGTGGGAGCCTACACACTGAACGTCCCTCATTAATCATGTGGGAATACAAGAACATGGATGTTGTAAAATAATCATCCAAGCGCTTATCCGTAACATCAGCCCATGATCCAAGGCATATTAGTTTGTTATTTTAATATGCATGTATATTCAAGTGTAACTTCCCGACTTATAAGGGAAATCCACCTATCCCTTTGATATTCTCTATAAATAACCTATACATAGGGCTTTAATCCACTTAAGAGGGGGGCTTTGTCTGAAATCCTCTTAATCATCGAGTTGTTATAGCACCCTAATTGTAACTTCGACAATGGTGCAATAAAAACCTAACAACATTGTGGACGAAGTTTCCTAGAGGGGTCGAACCACGTAAAACTCATCGTGCTTTCTCTGTCTCTCATCCCCATTCTCTATTATTATTATTATTATTATTATTATTATTATTATTATTATTATTATTATTATTATTATTATTATTATTATTATTATTATTATTATTATTATTATTATTATTATTATTATTCCTCTCTTTATTAATTTTTCTATTATTTGTTATCTCCATTTTTGGACACCAGCAGAAAATATATGGAATAAACTTGATATGGACATTTACAAAAACACATAACATTGTCTCATACCATTTCTAGTGTGGATTTTTTTTCAAAAAATTGAGAGCCTTTATAGTCTGGCAACCAGTATCACGAATTGATCTCAGATTGGCATATAATAAATGAAAGAAGGATACAATTTAGACACCAATTACAACAACTAAGAGAGTAAATTAATAATTTCCATTAATCTAGATCCATTCAATTGTGTTTATTCCATAAAAGCACAAATACAAAAAATCACGAGTTATTGATTCTTTTGCAATATATTTCATCATTTTAATAAAATTAGTCCATGTAAAAAGAAAAAAATGGGTTTAAATAGAAATAGATTTTGCGAATAATACAAAAGGTTCTGTTTTAATACTTATAATATTTCACTCTCCATATTTTCTTCGATTTATACACTAATATATCATCTACATATACTATCATATGACTGTGCCAATGGCACTATTTTCTTATTATTGGTGCTATGCCACACGCCTATTGCACGTCATGTTTCCTGGGTATTTTTTCCTTATTTTTTGTTCCAATTCACTAAATAGGTAAACCTAATAAAAGGAAATCTATATTAGTATGAGAAACAATATGATCAATGTAACCTATTAAATTTTCAATGTCTTAGTTTAAATGATTTTGGAGTCACTTAATTCGACAATAACTACCTTGTGGACAATAATACCCTAATTCTCATATCTATGACCATCCTTTTACTTTTAAAAGGAACTTACCAGTAGGAGTTTGGAATTTATAAATTATCTTTAGTGTCTTATACAATAAACTGAATGGTGTCACATATAATTAAAATTTGGAGAGAACACCACCAAATTTCCCATGCCTAAAGTCCAGATTTCATATAAATGTAAGCATTTCAAGGATTTACCAAGGATAAGTTACTACAGATAGCTCCAAAATCTTGTGCAATTATCTATCTCTAGTGGTGTGATTTCATTTCCTTGCTCAATTACGGACCTTCAATGGTTCCTGAATAAAACAACCTTTTAACTGATTGATCATTTACTAAATACTAAAAACATCATTTTTCTTTTATGAAATTGCAAACATAAATTAACAGGAAATTACTAAATGTTTTAATAATAAAAGGGACAAAAACTCACCAATCTTAATTATCAAATAAAATCTATGTAATTTGCTTCAATTGACATTGACATGTATATACTGCCAATAATAGATGGGTTATGTACCATTAGAAAGATAATATATCAAAATTTACTAATAGAATTAACAAAAATTTGAGCCTAAATTATTTTTAAACTAAACATAAAATCATCAAATACTCAATTCAACACAATTCAACATTCATGAGTGGCATGAATGAAGATGATGTGTTGTTTTCAAATTTTAAAATATATATTTACAAGGAAACTTAAACACACTAATATTACAATTGGTGAGGGAGAAACAATTGTGACCACTTTTACTATTCAAAAGTGTAAAGGCCAAAATATTATTTATATTTTCATGATTAGCAGAGTGTAGAGGATTAGCGGGTGTCAACGTGCATAGTGAATCACTATTGGATTAGGACTGCTTTTCTGATGTAAATTAAATAAAAAGATTTTTCTCTTGCTAAGACAAATACAATACTATTGCCTCGTTCTTTTAAAAAAAGTTTATAAAAATAAAACATCCTGATCGTTTAGGTGTAGAAAAAGAATGTAGTACTCCATACAATACCCCCACTACTATTAATGTTTTACTTCAAAACAAATGTGGTAGATTTGATCTTTCAATGGTAATGACAATTTCAAAACTTATCATTAAAAGTTATCATTAGTTTTCCAATAGAAAATAAACTTATATACTGAGTTATACTATAAAAAATAAATAAAACACAACAACGATAAATATATTAACGAACTTCTACCACTAAATATAATTATTTGAAATATTCATGGTAATGAATAAATATGAGGAAATAAACCAAGTTTCACTTGTATACTTGAATTCAAAAATAAAAACACAAACGTACCATTCCACTTCAATTTTGTGTTGTGTCTCAATCCTTTAGATATAGGCAGCTCTCCCTAATTGATTTATACATGGGAGGTTTTATATAAACCCCACAATTATGTATACATCCCCCGGTTGTTTATTTCATCATTTGTAGAGAACAAAGTTATAAAATGAAAATCTTAACCCTATCTTAAACCCCCGATAATAGAACCTAACCGACAACAAAACCTATTTAACATTTCCCACCACAACAACACAACTTAAGTAGTTGTGTACAAATAAGACTCAACCAACTTTTAAACAAAAATATTATAGTCATCTAGGATCGTGAATAAAAAAATAAAATGATCTAACCCGTATATCAAAACATACTCAATCACTTGAAAAAAACCATAAATCGTTTTCAATACATTTGTCTATGTGATTTTGAGCAATAACCGAATTTGTTGGATTTGTTTTTTGAGATGGGAAAATGGTTGGGTTTGTTAAACGAATTTGTTTTCTAGAGTGAAAGATATATCTATATGGGTTAATATGTGTTAGGCTTTTTCATCTATACACACCCACAAAAAGGGTATCTTAATTTTATTTCAATCCATATATGTGGGTTTTATAAAGGTTGCCGGATCTATAAAGAAAATGGAGGTTTCAATAAAAATATCCCTTATATATCTCCTTTGGAAACTCCACATAGAGGTGTGACAACCCGCCTAATAAAATACCGAATGATCAATCCTATACCAAATTAAAACAGGAGTATCATATGGTTCATTCTGAGCATCACTATCAAAAACCAATTTAATTACTAATAACCTATTAGGATGGCGTCAAAATTTTATATTAACTAATATTTTTAAACAAAACATTGAAATAAAACATCCACAGAGTTTATATATACCAAACAGAAATGAAATTAAATTACCGAACACTCGGTTTAACATAATACAACCAAATTGAATGACACACTAAAAGGCGGTAAAAGAATAAATACATATAATTGGGTTTTCAACTCGAGAGTTAATACAATGCTTCCAATCTAGATCACAAGAATAGAAGCGTCTAAAAATAAACCTGCATGCATCCACAACTGCTGCAGCACACATCTGACTCGAAGGAATCATCATCCAGGTGTCCTTGTGTCTAGACACACACACACACACACACACATCTCTCTCTCTCTCTCTCTATCTCTCTATCTATATATATATATATATATATATACACACACATATATAGCAAGAGAGAAAAATAGAGAAAAATGGGTCACAACCCGAGTTTGAAAATATTTCAGCAAGTGCATAAATGCCATATTTTAAAATATTATTTATCTCATATTTAAGTTAGTATCGCACTCCCATGAAATTCCTCTCACCCCTCTTCTAATAGTTCACACCTATAGCATAACCTTTTAAACACCCTAGTTAAGTTGCCCTGCCTAACTAATCCGTTTCACCCAATCTCTGAAAATCCTCTTAAATGCGAGTACTAAGCGCTAAAATTCTCCCCATTCTCAACATTGCTCTACGTTCATGCATGGGGTGTCTCGCGAAGTGAAATCCAAACAAGAAACCCCCCCGATACACTAGTGCTTGGCAATGTTGATCGTCGAGATTTATTAGGCCCTCGGCACATAACGCATATATAGAAAACTTGTATATAGATATATAGTTCTCACTATAACCTGTGATTCATCTTTATATAAATCTGGATATATATATCTACCGGAAGGGGAATAATACCTTATCATTATTTTCACCTTATATATATACTTTACATGATCTCTCATCTTCATATACAAGCAATATATTATATGCAAAAAGTATAATTACACCTATCACAATCATAAGTATAATAACCATCCCACCGAGCAATAGCTCGAGGATGCAGTCTCATGGTGCCTATCCGAATCCGGGTTTACTCACTCAACCACGATACCAAGCTAGACTCACTTAGGCTATGGTAAAAATACACAATGGTGGAGGCGGTCATGTTCCCTCAGCAAGTGGAGTACACACATCGCACTCATACGCGGGACGATATGACCTAAGGATATAATCTCCCGACTTCTCAAGCCAGGGGATTCACCCACATCGTGCAACCTCCCCGGATCGCACTAGATAAAATATATAACCTGGATGTTCAAACCCTACGCCAAAGTAAAGCCCTTGGAATCAGCCTCTAAAGTAAAAATATACCAATCACACACACATATAATTATTCGTATCATACTATATATACTGTAACCACATCGTATATATAATCTATATCACTTCTCAATATATTATGGCTATAATTGCCAAACTCTTGTAGCGATAGCCAATAACCCCGAATGATCCCATTCGTAATAGTATATAAGCATTCATATACATAAAACACTAAGCCCATAAGTATTCTCTATACACACTTGCCAAAGACCTCTATCGAACGTTGTTCGACCCGAACCTTCACTAAGTTCATACCCCGGATTCTACACTAAACTGATCCAAAGTTCTCTCTTTCATTCTAAGGTTTAATCACCCTCAATACCATCATCTAGGAGTCATAATATCATAACTATAATTCCCCATAATAATCTCCTATTGTAATTTAACTCCCCCTAAACTCAAAGAAGGAAAACTGCCAAATTCAACAAAGGCCAATTGATTCGCCCCAAATGCGAATCGATTCGGACCAGCGAATCGTTTAGGTTTCCATCCAAATCGATTCGGAAAGTATTGTGCAAGCGGGTACTCAAAGGAGAATCGATTTCATCTTAATTTGAATCGATTCGGCCTGAGACAACCTTGCAGGTCCCATTATGCTAATTGATTCGGTCTAGACTAGAATCGATTCGCCCTGTTCAAGGGTCACTGTTTGGGCGATTTATCAATCTCCAAAAAAACCAAATATCAACTCAAACTCCATTTTAATGGTTTTTAATCTCAACCATGGACACTATAATAATCATAACACTGTATAAAAATCATAACACTATAATAATCATAACACTATAATAATCAAACTCCATTTCGATCTCGAATAACTTTCTGTATAAAAATCATTATAAATCTAAAAAAACCAGAAAAATATGTGGTCAGTACCCACGCAACCGTATCGAAAATATCTACAAATTTCATTCTTTGATCAAGAGCCGAATCGATTCGCTTCTTGGACAAATCGATTCGGAAGTGACGTTGTGTCACTATTCACTTTCTTCTCCAAAATCCCAAACCTCCATTAATACACCTCCAAGTTTTTATTTTCTCTCATATCATCCTCCAACCTCAACCAACAATATATACACACATAAAAAGGGTTATAATCATGCTAGAACCCATATCGAATAATTAATTTAATTGTATGATATCGTACAAACTTGGTTTTGTATATATTCTCTCTTTATATCAAATCCATCGTGGGCACATATGTTTATTTTATGTGAATGGATCCTACAGTGGTTTATCCATAGTTATTTTTTGCCTTATGATTTGATATGGTTGTAATAATAATGTTTTTGAAATTATTTTATATTTGATGTATTTAGAGGAGATTATGATGGGATATACACTTTATTTATATTTAGGATCACATATTTATGTGGGTTTAGCTATTTGGAAAAGTATAATAGAGTTTTACGATGTTTTAACCCATTTATTGAGGTTTTGCCATAAGCTTTGCGAAGTTGGGAGGAAGCTTTTGCTGATCGAGGGGATAGATCGAACATAGTTGATAGATTCAGTACCCGATCGATCTTCTATAGGAGATAGATCGGGTCCCCTTGGGAAGATTCTTTTTTTGTGGTTTTTGATGTTATTTTAATGCATATTTCTCCGGTTCTTCTTTTCGATCATTGTCAAATGCAAAAAGGAGTTTTTCAAGAAGTTTAATCAATAAATAACTCCAGTTTAGGAATATATGTAATTCCAGGAGGAATCTCGATCATGAATGATTCTACTTCAAATGGGATTCTTTGTCTTGAAGTCTTATACTTCAATAAGGCCTTTAGGACCTGATGGAAACGATTTTGATTACTATTTGAATTATGATTGCATGTTATTATGTTTTATTATGATCCTACCATCTTACATGTTGATAATTTTTGTGCACTATTTAATTGAGTTATTAGGATCCCACGTTTATTATTGACAAAGTGGATTTTTATTTTGACTGACCTATATCGCGTTGTTTCTGGAAAAATATGTTTTCATTTATATCTTTATAAATTGAATGTAAATTAGGTAATTAATTTAAAGGTATATATTAAACTTTATCCACGGGTTTTATTTGAATTTAAATTTTTTTTATATTTTTAAACATTATAATAATGAAATTGAGTAATTTAATTCGTAAAGGTAAATTGGGAAATGATTGTGGATTTAATTCCAGCTTTTAAAATTGTGTAATAGTCCATTCGAAAAACCTCAACTTCAAAATATTAAGTGCAAGTGGGGTTTCAACATAAACCCCACAGACTCCATTGGTGTTTTGATAAAAATGATGTGATTACTTCCTCGTGTTAGCTTGATCTGGCCACCCTATGGATGAATTTAATCAAAGCATCTTGTATTCTTGAGATTCTTGAGTGATAGTTCATTAAAATTAAATGTGAGTGGGTTTGGTCCTCCCATAAAGGAATTTATAAATGAGAGTTTGATTTCATTGAATGAACCTATGGTGTACACTTAAACACAACTATTAATATCCTCCCCGGCCATCAGAGTCAGTGTTATTAGAAGAGGGATTAATAAACATCGGCTATTCAATATGTTGGACATAAATTTCCTAACATGTTCGGATAACATAATGAACGATTAAAAGCCTTCGAATTCAAGGTCGTGTGATTTAAGATCCCATAGAGAAATATCACATCATAAGCAAAGTAGTATGTTTGGCGAGATTAGTTTTTAATTGGTGGTAGATGGTTGCTAGTTTAAAATTTAATCGACTTAATTCTCCCATGTTAATTGGAAATTATTTTTTCAATATAATGAATTTGATATTTTAACATTGAATTCAAAATTTTCTTACTGGTTCAAGTCGTAAAGTTTTAATTACAATGAGTTTAAATGACTGAAAATTACTATTTGACATTGTTCTAACTTAAGAGGATAATAAGCTAGTTTAAACCAAAATTCTTGTCTATGTCTTAAAATAATTATGTTATTAATTCCTCATATTAGTAATTGGATTCCCTCCATAATGTAGAAAATTGATCATGGAATCATTGTAATTTCAAAATTTAGATAAATTCTTGTAAATTAAATGTTTCTTATGTTCGTCCCGCCCATCAGGGAAGTCCAATATGAAAATTTTAATTTTTAAGAATTAGCCGATGGGAATTTTCCAACACCTATGTTGGTTTATAATGCTCATATAATAAACATGTTCATGCAAAATTTCTAGGTTTCTCGAATTGGATATTATCCGGGGTTTATCCGTTAAACTTTCGAAAAACCCGTTTGATTCACGAAAACCCAGCCCAAAAATCTTTATGGTTTATCACTACCAACTATAATATGAAATTTATGCTTTAAAAGAAATAAGTAAACACTTGCCTCGTGGATAAAATACGACGAGCTCGAGTCGAATCCCGCGGAGTTTGGTCGGAAATCCTCCTTTTCTCTCCTCTTCTCCCTTCCTTTCTTCTCCTCTTTCTTTTCTCTCTTTTTCTTTATTTCTCCCACTCTCTCGTGCCTTATATAGAGATAAATAATGTTTTTTCCCTTATAAAGTGAAAAATGACTCTTTTACTCACTTACGAGTCCCTATTCGTTTAAAAGTCCTCGGAACTTAAACACTGCCCCTGAATATTCTATTCTGACTATCTCGGCCATTCTGGAACCAACCGCGCACTCTAAATCTCCATCAGAGTCACTTAACTACAAATTACTAATTAAACCCAACACATCATAATACGAGTTTACCAATTTAAAATATTATTCCTTATCACTTTATCCAGCTACGACATGTAATTAAAATAGTCTAAGTCATTTACTTACTCCCAAAATTAAATGTTGCACGCATCGAAAATCATGAAAACCTCGTAAACTCCAGAAATTATTATTCACAATAATTCCTCCAATTTCCAAATTACACCTATTTATGTAATTTAAATATCCATAAAAGTGTGGGGTATTACAAGAGGATATCAAAATGATAACAATAGCTACATCCCATGTTATTGAGAGAATCGTTTATAAAAACAAAATGATGATGCTGGAAATAGCACCACCCTTCAAGATGTTTATGAGCTCAATTCAATGTTAATAATGGCAGCATAAGGGTACATGAACATATAATAGAGGGAGGTGAAGAGAAGAGGATTTAGACTGGAATATAAGTGGTTCAGCCAATTAGGCCTACGTCCACTATACAAGTGTATGACATGTATCACTATATGAGGACTCTAATGGCCATGGATACAAACTCTCAAGCTTTCTCTCTCTATTGTGTATTTAGATAGAGTTTCAGCTAGGGTTGCTAATTTTTGGATCCTTTGCAAGGCAGAGGATGACCTCTCCATATAGTACTTGGGGGGTGTAATGTACCCCCATGCATGCAATGAGCATGCGTGTGTTGATCTAGCCAATCTGATGAAGACATCTGTCACTGTCACATGTAGAGGATGATGATGAAATACTCCCCCCATGTGAGTGGAATGATTTGTTATAACTGATTTGTTGTACACATGTCCTTATTCGAATGTCCGTATAAGGGGTCGGCCATCCGTGCCTGGTCACAACCTCGGCCAAGAAGGGTAGGAGGTTGGCGTAGCATAGCTGGTATCCAACCCGAGATTAGTCATGATGTCCTCGGCCTATGTGGGGCCGAGGTTAGGCAGGCAGTGTTGCAAGGTCGGCCTAAGCCGAAGTTAAGCTGGGACACCCTAGGAACATTGGTCGATTCCCTGCCGAAGCTGGCACTGATGGGTCTACTTCTATAACTTCGGCCTATTCCCAGTCGAGGTTGTCATCCCCTGGATGGATTGATGAATAATTATCCCATGGGTCCTGAATTCCTCTCTTGACGAGGTTAGTAGTAACGTCGGCCATAGTCGACCTTGTTTGGGACGAGACGCTGGTCATTGATTTACGACCTTTCCCACCGTCGGCCGTATTTACGATCGAGGTTGATGCCCCTGAGCTGTGGGGGTATCTGAGATGAGGGGGTACATTTAGGGCATATCAGTCACCCCCCAGCACTTAGTTGCATGCATGGGGGCAGGGGACTATGGGGTCTCCAACTTAGAGGTCCTTTTGCTCTATACTAATATTCCTTTTTTAACACTTGTCAATTACTGAAGTGGCTCACATGTTTGACAAGGGTAATTATGCTGGTTGTCTGTTGGGCTCCTAAGGCAATGATGGGCCTTGGGAAACGTGAACTCTACTTAAGGGTTTAAACCCCAATTCTTCTCCTTCTTCCCCATTTCTCTCTTCCAGACTTAGCCATTTCTGCAACTTTCTCTCTCTAGAAGAGCTTTGATCCAAGGTTCACCTGGGTGGCCGTTTCTTGCAGTTTTTTTATTCCTTACCTCATCATTCTTCTTCAGGTATCCCTTGTCATCCTCTCTTCCTCATTTTTCTGCTTTGATTCTTGTTTTTACATTTTTCGGTGAGATTTAAGAGCTTTCCCGACGAGTTCATGCATTTTCTAGTGAACTTATGAGTTTTTCGGTTGATTGTTCATACACTATTCTTGCTCAAAAATCTAGCCTTGATCTTTAGCCAAATCACCAACATTGTTTGTTACTTAGGAAAATTGGGCAAGTGTAGTGTCTGCCTCGTATGCTAAGACCCCTTTACTAGATTTTAGAGGAGTTCCCCTCTCTTAGGGATAAGACCTTAGATAAAATTAGACAAATTGAAAGAGCGTAAGAGGAAGCTCGTAGGTCAGAGGAATTCCCCCTTAGACCTATCTTTCCACCACCTCTGAAGGTCATATACCCTGAACCTACTGAATAGTTAGGTCACCTGAAGTCCCTACTCCCACATCTGAGTCTGAGTCATCCACCTCAGACCCTATGTCAGTGGACTCTTTCAAAGAGGCCATGGATTTTTCTACTCAGCAGGATCAGGTCCCTGATCTAGCCGAGGTTTCGAGCCGGGCCTTATCTCATAAGAGTGCTAGCTCCTCAACCTCTACTTATGAGGTTGAAATTTTTGGACTGAGTGTGGTTGTTCCTCCACCTCTTGATGTCATTCCTCTGTCGGCCGTCACAGGGGCTGAGTTCGCCCATAGGTTCCCAAGTGGCGCCCCATCATCTCCTCCGACCGACGTTGAGCTAAATGTTGATGATGATGCTGAGAGTGATGTCGATGTCTCTGAGGCGGCCGAGATTGAGAGTACAGTCAGCGAGGTTGACCTTCTGTCCTTTAGACACCTTTATTCCATAAGTCCCTCTATAAAACTCAGGAGACCTCTGAGGGAAGATAGGGCTTATGACGGTCGAGAGGGTGAGATCTGCCTATACAAGTAGATATTCAAGTTGGGATTTCGTCTGCCCATCCATCCATCATCAGGGTTATATTGGCCTATATCGACTTGGCTCCTTCCCAATTATCACCCAATGTTTGGAGGGTGATAATTGGAGCCATTGTCCTATAGAGGGTTGTCCATCACTCAGACCTTCCTGTGCAAGTCTTTACAGGTTTCTATATCCCTTCATCTTCCAGAAACCATCTGAGCTATTACCATTTCTTAGCTTGGAAGTCAAATAAAATGATGGTTCAGATCACCCATACCTCCAACCATAATTGGAAGCCTCGTTACTTCTTCATATCAGGGCCATGGGAATTTGGTTCATGTGCTCCATCTTCCTCATTAGAGCCGAGAATACCCCTGAAATGGGGAAAGGTTGCAATGGCTGCTAGGGCCAACCCCGGGCTAAGCCAAAACAATCTTCAGAAGGTCAAAGACCTTCAGGATCAGGGGGAGCATGGTCTGCTTGTCTGATTCAAGCATCTGATGACCCCCTATTACTTCTCTGAGATAGGGATTTGGGGAAGTCCTCTGACAGAATTTCGTAAGTGTCTTTTAATTTTAGCAAGTTATACCTCTGATTTTTGTATATCTGATTCTCTAACTCAGACATTTCTATTTTGCAGAGCGCCCAAAAGGAATATCGGACGAATTATGGGAGATGACAGCCCCAAGTCTGACAAAGCTCATTAGAAAGGCAGGTCTGAATGCTCCTCCTCCCCCTCCATCAACCTCGAGGGCTGAGGCCACTAAGAAGAGGAAGGTTGCTGACCCTGCCCCTAAGGATCAGAGGCAGAAGAAAAAGGGAGGGGATCGCGCCATCTCCATCTCTTCTCAGGATGCCTTGGTTGCTCGTCTTGAGCAATTAAAGATTGGTGAAAGTGTCATTGGCCAAAGTATGAAGGCCTTTAATGCTATCGGTGGTGTCCTGATCGAGTCTGACAAACCTTTTTGTCGATCCATGGATAGGCCTCTACTGGTTGAATTCTCTCTTCACCGTTCTATCTAGGTAAGACCTTTAAGTTTTTCTTCTGAGTTTTAAAAGTGTAACATCGACATTTGAACTTGACCGGGCCTTAGACTGACACCTTTGCACATGTTTTGCAGGGTCTTATCACTATGTACCACTATGCTAACTGGTCTTTGGGGAAACTCCATCTGATAGATAAGGGCCAAGAGGCTGAGAAGACTGAGGCCATTTTAAATGATGAAGTGGAACGTCTGAAGATTGCCCTGAAAAAAGATGAGAGCGATGTGAAGGGACTGAAGAAGGAAATAGACATGCAAAAAGAGGATCATAATACTTTCGTGAAGACTCAGGCTGACTCTTTTCAGCACAAAGTCAATCCGGCTGTTAAGGATACCTTGGATGATGCCTCCGAGAACATCTTGGAGGATTACAAGGTCTGAGATGAGTTTGTCAACTTTGGCTTTGAGTATCTAGAGAGGGGAGTAAAGGCAATGGGTAAGTGGGTTGCATTGAGGGAGAAGGAATCAGGAAGCCTCAAAGCTGCTGACTTCATCGGCCTTGGCTATGCCGACCCTAATTTTGCCTAGGCTCTACAACAGGTAGGAGAAGAGGGATGTGCTGAACCAACTGAGACTTCCCCGCAAGGAGACACCATGACTGAAGATTTTGGGTCCAAGGATGATGGAGCGGAGGTTTCCACCACCGGACAGAAAGATGCAGATGTTGAACCTAACCCTGAGGCAGCAACATCTTGATTCCTTTTACGTGTTTATGAATTTCAATTTCTCTGCAAATTTGTAACCTCCTATGATAATTCTCTGAATATTTATGGCCTCTGAACTTTTGTTGTTTTGTATTTCGTAACTCCCATACTTTTATCTATGTCAACCTCTGAGGAGGGTTCTTATTTTTTCTCTTAATTTGTTTGTTGAATGCTTTTCTTTGCCATGCAATGTGTTCAGCTCTGAAGTCTTGGTGCCATGACCTTTGTTATACTTTAGCGAATGGTGTCTTACCTCAGACCTTGTCACCATTATGTTTTAAGGTCTGAGGTCATCAACTAAGATGTTATCACCATAAGTATTTTCACCAACTTAATGATGTTAAGGGTCTGAGGTCATCAAAGTATGTTGTCTGACCTCAGACCTTGTCACCAAATCATGATGTTAAGGTCGGAGGTCATCACTAAGATGTTATCACCATAAATAATTTCACCAAATTAATGATGTTAAGGGTCTGAGGTCATCAAAGTATGTTGTCTGACCTCAGACCTTGTCACCAAATCATGATCTTAAGGTCGAAGGTCATCACTAAGATGTTATCCCCATCATTAATTTCACCAAATTAATGATGTTAAGGGCCCGAGGTCATCAAATTATGTTGTCTGACCTCAGACCTTGTCACCAAATCATGATGTTAAGGTCGGAGTTCATCACTAAGCTGTTATCCCCATAAATAATTTCACAAAATTAATGATGTTAAGGGTCTGAGGTCATCAAAGTATGTTGTCTGACCTCAGACCTTGTCACCAAATCATGATGTTAATGTCGGAGGTCATCACTAAGACGTTATCCCCATAAATAATTTCACCAAATTAATGATGTTAAGGGTCTGAGGTCATCAAAGTATGTTGTCTGACCTGAGACCTTATCACCAAATCATGATGTTAAGGTCGGAGGTCATCACTAAGATGTTATCCCCATCATTAATTTCACCAAATTAATGATGTTAAGGGTCTGAGGTCATCAAAGTATGTTGTCTTACCTCAGACCTTGTCACCAAATCATGATGTTTAGGTCGGAGGTCATCAAAGTATGTTGTCTGACCTCAGAGCTTATCACCAAATGATGATATTAAGGTCGGAGGTCATCACTAAGATGTTATCCCCATAAATAATTTCACCAAATTAATGATGTTAAGGGTCTGAGGTCATCAAAGTATGTTGTCTGACCTTAGACCTTGTCACCAAATCATGGTGTTAAGGTCGGAGGTCATCACTAAGATGTTATACCCATAAATAATTTCACCAAATGAATGATGTTAAGGGTTTGAGGTCATCAAAGTATGTTGTCTGACCTCAGACCTTGTCACCAAATTATGATGTTAAGGTCGGAGGTCATCACTAAGATGTTATCCCCATAAATAATTTCACCAAATTAGTGATGTTAAGGGTCTGAGGTCATCAAAGTATGTTGTCTGACCTTAGACCTTGTCACCAAATCATGATGTTAAGGTCGGAGGTCACCACTAAGATGTTATCCCCATAAATAATTTCACCAAATTAATGATGTTAAGGGTCTGAGGTCATCAAAGTATGTTGTCTGACCTCAGAACTTGTCACCAAATCATGATGTTAAGTTCGAAGGTCATCACTAAGATGTTTCCCCATAAATAATTTCACCAAATTAATGATGTTAAAGGTCTGAGGTCATCACTAAGATGTTATCCCCGTAAATAATTTCACCAAAGAGCACAATGAACCGAGGATTGACATGAAAACTGATCTTCTCATTAATAATCTATTCATAAGATGATATATTTATACAAACTCTTGCAATATAAATCATATGTAATACTTCTTTAGATGATCAGCATTCCACGGATTGGAAAAAGGTTCCCTTTTTAGGTTTTCAAGCCTGTAGGTCCCGGGTACAACCTCTTCGATCACTTTGTAGGGACCGTGCCAATTTGGTTGAAGCTTATTTTCCTTCTGCAATGTCTTCTTCATCACCAGGTCCCCCACGTCTATAGGTCTTGACTTTACCCTTTGGTTATAGAACTTTACAGTTCTCTGTTGGTAGACTGCTTGCCTGATTTCTGCGTCTTCCCTTCTCTCCTCGATCAAGTCTAAGTTGAGTCTTCTCTCCTCCCCATTCATCTCAAGGTCATAGGTCTACACCCTATGAGTTGGGAGTTCAACCTCTGTGGGTATGACTGCCTCTGAGCCATATGACAATATAAATGGGGTCTCCCCTGTCGGCGTTTTAGCCGTTGTTCTGTAGGCCCATAGTACAACATAAACTTCCTCGATCCATCTTCCCTTAGTCTCTTCCAACCTCTTCCTGATTCTGTCGAGGATTATTCTATTAGTGACTTCGATCTGTCCGTTTGCCTGAGGTCGGCCAGGAGAAGAGAAAAACTTCTTGATCCCAACTCTTTCGCAGTATTTTTCTAGTGAGGTATTCTTGAACTGTGTTCCATTATTCGAAATGAGGGTGTTCGGGAGGCCATGTCTACATATGATGTTCTTCCAAATAAATTGGAAGGTGTTCTGCTCTGTAATCATGATCATCGGTTCTACCTCTACCCATTTTGAGAAGTAATCAATGGCAACTATCAAAAATCTGTAATTATTTGCAGCCCTTGGCAGGGGACCTACTAAGTTAATTCCCCATACTGCGAATGGACAAGGGGAACTGATGGACGTCATAGGATGATGAGGTTGATGGGGGATTGTGGAGAATCTCTGGCATTTATCGCACCTCTTTATATAAGTTGCAGCATCTTTAGCCGGGGTCGGCCACCAATATCCATGCGTGAGAATCCTCTTTGCCAAAGGCCTCCCTCCTATGTGGTTGGAACAAGAGCCCTCGTGCACCTGCTGTAGGACATTGGGAACTTTGGTGGGGTGAACGCATCTGAGGAGGGGCAATAGGAATCCCTTCTTGTAAAGGATATCCCTTACTATGGAGAACTTTGCTACCCTGTACCTCAGTTTCCTCCTTTCCAATTTTGAGTCTGGTAGCACCCCTTCTCTGATGTACCTGATGAGGGGATCTATCCAGGAGACTTCTAGATTCAAATCGAGGCAAGGGGTACTGACCTCTTCTTCTTCAATGGTTGCTTTGGATAATATCTCAACTGGCACAGTCCTTCTGATATTTGTCCTTATTACCGAAGCTAGTCTTGCTAATGCGTCTGCATGACTATTGTTTTGTCAAGGTATTCTCTTCATCTTTACCTACTCGAGGCCTTAAAGAATAGTCATCACATCTTCAGGTATTTGGCCATCCTCTCGTCCTTGGCCTCATAAACCCCTAAGACTTGATTTACAACTAACATTGAGTCACTATAAAGTAAAAGTCATCCTGCTCCCAGAGTCTTCGCCAATGAAAGTCCTGCTATCATGGCTTCGTATTTCGACTCATTATTTGATGCCCTGAAGTTAAACCTTAGGGTGTATTCTATGTTTGTACCATCCGAGGATGAGAGTATCAACCCCGCACCGCTTCCACTTTTGCAAGAAGACCCGTCGATGAAGAGGTTCCAGATGCCTTTTTCTAATGAGAAACCCTCTTATAACATGATTCCCTTCCTGAAGAGGTACCAACCTTCCTCGTTCTCAGCTACTCCATCTCTGACCCTTTTAGCTATAACCTCTTTCGAGTTTCAAAAGTCGTTGTTGTATAGCCCTACGGCAGTCCCTGGGTTATTCTCGATCTCGGTCTCACTGGATATAACCTCTTCTGATCTTCGAAAGACGTTGCTATTTGACCCCTCTGTAGTCTATGAGTTATTCTCAATATTTGACTCTTCCCATGTAAATTCTGTAACAAAATCTTCCAGTTCCTGCCCTTTGATGGCCATCCTAGGCTGAAAGGTAAGGTCATACTCCCCTAGCTCAATGGCCCATGCCATCAACCTTCCTGACTTTTCAGGTTTATAGAGGACCTGTCTTAGAGAGGAGTCAGTGAGGACAACCATAGAATGGGCTTGGAAGTATGGCTTCATCTTCCTAGAGGCATGTATCCAGGCGTAGGATAACTTTTCCATACGAGGATAATTCTGCTCAGATCCTTAAAGGGCCTTACTGTTGAAGTATATGGGTCTTTGAATCCCAATGTCTTCTCGTACAGGGGTCATACTTATAGCGGATTCAGAGACTGCTAGATAGACGTATAACTTCTCTCCTGCTATGGGCCGAGATAAGAGCAAGGGAGACCCAAGATATGACTTGAGTTGATCAAAGGCCTTATCACACTCTTTGTCCCACTCGAAGGCCTTTCTGAGCACCTTAAAGAACGGAAGACACTTGTCGGTCGCCCTGGAAATGAATCTGTTGAGCACAACCACTCTTCCTGTGAGATTTTGAATGTCCTTGATACTCTGAGGTTCCTTGATGTCGAGCAAAGCCTTGATTTTCTCAGGGTTCGCCTCTATTCCCCTTTGATTGACGACGAATCCAAGAAACTTACCAACTCCTACCTCGAAGACACACATTGTTGGGTTGAGTTTCATCTTGTACAGGTCCATAGTATTGAAGGTTTTTTCTAAGGTCTGCCACATGGGTGCAGGCCTTTAAGCTCTTCGTCAACATATCGTCTACATACACCTCTATAGTCTTGCCTATTTAGTCTCCAAACATCTTATTCACAAGACATTGATATGTTTCCGCTGCATTTTTTAATTCGAAGGGCATTACCTTGTAGCAATACGTCCCTTTATCGATAATGAAGGCAATCTTCTCTGAGTCTTCGGCATCCAAGAATATTTGGTTGTAGCCTGAATACGCGTCCATGAAGCTCATCGGCTCATGTCCTGTAGTTGCATCTACCATCTGATCAATCCGAGGTAAGGGGTAGCTATCTTTTGGGAAAGACTTATTCAGGTCAGTAAAATCCACACACATTCTCCACTTGCCATTGGCTTTGGGAATAATGACTGCGTTTGATATCCATTTCGAATATATCACTTCCCTGATGAATTTCGCCTCTTCCAACTTTTTAACCTCTTCCCGGATGACATCGTACTTCTCCCTGGAATAGACTCTTCGTCTTTGCTTGATTGGCCTTGCATCCCTAGACACGTTGAGTTTGTGGCACATGACCTCGGGGTTGATGTCAGGCATGTCCGTGTGACTCCAAGCGAAGACACTCTGCCTTTTCCTTAGGAAGTTTATCAGTTCCTCTTTGATCTCCTCTTTTAAGGCTTTACCGACCTGGACGGTTTTTTCCGGTTCGTCCTCATTGAGGATGATGGATTCTACCTCTTCTGCGGCCTCTCCTTTCTTTAACTTTGTTTCATCTCTAGGTTCAAGTGTATCAATGTTATAAGTTATGGTAGCTCTCTTATGGGACTCTCTCTCTTCAGCCCAGTTGAAGTAACATTCCCGTGCTATGGTCTGGTCACCCTGTACTTCCCCTACCCCATAAGGGGTCAGGAATTTTAGCATCTGGTGGATCGTAGATGGCACGGCATCAAACTCCTTAAGGTCCACTCTTCCTATGATGAGGTTATTGGCCGAGAAGACACTTTTATCCATGACAAAAAAGTTGATCTTTCGGGTCAACCTCTTAGCCCATTCATCACCCATTCGTATGTCCATCTCATACATGCCTAGTGGATGGACCTTTTCACTGCTGAACCCCATTAACGGATGATGGTAGGGTACCAGCCAAGCTCTGCTAAGGCCTATGCTTTTGAAGCAGGGCCAGAACATAACATCTGCTGAGCTTCCTCCGTCTACCAGAATTCTTTGCACTTCACATCCATGAACTCTTGTCGTGATCACCAAAGAGTCATCATATGGAGCTAGGATGCCTTTGAAGTCTAGTCAGGAGAAACCAACTACGAGATTTCCATGTCTACCTTCTTTCTCTTCTGCGTTGTCTCAGAAGACGTTAGGTTTACCACCTCAAGTTTGGTCACTGATTTGGCCTCTGCCACATGAGCTTTTCTGTCAGCAACCTCAGAACCACCCCCCGCAAGGCCTTCGCATATAGTGCCAATTCCGAAGGAGATCATACCAACCCTGTTCACTGGGGTGTTGTCATCTTTCGGCGGGAGGTCTTGATCGTCTTCATCATCTCCGTCTGAGTCACCATCTCTTCTTGATTTGGTATCCTCCCAACACTTGTCGTGTCTCTTCTTTTTGGGGTCTTCCCTTACCCTATTGGGAGATTTCCCATCGACATATTTCCTCAACTTTCCCGACTTCAGTATCTTCTCGATCTCATCCTTTAAGGAGAAGTACTTATCTATTATATGGCCATGGTCTTGGTGGAACTCACACCATAAGTTCTGGTTCCTCTTATGTGGAGGAGCCTTCAGCTTCTCTAGACATCTTAGGGATCGGTCATTCTTGATCTCATTGAGGATGTGTTTGCAGCTTACCATCAGAGGGGTGTAACGTGCAAACTTGTCATCAGCTGACCTCTTCTTCCCATCCTTCTTTCTTTGGTACTTTTCTCTACTACCGCCGTTCTCATCTTCATACTTAGCTGCCATGACTTCTTCAACGTTCATGACCCTCCCCGCAGTTTCCAATAGCTCTGCCATGGACTTTGCAGGGTCTTTTGCAAGTTTCCATAATAACTTTACCTTCTGAAGACCTCCTATGAGGGAGGTCATGGTAATATTCTCTTTGTAATCCTCAACCTCAAGTTTTTCTTTGTTGAACCTGGCGATGTAGTCTCTTAGGCTCTCGTGCTTGCCTCTCTTGACATACAGCAGATGGGTGGTCTTCTTTTGAGGTCTTACCCCAAAGAAGAAGTTTTGAATGAATCGTTCAGCCAAGACTTTGAAGTTCTCTATAGAGTTCTTCGGAAGAGAAGTAAACCATATGTGCGTTGCTCATGTCAAAGTCACGAAGAAAGCACGACACTTCATCTCATCCGGTATCGAGTAGATTTTCACCGTCGACTTATACATCTCGATGTGATGTACAGGCTTGGAGCTTCCATCATACTTGGGAGTCACTGTAGGCAGTTTGAACTTAGTAGGAGTAGGGAAGCTTACTATCTTAGCCACGAACGGAGAGCCCTCCGAGAAACCCCTTTGCAATGGGTCCCGACTTTTGATGAGGTCTCCTATCTTATCCTCAAGACTTCGGATGGAGGCATTCCATGGTCTTGCGACTTTTACCCGACCGAGGTTATCCCCAGCAACCTCCAAGGGGTGGAATGAGGGTTCCCCAGCTACGGCGCAACGTCTTCTATTGACCTCTTCTTGATCTCTTGATCGTCCCTGATGAGGCTGACGTTGCCTATCTTCCCTTTGTGAGCCGGCTGCACTTATTGACCTTGACAACCTCTGTCTTAGGTCATTTACAGGGCCGAGCCTTTCGAAGGCGAACCCTCTACTCAGTCAGTCAAAAGTTGATCCTCGTTGTTGGGTTTCTCCACCTCTTTTGCCCACACAACCTTGGCTTTGATGGATAGGACGTATTGTGTTGTTAGAAACCTCATATGGCTCCCAGCAATCTTCTGGGGCTTCTTCCACCTCTTGGTCATCATACTTGTCCTTCGGGCAAGGGTTTCCTTGCCTCCCCAGGCACAAGCGCCTAGGGTCAGCAATATCCCTCCTTCGCTGGGGTGCAGGTTTGTCTTTTCGCGGCGCCTGGGGTGATCCCCTGGTGTCACGATGGGGTTGAGCAGCCGCCGGAGTGATCATATCCGGTAAGACTCCAGATGGCCTCATCATAGTCTGGCTGAGCTATGCAAATTTCTCCTGCATAGCTTGTTGCATTGCAGCCAAAGACCTCAAGGCTGCAACCACCTCTGCCATTTCAGATTGAGGCGGTGCCTGGCTGGAGCTAGGTCCCCCCGCACCAGGTGGCGGAAAAGGTGGTGGTAATTACGGTGCCATGTGTTAGCAACAAAGAGCTGGTGTAGTAGATGGGCTTAATACCTTACAGGACATGTTTCAATGGTGAAAGAGCTCCGCGCAAAGCAGGGAGGCCTGGTTCACCACCAGAGTCTCCGGTGAGGCTAAGCAATAGATGAGGAAGAGATAGATTATCGTTCCCACAGACGGTGCCAAAATGATGATGATGGAAACAAAACCATCCTTCAAGATGTTTATGAGCTCAATTCAATGTTAACAATGACAGCATAAGGGTACATGAACATATAATAGAGGGAGGTGAGGAGAAGAGGATTTAGACTGGAATATAAGTGGTTCAGCCAATTAGGCTTACGTCCACTGTGCAAGTGTATGACATGTATCACTGTATGAGGGCTCTAATGGCCATGGATACAAACTCTCAAGCTTTCTCTCTCTACTGTGTATTTTGACAGAGTTTCAACTAGGGTTGCTAATTTTTGGATCCTTTGCAAGGTAAAGGATGACCTCTACATATAGTACTGGGGGGGGGGGGGGGGTGTAATGTATCCCCAATGCATGCAATGAGCCTGTGTGTGTTGATCTTGCCGATCTGATCAAGACATCTGTCACTGTCACATGTAGAGAATGATGATGAAATATTCCTCCCACATGAGTGGAATGATTTGTTATAACTGATTTATTGTACACGTGTCCTTATCCAAATGTGCGTATAAGGGCTCGGCCATTCGTGCCTGGTCAAAACCTCGGCCTAGAGGGGTACGATCTTGGCGTAGCATAACTGTTATCCAAGCCGAGATTAGTCATGATTGCCTCGGCCTATGTGGGCCAACGTTAGGCAGGCAGTGTTGCAAGGTTGGCCTAAGCCGAGGTTAAGCTGGGACACGCTAGGAACATCGGTCGATTCCCTGCCGAAGCTGGCACTGATGGGTCTACTTCTATAACCTCGGCCTATTCCCAGTCGAGGTTGTCATCCCCTGGATGGCTTGATGAATAATTATCCCATGGGTCATGAAGTCCTCTCTTGACGAGGTTAGTAGTAACGTCGGCCATAGCTGACCTTGCTTGGGACGAGACGCTGGTCATTGATCTTAGGCCTTTCCCACCGTCGGCCATATCTACGGCCGAGGTTGATGCCCCTGAGCCGTGGGGGTCTCTGAGACGAGGGGGTACATTTAGGGCATATCATAAAGTAAGCCTTCAATTACACAAAAAAACATCTATCGACATTAACTTATATATATATATATAACATCAACTTCACCTTTAAGTCCTTTGTAAAAATAGGTTACCATTTAACATGAAGCACTCTCGAGTCACTTGAATATTAAAATACATAAAATCCACATCAATCCACCAAGTTTTGCCTATAAAAAGAAATACATATACCAATTTTGTACTTGCCAAATCAATCAACCCCTTTTTACTTGTAAACATAATAGACAATTTATTCGGGAAAGACAATTTGATACATTAGGGCTTTAATAACTTTCTTCTAAGATGTTTTTCAATCCCAAATAGTTGACCTAAGCATCACCAAAGGCAAAAAAACATGTAAGAAGTTGCAATCCATGATTGAGAAACAATCCTTAATTTTACTTTTAGATATATAAAAACCCAATAAAAGCCCTAATGTGAACACATACATGATTATAAACGAAACAGTTTGAAGAAAGAGACCTTAATCAATTCATATAGAGGTATAGAGATAGATGTACCTTCAGCTGAAATAGTTTTACAGATATAATGAGAAACACAAAATTATATTGTTAAATCTTCATAAAATGGAAATAATACTAGCACCCAAAAAAAACAATAAGAAAACATACAATAGTTGTTTAGCTTTGAACCTCTTAAAAGTAGGGTTATTTTGATTGTTTTGTATCTATCTAACATACGTAGGGGTTTGGAACCAGAAAATCAGAGGCATATATAAAGTGACCAATGAGTGAGTTATATCTATGATGGTCAATATTGGTTGATGGAAGACAGTAAGTGGTCATATATGGATATGAGATAGGACGGGCCACATGGGAAAGTGTGATAAAATAATGAAAATGATTGAAAGAAGATTGTATTCTATATTTTTTTCATTGATAACTAAGTGTTTATATAGGAGTTTTACATACAAATAACAAAACTGAATGGTCCTTAAGTCAAGGAGTACTAAAAAAATGAGCAAAACATAAGGAAACAACTAGCTAAAAAGCTGGAATAAGTCGTCTTTAGACAGCTATGTGAAAAATGGGTGATGCTACTCCCCCTCAAGTTGGAGTGTAGATGTCAAGAACACCCAATTTGTGAATCAGTCACAAGAAAACATATTTCCCAAGAGTGTAGTGAAGATATCAATAGCCTATGATGAAGAAATAATGCATCGAGGAAACAATACTTTAGCTTGAATCTTTTCTCGTACGAAATGATAGTCTAACTCAATATTTTTTTTTCATTCATGAAACACAGTATTTGAGCTATATAAAGAGTTGATTGGTTGTCAAAAAAATTGTCATCGGGTATGTGTGGAGGATACCCAAATCTACAAGAAGTTACTTAGGCAACTGAAACTCACATGCAGGGGTTGCCATTGATCCATATTTGGCCTCTGCAAAAGAATGAGATATTATCGATTCCTTCTTTGTCTTCCATGAGATATGACTTAGTGCAAGAAAAGTGCAATAACCACTAGTAGATTGTCGAGTAGTGGAGAAATCGATCCAATCCGAATCACAAAAAATGGAGATATGTAGAGAACTAGAAGATGATAGGAAAATGTCTTTATTGATGGAACATATGTGTAGTACGCGATTAGGATCATCCATATGTGTAGTACATGAGGACTGCATGAACTAGCCAAGACAATAAATATCATAGTTGATATCAGGTCATTTAATAATGTGGCAGGGGAGATGCCCGATAAGACGACGATAAACTGTAGGGTCGGGTAATAATATGCTCGTATACTTAGCGAGATTACTATGTTATTCCATAGGAAACTCAGAAATTAGACTGCCAACGGTTCCTGAATTAGATAAAATGCCTGTAGTATATTTATGCTAGGTATGTAATAAGCCATTCTTTGATCACACTACTTCGATTCCAAGTAAATATTTATCCCTCCCCAAACCTTTAGTATAGAACTTTTATTCTAAAAAGTTTTTTAGTTTTCTAATTACAAGTGGATTATTATTTGTGATAAGACTATAATCAATATAAAAAAGTACAATTGTGGAATTAAAACCATGGATTTGGCTAAATAAGGAATAATCAAATTTTGATTGGGTAAATCCCAGTATAAGTAAAATGCTAGAGAATTTGGCAAACCATTGTCAAGAGTCTTGTTTAAGTCAATATAAGGACATATTGAGGCGACACACCTTCTTCCCCCCCTATTTGGTGAATCCCAGGGGTAAAGTGATGTACACAATCTCATCTAAATCCCCTTGTATAAATGTATTGTGAACATCTAATTGGTGAATGGAGAATTTTTTTAGTAGTCACAATGGAATGAAGTAAACGAACGATTACTAATTTATCCATAGATGCAAAAGTGTCATGATAATCTTCTCCCTCAATATGATTATATCATTTTGCAACCAAACACGCCTTATAGCGCTCGATAGACCCATCTGAATGATAATTGATCTTGAAACTCATTTACAACATAAAGGTTTGTTATGTGAGGGTAAAGGAACAAGGTCCCATGTATGATTTTTTTTTGTAATGCTTCAATTTTAGTAGCCATGGCATCTCTCCAATTTGGAATTTCAAGAGCTTGAGGAAATAATTTAGGTTCAACCTTAGAAGGCAGTGAATATAAAAGGCTCTAAGGGATGTAGATAACTAAGTGTAACAAATATACATAGTCATAGGATATTTAGTAGGAAAAGTAAGTACCTTAGAGTCTGATTATATTAGATTATCCTAACGAGAGAGAGTGGGGAAGTGGAAATCCTTGACATGTGATGGGGTGTTTCTAGTTCTGGAAGGATGAGAGGGATTAGGATTTAGTCGCGATTATTCTAAACAAGGATAAGTTGTATGCTCAACTATTGAATTTGATGGTACATCCTTAGATTTTGGGATGCAATCACCACGTTTATATACTTGCAATGGTTTAGTTATGTTACGAGGGATGGTTATATGGTGTAGAGTAAGTGTAACGGGGTTTGTATCATACAAAATTTAAATTTGAATTTACAGGAGAAGATACTGAATAATTAAAGCTACCATCGTCAATGATAGGTAAATGACGAATATGGAACTTGTATTGAGAGGGAGAAACTTCTTGAAAAAGAAAAATATTTTCATGAAATATCACATCATGAGATGTGTAAATTTATTAGAAGAAATATAAAAAATGTGATAGCCCTTTTGAGCAAGGGGGTAGCCAACAAAAACATCTAGTTTGCCTCTTTGATCAAATTTACTTTTAATGTCGTTGTTATGGCCAAAGCATAAGCATCTAAACACATAAAGGTTCTTATAATTAGCTGGTTTTTTGAAGTGGACTTCATGGGGTGATTTTCCACCCAACAAAGGAGTAGGCAGTTTGTTGATGATATAAGATAAAGTGAGGACACATTCACCCGAAAAGGATAATGGGAGATGAGCTTGAAATTGTAAGGCACGTGAAATATTGAGTAAGTAATGACATTTTCGCTTGACCACACCAATGCCTTATGGTGTATCAATGCCATTTCGTTGATTGCCGACTCCATGATTGAAAAACAATTGTTGCATAGTACACGATAAGAACTTCGCTCCATTATAAGAAAGATGATTTGAATATCATTAAAGTGTTCATCTACGTCACCAATTCTAGAAAGGACTGAATCAATTTTTAAATGACATTGATTACGTAACATTGAAAAAAGAGATTGTAAATTTTTTGTAGTTCAAAATTTAAGAGTCATTGAATATATCCATGTGACACAACTAATCATTGATAATAATTAAAAAAATATAGCCTTGGATAATGATGGTAATGAAAATGGCCCCCAAATATCACAGTGAATCATCTGAAATGCTCTACAAGTTTTTATTAGACTAGTGGGAAAACATAAGCATGTTTGCTTAGCTTGCGAACATTATTAAGTTTTAACATCACGACCCATAAGATGTCATTGCTTACCTATATTGCACTAGTGATAAATTAGTGTGTGTTATGTCATTGCTTACCTATATCTCATTAGTGATAAATTAGTCCGTGATAGGTAGAAAGGTGTGGTTGTAATTTTTTCCTACTTGTTTAATGTGTGGCCTAAAATGTATTTGCCATGCTATAAATATCCCATGTCTTATGCTTGTATAATCATCCAAGAAGAAGTAAAACAATAAGGAAATTATCATTTGTATCTTAGTTTGAGTGTAGTATTTTAAGAGTTGGCCTTCCCTGAGTGTTTTGAAAGTGTGGTTTGGTGAGTACTTCCTTACAATAATTTTTGCGAATATTAGAGTTTTATACTCTTTATTCTTAACAATTGGTATCAGAGCGGGATGGTCGGGTATCGGTATTTTTAGAGTGAGTTTTTTTGAGTTGTGAGAAATTTGTATTCTCCAAGTTTGAATCTTAAAATCAGGCTTGTTTGGTATTATCGAAATTTTATCGACACGATGGGTGATCTTAAAGTAGTTGGAGGAATCAATAAACTCAACAATCAAAATTACAACAGGTGGGTGACATATATGGTGTCTTCTATGTAAGGACAAGACCTTTGGGAGGTCGTTGACGGTAGTGAAGTTATTCAACCAGAGGCATATGATGCTAATGGAAATTTGCAAAAATGGAATATTAAAGCGGGCAAATCGATGTTTGCCTTATAGACCACAATCGAAGAAGAAATGTTGGAGCACATCCAGGATGCCAAAATATCGAAACAAGCACGGGACACTTTCACTACAATTTTTCAAAGAAGAATGACATAAGACTATAACTTCTTAACAATGATTTTCTATCGATGGTGCAACGTGACTTGACTATCACCAAGTATTTTCGCAAGGTGAAGACGATATGCCACGAAATTTCAAATTTTGATCCAACAGATGCTACTGGTGAAACCAAGAAAAAAATAATAATTATCCATTATTTGAGGTCCGAGTATCGAAGTTTTTTTACTTCTATACAAGGATGGATGACTGAACCATCACTTATTCAGTTGGAAAATTTGCATTCCATCCAAGAAGCTATGGCTAAGAAAATTGGAGGAGTCCCGTTGAAGAGTTAGGAGGAAGCGCTCTACACTAACAAAAGCAAAGGATACTTCAAGAAACACACCAGAGGCGGATCTAAAAAGGATGATGACAAGGCAAAAACTCATCAAGTATAGGGAAGTTCTTATCCAGGGGGAGCTTCAAAGAATCATGGCTACGGTAAAATATTTAAGGACACATGTTACAATTGCAATAAGAAGGGACATATGGCAAAAGATTGTTAGTCCAACAAAAGGCTCGCTGAGAGAAATGCTGCTACTTCTAATATAAAGGAGAGAAGCGAAGATGATTGGGAGGCTGAAGCATCTTTTGCTATGGAAGAGGAATAGTTAGCTCTCACAATATCAACAACTGAGCTTATCGATCATAAGAATGATTGGATAGTCGACTAGGGATGCTCAAATTAGATGACGGGTGATAAATAGACGTTACACAGCCTGTCAAAATACAAGGGAAATAGAGTCGCGGTAACAGCCAACAACTTAAGTCTACCAATAGCTCATATCGATAAGACGATAGTAGCACCTCAATATAGTTATAACGAGGTGCTGCTTCAAAATGTCTACCATGTTCAAGGTATGAGCAAAAATCTACTTTTAGTGGCACAATTAACATCATCAGGACACTTTGTCTTGTTTGGTCCATAAGATGTGAAGGTATATCGAGACCTCAAGATCTCAGGAATGCCAATAATAGAGGGACAAAAATTGGAGTCAGTCTACGTGATGTCAGCAGAGTTTGCATATGTAAACAAGTTAAGAAAAAATGAGACAATAGATTTATGGCACATGCGATTAGGCCATGTTAGCTATTCTAAACTAAGCGTGATGAGGAAGAAGTAGATGCTCAAGGGACTTACTCAATTTGACGTGAGGACAGTCACGGTTTGTGCGGGATGCCAATATGGTAAATCACATTAATTACCATACGAAGATTCAAAGTTTAGAGCAAAGAAACCATTAGAGTTAGTTCACTCTGATGTGTTCGGATCTCTCAAGCAACCATAAGTTGGTGGGATGTGGTATATGGTAACGTTTATTGATGATTCTTCAGGTATGTGTGGGTTTTCTTTATGAAAGAAAAATATGGCCTGTTCTCAAAGTTTAAAGAGTTTAGAGAGACAATTGAAGGAGAAGTAAGGAAGAAGATTATTTTTCTACGTAAAGATAATGGAGAAGAATATACCTCGAGTGAGTTTTTCAAGTATCTACGAGACTTTAGAACACATCATCAATTTACTTATTCCAATATCCCCAAAAGAATGGAGTAGTAGAGAGAAAGAATAGGCATCTTGTAGAAGTTTTTCGAAGTATGCTACATGCTAAGAATATACTGGAAAGATTTTAAGCTGAAGCTATGAAAATTGCAGCCTATGTGATTAACAAGCTTCCCCGGCCAAGGTTAGAGTTTGTTTCACCCTTTGGGAAATTATGGGACATGAATACTATGGTTAGTTACTTTTGAGTATTTGGCTATGTATGTTATGTATTTGTTCCTAACCATTTACGTAGAAAGTTTGACAAAAAAGTAGTGAGATGTATCTTTGTGGGATACGACCGCAGAGGAAAGGGTGGAAAGGTTGCGATCCTATGATTGGAAGGTGTTACATGTCAAGATAGGGTGTTTGATGAAGCATCTTCTTGGTGGTCCTCAGTAAAGGAGGTGTTATCAATATTGAAGGAATTTTAAGAGCACTTGCAACAAAAAATTGGAGAGCATACTCCTCAAATCCTATCAAGCTCACACGAAGCTGAAGATTCATATGATGATGATAATGTCGAGCAAGAAGTAACTCAGAATCCTTGGCAAACTGGTGTATATTACCAACCAGATGAAGAAGGTGGACCTAGTGAAACAAAAGTATCAACTGCACAATCACAACCTAGGAGTTCAACAAGAATCAGAAAGTCAAATCCCAAATATGCCAATACGGCCATAGAATAAAAAGCGAGTGTAAAATAACTTTATACGTTAGATGAAGCATCCCCAAATTCTGAGTGGATTAAATCTATGGAAGAAAAAAGCACTAGACTAGAGCAAAATCAGACTTGGGATCTCATGCCGAAGCCAAGAGATGTGAAAGCCATATCATGTAAATGGATTTATAAGATAAAGCGTCGTCCAAATAGATCAATCGAGAGATATAAGGCTCGACTGGTGGCTTGAGGGTTATCTCAACAATATGGACTAGAATATATTTAGTCCATTGGCAAAGCTTACAACTGTACGAGTCCTACATGCACTTGCAGTAAACAAAGATTGGAAGATGTGGCAAATGGATGTGAAGAACTCATTTTTTAATGGGGAGTTAGATTGGGAGATCTAAATGATTCAACCAATGGATTTTTATAACCAAGATCATTATGAACACGTGTGTAAGTTGCGAAAGGCACTCTATGGATTGAAACAGACACCAAGGGCGTGATATGGTAATATTGCTGAATTTCTAACTCAAAGTGGTTATTTAGTAACACCTACAGATTGTAGCTTGTTTGTCAAAGCTAATGGAGGAAAGTTAGTTATGGTACTGGTATACGTGGCTGATTTAATTATAACCGATGATGATGAAGAAATTCTTCGGATAAAGGAGAATTTATAACTTTGTTTCCAGATGAAGGAAGATGGACAACTCAAGCACTTTCTTGGTCTAGAGTATGATCATAGACAAGAAGGAATATTTCTCTATCTGCAAAATTATTCCAAATATTTATTGAAGAAGTTTGAGATGCTCGAATGCAATCCAATCTCGACACCGATGGAACCAAATGGAAAGTTGTGTGCACATGAAGGAAAGGATTTGAAAGGTGCCATAATGTATCGACAATTAGTAGGTATTCTGATCTACCTAACCTTAACTCGACATGAAATTTGTTATGCAGTTGGTGTGATGAGTCGATATATGCAAAATCAAAAGAAGTCTCATTTGGAAGAAGTTCGACGAATATTTAGATATGTGAACAATACAACTAACTATGGTATTTTATATAAGAAAGGTGAGGATTGAAAGTTAGTTAGGTGTTGTGACATTGACTATGCAGGAGATCGCAACACTCACCAATCAACTACCGGGTACGTGTTCAAGATTGGATCTAGAGCAATTTCTTGGTGTAGTAAGAGACAACTAATGGTATATTTCTCAATAGTGAAAGAAAGATATCAAGCAACAACAATTACAGTTCAAGAGAGTATGTGGTTGTTACAGTTGATGAATGATCTGAATTAACCACTAGACTATGCAGTTCCGTTCTATTGTGACAACCAGTCGATAGTTCGTTTGGTGGAGAATCCAATTTTTCATGTAAGAGCTAAACGTATGGAAGTGAACTATCATTCTATCAGAGAGAAGGTTATTTAAGAAGACATTGAGATGAAACAAATCAAGACAGATGATTAAATTGCAGACTTGTTCTCAAAAGGTTTGAGTACAAGCAAGTTTGAAAACATTCATCGTCAATTCGTCATGGTGAAAGGAATGAGAGTCGATATTGAGGGGGAGTATTAAGTTTCAACATCATAGCCCATATGATGTCATTGATTACCTATACTGCACTAGTGATAAATTAGTGTGTGTTATGCCATTGCATACCTATATTGCATTAGTGATAAATTAGTGTGTGTTAGGTAGAAAGGTGTGGTTGTAATTTTTCCTTACTTTTTTAATGTGTGGCCTAAAATATATTTCCCATGCTATAGATACCCATGTCCTATGCTTGTATAATCATCCAATAAGAAGTAATACATACAATAAGGAAATTAGCATTTGTATCTTAGTTTGAGTGTAGTATTTTAAGAGTTGGTCTTCTTTGAGTGCTTTGAAAGAGTGATTTGGTGAGTACTTCCTTATAATACTTTATTGCGAATATTAGAGTTTTGCACTCTTTATTCTCAAGAGACATATAATGCTAGTCATATTACTGGAGAAACTAATAGAGGAAAATTATTAATTTAGAAGTCGCAAACGAGTGTATGAGGCATGGCCTAATCGGTACTGCCATAGATTATTTGTGAGGAAATATTAAAATGAGCAAACATAAGCTAGTTGGATAAGGTAAAGTCCCTCATGTAGGCATCCCAATGCATTCTTCCTCTTTGATATTTGGTCCTAACAAACACAATGATCGTTAATGAATGTGACAGAGTTGGGTTGAGATTTTCCAAATTCACTAACGAATATCAAATTGAATTGAAAGGTTGGAACACATAGGACATTATCTAGACGCAAGTAGCGTGATAGAACAACACTCCCAGTATGAGGGATCAAATGATCCGTTCCATCGAGAAGATTAAAAGTGGAGCATTTAAAACTGAGAGTATAATTGAAAAAGGTGTAATGATGAACTGACATTATTTTTCTCATCAGAATCAACGACCCACGTTGATTTAGAAGGGCATGGGTGGGAAATACCTGTCAAATTTATTTGTGGTGTGGGGATACCTGAATAAAGCGTACTGAGATTTTTTTTTGGATTGTTTAGTAGAGAATATAGGAGGGGAAGATGAATGATGAGTAGTAACTGGAGACGAAATCAAAGAAGGACCAAAAGGGGCCATGGTCCCCTCCAAACTTTTAAAAATCTGAATTATATCCTCATTCCCTTTAAGGATTTTACTTCTGTAATAGTAATTCCCCTCATTTAAAAAAAAATCATGTTTTTGCTCTATTTTATTTTCACTTGTAGCCAAAATTTTATGTTCATTATATTTAAATATTTTTAAAGGTATCTTTGTATGTCTTTTTAAATTTGTAAACCCTTTTACATTATGCATAATTTTGGCCCAATCATTTTTTTTAAAATGTTAAATACATTTTACAACAGTAAAATCCATTCAAACTGCAGATTTTGTTTTACCTAATTGCAAACTTAATTTCTTACCTTAATTTTTCTTTTAATTGAAAAAATATTTTTTCCTTCAAATACTTTTCTAGTTACTGATTTTTTTAGTTTAAACAATGGCTATCACGTCAATTAGAAAATAAAAAAGATGATACACATTGTCGAGGTCTGCAAATACATCAGATTAATTATTTTTGATTACTCATATTATATTTTAATTAAATTTGTTTGAATATTATATTTTGTTATAGTATATAATGCAATAAATAACAAGATTATATTGAAAGATGTGGTGTAATTGAATCATTTAATAAATAAATGGTTTGTTTGGCGTGAAACTTTTACTTTTCAAGGAAGAAAATATTATATCGGGGAGATTTTTTTTTAATTTATGCCCCCGTGAAATTGAATTCTGGCTTGGTCAATGGGTGAAACTACATTAGCTTGAATATTGTTTGGATGATATCAGGTGGCATCGAGATGTCATGCTTGGTTGCAATGGTCACAAAAAGGGCTCGGTCGCCCGCCACCATGCTAGACCTTACCTCGTTACGAGTGACTTGGGAACAGATTTGAGTAATATCTAGTACCTATTTCATTGTTATGTGGCGTAAAAGCATGTTGATTTGTCTTTGCATTCGAATTCCACTTGTTAGATTTATTGTCATTGAATTGAGTCTAGAATAAGTCTTTGCACACTAAACATGTGGGAGAATGGGTCTTTGTACGACTGTGGGAGAATGGATATTCGAAGAGAGCCCTTTTATAAATTTATGGAGTTAGAAAAAACATTAGGACTTATACCTTCTTATCCTAAGTAAAAAGTCAAAAGCTATTTAACTCACATTTTCTACTAAATTATTATATATCTTTTTCCTCTTTAGAAACTAAGGTGGTCATTGTATCTCCCACTAATGGCTTGAGGGGAGGAGTAACAGTGATAAGGCTAAACTAACCAAAAAAAAGATATGAAAAATGCTATGTTTTCTTTAATATCGGCACTGAATTGGTCATTCATTATCTGACTTTTACCATTATGTAACCCACGCCATACTACAAACAATGAAATTCATGACATTAACCATATACCAAGTTACAGATTATGTTTAAACTAAATAAATTATACCATATTAGCTCAGGGAAAAAAAGGACAACCTTGGTTGCTGAATCCCACAATTGCTCATAAAATATTGCATGTCGCATCTTTAGAAGCTAGCCAATGAGTTGGGCTATTGGCATCCCTACACATATGTAATACCCCATACTTTTATGGATATTTAAATTACATAAGTGGTCCTAATTTGGTAATTTCAGGAATTTTAGTGAATAGTAAATTCTGGATTAATAAGCATTATATGCTTGCCAACGCGTGTTACATTTACTTAGGGGACGGAGTAAATGAGCAGGAATTTTTTTATGTCATGTCACAACTGGGTAAAGTGACATGAATTCTTTTACGTTGTAGAAAATGCATACTGAGAAGTGTCGGGTATGACTAGTGAATTTGAGTTAAGTGAGTCGGATGGAGATTTCGAGTTCACTGTTGGTTTAGGAATTGCCAATATAGCTAGAATAGAGTATCCGGGGGCAGTGTTTAGGTTCCGGGGACTTTTGGACTAGTAGGGACTCGCAATTGTGTAAACGAGTCATTTTTGGGTTTAATACGAGATAAACCTCTTTTATTTCATATAAGTTACGAGAGAGAGGGAGAGAAAGAAAGAAAAGAGAGAAAGAAGAGAAAAAGAAAGGAAGAAGGGAAAAAGGAAGAAGAAAGGGATTTTCGGTCCAAACTCCGCAAAATTCAACTCGAGGTCCTCGAATTTTATCCACGGGGTAAGTGTTTACTTTCTTTATTTATTTGTGCGCGTATCTCATATTATAGTTGGTAAACTATATGATTATTTGGTTAGAACCCTTAAAATAAATTTGAGAAATTTGAGCTTCAGCTTACAATTTGATGTATTGTAAACTCTTAATGATGTCTAGTGTTAAACCTACGTTAATTGTGTGTAGAAATGGGAAAAAATGATAAAGTAGGGTTTTAATGGTTTTAAGGTTTAATTTTAAGCGAGATGGCTTAATACCACAAATTAATTGATGTGTTAGTTAGAAATCAGTGTTAGGATGATTATAGCGATGTTGGTTGAGGTTAGAAACCTTAAAATGGAGAATGGGTTTATATTTGGGTATTTTGGAGAAGATGAACTTGCCCAAATAGTGCCTCCGAACAGGGCGAATCGATTAGGGTGTAGACCGAATCGATTCGCATAAGGGGGCCTGTGAGACTGTCTCAGGCCGAATCGATTCGGATTGAGACCGAATCGATTCGATTTTGAGGACCTGGTTATAGTTCACTTTTCGAATCGATTCGGATGGAAATCGAATTGATTCGCTAGCCCTAATCGATTCGCATTTAGGGTTAATTGATCCGCCTTTTTAAAATTAGCACTTTTCCTTCTTTGAGTTTAGAGGGAGTTAAATTGCAATTGGAGATTATTATGGGGGATTCTAGTTATGATATTAGGACTCCTAGATGATGGTATTGAGGGCGAGTAAACCTTGAGATGAAAAATGGAACCTCGGGTTCATTTAGTGTACAATCCGGGGGACGAACCTAGTGAATGTTTGGGTCGAGCAACATTCGAGAGAGAGGTCTGCGGCAAATGTGTAGAGATATTTATGCGGTTAGAATGAATATGGGCTGAATGCATTTGAGTAAATCCTTGGATGTGATTACGATGGAATCTAGGATATGGGCTAACAAGGATTGAGCGACTATCCGCTACGTTTATTGACGACTATTATTATAGGTGATGCGATACCTTTGGAACCAAAATAAGTCGATAGTATACTTATTTGATTATTACGAATTGGTATATTAGGGATTATATATAAATCCTTAAAAGTGATTAAGGCGCGAGTTATATATTAAGTAAGAGAATACTTATATGTTATTTCGAATGGGAACATTCGGGGTTATTGGCTATCAGTATAAGAGTTTGGTAATTATATCCATATATATTGAGAAGTGATATATATATATATATATATATATACACACACTAGCGGAATGCCCGTGCCTGAAGGCACGACAAAAAATTTCCAAAAGTATTGAATGAATAACAATATAAGTCAGTTTTTTACAACACAAATGTAAATCGTGTCATGTCATGTTTGTATCCAAAATAACATCCCAATTATCTATGAATCATAAATCCACTAATACAGTTTCAAACGTTCACGCCATTATGGTGCTTATTTTAAGAAAAATTCCACAAATTTGAAAATAACTAGAAAAAAAGGGAGAACATTAGCAACCTCAACTGCTGCTAATGTTCCTCAGCTATTGGTAAGAGATAGACCTGCAAAAAAAAAACAATTAAGCCCACAGTACCTGAATGGAATTAGCATGTAACGAAATTAATCAAAAAGCAATGTATTGTATGTACGAAAACGATTTTAGCGTAGTGCAATGTAGGAAAGCATCAGCTTTGCACTTCCATTGACCATTGCTTGGCTCTATATAGAAAAAATCAAGTCTTGCCAAAATCGCAAATATTTGGTCTATTAGAACCTTATATTTGGGACTATTATTTCAAATTTTGAATTTTCCAATAATCTTCAGTGGCAATACATGAACTTGTGGATTAAAACATAAACTATATACATACATTTAAAAATAGCATCATATCATGCGTACAAAGGAGTGGATAAAAAAAATGGATGATGGAAATATTTACATAATACATGTAACCACCATCAAAGATTTGCCCAAAACACATCAGAACAAGTGAGCAAACAAATTCTGCCAACACAAACACTTTTACCTTCAATTAGAAATTTAGCAGAAATAGTCTATCAATGATTTTACATACCATCACATTGTCTCCCTTCACTTCTCGATCAATCGCAGCACGGTAATGTTTTTATACCAATCTACAGAATACTTCAAATATTTCACAACTATCATCCTTCAGTGTTCTGGCTCCTCCCTCCCCTTCCTACCAGCGGGTAAAGTTAAAAAAATGTTTAAAAAAAAGTGTTGTGGCTCCAAGCTAGTTTCATATATTTGGAGGCTTTATATTCTTTGTTATTGAACCTGCCATAAGTACGTTCTAAGCTGAGTCTGACAGTAAAAATAAAAAGCAGCTATCAGATGGAAATTGCAAGGACCTGAGTGGGCACGACATCTTCACTGATCCCCCTGAAATTCAACCTAGGACGTTGGCTACTGGATGCACCTCGACATCCAACACTAACAAAAGCATGGATGAGCTAGCACCGCGAAATGTGCGCACGTCTGTCAGGGTTTCTAATACGGCTTCTAATACTGTTGTCAGAGTAGTATCATATTCTATGATGAACCCACGACGACAACTTGGATGTCATGCAACAGTAGTCATTGAGCATGTTGCACCGAGGAATGCCCGTGCCTGAAGGCACGGCAAAAAACCCATCGCCGATCAAGCCCGACCCTAGCAGTAAACCCATTAAAGTTAAAATGCGCATTCTGGCAATTGTTGTGGTTTATGTAAACACCAATCAGAAACTATTATGCATACTTACATATATTAGGATTATCGAAAAAATGAACTCAACTCACCTTGACTTGCCGAATTTGATACCAAAGTGTCGTAAATAGTAGTATTGTTCTGCAGAATCAATGTAGGAAAAAAAAACTAAATCAAGGCAGAATAATGTATCAATACAGAATAAAAAACTAAATTATTTTTTATCCTCTAAACAATGTATGATTTCATCTTCCCAAAAACTAAATCAATACATAATAAAAAACATACCGTCCTAACAGGTATAGCATGTAGAGCATCTAATCTTGATTTTCATATAGCATACTCTAATCTTATTTTCATATAGCATGCTATATCTGATATACATGCAATACTTATTTTTTATCCTCTAAACAATGTATGATTTCATCTTCCCAAAAACAAAATCAATACATAATAAAAAATAGACTGTCCTAACATATAGAGCATATAATCTTGATTTTCATATAGCATACTCTAATCTTATCTTCATATAGCATGCTATGATCTAAGTCCATGTGAACCTAGTGAAGAAACACTCTTATATATAAATAATATTACCATTATAGGGAACTAAAAACATAGTATATACGTTAAAGATGAATACTTGTTCAATCCATTTTGAATCAAAACAACACATTGGCTCAATCCAAAAAAAAGAATACCAATCCATTTTGAAACACATAACCTGAGTACATAATATATAAAAAAGATTCAATTTTGAACCAAAATAATCAGACAGACCCTGTTATTACTTCAATTTAAATAGATTACGCAGAGAAGGTCGTTAGAATTATAAAGAAATATGCAATTCAATAGAAAATCAGAGATACTATCTAAAGAAGAAATATGTCGTTGTTAATATAGATGAGTGAAATCTTTATAATATGAGAAGATGCAATGTTATGAAGGTTTAGCTGCTGCTATGATCTAAAATAGGTATTGGAAGCCTAAAAACAAAATAGAAAAGCAGAAATTGAAAACGGAGTTGTCACCACTTTCACTACTGTTCTCTTCCTGCTCTGTTTCTACCTTGGGTACCGAGTCATCACCATTAATCTATGGTAAAAACTAAGCTAGCTCAGTTTCCTCAACTTCAGAAGGATCTTTGGGATCCACTTATTTTTTCAATTTTTAATCTTGAGAAATTTCTAATTTCTGGAAAAAAAAAAATGAGTTGAAACCTTAGGCAAAACGAATTTGAACACGAAGCATGAGGTTAAATTATGAAAGAAATGTACCTACCTAGTGAAGAGAGGCACAATGTTGTTGCAATCTCAATTCATCACAAAAATGAAGGCCAGTGATAAACCTCCACAATTAATGGACCATATGATCCTGTTCTTGGACTCGCTGACTGAAGGTCAAGGATTAGTACCAGGTAAGGGGACCCCTCCTGAAGAAACTCCATCAAGCAAGCCTTATTCTTGTACAATATGTTGCTCAAACCTGCACATGATTAAAATGAAAAATTTGTCTTGCAATTACCAAAAGATCAAAATTTCTTTGTTTTATACATATATGATCCAAATTCACCTCCCTTGCTACTGTTTCTACTCCAAATTATATATTTCTTGAAACTAATTATGGGTTTCAATACATTATAAGATAAATAAATAAAAGATCATATTTAAGTTAAAACTGGACTAAAAACTCACAAAAATTTTTGCACAGTTCAGACGGTGTTTGGAGTGACTCGCTGGTGGTGTTGGGGGTTGAGACGATGTTTAGTAGCCTCATCAGAAGCCCTCGCAGACTCGGGCACCCCATGGCCTTTGTCGGATCGCTCTATACTTGGGAGAGAGAACTCGAAACGTGGAGTATCTCGCCTTAGGGAAAAAAATAAAAGCATACAAATATAGTTGAAGTCCATGAATAAAATAGATATCGATAATAAAAAGTGAGAGCATACAGATATAGTTGAAGTCAAAATTTAAAATTAAGAAAACAAATTACAAAAGGAAAAAATGCATATATATAAAAGTAAGAAAATAGATCTGGCAACTTAACATTTTTACAAAGTGGAAGCTATCCTATATATGACAACTAAGTGGAAGATAAAAACAACTTGCAATCTAAAACACTGCAAATACATAATGACATTACACAATAGCACTGTTAAATTTTAAGATCCTCATAAGTTAAGAGTGAGGTTTGGTCCCATGTGAGATATACACGTTGAGTTCTAAGTTGCAATAGTAAAGTTCTAAGTTTCTACCGTACAAAGTGTTTCTACAGGGGCATTAAATATGAAATAAAAATTACAGAGTGTTTCTACCATACCAGTACAAATTGATGCTAACATTTCTTTCACTTCTTTTTAATGCTTGGGGTTAGTTAATCCCAAAAATAATTCACCATACGTGTTAATATGCATCGTCTTGTTGAGATAAACAGCAACAACAGTGTTCACAAACAACTGGATACAATCCCTAATGAGTTCTTTGCACCTTTCACCACATACAACATCAACCAAATTATCAATACTCCTCTAATTATTCGAATTAGGCCCCTCCGAATAAAACACCACGACCATATTCTTTACAAAGCTCCTAACAATAGCAGAGGGAAAAACCAGACCCTGCCTTGGAAAATATCTTATCGAAAGCGCGATGCAAAAAACTCTAATCCCAGTCATTGAATCACCATTTTGTGCCTCAAACTGTTACCCTTGACAAATTCCCACAGTTAAAGCCCGTGTAATCCTAATCAAGGTATCTGAAAAATCATCATTTGACCTTGTAATCTTAGAAATTTGCCTCAAACTGTTGGGGATTTGATCTGAATCTGATTATATAAACTCTTTTATATCATTTGACAGAACTCCAATTGCCTGGGCAGAATTGCCTGCTGCTTCAGCAATATAAATTATGGCATCTAAGTTGAAACCAAAAATCTATATAAAAAAGGCCAAGTTTTTTTATTAAATATAAAAAATGCCAAGTCTAAACTTTAGCAGAATTCTAATATTATTTGTAAAACTACATTGCGTCCATGTCCTTGGGATTAACATAATCGTCCCAGTATTTAAAGCTGACAACCATTCTTGTAATGTAGCTTGATATTTTTATGGCATCTACCAACACATGGAAGACTGATTTTAAAATGTAGTATCAAGAACCAACATTGGGAGTTTAAGTTTACATTAAAACAACAGATACAATGTATAGCCATACTCCAAGAAAGATTACTGTGACAAAAGTAGTACATAAATACTCAATAACGAAAATAGTAAGTGTCATACTTATTTCAGACTAAATTCCATATGGTCCACAAAAAAGCAACCCGACATAAATGATCTTAAGTAACCAGAAACATATGCAAAGACATTTTAGCCCAAATTGTGTAACATTATAATAGGGAACACGCCTCTTTACCTAACAAACAGTAAGAAATCATTTTTAGGTATAATTAAGTCTTATTACTTATGTATGCATCTCTAAATTTATAGGACCTTCAATTTCATCTTCCAAATCCTTACTTGTGTAACAATGAAATGCACTCCTTCAACCATAGGTAAAGTAGAAATAACAAAAATGACCTATTACACATTTTAATGACGAAAACAACATGGAACTACTAAATAAGAGTGAGAGGTGAAACATGGAACTTTGTTTATTACCCAATAATACTAAGATCTCAAAACACCAAAAATACATACTACACCATAAAGTTGAAAATGTATATATATTACCCCTAAATGACCAAAGTCAAAAGGAAGAACGAAAAAATAACAATCCATAAGATCGCCACCAAATATTCAACATATAAAAAGTGAACACGCACCAAACAAATACAATATCCTACACTAAGAGTATAATGATACCTCAACTGAAACTGCAGAAGTATTTGTACTCCATTAGCCTGAAAATTTAAAATGTTATATATTAAAAACTATGTTCAAACAAAAATCATACCGGTTACTCGAGTATTTCAAGATCCTCAATCTTTGTATTGGACCTAGGTTTCGTAACTGCAAAAATGAAAAATAACATAATTAGATGAACATTGAATGAAATACCTATAAGCATTGGAAAACAATAGTTAACATTACATTAATCTCACTTTCTAACCAAAATAATGTGATGCCTAGATAAAAAAGCAAACTGTAATTGTATATCAAAATGACAAAATGATAAAAGTGAACAAAGCATATATCAAAATGAAAATTATTCAGTCTAAACAAAATGATGAAACTGAAGAAAATAAAAACTTCATTTTTATACCTTTATTTCAAGCTTCAAACCCTAATATCTAGAATCTGCAAAACAAACAAAAAAATAAATTGAAAGAGGAATGAGAAATAAATAGTAATCTAAATCAAATGGCAGATTCGGTGGTGCATTGTGTGGTGATGAAACTGAAGAGTAAAGTATAATTATACATATGTATAAACAAAAATACCACATCCAAGATTCAAAGTTAACTTTGAACACCACACCCCTATTTTGAATCCAACAAAACAAACATTGGTCAGACAAATCAAAATGACATTAAAAATGAACATCAAGAACATGTTAGGAAATAACTATAATAAGCTAAAGTATACAACAATATATGGTAGGAATAAAATCAGGAGCTCTGAATAAGTGTGCGTGTCATTCAAAAAACTTTTAACTCAAAATCAAGAACATGGTAAGAAATAACTATAATAATCTTTGAACTTATAACAATTATATAATATAACTATAATATCAAGAGGCAATATCAGTGATAATAATTTAACTCAAATTCTTATAACATCACTTCAAGAAACAACAAAATTATACCAAACATCACGCTAGTAGCCTCACGCTTTCTACTTCCTTGCTCTGAGCTTTTTATTACCTTTTTTCTTCCAAACAACAAAATTATACCAACTAAATACCTGAGTTTCTACTACCTTTTTTCTTCCACTTGCTCTGACCTTTAGAAGTATCCTCACGCTAGTTTAGTTGAGAAACCCAGTGCATATATGTACAGGTAAATAAAAAAAGTAATTTGCAAATTTTTGACTTTATAAAGCCAGACATTAAGGAAGCACTTTATGTTTGATTGTTTTTTCTTTTTTCTTTTCGGTTGAATACCTGAACAGATGAGCGAGTAATTCCTTCTCTCAAATTTTAACTTAATCTGCAAGAAAGAAGCTAAAACCTTGGAGTGGTTATACGATTGTGGAGCAAAAAAGAAGCTAAAACCATGTTTAGAAGTGATGAATTTGAATTAAAATGGTTAGAGAAGTGATGGACTTGAATTGAAGGAATTACCACATAATATACATGATTCCAATGTGTACTTCAGTATTCACAATGCCCCAACAAACATTGAAAATCCTATGTGAAATATGCAAATAAGTTATAAAACCACATTACCAAATCATAGGAGAATTCTCCATAACTTAAAACATTCAGAAAAGATATATAGAAAATGAAAAGTAAGTCAATCAATTTTAAAATGGCTTCCAAGTACACTGCAAGGAAACCATATACCCAAACCTAATCCGTTGGAACCAACATTTATTTGAAAAAACATATACCCAAAGATGCACAAATCCCAACCCTATATGTATCAAATTAGAATAAAATGCACAGATCCCAACTCTATAAACCCTATGTATCCAAGAACTGGTATGGAAAATTAAATAAAGTCCATCACAAAACCCTGAAGAATCAGATCTGTAAAAAAAAAACTCTAGAAAATGGAAAATCAAAGATCCCCAATTTTTAAACCCTACTCCATCATAGGTACCATTGAGTATTTCAATAAACAACAAAGATCACACATTTTCCCCATTTTCCATCATTTTGTCTATTAATGCATCAGTTCGGGGGTGATGGTCTTACCTGTGAGGGTTTTGACGAAGATATCCATGCCTCCTCTCAAACGGAGGGTGGACTCCTTTTGAATGTTGTAGTCAGGCAAGGGTTCTTCCGTCCTCAAAATGTTTACCGACGAAGATCTAAAAGTGATGGTGTCAGATCTTTCCACCTCTAGGATGATGGTGTTCCCGGTCAGGGTTTTCACGAAGATCTAAAAGCGCTATATATTATCCAAAATGCAAACAACATCAAAATCAATTCAAGATAATAGGTCTAAAATCTGAGTCTTTTACAGATGAAGATGAGTCTTTGCTGGTCTGTGGGATGAGCTTCCTCCTTAAGCTCGTGCGGTGAGAGATGATGCAGGTTAGAAAGAGGAATGGGAGTTTTGATATTTGGCCATTAAAATTAAAGTAGGAGCGAGGCGATATCATTATGGACGGGTTGTTGAAAGGTAATAAATGAAACTATGTTTCCTTTTTCATTTTTTTGTTATATTACAAAACTAACCCTTATATTTGAATTCAAGTAAAAAAATTAGGAGTAAAATGAGGGGGAAAATAAATTTTAGTGGGATAAAATTGTAATTATAGTTAGAGTATAAAATAAGGTGTGGGGAGGTACATAATATTATTATGTAAATATTGATCTCACCCTCCATTTAGTGTTTTTTTGGCACAATCCAGACCCCTACTTAGCTTATATGTTTATGGAATAGTAAAACTATTCTACTCCTTATTATATAGATATATGTGGGAGTTGTTACTGTATATATATGATATGATACGAAAATAAATATATTTGGATGTGATTGGTATATTAGTATCTTAGAAGCTGGTTCCACAGGCTTCCCCGGGCATAGGGATGGTCACCCAGGTTATATATTTTCTCTAGTGCTATCCAGGGAGGTTGCGCAATGTGGGTGAATCTCTTGGATTGATGAGCAGGGAGAGTATATCCCCAGGTCATATCGTCCCGCATACAAGTGCGATAGTTTTATTCCACTTTCAGGAGGGAATATAACCGCCACCACCATTGTGTATTTTTACCATGATCATGAGTGAGTTTGGCTTGGTACCGTGGTTGATTGAGTAAATTTGGATGCGAATAGGCACTATGAGACTGCATCCTCGAGTTTTAGCTCAGTGGGATGGTTATTATACTTATGATTATAGTAGGTATAATTATACTTGTTGCGTATAGTATATTTCTTGTATATGAAGATGAGATATCATATAAAGTCCACTTGTGTAAAGTTAAAAGAATGAATAAGGTGTTATTCCCCTTCCGATAGATTTATATCCGTATTTATATGAATATGAATCTTAGGTTCTATATATATATATATATATATATATATATATATATATATATATATATATATATATATATATATATATATATATATATACGGGTTTTTATAATATGTGTTATGTGCTGAGGGCCTAATGGATCTCGACAATCAACATTGTCAGGTGGTAGTGTATCAGGGGGTTTCCATGTTTGGATTTTGCTTCACGAGACACCCAATGCATGAAATGTAGCGCATTGTTTGGAATGGGGAGAAGTTTAGTCCTTAGTTCTCGGGTTTATGAGGACTTTTAGAAGATGGGTAAAATATAGTAGTTAGGCAGGAAAACTTAACTAGGTTGTCTAAAAGGTATGCGATAGGTGTGAACTATTAGAAGAGGGGTGAGGTATATCTCATGAGAGTGAGATACCAATTCAAATATGAGAGATTTCCTATTTTAAAATATGGAATTTATGCACTTGCTAAATAATTTTAAAAAACTCGGGCACTGATCCGTTTCTTTATTTTCCCCTCTTGCTATATATCTATATATATTAGGTGTCCGGTCCGGACATATGGACGCCTAGATGATTATTTTTTCGAGTCAGACGTTTGCTGCAGAAGCTGTGGATGTCTGCGGGTTTATTGTAGATGCTTATATCCTTCAGATCTGAATAGGAGGTATTGTAGAAACATTTACGCCAATAGCCTAATTTTATTCATTTATTCTTTTACCTCCTTTTTAGAGTGGCATTCGATTTGGTTGTATTATGTTAAATCGAGTGTTCGGTTACTTTATTTCATTTCAGTTTTGTATATATAAAATGTGTGAATGTTTTATTTAGTTAGTTTGGTTAAAAAGATTAGTTAATATAAAATTTTGACGCCAGCCTAATAAGTTATTAGTAATTAAATGTGTTTTTGAAAGTGATGTTGAGAATGAACCATATGAGACTCCTGTTTTAATTTGGTATAGGATTGATCACCCGGTATTTTATTAGACGGGGTCTCACAGATGGTATCAGAGCATCAGGACTAGCGTACTTAGAAATCTGTGTGGACATACTACGCTTTTAGCATCACTTTCGATTTGATATAGAGCCTTATGATTAGGATTGTTGATTCCTCTTGTGAGATTTCGTTCTCCTACTATTATGTAAGATTATAGTAAATCTTTTGTGAATTTGTTTGAGATTTAGGTGTTGATCAATGAAGGGAGACCAGGGAAGGCCGTTATGAGGGCAGTAGGAGGCGTGGCTGAGTTGGAGCCGTTTGTTGAAGTCACGGATGAGGACGGCAGTAGAGGTCACTCTCCTAGTGGCATTGTCAAGGATTGCTACAATGACTACTAAAGTATAGTAGTTATAACTATCCACCTACTGATGTAGTAAAGAGTGATGGTAAACTTGAATTACCCAGTGAAGTTAAATTGGGAAAAAGTTTGAAAGGGTCTATGATATGGCCATACGTTGAAGTTAAGTCATGCCGAGGCAGTGTAGATTTATTCAGTGGAAGTATAGGGCTTAAAAGCTTTATCTTAGAGAGGGGTATAGAAATGCCCAGATGTGAAAATTGGAGGAAAAAATTTTCACTCGTTGGAGCAATGTTGAAATGGTGGGAATAATGGTCACCATACTTAAGGGAGAAGTATATTTTGCTCATAGAGGAATCTTACGGGTGATTTTAACCATGAATTCCTTCAATTTACCAGACTTAGGGAGAGTGTACTTTCGAAATTATTCACATAAGGATCGGTCAGAGGCCGACAGTGAATAAAGAGTTATATTGATAAGCAAACTTTGTACCAAATTAAGGTAGGTACAATGAAGAGATAGTGCTTCAGAGGACTGATAGGATAACTAGTAAGTGTTACTAACACTTATGGAGAATTTGTGTTCGTGGAACCCTACAAGTGATTGTCAGGATCAGGGCTATATAGTCCATGAACTAATAACCTTAATGTGGTCAGGGAGGCTAGAGATGGGGAAATATGGTGATGTGGAACGTAGAACCACACACTTTTATCTTTCCCGATATGAGTTAAAGGTCATGAATAAGGTGCCGATATGGTGCATCTATTAAAGTAGTTTTGGTTTAGTTAAGGTAAGTGTACTATGTTCGGGAACTAGTTGGAGAAGTTAGGGAGATTGGCGAAGTTATTATTATGAGTTTCACCTCGGATGAAGGAGGTATATTTTGTGTGGCTTGATTAAGTCACCGTATTTTATTAGCCCTAGATTCGTGTGTGTGATTAGAGTTTACTGGTAGTATCGATAACATTATATAGTGTATGTCTATATATTTTTCCACGGTAGCAGGGTTATATTTTCCTTCATTCGCTATAAAAAATTGATGTTGGCATTTTGAGTTTATATTTGGTTTCCACTACTAGTTTTGTATGTGTTATACAAGTATAGTACTATTATGAGTATAATATGTATTTGTGGATGATCGGAGAGATATCAGGCTAATTATTACAAGAGTATCGTATACGCGATTCTAGGGTGGAACGAGTTGTTATTGCGATATCTCACCTGGATACAGGTTGAACTCGCCTTTCTTATACGTTTAGATGGAACTTCAGTGAGTAGATGTTTCACTAGCATGACTTTAGTGCATGTCGACTTTATAGATATGATCTATGGTATGCAAGATTTATTATTTTATATGTTTTATGCTTATATACCTCCACGACCGACAAAGTTAATTAGTAGTGTATCAGAGGGGTTCCTTGTTTGGATTTTGCTTTACGAGACACTCCATGCATGAACCTTAACGACATTGGGAGTGTAGAGATGTTATTGTATACTAGGATGTTGGGTTTGATGAGAGATTAGCTGAGGGTCATGTGGCGATTAAAGGCTAATGGAAGTAGATGTGCTATGGAAAAGCACTGGAAATGTTTCTTTGACCGCAAGTATGTGGGTGAGGCAAGGTAAAGGAAGTCGGGTTGTGACTTAAAGCCATGCCTTGAATAGAAGGCAAATTCAGAGGAAATATGTTTTGGGTATAATGTTCGTAAAACTTTTGCAGAGAGTAGGGTCCATGATTAGTTAGACTTTCCATCTCGCCAAGATGGAAGTACATAGTGGTAGAAGTATGCTACTAGGTTAACGAGGTAGGATTTAGAATTTCCTGATGGTGTGCCTTAGGACATTTTATCTCGATGACCAACGATGCAAGGAAGTAGTGTAATGAGAGGGTTCCTTATTTTGATTTTGCTTTGCGAGACGTCCCACACATGAAACTGAGAAAATGTCAGAAGTTGAGAGAGGTCTTGGGCACTAGGGATATATTTAGGATAGTACTCATTTTACGTGTGTAGGAAAAGACACAAATCTTAGGCGTACTTAGAGATAAGGCCAGTAAGGCAAGTGGCGTTGATATAGGAAGAATGGAATTTAGAATTATTCAAGTTAGGAATACCTATGTGTTAGTACCAGGCTGAGGAAGATGAGTCCCATTTTTAGAGAGAGTGTTACGTATGGGACGTTTATAATGGTTGTCTAGATGGCCACAGATTATAGGGTGTATACGGTAAGATGGTTTTATATATCATCTTAAATAGAAGGGGCATAGTATATAAAGATGGAGAATATGCTTTGGAGCAGTTATGGGTTGGATTGAACGTCGTAGGAGGCACGTGATAACCCAATTATATAGGCGCAACAAGAGTTTGTACACTTAAGATAAGTTAGAAGATTGTCGAGAATAGTCAAGCGCTAGTGTAGTTTCCTTTTGAGGGAAATTTGATTATCCTGATGTAAATGAATGGACGCTTAGGTTGTCGGCTTTCCAATTGGATAGATACGTTAGAGATACGATTTTAGGCTCGTTTTCTTTATATGCAGTTATAGAATCACTAGGTGCAATGTGTCGTTGTTATAGTTAATATTATGACCGAGGTAGAGTTGTAGCATATAGAGGTTTGGTTAAGCTTGTTGTTAAGCTAGTGTGATAGAAAATTATCCTTGAGATAGGTGGGTACCGTGAAAGAGTATATAGTAGGGTACCATTTCGGTTAGTACCTTTCGACTTGTGTGTGCAAGATGAAGTGTGATTTGAAATCCTAGGTTGGTAGTACCGATCGTATTCGAATTTCGAGGACAACACTTTATTGTAAGAGGGGAGAATGTAATACCCCATAATTTTATGGATATTTAAATTACATAAGTGGGCGCAATTTGGTAATTTTAGGAATTTTAGTGAATAGTAAATTCTGGATTAATGAGCATTATATACTTACCGACGCGTGTTACATTTACTTAGGGGACTGAGTAAATGAGTCAGAATGTTTTTTATGTCATGTTGCAACTGGGTAAAGCGACGAGAATTATTTTACGTTGTAGAAAACACGTATTGAGAAGTGTTGAGTACGACTAGTGAATTTTAGTTAAGTGACTCGGATGGAGATTTCGAGTGCACGATTGGTTTCTAAATGGCCAAGATAGTTAGAATAGAGTATCCGGGGGGCAGTGTTTAGGTTCCAGGGACTTTTGAACTAGTAAGGACTCACAATTGTGTAAACGAGTCATTTATGGGTTTAATAGGAGATAAACCTCTTTTCTTTCATATAAGTCACGAGATAGATGGAGATAAATAAAGAAAGTAGAGAAAGAAGAGAAAGAGAAAGGAAGTAGGAAAAAAGTATGAAGAAAGGAATTTCGACCCAAACTCCGCGGGAGTCGACTCGAGGTCGTTAGATTGTATCCACGAGGTAAGGGTTTACTTGCTTTATTCATTTATGTGTGTAGCTCATATTATAGTTCGTAAACAATATGATTTTTGGGTTAGAACCCTTAAAATAAATTTGGAAAATTTGAGTATGAGTTTAAAATTTGATTTGTTGTAAACTCTTAATGATTTCTAGTGTTAAACCTACGTTAATGGTGTGTATAAATGGGTAGAAATGGGAGAAAAGGATAAACTAGGGTTTTAATGGTTTAAATCTAAGAGAGATGATTTAATACCACAAATTAATTGATGTGTTCGTTTGAAATCAGTGTTAGGATGATTATAGTGATGTTGGTTGAGGTTAGAAACCATAAAATGGATAATGGGTTGATATTTGGGTATTTTGGAGAAGATGAAATTGCCCAAACGGTGCCCTACGAACATGGTATTAAGTGTTATTAAACCTTGGGATGTAAGAGGGAACCTCGGGTTCATTTAGTGTACAATCCGGGGGATGGAACTAGTGAATGTTCGGGTCGAGCAACATTCGAGAGAGAGATCTCCGGCAAGTGTGTAGAGATATTTATGTGGTTATAATAAATATAGGCTGAATGCATTTGAGTATATCATAGGATGCGATTAGGATGGAATCTAAGATATGGGCAAACGAGGATTGAGCGACTATCCAGTCCGTCTATTGCCGACTATTATTATAGGTGATGCGATACCTATGGAACCAAAATAAGTTGATAGTATACTTATTTGATTATTACAAATTGGTATAGTCGGGATTATATATAAATCCTTAAAAGTGAATAAGGCGCGAGTTATATATTAAGTAAGAGAATAATTATATGCTATTTCGAATTGGAACATTCGGGGTTATTGGCTATCGCTATAAGAGTTTGGCAATTATAGCCATATATATTGAGAAGTGATATATATATATATATATATAGGAGTTATTACTGTATATATATAATATGATCCGAAAATAAATATATCTGTATGTGATTGGTATATTTGTATCTTAGAGGCTGGTTCCACAGGCTTCCCCAAGCATAGGGATAGGGAGGCAGATTATATATTTTCTCTAGTGCTATCCGGGGAGTTTGACCGATGTGGGTGAATCTCCTAGCTTGAGGAGCAGGGTGAGTATATCCCCATGTCATATCATCCTGTATACGAGTGCGATAGTTTTATTCCACTTTTAGGAGGGATTATGACCGCCTCCACCGTTGTGTATTTTTATCATGACCATGAGTGAGTCTGGCTTATTACCGTGGTTGATTGAGTAAACCTGGATGCGAATAGGCACTATGAGATTTCACCCTCGAGTTATAGATCGGTGGGATGGTTATTATACTTATGATTCTAATAGGTATAATTATACTTGTTGCGTATAGTTTAATGCTTGTATATGAAGATGAGATATCATATAAAGTCAACTTGTGTAAAGTGAAAAGAATGAATAAGGTTATATTCCCCTTCCGGTAGATTAGTCTACACAAACACATATCATCAATTAGTCTTACAAACACATGACGTAACTATTTGTTTAGTCGTCAAAAAAAGTTAATAGCAACGTGAATGGGGACAAAAATATATTTATGTTGTTGCCTCACATACAATTGTTTCCAAAACATGCGACATGCATAGAAATATGAGTTGTAAGCTAATAAGAGACTTATAAAATTTAACATATTGGCACATTTCCACTGTGAAACTACATAAATAATTTTGGGTGTTTTTATATGAACACACATTTTCTATCTATATCCCCCGCTCATCAAATTTCTATTATTATAGTAAGAAGTGACTTAAAAGACCTAACTAACCCTTTTAGAAGCCCCGGACAACACCCCTGTATTTTCCAATAGCCTCAACCGAGAATAATAGAGACCTTCTACAACCTGTATGTAATAACATAAACAGGACCAAAACATATAAATGGTTGAATTTCAATAGGACTCACTTCTGGTTTAATGTCAAGATATAATTGAAAGAAGGGGGAAAACTCGTACACTCTATTAAGATTAATCATCATCTGAATTATTTTGCAGAACCTTTATTTATCCCCAATATGAGAAAATGGGTCACGCTAACATTTCCAGCATTCACAATTGCATATTTATCACAGATTTCCACCAATTGATTTATGTTTCGGTGAAAAAAGATTTAAGTGATTGGCATGAAAGATGATGGGTTCAGGTGGTTGTAAGGAAGGTTAAATATAGGTTTTAACCATTTTGGCAGGAAAAAGTAATATGGTAACTATCTTTGATCCATGTTTCCTTTTTTATTCAGTAAACCTCTTGCTTGGGTTTGGTAAATGATTTTAAGCCCATTTGTGTGGGATTTAAAACAACGGGGGCTACAAATTGATTGTTTGGGTTTATATAGAAACACCCATAATTTTTATATAAATGTCATTTAAGATAAGTTCGCCTAAATTTAAATTTATAAGAGAGAATCGGACCTTTAGGTGAAATGGGTCTCCATTCAATAGAAAACATAACAGTTCAAAAACATATAGCAGTTATGAATGGATATAATTGTTCCACCAAGGAAAAAACATCAGAGGTATGCTCAGTTCATAAGCTATAAGGTATAAAATATGTATATGCTATAAGGTATAACAGGTATAAAACATATTACTAAGGTATAAGGTATTGAAAAATAAAAAATTGAAAAATTAATAATAAAGTGCCCTTTTAACCTTACATCAGTAAACTGAAACAAAAATACCAATAAGCAGCAAGGGTAACATGCTAAACTAAATTACTAACTAACTATTTAAGATATTTAAATAAAATGACCAAATAACTAAAAAAATAGTAGTGCTCAAATCTTGAAATAAAATCAGTTAATTTCAATAGAGAGAACCTCCAGTTTGGGGGGATAATTAATATATGAAGAGGGGTCCTTGGCATTCTTAATTTATGAAGAAGGGTCCAGATTGGTTTCTAGATTAATAGATAAAGGTTCTCGTAGACTTGGAATCGAAAATCTAACTATTAGTGGAGGGTAAATTCTTGGGTAATGACGTGGAGGATAAAAGGGTGAGGGCTGGGAGTAAAATCAAGTCTTAATCAAAAAAAAATTCAAAGATGAGAAACTGAGGACCAAAAAAACTCACAATTGGTAAAGATCGTTATCCGCACAACCAAAAACATAATGAAAAGGGGGCAAATCATTTATACAGGTAAACAAATATATTGGTTCTTTGTTTATACATTTTTATGGGAGTCCCACAAAGATGTGTAAACACAAATTGTGTTTACCTGTTACCAATTTATACAGGTAAAAAAAAATATTCGTTCTTTGTTTAGTCATGAAAAGTGAAGATTATAAACGCAAAGCACATAAACACAAAATTTCTAGACTTTTAAGCAAGAACCAATTGGTTTCTGGCTTAATATAGAAAGGTAAAGATCGTTATTCGCACAACCAAAAACATAATGCCCCTGCTGCAGCGCTATGAAAAGGGGTGAACCAATTATAAGGGTAAAAAAATAATACCTTGGTAAATATAGTTCTTCGTTGTTCGTTGACGGAGATTGTTGTCGAAGATCGTTCACTGTTCATTTACAGAGATCGTTGCCGGAGATCATTGACGGAGATCGTTGATAGCATAGATCGTTGATGGCAGAGATCGCTGATGGCGTTTCCAAAGTCGGAGATCGTTTGCAAGGGTGAGAGGGTAAAATGAGGGGGAGAAAAAGAATAAGACGGGACACTTTGGGGTAATGAGGGAATGGGAGAGAATCGACGGAAGTAAAATACTATGGTGCCCTTAATTTTGAATTTTGAAAAGATGAGGGAAATAAATTAGTGTATCAAAAGAGGGGGAATTTAAATTTGTAAGGGGCAATTTAGGTAGGGCAGAAAATTTATAAAGATGACATCATCATTTGATTTTATGACATACATAAATTTTCTACTTTATTTTATATATATATATATACGGGTTTTTATAATATGCGTTTTGTGCTGAGGGCCTAATGGATCTCAACGATCAATATTGTCAGGTAGTAGTGTATCAGGGGGGTTCGTTGTTTGGATTTCGCTTCGTGAGACACACCACGCACGAAACGTAGCACAATGTTGGAAATGGGGAGAAGTTTAGTCCCTAGTGCTTGGGTTTATGAGGACTTTTAGAAGATGTACGAAACAAATTAGTTAGGCGGGGTAGCTTAACTAGGTTGTCTAAAAGGTATGCGATAGGTGTGCACTATTAGAAGAGGGGTGAGGTGTATCTCATGAGAGTACGATACCAATTTAAATATGAGAGATTTAATATTTTAAAATATGGAATTTATTCACTTGATAAATAATTTTCAAAAACTCGGGCTCTGACCCGTTTCTCTATTTTCCCCTCACTTGCTATATATAAATATATATTTGGTGTCCAGACATGGGAACGCCTGGATGATGATTCTTTTGAGTCAGACGTTTGCTGCATCAGTTGTGGATGTCTGCATGTTTATTGTAGACGCTTATATCCTTGAGATATCGATAGGATGTATTGTAGAAACATTTGGGTCGATAGCCCAAATGTATTCATTTATTCTTTTACCGCCTTTTTAGTGCGACATTCGATTTTATTGTGTTATGTTAAATCGAGTGTTGAGTTAATTTATTTCATTTAAGTTTCGTATATATAAAATGTGTGAATGTTTTATTTAGTTGGTTTGGTTAAAAATATTAGTTAATATAAAATTTTGACGCCAGCCTAATTAGTTGTTAGTAATTAATTTGGTTTTTAACAAGGATGCTGAGAATAAACCATATGAGACTCCTGTTTTAATTTGGTATAGGATTAATCACCCGGTATTTTATTAAGCGGGGTGTCACAACATGCCCTCATTTCCTACCCTCATAAAAGACAAACAACTTGAGCCACACCATTTAAAAAACAAATGTGAAAAAAGATTTTATGAATATAAAAAAATAAAATAAAATAAAAGTAACCCTTCTTTATTGTTTAACTCAACTTTTTTACTTTACCTCTTCCTTTCAGAATGAATTCTATTTTACTACGTTACACATTATGTTTTTCATACTCTTAAAAATATGTAATAATTATTAAAAAGATTAACTATGATTTATATTAAATAACACAAGCCTCATGTTTGAGGCATTCTTTTTTCATTTTGGACGCATTCTTTATGTTTTGCAATGCTAATGGTACCAATTCTATACATTTTAACTAGAGGCGTATACATGCATACTGCATGTACTGTTTACAGTTTAAGTAGGGATTGTGAATTTTTTATTATGTTGATGAAGTGATTCTTTGAAGGTAGTTTTAGTTGTATCCACTATTTAACCTCTAAATTTTGTTTTTTTTTACAAATTCAAATATTTTAACTGAAATTTTATAAATTTACTATGAGAACTTTCCCTTGAAAATATGAGTGGAGGTTCTCTTTATAATAATATAGATTAGAAAAGTAAAATATATAATGACACACGACATTAAATTATTGGGCACTCTTACAAAATATTGTTGTGAATAATTGTTTTGCACAATAACCATTTTTGTTAACCATCTGCTCTTGGAACAGCTAATGTCGGTATTATTCATCTAATGGTACTATTATACATTCTATTAATTTGAAACTAAGACCGATTATGGAGTAAATAAATTTTTTTTAAGACTAAACATTTATCACCCTACAATCTTTGACTTGTCTTCGGGCATTACATTTTTTTGTCATTGTCCATGATATAGGATGTCATATTGAGGTTTTTGGTATCTTAGATAATATTGTTCGTAAAATTGAGATTTACGGGCTCGAGGATGTGGGAAACGTGAGATAAACTGGAAGACAAATTTACTAAAGAGGCAAAACATCCATACTCTGGAATTTCACTAGGATGACCAAAGCAAAAAAAAACATTGAAAAAGTATAAGACAATGACCAACATGTCTTGGAAAGGTTTAAACCTCACTCAAAGATATTCATTAATAGTTGTACTTCACAACTCGGTGAAGATCAAACTGGAGGATTACAGAGGACCCAATTAAGCCCGATCACTATGGAACCTTCTATATTTCAAGGTTATTGTTAAAATTTAGATGAGTAATGTGAAATATATTCGGCCTGAATTCTATGGATATCACACATTTGGTGATGGTGTGAGTAGGAGTGTGAGGGAAACAATAATTATAGTATTATTTCCAGCACCGAGACCACTCACATTAAGGCTCCATTTGTTTGTCCGGAAAGTTGAGCGAGAAAATGATTCCCATGAAAAGTGAAGTGAAGTGAAGGAGAAAGAAAGTTATTTTCTTTTGTGTGCTTGGATAACGAGAAAAAAATTACAATAAAATTATAAATAAAAAATAAAACGTTATATACATACACACACATATAGTTATAGGTTTACAATAAAAAAGTATAATATATATTTTTTTAATTACAGAAAAGTATAATTTATATAATAATCATCCATTTGAATTAAACATTAGAAAATATGATATAAAAATTATGAACATTTAATTCGTAAAAATATCAATAAATAACGTATTATTATGAATAGTTATTGGTAAATACATCTGTAGTAGTTGTAACAACAACAAAAACAGTAGTAGTAGTAGTAGTAGTAGTAGTAGTAGTAGTAGTAGTAGTAGTAGTAGTAGTAGTAGTAGTAGTAGTAGTAGTAGTAGTACATGAACTTTCCTGTAAAATCCTAGGTCTTTGGTAGGATGTGTTCCTGTAGGAAAATTTGAAGATCATTTTCCCATAAATTTCCTCCTAACTCAACACAACAAAAAGTGCGAGAAAGTTATTTTCCTTCACATTTCCTTTACTTTTTTGACAAACAAATGCACCCTAATAGAAATTGAAAGTCTAGAGGAATGATCGTAAGTAGAGGATTTGTCATTCGTGTTTTCTTGCCTTGAGGTGTTGAACATTTAATGGTTGTACAAGATTAAAAATGCTCCCAAGTCAGGCGCTAAAAGAAATGAGCAATAAGTTGACCTCTGCCACATCTATGTGCTAGTAAGAACTCAAATGCCTAGAGATTTAATTTGTGGTGTAGTTATTGGAAAAAATATATCACTAAGAAAGTTTAGTATTTGGGGTTATGAGGAGTTATATATGCTAAATGGACTAAAACCCTCTCTTTCTCTCGAGAACTTACTCATAGATAGATTCCCTAATCTGACTTGTCTGCCCAACCTTATGGCACTTAAGGATTTATATTTATCAGGTTGCCCAAGGTTATCTTGTTCACCATACATTTGGGCTCTTGAGAGGTTATTTATAGTGTGGTGTGATCCTGAGGGAACCTTATATTTTAGGATGTTAAAATTTGAATGGTTTACCAAATTAGAGTGAAGCCTGCCTTCTTAGTAGAATATTAAACATATCAAACTACCCTAGTGTAAGTGTTATTCTATATATGAAATGCCTCCATTATTTATGGAGAATTTATATTTCCGACTGCATAAGTTTGACAAGTCTGCCATAACAATAACATGTTTTTATGAATATTTAGTATTGATCCTTATGAGAAGTTCATAAATGTTCCACGACTCTCCACCTCTCATGAAGATTAGTGTATCATATAATTCCATGTCGTGGCGTCTCTTCTAGGGGGTGTTCTTGATTATATCCAAAACATACAAAATTTTTAGTTGGAAGGGTGTCCAAAGATCAAATTTATTCCTGGGCAACTTCAGTACCTATCTACCTTGACACCTTATAGATTATATGTCTTTGATGGGTAAAATGTTGTGCCGAAGTGTCTTGGTAACATGTCATGTATTTAATTCATGTCGATTCATAATTTCAAGAATCTTAAGCGCATGTTGAAACTCGAAAAACTGCAATGCCACACCAGATTAAAAGAATTGATATTTTAGAGTCCCCCTTCTTGTTTATAGATGCACTGGTCGTACCTGAGGAAACTTCCTAGGAAGAAAGGTCGGCCAAAAGTCGAGGCTGTAATGCTAAGTCAACTGGTAAAAAAAACAAAGAAAGCTAATTGTGGAAAGGATACATCTAATGCTTGGAGGATCGTCTCGGGGAGATGGTTAAGTCAAAGAACCCTCTGCAAAGGGATTTCACGAAGGGGTCTCCGTTCATCCCATCTATTATGATGTACACTACCCCAGCCAAATTCGAGCCACCATTTATCACACCAAAGTATGATAGAAACATAGATCCAATTCTTTACGTTGAACAATATCAAGATGCGGTAGACATTTATTCCATTCCTAACGAGATGCGATATAGAGCTTTCTCCAGCATAATGACACGTTTCTCTCAAATCGAGTACAATAGTCGGCCCCGAGTATAAATATCTAATTTCTAACAACTGGTTGACCTATTTATCAGTAACTTCTATTTCAACACAAAACTGGGGAAGAGCGGCATCTACTTAGTGTTTGGCAGAAGGCCGATGAAATCACCCGTGATTATATCACTCGATTTAACCTAAAAAGATAGATGTGGAAGATTACAATGAGCATATTGCTATAACTTCTTTGATGAGCGACCTAAGGTTGGGAAAGTTATTTTGGGCATTGGTGAAGGAACCACCCAAGACAACGACTAATTTTCCTCCCAAAGAGGGAAAAATCATGAACGTCGAGGAAGCGACGGCTGCTAAGGAGTCTTACCATCCCAAGTCGTCACCCAGTAAGGCGAGTGATAAGAAAGATAAAAAAACTGATAGGTTGAAAACCCAAAGAAATATGAATAATATAATCCCCTAATAGTTGGTATATACCTCATTCTTAAGGAAATTCGGGGAAGCTGAGGGCGCCGGTGAATAAGCAGGACATGAGAAATTACTGTGAGTTTTGTAAGGATCACGGTCATAACACTGAAAACTGCATCGCCTTAAAGAATGAGGTTGAAGGTCTAATTAGGAGAGACAAGCTGTCCAGGTATGTGGATAAGGATGGACGACTAGATTTCAATGAATGCAATATTAGGAGATGATCCAAGTCACCGTGCCGTAGAGCAGACAATAAGAAGAGAGGGAGGAATGATGACTCAAATGATGATCTAGATCTCCCTAAAAAACCTAAGGATCCCGTACACGAGGTGAGGATGATGTCCTTTAAGTGTCATTTCATTTCCGAAGGAGATATAGGTGGGGGAGAAGACCCATTTAAGAGGAAGGCTTATCTGAACGAGGCCAAAGCTTGTGCTAATGTGAGGTAGATCAAACCAAATGCATAGGCAAAAATGTGCCTCCACAAGGTGAATAAGGATAAGTTAATCATCGGGTTCTCTAAGGACAATCTCTGGTACTGTATCCTCATGACTACCCTCTAGTCATTACTATGATGATCTAGGAAGGAAGGGTCGCTAGATTATTGATTGATAATGGCAACTCCTTAGATGTTATGTTTTACAACTATTTTAGAAGGTTGAAACTCTGAGATAGTAGGTTAATTCCATACCACCAACCCCTAATCAACTTTTCACGGTAAAATGTGTACCTAGTGGGAATAATAGAACTCGAGGTCATAGTGGGCACATAGTTAACCTGCCGAACCGAAAATGTGTGATTCTTCCTCCTGGATAAAAACCTATTGTCTAGTTACAATGTGATACTAGGAAGGGTAGGACTAAAGAAATTTTAGGACGTCCCATCCAAAGTACACTAGTGCTTGAAGTTTCTAAATTATTAGGGGGTGGTGGTCATCAAAGGCTACTAGGTATATGCATGGGAGTGTTATTAAACCTCAACCGACTAGGAAGAACAACGAAAGCTAATGATCACCTACCATATTGAAACCATTGATCCTTGAGATGAAGCAAAAATGGTCAAAGAGGAGGTAGTTGAAGAAATTGAGATAGTTTCTCTTGACGCTAACCACTCAGAAAGGAAAGTCTAGATCAAATTATAACTACACCTCCATTTGAGGCAGGAGGTCATAAATCTATTACAGTAATTCAGGAACGTTTTAAGTGAAGACATGAAGACATGCTTGTTATTGATCTCAACTTCATTTGTCACGAGCTTAGCATGATAAAAGGAGCGAAACCAATTAACAAAAAGTGAAAGTTGTTTGATGCTGAGAAGAACCTTGCCTTCCAGGAGGAGATCCTTAAGCTCCAAAAGGCTAATTTCATCGACGACGTCAAATACCTAGAATGGTTGTCCAACGTGGTGATGATGAAGAATAAGAATGATAAATGGAGGATGTGCATTAATTTCACCGACCTGAACAAGGCGTGACCCAAGGATCACTACCCATTTTCTCAAATTGACTAGATGGTCAATGCAACTTCAGGCCACGAGCTCCTTAGCTTCATGGACCCCTATTATGGATACAATTAGATTAGGATGAAGCCCTCTGATAGAGAGAAGACGTCATGTATAAACAGTCGAGGTACTTACTATTATAATGTTATGCTTTTTGTCCAAAAATGCAGGCTCTACTTACCATCGGTTAGTGAATAAATTCTTTGAAAAGAAAATTGGGGTAAACATGGAAGTATATGTGGGCGGCATGATTACGAAGAGTAGAACGAGCACCGACCATATCAAGGACCTTAGTCAGACTTTTGATCAATTGGAAAAATAACAAATGAAGTTGAATCTGACAAAATGTGTGTTAGGGGTGAAGAAAGACATATTTTTAGGGTTTTATCATCAATCAACGGGGAATCAAAGCCAACCTCTACAAGATCTAAGCTATGATCAACATGCAATATCCCAGGATGAAAAAAGACGACCAACAACAAATGGGGAGAGTGGAAGCACTTAAAATCTTCGTCTCTAGAGCCACAGATAAGTGCCTACCCCTCTTTAAATTTTTGATAAATTTTTTTGAATGGAATGAAGAATACGAGAATGCTTTCCTAAAACTAAAGCAGTACCTAGGCTCACCCCCTCTTTTGTCGTGACCTATTGCTGGGGAAACGCTTTATCTATATCTTATTATATCTGAATCAACTGTCAGTTTGGCACTGGTAAGGTAGGAGAACGGAATCCGAAGGACATTTTATTACACTAACAAAGCGTACCGAGGAGCCAAAATTTGACACCCACGAATGGAGAAGCTACCATTAGCACTGAAGGAAAATTATGCATAAAATAGAAAAATATGTTCGACTAATGGCTTAGGCAATCGATCTTGGTGAGTATGACATCTAGTAAGAGCGGAGGACAACTATCACGGGTTAGAAGATTTCATTGGTGAGTTCACCTAGGAGGAAAATCCATCAGAGAAGACTCCTTCGAGGGATATCTCCACTCATGAATTTAAGAAGACTTCTCTAGAAGAGAACTTAGTTCCAAGAGATATGGCCCAGAATCCTCAGGGAGATAGCTCTATTCATGAAGGCAAACATATTTCTCTAGAAGAGAGCTTAATTCTTGGATAGATAGACTAAACTCCCTTTAGAGACTCCTCAATGAAGGGATATAAGGATTAGAATAATGAATCTAAAAAAAAATTGTTCAGATTTAGGAAACTTGAAGAAGTAGATTTGGGCTAGGATAATGTTATCTTAAAGTTGTTTATTGATGGATCATCTTGTTCGACGAGTAGCGGTACGGGTATCATCATTACTACTCTAGTTGAAATAGACGTGGAGTACGCCTTGTGCTTCAAGTTTGAAGCCTCCAATAATAAGGAGGGGTATAGAGCCCTAGTTATCGATTTAGGGTTGGCCTCACCCATAGGGGTCGACCATATTATGACACACAGTGACTCTCAGCTAGTAGCCAACTAGCTACTGGGAATCTACGAAGCAAGTTAGGAGTTTATGGAGAAATACTTGACCATAGTTGAGATATTAATCCATAAAATATTTGAGTAGATGCTTTAGGCAGATTGGCCTCGACCACAAGGACTTCTTTAAGGGTAACAATATAGTTGAGATATTATCCCACATAAAATGAACAAGGAGGACTTAAATATGGTGTAAGTAAGCCTATGACCATCATGGATGGATCCAACACGAGCATATATTGAGGCTGGCGAACTCCCCCAAGACCCAAAGGAAGTAAAAAAGTTGTGCTACAAAGATGCTCACTAGGTAATAGAGGTTAAAGTGTTGTATAATAGGGGATATATAATCTCATTTCTAAGGTGTGTCCATCCCACAAAACTCAGTAAACTAATTAGGGAAGTGCATGAGGTATGTTGTGGAACACATTCTATGGAAGATCACTGAGGAAGCGCATCACAACCCAAAGTTATTTTTCCCTAGTATGAAGGTAAACTGTGTTAATTATGAGAGGAAATGTGATAAATGTCAGAATTATGCCAAAATCCTTCAGACACTAGGAGCGTCATTAGAACCGATCAAATCGCATTGATCATTCGCGATATGGGGAATTGATCTGGTCGGACCATTACCGAGGATGAAAGGATAATTAAAATACTTAGTAGTGGTAGTGGACTACTTCACAAAATGGGTAGAGGTTAAGACATTTGTTGAAATGCCCTCTAAAGGGTCTTCCAACTCATTTTGAATAACATCATCTGCTGCTATGACATGACTTATGCATTCATCACAGATCATGGCACGTAGTTGGATACTTAAGATGCTGAGGGTTAGTGAACCAAATCTAACATCTAGATCTAAAGTCACCATAGAATGCTGCTAAATGGATTCAAGATAAGACTAGATAACACAAAGGGCAATTGGATCAATGAGATACACAATGGACTTTGGGCTTACAGAACCACTCTATGAACGACAAGGGGGAACATTTCGTACATGCTCACCTTCAGCAAAGAAGTTGTAGTCCCCATTGAGATAGGTCTCCCCAGCCATAAAGTTCTCAACTTCAATTCCCCTAAAGTGATGTAATGAGGAGGTTAGAACTCAATCTGATTGAAGAGGTCGGGGAGATTATGACACTATGTGTGGTCGCCTACTAGCAAAGGGCTACCCACTACTACAATCAGTATGCGCGTCCGAGTAGTTTGAAGGAATGGGACTATATCTTAAAGAAGGTGATCTAAAAAATAGAAAACTCGAGCCCAACTGGCACCGACCGTACTGGGTGACAAGCATAGTAAGGTTAGGAACATGTCGCATCGAAACATTAAAAAGGGATCTATTCAAGAACACATGGAATTCTTTGCATCTAAGAAGTGTTATCAATAAAATTACATACATTAGTAATGCATGAAGTCGCTTCATATTAAAAAATTATGTTTCAGCTCACATGTTTTACATTCATTTTTTCTTTTCGAGAATGAGATATGTGTACACATATCTAATTACCACGCATTGACCAAAATGAAAATCGAACAAGCTTACTGTATGACCTCATAGGTCACGAACAGAATCTGTATGACATCGTTGAACAAACAAGTCACTAATAGGATAAACACATTTTATATGACTTTGTTAAATAAATTTGCCATGAACAAGAACTGTATGGTCTCCTTAAACAAAACATACAACGAATAGAAATGAGCCACATGTGCGATCTTCTCCTCACAAATTTACGAACAAGGAGCTCTCCCTAACTTTTGTACAACCTAATGGCTCATGAATATATATGATCAATCACTCACGTACTTAAGTACACAAAGTTTACTCATTAAAAGTTTCAATAAAAATGAAAAGAAAAGCAAAACAGTTTTTGCACAAAAATCACCATTCGCGGTGTTTCATATATGAAATGATAAAGGCATGATTAAAAATATTTTTGCATGAAGAAAATGCTGATTTGTTGTATAAATATCCATTCGTGATCTCTCATAAAATAATAATAGAGATCGCACCAAAAAATTTAGAAATGAAGGTAATAAATATAGGTAAGCTGCATAGAGAGTCAAATAATAAGAGTATTTGGTTCGACGAATTCTAGAGTAGTCTGTGCTGGAAGAGGGTCATCCATAGGAGCATCATTTAAAGGAGAATCATCAATATCCTCCCCAGCCAAGGCAGTCGCTTCCTCATTATCCCCTTTCCATTTATTTGCTTCATCATACATGTCAGGATAATGTGCCATGACCCTTATTTTTAACTCCTTGTATCCATCTAGGAATAAGCTAACACAATCCACATTATAATCATATGAGAACTTGTATTTTTGGGTGCCCACCACCTAAGCAGAAGTGAGGGACTCACGAGCACTTTACATATCAACAGACATGACCGCCTTATCCTGCTCCGCCTTTTTAGGGCCTCCTGGGCAGCAGCAAAATCCTCATTCAAGATTTTGATTATGGCATTGTCAGTCTGTGACTTAACTATAAGATTAGTGATCTCATCCTTTGCCTTGCTCATCTCGATCATTTTTATCATCACGTCATCATTTCTCTCTACCATCTCGTCAGGTGTCTTATTCAATTCCCTAGACATCTGCTTTGAATAAATTTTTATCTTCTTGTTCTCTTCAAACATCTTATTAAAAGAATAATGGTTCACCACTACCTTCTCCCTAAAAAATATACAAGTCATGGAAGTTTGATAACGGGAAAAAGACAAGTCATTAGAATCAGAATGCAAAATAAGAGGAAAAATTATTGAATGAAAGGAGGAGCTACTACTGAAAGTCTATGCTGGGTCAGGTTTCACAAGGAATTAGGTTCATAACCTCTTATAAATTCAAAGTCAGGGATTTAGCCATGATAGATGAGAAGATCAGTAGCGTAATTAGCATGGTAGAAAATGGAGTTTAGGTTGGACCTTAACTGCTTGGGTGTGATATTATGAGAAGGATCAAAGTGGAACTTCAACACATATCCATAATGAGAAGTAATGCCTTGACCCGTTACCAACCTACGAAATAGAGGTCTGGCTTCTTCTACCCGAGGAATATTACTCAAGTTTTAAGAACATGGAGGATTGAGAGGCCTTTTTACCCCAATAATCAGCCCAAACGGATGCATGAATGCTTTCCTGGCTTTGGGAGTAGTAGCCTCATCGAACAGCCTACTCGATTTCCTCTTTCTCATCGGCTAACCATTTTTTTGGCTATAACTTGGCCATGCCCATCTTTCATTTTTCTTCTTTCTGGCCAGTGATATCTCCTTTCAATAATCTTACGAGGATTCATTACAAATATTTCCTCAGAGAGATGCTCTGCAACAGTTGATAAAAGATGAACAAATAATTCAAATGACAGCTTAAAAAAAAGAACCAAAGGAGAAGGTAAGGTACTACATGCTCCAATGCCTTATTCTTCCTCAAACACTTGTTCATCTCTGTCAAGATGAGTCTCGTGCAGCACTCACCCTTCCCAATGAACCTAAATTTCTATTTGGGGATGACTACCTGGGAGGATGTGATATCCAGCCACAATAAACTTGTCTATCGAGAACAACTCTTCAAACTTTGGTGGCTTATTCTCACAGTAGGTATCAATTAGATCCACTAGGGATGCAACTATCTGAGGGGATTTCTTTAGTGAAATGATTGATGAGCAAAGCATCAGAATAATCAAATAACCTATACCCAGCAATTGAACAAAGAGACAAAAAAATATGTACTTATTCGATTTGGTCCATTCCACTCCCTGGGAATCCTACACGATCTACACATACTGGCCCTTCAGTTATGATTACTGGTCTGGACAATGGTTACCATTCGATATTGGGATTTCTAAGGAGAAAAATAATAATATCCAGGGCTTTAGCATTATCCTTTAAACTATGAATGTTAACGCAAAAATTCTCCATCTACGAGGCCCAATCATAAAATGACACATGTCATCCTACATGGCAATATTCGACACCCGAGGAGAGTTGGTCGGCACCCGAGGAGAGTTAGTCGGCACCCAAGGACAGTTGGTCGGCATACCAACCAGGAAGATCAAAAGATAACTATGCATTTAATGTGCATTAATGAAGATGACAGCGCATTAGTTGAGCCTTAATGTACATTTATACTGTATTAATAGATGACAACACATAGCATACCAAGCAATTCAACAATTAGATTCGTTGAATGTAGACATAAATGTCTACATACAATGAATATCTTTATCTCCCATCACTATAAATACACGTATCTCCTTAGTCAAAAGGGGGGAGATCCGGAGGAGATCCAAGAGAACTAAGAAACACCATACACAAGATACACATCCTTTCTCTCTCTACACCCTATGGTGCTATTGTAAACTCCTGGGAATAAAATAACAGTGGACGTAGGCTTTATTCATAGCCGAACCACTTTAAAAATCTTTGTCTCTTATGTGCTTGATTGAATTGCTTTCATCTATTTATCTGTGATCATAAAAATGGGATTCGGTCCAGTTTTTTGCATCAACAGATTGGCGCCGTCTGTGGGAACGTGTTACAAGCGTTGTTCTCCATCAAAAGCAAAGTTTTTATTTTCTCTACGTATAATCAATTATACATACATTTGTTGATTCAATCATGATTTTTATGTTTATATACATAAATTAATTGTCCAATTTTTATCTGCAAAAATTGCATATCATGATTTTAAAATCATAATTGTTAGATTAATTCTTATTTAGAAATCTGAAAAAATAGGGGATTTCATAAATCATAACTTTTTGCTTGATTCTCAAGTTTCAATTTTATATCATGGAATCAAAATTTTAAATGATTACATATACCAATATATACGACGGTGGTAAGATTTGATCATTTTCATTGATAATTTTCATTATAAATTTTGTAAGATCTTTAATGTCTATTCAAATTATATTTTTAATCAGAGAATGGGAAAAGGATAAAGACAATAAAAAGTTTTCTCATGGAAATCATGACCCAGATCTACTTTCTCTCTCTTCAAGTTTGAGTCTCTTTGCATTAATTTTTATGAACTATATTTGGCTCATCTTCCATCTATGTTAATAAAGTCAAAATTGATTGATTTTTGATATAAATTTGGTAATAATTTCGATCATTCACCATATTTTTATCTATGCAAATGGGGAATAGGAAGAGATCAATATAAAAATAATTTTATGTAAGAAAAAAAAATCATTACCCACCTCTTGTAAAAGAGGATCAGTAAAACAATCATGACCATATCAAGACTCTGGGTACAAATTTGATATGGTGGCCCCCCGTTCATCACATCACAGGGGTTCTTTATCGAAATCACACGATCTAGTGGATTAGATAATTATTCATTTAATTAACATTCTTAATGCTTAAATTTTACATCGAATGTTATTTTTCTGATCTAAGGATTCGAGATATTCTAGTCAGCCATCTATATTGTTGGTCAGCATCATCTTGGGCCATCTTTTATTAAAGGGAAGCTTAACCAGACCATTTTTATTTGTCGGAGATAAGATGTGATTATCCATCAGCAACGTTAAAATAATTTTATCCAACTACGAGGTATCTTATTATTGGTCGAAGACTTATATTGTACTCGGTGGAACCAATTGAAGGTCAACGATCATCTACTTCTTGATCAACGACATCTCTGGCTTGTTTGGAGGATTTAATTTACTGGTCGGCAACTATCCAACCATACACTTCTTGGTCGGCGACATTTGATGTTGTTCGGTGGCCATCTAACAGCTGGTCTGTAATATCAATGCACCATTTTTATTGATCGGCGAAATTGTTCTACTGGTCGGGGACCATTTGCTTCTTGGTCGGCACTATATATTCTACAACCTGAGATATCCCCAAATGTTGGTTGGCAACACCCATGCAGTTGGTAGGCAACAATAGAATCTTGGGTCTCGACAGGTGCTCGGGCAGCCTATTAAAATTTCATAGGGACAAGATTCAATCCCGATGAAAGCTCTCATAAACCTCTGGAAAAGTAGTATTGCTCGACATCAGGCAATTGTGCCTCAACATATCAGCCAACATATATTATTTCATTTTTTGAAATTAATATTTTTATTTCTCAAACATATACCTATCATATATTTATTGAATGATTAAATTATTCTCACGACTAATCAATTCAGCCTACACAAATGGTAGAACAAGATATTATTTTTTACAGGTACAAGACTCAACGCCGACGAATACTCGGAAACAATCTGGAAACTATTATCATTGCTCAGCATTATGAAATTTCACCTCAGCAAGGAACTATATAATTTATTATTGCTTTGATTTGTTCTCAAGCACGAATTATTCTATATATCCGTTCGGATTCATATTCTATATTCATTTCTTCATGAATCTCGGCGAAATACTTATTATCATATTCAGCTCCGAGGAAAAGCTACAACAGTTATTATATTTCACCCCCAACGTATAGTTGGTCGGGGCAATTCTTATTTATATTCAGGCCCAGATATCGGCTCAAGCACAAATTATTCTATATATCCCTTGGGATTCATATTCTATATTCATCTCAACATGGAACTTGGCGAGATACTTATTATCATATTCAGTTCCGAGGAGAACTATAACATTTATTATATGTCACCCCCAACGGATAGTTGGTCGGGGTAATTCTTATTTATATGCAGGCCCATCAAAGTTCTCGGCCATATTCTTATGTTCTGAAAAATATTATTCTTATTCGGCATTATGCAATTGTGCCTCGACAAGATACTTATTCAACTTTAAGGAGAATTACAACTTTCGTTGAATTTCTCCCCTAACGGATAGTTGGTCGGATAATTCTTATTTATATTCAGGCCTGACAACGTTCTCGGCCATATTTTTATGTTCTTGAAGATCTTATTCTTGTTCGACATTATATAATTCTACCTCGATAGATCAACGAGGAACTTTATTATTCTTTATATCTATTTGGATGCATATTCTATTCTTATTTCAGCATGGAGCTCGACAAATATTTATAATCATATATTCAGCTCTAAGGAGGTATTCAACATTTATATTATCTTATTCCCAACAATCTGTTGGTCAGCTCCAAGGAAGTCTCCAGCATTTATTATATTTTATTCCCAAAAATCTGTTGGTCAGCTGAGAGGAGGTCTCCAACATTTATATTATCTTATTCCCAACAATCTGTTGGTCAGCTCCAAGGATGTCTCCAGTATTTATATTATCTTATTCCCAACAATCTGTTGAGGAGGTCTCCAGCATTTATATTATCTTATTCCCAACAATCTGTTGGTCAGATTTGAGGAGGTCACCAGCATTTATTATATCTTATTCTATTCCCAACAATCTGTTGGTCAGCTCCGAGGAATTCTCCATCATTTATTATAAAAAATGTATTCCTAAAAATGCCAACTTATGTTGGTTAGGAAGTAAATGTATTCCTACGGGAAGTAAAACTATGTATTTCTAAAAATGCCAACTTATGCTGGTTAGGAAGTAAATGTTTTCCTACGGGAAGTAAAACTATGTATTCTTAAAAATGCAAAATTATGTTTGTTAGGAAGTAAATGTATTCATACGGGAAGTAAAACTATGTATTCCTAAAAATGCCAACTTATGTTGGTTAGGAAGTAAATGTATTCCTATGGGAAGTAAATGTATTCCTAAAATTGCCAACTTATGTTGGTTAGGAAGTAAATGTATTCTCGAAAACGCCAACTAAAGTTGGTCGGGAGGTAAAATTATTCTAGAAAGTGTCAAAGTTGCTCGTTAAGAAAAAATCCACCAACTCAGGTTGGTCGGAAATAAGAAGCTGTCAACTACAGTTGGTCGGAAACATTTTATGAGTATGTGAAAGCGATCAAGCAAAAAGCATTCAAAGTTCACATTCCACACTTTGGGGCTTCTATTAAAAATTTAGTTATTCATTCGGTGGCACATTCTCATAACATCATACAGTCGAGCACCAAATTCAACTCCATAAACTTACATAGTCGGGGCCCCGACTAATTATCATTCAGAAGTTATTTTTCTTGCTCATGAATTATTTTTGATATTGAAGTTCAGGAGGTATATTGAAGTTCAGGAGGCTATTCAAATTCAGGAGGTATTTTGAAGTTCAGGAGGAATATTGAAGTTCAGGAGGTTTATTAAAATTCAGGAGGCATGTTCAGAAGTTCATGAGGTGCATTCAGAAGTTCAGGAGGCATATTCAGGAGTTATTATGCAAATACTATTGAAGTTCAGAAGTCAAATTTAGCATCTACAGCACAGAGATCTTTACTACTACTATCCCGACCAACATTGAAGAAGAAGTTGTTTAAAAATGTTTCGAAGTCCACCACTAGCTTGGTACTAATCAGATTGAAGAGTTGGGTTCAAAAGCTAGTATGTTACTCGACAAAGTATTCAGAGGATCATAAATCAGAAGAATCAAGCACGTGAAGTTAGCACTCAGTTGCTCGGCACATGAGGCAGTTGGTCGGCTAGCAAACCAATCAACATACTTGAAGATTATGACAAGCTACAAGTTGCACACTATGGCATGGCTGCATCCAAATTCCTAGGGTGATACATAGCACACGGAGTTCCTTAAAAGAAATATTAGTAACCATCGATCAGCCTGCATCATATGTCGTCCAGGAGATAATGCACTTTATGTTGAACAAATCAAGAAGGTAGATCAAGAATTTCACGAGCACCGAGCAACACTGCAGAATAAATACTTCATCCTTTCAAGTAAACCATCAAGCATGGAGCATTAGGGGATTCTGTTAACGCAAAAATTCTCCGTCTACGAGGGCCAATCAGAAAAGGGCACATGTCATCCTACGTGGTAATATTCGACACCCGAGGAGAGTTGGTCGGCATCCGAGTAGAGTTGGTCGGCACTCAAGGAGTGTAGTCGGCACCCGAGGAGAGTTGGTCGGCACCCGAGGAGAATTAGTCGGCACCCGAGGAGAGTTGGTCGGCATACCAACCAGGAAGATCAAAGGATAACTATGCATTTAATGTGCATTAATGAAGATGACAACGCATTAGTTGAGCCTTAATGTACATTTATACTGTATTAATAGATGACAACACATAGCATACCAAGAAATTCAACAATTATATTCGTTGAATGTAGACATAAATGTTTACATACAATGAATATCTTTATCTCCCATCACTATAAATACATGTATCCCCTTAGCCAAAAGGGGGGAGATCCGAGAGAACTAAGAAACACCATACACAAGATACACATCCTTTCTCTCTCTACACCCTATGGTGCTATTGTAAACCCCTGGGAATAAAATAACAGTGGACGTAGGCTTTATTCATAGCCGAACCACTTTAAAAATCTTTGTCTCTTATGTGCTTGATTGGATTGCTTTCATCTATTTATTTGTGATCATAAAAATGGGATTCGGTCCAGTTTTAGCTGTGACACATGTAGATCATGATGACCAAATATTCCCTCACGTGAGGGAATGATCTGGTTATAATGTTTTTGCGCACGTGGAGTATGTTTCCTATGCGTACCAATCCACTCGTCTCCCAAACTACACGCTATGATGAGGTCACCCTCGTCCCATATGACTGAGCCGAGGCTGAGGCATGTTATTTAAGGTGTTACCTGTATCACGAGTTGTAAAGTTTAGAGAGGGTTGGTCATAGTCTTACATTTACTTGAGGCCGACACGAGGCTTTAGTCTAGGACGAGAATCAAGGCTAGGAAGAGGGCCCAAATATCAGATAATATAAGTTGGAAGTCGGCTTATCATTGAGGCCAAGGCCGATGGTAATCTCAAGTATGACCCTCCTAGAATGAGGTATCCGGGCTTAATTGTGCCCTCGTCGAAGGTTGAGTATACTGTTGGCTAAGACGAGGGTATATTTTGGCATATCAATCACCCCTAGACCTCAGCCATTGATGCTATGAGATGGTTTAGGGGTATTATTATTCCCTTGGTTTCCAAGTTAATGATTTTCTTAATTAACGCTTGTCCATCATTATGTTGCTCCTTCCAAGAATGACGTCTGTCAGGTATACTTAGGGCTTAGTTCTGTAATGATGATATGCATTGGGAACTACGCACCTTTTCTTTCTTTGTGCCAAATCATTATGAGTTATTTAAAGTTTGAGAATATTTTCATTTTATCTTTTTTCTCCACTCATTTCACACATTTACCTCTCTCAAGCTTCTGCCATTTTCTCTCCTCCATTGTTGTTTTCAAACGAGGTATTTAGAGATTTCGTCGAGATTTTAGATTCTCTTCCACCTCCAGGTAACTTTCCCTTGCCATTGTATATCATTTTCCTCCATTCTATAAAATATCAGATCGGATGTGGATGACTACTGAAGAGAATAAGGAGTAGAGGATGCTCTTACAAAATTTTAGGACTTAATGACCCCTGAGCTCCTTAAAGAATCTGGTCTGGGGGTTAACCCCTTGAAGAACTATGTGAGTTATTATAATTTTTTATTTTCGAGTCTTCCCTTGTCTCATAGATTAATTGTACTGACATGCCATCCTCTTTCTTACAGATCGCGCTCCTAACGTCTCAGACCATATCTGGGAAATGACAGCTCTTAGCTTGTTGGGTAGTTTGGGGAAGAAGAAGAACAAACATACACCCCTCAAGAAGACCACTATTGGGGGGCCAGATGCCAAGGCCACGCGAAAGAGGAAGGGTCCTGAAGTCCCTACCGACACCCATCCTATCCCTGCGATGAGGCCGAAGGTGGAAGACACAGAAACAACATCATTATTTGACTTCGACTCTTTGTCATCCTTAGGGGAATTCTGGTTTACCAAACTCTCCTAGCTTAAGGCTGCCCCTAATTCCCTGATTACCAACATCAGGGATGCAAAGTTTGCCATATTTGTAACCCCCTCAGCTACTGACTATGAGTTCTTGGTCAAGATGCCCCTGACCAAGATCTATAATTTTAGGCTTCACCACATAGCACAGGTATCGTCCTTGTCACTTTGATATTTATCATACACTTGTCAACATTATGATATTTACCTGACTTTATCTTTATTTCTTGCAGTCTATTTGTGCCTGGACCTCAACCACCAAATGTAGGGATGAGAACAAACAAAAGTTCAGGTTGGCCGAGAGAGACAATTCAAGCCGAAGCTGACCTTAGGACTCAGTTAGTTGATCTTAAAGCCGAGCATCAATGGGGCATAAATGAGCTCAAACTTCAGGACACCGAATAATTGAAGCTTAATGATGGCATCATTACTGAGAAGAATAAAGCTCTATGGAACCAGGCCACAAAATTTGAGACTAACATTGCTGCAGCAGTAAAGAATGTTGGGGTTGATGTTGTTCAATCATATAAAACCTCAGAGGAGTTTTAAGGCTTTAGCCTGGAGTAGTTGGAGAGAGGGATCAAGAAGAACTACCGATGGATCATCTTGAAGTTTGCTCATGCAGTATCTTCTATCCGACCATGCCTAGAATCTATCGACCTTAAGTACCCTTTGATGGACAAAGCTCTATCACATGTTGAATCTTTGGCATCGGCTAAAGGTGAAAGGATGTCTGTCGACCCTATGGTGGCCGATGGAGGATACGAAGAAGGATGACCTTTCCCCACTGCTGGTGATCGGACTGAGGCTTTGATTCACACTAATCCAACTCAGTAGGGTGGTCGTCTATGGCCGATACCCTTTTCTTTATACCTTTTTTAATTTTTAAGCATGTGAACATTACTCTCCTTGTACTATAACTCTTTAAGTTAATGAAATATTTTATCTGTAACTTATGCGGTTTTGCCCCCATCGAGCACACTAACCACACTAAGTAATTTTAGGAACAAGTCCTCCCTCGTCTTTTTGAGAGTGTATAGAGGGTCGCCCCATCCATACATTGTCGTCTCAGTCGAGGGAGTGAGTCCACAAAGTTAATGATGTTTAATAATAATCAACCACACATAAGTGATTTTTAAAATTTGCACCCACCAAATTATGGTGTTTTAGGCATTAAGTCCTTCCTCATCTTTTTGAGAGTGTATGTAGGGTCGTCCCGTCCATACACTGTCATCTCAGCCGAGGGAGTGAGTCCACCAAGTTAATGATGTTTAACAATAATCAACCAAACTTAAGTTATTTTTAAAATTTTCACCCACCAAATTATGGTTTTTAGGCATTAAGTCCTCCCTCATGTTTTTTAGAGTGTATGGAGGGTTGTCACGTCCATGCACTATCGTCTCAGCTGAGGGAGTGAGTCCACCAAGTTAATGATGTTTAACAATAATCAACCAAATGTAATTGATTTTAAAATTTTCACCCACCAAATTATGGTGTTTTAAATAAATGACCTTCGATGTTATTGGAAATCTATGGACGAGGTCGACCCTGTCTAGAGTATCGTATCACCGAGGGCAACTTAATCTTACTTCACCACAAATGGTGTTTTGTAGATTAAGATGAATTGACATAGTGTTAAATATCTGCGTAAGTAAACAACAAGATGAGAGTGAACACTGATATTCTCATTGATATTCATTCTTCTGAGTTTTGTGCACTTGTATTACAATAGTATGAAAATAAGATAGTAAAGCTACAATCTCATTGGTAATATTTCTTAAGATGATCATCATTCCATGGGTTGGAAAATGGATCTCATTCAAAGTTTTCCAATTTGTACGTTCCTGGCACAACCTCTTTAACCACTTTGGGTTTCTGCAATGTCTTTTTCAGTACCAAGCCTCCTACTTTCAGCGGGCATTCTTTGACCCACTTGTTGTATAATCTTGCAGTTCTCTGTTGATATGCAACTTGCCTAAATTCAGCAACTTCTCTTCTTTCTTCAATAAGATCCAAATCAAGCCTCCGCTCGTCATTTATCTGCTTAGCATCATGGGTTTTAACTCTATGAGTAGGCATACCTATCTCCGTTGGTATAACTACCTCTAAGACGCGTGCAAGCATAAATGGGGTCCCCCTAGTAGGAGTCATCTATGCCATTCTATTGGCCCATAGCACATCATCAACTTCTTCAATGCATTTCCCCTTTACATCTTCTACTTTCTTATTAATTCCATTTAGAATCATTCGATTTATCACTTCCATCTGCCCATTAGCCCTAGGTCGGGCAGCGGTGGAGAAGAATTGTTCGATGCTGAACTTTTCATAGTATTTTTCTAGGGAGATGTTCTTGAATTGAGTTCCATTAACTGAAATTGGGGTATTGGGAGGGCCATATTTGCAGATGATATTTTTCCAGATAAACTCGAAGGTCTTGTGATCTATAATCGTAATCATCGACTCAACCTCTACCCACTTTGAAAAATCATTTATCCCTATGATCAGATACCAATGATTGTTCACTTTTTTGTGCAAGGGTCCTACTAGATCAATTCCCCATACTGCAAATGGTTAGCGAAACGTGATGGTTGTCAGAGGTTGATGAGGCTGGTTAGGAATGGTAGCAAACCTTTTGTCATTTGTCTCACTTCTTGATATACGCTGCAACATTGTTGGCCAAGGTCAGTCACGAATACCCCTCGGTAATAATCCTCTTAGCTAGAGACCCTCCCCCCAATATGACTAGAGCAAGAGCCTTCATGCACATCTTCAAGAATATACTCTATATCAAATGGATGGATACAACTGATCAGAGGAAGCAAAAACGCTTTGTTGTATAAAATGTCTCCCATGATGGAGAACATGACATCTTTATATCTCAATTTCCTTCTCTCGGTCTTTGACTCTGCAAACTCCCATTTCTTGAGGTATGTGATGAGGGTATCCATCCACGAAGCTACCATATTCAAATTTAGACAAGACCTAAAAGTGTTGTCCTTCTCCTCAATGGTCAGCCGATGCAAGATTTCTACTGGTACTATCCTTCTTATCTCCGTTGTTATGGCTGAGGCCAATCTTGCAAGTGCATAGGCTCGATCGTTGTCCAGCCAAGGTACCCTCTTTAGCTTCACCTATTTGAAACTCTTCAACACTGACCTGACTTTCTCTGAATATTTATCCATCCTGACATCTTTTTCCTCATACGCCCCTAGGATTTGATTTACCACCAATCTTCAATCACTGTGAACTAGGAGCTGGCCGACATTCAAAGCTCAAGACAAAAATAGGCCTGCTATCAGATCTTCTTATTTAGACTCATTATTGGAGTCCTTAAAACTGAACCACAAGTCATATTCAATATATGTGCCATCTAGTGCCGACACTATCAGTCCTGCACTACTTCCATTCTCGCAAGAGGACCAGTCGACGAAGAGGTTCCACACCATACCATCCTCAGACAAGTTACCCTCTATTAGGACTTCCATATTTAAAGAGATATCACTCCTCTTAGTTTTGATTTACTTTCCCCTAGTTATGCTTGTCTCGATTTTGTCTGGGGAATGGAAGACCCTTCTCCCTTGCTCACAATCTGTAGCCTCAAAACATTCATCGTCGGTCTCATCCTAGGTAAAATCACCCACAAAATCTGTTAATGCTTGCCCTTTGATTGAAATCCTAGGATGATAGATGATATCAAATTCTCCTAGCTCTATTGCCCACGCCATTAGTATCCTGAACTTCTTAGGATTTTGGATGACTTTTTGGAGCGGAGAATTAGTGAGGACGACCATTGTATGGGCATGGAAGTATGGCTTCATCTTTCTTAAAGAGTGAATCAGAGAATAGGACAATGTTTCCATCCAGGTGTACCTCTACTCAACCCCCTGGAGTGCTTTGCTGTTGAAATACACTAACTTTTGTACTCCATCCTCTTCTCTCACGATGGCAGCGCTAATAGCCGACTTTGAGACTACTAAATACACATTAAGTTTTTCCCCTTGGACTAGGCGTAACAATAGTAAGGGAAAGACGAGGTAGGACTTTATCTCTTTAAAAGCCTTGTCACACTTCTTATTACATTCGAAAGATTTTCTCAGAACTTTAAAAAATGGAAGACATTTATTGGTGGCTCTAGATACGAACCTATTAAGTGTTTCCACTCTCCCGATCAACCTCTGAACATCTTTGATTTTGGTGAGGGTCTTCATCTCTTATAGGTCTTTGATCTTAGTTGGATTGGCCCCTATCCCCCTCTGATTTAGGATGAAGCCCAAGAACTTTTCGACTCCTATACTGAGCAATCACTTTGTCGGGTTAAGCTTCATCCTATATCTGTCCATTGTATCAAAAAATTGTTTAAGATTGGACACATGGGTGTCATCCTTAAGACTCTTAGTAAGCATATCATCAACATAGACTTCCATCCTCTTCCCAATTTGATCCACTAACATCTTGTTAACAAGTCTCTGATAAGTATCTCCCGCATTCTTCAAATCGAAGGGCATAACCTTGTAGAAGTAGGTCCCTTTGTCGGTTATGAATTCAGTCTTCTCCTCATCGTCCAGGTGCATAAATATCTGGTTGTAGCCCGAGTAGGCATCCATGAAGCTCACCAGCTCATGGCCTGCTGTGGCACCGACCATTTGGTTAATTCTGGGTAAAGTAAAGCTATCCCTGAGGTAGACTTGGTTTAGATCGGTAAAGTCCACAAACATTTTCCACTTCCCATTAGCTTTGGGAACTATGACAGCGTTGGCCATCCATTAAGGATATATCACCTCTCTTATGAAGTCTACCTTTTCTAACTTCTTTACCTCTTCTCAGATAACCTCATATTTCTCCCAAAAATAGATCAGTATTTTCTTTCGTATTGGCCTAGCATCGTCAGCCACATTCAGTTGATAGCAAAAAAGTTCAGGATCTAGGCCTGATATATCCTCATGACTCCACGCGAATACACTCTTCTTCTCCTTCAAGAGTTTAATCAAATCCTCCTTTATGTCTCCTTTTAGGGCTCTACCAACTTGGATGGTTTTGTTTTACTCTTCCATATTAAGGATGATGGATTATACCTCTTCTGCAGCCTCCCCTTTATTCAGCTTGGTCTCCTCCCTGGGATCCAGGGTATTAATATTGTAGGTTGTAGTTGCTTTCTTGTGATCTTCCCTCTCCTTAACTGAATTGAAGTAGCATTCTAGTGCCAACACTTTATCACCTTGGAGTTCCCCTATTGCACAAGGGGTAGGGAATTTTACCATTTGGTATACAGTGGAGGGCATGACCTCAAAATCTTAAGGGCTATTCTACTCATGAAAATGTTATAAGTTGAGTACACACTTTCTTCCATCACAAATAAGTTGACCTTCTTTGTCAGCCTCTTAGGCCAAACATCTCCCATTATGACCTTCATTTCATGCATTCCTAGCGGATGCACATTCTCTTTGTTGAACCCTATCAGAGGGTGATGATAAGGGACAAGCCTTTTCTTGTTGAGTCCCAAACCTTTTAAAAATTGCTAGAACATAACATCGATTGAACTGATATTTTCAACCAATATCCTCAACACGTCATACTCATGTACTCTATTTGTGATTACCAAAGGGTCATCCTGAGGAGCTAGGATTCCTTTGAAGTCAATTCTCAAAAAACCCACAATTAAGATATCCATATATTCCTTCTTTCTCTTATCTGGCTTTGTATCTGCTGCGGCTAAGTTGACTACTTCAACCTTGGTAAGGGCTTTGACTTCTTCATGGTGTGACTTTTTATCGTCCACCTCTGTGCCTCCCCTAGTGACGCCTTTGCAGATCATATTAACATCGAACGAGATGTTGAAGAGTCGGCCTTTGGTGTCATTATCTTTTGGTGGGAAGTCATGGTTGTCATCATCATCATCGTCGAAGGCATCATTTTTTTCATTGGGCCATCTTCCTTGCACTTGTCGGCCCTCCTCTTTCTGGGGTCATCTCAGCCACCCTTTGAATCACCTCTGTCTACGTACGTACTTAGCTTTCCATATTTCAACATCTTCTCTATCTCAACCTTCAAAGCAAAGCATTTATTGATCAATTATCCCTGATCGTGGTGAAATTCACACCAAAAGTTTTTATTCCTCTTATGAGGAGGAGCCTTCAGCTTCTCGGGCCACCTTAGGGACCGATCGAACTTAATTTCATTCAAAATATGCTCATGGCATACTGTGAGGGGAGTGTAGTCAATAAACTTGTCGTGTTCTGCCCACCTCCTTCCATCCTTATTAGTCTTTTAGAACTTACTCCCACTGCCACCCCCTTTTTCGTCCTCATATTTTGTTGCCATCTCTTCCTTGGATTTGATGACTTTCGTCCATCGCCAGTAGCTCGGCCATAGATTTGGGAGGGTCTTCGGTAAGCTTACAACATAATTTCCCCTTCTGAAGGCCTCCTATAAGCATTGTAATATCTATACTCTCTTCATAATCTTCCACTTCTTGTTTCTCCTTGTTAAACCTTGCAATGTAGTCTATGAAACTCTCATTCTTCCCTTGCTTAACATACAACAGGTGAGTAGTCTTATTCTGCGATCTTACCCCATAATAAAAATTGTGGATGAATCTCTCCCTATGTTTCTTGAACCTTTGAATGGAGTTTTTTGGGAGCGAAGTGTACCAAACATGGGCAACCCCTATCAAAGTGCTTCAAAAAGCACGAAATCATCTCGTCTAAGATAGAGTAGATATTCTGCTGACTAGTACATCTCTATATGATGAACAGGGTTTGTACTCCAATCATATTTTTGAGTAACTACAGGTGGCTTCAATTTGGAAGGGGTTGAAAAGTTGACTATCTTGGCCACGAATAGAGAGCCCTCTGAGTACCCCCTATATACCAGCTCTTGAGGATATCCCCAATATTGTTCTCTAGTCTTTGGATAGAGTCATTCAAAGGCCTCTCGACCTCATTCACAGTGTCGGCATGGTCGATGTTATCACCTGACACCTCCACTAGTCGGACGGAGGGTTCTTTGGTCACTGACCTAGGTCAGTTGTTCACTTCCCGCTGATCCCTATCTCTTCCACATGAGCATTGGCCAAGTGGGGGTCGACTTCCTACCCCTCTCTTATTGAACCACCCTTACTTCTTGATCTGGACAATCTCTGCCTCAGATTAATAACTGGGCCTAGCCTCTCAAAGGCCGACCCCCTACTCAATCGATCAAAAGATGAGCCCCTTGGGTGGGCACTAGGACTCTGCCTCCTACACTAATCTCAAATTTCTTAGATGGGACATAAAGTATTTCCTGATATTTCATATGACTCACAGCAATCAACCCGAGCATCTCCAGCCTCAAAGTCATTATAACGGTCCTCCGGATAGGGTTGGCCTTGCCTCCACATGCATAGACACTTAGGGTCAGCAATGTCTCTCCATCGTTGTGGAGGAGGCAAATCCTTACGAGATGCCTCAGGAGGTTCCCCTGACCTCTCTATAATGCTCCCCTACTACTGCTGGAGTAATAATCTATGGCTGGGCTCCCACTGGTTGGGCTGCTACATTCTGGATGAAAGCATCTAGCTGCTCTCGGATTACCTGCTGGCTTGCTGCCAAGGATTTTAGTGTTGTCCCCACCTCAGCCATTTCTAATTGAGGAGGAGCTTGACTAGAAGTAAGGCCACCAGCTGGAGGTTGTTGTGGTGGTGGAAATTCATATGCCATGTTTAAACCTTCTAGGTGAGAAATATTTGAGGAGTAAGCAGCCTTAAAGCTCAACGAGAACTCTTTTAATGGTCAAATAACTCCACACATGGGGGGATGGCTCACAACCAAATATTCCAGTGAGGACAAACTAAGAAATGGAATAGATGATGTTTCTTGTTCCCATAGATGGCGCCAAACTGATGATACCAGAAAATGGCACCCCCAAGTCAGAAATATAAGAATCTCAAACAAGAATACAACAATGACATCAATCACAAAGTAAATAAATAAAGAAGGAGATGAGATGAAGATGATGAACACCTAGATATAAGTGGTTCAGAGTGTGCCTATATCCACTGTGTGTGTGAGTGAACTCCACTAACAAATGAGGCCTTAACGGTCAGTAAATAAAACACTCAAGATTTTCTCTCTCTTTAATATATTTTGACAGAGTCCTGCTGGGGTTATGAATAATGAGCCCCCCTTTGCAATGTAGATAATGAAAGGTTTATATAGTGCTTAGGGGGTATAGTCTACCCCCCAAGAATTTTATATGCATGAATGTACTGCTCTTAGCCCATCCAGTGGGGACAACTGTATGTGACACATGTAGATCATTATGACCAAATATTCCCTCACGTGAGGGAATGATTTGGTTATAACGGTTTTTCCCACATCGAGTATGTGTCCTACGTGCACCGATCCATGCATATCCTAAACCACTTGTGATAATGAGGTCACCCTCAGGCCATATGCATGTGCCAAGGCCGAGGCTTGTTATTCAAAGAGTTGCCTGTATCACGAGTTGTAAAGTTTGGAGAGGGTCGGTCGTAGTCTTATATTTACTTCAGGCCAACCCAAGGCTTTAGGATAGGCCAAGAATCTAGGCTAGGATGAGGGCCTATATATCAGCTAATAGAAGTTGGAGGTCGGATTATCATTGAGGCCGAGGCTGATGGTAATCTCAAGTACAAACCTCCCAGAATGAGGTAGTCTGGCTTAATTGTTCCCTCGTCATAGGCCGAGTATGCTGTCAGCTAAGACATGGGTATATTTGGCATATCAATAACAAAGAAAATGCAATAGTGAAACTAAGGGATTGGGTAGAAGCTCAATAACATAACAAATCAATATCGTGGTTTTCTATCATTTCGGTAAAACCTAGGGTAACAAACTCAATGACCGTCTTATTCATTGTATCTCACTTGGAAATATCAAAAAAATATTATACGTCAACCAATCAAAGGTGAAAAAAAACCAAAATGATGAAACCCTATCAAGGACTGGAAAGGACGTACCTTATGGAATCAACCAAAGATGAATGTTTAGAGTAGGCACCAGATACGGTACCTAAACACGAAGAAGAAGGAACAAGAACGATTACATTTTTATCGCGAAAATGCCTCTTCAAAAAACTTCAAGAACAAACTTTTATCTCTCCATGTAAATGGGAGTATTTCAATCTATTATGATGAATGAGACTAATGGAAGGTGTTTATAGTTTCAAGAAGGCGATTAAAAAGACGATGCAAAAGAATACGGAAAGTCTGTAAATATTAACTAACACTATAGATCACCTCCCCAGGCGTCCTCCCATAATCATTACTAAGAAGACGCTTTAGATTCTTGACACGTGTCCTCAGTACTTAGACAATAGTGTAAAAGCAATATTCTGAGCCCAGACCAACTAAAAATGAGTTGACTATCCCACTTCAAGTACGAAGAGGACAAACACTTCATCCATTTGCTCTACATCAGCCACAAAGCTCGTGTGCAAAGTCTTGGGGGCTTACTGTTATACCCTTGTGAACCCAGACTATGTGGAACCTAAATTATGCCAGGATAGGACCCAAAGTTGTTCACCATATTCTCGGCTTCACTTTTAAAGAGGTCGTCTCAGGTATCAGCCTATTCGACTAGTCTCAATTGACAGTTGTTATGAACTAGTGCAATTACTTGCTCACAACATATAAATGTGTTCACACATATACCTAATGGACTCCAAACTAGTAATGTGGAAATAAGTTAAACATGTTTGTTACTCGCACGCACCTTAGGAGGCCCACACAGAATGCAATACATATCGATTTGTTATTGATCAGCTATCACATTTGTATTGGTGAAACCTCCTGGCCTATAAAGGCGGTACACCTATCCCCTAAATATTCTCCACAAAATCATAAACAAGTAGAGGAAAATCCCACATAGAAAGGGGGATCGATCATTCTGTAATTGTAACAACCCTAATTATACAACTAGTAACAGTAAAGGGATATTCAGTAGCACCCATGGATGTAGGTTTCCTTCTCGCGACGAACCACGTAAATTCGGTCTCATTCTCACTATCTCGCATCCCCGTTATCTTCATTATTTATTCTCCTAGTTATTTTTTATTTATTTTCTATATCCATTTCTGGACGATAACAATAGTACTTCACTACTTCGAGAAGATCAAACCAGAGGAGTGCAATGGATGTAAGAAAATCTTTATATTAGGTCACATTCTATATCTTAAGGTTTTGGTGATAATTCAGATGAGTAATGTGAAACATATAGGGCCAGAATTCTATGGGTATCATACATTTTATAATGGTATGAGTAGCAGTACAGGGGCTATAACAATTATAATATTATTTCCATCACTGAGAGAACTCACTAAAATGGAAATTGAATGTCTAGAGGAATGGTCGGAAGTAGAGGATTCGTCGTTGGTGTTTATTTGCCTTGAGGTTTTAAATATTTGGAGTTACAGAAGATTGAGATTTCACATGTTTGCGTGAGGAAGAAGTCAAAAGGCCTATGAATCTAACTCGTGGCGGAGGAGTTATTGTGGGAAAATGGATCTCTATGAAATTTGAATATTTGGGGTTGTGAGGAGTTGTATATACTTAATGGCCTAAAAACCTCTTTCGCTCTTGAAAATTTATTTGTGGATAACTTCCCTATGCTGACTTATCAGCCAAACCTTGGGGCTCTTAAGGATTTATATTTATCAGGTTGCCTTAAGGTATCTTGTTCTCCATACATTAGGGCTCTTGAGAGGTTGTCTATATCCTAGTGTGATAATCTAAGAGATATACACTATTGCCTCCCATCCCAGAGGGAACTTTATATCTCAGGATGTTAAAATTTTATTTTTTTACCAAATTGGAATGACGCCTTCTCTCTTATTGAAACATTGGACATATCAAACCATCTTAGGGTAATGGTTGTTACAAATATGAAATGCCTCCATTATCTATGGATAATTTATATCACCTATTTTATGAATTTGGCAAGTCTTCCAGGACTCGACATTTGCAAGTCTTTACAAATACTTAGTATTTATTGTTGTGAAAAGTTTACAAGTGCGCCACATCTCTACACATTTATTGAGGATTTGTGCATCATAGAATGCCCCGTCATGGTGCCTATTCCAGAGGATGATGTTGATTATATCCAACAATTATAACATGTGTAGTTGGAAGGGTGACCAAATATCAAATCTATCCCTAGACAACTTCATCAACTATTTTCCTTCACATGTTTGAAATTAGTTTTCTTTTATGATTTGGAGGCTCTGTCAGAGTGGCTTGGTAATATCTCATGTCTTTAATCCATGTTATTTTATAATTGCAAGAATATCAAACCCATGCAGACACTGAAAGAAATGCAATGCCACATAATATTAAAAGAAAATATGATTTATAATCCCCCTCCTTGTTTATAGATGCACGTAAGGATCCACTGAGAGTGGGAGAAAATTTCCCATATTAAATCAACATTGATGGAACTATAAGGGAAGTTGATTATTCCGTCCTTACATTGAATGATTTTGTCCACCTTTTCTTCTTTAATACATATTTTCTCTTTCATTTTGGCTTCTAAGTTTTCATTGGATCTCTTAGCCGTCATTAGCATGATGGATATGAAAAATAGTTGAAGTCTTTTGTTATTGAGATCAAAACATCACGTGACTATACTTTTTCAAACATTCATTTTGGAGAAAATAAGGGTCGTTTGGTTACGTATTCCAAAAATTCAATTTAAACACTATTTTAAAATACAATTTTAAAATTTAATTTTTTGTATTTATAAATATTGGGATGCATTTCGTAAACTTGTTTTTAAATACAATTTTTGAAAATTTGACATAATAAGAAAAATATATATATTTATATGTATACACACATAAAACTTTCACACATATATCATACATGAATGTATACATAGATACTTAGACACATTATAAATGCATAAATATATCATGCGTTCTTTGTGTCTATTTAATTAGGTATGTTGAGGGAGTTTGACTATACATACATAAACATACATACGTAATATATATATATATATATATATATTATGTATACACACATAATAAGAAGACATATATATTTATATGTATACACACATAAAACTTTCACACATATATCATACATGAATGTATACATAGATACTTAGACACATTATGAATGCATAAATATATCATGCGTTCTTTGTGTCTATTTAATTAGGTATGTTGATGGAGTTTGACTATAAATACATAAACATACATACGTAATATATATATATATATATATATATATATATATATATATATATATATATATATATATATATATATATATATATATATATATATGAATATGTCTATATTATGATGTTTCATGTATATTCTACAGTAAAATTATGTACATAGGTTAATTGATAATATTATGAAATACAAATTTATTATATATTTATATGTATATTTTATATTACTCCATATATTAATTAAACGTGTAAAACAATGTACAAGTATTATGTATGTACATATAAATTTTTTATCTATTAAAATTGCAGACGTATTAATGTATTATGCATATATGCTATGTATTAAGGTATAAATGCATAAAAATATCAAGAAAGAATCATTCTTAGTTGAAAAATAAAACATAGAATTTAGAAAACACGTCTTTGCTATTTTTTGAAAAACTTGATTATAACACAAAATATTATAATTTAGTATTTCAAAACAAATGTGACAAACACAAATTCTTATCAGAATTGTATTTAAATACATAAAACATGATTATAATTGATAACCAAATAGACCCTAAGAGTTTAAACTTCTTTTCCACATGACCAACAGTGTTTCTAGTAGTGTAAAAACTTGCAACTTTTAACACTACATCTTAAATAATTTTTATTTTAGTGATCCATGAGGAGGAAATAGAGAAGGAGCTTGTTACAAAATTAATTGTTAGACTGTCGTTGCAACCAATTTTATAGTTCAACGACTTTCTTCCAATAAACCCCTTGATTTGTCAAATGTGTGTTTTATGTGTATAAACCTTCTATGAAATTTGTCTTCATTTGACAATTTTTTAGCTAGAATGAGTCCACTTGACATTTGTGGTTTTGTTTTCTTGTATACCTATAATGTACTCTAACGTTCTATTTCTGTCAAGTTTTGCACAGAGTTATAAGTGATGCAACACGCCTAAGTGTTTTGTGGCTGTTTTTAAAAATGATATACTGAATTATAACGAAATAGCATAAAAGAAGAAAAAATAGAGATAAAACAGGGTGAGGAAAGAAGAATTACAAAAAAAAAAAATAGATTAGAGAGAGGTTAATTTTCATTTCATTTCTTGGATGGTTTTTATAAGATGAGCTTCATTACATTTAGAGAATAAGTCATAACTAACTAATCAACAACCTAAGCAGATTTGAACCAACTTTTTTACTTTACTAACTAATTATTACCTATTAATGATTATCTTGAAATTTGAAACTCACAATAATTCTCTAACTACATCTAACTTTTTGCTATCGTGACATTCCCTTCCCCTTGAAAAAATCCTTGTCCTCGAGGACTGCTTTTAAACAAAGAATGAGTGGGGTCCTCCGGGATCAAACATAATCTAAAAAAAAATCATTATTTTTAACAATCATAACGTGCTTCACATTATAGCTTGCCAGTTTTGCACCATGTCTTGAGCAGTCCAACTTCCAATAACGAACTCAATCCAAATTTTGGCACTAACAAAATTTGTACATTGGAGCCTTTTATCCCCAGTTAACTTCATTGCTCATCCATGGTTTTAAGCCTTAACATTCCAAGTTTCTTGTATGGCCGCATCTCCTATCAATGCTTTTGATCGCTCATTATTAGTCGACTTAATAAACCCACAATCTCCACCGTCAACCATCTTTTCATGGGCAAATACAATTCCATTACAATTTTCTTAAATTAAATCCAATGGTGTTTTTTATGCATAATTATCATGTTGGTATGGGATTTTATCAGACGGTTGTTAGACAACATGTAATGGCTCAACTTCAACACATTCTTATGATAATTCAACACCAATGACATCACGTGCTTTTTCCTTCACACTCTTCGTTGTTGCATCTTCAACTATTCATGTTTCCTTCTATAGTCCAAACATAGTTTCTTCTTGATTATTCATCGGGTTTCATTTTCCTAGATAGCTACAATACTCGGGCAATGCAATTGTAGATTTTAACTCCTTCATCTTTTTTCTATAAAATATTCTTGCAATTGGTCAAATCTAATAGAATTATCTAGTTTTTTAGGGGTACAAATCTCAATAAATCTCTTCACCTCTTCATTGAGCCCATTTTTTAATTAATCCATTATAGATTTAGATTCATTTTCCCAAACAACTATAATTTCTAGGCAACCCATTTGATGGTTGCAACCTTGTGATCTTTTGGCGATGAAATTCTCCTGCAATCTTGCAAGTTTTACAGTATCGTTAAATTTTACAGGGGCACAAAACTAACTGAATTTCTTCACCTCTTTATTAAGACTTTTTTTATGAAATGGGCCATTATAATTTCTTCTAATTCCATTTTTGATTTTCTTATAGACTCCCATTTTTTATCAACTGTTTCCATTCCTTCATCATTATATTCTAAATCAAACATGGTAATAAGAATTGAATTAAAGAAATAGAAAACGGGATTTAAGGATTTGGAGAAATACAAAATTATAAAGATTCAAGAATAGAAGAGGAATTTGAAAATTTGAAGAAAATTAATTAAGATAAAAAAACAAGAGGAAAAGGCTATGAAAGATAAAAATTTTGGGATAAAAGAAGAAGAATTGGTCAAGAAGAAGAGAATTGAGTAATTATGTGTAATAACCCGAGATTTTTTGGGACAATAATTTATTTATTTTTAGGAGAAATAAATATTAATTTAATTGGAGATTAATTAAATTGGTAATTGAGGTCAAAATTTGAAGTTGTTAGAAAATGATTCGGATGACAATTCCGAGGGTGCGGTTGTTTCTGGAAGGGTCGAGATAGTCGGAACGACTGTACTTGGGGTTTATTTGGGTTCCAAAATATTTTAAGTTCGTTTCGCTCAAATTAAAGTGACTGAGTCATTTAAAGTGTGTATTATCATTTAAAGTTGTGTATTTTGGGAGACAAGGCTTAAAAGCCTACGGGAGATAGAAGTATCCTTAGAGAGAGAGAGAGAAAGAAAGCGAGAAATAGAAAGAAGAAGAAAAGAAGAAGAAGAAGAAGAAGAAGAAGAGAGAGAGAGAAAGTGGAAGTTCCGGCCATTACGCGATCTCGAGGTGGATTCAGATCTTACAAACTTGAGTCAAGTGATTAAACTTGCTAAATAAATGTTGTGTATCATTTATTTCATGATTTGTGGACTTAAATTGTGTATTTTGGGTTGAATATGTAAAACCTAGATTTTTGGGAAAATCTTAGATTTGTTGTGTATATAATGGATTGGAGGTTAGAAATTAGTTAAGGTGTGTTATTTGAAGAGTATTAGGGTTATATATCAGTTTGGGTTGAAGAGAAATGGAGAGGAGATGAGATAATTGATTTTGGGGGATTTTTGGCTTCGAGAAAAATAACAATTTTCATGCCTGATGATAGGCCGAATCGATTCGGCCCCTTACCGAATCGATTCAGATAGTTGCAGGTGCCCAGGTCTGAGTGACCGAATCGATTCGGATCCCAGCCGAATCGATTTGGCCTGAGACAGAAGCCCAGGTCTTATGACCCAAATCGATTCGCCTTGGTGGTCGAATCGATTCGCTGGGCCGAGTCGATTCGGAAACAGGGCAATTTTGGGGATATTTTTCTAGGGTGAGTTTCATCCCATTTCATTTGAGGTTTGGGAAGATCTATATGGGTTATGAGAAGTGTTTTGGAGACTTTTAGGGAGTTTCCCTTATAAGAAATTATTGGAGTCATATTGATTTAGTTCGAAAGAATACCTATTGGAGAGTATTGTACAGACTAGTGGGGAAGCCCACTACCATTGAGTGTTCTATTTGGAGATAATTATGGAATTATATGAAAGAGTGAGAATGCGCTTAGTGATATTGGATTTTAGAATCAAATCCTAAAAGGGGATAACTATAAAGGTACATAGGATCAATTGAACCATATTTTGGATTGAGAATTATAAATGCTGATTGATGTGTATACGGATATAGAAAATATCCTTAACAATAATTAATTTGGGAGATGTTTCGTATATATGAGAAATTCTCAATAAGGTTCATTAGGATATAGATAATATCCTCAGCGTAAATAGAATTGAGAGACGATTCAAAAATAGAAGTGAGGTGTGAACTTCAAGTAGGAAATCGTATAGTGTATACTAAGTGGGGAAGTTATGTGGTTATTGACGAATAGTATATAGAGAGTAAAATATACTAAATAATGATATTATTTCATTTACGCCTAAGAGCGTAATAAGAGTATGTAAATAGTGTGATATATATACCTTATGTGATGGTATATATTTATATGATGTGATGATGTATGTATATCTTATGCGAATGATATATATATATATATATATATATATATATATATATATATATATATATATATATATATATATAAGTGAAGCATACCCCCTCCTTGCTATCATTGGGAAGTTGCGCAATGAGGGTGAGCACCCTGGCTCGATGAGCAGAGTGTGGATATTCCCCAGGCCATAGCGTCCATTTATTATTGTATGATGTTTATTAGGGGTGAGACGTGGTGGGTATGTTTCGTCTCATTGTCAGGGAGGAAATATGGCTGATTCCCGTACGTTTTAATTGGTTGTTTTACCATGGCGGTGTGATAATAGTCCGATATATGGTAACCTGGGATAAAATGAGTAATTCCTAGAAGATGATAGCATTGAGAACCTGCGTCCTCAAGTTATAGCTCATTGGGATGGTTATTATTATACTGGTGTGCTTAGTACTTTGGGTATGGAAGGATTAACGGACCTCAATGACCAACATTGCCAAGGAGTAGTGAGTCCGGGGGTTCCTTATTTGGATATCGCTTGCAAGACGTCCCACGCATGAAACACAGTGCAGTGTTGGGAGTGAGGAGAAGTTAGTCCTTAGTGCTCATATTTATATAAAGTATGTATCTCGACGATCGACAGTGCTAAGGAGTAGTGTATCGGGGGGGGGGGGGGGGGGGGAGGGGGTTCCTTGTTTGGATTTCGCTTGCGAGACGTCCCATGCACGAAATGCCGTGCACTGTCGAGAATTGGGAATAATAAATTAATTAATTGGGTAAAAAGAATTTGGGTTATACGCGTCATGCATTGAGGGCGTAATGAATCTTGATAATCAATACTGCCAGGAGTAGTGTATCGGGGGGGGGGGGGGGGGGGGTTCCTTGTTTGGATTTCGCTTGCGAGACTTCCCATGCACGAAACACATTGCAGTATTGAGAATTGGGAGATGTTTAGTCCATAGCACTTAGATGCTAATAACTCATATATAAAATTATATAATTATGTCAATGACTAGAATATGAGAAATTCTAGTAAAAGAGAATGTTTATGTATATTTTATATGTTAGTAAGAGAACGAATAATTGAGATGGTTAATATCAGAAATTGAAGGATATGATTTAGATGGAAAAATATGAGTGTAAATTGAGAGTAAGTTAGACTACTTTGCCCTTAGATAGATTTGAGAAATTAATTAGAGATCATGAGCATACGTTTACTTGCGCGCTTTAATTGAGAGGTGAGTTGGATTTTATGGAGAGTACGATTCCACCTTAATCATGTCATAATGCATTTATAATTATTATGCATTTTAATGAACTTGCTATAAAATTTTCACACCTCGGGCTCTGACCCATTTATATTTTCTCTTGCTATGTATATATTGTATTATTCTAGGTGTTCCTCCGTAAGGACGCCATTGATGTTTATCCATCCAGTGTATTCGTGGAGCTGTGGCAGTAGCGGACTGTTGCGACATTTTTGTTATAGTCGATTCCTATCTTTTGTGTATCAAGATTAGGATTCGGTCTGTATATCAGGTTTATACCCTAGTGTTGTAGTGTAGAACTTTTATATTATCTCTCTCAGATTACTGTATTGCTTGTGACCTGATAGCATATTCGAGTATTTTACTTTGTACATTGTGTTGTACTCTTTTATATATTATTTTGAGCATGTGTGTGCCTCTCATCATATTTAGATGTTATGTTGTTGGTTAATGGTTGCATGGTCGCCTTTTGGTTAGTGTTAAATAAAGTGTTTTAATTTTTTGGCACCGTCTTTTTGTAGTAATGGGTTGTTAGCCGAGTTTATTTTAGAATCGTCAGTAGATGCTGAGAATGAGATTCCTGATTATTTTAGTATAAGGCTGGCTACCCGTTATTATTTTAAGCGGGTTGTCACATGTAGTATCAGAGCATCAGGTTCTAGTGTCTTTAGGATCTGTGTGGGTTACTACGATCTTCCGTAAGCATTCTTGATGTAGATCCTTATTATTAGGACTGTTGTGTTCATACGCCCATATTTTCTTCTATGATGAGAAAACATTGGAAAGGTGTTCTGATACAATTATTCTTGTTTCAGATGCCACCGAAGAGAAGTCGTTCAGGCAGGGCAAATAAAGGGGCTGAGAGTGCAGAACCCCACATTCCTCAAAGGACCATGACTACAGATGAAGTTGCTAATATTGTGGCACAAGCAGTAACCGCTGCCATTTATATGATGGCGCAGCAACCTATAGTTCAAGAAACCCGAAACCATTCAGGACCGTCTTGGTGGGAAAGAGTGCGGGAATATTTTAATAAGGGTCATCCTCCAGAGTTATCAGGGGGAGTTGATGCGATGGCTGCAAGTCGATGGAAGAATAGTATGCAAAGGAACCTTCATATGGCTGAGTGTAGCGAGGTGCAAAAGCAATTTGTAGACACCTTTAAGTTAAAGGGTGCAGCTCTCCAATGGTGGGAGTCTGTCACCACATTAGAACAGAGTGATACATTGCCTATAACAGATTTTTGGGAACTTTTTAATCGGAGGTATTTCTCTTTCGTGATTCGGAAGGAAATGAGGAGGAAACTGATGGATGTGTTTCAAGGTAATATAACGGTGGAGGAATATGAAGAAAAATTTAATCAATGGGAGAAATTAGTACCTAATGAGGTAAATACGGAAGAAAAGCATAAATCGAAGTTTATTCGAGGTTTAGATTGGCGAATTCGGCAGCATTTATTAGGTAACCCAGCGTTAGAGACTTTCATCAAGGTAGTGAATGCGACACTGTTAAAGTGTCATGAATATAGTCTTCGTTCGCAAGGGGGTAAGAACTTTAGAGATTCAGGTTCATCAAGTAGGTCTGGTAGTGAGAATGCCTGTAATGCCAGAGAGTATAAGCAAAAATTTAGATGATCGCAACAGCGTTATGTTCCTCAAGATGGGCAGAGAGGATTTACGGGTAGATGTTTCTTTTGTAAGGAAATAGGTCATAGAAAGAGAGATTGTCCTAAAAGAGGTAAAGGACCACGTTTTGAAGAAGTTTAAGAGTTGAAACCCTTAAAGAAGATTCAAGATCATTTTAGTCCAGGGGACTTTGTGTGGGAGCCCAATCATGAGGAAATGAAATCGGACTAGAGATGGATGATGTAAGTTATTTCCTTTGTGATTAGGATTATACTATATGAATTTTTGGGAATATCGTATGGGAGATAGTTATGAGAGGGTAGTTCTATAACCCTATTATGTATGGAATGACCTAAAAAGGGATTTTTGAGTGAGTGAGGCTCTTATGTTATTATCTTTTGAGAAACTAGATTATTTTGCAATGTGCTAGAGAGAGAGATATAAGTTTGTTGTGAATGTAAGAATTGTTGTAATGTGTTAAGTAGTAATGATAAAGCTACTTCTATTTTATTGTCGTCTTGGACTTATATAATTGTTGGATTCCATCTATGGAAGAGCCTAGTGTATGGAAATATGTTAATACGATGCGAGAGATTACTACTGGAATGATTCAGAATTTAGTAGATTTTGTTGAACGAAAGAACTTTAGCTCATAATTATGTTAATTGTGAGAACTATATATTATGATTGGTATGATAATTGTTAAAACCTTGTGTCATGGGCATAAGGTATTTTATATAAATTTCGAAAGACATAAACTGTTTTAAAATAAATTGTTTTCAGAATAAAACTTTTTATAGGCCTTTGGCCATATCAAAATGATTTACACAAAATGTTTTAAACTCTAGTCCCGATCTAACACTCTCAATCCCCGACGTCACTACATGTTAGTGTATTCGGAGGGTTCCTTGTTTGGATTCCGCTTGCGAGACCTACCCCGCATGAAAGTGGCGAATGTCAGGAATTGAGAGGAGTTACATCGTTGGACCTTTCACAATATTTTTATATTATTAATATGCTAGTATAATTTAATATATTTCTAGTTATGGTACTATTTGAGGCAAGTGAAGCCTAATTATGTTTATATAAGTAGAGCTCGAATAAAGGGTGTATGGGCGCCCTAGTAGTTATAATTGATTTTATAAAATTAAAATAAAGTCGTCGTGAGAAGTGGGAGGTTTGGGTATAGTGTTAGTGAGGATAACTGTAGTAGGAATTAGTTGAGCTTTGGAGTATTAGGCTTAGCTTAATTTCGAGGAAGAAATTCTTGTAAGTGGGGAAGTCTGTAATAACCCGAGATTTTAGGGACAATAATTTATTTATTTTTTTGGAGAAATAAATATTAATTTAATTGGAGATTAATTAAATTGGCAATTGAGGTCAAAATTTTAAGTTGTTAGAAAATGATTCGGATGACAATTCCGAGGGTGCGGTTGTTTTCGGAAGGGTCGAGATAGTCGGAATGACTGTACTTGGGGTTTATTTGGGTTTTGAAATATTTTAAGTTCGTTTGGCTCGAATTAAAGTGACCGAGTCATTTACAGTATGTATTATCATTTAAAGTTGTGTATTTTGGAAGACAAGGCTTAAAAACTTACGGGAGATAGAAATCTCCTTAGAGAGAGAGAGAAATAAAGAGAGAAATAGAAAGTAGAAGAAAAGAAAACGAGAAAGAGAGAGAAAGTGGGATTTTCGTCCATTACGCGATCTCGAGGCAGATTCAGACCCTACGAACTTGAGGCAAGTGATTAAACTTGCTAAATAATTATTGTATATCGTTTATTTCATGATTTGTGGATTTAAATTGTTTATTTTGGGTTGAAAATGTAAAACCTAGATTTTTGGGAAAATCTTAGATTTGTTGTGTATATAATGGATTGGAGGTTGGAAATTAGTTAAGGTGTGTTATTTGATGAGTATTAGGGTTATATATATGTTTGGGTTGAAGAGAAATGGAGAGGAGATGAGATAATTGATTTCTAGGGATTTTTGGCTTTGAGAAAAATAACCATTTTCGTGCCTTCTAATAGGACGAATCGATTCGGCCGCTTACCAAATCGATTCGGATAGTTGCAGGTGCCCAGGTCTGAGTGACCGAATCGATTCGGATCCCAGCCGAATCGATTAAATCTGAGACAGAAGCCCAGGTATTATGACCCGAATCAATTCGCCTTGGTGGCCGAATCGACTCGCTGGGCCGAATCGATTCGGAAACAGGGCAGTTTTGGGGATGTTTTTCTAGGGTGAGTTTCATCCCATTTCATTTGAGGTTATCGATTGGGAAGCTCTATATGGGTTATGAGAAGTGTTTTGGAGACTTTTAGGGAGTTTCCTTTATAAGAAATTATTGGAGTCATATTTATTTAGTTCGAGAGAATACCTATTGGAGAGTATTGTACCGACTAGTGGGGAAGCCCACTACCATTGAGTGTTCTATTTGGAGATAATTATGGAATTATATGAAAGAGTGAGAATGCTCTTAGTGGTATTGGATTTTATAATCAAATCCTAAAAGGGGATAACTTTAAAGGTTCATATGATCAATTGAACCATATTTTGGATTGATAATTATAAATGCTGATTTATGTGCATACGGATATAGAAAATATCCTTAATATTAAATAATTTGGGAGATGTTTCATATAAATGAGAAATGCTGAACGAGGTGCATTAGGATATAGAGAATATCCTCAACGTAACTAGGATTAAGAGACGATTCATAAATAGAAGTGAAGTGTGAACTTCAAGTGAGAAATAGTATAGTGTATACTAAGTGGGGAAGTTATGTGGGTTATTGACGAATAGTATATAGAGAGTAAAATATACTAAATAATGATATTATTTCATTTACGCCTAAGAGCATAATAAGAGTATGTAAATAGTGTGATATATATACCTTATGTGATGGTATATATTTATATGATGTGATGATATATGTATATCTTATGTGAATGATATATATATATATATATGTATATACATATATAAGTCAAGCATACCCCTTCCTTGCTATCATTGGGAAGCTGCGCGATGCGGGTGAGCACCCTGGATCGATGAGCAGAGTGACGATATTCCCCAGGCCATAGCGTCCATTTATTATTGTACGATGTTTATTATGGGTGAGACGTGGTGTGTATGTTTAGTCTCATTGCCGGGGAGGAACTATGGCCGCTTCCCATACGTTTTGATTGGTTGTTTTACCATGGCAGTGTGGTAATAGTCCGATATATGGTAATCTGGGATAAAATGTGTAATTCCTGGAAGATGATAGCATTGAGAACCTGCGGCCTCGAGTTATAGCTCGTTGGGATGGTTATTATTATACTGGTGTGCTTAGTACTTTGGGTATTGAGGGGTTAACGGACCTGACGACCAACATTGCCAAGGAGTAGTGTATCGGGGGGTTCCTTGTTTGGATTTCGCTTGCGAGACGTCCCACGCACGTAACGTAGTGCAATGTTGGGAGTGAGGAGAAGTTAGTCATTAGTGCTCATATTTATATATAGTATGTATCTCGACGATCGACGGTGCCAAGGAGTAGTGTATCGGGGGGTTCCTTATTTTGATTTCACTTGCGAGACGTCCCACGCACAAAACGCCGTGCACTGTCGAGAATTGGGAATAATAAATTAATTAATTAGGTAAAAATAATTTGGGTTATACGCGTCATGCATTGAGGGAATAATGAATCTTGATAATCAATACTGCCATGAGTAGTGTATCGAGGGGGTTCCTTTTTTGGATTTCGCTTGCGAGACATCCTACGCACGAAACGCAGTGCAGTATTGAGAATTGGGAGAAGTTTATTCCTTAGCACTTAGATGCTAATAGCTTATATATATAATTATAATTATGTCAATGACTAGAATATGAGAAATTATAGTAAAACATAATGTTTATGTATATTGTATATGTTAATAAGAGAACGAATAATTGAGATGGTTAATATTAGAAATTGAAGGATATGATTTAGATGGAAGAAGATGAGTGTAAATTGGGAGAAAGTTAGACTAATTTTCCCTTAGATAGATTTGAGAAATTAATTGGAGATCATGAGCATACGTTTACTTGCGCGCTTTAGTTGAGAGGTGAGTTGGATTTTATGGAGAGTGTGACTCCACCTTAATCATGTCATAATGCATTTATAATTATTATGCATTTTAATGCACTTTCTATAAAATGTTTTCACACCTCGGGCTCTGACCCGTTTATATTTTCTCTTGCTATGTATATATTGTATTATTCTAGGTGTTCCTCCGCAAGGCCGCCATTGATGTTTATCCATCCAGTGTATTCGTGAAGCTGTGGCAGTAGCGGACTGTTGCGGCATTTTTTTATAGTTGATTCCTATCTTTTGTGTATCTAGATTAGGATTCAGTCTGTATATCGGGTTTATATCCCAATGTTATAGTGTAGCACTTTTATATTGTCTCTCTCAGATTACTGTATTGTCTGTGACCCGACAGGATATTCGGGTAATTTACTTTGTACAGTGTGTTGTGCTCTTTTATATATTATTTTGAGCATGTATGTGACTCTCATCATATTTAGATGTTATGTTGTTGGTTAATGGTTTCATGGTCGATTTTTGGTTGGTGTTAAATAAAATGTTTTAAATTTTTGGCACCCTCTTTTTGTAGTAATGGGTTGTTAGCCGAGTTTATTTTAGAATCGTCAGTAGATGCTGAGAATAATCTACTTGAGATTCCTGATTATTTTAGTATAGGGTTGGCCACCCGTTATTATTTTAAGCGGGTTGTCACATTATGTGGCCAAGATCGTGCTCTAATACCATTTGTCAAGTTCTTGTACTTAAGAACTCTGATTGTATTAAATGATATATTGAATTAGAATAAATAATAGAAAAAAGAAAAAGAAAAAATAGAGATGGAACATAGGTGAGGAAATAAGATTTATAGAAGAATAAAATATATTAGAGAGTTATTAATTTTTATTCCATTTCTTGGATGATTTCCATAAGATGGGTTGCATTACATTTATAGAAGAAATTGTAACTAACTAATAAACCACCTAAACAGATTCTAACAAGCTTTTGACTTTAGTAATTAATTACTATCTAGAAATTATTATATTAACAATAAACAAACTAGCAGTAACTGCTTGAAACTAATAACAATTCTTCAACTACTTCTAACTTCTTGCTATCCTGACAAATAAACATCGACTGATTTGGGAGATTACACAATCCGTTATGAATATGTGTATATATATCTAATTCCCTAAGATAAATTATTCTATGCTAGGTGTAAAAGAAAGAAAAACTACTTTATTGCAATTGGCTTTGCTTCCATCACCACAGATCTGGGTATCCCTTTTAGTGTTATAGCATCGTTCAAAGACCTAGTATACATGACATTTTTCCACACGAATGTTTATGGCATGACTTGTGTATTGCCAATATTTAGCACCCTTGGATAGTTACTTATGATGTTTTGAGACCTTTTTGGACTGAATTAGATTTTTAATTGCCTTTTCTTTTGAACTTACATTTTCCTTAGTAGTTGTAGTAGACTATATACTCTTCTAGCACCTTTAACCTAAATGGTAGAACACAACGAAATTAATATCACCACTTAAACCATTAAATCATAGTTAAAACAAAATAAACCACTATTATTAACGCTGAGAAGTTATTTTTCCTCTCCCTTTGAACCCAAACTCTGATAATGTTTTGAATTTGAGTTTGAGACTATTATTTATCGGAAATAATGTGTCAATATGTTCCATTTTCTAAACAATTACTTTGTGAACGATTTTTCATGAATAGTTACATTAGATGGGAAAAATTTGGGAACAATCACGGCCTTTAGTGGATGTTTCGAAAACAGTCGCGATATATAGGAGTACATTACATTAAGGTGGGGACCACACAAGGTACTATGATGGCTTCAAGTTACCAGTTTGTGAGAGTGCAATGAAACTACCACACATAAAATATTGAGTTACCTTGTTACAATTTTTTTCATTTAATATGGGTTAGTTTATTTGTTTATATGTGCACCTTGATAAAGTATACAAGTTCTTAAAATAAGATAAGTTGGAGAACTTCTATGACGGACTTACACATAAAACCTCTCACTTCCCTCTCTCTCCCACTGCTACTTCCACCGCCTGAACCCCCTCACCCTATACACACCCTCCCTCCCTCCCTTTTGACCAGTCCTACTTCTCCCCAGCATCCAACTGCAACCCGTTTCAACCCGACACATTTGGCGACATATAAAGAAAAATTAATTAGACTCCATTCCACAGAACCATTCGCTACCAATAGTGGGATACCCATCACGCAAAATCCATCTCAAGCACCACCCACTGAGTCACATGTTCTTTTCCCTTCTTGGGATATGGATCCAACCATTGATGAATATGAGTCCGGTGATGAATCTTTTCAAGAGGGCACGACTGTGACACCCCGCTCAATTAAATATCGGGTGATCATTCCTTTATAAAATTTAAGACAGAGTGTTCAGTTAGTTCATTCTTAGCATCAGTGTCGAAAACATAATAACATTATTAACCACCTAATAATTTAATTAAGCTAGTGTCAAAATATTTTCCTTCTAAAAACAATCATTCAATTATTAATCCAAGAATGTAAATATAATCCATACACCACAACTAATTAATGTAAATACTGAATCTGAATCACATACTGAAATAGGTAAGGCTGGCTAAAATATTCCAGTTCAAAACTCTAAACCAAGAATCATAGTAACAATAAATCCAAATGAAAGGAAAGGAAAGTAAACTGAATACAATATCTGATAAAATGTCTAAGGAATGGGCGACACATGCCCTAAATGGAAAGTGTAGATAGAATAGAATGAAATGATACAGGCGTCTAACACAAAGAACTAAAGCTTCCATAACAGCTGCAGTACGCCAAGCAATCCAAATCTCTGAGTCTGGTTGTAACAACCCGGAAATTTTAAAGGAATATTTTAAATAAAAATTGGAATTTTGGAGAAAAATAAATTATTGAATTTTATAAATTTTATTGGTTAAATAGGTTGGTTATGATTTTAGAAGACAAGCGAAATTTAATTCAGAGTTAAAATGAATTTTCAATTTTAAAGTTTTAAAACCCCTTAATTATATAAGCTGGCAGTGTCAAAATTTCTGCTTGATCCATCGATCGATGCCTGGGGGTCGATCAATCGATCCTAGTGAATTCTGCTAGCATGAGTTCGTCAATTTGACGAAATAATTAATTTTATTTATATTTTTAATACTCAAACTTTGCTATAAAAAGGGAGTTCGGGTATTGATTTCTCACACACATCTTTTGCAAACCCTTAGCAGCCAAACACTCCCTTCTCTCTTCATCTTCCACCTCCAAAACCCAAAACACCATTAAAACAAGTTTTCAAGCTTATTTTTTGGGGGTCAAAACATAATTATTTCAAAGTGATGCAAGAGAGCTTTTCGATCAATTTTTCGAGGAGAACCCGAATCTCTCGTCAATTTCTACATTCGAAAAGAAGGCATGTTTACCCTATTCTTTTCCTTTAGTGATATATGTCTTGATTATAGCCTCTATTAAAACTCATGGGTTCTAAAAGAAATCAAGAACTTAATATATTAAAGAAAATAATTATGGGGCTGTTTTGTAAAAATAATTTAGTTATACCAAATAAATTTAATTTTGTTATTATTTGGATTGTATTTACTTATATGGTGATATTATGGACAAATACATGTAGAGGACCTTTATTAATATTATGGAAAAATACATGTAGAGGACCTTTATTAATATTATGGACAAAAATATGTAGAGGACCCTTGGTAATTTAGTGGACAAAAATATGTAGAGGACCCCTTAGTAATTTAAATTCGATGTTTATGTAAATTTCTTAAACAACTAAAATTTTGGTGCTAAGAAAATAAATAATAATTCTGGAACATACGATAAATAATAATTCAGGAAAGTTATAATAAATACTTATTCTTAATTCCCCATATTTTGATTGATAATCATTTATTAGTAATATTATCATAAATTGTTGATTATATCAAATATGAAATATTAAAATATTGTATATTTCAGGAACGTTGGTATTTTTATATAATCGGTTTTCATCCCTCGTTATAGTACACTTGTTAGGTATAGGACTAATAAGGTGGGCCTTAGTTGCGATTTATGGTAATTAGGTATGGGACTAATTAAAATAAATCTATGCGGGTTATATAAATTGGGTGGGGGCAAATTCTCTATTTTTACCGTTGATGTGATAATCTAGACTTGATATCTAGTTGAAGTAAATTGTTGAAACCATAATTTATTTATGATGTGATGAAATTGTGTTTTGAAAACTTTTAGTTTGGGACTAAGGATTATTTGAAGATTTTCACATTGCTATTAAGGGTGTGGAAAATTATTGTGAATAACTGGTATGAGAAATTGTGGAAAATTAATACCGCAAGACTAAAACTGGTATTAAAATTGAATGGCGACATCATGAGTCCAGGGCCGACAGTTAACTGGGTCAGAGGGCGTTTATGTAGTGTCGTGTGTGGAACCTTGTCATATGTCGAGGATCTCAGGATAAAAACGGGTCAGACAACGAGTATGATAAGGGGATGTGTGTTGTGTGTGGAACCCTTTCATATGTCGAGGGCCGCAGAATAAAAATGGGTCAAACGGCGGTCTTGACAAGGGGATTTGTGGTAATATTAATCTATTTTGGTGTGAATCACCCACGGAGTGAGGATATCCATACCTAATAATAAAGTGAGAAAAAATCATCCTGGTTAATTCAAAAACATTAATATCGTGGGGCTTGGGTTAAATTTAAAATAATATTGGTGTGGCACATTTAAACCTTGGGGGTACTTAGAAAATTTAATTGTTAAGGATTATAGACTTTCTTTTAACTAAAATATTCTATTGTTATGGTCGATATGTATAGCACTATTTTATGGGTTCAAGGACCCTAATTGGAAGGAGTAGCCGGTATTCATGCTCAGGGATTTGGCTCTGACACATGCGTTGACTAATATTTTCAGGAATTAAATTGGAGTAGCTGCATAGATATTTTTGGAGATCCTTCGGAAGTGCAACTGGAATTATATTATCGTTTTAGTCATTTATTTCTTCTCCTATTCAGTTGTATTTTATTATGAGACTATATTTGGATTTTTATTGGGCCTTTCAGTTCCAAAGTTGTCTTAGGAGATTTCAATTGGACTTGATTTATTGTAATAATTAAGATATTCGGAGATTGCATGTGACGGAATTTATATAACACTTTGATGATAAATCAGTTGGATGTCTTTAATATTTGGGATTTATTTAAAATATTTATCTTGTGGATTAAAATTAATATGTCTCACATCTGTCACATGCTAAGGATGATGTTTATTTTATTAATGTCCGGCTTAATTTTAGTGACGGTCGATGCTAGAATTTAGCGGGGTGTTACACTGATGTCCCTGTGGCTGAGCACCTGATATAGTACATATATAAAGCAAGAGGAAAGAGATGCAAGAAACGGGTCAGAGCCTGATGTGTAAAAATATTTGTTTTAGAAGTATTTAAAATTTGCAATAAACTTATCCTTCTAACTAGGAAAAAACTTATCCTTCTAGTTACCCCTCGTAGTAGTATTCCGTATTTGATCTCCACATTTATCATTTTAAATAAATGTTAACACACTAAAGTTAAGTATTCACTATTTACGTTATTGAAGATCTCACTATGTTAATAGTCTGCAATTATCCCATTGTAGATATACCATAAGCATACATATATATCCCTCACTATTATATATATATATATATATATATATATATATATATATATATATATATATATATATATATATATATATATATATATATATATATATATATACATATACTAATACAACACCCCAAGGATACACATGTAGTGCACTGCATACTCTACTATCATGTCCCGGGACATCTCCTACTCAAACAAGGACTATCGGTTCAGAAATCTCCCACGAACCATATAAACAAATAACACATATCGGAGGCGAATATAGTTCACATACCTATGGTTCACGCACATACGTACGCTCCGATAGTCAGCTGACTTATCAACTCACAAATAAGTCTTCACAGTCCTATGTCCTGAGATACAAGTCAAATATCCCCCCTAAGGTCACCCAGGATAAGACTGTCTCTGAACAACCTCCTGCGATAGCAAGCAGCTAGGTATGTCATACACATAATATTAAGCATGTAATATGTATCCACACAACCTATTAATAATTATAGGTATTCTCCCAGCCTCTTTGTATATTTACCATACTTATTTCATTCCCATTATTACGTATTTTATAGTATTACTAAATTATCACAACTCCTTTGTAATTTTAGAAGTAACTCTTCTTCGAGGGTTAATTAAAGTATAAAACTCACATACTTCCTCATAGACCTGTCTCGTTTTGAATATATTAATTGGTAAAGAAAAGTAAGTAATAAGCACTTGCCTCAAATTAGTCATCTGATTTCTTGATGTTGTTGGTATGGGCGTGTTCCTCTTGTTCCGTTCTACACATTGGTGGTGATGGTTGTGCAAGGTGGTGCTAATTTAGACCTTCCTCTTGGAATTTATTCCCCCTGACACCCTATGTGTTCGTTCTTTACTTTTTGTATCTCTCAACCCTAATGGACCTCTCGTGGCTGATAAAATAACTCTCAATTTCCATCCATTAATTAAACCTAAAAATACAATTTAACATAATGCCCTTTCGGGGCGTCGGTTAGGCCTAAAATTGCCTGGGACCCAAACTAAACACCCGGGTATACTATTCTGACTATTTCGACCCTTACGGACTCAACGGTGCACTCAAAATGACCATATGAGTTCCCAAAAATAATTAATCTTTCTATTCCAATAAATTAGTCCCGACACGACTCACACACGCGTCTGACTAAATTTACTAAACTGTCGTATTTCTTATTCTTGACAATTTATCGAAGTGTATAGTTCCATATTATATATCACACAGTAATAGTCAATAATAAGTATTAACCCTTGGCACGTTAGTTAATATTTATTTGAATCCGAATTAATTAACAATTAAATTCTGATATTTTAATATAATTAATCCCATAATTATTTAAATCATTAAAAATATGGGGTATTACAACGACTCTAGACAGTATTCCTACTGTGCCCATTTTGAATTACGAGCTTCAAATCCTCAGACAAAAATGGTGCTCATCCCACATCATAAAATTATTGGGTAAGTTTCTATCCTTCCAAAGGCTTGTGCTTCGCCTGTCACGCTTGTCGAAATTACAAAATGGAATTTTTATTACGGACTTGGGAAATAATTTTTTTCCTGTTAAATTTTCTCCTCAAAAAGATTACACGTTCATAATTTTGGGAGGTCCATTGTTTCTAGAGGATCATAATCTATCAGTGCAAAGATGGAAAAAGAATTTTCACCCGTTTACGATAACTATTAAACATTTGAGTTTATGGTTTCAAATTTAAAAATTACCAGTGGAATACTATGATATGAATATTTTACATCGTATAACAGCGTCCTTGGGGAAACCACTCAAGATTTACATTCATAGTGAGTTAGTGGGACGGGCTAGGTATGCTGGAATTTGTGTGGAATTTAACATTGAAAAAAAGCTTCCGCATAAAATCAAGATTGGTCGCATCCTCCGTTCTTTAGTATATGAATTAAAAACTTAGATTTGCTCCTCATGTAAAATGTCGCCCATAATCTTCACAATTGTCCTTGCCAGACATAAACCGCTACCCCTACTTCTGACCAACCTCATCTGGAGCAATAATGGTGTATTATTACCCGACGTCCTCCCCATTGTCGATCTTGTGCCTCGAGGAATAACACAATAAATAATTTTAGTCATTATCTTGCTCGATTTGACCCAAATACCCATGTACCTGAAAATGATCTATCTGAGATGCATACAACCAACCGACGTATTTGGAAACCAAAATATGAGATGTGGCCAAATTCGCAGTGCCCAAATGATGAGTACAGTCCCCACCACGAGGAGAGAAACCCATCAAGTCCTATGGTTCACTTCCACTACAACAACACAGGCCTATATGACCGTATAGCGCAACCCATGGTCTGCTCCCCAATCACTACATACCAAGCAATTGAAGTCTCCACCATGTCTAACCCACCATTTCCTATTAAGGACACCTGCCACACTATGTGTGAAGGACTCGATTACCCTAATTCGTTAGCTTATTCTCATGTTTCTGTCTTACCCCCTACTGTAGTACCTACTTCTCCTCAGACTACAATACTCCCTATTTCCTCCCCTCCTCCTAACAATTCACTCTTTGATCCAACTTGTGAACCAATGAACCTACCTCCAACAAAACACCATTCCGGAGTGCTTACTCACCGAGAGGAAGAAATATCACACACCCCACACCCCACACCATGAACCTTCCCCATCAATTCCACAACCATACCTACCACCAGGCTTTGCATTTTCAGCCCACAATCTCTCACTTCCCCTGCTCACCAGCTTCTGAGGTGCCCTAACCGACAGGGGTCAAACTCCACAACAAAATCAGTAGTTCCCACGAGAAAGAGACATACTTATTCTACAAGGTCTAGGAGACTGGATCATCCATCCCCTCCTCAAGACACTAAAGGGCTCCAACCACAAGCTATTAAGAACCCTGTATACCTTTCGCAATAGATCAGGTCTGGGTCCGGTTGATCACAGTCACAACATTGATTTACATTCTTTGCAATCACCCCATCCCAAACAATGAGTATTCTCAACCTAACCCTAACCGCATAAACAAATTTGTAAACAGGGATCGGGGGAGAAACTTGAGGTGAGATCACCCATTTACACACCTCATGAAGATTATAGTTTGGAATGCTAGAGGGGTTATACGCCACATTTTTATATTGAACTCATGACATTTGTTCGCTCACATCAGCCTCACATATTGGTTATTATGGACACTCGAATGGATGCTCAAAGATCAATGAGCGATATTCATTGGTTACATTACCAAAATCAAGTCATCTCTCCGGCTCTAGGTCAATCATGTGGTATTTGGGTTCTTTGGGTTGAAGGTCTGATGACATCGTCATTTCCAGTTGCTTCATTCATATGCTCATTCAACATGACCTTGCGACGGCTCCTACAGAGTTTACTGCTGTCTACATGCCACCCCAACCTGCTGAACAAACTCAGGTATGGAACTCCCTTGACCACATCCACACTTCTATCCAACATCCTTGGCTTCTTTTGTGAGATTTTAATGCTATTTTGGGACAACATTGAGGGGGGGGGGGGGGTCTGTTTGAAGCTACGCGAGTACGTCATCTTAAATTTTTTATGCATTCATGCAATATCCAAGATCTAGAGTTTACTAAGCCTACTATCACCTTGAAAGGCAATAGTATTCTTGGTCACCATGTTAGAGAGGTACTTGATTAGGGCCTTAGTAATGAGCTATGGATGTCCTTATACCTAACTAACTGAATTTTTCATCTTCCAAATCCTGGGACCAATAGTGTCCTTGTCCATGTTAGAGAGCGACTTCACTGGGACCACTGTCCTTTATTATTAGACACCCACCCTTCCCTCTCTAAACCCCCAGCGAGGTTTATTTACTGCCCTGAGTAGGCATCCTATCTGTCGTTTACTATCCTCTTACACTATCATTAGAATCTTCCAATCCAAGGATCGCACGCTTTTTCCTTTTCGTGTAAGGCGCAATATCTTAGTGGGGCTTCTCGGCAGTGGAAGCAATCTGTTTTTGGGAATATGTCTCATTCAATATTTGCCTTAAAACAGGAGATTTATAACCTCCGAATGTGTATTAACAATAATTTGGATCCCATGTTGGTCTCCCGAGAGAACCACTTACAATCACAATTTATGCATTGTATGACTTTAGAAAGCCCGTAAGTGGATTATAGATGGGGACCATAATACTAAATTTTTACATACTTCTGTCATGCAACAAAGGAAAAATAATTTGATTCCTGCAATTTTTAATCCGGACACTGGATGTCATACTAATATCCAGGATATTCATGGTCAATTCCAACAATTTTACGAGACCCTTTTTACTACCCCCCCCCCCCCCCCCCAATTGTCCATAGTCTAAAGATAATTTTGTCCAAGTTAAGTCTGATGGCATTACTCGGTTACTACAACTTATCACAGATGCAGAAATTTGGACACACTTATGTGCTATGGGAAAGAATAAGAGTTCGGGAGGGGATGGGTTGACCTACGAGTTTTTTCAGAATCATTAGAATATTATGGGACCCTCCGTACTTAATTTAGTTAAAGGTTTTTCCACCTCTAGTTAACTCCTCCATGCCCTTAATAAAACCCTTCTTATCTTTATCCCAAAAATTCCACACCCTACTCAAGTTAAGTACTTTCGTCCCATCAGTTTATGTAATGTTATTTGTAAACTTATCTCTACAATCCTAATTGCTAGCATGAGACCCGTCCTTCAGTATATTGTGTCCCCTTATCAAAATGCCTTTATTGCCTCTCGTCATATTCAGGATAATATCATGATCGCCCATGAGATTTTACATACCATGCATAAATCTAAATCTACAAAAGGCAGTTGTGCTATTAAAATAGATCTATCTAAAGCCTACGATCAAATGGAATGGACTTTTATCCAATAGGTTCTGGTTTCCATAGGTTTGTGTTAGATACCTTATGGAATGTATTTCTTCTATGTCATTCACCATGCTTATCAATGGCAATATGCGGTCCATGTTTTCTCCAACTCGTGGACTCCGTCAAGGGGATCCTCTCTCGTCGTACTTATTTATCTTGGCGTTAGACATCCTTCTACGATGTGTGGAGTCAGACTGGCTTTTAAAACATATAACTTCTCTCTGACCCTCTTACAAGGGACGCCCTATTCTGGGCTTGCTTTTGCTGATGATTGTATTTTTTCCTCTAACCTGCGCCAGCGTTAGTGGCTCACTTCCATCACATTTTAACTACGTTTGGTAGTTTTTCGGGTCAAACCGTTAACAAGGATAAATTTATAGTTACTTTCGGCACATATACTCCACGTGTCGTTAAACAAGCTACTTTATGCCAATTGGGAATTAATGGGGATCATGGGAAGGATAAATATCTTGGATTACCTCTTATTATAGGTCGCTTTATGCACCAAATGTTCTCTGAGCTTATGGAAACTCTCGACTGGCGATTACATGTGTGGTATAATAATTTCTTGTCCTATGCTGGTCGAACCACTCTAATTAATGCAGTATGTACTTCCCCTCCATCTTATTACATATCTTCATATCCGAATCCTCCTCATATTCTTACTACGTTATCTAGGAAAATTAAATCTTTTTCCTCGAATGCTTACAAATTTTCTCATAAAATAACCACCATCTGTTGGGCTACGACTACCCTTCCCAAATAATATGGTGGTTTGGGCATAAGAACATACACTCTTTAAATAAAGCGTACGTGATTAAACTACTTTATAACTTTTTACCGAGTCACACAACCTTTGGACTGAAACTATGAAATATAAATATTTTATTTAAACCAATCTATTGGCATCTCATAGTAAGGCTATAGACTCGTGGTTCGGGAGCAAAGTCTTTTCTTTAATCTCTTCCTTCGCAACTAGTATCAAATGGCGACTTGGTTCCATCTCTATTTCATTTGTAAATCATATTGGCTCAGGCAGGATTCTTTCAATCAGCTTTACCTGCATATTCCTCCTCACATTCTAGCTGCTCCCCTACACACGTTCATTTCTAATGGTCAGTGGGACATATCGGCTTTATCTCTGTGGTTGTTATTTGATGATATTCACTGAATTCATGCCCTGTATGTTCCCTCTCAATAATCACCGGATGTTTCATATTGGTGGCCTAGTTCTACTCGCAATTTTACTTTTGAATCGGCCTATCATTGGATTCACATTCACCTATATGCCAAGCACATTCTTGCGTTTCCTTTGAAATATCTATGGAAAAGTATCTTACCCCTTAAGGTCTAGTTTTTCCCATGGTTTCTCATTCTTAGGGATTTACCAACTACGGACATACTTTTTCACTACCTTAAATTAACGACTCCTTTGTGCTCTCTTTGTGAGATGGCTGACTGTAATACACATATTTACTATGATTGTCCTATGTTGTTTCAACTCCGACACTCGATGCCTCTATTGTACCTTAGTCCTACACCCATTTTTACTTCTGTCTCCCACATAGAGTCTACGGCTCGAGTTGTAGTCAATCACCTTCAACCATTTTTCTTCTTTGGCTATTCTGGATCACGCACAATGAGGAGATCTTTCAACAGATACCCATAACTTTGTCATCTTTCAAGTCCACCTTATCTCAACGCCTTTATAGATACTACCAGGCTCTTCAATTTAATCGACCCAGTATACCTCCTACCTATTTTTCTTTCCCTATTTCTTGGTCCAAACCTGCACCTACTTTTTTCAAATGTAATACGGATGGAGCAAAATCGCATCTTACAGGTCATGCCGCATGTGGTGGGATTATCCGCGATGCTCAATGACAGTTTGTATGTTCTTTTACCCACTATATAGGCTTTGCATCATCAGTGATAACTGAGATTTGGGCCATTAAAATTGGTTTTGATCTTGCTTCTTCTTAGGGTATTACGTGCATCGAAGTGGAAATCGATTATCAAATTGTATTTAATATGATTCACAGGAACCAAACCTAGAATCCAGACCACATGAATTTGATCCAGGCCATGTGTGACGGCTTATAGAGATTTGAACAAGTTACCCTATCTTTATGTTTCAGGGAAGCTAATGCTTGTGCCGATGTTATTGTTGCCCACTCGGTTTCAAAGTTGTTTCTCTCTACAGTGTATGTTCAGATTTTGGGGTTTTTACTTCCAGCTTTTTGCCACGATATGTGTAATATTTTCGTCATACGTTTTTCATTTTCTAACATTACTTGTAATATTTCCTTAGTTTAATTTAATCTTCCTACTTTTGTAAAAAAAAGTATACAAGTTCTTGGCCTAAAGCTCAATTATGTTTTGTGGTAGTATTATCAAACTGAGTTATGAAACCAACTAAACAAACCATTAAAAGACCATTGAATTAAGAAAATGACAAATGATATATATTAACATCGAAATTAATATGAAACCACTCATATGGGATGTAAATAATCAAAAAATAACCATGCCAAGAACATGGCTCTGAACTTATAAGACATTATTGAATTTTGTATCCCAAGAGAGATAATAAATCTCTCACACTTATAATTCATATTGAGCAAAGAAAATAAGAAAACAATGGATTGACTAATCGTAAGATAACCCTCCACATTACAAAACGTTAACAAGTGAAAAAATGGTGAAAGGAAAAAAAACTTTTTAAATCTGTATAAACATTCACTACATAATAAAATGAAACTTAATAACATTTTAATACTACGTGCTTATAACTAACTTTGGATAACATGTATGGTGGGCGTTGAATGAATCGCCATTGTCATATGAGACTCACTATAGAAAATATTTTTTAATAGTAAACAACGTTAATCAAGTCTCTACAATAGCAGATAAAGACAAGTCCACACAAACTCTTAATTCACCTATCACACACAATTCCTGCTCATAACAACAATTAGTTAGTTACGTAACCATTTTCAGTTGTAATTAATTATTCCTAAGTGATATGGTATATATATGTGATATGTTTCTACGCATTTAGTTTTAATGATAAAGATATCCTTAATGGTATTAGAGGAAGAAAGGACCATCATCCTATGATCTAATGAGTACAGAGTCACCTCCTTCTTCTCTGAATTCTCAGTCAAGTTCATCAAAGGCGGCTTCTACCAACTCATCTCTATACTCACCAATTTATCTGTTATCAAACATCTGTAATATCATCTCAATTCGTCTGGACTCTTCCAATTCTGTTCCATGGCGCTATCAAATAACCTCAATTCTAAAAGCTCATTTATTTTCTGGCTTCGTAGATGTATCAAATCCATCACCTCTAAAGTTAATCGAAGGCACAACTCAAGAAAATCTAGCATTACAGCAATGTATCTCAATGGATCAAGATCTTTTGACCTTGATCAATGATACACTATCTGTCACAGCTCTCTCACATGTTGTAGGCCACACAAATTCCAGATATTCCTGGCTTGCCCTAGAAGGACGCTTCTCTTCTAATTCTAGATCGAACATACTCCCGTTGAAGACAAATATCCAAACCACATCCAAAGGCTCTGACTCTATTGATATATACACTCAGAAATTAAAGAAGCTCGCGACAATCTTGATGATATCTCAATCATAGTTGATGATGAAAACATCCTCATCTATACTCTCAATGGCATCCCTTCTTCTTACGGTATCTTCCAAACTTCATTACACACTCGATCTCAACCGATCTCTATTGAGGAACTTCATGCTCTCCTAAAAGCAGAAGAACATGATATTTTTCAAATTCAAGACATCAATTCCACCATTAGCTCTGCTATAATGGCTTCTCCAGGATCTGGTTTAAATCCACGCAACAGTACATGTGCCCAAATTTGAGGTCGAGGTCGTGGAAAGTATCATGGTCGGGGAGGTCGATTTAATAATGGTGGTAAACTTAATTTTCACTATCCCTAAAACTCCAATCATTCATCCTCCTCCTTCATGCCTAATTCTTTTCAGAAGTTCAATAATTCTCCATAACCCTATCAAAGCAGCGCACCGTGTAAAATTTGTGGTTGCAATAATCACGCAGCAATTGACTATTACCGTCGAATAAACTTCAACAATCAAGGTAAACCTACTCCATCACATTTTGCATCTATGGAAACTTCTACATTTCAGAACACCAATAATACCTGGTATATAAACTCAGGAGCCTCCTCTCACATGACCAATGAATTCTCCAATCTCTCTATTGCTCAATACTATCAAGGTGATGAATCCATCTACACTAAACCAAATCCTGTGAATGGTCACGCCCAGTGGGTCACGGCCCAAGTCCGCGACCAGTTGGTCGCGAACTTGGTCCGTGACCCACTCAATATTTGGCGTGACCATATTTATTATCACACTAAATTATCGATTCTCTCGAAGTGATCACGACCCAAGTCCGTGACCACAGTGGTCGCGGACTTGGGCCGTGACAAGGTCGTGACCATCTTGGCGCCAAACTCGCGCCAAAATTCCCTCCAAGCTTGGTCGTGGATGGGTCACGGCCCAAGTCCGTGACCATGGCATGATGAAGAAGAGAGTAAACACATTGAGGGTCACGGTTTAGGGCCGTGACCATTTCTGGGTGTGGGTCACGGCTATGGGCCGTGACCATCCCTCATTCGAGCATTAGGGTTGATAAAAAAAGGTCACGCATCACAGATTGAGGGTCACGGCTATGGGCCGTGACCATTTTTTGGTATGGGTCACGGCTATAGGCCGTGACCAATAGGCGGTATACATCCCACTTAGCTTCATTAATGGGTCGCGGTGGGTGGGTCACGGCTCTAGGCCGTGACCAGTGTTAAACCTAAAACAAAACAGCGCGGCTCAAATTCTCAATTTCCCCGCTCATCTTGTTCCCCAAACTGTGGGAAAGACACACCCAACTTCGAAAATGGCACTCACTTCCTCACCTCCTTCATCGATCGTGAAAATGGCACTCACTCTCAAATCCCTAGACGCATTGCTTTAAAAAAAAGCTCTGATCCAAGGTTACTCGTCGGAGATGATTACAGAGCTCTCTGATTCCCTGTTCATCTCTCATTTTCATTCGACTCCAGCAAACATGTAAGATCGTTTCCTTCTTTGTTTGAGTTTCAATAATCAAATTTTCAGATCTATGAATATTTGGGTGTGTATTGATTTTTAGATCAATGATTTTGAATGACTATTTTCTCACTCTCTCTGAACTTCAACAAACAGGGCCATGAAAGTATTTTGGTTAGAACCAAAAAGGGCCATGGAATTAGATTACCTTTTAATCGGATGAAAATATTTTACTCGATCCATTTGTAACAGGGCCATGGTTGAAAATATTTCGGCTCGAACCAAACAGGGCTATAGAATTGTGAAGACTCATTAGTTTTGTTTAAATTATTAATCGCATTAGTTTTGTTTAAATTGCATAGGTTTTAATGGTTTATACATTATCTTTTTTATTTTGTGGATAAACCCATTTTCAAATATAAATGGATTCTTCGCTCCCCATGGATCGTGTCTGCGCCTTCTTGTTTCCCCATGGATTCTTCGCTCCCGATCCTACCATTAGAAATTGCAGACTTTCCAAATCAAATCTCTAGGTATGTTTATGTACATGTGCGTGTTCGTGTTGTTATCAAATTCAATTTTATGTTGCTTTCAAATTCATTGGCTTTCAACACTGTGCTGTTGAATGCTAAACTGTTAGGATTGGAGAGTTTGAGCTTCGTAGTAGTCTCTAGTTTGTTAAGAAGTTTATAGAGCTACAATTTTCATGCTTTGCGTTATTATTATTATTATTATTATTATTATTATTATTATTATTATTATTATTATTATTATTATTATTATTATTATTATTATTATTATTATTATTATTATTATTATTATTATTATTATTATTATTATTATTATTATTCGTTTTTTTACTTAAATATATTACTAATTTTTTATTCTAGACCTTATTCCAAATCAATCAATTTAGTATGACTAAAATCTAATAAACGTATTAATCTGGATTAAAGTCTAAAATCAAAATTTGTAATGTATTGAAGTTAAACAAACTTTTTATTATTATTTTGTTATAATGTAGCTACGGTTAGATGCTTATGAATTAGCTGGTATGACAATAATTCACTTAGGTTGAAGTAATGCCAATTTTCAATTATATGTGATTTATACAAAACTGAAGTGTTGTTCACTTTCATTTTTCTGAATTTGAAATTTTCTTTGTGGGCTAAAGTTGTGGTGTTGAAACATAGCATACCTAGATTTTGAATATTCAGCTCACCCGCGTTGGTACCCTCGATGAAGATTTCTTCTACGGCGACGACGACCTTCCCCATACCAAACCCAAATTAGGCTTCTCTAATCACATCACTGGTAATGGAATTACAATCTCTCAAATATTTGGTTGGGTGAGTTCCATTAGCCGAGTTGAGTTGAGAGCATGTTTGTGTTCGATCTTCTCTCAAATGTGGAGCTGCGTTCGGATTCAAATGGTCGGCTTTGGCGGAACAGAGTTTGGGACAGAGATAAGAGCAAAAACGAACAAAGCAGACCTGATGGAAGCTCCAGATGCATTTATCGACACAAAGTTTCATATGTACGTGTTTATTTTTATGATTATTTTTAATTCTGTGTTTTGAGCATTTAATTAAAAATTATGAGAGACAATGGCACCTCAAAAATTATGAGAGACAATGACAGTTGCAGGTACAATGGAGGTTAGCACAGCAAAGCCTTGGCCGTGAGGATCAATGGCATTAGTGTACAAGTGTTGAGGATGAATTACAGAGTTCAGGTAAAAATATTCCATCCCTCTTCTCTTAGTATATGGACAAAGGTCATATGTATGATTATTGCATCTTCAAACCCCAACCTAGGAAAACCAAAGAATACAACTCAAACATTCCTCTACCTATGCAAAATCCAACCCCAACCCCTATTTTGTTTGAAGGAAGTTTTGTAACAGCCCCTATATTTTTTTGTAGCAGCCCCCGTACGGTCCCATACTTTCATTAATTTTCGTAAACAATTCAGTGATTTTGTGAGGTAATTTATTTAATTTTACATACCCGTCCATCATAACACATTGTTTACGTATTGCAGATCTAACCAATTGGATACCAGTTCTTCATTACATACAATTTCTTCATTACACACTAGGTACTCAGTACATTAACAAAAGTAGTTATATAATTGATATGCATTATCTATTAAATCTTTTAGATGATAGAAGGAGTATGGGATAATTATTTGGTTTTGTTTGGTTTCGCTGTTGGAAAATTATTGGTTGTTGGCTTGTTGTTGGATAGTACGGATCCGTGAGAGGCACCAACACCTCCCACGGGACGAATGTAACTCGTAGGAACTGACCGTACAGCCACGGGACTCCTGGTTTGAGAATAAGATGATAATTTGCATATTTCTAGACTTAGGCTTAAAAACATGGCGTTAGAGGGTGAAAACACGAAACAGCCATCTAACGGCCCCGTTGGCGGCACCAACACCTCCCACGGGACCAATGTAACTCGTAGGAACTAACCCTGCAGTCGCGGGACTCCCGGTTTGAGAATACGACGATAATTTGTATATTTCTATACTTAAGCTTAAAAACATGGCGTTAGAGGGTGAGAACTCAAAACAGCCCCCGAACATATCCGTGGTTGGCACCAACACCTCCCACGGGACCAATGTAACTCGTAGGAACTGACCCCGCAGCTGCAGGACTCCTAGTTTGAGAATACGACGATAATTTGCATATTCCTAGACTTAGGCTTAAAAACATGGCGTTAGAGGGTGAGATCTCAAAACTTCCCCCGAACATCCCCGTGGGTCGCACCAACACCTCCCACAGGACCAATGTAACTCGTAGGAACTGACCCCGCAGCCGCGGGACTCCCGGTTTGAGAATACGACGGTAATTTGCATATTTCTATACTTAGGCTTAAAAACATGGCGTTAGAGGGTGAGATCTTGAAACTGCCCCTGAACGGCCCCGTGGGTGGCACCAACACCTCCCACGGGATCAATGTAACTCGTAGGAACTGACCAAGATGCCGCGGGACTCCCAATTTGAGAATACGACGGTAATTTGCATATTTATAGACTTAGGCTTAAAAACATCGCATTAGAGGGTGAGAACTCGAATCAACCCACGAACGGCCCCGTGGTTGGCACCAACACCTCCCACGGGACCAATATAACTCGTACTAACTGACCCCGCAGCCGCGGGACTCCCGGTTTGACAATACAATGATAATTTTCATATTTCTAGACTTAGGCTTAAAAACATCGCGTTAGAGGGTAAGAACTCGAAACAGTCCCCGAACGGCCCCGTGGGTAGCACCCACATGCCACGGGACCAATGTAACTCGTAGGAACTAACCCCGCAGCCGCGGGACTCCCGATTTGAGAATACGATGATAATTTGCATATTTCTAGACTTAGGCTTAAAAACATTGCATTAGAGGGTGAGATATCGAAACTGCCCCCGAACTTCCCCGTGGGTGGCACCAACACCTCCCACGGGACCAATATAACTCGTAGGAACTAACACCGCAGCCGCGGGACTCCCAGTTTGAGACTACGATGATAATTTGCATATTTATGAACTTAAACTTAAAAACATGGCGTTAGTGGGTGAAAACTCAAAGCAGCCCCCGAACAGCCCCGTGGGTGGCACCAACACCTCCCACGGGACCAATGTAACTCGTAGGAACTGACCCCGCAGTCGCGGGACTCCCGGTCTGAGAATACTAAGGTAATTTGCATATTTATAGACTTAGGCTTAAAAACATGGCGTTAGTGGGTGAAAACTAGAAACAGCCCCCAAACGGCCCCGTGGGTGGCACCAACACCTCCCGCGGGACCAATGTAACTCGTAGAAACTGACCCCGCAGCCGCGGGACTCCCGATTTGAGAATACGATGGTAATTTACATATTTATAGACTTAGGCTTAAAAACATGGCGTTAGAGGGCAAGAACTCGAAATAGCCCCCGAACGGCCCCGTGGGTGGCACCAACACCTCCCATGGGACCGATGTAATTCGTAGGAACTCACCCCGCGGCCGCGGCACTCCCGGTTTAAGAATACGACGATAATTTGCATATTTCTAGACTTAGGCTTAAAAACATGGCGTTAGAGGGTGAGAACTCGAAACAGCCCCCGAACATCTCCGTGGGTGGCACCAACACCTCCCACGGGACCACTGTAACTCGTAGGAAATGACCCCGCAGCCGCGGGACTCCTAGTTTGAGAATACGACGATAATTTGTATATTCCTAGACTTAGGTTTAAAAACATGGTGTTAGAGGGTGAGAACTCAAAACTGCCCCCGAATGTCCCCGTGGGTCGCACCAACACCTCCCACGGGACCAATGTAACTCGTAGGAACTGACCCCGCAGCCGAGGGACTCCCGATTTGAGAATACGATGGTAATTTGCATATTTCTATACTTAGGCGTAAAAATATGGCGTTAGAGGGTGAGATCTCAAAACTGCCCCCGAACAGCCCTGTGGGTGGCACCAACACCTCCCACGGGACCAATGTAACTCGTAGGAACTGTCCCCGCAGTCGCGGGACACCCGGTTTGAGAATACGAAGGTAATTTGCATATTTCTAGACTTACGCTTAAAAACTTGGCGTTAGTGGGTGAAAACTAGAAACTGCCCCCGAACGGCCCCGTGGGTGGCACCAACACCTCCCGCGGGACCAATGTAACTCGTAGGAATTGACCCTGCAGTCGCGGGACTCCCGGTTTGAGAATACGACGGTAATTTTCATATTTATAGACTTAGGCTTAAAAACATCGCGTTAGAGGGTAAGAACTCGAAATAGCCCCCGAACGTCCCCGTGGGTGGCACCAACAACTCCCACGGGACCGATGTAATTCGTAGGAACTCACCCCGCAGCCGCGGGACTCCCGGTTTGAGAATACGATGATAATTTGCATATTTCTAGACTTAGGCTTAAAAACATGGCATTAGAGGGTGAGAACTCGAAACTGCCCCCGAACGTCCCCGTGGGTGGCACCAACACCTACCACGGGACCAATGTAACTCGTAGGAACTAACCCCGCAGCCGCGGGACTCCCAGTTTGAGAATACAATGGCAATTTGCATATTTCTAAACTTAGACTTAAAAATATGGTGTTAGAGGTTGAAAACTCAAAACAGCCCCCGAACAGCCCCTTGGGTGGCACCAACACCTCCCACGGGACCAATGTAACTCGTAGCAACTGACCTCGCAGTCGCGGGACTCTCGGTTTGAGAATACGAAGGTAATTTGCATATTTCTAGACTTAGGGTTAAAAACACGACGTTAGTGGGTGAAAACTCAAAACGGCCCCCGAACGACCCCGTGGGTGGTACCAACACCTCCCGCGGGACCAATGTAACTCATAGGAACTGACCCCGCAGCCGCGGGACTCCCGATTTGAGAATATGACGACAATTTACATATTTATAGACTTAGGCTTAAAACATGGCGTTAGAGGGCAAGAACTCGAAACAACCCCCGAACGGCCCCGTGGGTGGCACCAACACCTCCCATGGGACCGATGTAATTCGTAGGAACTCACCCCGCAGCCGCGGGACTCCCGGTTTGAGAATACGATGATAATTTGCATATTTCTAGACTTAGGCTTAAAAACATGGCGTTAGAGGGTGAGAACTCAAAACAGTCCCCGAACGTCCCCGTGGGTTGCACCAACATCTCCTACGGGACCAATGTAACTCGTAGGAACTGACCCCGCAGTCGCGGGACTCTCGGTTTGTGAATACGATGGTAATTTGCATATTTCTAAACTTAGACTTAAAAATATGGTGTTAAAGGGTGAGAACTCGAAACAGTCCCCGAACGGCCCCGTGGGTAAAACCAACATCTCCCACGGGACCAATGTAACTCGTAGGAACTGACCCCGCAGCCGCGGGACTCCCGGTTTGAGAATACGATGGTAATTTGCATATTTCTATACATAGGCTTAAAAATATGGCGTTAGAGGGTAAGATCTCAAAACTGCCCCCGAACAGCCCCGTGGGTGGCATTAACACCTCCCACGGGACCAATGTAACTCGTAGGAACTGTCTCCATAGTCGCTGGACTCCCGGTTTGAGAATACGAAGGTAATTTACATATTTCTAGACTTAGGCATAAAAACATGGCGTTAGGGGGTGAAAACTAGAAACTGCCCCCGAACGGCCCCGTGGGTGGCACCAACACCTCCCGCGGGACCAATGTAACTCGTAGGAACTGACCCCGCAGTTGTGGGACTCCCGGTTTGAGAATACAATGGTAATATTCATATTTATCGACTTAGGCTTAAAAACATCGCGTTAGAGGGTAAGAACTCGAAACAGCCCCCGAACATCCCCGTGGGTGGCACCAACAACTCCCACGGGACCGATGTAATTCGTAGGAACTCACCCCGCAGCCGCGGGACTCCCGGTTTGAGAATACGATGATAATTTGTATATTTCTAGACTTAGGCTTAAAAACATGGTGTTAGAGGGTGAGAACTCGAAACAGTCCCCGAACGGCCCCGTAGGTGGCACCAATACCTCCCACGGGACCAATATAACTCGTAGGAACTAACCCCACACCGTGGGACTCCCGTTTTGAGAATACGATGGTAATTTGCATATTTCTAAACTTAGACTTAAAAACATGGCGTTAGTGGGTGAAAACTCAAAACAGCCCTCGAACAACCCTTTGGGTGGCACCAACACCTCCCACGGGACCAATGTAACTCGTAGGAACTGACCCCGCAGCCGCGGGACTCCCGGTTTGAGAATACGACGGTAATTTAAAAATTTGTAGACTTAGGCTTAAAAACATGGCGTTAGAGGGTAAGAACTCGAAACAGCCCCCGAACGTCCCCGTGGGTGGCACCAACAACTCCCACGGGACCGATGTAATTCGTAGGAACTCACCCCGTAGCCGCGGGACTCCTGGTTTGAGAATACGATGACAATTTGTATATTTCTAGACTTAGGCTTAAAAACATGGCGTTAGAGGGTGAGAACTCGAAACTTCCCCCGAACGTCCTCGTGGGTGGCACCAACACCTACCACGTGACCAATGTAACTCGTAGGAACTAACCCCGCAGCCGCGGGACTCCCAGTTTGAGAATACGATGATAATTTGCATATTTCTAAACTTAGACTTAAAAATATGGTGTTAGTGGGTGAAAACTCGAAACAGCCCCCGAACAGCCCCGTGGGTGGCACCAACACCTCCCACGGGATCAATGTAACTCGTAGCAACTGACCTCGCAGTCGCGGGACTCCCGGTTTGAGAATACGAAGGTAATTTGCATATTTCTAGACTTAGGGTTAAAAACACGACGTTAGTGGGTGAAAACTCAAAATGGCCCCCGAACGACCCCGTGGGTGGTACCAACACCTCCCGCGGGACCAATGTAACTCGTAGGAACTGACCCCGCAGCCGCGGGACTCCCGATTTGAGAATACGACGACAATTTAAATATTTATAGACTTAGGCTTAAAACGTGGCGTTAGAGGGTAAGAACTAGAAACAACCTCCGAACGGCCCCGTGGGTGGCACTAACACCTCCCACGGGACCGATGTAATTCGTAGGAACTCACCCCGCAGCCGCGGGACTTCCGATTTGAGAATACGATGATAATTTGCATATTTCTAGACTTAGGCTTAAAAACATGGCGTTAGAGGGTGAGAACTCGAAACAGTCCCCGAACGTCCACGTGGGTGGCACCAACATCTCCCACGGGACCAATGTAACTCGTAGGAACTGACCCCGCAGTTGCGGGACTCTCGATTTGTGAATACGATGGTAATTTGCATATTTCTAAACTTAGACTTAAAAATATGGTGTTAGAGGGTGAGAACTCGAAACAGTCCCCGAACGGCCCCGTGGGTAAAACCAACACCTCCCACGGGACCAATGTAACTCGTAGGAACTGACCCCGCAGCCGCGGGACTCCCGGTTTGAGAATACGATGGTAATTTGCATATTTCTATACTTAGGCTTAAAAATATGGCGTTAGAGGGTAAGATCTCAAAACTGCCCCCGAACAGCCCCGTGGGTGGCATCAACACCTCCCACGGGACCAATGTAACTCGTAGGAACTGTCTACGCAGTCGCGGGACTCCCGGTTTGAGAATACGAAGGTAATTTACATATTTCTAGACGTAGGCATAAAAACATGGCGTTAGGGGGTGAAAACTAGAAACTGCCCCCGAACGGCCCCGTGGGTGGCACCAACACCTCCCGCGGGACCAATGTAACTCGTAGGAACTGACCCCGCAGTTGTGGGACTCCCGGTTTGAGAATACAACGGTAATATTCATATTTATCGACTTAGGCTTAAAAACATCGCGTTAGAGGGTAAGAACTCGAAACAGCCCCCGAACATCCCCGTGGGTGGCACCAACAACTCCCACGGGACCGATGTAATTTGTAGGAACTCACCCCGCAGCCGCGGGACTCCCGGTTTGAGAATACGATGATAATTTCCATATTTCTAGACTTAGGCTTAAAAACATGGCGTTAGAGGGTGAGAACTCGAAACAGTCCCCGAACGGCCCCGTGGGTGGCACCAATACCTCCCACGGGACCAATATAACTCGTAGGAACTAACCCCACACCCGTGGGACTCCCGTTTTGAGAATACGATGGTAATTTGCATATTTCTAAACTTAGACTTAAAAACATGGCGTTAGTGGGTGAAAACTCAAAACAGCCCTCGAACAGCCCCTTGGGTGGCACCAACACCTCCCACGGGACCAATGTAACTCGTAGGAACTGACCCCGCAGCCGCGGGACTCCCGGTTTGAGAAGACGATGGTAATTTAAATATTTGTAGACTTAGGCTTAAAAACATGGCGTTAGAGGGTGAGAACTCGAAACAGTCCCCGAACGTCCCCGTGGGTGGCACCAACATCTCCCACGGGACCAATGTAACTCGTAGGAACTGACCCCGCAGTCGCGGGACTCTCGGTTTGTGAATACGATGGTAATTTGCATATTTCTAAACTTAGACTTAAAAATATGGTGTTAGAGGGTGAGAACTCAAAACAGTCCCCGAACGGCCCCGTGGGTAAAACCAACACCTCCCACGGGACCAATGTAACTCGTAGGAACTGACCCCGCAGCCGCGGGACTCCCGGTTTGAGAATACGACGGTAATTTGCATATTTCTATACTTAGGCTTAAAAATATGGCGTTAGAGGGTAAGATCTCAAAACTGCCCCCGAACAGCCCCGTGGGTGGCATCAACACCTCCCACGGGACCAATGTAACTCGTAGGAACTGTCTCCGCAGTCGCGGGACTCCCGGTTTGAGAATACGAAGGTAATTTGCATATTTCTAGACTTAGGCATAAAAACATGGCGTTAGGGGGTGAAAACTAGAAACTGCCCCCGAACGGCCCCGTGGGTGTCACCAACACCTCCCGCGGGACCAATGTAACTCGTAGGAGCTGACCCCGCAGTTGCGGGACTCCCGGTTTGAGAATACAACGGTAATATTCATATTTATCGACTTAGGCTTAAAAACATCGCGTTAGAGGGTAAGAACTCGAAACATCCCCCGAACATCCCCGTGGGTGGCACCAACAACTCCCACGGGACCGATGTAATTCGTAGGAACTCACCCCGCAGCCGCGGGACTCCCAGTTTGAGAATACGATGATAATTTGCATATTTCTAGACTTAGGCTTAAAAACATGGCGTTAGAGGGTGAGAACTCGAAACAGTCCCCGAACGGCCCCGTGGGTGGCACCAATACCTCCCACGGGACCAATATAACTCGTAGGAACTAACCCCACACCCGTGGGACTCCTGTTTTGAGAATACGATGGTAATTTGCATATTTCTAAACTTAGACTTAAAAACATGGCGTTAGTGGGTGAAAACTCAAAACAGCCCTCGAACAGCCCCTTGGGTGGCACCAACACCTCCCACGGGACCAATGTAACTCGTAGGAACTGACCCCGCAACCGCGGGACTCCCGGTTTGAGAATACGACGGTAATTTAAATATTAGTAGACTTAGGCTTAAAAACATGGCGTTAGAGGGTGAGAACTCGAAACAGTCCCCGAACGTCCCCGTGGGTGGCACCAACATCTCCCACGGGACCAATGTAACTTGTAGGAACTGACCCCGCAGTCGCGGGACTCTCGGTTTGTGAATACGATGGTAATTTGCATATTTCTAAACTTAGACTTAAAAATATGGTGTTAGAGGGTGAGAACTCAAAACAGTCCCCGAACGGCCCCGTGGGTAAAACCAACACCTCCCACGGGACCAATGTAACTCGTAGGAACTGACCCCGCAGCCGCGGGACTCCCGGTTTGAGAATACGACGGTAATTTGCATATTTCTATACTTAGGCTTAAAAATATGGCGTTAGAGGGTAAGATCTCAAAACTGCCCCCGAACAGCCCCGTGGGTGGCATCAACACCTCCCACGGGACCAATGTAACTCGTAGGAACTGTCTCCGCAGTCGCGGGACTCCCGATTTGAGAATACGAAGGTAATTTGCATATTTCTAGACTTAGGCATAAAAACATGGCGTTAGGGGGTGAAAACTAGAAACTGCCCCCGAACGGCCCCGTGGGTGGCACCAACACCTCCCGCGGGACCAATGTAACTCGTAGGAACTGACCCCGCAGTTGCGGGACTCCCGGTTTGAGAATACAACGGTAATATTCTTATTTATCGACTTAGGCTTAAAAACATCGCGTTAGAGGGTAAGAACTCGAAACATCCCCCGAACATCCCCGTGGGTGGCACCAACAACTCCCACGGGACCGATGTAATTCGTAGGAACTCACCCCGTAGCCGCGGGACTCCCAGTTTGAGAATACGATGATAATTTGCATATTTCTAGACTTAGGCTTAAAAACATGGCGTTAGAGGGTGAGAACTCGAAACAGTCCCCGAACGGCCCCGTGGGTGGCACCAATACCTCCCACGGGACCAATATAACTCGTAGCAACTAACCCCACACCCGTGGGACTCCCGTTTTGAGAATACGATGGTAATTTACATATTTCTAAACTTAGACTTAAAAACATGGCGTTAGTGGGTGAAAACTCGAAACAACCCTCGAATAGCCCCTTGGGTGGCACCAACACCTCCCACGGGACCAATGTAACTCGTAGGAACTGACCCCGCAGCCGCGGGACTCCCGGTTTGAGAATACGACGGTAATTTAAATATTTATAGACTTAGGCTTAAAAACATGGCGTTAGAGGGTAAGAACTCGAAACAGCCCCCGAACGTCCCCGTGGGTGGCACCAACAACTCCCACGGGACCGATGTAATTGGTAGGAACTCACCCCGCAGCCGCGGGACTCCCGGTTTGAGAATACGATGATAATTTGCATATTTCTAGACTTAGGCTTAAAAACATGGCGTTAGAGGGTGAGAACTCGAAACAGTCCCCGAACGTCCCCGTGGGTGGCACCAACATCTCCCACGGGACCAATGTAACTCGTAGGAACTGACCCCGCAGTCGCGGGACTCTCGGTTTGTGAATACGATGGTAATTTGCATATTTCTAAACTTAGACTTAAAAATATGGTGTTAGAGGGTGAGAACTCAAAACAGTCCCCGAACGGCCCCGTGGGTAAAACCAACACCTCCCACGGGACCAATGTAACTCGTAGGAACTGACCCCGCAGCCGCGGGACTCCCGGTTTGAGAATACGACGGTAATTTGCATATTTCTATACTTAGGCTTAAAAATATGGCGTTAGAGGTTAAGATCTCAAAACTGCCCCCGAACAGCCCCGTGGGTGGCATCAACACCTCCCACGGGACCAATGTAACTCGTAGGAACTATCTCCGCAGTCGCGGGACTCCCGATTTGAGAATACGAAGGTAATTTACATATTTCTAGACTTAGGCATAAAAACATGGCGTTAGGGGGTGAAAACTAGAAACTGCCACCGAACGGCCCCGTGGGGGGCACCAACACCTCCCGCGGGACCAATGTAACTCGTAGGAACTGACCCCGCAGTTGCGGGACTCCCGGTTTGAGAATACAACGGTAATATTCATATTTATCGACTTAGGCTTAAAAACATCGCGTTAGAGGGTAAGAACTCGAAACAGCCCCCGAACATCCCCGTGGGTGGCACCAACAACTCCCACGGGACCGATGTAATTCGTAGGAACTCATCCCGCAGCCGCGGGACTCCCGGTTTGAGAATACGATGATAATTTTCATATTTCTAGACTTAGGCTTAAAAACATGGCGTTAGAGGGTGAGAACTCGAAACAGTCCCCGAACGGCCCCGTGGGTGGCACCAACACCTACCACGTGACCAATGTAACTCGTAGGAACTAACCCCGCAGCCGCGGGACTCCCAGTTTGAGAATACGATGGTAATTTGCATATTTATAAACTTAGACTTAAAAACATGGCGTTAGTGGGTGAAAACTCAAAACAACCCTCGAACAGCCCCTTGGGTGGCACCAACACCTCCCACGGGACCAATGTAACTCGTAGGAACTGACCCCGCAGCCGCGGGACTCCCGGTTTGAGAATACGATGGTAATTTAAATATTTATAGACTTAGGCTTAAAAACATGGCGTTAGAGGGTAAGAACTCGAAACAGCCCCCGAACGTCCCCGTGGGTGGCACCAACAACTCCCACGGGACCGATGTAATTCGTAGGAACTCACCCCGCAGCCGCGGGACTCCCGGTTTGAGAATACGATGATAATTTGCATATTTCTAGACTTAGGCTTAAAAACATGGCGTTAGAGGGTGAGAACTCGAAACTTCCCCCGAACGTCCCCGTGGGTGGCACCAACACCTACCACGTGACCAATGTAACTCGTAGGAACTAACCCCGCAGCCGCGGGACTCCCAGTTTGAGAATACGATGATAATTTGCATATTTCTAAACTTAGACTTAAAAATATGGTATTAGTGGGTGAAAACTCGAAACAGCCCCCGAACAGCCCCGTGGGTGGCACCAACACCTCCCACGGGACCAATGTAACTCGTAGCAACTGACCTCGCAGTCGCGGGACTCCCGATTTGAGAATACGAAGGTAATTTGCATATTTCTAGACTTAGGGTTAAAAACACGGCGTTAGTGGGTGAAAACTCAAAACGGCCCCCGAACGACCCCGTGGGTGGTACCAACACCTCCCGCGGGACCAATGTAACTCGTAGGAACTGACCCCGCAGCCGCAGGACTCCCGATTTGAGAATACGACGAAAATTTACATATTTATAGACTTAGGCTTAAAACATGGCGTTAGAGGGTAAGAACTCAAAACAACCCCCGAACGGCCCCGTGGGTGGCACCAACACCTCCCACGGTACCGATGTAATTCGTAGGAACTCACCCCGCAGCCGCGGGACTCCCGGTTTGAAAATACGATGATAATTTGCATATTTCTATACTTAGGCTTAAAAACATGGCGTTAGAGGGTGAGAACTCGAAACAGTCCCCGAACGTCCCCGTGGGTGGCACCAACATCTCCCACGGGACCAATGTAACTCGTAGGAACTGACCCCGCAGTCGCGGGACTCTCGGTTTGTGAATACGATGGTAATTTGCATATTTCTAAACTTAGACTTAAAAATATGGTGTTAGAGGGTGAGAACTCAAAACAGTCCCCGAACGGCCCCGTGGGTAAAACCAACACCTCCCACGGGACCAATGTAACTCGTAGGAACTGACCCCGCAGCCGCGGGACTCCCGGTTTGAGAATACGACGGTAATTTGCATATTTCTATACTTAGGCTAAAAAATATGGCGTTAGAGGGTAAGATCTCAAAACTGCCCCCGAACAGCCCCGTGGGTGGCATCAACACCTCCCACGGGACCAATGTAACTCGTAGGAACTATCTCCGTAGTCGCGGGACTCCCGGTTTGAGAATACGAAGGTAATTTACATATTTCTAGACTTAGGCATAAAAACATGGCGTTAGGGGGTGAAAACTAGAAACTGCCCCCGAACGGCCCCGTGGGTGGCACCAACACCTCCCGCGGGACCAATGTAACTCGTAGGAACTGACCCCGCAGTTGCGGGACTCCCAGTTTGAGAATACAATGGTAATATTCATATTTATCGACTTAGGCTTAAAAACATCGCGTTAGAGGGTAAGAACTCGAAACAGCCCCCGAACATCCCCGTGGGTGGCACCAACAACTCCCACGGGACCGATGTAATTCGTAGGAACTCACCCCGCAGCCGCGGGACTCCCGGTTTGAGAATACGATGATAATTTGCATATTTCTAGACTTTGGCTTAAAAACATGGCGTTAGAGGGTGAGAACTCGAAACAGTCCCCGAACGGCCCCGTGGGTGACACCAATACCTTCCACGGGACCAATATAACTCGTAGGAACTAACCCCACACCCGTGGGACTCCCGTTTTGAGAATACGATGGTAATTTGCATATTTATAAACTTAGACTTAAAAACATGGCGTTAGTGGGTGAAAACTCAAAACAACCCTCGAACAGCCCCTTGGGTGGCACCAACACCTCCCACGGGACCAATGTAACTCGTAGGAACTGACCCCGCAGCCGCGGGACTCCCGGTTTGAGAATACGACGGTAATTTAAATATTTATAGACTTAGGCTTAAAAACATGGCGTTAGAGGGTAAGAACTCGAAACAGCCCCCGAACGTCCCCGTGGGTGGCACCAACAACTCCCACGGGACCGATGTAATTCGTAGGAACTCACCCCGCAGCCGCGGGACTCCCGGTTTGAGAATACGATGATAATTTGAATATTTCTAGACTTAGGCTTAAAAACATGGCGTTAGAGTGTGAGAACTCGAATCTTCCCCCGAACGTCCCCGTGGATGGCACCAACACCTACCACGTGACCAATGTAACTCGTAGGAACTAACCCCGCAGCCGCGGGACTCCCAGTTTGAGAATACGATGATAATTTGTATATTTCTAAACTTAGACTTAAAAATATGGTATTAGTGGGTGAAAACTCGAAACAGCCCCCGAACAGCCCCGTGGGTGGCACCAACACCTCCCACGGGACCAATGTAACTCGTAGCAACTGACCTCGCAGTCGCGGGACTCGCGGTTTCAGAATACGAAGGTAATTTGCATATTTCTAGACTTAGGGTTAAAAACACGGCATTAGTGGGTGAAAACTCAAAACGGCCCCCGAACGACCCCGTGGGTGGTACCAACACCTCTCGCGGGACCAATGTAACTCGTAGGAACTGACCCCGCAGCCGCAGGACTCCCGATTTGAGAATACGACGAAAATTTACATATTTATAGACTGAGGCTTAAAACATGGCGTTAGAGGGTAAGAACTCAAAATAACCCCCGAACGGCCCCGTGGGTGGCACCAACACCTCCCACGGTACCGATGTAATTCGTAGGAACTCACCCCGCAGCCGCGGGACTCCCGGTTTGAGAATACGATGATAATTTGCATATTTCTAGACTTAGGCTTAAAAACATGGCGTTAGAGGGTGAGAACTCGAAACAGTCCCCGAACATCCCCGTGGGTGGCACCAACATCTCCCACGGGACCAACGTAACTCGTAGGAACTGACCCCGCAGTCGCGGGACTCTCGGTTTGTGAATACGATGGTAATTTTCATATTTCTAAACTTAGACTTAAAAATATGGTGTTAGAGGGTGAGAACTCGAAAGAGTCCCCGAACGGCCCCGTGGGTAAAACCAACACCTCCCATGGGACCAATGTAACTCGTAGGAACTGACCCCGCAGCCGCGGGACTCCCGGTTTGAGAATACGACGGTAATTTGCATATTTCTATACTTAGGCTTAAAAATATGGCGTTAGAGGGTAAGATCTCAAAACTGCCCCCGAACAGCCCCGTGGGTGGCATCAACACCTCCCACGGGACCAATGTTACTCGTAGCAACTGACCTCGCAGTCGCGGGACTCCCGGTTTGAGAATACGAAGGTAATTTGCATATTTCTAGACTTAGGCATAAAAACATGGCGTTAGGGGGTGAAAACTAGAAACTGCACCCGAACGGCTCCGTGGGTGGCACCAACACCTCCCGCGGGACCAATATAACTCGTAGGAACTGACCCCGCAGCCGCGGGACTCCCGATTTGAGAATACGACGAAAATTTACATATTTATAGACTTAGGCTTAAAACATGGCGTTAGAGGGTAAGAACTCGAAACAACCCCCGAACGGCCCCGTGGGTGGCACCAACACCTCCCACGGGACCGATGTAATTCGTAGGAACTCACCCCGCAGCCGCGGGACTCCCGGTTTGAGAATACGATGATAATTTGCATATTTCTAGACTTAGGCTTAAAAACATGGCGTTAGAGGGTGAGAATTCGAAACAGTCCCCGAACGTCCCCGTGGGTGGCACCAACATCTCCCACGGGACCAATGTAACTCGTAGGAACTGACCCCGCAGTCGCGGGACTCTCGGTTTGTGAATACGATGGTAATTTGCATATTTCTAAACTTAGACTTAAAAATATGGTGTTAGAGGGTGAGAACTCAAAACAGTCCCCGAACGGCCCCGTGGGTAAAACCAACACCTCCCACGGGACCAATGTAACTCGTAGGATTTGACCCCGTAGCCGCGGGACTCCCGGTTTGAGAATACGACGGTAATTTGCATATTTCTATACTTAGGCTTAAAAATATGGCGTTAGAGGGTAAGATCTCAAAACTGCCCCCGAACAGCCCCGTGGGTGGCATCAACACCTCCCACGGGACCAATGTTACTCGTAGGAACTGTCTCCACAGTCGCGGGACTCCCGGTTTGAGAATACGAAGGTAATTTGCATATTTCTAGACTTAGGCATAAAAACATGGCGTTAGGGGGTGAAAACTAGAAACTGCACCCGAACGGCCCCGTGGGTGGCACCAACACCTCCCGCGGGACCAATGTAACTCGTAGGAACTGACCCCGCAGTTGCGGGACTCCCGGTTTGAGAATACAACGGTAATTTTCTTATTTATCGACTTAGGCTTAAAAACATCGCGTTAGAGGGTAAGAACTCGAAACAGCCCCCGAACATCCCCGTGGGTGGCACCAACAACTCCCACGGGATCGATGTAATTCGTAGGAACTCACCCCGCAGCCGCGGGACTCCCGGTTTGAGAATACGATGATAATTTGCATATTTCTAGACTTAGGCTTAAAAACATGGCGTTAGAGGGTGAGACCTCGAAAGAGTCCCCGAACGGCCCCGTGGGTGGCACCAATACCTCCCACGGGACCAATATAACTCGTAGGAACTAACCCCACACCCGTGGGACTCCCGTTTTGAGAATACGATGGTAATTTGCATATTTCTAAACTTAGACTTAAAAACATGGCGTTAGTGGGTGAAAACTCAAAACAGCCCTCGAACAGCCCCTTGGGTGGCACCAACACCTCCCACGGGACCAATGTAACTCGTAGGAACTGACCCCGCAGCCGCGGGACTCCCGGTTTGAGAATATGACGGTAATTTAAATATTTATAGACTTAGGCTTAAAAACATGGCGTTAGAGGGTAAGAACTCGAAACAGCCCCCGAACGTCCCCGTGGGTGGCACCAACAACTCCCACGGGATCGATGTAATTCGTAGAAACTCACCCCGCAGCTGCGGGACTCCCGGTTTGAGAATACGATGATAATTTGCATATTTCAAGACTTAGGCTTAAAAACATGGCGTTAGAGGGTGAGAACTCGAAAGTTCCCCCGAACGTCCCCGTGGGTGGCACCAACACCTACCACGTGACCAATGTAACTCGTAGGAACTAACCCCGCAGCCGCGGGACTCCCAGTTTGAGAATACGATGGTAATTTGCATATTTCTAAACTTAGAATTAAAAATATGGTGTTAGTGGGTGAAAACTCAAAACAGCCCCCGAACAGCCCCGTGGGTGGCACCAACACCTCCCACGGGACCAATGTAACTTGTAGCAACTGACCTCGCAGTCGCGGGACTCCCAGTTTGAGAATATGAAGGTAATTTGCATATTTCTAGACTTAGGGTTAAAAACACGGGGTTAGTGGGTGAAAACTCAAAACGGCCCCCGAACGACCCCGTGGGTGGTACCAACACCTCCCGCGGGACCAATGTAACTCGTAGGAACTGACCCCACAGCCGCGGGAATCCCGATTTGAGAATACGATGACAATTTACATATTTATAGACTTAGGCTTAAAACATGGCGTTAGAGGGTAAGAACTCGAAACAACCCCCGAACGGTCCCGTGGGTGGCACCAACACCTCCCACGGGACCGATGTAATTCGTAGGAACTCACCCCGCAGCCGCGGGACTCCCAGTTTGAGAATACGATGATAATTTGCATATTTCTAGACTTAGGCTTAAAAACATGGCGTTAGAGGGTGAGAACTCGAAACAGTCCCCGAACGTCCCCGTGGGTGGCACCAACATCTCCCACGGGACCAATGTAACTCGTAGCAACTGACCCCGCAGTCGCTGGACTCTCGGTTTGTGAATACGATGGTAATTTGCATATTTCTAAACTTAGTCTTAAAAGTATGGTGTTAGAGGGTGAGAACTCGAAACAGTCCCCGAACGGCCCCGTGGGTAAAACAACCACCTCCCACGGGACCAATGTAACTCGTAGGAACTGACCCCACAGCCGCGGGACTCCCGGTTTGAGAATACGACGGTAATTTGCATATTTCTATACTTAGGCTTAAAAATATGGCGTTAGAGGGTAAGATCTCAAAACTGCACCCGAACAGCCCCGTGGGTGGCATCAACACCTCCCACGGGACCAATGTAACTCGTAGGAACTGTCTCCGCAGTCGCGGGACTCCCGGTTTGAGAATACGATGGTAATTTGCATATTTCTAGACTTAGGCATAAAAACATGGCGTTAGTGGGTGAAAACTAGAAACTGCCACCGAACGGCCCCGTGGGTGGCACCAACACCTCCCGCGGGACCAATGTAACTCGTAGGAACTGACCCCGTAGTTGCGGGACTCCCGGTTTGAGAATACAACGGTAATTTTCATATTTATCGACTTAAGCTTAAAAACATCGCGTTAGAGGGTAAGAACTCGAAACAGCCCCCGAACATCCCCGTGGGTGGCACCAACAACTCCCACGGGACCGATGTAATTCGTAGGAACTCACCCCGCAGCCGCGGGACTCCCGGTTTGAGAATACGATGATAATTTGAATATTTCTAGACTTAGGCTTAAAAACATGGCGTTAGAGGGTGAGAACTCGAAACAGTCCCCGAACGGCCCCGTGGGTGGCACCAATACCTCCCACGGGACCAATATAACTCGTAGGAACTAACCCCACACCCGTGGGACTCCCGTTTTGAGAATACGATGGTAATTTGCATATTTTTAAACGTAGACTTAAAAACATGGCGTTAGTGGGTGAAAACTCAAAACAGCCCTCGAACAGCCCCTTGGGTGTCACCAACACCTCCCACGGGACCAATGTAACACGTAGGAACTGACCCCACAGCCGCGGGACTCCCGATTTGAGAATACGAAGGTAATTTAAATATTTATAGACTTAGGCTTAAAAACATGGCGTTAGAGGGTAAGAACTCGAAACAGCCCCCGAACGTCCCCGTGGGTGGCACCAACAACTCCCACAGGACCGATGTAATTCGTAGGAACTCACCCCGCAGCCGCGGGACTCCCGGTTTGAGAATACGATGATAATTTGGATATTTATAGACTTAGGCTTAAAAATATGGCGTTAGAGGGTGAGAACTCGAAACTTCCCCCGAACGTCCCCGTGGGTGCCACCAACACCTACCACGTGACCAATGTAACTCGTAGGAACTAACCCCGCAGCCGCGGGACTCCCGGTTTGAGAATACGATGGTAATTTACATATTTCTAAACTTAGACTTAAAAGTATGGTGTTAGTGGGTGAAAACTCGAAACAGCCCCCGAACAGCCCCGTGGGTGGCACCAACACCTCCCACGGGACCAATGTAACTCGTAGCAACTGACCTCGGAGTTGCGGGACTCCCGGTTTGAGAATACGAAGGTAATTTGGATATTTTTAGACTTAGGCTTAAAAACACGGCGTTGGTGGGTGAAAACTCAAAACGGCCCCCGAACGACCCCGTGGGTGGTACCAACACCTCCCGCGGGACCAGTGCAACTCGTAGGAACTGACCCCGCAGCCGCGGGACTCCCGATTTGAGAATACGACGATAATTTATATATTTATAGACTTAGGCTTAAAACATGTCATTAGAGGGTAAGAACTCGAAACAGCCCCCGAATGGCCCCGTGGGTGGCACCAACACCTCCCACAGGACCGATGTAATTCGTAGGAAGTCACCCTGCAGCCAGGGGACTCCCGGTTTGAGAATACGACGATAATTTGCATATTTCTAGACTTAGGCTTAAAACCATGGCGTTAGAGGTTGAGAAATCGAAACAGTCCCCGAACGTCCCCGTGGGTGGCACCAACATCTCCCACGGGACCAACGTAACTCGTAGGAACTGACCCCGCAGTCGCGGGACTCCCGATTTGAGAATACGACGGTAATTTGCATATTTCTAAACTTAGGCTTAAAAATATGGCGTTAGAGGGTGAGAACTCGAAACTGCCCCCGAACATCCCCGTGGGTGGCACCAATACCTCCCACGGGACCAATATAACTCGTAGGAACTAACCTCACAGCCGCGGGACTCCCGGTTTGAGAATACGATGGTAATTTTCATATTTCTAAACATAGACTTAAAAACATGGCGTTAGTGGGTGAAAACTCAAAACAACCCTCGAACAGCCCCTTCGGTGGCACCAACACCTCCCACGGGACCAATGTAACTCGTAGGAACTGACCCCGCAGTCGCGGGACTCCCGGTTTGAGAATACGAAGGTAATTTGCATATTTCTAGACTTAGGCTTAAAAACATGGTGTTAGTGGGTGAAAACTAGAAACTTCACCCGAACGGCCCCGTGGGTGGCACCAACACCTCCCGCGGGACCAATGTAACTCGTAGAAACTGACCCCGCCCCCGCGGGACTCCCGGTTTGAGAATACGATGATAATTTGTATATTTCTAGACTTAGGCTTAATAACATGGCGTTAGAGGGTGAGAACTCTATACAGTCCCCGAACGGCCTCGTGGGTAGCACTGACACATCCCACGGGACCAATGTAAGTCGTAGGAACTAACTCCCTAGCCGCGAGACTCCCGGTTTGAGAATACGACGATAATTTGCTTATTTCTAGACCTAGGCTTAAAAACATGGCGTTAGAGGGTGAGATCTCGAAACTGCCTCCGAACATCCCCGTGGGTGGCACCAATACCTCCCACGGGACCAATATAACTCGTAGGAACTAACCCCACAGCCGCGGGGCTCCCGGTTTGAGAATACGATGGTAATTGGCATATTTCTAAACTTAGACTTAAAAACATGGTGTTAGTGGGTGAAAACTCAAAACAACCCTCGAACAGCCCCTTGGGTGGCACCGACACCTCCCACGGGACCAATGTAACTCGTAGGAACTGACCCCGCAGTCGCGGGACTCCCGGTTTGAGAATACGAAGGTAATTTGCATATTTCTAGACTTAGGCTTAAAAACATGGCGTTAGTGGGTGAAAACTAGAAACTTCACCCGAACGGCCCCGTGGGTGGCACCAACACCGCCCGCGGGACCAATGTAACTCGTAGAAACTAACCCCGCAGCCGCGGGACTCCCGGTTTGAGAATACGATGGTAATTTACATATTTATAGACTTAGGCTTAAAAACATGGCGTTAGAGGGTAAGAACTCGAAACAGCCCCCGAACGGCCCCATGGGTGGCACCAACACCTCCCACGATACCGATGTAACTCGTAGGAACTGAACCCGCAGCCGTGGGACTCCCGGTTTGAGAATACGATGGTAATTTAAATATTTATAGACTTAGGCTTAAAAACATGGCGTTAGAGGGTAAGAACTCAAAACAGCCCCCGAACGTCCTCGTGGGTGGCACCAACAACTCCCACGGGACAATGTAATTCGTAGGAACTCACCCCGCAGCCGCGGGACTCCCGGTTTGAGAATACGATGATAATTTGCATATTTCAAGACTTAGGCTTAAAAACATGGCGTTAGAGGGTGAGAACTCAAAACTTCTCCCGAACGTCCCCGTGGGTGGCACCAACACCTACCACGTGACCAATGTAACTCGTAGGAACTATCCCCGCAGCCGCGGGACTCCCGGTTTGAGAATACGATGGTAATTTGCATATTTCTAAACTTAGACTTAAAAGTATAGTGTTAGTGGGTGAAAACTCGAAACAGCCCCCGAACAGCCCCGTGGGTGGCACCAACACCTCCCACGGGACCAATGTAACTCGTAGCAACTGACCTCGGAGTCGCGGGGCTCCCGGTTTGAGAATACGAAGGTAATTTGGATATTTCTAGACTTAGGCTTAAAAACACGGCGTTAGTGGGTGAAAACTAAAAACGGCCCCCGAACGACCCCGCGGGTGGTACCAACACCTCCCGCGGGACCAATGTAACTCGTAGGAATTGACCCCGCAGCCGCGGGACTCCCGAATTGAGATTACGACGATAATTTACATATTTATAGACTTAGGCTTAAAACATGGCGTTAGAGCGTAAGAACTCGAAACAGCCCCCGAACGGCCCCGTGGGTGGCACCAACACCTCCCACGGGACCGATGTAATTCGTAGGAACTCACCCTGCAGCCGCGGGACTCTCGATTTGAGAATACGACGATAATTTGCATATTTCTAGACTTAGGCTTAAAAACATGGCGTTAGAGGGTGAGAACTCGAAACAGTCCCCGAACGTCCCCGTGGGTGGCACCAATATCTCCCACGGGACCAATGTAACTCGTAGGAACTGACCCCGCAGTCGCGGGACTCCCGATTTGAGAATACGACGGTAATTTGCATATTTCTAAACTTAGGCTTAAAAATATGGCGTTAGAGGGTGAGAACTCGAAACTGCCCCCGAACATCCCCGTGGGTGGCACCAATACATCCCACGGGACCAATATTAGTCGTAGGAACTAACCCCAATTCCGCGGGACTCCCAATTTGAGAATACGATGGTAATTTTCATATTTCTAAACATAGACTTAAAAACATGGCGTTAGTGGGTGAAAACTCAAAACAACCCTCGAACAGCCCCTTGGGTGGCACCAACACCTCCCACGGGACCAATGTAACTCGTAGGAACTGACCCCGCAGTCGCGGGACTCCCGGTTTGAGAATACGAAGGTAATTTGCATATTTCTAGACTTAGGCTTAAAAACATGGTGTTAGTGGGTGAAAACTAGAAACTTCACCCGAACGGCCCCGTGGGTGGCACCAACACCTCCCGCGGGACAAATGTAACTCGTAGAAACTGACCCCGCCGCCGCGGGACTCCCGGTTTGAGAATACGACGATAATTTGTATATTTCTAGACTTAGGCTTAAAAAGATGGCGTTCGAGGGTGAGAACTCGAAATAGTCCCCGAACGGCCTCGTGGGTAGCACTGACACATCCCACGAGACCAATGTAAGTCGTAGGAACTAACTCCGTAGCCACGAGACTCCCGATTTGAGAATACGACAATAATTTGCTTATTTCTAGACTTAGGCTTAAAAACATGGCGTTAGAGGGTGAGATCTCGAAACTGCCCCCGAACATCCCCGTGGGTGGCACCAATACCTCCCACGGGACCAATATAACTCGTAGGAACTAACCCCACAGCCGCGGGGCTCCCGGTTTGAGAATACGATGGTAATTTGTATATTTCTAAACTTAGACTTAAAAACATGGCGTTAGTGGGCGAAAACTCAAAACAACCCTCGAACAGCCCCTTGGGTGGCACCGACACCTCCCACGGGACCAATGTAACTCGTAGGAACTGACCCCGCAGTCGCGGGACTCCCGGTTTGAGAATACGAAGGTAATTTGCATATTTCTAGACTTAGGGTTAAAAACACGACGTTAGTGGGTGAAAACTCAAAATGGCCCCCGAACGACCCCGTGGGTGGTACCAACACCTCCCGCGGGACCAATGTAACTCGTAGGAACTGACCGCGCAGCCGCGGGACTCCCGGTTTGAGAATACGATGGTAATTTACATATTTGTAGACTTAGGCTTAAAAACATGGCGTTTGAGGGTAAGAACTCGAAACAGCCCCCGAACGGCCCCGTGGGTGGCACTAAAACCTCCCACGGTACCGATGTAATTCGTAGGAACTCACCCCGCAGCCGCGGGACTCCCGGTTTGAGAATACGACGATAATTTGCATATTTCTAGACTTAGGCTTGAAAACATGGCGTTAGAGGGTGAGAACTCAAAACAATCCCCTAACGTCCCCGTGGGTGGCACCAACACCTCCCACGGGACCAATTTAACTCGTAGGAACAGACCTCGCAGTCACGGGACTCCCGGTTTAAGAATACCATGGTAATTTCCATATTTCTAAACTTAGGCTTAAAAACATGGCGCTAGAGGGTGAGAACTCGAAACAGTCTCCGAACGGCCCCGTGGGTTGCACCAACACATCCCATGGGACCAATGTAACTCGTAGGAACTGACCCCGCAGCCGCGGGACTCCCGATTTGAAAATACGACTATAATTTGTATATTTCTAGACTTAGGTCTAAAACCATGGCGTTAGAGGGTGAGATCTCAAAACTTCCCCCGAACGTCCCCGTGGGTGGCACCAATACCTCCCACGGGACCAATATAACTCGTAGGAACTAACCCCACAACCGCGGGACTCCCGATTTGAGTATACGACGGTAATTTTCATATTTCTAAACTTAGACTTAAAAACATGGCGTTAGTGGGTGAAAACTCGAAACAGCCCCCGAACAGCCCCGTGGGTGGCACCAACACCTCCCATGGGACCAATGTAACTCGTAGGAACTGAACCCGCAGTCGCGAGACTCCCGGATTGAGAATACGAAGGTAATTTGCATATTTCCAGACTTAGGCTTAAAAACATGGCGTTAGTGGGTGAAAACTAGAAACTGCCCCCGAACGGCCCCGTGGGTGGCACCAACGCCTCCCGCGGGACCAATGTAACTCGTAGGAACTGACCCTGCAGTCGCGGGACTCCCGGTTTGAGAATACGACGGTAATTTACATATTTATAGACTTAAGCTGAAAAACATGACGTTAGAGGGTAAGAACTCGAAACAGCCCCCAAACGGCCCCGTGGGTGGCACCAACAACTCCCACGGGACCGATGTAATTCGTAGGAACTCACCCCGCTGCCGCGGGACTCCCGGTTTGAGAATACGATGATAATTTGCACATTTCTAGACTTAGGCTTAAAAACATGGCGTTAGAGGGTGAGAACTCGAAACAGTCCCCGAACGTCCATGTGGGTGGCACCAACACCTACCACGGGACCAATGTAACTCGTAGAAACTAACCCCGCAGTCGCGGGACTTTTGTTTGAGAATATGACGGTAATTTGCATATTTATAAACTTAAGCAAAACATGGCGTTAGTGGGTGAGAACTCGAAATAGCCCCCAAACGTCCCGTGGGTGGCACCAACACCTCCCACGGGACCAATGAAACTCGTAGGAACTGACCCCGCAGCCGCGGGACTCCCAATTTGAGAATACGATGATAATTTTCATATTTCTACACTTAGTCTTAAAAACATGGCTTTAGAGGGTGAGAACTCGAAACAGCCCCCGAACGACCTCGTGGGTAGCACCAACACATCCCATGGGACGAATGTAACTCGTAGGAACTAACCCTGTAGTCGCGGGACTCTCGATTTGAGAATACGACGATAATTTGCTTATTTCTAGACTTAGGATTAAAAACATGGCGTTAGAGGGTGAGATCTCAAAACTGCCCCCGAATGTCCCCGTGGGTGGCACCAACAACTGCCACGGGACCGATGTAATTGGTAGGAACTCCCCCCGCAGTCACGGGACTCCCGGTTTGAGAATACGATGATAATTTGCATATTTCTAGACTTAGGCTTAAAAACATGGCGTTAGAGGGTGAGAACTCGAAACAGTCCTCGAACGTCCCTGTGGGTGGCACCAACACCTACCACGGGACCAATGTAACTCGTAGGAACTGACCCCGCTGTCGCGGGACTCCCGGTTTGAGAATACGACGGTAATTTGCATATTTATAAACTTAAGCAAAACATGGCGTTAGTGGGTGAGAACTCGATACAGCCCCCGAACGTCCCGTGGGTGGCACCAACACCTCCCACGGGACCAATGTAACTCGTAGTAACTGACCCCGCAATCGTGGGACACCCGATTTTAGAATACGACGGTAGTTTGCATATTTATAGACTTATGCTTAAAAACATGACCTTAGAGGGTGAGAACGCGAAACAGTCCCCGAACGGCCTCGTGGATAGCACCAACACCTTCCATGGGATCAATGAAACTCGTAGGAACTGACCCCGCAGCCGCGGGACTCCCGATTTGAGAATATGACGATAATTTTCACATTTATACAGTTAGTCTTAAAGCCATGGCGTTAGAGGGTGAGAACTCGAAACAGCCCCCGAACGACCTCGTGGATAGCACCAACACATCCCATGGGACCAATATAACTTGTAGGAACTAACCCTGCAGCCGCGGGACTCCCGGTTTGGGAATACGAGGATAATTTGCTTATTTCTAGACTTAGGCTTAAAAACATGGCATTAGAGGTTGAGATCTCAAAACTTCCCCTGAACGTCCCCGTGGGTGGCACCAACACCTCCCACGGGACCAATATAACTTGTAGGAACTAACCCCGCAGGTGCGGGACTCCTGGTTTGAAAATACGACGGTAATTTGCATATTTCTAGACTTAGGCTTAAAAACATGGCGTTAGTGGGTGAAAACTCGAAACGGCCCCCGAACGGCCCTGTGGGTGGCACCAACACCTCCCGCGGGACCAATGTAACTCATAGGAACTGACCCCGCAGCCACGGGAATCCTGGTTTGAGATACGATGGTAATTTGCATATTTATAGACTTCTACTAAAAAACATGGCGTTAGAGGGTGAGAGCTCAAAATAGTGCCCGAACGACCCCGTGGGTGGCACCAACACCTCCCATGGGACCAATGTAACTCGTAGGAACTCACCCCGTAGCCACAGGACTCGCGGTTTAAGAATACGATGATAATTTTCATATTAATAGACGTAAGCTTAAAAATATGGCGTTAGAGGGTGAGAACTCGAAATAGCCCCCAAACGTCCCCGTGGGTGGCACCAACACCTCGCACGGGACCAATGTTATTCGTAGGAACTGACCCTGCAGTCGCGGGACTCCCGGTTTGAGAATACGAAGATATTTGGAATATTTGTAAACTTAAGCAAAACATGCCGTTAGTGGGTGAGAACTTGAAACAACTCCCGAACGTCCCTGTGGTTGGCACCAACACCTCCCACGGGACCAATTTAACTCGTAGTAACTAACCCCGCAGCCGCGGGACTTCCGGTTTGAGAATACGACGATAATTTGAATATTTATAGACTTTTGATTAAAAACCTGGCATTAGAGGGTGAGAACTCGAAACAGTCCCCGAATGGCCCCGTGGGTGGCACCAACACCTCCCACGGGACCAATGTAACTCGTAGAAACTCACCCCGCAGCCGTGGGACTCCCAGTTTGAGAATACAACGATAATTTTGATATTTATAGACTCAGGCTTAAAAATATGGCGTTAGAGGGTGAGAACTCGAAACAGCCCACGAACGGCCCCGTGGGTGGCACCAACACCTCCCACGGGACCAATTTAACTCGTTGTAACTGACCCCGCAGCCGCGGGACTCCCGGTTTGAAAATATGACGATAATTTTTATATTTCGAGACTTAGGCTTAAAAACATGGCGTTAGAGGGTGAGAACTCGAAACAGTCCCCGAACGGCCCGGTGGGTAGCACCAACACATCCCAGGGGACCAAGGTAACTCGTAGGAACTAACCCCACAGCCGCGGGACTTCCGGTTTGAGAATACAACGATAATTTGTATATTTCTAGACTTAGGCTGATAAACATGGTGTTAGAGGGTGAGATCTCGAAACTGCCCCCGAACGTCCCCGTGGGTGGCACCAACACCTCCCACGAGACCAATATAACTCGTAGGAACTAACCCCGCAGCCACGGGACTCATGGTTTGAGAATACGACGGTAATTTGCATATTTCTAGACTTAGGCTTAAAAACATGGCCTTAGTGGGTGAAAACTGGAAACGGCCCCCGAACGGCCCTGTGGGTGGCACCAACACCTCCCGCGGGACCAATGTCACTCATAGGAACTGACCCCGCAGCCGCGAGACTCCCGGTTTGAGAATACGATGGTAATTTGAATATTTATAGACTTCTGCATAAAAATATGGCGTTAGAGGGTGGGAACTCGAAACAGTCCCCGAACGGCCTCGTGGGTGGCACCAATAACTCCCACGGGACCGATGTAATTCGTAGGAACTCGCCCCGCAGCCGTGGGACTCTCGGTTTGAGAATATGATGATAATTTGCATATTTCTACACTTAGGCTTAGAAACATGGCGTTAGAAGGTGAGAACTCGAAACAGTCACCGAACGTCCCCGTGGGTGGCACCAACACCTCCCACAGGACCAATGTAACTCGTAGGAACTGACCCCGCAGTTGCGGGACTCCCAGTTTGATAATATGATGGTAATTTGCATATTTCTAAACTTAAGCAAAACATGGCGTTAGTGGGTGAGAACTCAAAACAGCCCCCGAACGTCCCTGTGGGTGGCACCAACATCTCCCACGGGACCAATGTAACTCGTAGTAACTGAACCCACAACCGCGGCACTCCCGGTTTGAGAATACGACGGTAATTTGCATATTTACAGACTTCTGCTTAAAAACATGGCGTTAGAGGGTGAGAAGTCGAAACAGTCCCCGAACGGCCCCGTGGATGGCACCAACACCTCCCACGGGACCAATGTCACTCATAGGAACTGACCCCGCAGCCGCGGGACTCCCGGTTTGAGAATGCGACGATAATTTTCATATTTCTAGACTTAGGCTTGAAAACATGGTGTTAGAGGGTGAGAACTCGAAACAGCCCCCGAACGGCCCCGTGGGAAGCACCGACACATCCCACGGGACCAATGTAACTCGTACGAACTGACCCCGCAGCTGCGGGACTCTCGGTTTGAGAATACGACGATAATTTGCATATTTTTAAACTTAAGCAAAACATGGCATAAGTGGGTGAGAACTCGAAACTACTCCCGAACGGCCCCGTGGGTGGAACCAACAACTTCCACGGGACCAATGTAACTCGTAGGAACTGTCCCCGCAGCCGCGGGACTCCCGATTTGAGAATACGACGATAATTTGCATATTTATAGCGTTAGGCTTAAAAATTGGCGTTAGAGGGTGAGAACTCGAAACAGCCCCCGAACGGCCCCGTGGGTGGCACCAACACCTGCCACGCGACTAATGTAACTCGTAGGAACGGATCCCGCAGACGCGGGACTCCTGGTTTGAGAATACGACGATAATTTGCATATTTCAAGACTTAGGCTTAAAAACATGCCTTTAGAGGGTGAGATCTCGAAACTGCCCCCGAACGTTCCCGTGGGTGGCACCAACACCTCCCACGGGACCAATGTAACTCGTAGGAACAGACCCCGCAACCGCGGGACTCCCGGTTTGAGAATACGACGGTAATTTTCATATTTCTAAACTTAAGCAAAACATGGCGTTAGTGGGTGAGAACTCGAAACAGCTCCCGAACTTCCCTGTGGGTGGCACCAACACCTCCCACGGGACTAATGTAACTCGTAGTAACTGACCCCGCAGCCGCGGGACTCTCGGTTTGAGAATACGACGGTAATTTGCATATTTATAGACTTCTGCTTAAAAAGATGGCGTTAGAGGGTGATAACTCGAAACAGTCCCCGAACGGCCCCGTGGGTGGCACCAACACCTCCCACGGGACCAATGGAACTCGTAGGAACTCACCCCGCAGCCATGGGACTCCCAGTTTGAGAATACAACAATAATTTTCATATTTATATACTTAGGCTTATAAACATGGCATTAGAGGGTGAGTACTAGAAACAGCCCATGAACGGCCCCGTTGGTGGCACCAACACCTCCCACAGGACCAATTTAACTCGTAGTAACTAACCCCGCAACCGCGGGACTCCCGATTTGAGAATACGATGATAATTTGTATATTTATAGACTTAGCCCTATAAACATTGCGTTAGAGGATGAGGTCTCGAAACTGCCCTGGAACATCCCCGTGGGTGGCACCAACACCTCCCACGGGACCAATGTAACTCGTAGGATCTGACCCTGCAGTCGCGGGACTTCCAGTTTGAGAATACGACGATAATTTTCATATTTCTAAACTTAAGCAAAATATGGCGTTAGTGGGTGAGAACTCGAAATAGGCCCCGAACGTCCCTGTGGGTGGCACCAACATCTCCAACGGGATCAATGTAACTCGTAGTAACTGACCCCGCAGCCGTGGGACTCCCGATTTAAGAATATGATAGTAATTTACATATTTATAGACTTATGCTTAAAAACATGACGTTAGTGGGTGAAAACAAGAAACTTCCCCCGAACGGCCCCGTGGGTGGCACCAACACCTCCCGCGGGACCAATGTAACTCGTAGAAACTGACCCCGCAGTCGCGGAACTCCCTGTTGGAGACTATGATGATAATTTGCATATTTCTAGACTAAGGCTTAAAAATATGGCGTTAGAGGGTGAGATCTCGAAACTGCCCCCGAACGTCCCCGTGGGTGGCACCAACACCTCCCACGGGACCAATATAACTCGTAGGAATTAACCCCGCAGCCGCGGGACTCCTGGTTTGAGAATACGACGGTAATTTGCATATTTCTAGGCTTAGGCTTAAAAACATGGCGTTAGTGGGTGAAAACTGGAAACGGCCCCCGAACAGCCCTGTGGGTGGCACCAACACCTCCCGCGGGACCAATGTAACTCATAGGAACTGACTCCACAGCCGCGCGACTCCCGGTTTGACAATACGATGGTAATTTGCATATTTATAGACTTCTTCTTAAAAACATGGCGTTAGAGGGTGGGAACTCGAAACAGTCCCCGATCGGCCCCGTGAGTGGCACCAACAACTCCCACGGGACCGATGTAATTCGTAGGAACTAACCCCGCAGCCGTGGGACTCTCGGTTTGAGAATATGACGATAATTTGCATACTTCTAGACTTAGGCTTAGAAACATGGCGTTAGAGGGTGAGAACTCGAAACAGTCACCGAACGTCCCCGTGGGTGCCACCAACACCTCCCACGGGACCAATGTAACTCGTAAGAACTGACCCCGCAGTTGCGGGACTCCCGGTTTGAGAATACGACGGTAATTTGCATATTTCTAAACTTTTGCAAAAGATGGCGTCAGTGGGTGAGAACTCGAAACAGCCCCCGAACGTCCCTGTGGGTGGCACCAACATCTCCCACGGGACCAATGTAACTCGTAGTAACTGACAACGCAGCCGCGGAACTCCCGGTTTGAGAATACGACGATAATTTGCATATTTACAGACTTCTTCTTAAAAACATGGCGTGAGAGGGTGAGAAGTCGAAACAGTCCCCGAACGCCCCCGTGGATGGCACCAACACCTCCCACGGGACCAATGTAACTCATAGGAACTGACCCCGCAGTCCCGAGACTCCCGGTTTGGGAATACGACGATAATTTTCATATTTCTAGACTTAGGCTTAAAAACATGGTGTTAGAGGGTGAGAACTCGAAACAGCCCCCGAACGGCCCCGTGGGTAGCACCGACACATCCCACGAGACCAATGTAACTCGTACGAACTGACCCCGTAGCTGCGGGACTCTCAGTTTGAGAAAACGCCGATAATTTTCATATTTCTAAACTTAAGCAAAACATGGCGTTAGTGGGTGAGAACTCGAAATAGCCCCCAAACGGCCCCGTGGGTGGAACCAACACCTCCCACGGGACCAATGTAACTCCTAGGAACTGTCCTCGCAGCCGCGGGACTCCTGATTTGAGAATACGACGGTAATTTGCATATTTATAGAGTTTGGCTTAAAAATTGGCATTAGAGGGTGAGAACTCGAAACAGCCCCCGAACGGCCCCGTGGGTGGTACCAACACCTGCCACGCGACTAATGTAACTCGTAGGAACTGACCTCGCAGCCGCGGGACTCCTGGTTTGAGAATACGACGATAATTTGCATATTTCAAGACTTAGGCTTAAAAACATGGCTTTAGAGGGTGAGATCTCGAAACTGTCCCCGAACGTCCCCGTGGGTGGCACCAACACCTCCCACGGGACTAATGTTACTCATAGGAACTGACCCCGCACCCGTGGGACACCCGGTTTGAGAATACGACGGTAATTTTCATATTTCTAAACATAAGCAAAACATGGCGTTAGTGGGTGAGAACTCGAAATATCTCCCAAACGTCCCTGTGGGTTGCACCAACACCTCCCACGGGACCAATGTAACTCGTAGTAACTGACCCCGAATCCGCGGGACTCCCGGTTCGAGATTACGACGGTAATTTGCATATTTATAGACTTCTGCTTAAAAACATGGCGTTAGAGGGTGATAACTCGAAACAGTCCCCGAACGGCCCCGTGGGTGGCACCAACACCTCCCACGGGACCAATGGAACTCGTAGGAACTCACCCCGCAGCCGTGGGACTCCCGGTTTGAGAATACAACGATAATTTTCATATTTATAGACTTAGGCTTATAAACATGGCGTTAGAGGGTTAGTACTCGAAACAACCCACGAATGGCCCCGTTGGTGGCACCAACACCTCCCAAAGGACAAATTTAACTCGTAGTAACTGACCCCGTAGCCGCGGGACTCCCGGTTTGAAAATAGGACGATAATTTTCATGTATCTAGAGTTAGGCTTAAAAACATGCGTTAGAGGGTGAGAACTCGAAACTGTCCCCGAACGTCCCCATGGGTAGCACCAACACATCCCACAGGACCAATGTAACTCGAAGGAACTAACCCCGCAGCCGCGGGACTCCCGGTTTGTGAATACGATGATAATTTGCATATTTCTAGACTTAGGCTTATAAACATTGCGTTAGAGGGTGAGGTCTCGAAACTGCCCCCGAACGTCCCCGTGGGTGGCACCAACACCTCCCACGGGACCAATGTAACTCGTAGGATCTGACCCTGCAGCCGCGGGACTCCCGATTTGAGAATACGACGATAATTTGCATATTTCTAAACTTAAGCAAAATATGGCGTTAGTGGGTGAGAACTCGAAACAGGCCCCGAACGTCCCTATGGGTGGAACCAACATCTCCAACGGGATCAATGTAACTCGAAGTAACTGACCCCGCAGCCGTGGGACTCCCAGTTTAAGAATACGACAGTAATTTGCATATTTATAGACTTATGCTTAAAAACATGACGTTAGTGGGTGAAAACTAGAAACTGTCCCCGAACGGCCCCGTGGGTGGCACCAACACCTCCCGCGGGACCAATGTAACTCGTAGGAACTGACCCCGCAGTCGCGGGACTCCCGGTTTGAGAATACGAGGATAATTTGCATATTTCTAAACTTAAGCAAAACATGGCGTGAGTGGGTGAGAACTCGAAACAGCCCCCGAACGGCCCCTTGGGTGGAACCAACACCTCCCACGGGACCAATGTAACTCGTAGGAACTGTCCCCGCAGCAGCGGGACTCCCGATTTGAGAATACGACGGTAATTTGCATATTTATAGAGTTTGGCTTAAAAATGGGCGTTAGAGGGTGAGAACTCGAAATAACCCCCGAACGGCCCCGTGGGTGGCACCGACACCTGCCACGCGACTAATGTAACTCGTAGGAACTGACCCCGCAGCCGCGGGACTCCTAGTTTAAGAATACGACGATAATTTGCATATTTCAAGACTTAGGCTTAAAAACATGGCTTTAGAGGGTGATATCTCGAAACTGCCCCCGAACGTCCCCGTGGGTGGCACCAACACCTCCCACGGGACCAATGTTACTCGTAGGAACTGACCCCGCACCCGCGGGACTCCCGGTTTGAGAATACGATGGTAATTTTCATATTTCTAAACATAAGCAAAACATGGCGTTAGTGGGTGAGAACTAGAAATAGCTCCCGTACGTCCCTGTGGGTCGCACCAACACCTCCCACGGGACCAATGTAACTCGTAGTAACTGACCCCGCAGCCGCGGGACTCCCAGTTTGAGAATACGAAGATAATTTGCATATTTATAGACTTCTTCTTAAAAACATGGCGTTAGAGGGTGATAACCCGAAACAGTCCCCGAACGGCCCCGTGGGTGGCACCAACACCTCCCACGGGACCAATGGAACTCGTAGGAACTCACCCTGCAGCCGTGGGACTCCCGGTTTGATAATACAATGATAATTTTCATATTTATAGACTTAGGCTTATAAACATGGCGTTAGAGGGTGAGTACTCGAAACAGCCCACGAACGGCCCCGTTGGTGGCACCAACACCTCCCACAGGACCAATTTAACTCGTAGTAACTGACCCCGCAGCCGCGGGACTCCCGGTTTGAAAATAGGACGATAATTTTCATGTATCTAGACTTAGGCTTAAAGACATGGCGTTAGAGGGTGAGAACTCGAAACAGTCCCCGAACGGCTCCATGGGTAGCACCAACATATCCCACAGGACCAATGTAACTCGTAGGAACTAATCCCGCAGCCGCGGGACTCCCGGTTTCAGAATACGATGATAATTTGCATATTTCTAGACTTCGTCTTATAAACATTGCGTTAGAGGGTGAGGTCTCGAAACTGCCCCCGAACGTCCCCGTGGGTGGCACCAACACCTCCCACGGGACCAATGTAACTCGTAGGATCTGACCCTGCAGCCGCGGGACTCCCGGTTTGAGAATACGACGATAATTTCCATATTCTAAACTTAAGAAAAATATGGCGTTAGTGGGTGAGAACTCGAAATAGGCCCCGAACATCCCTGTGGGTGGCACCAACATCTCCAACGGGATCAGTGTAACTCGTAGTAACTGACCCCGCATCCGTGGGACTCCCGGTTTAAGAATACGACAGTAATTTGCATATTTATCGACTTAAGCTTAAAAACATGACGTTAGTGGGTGAAAACTAGAAACTGCCCCCGAACGGCCCCGTGGGTGGCACCAACACCTCCCGCGGGACCAATGTAACTCATAGGAATTGACCCCGCAGTCGTGGGACTCCAGGTTTGAGAATACGATGATAATTTGCATATTTTTAAACTTAAGCAAAACATGGCGTGAGTGGGTGAGAACTCGAAACAGCAACCGAACGGCCCCGTGGGTGGAACCAACACCTCCCACGGGACCAATGTAACTCGTAGGAACTGTCCCCGCAGCCGCGGAACTCCCGATTTGAAAATACGATTGTAATTTGCATCTCTATAGAGTTAGGCTTAAAAATGGGCGTTAGAGGGTGAGAACTCGAAACAGCCCCCGAACGGCCCCGTGGGTGGCACCGACACTTGCCACGCGACTAATGTAACTCGTAGGAACTGACCCCGCAGCCGCGGGACTCCTGGCTTGAGAATACGACGATAATTTGCATATTTCAAGACTTAGGCTTAAAAACATGGCTTTAGAGGGTGAGATCTCAAAACTGCCACCGAACGTCCCCGTGGGTGGCACCAACACCTCCCACGGGACCAATGTTACTCGTAGGAACTGACCCCGTACCCACGGGACTCCCGGTTTGAGAATATGATGGTAATTTTCATATTTCTAAACATAAGCAAAACATGACGTTCGTGGGTGAGAACTCGAAATAGCTCCCGAACGTCCCTGTGGGTTGCACCAACACCTCCCACGGGACTAATGTAACTCGTAGTAACTGACCCCGCAGCCGCGGGACTCCCGGTTTGAGAATACGACGGTAATTTGCATATTTATAGACTTCTGCTTAAAAACATGGCCTTAGAGGGCGATAACTCGAAACAGTCCCTGAACGGCCCCGTGGGTGGCACCAACACCTCCCACGGGACCAATGGAACTCGTAGGAACTCACCCCGCAACCGTGGGACTCCCGGTTTGAGAATACAACGATAATTTTCATATTTATAGACTTAGGCTTATAAACATGGCGTTAGAGGGTGAGTACTCGAAACAGCCCACGAACGGCCCCGTTGGTGGCACCAACACCTCCCATAGGACCAATTTAACTCGTAGTAACTGACCCCGCAGCCGCGGGACTCCCGGTTTGAAAATACGATGATAATTTTCATGTATCTAGACTTAGGCTTAAAAACATGGCGTTAGAGGGTGAGAACTCGAAACAGTCCCCGAACGGCCCCATGGGTAGCACCAACACATCCCACAGGACCAATGTAACTCGTAGGAGCGAACCCCGCAGCCGCGGTACTCCCGGTTTGAGAATACGATGATAATTTGCATATTTCTAGACTTAGGCTTATAAACATTGCGTTAGAGGGTGAGGTCTCGAAACTGCCCCCGAACGTCCCCGTGGGTGGAACCAACACCTCCCATGGGACCAATGTAACTCGTAGGATCTGACCCTGCAGCCGCGGGACTCCCGGTTTGAGAATACGACGATAATTTGCATATTTCTAAACTTTAGGAAAATATGGCGTTAGTGGGAGAGAACTCAAAACAGGCCCCGAACGTCCCTGTGGGTGGCTCCAACATCTCCAACGGGATCAATGTAACTCGTAGTAACTGACCCCGCAGCCGTGGGACTCCTGGTTTAAGAATACGACTGTAATTTGCATATTTATGGACTTATGCTTAAAAACATGACGTTAGTGGGTGAAAACTAGAAAATGCCCCCGAACGGCCCCGTGGGTGGCACCAACACCTCCCGCGGGACCAATGTAACTCGTAGGAACTGACCCCACAGTCGCGGGACTCCCAGTTTGAGAATACGACGATAATTTGCATATTTCTAAACTTAAGCAAAACATGGCGTGAGTGGGTGAGAACTCGAAACAGCCCCCGAACGGCCCCGTGGGTGGAACCAACACCTCTCACGGGACCAATGTAACTCCTAGGAACTGTCCCCGCAGCCTCGGGACTCCCGATTTGAGAATACGACGGTATTTTTCATATTTATAGAGTTAGGCTTAAAAATGGGCGTTAGAGGGTGAGAACTCGAAACAGCCCCCGAACGGCCCCGTGGGTGGCACCGACACCTGCCACGCGACTAATGTAACTCCTAGGAACTGACCCCGCAGCCGCGGGACTCCTGGTTTGAGAATACGATGATAATTTGCATATTTCAAGACTTAGGCTTAAAAACATGGCTTTAGAGGGTGAGATCTCGAAACTGCCCCCAAACGTCCCCGTGGGTGGCACCAACACCTCCCACGGGACCAATGTTAGTCGTAGGAACTGACCCCGCACCCGCGGGACTCCCGGTTTGAGAATACGAAGGTAATTTTCATATTTCAAAACATAAGCAAAACATGGCATTAGTGGGTGAGAACTCAAAATAGCTCTCGAACGTCCCTGTGGGTTGCACCAACACCTCCCACGGGACCAATGTAACTCGTAGTAACTGACCCCGCAGCCGCGGGACTACCGGTTAGAGAATACGATGGTAATTTGAATATTTCTAAACTTCTGCTTAAAAACATGGCATTAGAGGGTGATAACTCGAAACAGTCCCCGAACGGCCCCGTGGATGGCACCAACACCTCCCACGGGACCAAAGGAACTCCTAGGAACTCACCCAGCAGCAGTGGGACTCCCGGTTTGAGAATACAACGATAATTTTCATATTTATACACTTACGCTTATAAACATGGCGTTAGAGGGTGAGTACTCGAAATAGCCCACGAACGGCCCCGTTGGTGGCACGAACACCTCCCACAGGACCAATTTAACTCGTAGTAACTGACCCCGCAGCCGCGGGACTCCCGGTTTGAAAATAGGACGATAATTTTCATGTATATAGACTTAGGCTTAAAAACATGGCGTTAGAGGGTGAGAACTCGAAACAGTCCCCGAACGGCCCCATGGGTAGCACCAACACTTACCACATGACCAATGTAACTCGTAGGAACTAACCCCGCAGCCGCGGGACTCCCGGTTTGAGAATACGATAATAATTTGCATAAATCTAGACTTAGGCTTATAAACATTGCGTTAGAGGATGAGGTCTCGAAACTGCCCTGGAACATCCCCGTGGGTGGCACCAACACCTCCCACGGGACCAATGTAACTCGTAGGATCTGACCCTGCAGTCGCGGGACTCCCAGTTTGAGAATACGACGATAATTTGCATATTTCTAAACTTAAGCAAAATATGGCGTTAGTGGGTGAGAACTCGAAATAGGCCCCGAACGTCCCTGTGGGTGGCACCAACATCTCCAACGGGATCAATGTAACTCGTAGTAACTGACCCCGCAGCCGTGGGACTCCCGGTTTAAGAATATGATAGTAATTTGCATATTTATAGACTTATGCTTAAAAACATGACGTTAGTGGGTGAAAACAAGAAACTTCCCCCGAACGGCCCCGTGGGTGGCACCAACACCTCCCGCGGGACCAATGTAACTCGTAGAAACTGACCCCGCAGTCGCGGAACTCCCGGTTTGAGAATATGATGATAATTTGCATATTTCTAGACTAAGGCTTAAAAACATGGCGTTAGAGGGTGAGATCTCGAAACTGCCCCCGAACGTCCCCGTGGGTGGCACCAACACCTCCCACGGGACCAATATAACTTGTAGGAATTAACCCCGCAGCCGCGGGACTCCTGGTTTGAGAATACGACGATAATTTGCATATTTCTAGGCTTAGTCTTAAAAACATGGCATTAGTGGGTGAAAACTGGAAACGGCCCCCGAACGGCCCTGTGGGTGGCACCAACACCTCCCGCGGGACCAATGTAACTCATAGGAACTGACTCCGCAGCCGCGCGACTCCCGGTTTGACAATACGATGGTAATTTGCATATTTATATACTTATTCTTAAAAACATGGCGTTAGAGGGTGGGAACTCGAAACAGTCCCCGATCGGCCCCGTGAGTGGCACCAACAACTCCCACGGGACCGATGTAATTCGTAGGAACTAACCCCGCAGCCGTGGGACTTTCGGTTTGAGAATATGACGATAATTTGCATACTTGTAGACTTAGGCTTAGAAACATAGCGTTAGAGGGTGAGAACTCGAAACAGTCACCGAACGTCCCCGTGGGTGCCACCAACACCTCCCACGGGACCAATGTAACTCGTAAGAACTGACCCCGCAGTTGCGGGACTCCCGGTTTGAGAATACGACGGTAATTTGCATATTTCTAAACTTTTGCAAAAGATGGCGTTAGTGGGTGAGAACTCGAAACAGCCCCCGAACGTCCCTGTGGGTGGCACCAACATCTCCCACGGGACCAATGTAACTCGTAGTAACTGACAACGCAGCCGCGGAACTCCCGGTTTGAGAATAGGACGGTAATTTGCATATTTACAGACTTCTTCTTAAAAACATGGCGTGAGAGGGTGAGAAGTCGAAACAGTCCCCGAACGCCCCCGTGGATGGCACCAACACCTCCCACGGGACCAATGTAACTCATAGGAACTGACCCCGCAGTCCCGAGACTCCCGGTTTGGGAATACGACGATAATTTTCATATTTCTAGACTTAGGCTTAAAAACATGGTGTTAGAGGGTGAGAACTCGAAACAGCCCCCGAACGGCCCCGTGGGTAGCACCGACACATCCCACGAGACCAATGTAACTCGTACGAACTGACCCCATAGCTGCGGGACTCTCAGTTTGAGAATACGCCGATAATTTTCATATTTCTAAACTTAAGCAAAACATGGCGTTAGTGGGTGAGGACTCGAATTAGCCCCCAAACGGCCCCGTGGGTGGAACCAACACCTCCCACGGGACCAATGTAACTCCTAGGAACTGTCCCCGCAGCCGCGGGACTCCCGATTTGAGAATACGACGGTAATTTGGATATTTATAGAGTTTGGCTTAAAAATTGGCATTAGAGGGTGAGAACTCGAAACAGCCCCCGAACGGCCCCGTGGGTGGTACCAACACCTGCCACGCGACTAATGTAACTCGTAGGAACTGACCTCGCAGCCGCGGGACTCCTGGTTTGAGAATACGACGATAATTTGCATATTTCAAGACTTAGGCTTAAAAACATGGCTTTAGAGAGTGAGATCTCGAAACTGTCCCCAAACGTCCCCGTGGGTGGTACCAACACCTCCCACGGGACTAATGTTACTCAAAGGAACTGACCCCGCACCCGTGGGACACCCGGTTTGAGAATACGACGGTAATTTTCATATTTCTAAACATAAGCAAAACATGGCGTTAGTGGGTGAGAACTCGAAATATCTCCCAAACGTCCCTGTGGGTTGCACCAACACCTCCCACGGGACCAATGTAACTCGTAGTAACTGACCCCGAATCCGCGGGACTCCCGGTTTGAGAATACGACGGTAATTTGCATATTTATAGACTTCTGCTTAAACACATGGCGTTAGAGGGTGATAACTCGAAACAGTCCCCGAACGGCCCCGTGGGTGGCACCAACACCTCCCACGGGACCAATGAAACTCGTAGGAACTCACCCCGCAGCCGTGGGACTCCCGGTTTGAGAATACAACGATAATTTTCATATTTATAGACTTAGGCTTATAAACATGGCGTTAGAGGGTTAGTACTCAAAACAACCCACGAATGGCCCCGTTGGTGGCACCAACACCTCCCACAGGACAAATTTAACTCGTAGTAACTGACCTCGCAGCCGCGGGACTCCCGGTTTGAAAATAGGACGATAATTTTCATGTATCTAGAGTTAGGCTTAAAAACATGACGTTAGAGGGTGAGAACTCGAAACAGTCCCCGAACGTCCCCATGGGTAGCACCAACACATCCCCCTGGACCAATGTAACTCGTAGGAACTAACCCCGCAGCCGCGGGACTCCCGATTTGTGAATACGATGATAATTTGCATATTTCTAGACTTAGGCTTATAAACATTGCGTTAGAGGGTGAGGTCTCGAAACGGCCCCCGAACGTCCCCGTGGGTGGCACCAACACCTCTCACGGGACCAATGTAACTCGTAGGATCTGACCCTGCAGCCGCGGGACTCCCGATTTGAGAATACGATGATAATTTGCATATTTCTAAACTTAAGCAAAATATGGCGTTAGTGGGTGAGAACTCGAAACAGGCCCCGAACGTCCCTGTGGGTGGAACCAACATCTCCAACGGGATCAATGTAACTCGAAGTAACTGACCCCGCAGCCGTGGGACTCCCGGTTTAAGAATACGACAGTAATTTGCATATTTATAGACTTATGCTTAAAAACATGACGTTAGTGGGTGAAAACTAGAAACTGTCGCCGAACGGCTCCGTGGGTGGCACCAACACCTCCCGCGGGACCAATGTAACTCGTAGGAACTGACCCCGCAGTCGCGGGACTCCCGGTTTGAGAATACGAGGATAATTTGCATATTTCTAAACTTAAGCAAAACATGGCGTGAGTGGGTGAGAACTCGAAACAGCCCCCGAACGGCCCCGTGGGTGGAACCAACACCTCCCACGGGACCAATGTAACTCGTAGGAACTGTCCCCGCAGCAGCGGGACTCCCGATTTGAGAATACGACGGTAATTTGCATATTTATAGAGTTTGGCTTAAAAATGGGCGTTAGAGGGTGAGAACTCGAAATAACCCCCGAACGGCCCCGTGGGTGGCACCGACACCTGCCACGTGACTAATGTAACTCGTAGGAACTGACCCCGCAGCCGCGGGACTCCTGGTTTGAGAATACGACGATATTTTGCATATTTCAAGACTTAGGCTTAAAAACATGGCTTTAGAGGGTGAGATCTCGAAACTGCCCCCGAACGTCCCTGTGGGTGGCACCAACACCTCCCACGGGACCAATGTTACTCGTAGGAACTGACCCCGCACCCGCGGGACTCCCGGTTTGAGAATACGACGGTAATTATCATATTTGTAAATATATGCAAAACATGGCGTTAGTGGGTGAGAACTAGAAATAGCTCCCGTACGTCCCTGTGGGTCGCACCAACACCTCCCACGGGACCAATGTAACTCGTAGTAACTGGCCCCGCAGCCGCGGGACTCCCGGTTTGAGAATACGAAGGTAATTTGCATATTTATAGACTTCTTCTTAAAAACATGGCGTTAGAGGGTGATAACTCGAAACAGTCCCCGAACGGCCCCGTGGGTGGCACCAACACCTCCCACGGGACCAATGGAACTCGTAGGAACTCACCCTGCAGCTGTGGGACTCCCGGTTTGATAATACAATGATAATTTTCATATTTATAGACTTAGGCTTATAAACATGGCGTTAGAGGGTGAGTACTCGAAACAGCCCACGAACGGCCCCGTTGGTGGCACCAACACCTCCCACAGGACCAATTTAACTCGTAGTAACTGACCCCGCAGCCGCGGGACTCCCGGTTTGAAAATAGGACGATAATTTTCATGTATCTAGACTTAGGCTTAAAAACATGGCGTTAGAGGGTGAGAACTCGAAACAGTCCCCGAACGGCCCCATGGGTAGCACCAACATATCCCACAGGACCAATGTAACTCGTAGGAACTAATCCCGCAGCCGCGGGACTCCCGGTTTCAGAATACGATGATAATTTGCATATTTCTAGACTTCGTCTTATAAACATTGCGTTAGAGGGTGAGGTCTCGAAACTGCCCCCGAACGTCCCCGTGGGTGGCACCAACACCTCCCACGGGACCAATGTAACTCGTAGGATCTGACCCTGCAGCCGCGGGACTCCCGGTTTGAGAATACGACGATAATTTCCATATTTCTAAACTTAAGAAAAATATGGCGTTAGTGGGTGAGAACTCAAAACAGGCCCCGAACATCCCTGTGGGTGGCACCAACATCTCCAACGGGATCAATGTAACTCGTAGTAACTGACCCCGCATCCGTGGGACTCCCGGTTTAAGAATACGACAGTAATTTGCATATTTATCGACTTAAGCTTAAAAACATGACGTTAGTGGGTGAAAACTAGAAACTGCCCCCGAACGGCCCCGTGGGTGGCACCAACACCTCCCGCGGGACCAATGTAACTCATAGGAATTGACCCCGCAGTCGTGGGACTCCAGGTTTGAGAATACGATGATAATTTGCATATTTTTAAACTTAAGCAAAACATGGCGTGAGTGGGTGAGAACTCGAAATAGCAACCGAACGGCCCCGTGGGTGGAACCAACACCTCCCACGGGACCAATGTAACTCGTAGGAACTGTCCCCGCAGCCGCGGAACTTCCGATTTGAAAATACGATTGTAATTTGCATCTCTATAGAGTTAGGCTTAAAAATGGGCGTTAGAGGGTGAGAACTCGAAACAGCCCCCGAACGGCCCCGTGGGTGGCACCGACACTTGCCACGCGACTAATGTAACTCGTAGGAACTGACCCCGCAGCCGCGGGACTCCTGGCTTGAGAATACGACGATAATTTGCATATTTCAAGACTTAGGCTTAAAAACATGGCTTTAGAGGGTGAGATCTCAAAACTGCCCCCGAACGTCCCCGTGGGTGGCACCAACACCTCCCACGGGACCAATGTTACTCGTAGGAACTGACCCCGTACCCACGGGACTCCCGGTTTGAGAATATGATGGTAATTTTCATATTTCTAAACATAAGCAAAACATGACGTTCGTGGGTGAGAACTCGAAATAGCTCCCGAACGTCCCTGTGGGTTGCACCAACACCTCCCACGGGACTAATGTAACTCGTAGTAACTGACCCCGCAGCCGCGGGACTCCCGGTTTGAGAATACGACGGTAATTTGCATATTTATAGACTTCTGCTTAAAAACATGGCCTTAGAGGGCGATAACTCGAAACAGTCCCTGAACGGCCCCGTGGGTGGCACCAACACCTCCCACGGGACCAATGGAACTCGTAGGAACTCACCCCGCAACCGTGGGACTCCCGGTTTGAGAATACAACGATAATTTTCATATTTATAGACTTAGGCTTATAAACATGGCGTTAGAGGGTGAGTACTCGAAACAGCCCACGAACGGCCCCGTTGGTGGCACCAACACCTCCCATAGGACCAATTTAACTCGTAGTAACTGACCCCGCAGCCGCGGGACTCCCGGTTTGAAAATACGATGATAATTTTCATGTATCTAGACTTAGGCTTAAAAACATGGCGTTAGAGGGTTAGAACTCGAAACAGTCCCCGAACGGCCCCATGGGTAGCACCAACACATCCCACAGGACCAATGTAACTCGTAGGAGCTAACCCCGCAGCCGCGGTACTCCCGGTTTGAGAATACGACGATAATTTGCATATTTCTAAACTTAAGCAAAATATGGCGTTAGTGGGTGAGAACTCGAAATAGGCCCCGAACGTCCCTGTGGGTGGCACCAACATCTCCAACGGGATCAATGTAACTCGTGGTAACTGACCCCGCAGCCGTGGGACTCCCGGTTTAATAATATGATAGTAATTTGCATATTTATAGACTTATGCTTAAAAACATGACGTTAGTGGGTGAAAACAAGAAACTTCCCCCGAACGGCCCCGTGGGTGGCACCAACACCTCTCGCGGGACCAATGTAACTCGTAGAAACTGACCCCGCAGTCGCGGAATTCCCGGTTTGAGAATATGATGATAATTTGCATATTTCTAGACTAAGGCTTAAAAACATGGCGTTAGAGGGTGAGATCTCGAAACTGCCCCCGAACGTCCCCGTGGGTGGCACCAACACCTCCCACGGGACCAATATAACTCGTAGGAATTAACCCCGCAGCCGCGGGACTCCTGGTTTGAGAATACGACGGTAATTTGCATATTTCTAGGCTTAGGCTTAAAAACATGGCGTTAGTGGGTGAAAACTGGAAACGGCCCCCGAACGGCCCTGTGGGTGGCACCAACACCTCCCGCGGGACCAATGTAACTCATAGGAACTGACTCCGCAGCCGCGCGACTCCCAGTTTGACAATACGATGGTAATTTGCATATTTATAGACTTCTTCTTAAAAACATGGCGTTAGAGGGTGGGAACTCGAAACAGTCCCCGATCGGCCCCGTGAGTGGCACCAACAACTTCCACGGGACCGATGTAATTCGTAGGAACTAACCCCGCAGCCGTGGGACTCTCGGTTTGAGAATATGACGATAATTTGCATACTTCTATACTTAGGCTTAGAAACATGGCGTTAGAGGGTGAGAACTCGAAACAGTCACCGAACGTCCCCGTGGGTGCCACCAACACCTCCCACGGGACCAATGTAACTCGTAAGAACTGACCCCGCAGTTGCGGGACTCCCGGTTTGAGAATACGACGGTAATTTGCATATTTCTAAACTTTTGCAAAAGATGGCGTTAGTGGGTGAGAACTCGAAACAGCCCCCGAACGTCCCTGTGGGTGGCACCAACATCTCCCACGGGACCAATGTAACTCGTAGTAACTGACAACGCAGCCGCGGAACTCCCGGTTTGAGAATACGATGGTAATTTGCATATTTACAGACTTCTTCTTAAAAACATGGCGTGAGAGGGTGAGAAGTCGAAACAGTCCCCGAACGCCCCCGTGGATGGCACCAACCCCTCCCACGGGACCAATGTAACTCATAGGAACTGACCCCGCAGTCCCGAGACTCCCGGTTTGGGAATACGACGATAATTTTCATATTTCTAGACTTAGGCTTAAAAACATGGTGTTAGAGGGTGAGAACTCGAAACAGCCCCCGAACGGCCCCGTGGGTAGCACCGACACATCCCACGAGACCAATGTAACTCGTACAGAACTGACCCCGTAGCTACGGGACTTTCAGTTTGAGAATACGCCGATAATTTGCATATTTCTAAACTTAAGCAAAACATGGCGTTAGTGGGTGAGAACTCGAATTAGCCCCCAAACTGCCCCATGGGTGGAACCAACACCTCCCACGGGACCAATGTAACTCCTAGGAACTGTCCCCGCAGCCGCGGGACTCCTGATTTGAGAATACGACGGTAATTTGCATATTTATAGAGTTTGGCTTAAAAATTGGCATTAGAGGGTGAGAAATCGAAACAGCCCCCGAACGGCCCCGTGGGTGGTACCAACACCTGCCACGCGACTAATGTAACTCGTAGGAACTGACCTCGCAGCCGCGGGACTCCTGGTTTGAGAATACGACGATAATTTGCATATTTCAAGACTTAGGCTTAAAAACATGGCTTTAGAGGGTGAGATCTCGAAACTGTCCCCGAACGTCCCCGTGGGTGGCACCAACACCTCCCACGGGACTAATGTTACTCATAGGAACTGACCCCGCACCCGTGGGACACCCGGTTTGAGAATACGACGGTAATTTTCATATTTCTAAACATAAGCAAAACATGGCGTTAGTGGATGAGTACTCAAAATATCTCCCAAACGTCCCTGTGGGTTGCACCAACACCTCCCACGGGACCAATGTAACTCGTAGTAACTGACCCCGAATCCGCGGGACTCCCGGTTTGAGAATACGGCGGTAATTTGCATATTTATAGACTTCTGCTTAAAAACATGGCGTTAGAGGGTGATAACTCGAAACAGTCCCCGAACGGCCCCGTGGGTGGCACCAACACCTCCCACGGGACCAATGGAACTCGTAGGAACTCACCCCGCAGCCGTGGGACTCCCGGTTTGAGAATACAACGATAATTTTCATATTTATAGACTTAGGCTTATAAACATGGCGTTAGAGGGTTAGTACTCAAAACAACCCACGAATGGCCCCGTTGGTGGCACCAACACCTCCCACAGGACAAATTTAACTCGTAGTAACTGACCCCGTAGCCGCGGGACTCCCGGTTTGAAAATAGGACGATAATTTTCATGTATCTAGAGTTAGGCTTAAAAACATGCGTTAGAGGGTGAGAACTCGAAACAGTCCCCGAACGTCCCCATGGGTAGCACCAACACATCCCACAGGACCAATGTAACTCGAAGGAACTAACCCCGCAGCCGCGGGACTCCCGGTTTGTGAATACGATGATAATTTCCATATTTCTAGACTTAGGCTTATAAACATTGCGTTAGAGGGTGAGGTCTCGAAACTGCCCCCGAACGTCCCCGTGGGTGGCACCAACACCTCCCACGGGACCAATGTAACTCGTAGGATCTGACCCTGCAGCCGCGGGACTCCCGATTTGAGAATACGACGATAATTTGCATATTTCTAAACTTAAGCAAAATATGGCGTTAGTGGGTGAGAAATCGAAACAGGCCCCGAACGTCCCTGTGGGTGGAACCAACATCTCCAACGGGATCAATGTAACTCGAAGTAACTGACCCCGCAGCCGTGGGACTCCCGGTTTAAGAATACGACAGTAATTTGCATATTTATAGACTTATGCTTCAAAACATGACGTTAGTGGGTGAAAACTAGAAACTGTCCCCGAACGGCCCCGTGGGTGGCACCAACACCTCCCGCGGGACCAATGTAACTCGTAGGAACTGACCCCGCAGTCGCGGGACTCCCGGTTTGAGAATACGAGGATAATTTGCATATTTCTAAACTTAAGCAAAACATGGCGTGAGTGGGTGAGAACTCGAAACAGCCCCCGAACGGCCCCGTGGGTGGAACCAACACCTCCCACGGGACCAATGTAACTCGTAGGAACTGTCTCCGCAGCAGCGGGACTCCCGATTTGAGAATACGACGGTAATTTGCATATTTATAGAGTTTGGCTTAAAAATGGGCGTTAGAGGGTGAGAACTCGAAATAACCCCCGAACGGCCCCGTGGGTGGCACCGACACCTGCCACGCGACTAATGTAACTCGTAGGAACTGACCCCGCAGCCGCGGGACTCCTGGTTTGAGAATACGACGATAATTTGCATATTTCAAGACATAGGCTTAAAAACATGGCTTTAGAGGGTGAGATCTCGAAACTGCCCCCGAACGTCCCTGTGGGTGGCACCAACACCTCCCACGGGACCAATGTTACTCGTAGGAACTGACCCCGCACCCGCGGGACTCCCGGTTTGAGAATACGACGGTAATTTTCATATTTCTAAACATAAGCAAAACATGGCGTTAGTGGGTGAGAACTAGAAATAGCTCCCGTACGTCCCTGTGGGTTGCACCAACACCTCCCACGGGACCAATGTAACTCGTAGTAACTGACCTCGCAGCCGCGGGACTCCCGGTTTGAGAATACGAAGGTAATTTGCATATTTATAGACTTCTTCTTAAAAACATGGCGTTAGAGGGTGATAACTCGAAACAGTCCCCGAACGGCCCCGTGGGTGGCACCAACACCTCCCACGGGACCAATGGAACTCGTAGGAACTCACCCTGCAGCCGTGGGACTCCCGGTTTGATAATACAATGATAATTTTCATATTTATAGACTTAGGCTTATAAACATGGCGTTAGAGGGTGAGTACTCGAAACAGCCCACGAACGGCCCCGTTGGTGGCACCAACAACTCCCACAGGACCAATTTAACTCATAGTAACTGACCCCGCAGCCGCGGGACTCCCGGTTTGAAAATGGGACGATAATTTTCATGTATCTAGACTTAGGCTTAAAAACATGGCGTTAGAGGGTGAGAACTCGAAACAGTCCCCGAACGGCCCCATGGGTAGCACCAACATATCCCACAGGACCAATGTAACTCGTAGGAACTAATCCCGCAGCCGCGGGACTCCTGGTTTCAAAATACGATGATAATTTGCATATTTCTAGACTTCGTCTTATAAACATTGCGTTAGAGGGTGAGGTCTCGAAACTGCCCCCGAACGTCCCCGTGGGTGGCACCAACACCTCCCACGGGACCAATGTAACTCGTAGGATCTGACCCTGCAGCCGCGGGACTCCCGGTTTGAGAATACGACGATAATTTCCATATTTCTAAACTTAAGAAAAATATGGCGTTAGTGGGTGAGAACTCGAAACAGGCCCCGAACATCCCTGTGGGTGGCACCAACATCTCCAACGGGATCAATGTAACTCGTAGTAACTGACCCCGCATCCGTGGGACTCCCGGTTTAAGAATACGACAGTAATTTGCATATTTATCGACTTAAGCTTAAAAACATGACGTTAGTGGGTGAAAACTAGAAACTGCCCCCGAACGGCCCCGTGGGTGGCACCAACACCTCCCGCGGGACCAATGTAACTCATAGGAATTGACCCCGCAGTCGTGGGACTCCAGGTTTGAGAATACGATGATAATTTGCATATTTTTAAACTTAAGCAAAACATGGCGTGAGTGGGTGAGAACTCGAAACAGCAACCGAACGGCCCCGTGGGTGGAACCAACACCTCCCACGGGACCAATGTAACTCGTAGGAACTGTCCCCGCAGCCGCGGAACTTCCGATTTGAAAATACGATTGTAATTTGCATCTCTATAGAGTTAGGCTTAAAAATGGGCGTTAGAGGGTGAGAACTCGAAACAGCCCCCGAACGGCCCCGTGGGTGGCACCGACACTTGCCACGCGACTAATGTAACTCGTAGGAACTGACCCCGCAGCCGCGGGACTCCTGGCTTGAGAATACGACGATAATTTGCATATTTCAAGACTTAGGCTTAAAAACATGGCTTTGGAGGGTGAGATCTCAAAACTGCCCCCGAACGTCCCCGTGGGTGGCACCAACACCTCCCACGGGACCAATGTTACTCGTAGGAACTGACCCCGTACCCACGGGACTCCCGGTTTGAGAATATGATGGTAATTTTCATATTTCTAAACATAAGCAAAACATGACGTTCGTGGGTGAGAACTCGAAATAGCTCCCGAACGTCCCTGTGGGTTGCACCAACACCTCCCACGGGACTAATGTAACTCGTAGTAACTGACCCCGCAGCCGCGGGACTCCCGGTTTGAGAATACGACGGTAATTTGCATATTTATAGACTTCTGCTTAAAAACATGGCCTTAGAGGGCGATAACTCGAAACAGTCCCTGAACGGCCCCGTGGGTGGCACGAACACCTCCCACAGGACCAATTTAACTCGTAGTAACTAACCCCGCAGCCGCGGGACTCCCGGTTTGAAAATACGATGATAATTTTCATGTATCTAGACTTAGGCTTAAAAACATGGCGTTAGAGGGTGAGAACTCGAAACAGTCCCCGAACGGCCCCATGGGTAGCACCAACACATCCCACAGGACCAATGTAACTCGTAGGAGCTAACCCCGCAGCCGCGGTACTCCCGGTTTGAGAATACGATGATAATTTGCATATTTCTAGACTTAGGCTTATAAACATTGCGTTAGAGGGTGAGGTCTCGAAACTGCCCCAGAACGTCCCCGTGGGTGGAACCAACACCTCCCATGGGACCAATGTAACTCGTAGGATCTGACCCTGCAGCCGCGGGACTCCCGGTTTGAGAATACGACGATAATTTGCATATTTCTAAACTTAAGCAAAATATGGCGTTAGTGGGAGAGAACTCAAAATAGGCCCCGAACGTCCCTGTGGGTGGCACCAACATCTCCAATGGGATCAATGTAACTCATAGTAACTGACCCCGCAGCCGTGGGACTCTTGGTTTAAGAATACGACAGTAATTTGCATATTTATGGACTTATGCTTAAAAACATGACGTTAGTGGGTGAAAACTAGAAAATGCCCCCGAACGGCCCCGTGGGTGGCACCAACACCTCCCGCGGGACCAATGTAACTCGTAGGAACTGACCCCGCAGTCGCGGGACTCCCGGTTTGAGAATACGACGATAATTTACATATTTCTAAACTTAAGCAAAACACGGCGTGAGTGGGTGAGAACTCGAAACAGCCCCCGAACGGCCCCGTGGGTGGAACCAACACCTCTCACGGGACCAATGTAACTCCTAGGAACTGTCCCCGCAGCCTCGGAACTCCCGATTTGAGAATACGACGGTATTTTGCATATTTATAGAGTAAGGCTTAAAAATGGGCGTTAGAGGGTGAGAACTCGAAACAGCCCCCGAACGGCCCCGTGGGTGGCACCGACACCTGCCACGCGACTAATGTAACTCGTAGGAACTGACCCCGCAGCCGCGGGACTCCTGGTTTGAGAATACGATGATAATTTGCATATTTCAAGACTTAGGCTTAAAAACATGGCTTTAGAGGGTGAGATCTCGAAACTGCCCCCGAACGTCCCCGTGGGTGGCACCAACACCTCCCACGGGACCAATGTTACTCGTAGGAACTGACCCCGCACCCGCGGGACTCCCGGTTTGAGAATACGAAGGTAATTTTCATATTTCGAAACATAAGCAAAACATGGCATTAGTGGGTGAGAACTCGAAATAGCTCTCGAACGTCCCTGTGGGTTGCACCAACACCTCCCACGGGACCAATGTAACTCGTAGTAACTGACCCCGCAGCCGCGGGACTACCGGTTAGAGAATACGATGGTAATTTGAATATTTCTAAACTTCTGCATAAAAACATGGCATTAGAGGGTGATAACTCGAAACAGTCCCCGAACGGCCCCGTGGATGGGACCAACACCTCCCACGGGACCAATGGAACTCCTAGGAACTCACCCAGCAGCAGTGGGACTCCCGGTTTGAGAATACAACGATAATTTTCATATTTATACACTTATGCTTATAAACATGGCGTTAGAGGGTGAGTACTCGAAATAGCCCACGAACGGCCCCGTTGGTGGCACGAACACCTCCCACAGGACCAATTTAACTCGTAGTAACTGACCCCGCAGCCGCGGGACTCCCGGTTTGAAAATAGGACGATAATTTTCATGTATATAGACTTAAGCTTAAAAACATGGCGTTAGAGGGTGAGAACTCGAAACAGTCCCCGAACGGCCCCATGGGTAGCACCAACACTTACCACAGGACCAATGTAACTCGTAGGAACTAACCCCGCAGCCGCGGGACTCCCGGTTTGAGAATACGATAATAATTTGCATATATCTAGACTTAGGCTTATAAACATTGCGTTAGAGGGTGAGGTCTCGAAACTGCCCCCGAACGTCCCCGTGGGTGGCACCAACACCTCCCACGGGACCAATGTAACTCGAAGGATCTGACCCTGTAGCCGCGGGACTCCCGGTTTAAGAATACGACGATAATTTGCATATTTCTAAACTTAAGCAAAATATGGCGTTAGTGGGTGAGAACTCGAAACTGGCCCCGAACGTCCCTGTGCGTGGCACCAACATCTCCAACGGGATCAATGTAACTCGTAGTAACTGACCCCGCAGCCGTGGGACTCCCGGTTTAAGAATACGACAGTAATTTGCATATTTATAGACTTATGCTTAAAAACATGACGTTAGAAGGTGAGATCTTGAAACTGCCCCCGAACGTCCCCGTGGGTGGCACCAACACCTCCCACGGGACCAATATAACTCGTAGGAACCGACCTCGCAGTTGCGGGACTCCCTGTTTGAGAATACGAAGGTAATTTAAATATTTCTAGACTTAGGCTTAAAAACACGACGTTAGTGGGTGAAAACTCGAAACAGCTACCGAACGACCCCGTGGGTGGTACCAACACCTCCCGTGGGACCAAAGTAACACGTAGGAACTGACCCCGCAGCCGCGGGACTCCCGATTTGATAATAAGACGGTAATTGACATATTTATAGACTTAGGCTTAAAAACATGGCGTTAGAGGGTAAGAACTCGAAACAGCCCCCGAACGGCCCCGTGAGTGGCACCAACACCTCCCACGGGACCGATTTAATTCGTATGAACTCACCTCGCAGCAGCGGGACTCCCGATTAGAGAATACGACGATAATTTGCATATTTTTAGACTTAGGTTTAAAAACATGGCGTTAGAGGGTGAGAACTCGAAACGGTCCCCGAACGTCCCCGTGGGTGGCACCAACACCTCCCAGGGGACCAATGTAACTCGTAGGAACTGACCCCGCAGTCGCGGGACTCCCGGTTTGAGAATACGACGGTAATTTGCATATTTCTAAACTTAGGATAAAAAACATGGCGTTAGTGGCTGAGAACTCGAAACAGGCCCCGAACGTCCCTGTGGGTGGCACCAACATGTCCAAAGGGATCAATGTAACTCGTAGTAACTGACCCCGCAGCCGTGGGACTCCCGGTTTGAGAATAAGACGGTAATTTGCATATTTCTAGACTTAGGCTTAAAAACATGGCGTTAGAGGGTGAGATCTCGAAACTGCCACCGAAGGTCCCCGTGGGTGGCTCCAATACCTCCCACGGGACCAATATAACTCGTAGGAACTAACCCCACAGTCGGGCGACTCCCGGTTTGAGAATAAAAAGGTAATTTGCATATTTATAAACTTAGATTTAAAAACATGGCGTTAGTGGGTGAAAAATCAAAACAGGCTTCGAACAGCCCCGTGGGTGGCACCAACACCTCCCACGAGACCAATGTAACTCGTAGGAACTGACCCCGCAGTCGCGGGACTCTCGGTTTGAGAATACGAAGGTAATTTTCATATTTCTAGACTTAGGCTTAAAAACATGGCGTTAGTGGGTGAAAACAATAAACTGCCCCCGTACGGTCCCGTGGGTGGCACCAGCACGTCCCACGGGACCGATGTAATTCGTAGGAACTCACCCCGCAGCCGCGGGACTCCCGGTTTGAGAATACGATGATAATTTGCATATTTTTAGACTCTGGCTTAAAAACATGGCGTTAGAGGGTGAGACTCAAAACAGTCCCCTAACGTCCCCCAGGGTGGCACCAACACCTCCCACGGGACCAATGTAACTCATAGGAACTGACCCCGCAATCACGGGACTCCCGGTTTGAGAATATGATGGTAATTTGCATATTTCTAAACTTAGGCTTAAAAATATGGCGTTAGAGGGTGAGAACTCGAAACAGTCCCCGAACGTCCCCGTGGGTGGCACCAACACCTCCCACGGGACCAATGTAACTCGTAGGAACTGACCCCGCAGTCGCGGGACTCCCAGTTTGAGAATACGACGGTAATTTGCATATTTCCAAACTTAAGCAAAACGTGGCGTTAGTGGGTGAGAACTCGAAACAGCCCCCGAACATCCCGTGGGCGGCACCAACACCTCCCACGGGACCAATGTAACTCGTAGTAACTGACCCCGCAGCCGTGTGACTCCCAGTTTTAGAATACGACGGTAATTTGCATATTTATAGACTTATGGTTAAAAACATGGTGTTATAGGGTGAGAACGCGAAACAGTCCCCGAATGGCCTCGTGGGTAGCACCAACACCTCCCATGGGATCAATGTAACTCGTAGGAACTGACCTCGTAGCCGCGGGACTCCCGATTTGAGAATACGATGATAATTTTCATATTTCTTCACTTAGGCTTACAAACATGGCGTTAGAGGGTGAGAACTCGAAACAGTCCCCGAACGGCCCGTGGGTAGCACCAACACATCCCATGATACCAATGTAACTCTTAGAAACTCGCCCTGCAGCCGCGGGACTCCTGGTTTGAGAATACGACGATAATTTGCTTATTTCTAGACTTAGGCTTAAAAACATGGCGTTAGAGGGTGAGATCTAGAAACTTCCCCCGAACGTCCCCGTGGGTGGCATCAACACCTCCCACGGGACCAATGTAACTCGTAGGAACTGACCCTGCAGCCGCGGGACTCCCGGTTTGAGAATATGACGATAATTTGCATATTTTTAAACTTAAGCAAAACATGGCATTAGTGGCTGAGAACTCGAAACAGGCCCCGAACGTCCCTGTGGGTGGCACCAACATGTCCAAAGGGATCAATGTAACTCGTAGTAACTGACCCCGCAGCCGTGGGACTCCCGGTTTGAGAATAAGACGGTAATTTGCATATTTATAGACTTATGCTTAAAAACATGACGTTAGAGGGTGAGAACTCGAAACAGTCCCCGAACGGCCCCGTGGGTGGCACCAACACCTCCCACAGGACCAATGTAACTCGTAGGAACTCACCCCGCAGCGGCGGGACTCCCGGTTTGAGAATACGATGATAATTTTCATATTTATAGACTTAGGCTTAAAAACGTGGCATTAGAGGGTGAGAACTCGAAACAGCCCCCGAACGTCCCCGTGGGTGGCACCAACACCTCCCATGGGACCAATGTAACTCATAGGGACTACCCCTCCAGTCACGGGGCTCCCGGTTTGAGAATACGATGGTAATTTGCATATTTTTAAACTTAAGCAAAATGTGGCGTTAGTCGGTGAGAACTCGAAACAGCTCCCGACCATCCCTGTGGGTGGCACCAACACCTCCCACCGGACCAATGTAACTCGTAGTAAATGACCCCCCAGCCGCGGGACTCCCGGTTTGAGAATACGACAGTAATTTGCATATTTATAGACTTCTGCTTAAAAACATGGCGTTTGAGGGTGAGAACTCGAAACTGTTCCCGAACGGTCCCATGGGTGGCACCAACAACTCCCACGGGATCAATGTAACTCGTAGGAACTGACTCCGCAGTCGTGGGACTCCCGGTTTGAGAATACGAAGGTAATTTCCATATTTATAGGCTTAGGCATAAAAACATGGCGTTAGTGGGTGAAAACTCGAAACGGCCCCCGAACGGCCCCGTGGGTGGCACCAACACCTCCCGCGGGACCAATGTATCTCGTAGGAACTGACCCCACAGCTGCGGGACTCCCGGTTTGAGAATAAGATTGTAATTTTCATATTTATAGACTTAGGCTTAAAAATATGGCGTTAGAGGGTAAGAACTCGAAATAGCCCCCGAACGGCCCCGTGGGTAGCACCAACACCTCCCACGGGACCGATGTAAGCCGTAGGAACTGACCCCGCAGCCAAGGGACTCTCAGTTTGAAAATACGATGAAAATTTGCATATTTCTAGACTTACGCTTAAAAACATGGCGTTAGAGGGTGAGAACTCGAAACAGTCCCCGAACGTCCCTGTGGGTGGCACCAACACCTCCCACGGGACCAATGTAACTCGTAAGATCTGAACCTGCAGCCGCGGACTCCCGATTTGAGAATACGAAGATAATTTGCATATTTTAAAACCTAAGCAAAACATGGCGTTAGTGGGTGAGAAATCGAAACAGCCCCCGAATGTCCCTGTGGGTGGCACCAACATCTCCCACGGGACCAATGTAACTCGTAGTAAGTGAACTCGCAGCCGCGGGACTCCCGGTTTGAGAATATGACGGTAATTTGCATATTTATAGAATTCTGCTTAAAAACATGGCGTTAGAGGGTGAGAACTCGAAACCGTCCCCGAACGGCCCCGTGGGTGGCACCAACACCTCCCACGGGACCAATGTAACTCGTAGGAACTCACCCCACAGCCGCGGGACTCCCGATTTTAGAATACGATGATCATTTTCATATTTATAGACGTAAGCTTAAAAACATGGCGTTAGAGGGTGAGAACTCGAAATAGCCCCCGAATGTCCCCGTGGGTGGCACCAACACCTCCCACGGGACCAATGTAACTCGTAGGAACTGACCCTGCAGTCGCGGGACTCCGGGTTTGAGAATACGACGGTAATTTGCATATTTGTAAACTTAAGCAAAACATGGCGTTAGTGGGTGAGAACTCGAAACAGTTCCCGAATGTCCCTGTGGGTGGCACCAACACCTCCCACGGGACCAATTAACTCGTAGTAACTGATCCCGCAGCCGCGGGACTCCCGGTTTTAGAATACGACGGTAATTTGCATATTTATAGACTTCTGCTTAAAAACATGGCATTAGAGGGTGAGAACTCGAAATAGCCCCCGAACGGCCCCGTGGGTGGAACCAACACCTCCCACGGGACCAATGTAACTCGTAGGAACTCACCCCGCAGCCGTGGGACTCCCGATTTGAGAGTACAACGATAATTTTTATATTTATAGACTTAGGATTAAAAACATGACGTTTGAGGGTGAGAACTCGAAACAGCCCACGAACGGCCCCGTGGGTGGCACCAACACCTCCCACGGGACCAATTTAACTCGTAGTAACTGACTCCGCAGCCGCGGTACTACCGGTTTGAAAATACGATGATAATTTTCATATTTCTAGACTTAGGCTTAAAAACATGGCTATAGAGGTTGAGAACTCGAAACAGTCCCCGAACGGCCCCGTGGGTAGCCCCAACACATCCCACGGGACCAATGTAACTCGTAGGACCTAACCCCAAAGCCGCGGGACTTCCGGTTTGAGAATATGACGATAATTTGCATATTTCTAAACTTAGGCTTATAAACATGGCGTTAGAGGGTGAGATCTCGAAACTGCCCCCGAACGTCCCCGTGGGTGGCACCAACACCTCCCACGGGACCAATATAACTCTTAGGAACTAACCCCGCACCCGTGGGACTCCTGGTTTGAGAATATGACGGTAATTTGCATATTTCGAGACTTAAGCTTAAAAACATGGCGTTAGTGGGTGAAAACTCGAAACGGCCCCCGAACGACACTGTGGGTTGCACCAACACCTCCCGCGGGACCAATGTAACTCGTAGGAAATGATACCATAGCCGCGGGACTCCTGGTTTGAGAATACGACGATAATTTGCATATTTCTAGACTTAGGCTTATAAACATGGCGTTAGAGGGTGAGATCTCGAAACTGCCCCCGAACGTCCCCGTGGGTGGCACCAACACCTCCCACGGGACCAATATAACTCTTAGGAACTAACTCCGCACCCGTGGGACTCCTGGTTTGAGAATATGACGGTAATTTGCATATTTTGAGACTTAAGCTTAAAAACTTGGCGTTAGTGGGTGAAAACTCGAAACGGCCCTCGAACGGCCCTGTGGGTTACACCAACACCTCCCGCGGGACCAATGTAACTCGTAGGAAATGATACCATAGCCGCGGGACTCCTGGTTTGAGAATACGACGATAATTTGCATATTTCTAGACTTAGGCTTATAAACATGGCGTTAGAGGGTGAGATCTCGAAACTGCCCCCGAACGTCCCCGTGGGTGGCACCAACACCTCCCACGGGACCAATATAACTCTTAGGAACTAACCCCGCACCCGTGGGACTCCTGGTTTGAGAATATGACGGTAATTTGCATATTTCGAGACTTAAGCTTAAAAACTTGGCGTTAGTGGGTGAAAACTCGAAACGGCCCCCGAACGGCCCTGTGGGTTGCACCAACACCTCCCGCGGGACCAATGTAACTCGTAGGAAATGATACCATAGCCGCGGGACTCCTAGTTTGAGAATACAACGATAATTTGCATATTTTTAGACTTAGGCTTATAAACATGGCGTTAGAGGGTGAGATCTCGAAACTGCCCCCGAACGTCCCCGTGGGTGGCACCAACACCTCCCACGGGACCAATATAACTCTTAGGAACTAACCCCGCACCCGTGGGACTCCTGGTTTGAGAATATGACGGTAATTTGCATATTTCGAGACTTAAGCTTAAAAACTTGGCGTTAGTGGGTGAAAACTCAAAACGGCCCCCGAACGGCCCTGTGGGTTGCACCAACACCTCCCGCGGGACCAATGTAACTCGTAGGAAATGATACCATAGCCGCGGGACTCCTGGTTTGAGAATACGACGATAATTTGCATATTTTTAGACTTAGGCTTATAAACATGGCGTTAGAGGGTGAGATCTCGAAACTGCCCCCGAACGTCCCCGTGGGTGGCACCAACACCTCCCACGGGACCAATATAACTCGTAGGAACTAATCCCGCACCCGTGGGACTCCTGGTTTGAGAATACAACGGTAATTTGCATATTTCGAGACTTAAGCTTAATAACTTGGCGTTAGTGGGTGAAAACTCGAAACGGCCACCGAACGGCTCTATGGGTGGAACCAACACCTCCCACGGAACCAATGTAACTCGTAGGAACTCACCCCGCAGCCGTGGGACTCCCAATTTGAGAGTACAACGATAATTTTCATATTTATAGACTCAGGCTTAAAAACATGACGTTCGAGGGTGAGAACTCGAAACAGCCCACGAACGGCCCCGTGGGTGGCACCAACACCTCCCACGGGACCAATTTAACTCGTAGTAACTGACCCCGCAGCCGCGGGACTCCCGGTTTGAAAATACAATGATAATTTTCATGTTTCTAGACTTAGGCTTAAAAACATGGCATTAGAGGGTGAGAACTCGAAACAGTCCCCGAACGGCCCCGTGGGTGGCACCAACACCTCCCACGGGACCGATGTAATTCGTAGCAACTCACCCCGCAGCCGTGGGAATCTCAGTTGGAGAATACGATGATAATTTGCATATTTCTAGACTTTGGCTTAAAAATATGGCATTAGAGGGTGAGAACTCGAAACTGTCCCCGAACGTCCCCATGGGTGGCACCAACACCTCCCACGGGACCAATGTAACTCGTAGGAACTGACCCCGGAGTTGCGGGACTCTCGGTTTGAGAATACGAAGGTAATTTACATATTTCTAAACTTAAGCAAAACATGGCGTTAGTGGGTGAGACCTTAAAACATCCCCCGAACGTCCTTGTCGGTGGCACCAACATCTCCCACGAGACCAATGTAACTCGTAGTAACTGACCCCGCAGCCGCGGAACTCCCGGTTTGAGAATACAATGGTAATTTGCATATTTATAGACTTCGTCTTAAAAACATGGCGTTAAAGGGTGAGAACTAGTAAAACAGTCCCCGAACGGCCCCGTGGGTGGCACCAACACCTCCCACGGGACCAATGTAACTCGTAGGAACTCGCCCCGCAGCCGCGAGGCTCCCGGTTTGAGAATACGATGATAATTTTCATATTAATAGTCGTAAGCTTAAAAACATGGCGTCAGAGGGTGAGAACTCGAAATAGGCGCCAAATTTCCCCGTGGGTGGCACCAACACCTCCCACGGGACCAATGTAACTCGTAGGAACTGACCCTGCAGTCGCGGGACACCCGGTTTGAGAATACGACGATAATTTGCATATTTGTAAACTTAAGCAAAACATGGCGTTAGTGGGTGAGAACTCGAAACAGCTCCCGAACGTCCCTGTGGGTGGCACCAACACCTCCCACGGGACCAATGTAACTCGTAGTAACTGACCCCACAGCCGCGGGACTCCCGATTTGAGAATACGACGGTAATTTGCATATTTATTGACTTCTGCTTAAAAACATGGCATTAGAGGGTGAGTACTCGAAACAGTCCCCGACCGGCCCCGTGGGGGGCACCAACACCTCCCACGGGACCAATGTAACTCGTAGGAACTCACCCCGCAGTCGTGGGACTCCCGATTTGAGAATACAACGATAATTTTCATATTTATAGAATTAGGCTTAAAAACATGGCGTTAGAGGGTGAGAACTCGAAACAACCCATGAACGGCCCCGTGGGTGGCACCAACACCTCCCACGGGACCCTCTTTAACTTGTAGTAACTGACCCCACAACCACGGGACTCCCGATTCGAAATACGACGGTAATTTTCATATTTCTAGACCTAGGCTTAAAAACATGGCGTTAGAGGGTGAGAACTCGAAACAGTGCCCGAACGGTCCCGTGGGTAGCACCAACACATCCCACGGGACCAATGCAAATCGTAGGAACTAACCCCGCAGCTGAAGGACTCCCGGTTTGAGAATACGACGATAATTTACATATTTCTAGACTTAGGCTTATAAACATGGCGTTAGAGGGTGAGATCTCGAAACTGCCGCCGAACGTCCCTGTGGGTGGCACCAACACCTCCCACGGGACCAATATAACTCATAGGAACTAACCCGCAGCCGCGGGACTCCTGGTTTGAGAATACGACGGTAATTTGCATATTTCTAGACTTAGGCTTAAAAACAGGGCGTTAGTGGGTGAAAATTGGAAACGGCCCCCGAACGGCCCTGTGGGTGGCACCAACACCTCCCGCGGGACCAATGTAACTCATAGGAACTGACCCCGCAGCCGCGGGACTCTCGGTTTAAGAATACGATGGTAATTTACATATTTATAGACTTCTGCTTAAAAACATGGCGTTAGAGGGTGGGAACTCGAAACAGTCCCCGAACGGCCCCGTGGGTGCCACCAACACCTCCCACGGGACCGATGTAATTCGTAGGAACTCACCCCGCAGCCGTGGGACTCTCGGTTTGAGAATTCGACGATAAATTGCATATTTCTAGACTTAGGATTAAAAACATGGCGTTAGAGGGTGAGAACTCAAAATAGTCACCGAACGTCCCCGTGGGTGGCACCAACACCTCCCACGGGACCAATGTAACTCGTAGGATCTGAACCTGCAGCCGCAGACTCCCGGTTTGAGAATACGAAGATAATTTGCATATTTTAAAACCTAAGCAAAACATGGCGTTAGTGGGTGAGAACTCGAAACAACCCCCGAATGTCCCTGTGGGTGGAACCAACATCTCCCACGGGACCAATGTAACTCGTAGTAACTGACCCCGCAGCCGCGGAACTCCCGGTTTGAGAATACGACGGTAATTTACATATTGATAGACTTCTGCTTAAAAACATGGCGTTAGAGGGTGAGTAGTCGAAACAGTCCCCGAACGGCCCCGTGGGTGGCACCAACTCCTCCCACGGGACCAATGTAACTCATAGGAACTGACCCCGCAGCCGCGGGACTCCCGATTTGAGAATACGACGATAATTTTCATAATTCTAGACTTAGGCTTAAAAACATGGCGTTAGAGGGTGAGAACTCGAAACAACCCCCGAACGGCCCCGTGGGTAGCACCGACACATCTCACGGGACCAATGTAACTCGTAGGAACTGACCCCTCAGCCGCGGGACTCCTGGTTTGAGAACACGACGGTCATTTGCATATTTATAGACTTAAGCTTAAAAACATGGCATTAGAGGGTGAGAACTCGAAACTTCCACCGAACGGCCTCGTGGGTGGCACCAGTACCTCCCACGGGACCAATGTAACTCGTAGGAACTGACCCAGCAGCTGCGGGACTCTCTGTTTGAGAATACGACGATAATTTGCATATTTCTAAACATAAGCAAAACATGGCGTTAGTGGGTGAGAACTCGAAACAGCCCCCGAACGGCCCCGTGGTTGGAACCAACACCTCCCACGGGACCAATGTAACTCGTAGGAACTGACCCCGCAGCCGCGGGACTCCCGATTTGAGAATACGACGGTAATTTGCATATTTATAGAGTTAGGCTTAAAAATTGGCGTTAGAGGGTGAGAACTCGAAACAGCCCCCGAACGGCCCCGTGGGTGGCACCCACACCTGCCACGGGACTAATGTAACTCGTAGGAACTGACACCGCAACCGCGGGACTCCTGGTTTGAGAATACGATGATAATTTGCATATTTCAAGACTTAGGCTTAAAAACATGGCATTGGAGGGTGAGATCTCGAAACTTCCCCCGAACGTCCCCGTGGGTGGCACCAACACCTCCCACGGGACCAATGTAACTCGTAAGAACTGACCCCGCTGCCGCGGGACTCCCGATTTGAGAATACGACGGTAATTTTCATATTTCTAAACTTAAGCAAAACATGGCGTTAGTGGGTGAGAACTCGAAACAGCTCCCAAACGTCCCTGTGGGTGGCACCAACACCTCCCACGGGACCAATGTAACTCGTAGTAACTTACCCAGCAGCCGCGGGACTCCCGGTTTGAGAATACGATGGTTATTTGCATATTTATAGACTTCTGCATAAAAACATGGCGTTAAAGGATGAGAACTCGAAACAGTCCCCGAACGTCCCCGTGGGCGGCACCAAAACCTCCCACGGGACCAATGTAACTCGTAGGAACTGACCCACAATCGCGGCACTCCCAGTTTGAGAACACGATGGTAATATGCATATTTCTAAACTTAAGCAAAACATGGCGTTAGTGGGTGAGAACTCGAAACATCCCCCGAATGTCCCTGTGGGTGGCACCAACACCTCCCACGGGACCAATGTAACTCGTAGTAACTGACCCCGCAGCCGCGGGACTCCCGGTTTGAGAATACGACGGTAATTTGCATATTTATAGACTTTGGCTTAAAAACATGGCGTCAGAGGGTGAGAACTCGAAACAGTCCCGGAACGGCCCCGTCAGTGGCACCAACACCTCCCACGGGACCAATGTAACTCGTAGGAACTGACCCCGCAGCCGCGGGACTCCCGGTCTGAGAATTCGACGATAATTTTCATATTTCTAGACTTAGGCTTAAAAACATGACGGTAGAGGGTGAGAACTCGAAACAGCCCCCGAACGGCCCCGTGGGTAGCCCCGACACATCCCACGGGACCAATGCCACTCGTAGGAACTGACCCCGCAGCCGCGGGACTCCCGGTTTGAGAATACGACGGTCATTTGCAAATTTATAGGATTAAGCTTAAAAACATGGCGTTAGAGGGTGAGAACTCAAAACTTCCCCCGAACGGCCCCGTGGGTGGCATCAACACCTCCCACGGGACCAATGTAACTCGTAGGAACTCACCCCGCAGCTGCGGGACTCTCATTTTGAGAATACAACGGTAATTTGCATATTTCTAAACTTAAGCATAACATGGCGTTAGTGGGTGAGAACTCGAAACAACCCCCGAACGGCCCCGTGGGTGAAACCAACACCTCCCACGGGACCAATGTAACTCGTAGGAACTGACCTCGCAGCAACGGGACTCCCGATTTGAGAATACGACGGTAATTTGCATATTTATAGACTTAGGCTTAAAAATTTGGCTTTAGAGGGTGGGAGCTCGAAACAGCCCCCGAACGGCCCCGTGGGTGGCACCAACACCTCCCACGGGACTAATGTAACTCGTAGGAACTGACCCCGCAGCCGCGGGACTCTTGGTTTGAGAATACGACGATAATTTGCATATTTCAAGACTTAGGCTTAAAAACATGGCTTCAGAGGGTGAGATCTCAAAACTGCCCCCAAACGTCCCCGTGGTTGGCACCAACACCTCCCACGGGACAATGTAACTCGTAGGAACTGACCCTGCAGCCGCGGGACTCCCGGTTTGAGAATACGACGGTAATTTTCATATTTATAAACTTAGGCTTAAAAACATGGCGTTAGAGGGTGAGGAATCGAAACAGCCCCCGAACGGCCCCGTGGGAGGCACCAACACCTCCCACGGGACCAATGTAACTCGTAGGAACTGACACCGAAGCCGCGGGACTCCCAGTTTGAGTAATAGATAAATAACAATAGGTTAGATTAATAGATAAAGAACAATAGGTTAGAGTGGTTTTATTGAAAACAGATGAGAATAATACAACATGAATCAAAATAATTCAACAATTATTTTTTCAGATTTCCAATAATTTATCAATTCAAACATGAAATCAACGGAATAAACACTCGAGAGATTTAAAGAGCATATTGTGTAAAACCCCATACCTCAAAATCATCACATAAATTCAGCCTCAAAAACTGATCGCACCATCACGTTCCTCTTACGAAAATAATCAAATCACGTTCTAGCCCCAACACGAGATAACCCCAAATAGGCCTATTTTAAAAACTCAAAAAAATCAGCTCCAAATATTATTCGAATCGTTGATCTGACTTCAGATTTGGATTCTACACAAAAAATTGAGTTAGGTATGTGTTTTGAGTTTTTCTCAAATCTCATTCGAATGCACTCAAAAAGAAGATCTAAACATTCCAAATTAGGTCTTCTCATTCCACTCGTTTTTGCCTCTTTGGATTTCGTTTTTGGATTCTCTTTTTCATCTCCCTTTCCTTATAATCACCCATAGTATTCCTTATATAGTCTCTCTCTCAACCCCTAGCTTGGAGCCTAAGCTAACCTATATTACTATATTGCCCTTTAATTCAAAATTGTCTAGCTTATATATTTAAACCATTATAAAATGTCCAAAAATAATTTAAATTAAAATGTTTGATTCGATTTCAAAACTAAAATAAATTATATTATCTCGAATTAATAAAATAATAATATTACTGAAATCTAGTATAATATTCATAAATAACCCTCAAAATAACAGGGTATTACATACTCCCCCCTTGAAAAGGAATTTCATCCTCGAAAGTCGAGGAAACCTAACGTTCGAAATAAAATACTACTCGATTCTATTTCTCAAAAATCACACACAAAAATCATCAAATAGATTTCAAACATCCTCACCACGATTCCTAACACATCCTCAAAAAATTTCTATCTTCAAAGAAAACATATCTAACCCATATGCTAGACCCAATACCCAAGACCCGAGGGTTGTCGTTTACCTAAGCTTTGATACCATCTGTAACACCGCTCCCGTCCGGAGAGATATGCGGTGTGCTATTACGATAAAACTAAACTAAATCCATCAAAATCAAGTATTGAGCATCTAAATAAAATCCCACAAAATAAGAGAAACTACTAATCTCAAACTCTTCAAATTAATACAACAAAATTCTCTCAAATAAATATAAGTAATGTAAATCTCCAATGCTCTATACATCAAAATAAATAAATACAAGCTTTCTCATCTTGTATTAGAAATTTTTCCCAAATAATCCACGCTAAAAATCATCTGAATTGGTCCATAGCATTACAATGCACGCTAACTTGCCAACTAAAAGAAAATATGGGAAAGTACACAATACGACATGAAAGATGCTCAACAAATATATTTGACGGTGAATAAAACGTAACAACACGAGTATGAATATTCAAATTAATCTCATAAGCATTTACCAATAAATTTCTCAATAACACATTAAACGGGTTACCAGGCCTTACCCCATTCGCATATGCTTTATCAAGACATAGCCCGGGAAGTAGGAATTTTGGCGGGTGCCTAACTTCCGTGCCATATTAAAATCTCATGAGAACATGCTCAACAACAACATGAATAATACCACATGAATCAAAATAATTCAACAATTATTTTTTGAGAGTTCCAAGAATTTATCAATTCAAACATGAGTCCAATTAAACATGAAATCAATGGAGTAAACTCTCGAGAGATTTAAAGAGCATATTTTGTAAAACCCCATACCTCAAAATCATCACATGAATCATCACATAAATTCAGCCTCAAAATCTGATCGCACCATCACATTCCTCTCTCGAAAATAATCAAATCACGTTCTAGCCCCAACACGAGATAACCGCAAATAGGCCTATTTTAAAAACATAGAAAAATCAGCTCCAAATATTATTCGAATCGCTGATTCGACTTCAGATTTGGATTCTACACGAAAAATTGAGTCAAGTATGTGTTATATTTGTTTCTCAAATCTCATTCGAATGCACTAAAAAAGAAGATCTAAACATTCCAAATTGGGTCTTCTCATTCCACTCGTTTTTACCTATTTGGATTTCATTTTTGGATTCTCTTTTTCATCTCCCTTTCCTTATAATCACCCATAGTATTCCTTATATAGTCTCTCTCTCAACCCCTAGCTTGGAGCCTAGGCTAACCTATATTACTATATTGCCCTTTAATTCAAAATTGTCTAGTTTATATATTTAAACCATTATAAAATGTCCAAAAATAATTTAAATTAAAATGTTTGATTCGATTTCAAAACAAAAATAAATTATAATATCTCGGATTAATAAAATAATAATATTACTGAAATCTTGTATAATATTCATAAATAACCCTAAAAATAAAGGGGTATTACACGCACGTGATGCCAACCCATGTGCAGCAATTGGTACGGTTCTTCAAGTACGTCGTCTTTGGTTACGATTAAATATAGTCATCACACTGCCCAAATGCAACACTATGTATGCTAAAAGTTTGCTTTAACTGAAGCAAAAAAATTTTCTGTACATTAGGGAAGAAGACCATCTAATTCCTCTAACTAGAGTTAACACGTAAGAAAAACATGACCATAAATGCTTTGTTAGTCTTTGATTTGTACGTATGTTTCATTCATGAATAGACACTAACCGACTATATCGTATGTATTTACAAAGTCAATCAATGTGAATGAAAATTTTAATATCTACCTACTATAATAAGTAAAGTCACCTCCGAGAAACAAAAGAGTAAAAACCAACCTAAACTTGATCTTTTGAATTCAACTCTCAAGCAAAGTGTATAATGCTTAAGTGAAATCATAAAGTTGAAGTTGATGAAGTAATTATGTATGACTTTGACAAACTGAAAATGGTTTATAACAATCTTTATAGATACAAATTATTAAAAAAAATCTAAAATTTATATAAGAAAAATAAATCCTCTAATTTAATTATATATCACATGGGGTTTGAGGGGCCTCTCAAAATTATATTTCATATACTCCAATCCACATAGAAATAGATTAAAAAGTGTGGTTTGTCGCTAGATATAACATATCTAATAAGTCTAAAATAAACTAGTCATACTTAATTGTTTGTACTTTAAAACAAATTTGGCATGTATTAATAACAATGTTATTTTTCTCCAATTAAATTTCTAATTTTCTATATTCCTTTGTCGAGAACTATCGAAAGAGACCAATAACGCATATTAAAATAAGTAAAAATGCAATAAACATGATACAATGATCTTCATATTGTACACTGAATTATATGGCCAACAATTGATTTTCATTGTTGTCTTTTGAGTTTTCATCTGGAGATTTGTTAGGAATAAAGTGTTAAGGGGTTTATACTAATTTCCCCAAGATTAAATTTATCATATATATAATAAATATATTGTATGCATCACTGGATTCAGTTTTAAGTGCACATCAGTACACACACACACACACACACACACACACATATATATATATATATATATACTAGCGGAATGCACGTGCCTGAAGGCACGACAAAAATTTCGAAAGCACATATTTACAAAACGGCAAAATTTTTCAAAGTACGTGATTGCAAAACAGAAAAAATATCGCTCCTAATAAAACAAAGTATAGTTTTAAAACAATTGGTCATAATCTCCTTTGTTTATAGAACTATTCACCCAGCTTAACAAATAATAAATAGTCCAACAACATCCGAATTGTCTAAATTCATCAAACAAATTCACATATAAAATGAAATATACAATATTCATCAATCAAATTCACTGTGTCTCAAAAAATCAAAGTGTCAATTTAAAAAAAAAAAATTGGACATAGTCTCCTTTGTTTATTGGACTATCCACCGTGTTTAAGGAGTAACAACAAATCCAAAAATATAAAAAAAAACCTCTCAAATTCGTCTAACAAAAGCTTCAATGAAACAAACTTCTTATTGGCCTGTGTTCGATGAGAACTAGCCAACTGTCATGTGTTCGAGGTGAGCTTCACCTACGGGACCTCCTTTAAGAGAGATGACTTTGCCTCCTTCCCCAGGTGAACTTTCCTGACGTCCTCATTAACTGTCTTCAAAACTTTGTGGTGACTTTTCCTCCTCCACCAGATGCAGCAAAAGGAACGACACATAGGCAGTAAGGATGATGTTCACATTCGAACTCCAATACTACACAAACTCCAATACCTGCTATTGCAACATCTGCAAAACAAAAATTAAACCATGATTAATAAACAGAAAAAAGACTAAACATAGTTTATAATGATATTTTTAATGGTTTATAAGATTACCAATGCTCGTCGCTGATTCCTTTGCTTTCGAATTATAACAAAGGTGAACACTTTTATGTAGGAGTTGAAAATCACGGATGTGTTGCCGGCAGGCTCAGGAGGTCAAAGGTGCTAAAATATGTGTCAAATATGATTGAAACACAAAGATGATTGAAATCTTCATCATTAAACACAATAACATCATACATATGCTGTATTAAATCTGCATGATTAAATCTAAAGAGCATATTTGAAACACAAAAATGTTCACCCTCAATCTAATGATAATAACCAAAAGAAATTTGGTTATGTTTGACATACCTAAACACATCCATCCACCCCTACCTGCTACTGCCCCCCACTTCCATCTTCGCTACCTGCTGCTTACCCCCCCCCCCACACACACCACGCCCATCACCCCTACTTGCTACTGCCCCCATGTACAACACCCCCACGCCCATCACCCCCTTCCTGCTGATGCCCTCCACGCACACCTACTGTTGCTGGCCCTCACACACACCTGCTGCTGCTAAACAAATAAATAAAAAATAGTAAATTAGTAGCTCGAATAATTAGTAAAAGAGAACAATGTACGAATATAAAAGATATGAAAGAAAAAATTGGCGCATGTAGAATAGATTGAGTCATTATATTTTATAGACCAAAGTGCAATGATTGAATCATACATAATCACATATCACATAAAGTGAGTCATTACATTATCAAAAAGTACTTATATCTTTAAGTATTTCAAAAAGTACTTAAAGTGAGTCATTACATTATCACATATTCATCACAATTATCCCACCTAACACATAAAATTAAAGCCTAACACTGTATATATAATATAAATTTGTGAATGAACGTAATAATGTGGATAACAGCATATGTGGATAACAGTAGCAGTATGTGTCGATAACAACAACAATAGGTGTGTATAACAGCAGCATAAGCAGGTGTGTTGAAATAAGTGGCAGTAGGTGTGGATAATAGTAGAAGCCGTAGGTGTGGGTATCAATAGTTCACGCATTGTGCGACTTCAATCTCCGTGAGGAACCCCACATTATGTTTCTTTCAAAATCAAAATTAAGAGGCAGGAAAGGTTAACTACATTACATTCAATCCTTGCTCTTGTGTTTACATTACCTTCCCACAAAGGTATCGATGTTCCTAATTTCAATAAGAGGAGAAATTATGGTGGAAGGTTAACTACATTTTAATTATTCTTGGGAATTTACAACGATCATAAACATCAGATAATAAACTTAGATGATAAAGATTAGTGTGATTGTATTAGAATAACATTCAAATTAAACTAAGATAATAGATTCTATTAACCAAAAGGCATCAGAAACTAACACATACATTCATTTGCAAATGAAATATCAGAAAGCTCGCAAACTTGATTTTATTCATTTACAATTCAATGAATGTATACCTAATTAAATGAGTCAAAGATGAAAATTGAATTAAAAATAATGCTTGCCCATCACAAATGGAAACTAAGATTTTGTAGGACTACAAAGATATAAAGAATCAATATTAGAGGCCTATCATCGACTGCAACAGAAAGACGGACAATTATACCTAAATTGGGTATGAACCATTTCGAAACAATTTTGTATTGGTGGGTATTGTTGATCGAGGGCAACTTGGTGAGGATGGTCCTGTTGTTGGGAAGGTTATATTGCATAATAAGATAGCACTTGCATAGCTCTAGTAGGGTGTTGCTGGTGGATAAATTGTGCAGCAAAGTGAGGGTGAATAAATTGATGTCGGTGGTGTAATTGTTGATTGTGGTGTTGTTACATATAAATTATAGTGTTGGGATCAGTCATCTTCGAGGCAACCGGGTTAGGTGAAGGCCTAATGTTTCTAGATTGAATTTGGGGAATTTATTCTGGATAAAACATTGGTTTTTTTCGGGACAACGGGTTTGTTGTACTAAAATCACTATAAAATCAAACTTAAAATAAATCCATTACACGTTATCCTTGAGTGAGTGGGTTAAAGAGAATGACATATATAAATAAATTTTTACTTTGAAACTGAATCCGGAGAAGACAAATAAAACCCACCAATTTTCTTAGGCTGAAACTGCGGCAGCGCAGAAGTTATAGGCACTCGCGACACCGCCGTCATCGCCGCAGCAGGAAGTGGAGACAACATAGTCGCAAAATCGGCAACATCTGTTATCTGTATCAAACCGAAAACTGGAAATCGGCAACCGACAACATAGTTGATGGGTGATTTAGTTGCATATACCAGTTGAGAAATGTAATTGATAAAAAATGACACAAAATAATGGAAACCCGATTTAGAAATAAGCTCAAACATCTGCAAATAACATATCACTTTATATTCTAAAATGCAGCATTTGTTAAACATCGTACAACCCCTTATATAAATAAATTCTTACCTTGAAACTGAATCCGGAGACCGAAAATCAAACCCACCAGTTTTCTTAGGCTAAAACTGTGGCAGCGCAGAAGTTATAGGCACTCGCGACACCGCCGACATTGCCGCAGCAGGAAGCGGAGATGACATAGTCTTCAACAAATACATAAATCTTGAACAAAAACTAATCTTTGTCATCTTCAAAAGAAGAACCAAAACACCTGGCAAAAAGGAAATGATTTATCACACCCCAAATCAACAATTCTAGAACATAACATTGTCATCAATTTCAGCATACTCAAACCATTTGTAAATAATAAGTGTGTAATATATATGGTGGTGTGCATATGTCGTGGACAAATGAGTGTGTAATATTTGAATAATACAATACATAACTAAACGTAGACAATGGATGATTTTCTCCATAAACTCAATTTCTGCATAAAGTCAATTTTTATTTCTATTGATCATTTCTGCATAAACGTAGACAATCGAGGCTAAAATATTGATCAACTTGCTGCATAAACTCAATTTCTATTTTCCATTTTACCCCATATAAAGAGCTAATGAGTGTATACAATGTTGAGATATATGAATGACAACATAAAATATTTTCTACCGTGATCGATTAAAACCAACAAAGATTACACCTGTAGATTCCCACTATTTCTCAATTAAAACTAAGCATATGTCAACCACTATAACCACCTCCCACTATTGATCAACTTTGCACTTGGCAGGTTGCATATATGCATAATATCTGGCATATATATGAAGATATATGCTGCATATATGCAGATACATGCATATATGCTGCATATATCTGCATATATGCTTGCATATATCTGCATATATGTTGCATATATGCAAGCATATATGCATATATCTGCATATATGATTGAATATATTCATATGGATATATGTATAAGCTCGATCAAAAAATGCTCGATTCAGAAATAAAAAAAATACAGAAAAAGGAAGATAAACGAATTCAGACCTGCTCGATCCATAAATACTCGATCCAATTTAGACCTCCTTGATCCATCATTGTATGCATATATGCATATATGAGTATGCATATATGCTGCATATATACATACAGTATGCTGCATATATGCATACAACTTCTGCATATATGCAGCATATTTGTTCATACGTGATGATTGATGCGTAATGTACCTCTTAACAAATTTTGATTCAAATGAACAGGGGCTTCTTCGAGCGGTATCTGCTGTCCTATTATAAGAATAAAAATTAGATCAAATTTATAGAAAGAACATTAATTTATAAATGAATGACAATTGATTGGAGGCAAACAAAATATCGAGTCTTTACTCACCAAGTAATTATAAAAGAACTTCCGGGTAAACGATGTTTGTTGTTGAATTTCCTTCGTCATTTGGAATGAGGATCGAGATGTGGTTAGCGCTTGTGCAACGTGACATAGCGACGTACAACTGGCCATGACTGAATACGGGTGTTCGTAAGTCAACCCCAACATACTTAACAGATTGACCCTGCGATTTATTCATAGTCATGGCGTAAGCTAACTTGATTGGAAATTGGCGGCGAGTCATCTTTATGGGCATTTCAGCAGAGGATGGTGTTAAGGATATTCTCGGAATGAATACAGTCATACCGAATTTATCCCCCGTTAGGATTTTGGCCTCGATAACGTGCTCCGCACACCTTGTGACTATTAAGCGAGTCCCATTGCAAAGTCCATCTTTGGGCGCAATATTTCACAACAACATTATGGGACATCCAACTTTGAGTTCCAACTTAAAAAGTTACAACCCCGATGGGTTAAGAGAATATAAAAACTCCGTGGGAAACTGGTTGGTTATGCCTTGGTTAGTTGCATCGGGGCACATTTTATCCGCAGCGAAATACGTAACTGCATCGCCTGGGAAAGTATTGAGTGTAGCAGTATTAATGGCATTTACGTCATCGTTTCGGGCAGAGAGAATTGTCCTTTCATTAAGGAAGGAATATGTAACAGTTCCCTCCACGTTCAGCAATGGATATACGGCCCCTATTAAGTCCTCAACATTCTTACAACGGCGTAATGTCGATGGCATGCTGACAGTTTCCTAAGGGTTTGTCCCAATCTGGTAAAGAATAAAAATATACATTCTTTAGTAAAGAATTAAAAAATAATCTATATGTAGATGTGATATTAATTGGGAACAGAAATACCTCGTTTAGGAAATTTGAAAATTGTAAAGTTTCAACAACGGTACCATTGAGCCGCATGTTCAACTCCAAGGAAAGAACATCAATATCTTTCCACATCATTGATCGACGTAAAGATGCTCCAATTATTTGCTCTCTAACGGCTTTGGGTATTACGGGTAAGATTTGGCGAAAGTCACCACCGAGAACAACTGTAATTCCTCCAAAAGGCTTCTTATTATCTAGTATATCTTACAAAGTACGGTCAACATCCTCAACGCAGAATCGATGTTGCATTGGCACTTCATCCCAAATTATAAGCTTGGCTAATTTAAACAACTCCGCCTGAATCGATTCCTTTGTAAACCCACAATTTGAATTTTTGATAATGTCAAGGGGAATACAAAACATAGAATGAGCAGTACGACCACCAACCAATAGTAATGAAGCAATACCCGAAGAAGCAACGGTAATCACTATGTGCTCCCGACCTCGATAATAGGACGAAATTGTATTGTACAAAAACGTTTTGCCCGTACCCTCTCCGCCATTCAAAAAGAAAGTTGTTCCTTTATCCTCTAATACGGAAGTCGTAATTGCATCAAAAGCCCTTCGTTGCCCCGGATTAAGACATCCTACGTTAGAATGCACAATAGCGTTGTCGGTATCTCGCTGAAGTTGACGATGTTCCCATATTAGCCTATTCTCTGTCGTAGTGCACCAATTTTTTACAGGGAGAGGCATGGGTGGATAATCAGACAAAGATTTACCTATTTCCTGGAGCAAGTCGTTTAGAAGATACAATTCGTAGTCATTGATTTCAGATTCTGTTGGATATGCAACTCCAAATGAGGTATGCAGCTTGTGAGCAAGGTCATTACATATGCACGATGCGAACTGCTCCCATAATAAAGTAGGATCTAACGGAGAGCATTGGGTTAGAATAACATTGAAAAGACGCCGAAGTTGATAGCCTGTCTGCATAACCGACGCCTCTTGCAAACATTGTATCCATTCATCATCATCTTCTAAAAGTCCCAATGCAACACATGCGTACTTGAAAGAATCGTGTAAGACATATTATTTACCGTCTGTAAGCACTCAAATGAACGCGGACCTTTTACAATGGTTAGAAGTAAACGCAAATAAAACCTATCTCCAGAATTTGTGCTCGCAAAGTACATTCTACCAATTGCAAAAGGTGATTTAGGTGACCTTGGAGCCCAAGTCTTTGTTACTTTGTGCCAAACAAAGTGTTGGGGGAACTCTTGATAAGTGAAAGCACGAGAGGATTCATTCGATGCACAATATTCAAAAAATGTCATCAAAGAAGATCGTTGAGTCGAAGCCCGACATACTATTTCATCCATCGACTCATCTGGATTGAAAACAACATGATGCATTCCAGGTAGGTGAAGTTCCAATCGGGTAACAGATGGTTTTTCTGCATGCATTGGATTACCCAATATTCTCCAAGCTGCCTCGGGGGGGGGGGGGGGGGGGGGGGCAATGTACCTAGCATCCAAGTACTATTGGATTTCATCACCACCTCCCAAGACCATAGTAGTGCGATCATGTCCCTTATAGATATACTTATTAATGTACTTGACGCATCTCAACCCTGCACAAACTTCAACATTAATGTGGCAATTGAACATACTGGAAAGATGAGGATTATACGGCACAACATCTCGAATATCAACATGTTTTCCATTTGTCGTAGTATAGACGCAACCATCATTTATACAACGATAAATTGGATACCCATCGTTATCCATAGTGGTCGACTGTGAGAAATCCCGAGGATATTTCTTTGTGCATTTACCATTTTCCATGCACGGAGCATGAGGAGACTGTAAGCCGCAAGGCCCATGGACCATACAACCCAAAATTGTTTCAAAAAGGGCTGGATTTTCATCTCTATTAGGAAACTCTAAAGAAACAATCTTATCAACTTGTGCAGGTGTTTTAATCTTGTCAGGACCATCAAGAAAAATTAAAGCGTGCATGTGAGGTAAACCTCACTTTTGAATTCAATCGTGAAGACATGTGCCACTTTTTTGCCGAATATATGATTATTCTCAATCTCCTTCATTAAAGCCTTCCTCTTGAGTTCAAACAAACGTGCCACCAAGTCTGGGCGAAGGAAGGCATTTTGAAAAGGTAGGAGTTCCTTTGTGATCTCTGGCCATTTAGGGTTTTCCGTCATCGTGAGAAAAACATTCGGGTGATGATTGAAACGCGTAATTTCCATAGAATCTTGATAAATTTCAAACATATTTCTCGCGCTCCCGGTAAAAGAAGATGGAAAAATCATTCTTTTGCCAATTTGACCCGGTTGTAACCCGCTGGACATACCATCAGTGAGATCTGTGTACAACTCCGCCCAAAGTTTTCCTTGATTTAGTCGGTGGTACGACAAATGGTTTTGCTCAGTTGAAGCCCAACCATCGACAATGAACTCTTGAAACAATTTCCCCCCTCTGTGTATCGTAGAGTACTCCGAGTGGTGTTGAAACATTCGATAACAAAAATAATTCATTTGAGTCAAAAGTGTTTCTTTTTCAGTACAAAGTTCCACGTCCCACAATTTCATGTCAAGGTGCCAACCAAGTTCACCGTGAGGAAATAATAATACATAGTGCAATGGAAAATATGCTGGATGGCACTCGTTAATCTGCATCAATTGACTACCCCCCTTGAGATGAACTATTATGTCACACATGCCGCTGACATTAGAGCCATCACCCAGCAAAATAACGACAATCTCATCAGCGGATGGCAAATTATATGTGCGACGGTCCTTTGAAGAATTCTAGTGGAGATAAGCAGGTAAGCTCTGACCCACCATATTTGACTTTTCCAAAATCGAAAAAGCCTCGCGATATTTCGATGTGAAAGCATTATTCACCAACAAAAACCATTGAAATGTACTTAGAACATCCCTCCTCAAATACGGATTTCTATTCTGGCGGATATCCAAAGCCACATCTGGATCGTATATGTACAACTGAGCATAAGCAGCCTGATGTTCCAATCCAACATTCGGTATTAAGGATCCAGTGCGATGAAAAAGCTCTCCATGAATCGTGAAACTCAATGGACCCCTGCCCCCGATTACCCGATCATCCATTTGGACACCTACACTTGTAAACGCATTTGCAGCATTATACTCTCTGGTATAAGTATGAAAGGACTTTGAACGGTCATCATCACCATCAAATAAAAGCTTAATTTCAACAGGTGGTTCAATGAGTGGGGGTAGACGAATTTGGCCCTGCAAACAGCACTTCCCAAACAATGGTCGCCTCATTGAAGAATCTGACAATCTTTCAGTCATCCAGTGTAACGCATCACAGTGAGGGCATCTTACGTTCATAGCTCCCAGATCATGCCTTTCCAACGCAACATACGAACGACTTAGTCCGTTGGTATAGGCTCCATTTTGGAAAGATGGTCTCCTTGATCTGAATATGAGAAAAATAGTGTTAAACCCTAAAATATGTATTAATAAAGTTCATATATATTGAATTGCATATAAGCTGCATATATGCAGATGCATATATGTGCAGCATATATGCTATTGCTGAACATATATGCTGCATATATGCTGCATATATGTGCAGCAACAACATATATGTGCAGTATATTGTAACACCCCGCCCGCCCGGGGAGAGCGAACGGAGCGCTAATGCGATAAAATAAATCCAAATCCACAAATAACAAGGTATAGAGCATCTAAATAAACCCACAATAATATAAATCCACTAATCTCAATCTCTTCAAATTAAATACCAAATCTTTCGAATTACATACAACAACTAACTCGAAAATAAAATCCAAATCTCCAAAGCTCTATACATCAAAATAATACAAATCTTTCCCAAACAATCCTCGCTAAAATCATCCCAATTAGTCCATAGCGCTCAAATCCACGCTAACCTGTCACTAAAAAGAAATATGGGGAAGTACATAATACGACAGGAAAGATGCTCAACAAATATGGATTAACAATGAATAAAACGTAACAACACGAGTACGAGTATTCAAATCAAAATGAAAATCTCAAAGCATTTATCAATATAATTTCCCAACAACACATCAATGGGTCACCAGGCCTCACCACATCCGTATATGCTTTATCAAGCCATAGCTCGGGAAACAGGAATTTTGGCGGGTGCCCAACATCCGTGCCATATTAAAATCTCATGATAACGTGCTCAACAACAATATAATGATACCACATGAATCAAAATAATTTTAACAATTATTTTCCACATTTCAATGAATTTAACAATTCAAATATGAGTTCAATTAATAAGAAATCAAAGAGAATGACACTCGCGAGATTTAAGGAGCATATTGTGTAAAACCCCATACCTCAAACCATGATGAGAAACCAACGATCACGACCTCAAGATCAACACAAAAGATCTACAAAAGATCCTCCAACAAAATATCCCGAAGAACACCTCTAATCTAAGGTTGGAACTCACAAATCTCAAGGGCCAATGTGTATATAAAAAGAAGAGGAATATAAAATATATTTGCTGCCAAAATTTGTGCCAAAAGTATGTTAAAAGGCTTGCCCACGACTTCCTTTTATAATGCAAAGAAATGAAAAGTTGGAATCCAAAAGACTCCTTTAAATAAGGCAAATAAATGAAGAGTTGAAAGCCAAAACAACTCCAAGAGTTAAAAACATTTAAAAATCATTTTAAAATCCGTTTTAACTCCGATTTCGAAACCGTTTGAAATTCTCGCCTTTAAAAATAATAACCAACATATTTGAGAAATAAAAATAATTTTATCAAAAACTTTATTTTCCGTCATTTTCAAAAAATTAATTAAAATAACCCAAAATTACGCGGGTTGTTACACTTCCCCACTAACAATGGAATTTCGCCCTCGAAATTCGCCGAATGCCTAACTCTCAAAATCAGGCCACAATCTCCAAAATAATCTTGTCTCCAAAAATAAATTCCTCACATCTAATCTCGAAACCTAACACGAATATCACATAAAATTTTCTATCTCCAAAAATTTCTAACCACGTAATGAACCCAAAACTCAAGACCCGAGGGTTGCCGTATACCTAAGCTCTGATACCATTTGTAACACCCCGCCCGCCCGGGGAGAGCGAACGGAGCGCTAATGCGATAAAATAAATCCAAATCCACAAATAACAAGGATTAGAGCATCTAAATAAACGCACTATAATATAAATCCACTAATCTCAATCTCTTCAAATTAAATACCAAATCTCTCGAATTACATACAACAACTAACTCGAAAATAAAATCCAAGTCTCCAAAGATCTATACATAAAAATAATACAAATCTTTACCAAACAATCCTCGCTAAAATCATCCCAATTAGTCCATTGCGCTCAAATCCACGCTAACCTGTCACTAAAAGAAAATATGGGGAAGTACACAATACGACAGGAAAGATGCTCAATAAATATGGATTAACAATGAATAAAACGTAACAACACGAGTACGAATATTCAAATCAAAATGAAAATCTCAAAGCATTTATCAATATAATTTCCCAACAACACATCAATGGGTCACCAGGCCTCACCACATCCGTATATGCTTTATCAAACCATAGCCCGGGAAACAGGAATTTTGGCGGGTGCCCAACATCCGTACCATATTAAAACTTCATGACAACGTGCTCAACAACAATATAATGATACCACATGAATCAAAATAATTTCAACAATTATTTTCCAGATTTCAATGAATTTAACAATTCAAATATGAGTTCAATTAATAAGAAATCAAAGAGAATGACACTCGCGAGATTTAAGGAGCATATTGTGTAAAACCCCATACCTCAAACCATGATGAGAAACCAACGATCATGTCCTCAAGATCAACACAAAAGATCTACAAAAGATCCTCCAAGAATCTCCAACAAAATAGCCCCAAGAACACCTCTAATCTAAGGTTGGAACTCACAAATCTCAAGGGCCAATGTGTATATAAAAAGAAAAGGAATATAAAATATATTTGCTGCCAAAATTTGTGCCAAAAGCATGTTAAAAGACTTGCCCACGACTTCCTTTTATAATGCAAAGAAATGAAAAGTTGGAATCCAAAAGACTCCTTTAAATAAGGCAAATAAATGAAGAGTTGAAAGCCAAAACAACTCCAAGAGTTAAAAACATTTAAAAATCATTTTAAAATCCGTTTTAACTCCGATTTCGAAACCGTTTGAAATTATCTCCTTTAAAAATAATAACCAACATATTTGAGAAAAAAAAAATAATTTTATCAAAAACTTTATTTTCCGTCATTTTCCAAAAATTAATTAAAATAGCCCAAAATTACGCGGGTTGTTACACTTCCACACTAACAATGGAATTTCTTCCTCGAAATTCGCCGAATACCTAACTCTCAAAATCAGGCCACAATCTCCAAAATAATCTCGTCTCCAAAAATAAATTCCTCACATCTAATCTCGAAACCTAACACGAATATCACCTAAAATTTTCTATCTCCAAAAATTTCTAACCACGTAATGAACCCAAAACTCAAGACCCGGGGGTTGCCGTATACCTAAGCTTTGATACCATTTGTAAAACCCCGCCTGCCCGGGGAAAGCGAACGGAGCGCTAATGCGATAAAACAAATCAAAATCCACAAATAACAAGGCATAGAGCATCTAAATAAACCCACAATAATATAAATCCACTAATCTCAATCTTTTCAAATTAAATACCAAATCTCTATAATTACATACAACAACTAACTCGAAAATAAAATCCAAATCTCCAAAGCTCTATACATCAAAATAATACAAATCTTTCCCAAACAATCCTCGCTAAAATCATCCCAATTAGTCCATAGCGCTCAAATCCACGCTAACCTGTCACTAAAAGAAAATATGGGAAAGTACACAATACGACAGGAAAGATGCTCAACAAATATGGATTAACAATGAATAAAACGTAACAACACGAGTACGAATATTCAAATCAAAATGCAAATCTCAAACCATTTATCAATATAATTTCTCAACAACACATCAATGGGTCACCAGGCCTCACCACATCCGTATATGCTTTATCAAGCCATAGTCCGGAAATCAGGAATTTTGGCGGGTGCCCAACATCCGTGCCATATTAAAATCACATGACAACGTGCTCAACAACAATATAATGATACCACCTGAATCAAAATAATTTCAACAATTATTTTCCAGATTTCAATGAATTTAACAATTCAAATATGAGTTCAATTAATAAGAAATCAAAGAGAATGACACTCGCGAGATTTAAGGAGCATATTGTGTAAAACCCCATACCTCAAACCATGATGAGAAACCAACGATCACGTCCTCAAGATCAACACAAAAGATCTACAAAAGATCCTCCAATAAAATAGCCCCAAGAACACCTCTAATCTAAGGTTGGAACTCACAAATCTCAAGGGCCAATGTGTATATAAAAAGAAGAGGAATATAAAATATATTTGCTGCCAAAATTTGTGCCAAAAGTAAGTGAAAAGGCTTGCCCATGACTTCCTTTTATAATGCAAAGAAATGAAAAGTTGGAATCCAAAAGACTCCTTTAAATAAGGCAAATAAATGAAGAGTCGAAAGCCAAAACAACTCCAAGAGTTAAAAACATTTAAAAATCATTTTAAAATCCGTTTTAACTCCGATTTCGAAACCGCTTGAAATTCTCGCCTTTAAAAATAATAACCAACATATTTGAGAAATAAAAATAATTTTATCAAAAACTTTATTTTCCGCCATTTTCCAAACATTAATTAAAATATCCCAAAATTACGCGGGTTGTTACACTTCCCCACTAACAATGGAATTTCGCCCTCGAAATTCGCCGAATGCCTAAGTCTCAAAATCAGGCCAATAATCTCCAAAATAATCTCGTCTCCAAAAATAAATTCCTCACATCTAATCTCGAAACCTAACACGAATATCACCTAAAATTTTCTATCTCCAAAAATTTCTAACCACGTAATGAACCCAAAACTCAAGACCCGAGGGTTGCCGTATACCTAAGCTCTGATACCATTTGTAACACCCCGCCCGCCCGGGGAGAGCGAACGGAGCGCTAATGCGATAAAATAAATCCAAATCCACAAATAACAAGGTATAGAGCATCTAAATAAACGCACTATAATATAAATCCACTAATCTCAATCTCTTCAAATTAAATACCAAATCTCTCGAATTACATACAACAACTAACTCGAAAATAAAATCCAAATCTCCAAAGCTCTATACATAAAAATAATACAAATCTTTCCCAAACAATCCTCGCTAAAATCATCCCAATTAGTCCATAGCGCTCAAATCCACGCTAACCTGTCACTAAAAGAAAATATGGGAAAGTACACAATACGACAGGAAAGATGCTCAACAAATATGGATTAACAATGAATAAAACGTAACAACACGACTACGAATATTCAAATCAAAATGCAAATCTCAAAGCATTTATCGATATCATTTCTCAACAACACATCAATGGGTCACCAGGCCTCACCACATCCGTACATGCTTTATCAAGCCATAGCCCGGGAAACAGGAATTTTGGCGGGTGCCCAACATCCGTGCCATATTAAAATCTCATGACAACGTGCTCAACAACAATATAATGATACCACATGAATCAAAATAATTTCAACAATTATTTTCCAGATTTCAATGAATTTAACAATTCAAATATGAGTTCAATTAATAAGAAATCAAAGAGAATGACACTCTCGAGATTTAAGGAGCATATTGTGTAAAACCCCATACCTCAAACCATGATGAGAAACCAACGATCACGTCCTCAAGATCAACAGAAAAGATCTACGAAAGATCCTCCAAGAACCTCCAACAAAATAACCGCAAGAACACCTCTAATCTAAGGTTGGAACTCACAAATCCCAAGGGCCAATGTGTATATAAAAAGAAGAGGAATATAAAATATATTTGCTGCCAAAATTTTTGCCAAAAGTAAGTTAAAAGGCTTGCCCATGACTTCCTTTTATAATGCAAAGAAATGAAAAGTTGGAATCCAAAAGACTCCTTTAAATAAGGCAAATAAATGAAGAGTCGAAAGCCAAAACAACTCCAAGAGTTAAAAACATTTAAAAATCATTTTAAAATCCGTTTTAACCCCGATTTCGAAACCGTTTGAAATTCTCGCCTTTAAAAATAATAACCAACATATTTGAGAAATAAAAAGAATTTTATCCAAAACTTTATTTTCCGTCATTTTCCAAAAATTAATTAAAATAGCCCTAAATTACGCGGGTTGTTACACATATGTGCATATATGCAGCATATATGTGCAGCAACAGCTGCACATATATGCAGCATATATGCATCTGCATATATGTTGCGTACGTGCAGATGCATATATCCTTCGTACATGTACAGCAGCAGCATATATGTATGTAAATGCATATATGTTGCATATATGTATGCATATGCATATACGCAGCATATATACAGATGCATCTATGTTGCATATTAATAAAGTTCATATAGATTAATAAATCATTATATGTACCTTATAATTGAAGGGAGAAGTGAAGTCCTAATTGAAGGTGGTATAGTATTTCCCTCCGATGGATTATCTTGTAGCGGAACCCCGCGGGATGAACTTACTTCAAAATTAACATTCGTATCCCGATTAGATAAATCTTGAGGGAATACTGTCTGAGATGAAGTTAAATTTTCTGTTTGAATGGTAGAAATGAAATCCATATTTATATTACGGGGATCGATATTATGGATAAATTGAGAAGGGACTACCGAAGGTGGAATGTCCGTCACGATATTGCATGTTGGGGTTTGGTTACGTTGTGGGAAAAATTAACGTGTAGGGGTATTTAATGAAGTAGAAGGTTGATCCTCAATACTTTCACACTGTAATAAAATATGTTGGTGTCGTTCCCGTCCACGTCGGCGTCTTTGACCCAAGATGCGATTAGATAATTCCTAACACGTTAAAAAGATGAAAATATTTGAGACTCGCAATTACGGCATTTTTAAAACTATAACCTGAAATTCATTAAACTTAAATTCATTGCAGAAGAAATAAATCACACCAAGTGAGGGGGGTGGTTTTCTTTCCCTTTACCCTTTTCGTTAACCGAAAGTTGCTCCGGGTATTTTCTCTTCTGAAAAAGGAAAATACAAATATTATATTAGTCAAGTTAAATGATAAAGAGACAAAGAATGCGATGGGTGTTCCACCCTAATTAAAGCTTGTTTAAATACCTCTCTAAGAATGATGCCTGCTTTCGAAACATCCCGGATGACAACACCCTTATTTGATAAAGAGGTTTGGTTACGTCTACGGAAACATTGCGGTGTAGGGGTGATTAACAACGGAGAAGTCATAGAAGATGGTTTATCTATAGTGGGAGTTGTTCGATAGGGAAACAACATTTGTTGGGATCTTTCTCGCTCGCGTCGGCGTCTCTGACCCGAGATGCGATAAGATAATTCCTGACATGTTAAATAGATGCAAATATTTAAGACTCGCAATTACAGCATTTTTAAAACTATAAACTGAAATTCATTAAACTGAAATTCATTGCAGAAGAAAGAAATCACACCAAGTGAGGGGGTGAGGGGGGTGGTTTTCTTTCCCTTTACCCTTTTTGTTAACCTAAAGTTGCTCCGTGTATTTTCTCTTCTGAAAAAGGAAAATACAAATCTTATATTAGTCAAGTTAAATGATAAAGAGACAAAGAATGCGATGGTTGTTCCACCCTAATTAAAGCATGTTTAAATACCTCTCTAAGAATGATGTCCGCTTCCGAAACATCCCGGATGACAACACCCTTGTTTGATAAAGTGGTTTGGTTATGTCTACTGAAACATTGCGTTGTAGGGGTGATTAACAACGAAGAAGTCATAGAAGATGGTTTATCTATAGTGGGAGTTGTTTGATAGGGAAACAACATTTGTTGGGATCTTTCTCGCTCGCGTCGGCGTCTCTGACCCGAGATGCGATAAGATAATTCCTGACATGTTAAATAGATGCAATTATTTAAGACTCGCGATTACGACATTTTTAAAACTATAAACTGAAATTCATTAAACTGAAATTCATCACACCAAGTGAGGGGGGTGGTTTTTTTTCCCTTTACCCTTTTCGTTAACTGAAAGTTGCTCCGTGTATTTTCTCTTCTGAAAAGGTAAAATACAAATCTTATATTAGTCAAGTTAAATGGGAAAGAGACCAATAATGTGATGTATATTCCACCCTAATTAAAGTTTGTTTAAATACCTCTCTAAGAATGATGTTCGCTTCCGAAACATCCCGGATGACAACACCCTTGTTTGATAAGGGGGTTTGGTTATGCCGAGGGAAACATTGCGGTGTAGGGGTGATTAATGACGGAGAAGTCATAAAAGATGGTTTAGCCATAGTTGGAGTTTCTTGACGGGGAAACAAGATTTGTTGGGATCTTTCTCGTTCGCGTCGGCGTCTCTGACCCGAGATGCGTGCAAAAGTAGGTGTCGTTCCCTGATAGTTTCAAAACATAGGAAGTATAATCAAAAGAAAATACGTGTAATAAGAATCAACAACATAGATAAGTGAAAGAAATACAAATACGAAGACGAATACGAATCATGCACAAAATGGAATAACATTATACAGTTCGTGAAACATACTTTGTCAGAATTGGTTATATCATCCATTGCCAATATAAGATTCCAGTCCTACATAATTAGAAGAACAGTATTTATTATGTACATATTAAACATAAATGAAACGTACCATAAAAAATGAGGAAGATGCCCGAATTTGAAAAACCGAATTGAAACCCAATAATATAGAACAAATCAAACCGAATATGGAACAAATCAAATCTCAACCTAGTTATCCACATATATATATGGAACAAATCAATATGGAACATAAATGCAAAAATTATTCGAGAAAAAAGAGTGGGAGAGAACGAAATGCCCTAATTTGAAACCCTTTTTGAAACCCTTAGGTACATATTTCGAAACTGAAATTTAGAACCACATTAGGTCAAAAATGGGGAAGAAGCCCTAATTTGAAAACCTAAGCCACTGAAGTTTAGAACCACATTAGGTCAAAAATGGGGAAGAAGACCTAATTTGAAAACCTAAGCCATATACACACAATCAAATCTAAACCTAATATGGGACAAATTAGCTAAACCTAATAATCAAATCTAAACCTAATAAACAAATTAGCTAAACCTAATAATCAAATCTAAACCTAATATGGAACAAATTAGCTAAACCTAATTAGCCACAATCAAATCAAATATGTATGAAAAAAATCTAAACCTAATATGGAACAAACAATCAAATCAAAACCTGAATCTTAGGATGTACCTAATCGAGGAAGAAGGTGATGTGGAGCAGGTGAGGCAGCGGAGCAGGGGCGGCAGCGGAGCAGGGGCGGGGGCGGGAGAAGCAATGGAGCAGGAGAGGGGGCGGGAGAAGTAGCGGAGCAGGGGCGGGGGCGGGGGCGGAGCAGGGGAGCGGGTCGGCAGTGGAAAGAGGGAGGGGGGAACCAAGGAGTGCTGCAGCGGGGTGGGGAGAGGGTGGAGGAGGGGAGAGAGAGGCGATTTGCAGATCGTGGGGAAGGGAAATGGAGGGTAGGGGAAATAAGGAAAATGGGGTCACAGCGTAGAAGGTTTTTTTTTTCCCCAAATGCCACCTCACAATGCATACAATCCTATGTGGCACAATCCGACACCATTAGATCGCCCAAAAAAATGCGATCTCAACCGTTGATTTTTTGGAACAGTAAAACACCCCCATCTCATATATATATATGAGAGAGGGGTGTTTTACTGTTCCAAAAAATCAATGGCTAGGAGCGAATTTATGGGGGCGATCTAATTGTTTGGGATTGTGCCATCTAGGATTATACCCATTGTGACATGTCACTTGGTAAAAAAAACCTTTCCCTCACTCTCATTTTCATCCAACAAAAGATCAATCCTGTTTTCCTTCCCCTACCCATGTTTTCCTTCCCCGCTGCACTCCTCTCTCCCCCTCCCTCTTTCCACTGCCGCCACCGTTCCCCGCCCCCAGCTGCCACTCCCTCTCCACCTCACGTTATTCCTCGATCACCTATCCTCCATCTCATTCTCTCCCTTTATCACGTTTCCTCATAAGGCACGCTAAAAAACTCTACCTCAAAACATCTTCATCCCACTACCTCAGCCCCCCGCCGCACCTCTTTCCCCAATATCTCTCTCCATGCCGCCCGTACTCTCTCCACATCTTCGGTCCTCTCAAGTAAGCTTCGATCTTAGGTTTATTTTACAAATTTGCAATTAGTTTGTTTATCATAAAAATTTAAGTTTCATTATGTTTGGAAATTACAAATTTAAGTTTCATTCTATACCCGCTTTTCATTTACACCATATGTTTGTAGAAGTGTGAACTGCCACCAAAGTTTCTCTTTTTTTTTTTGTTTAAAACTTTATATATTCTGGGTTTTGAAACCGTAATGTTTGTTTGGAATGCTCTTTGTTGATTAATTTTAGGTTTCTAGGGTTTGAAAATTGGGGGAAAATGATTATGGAGAATTACATGGGGGAAAATTGGGGGAAAAGGATTATATGCTGACAATTACATTAAATTGGGGTTTCTTTGTTTTTAATCAATTGCATGGTTTATTGTTTTCTAAGACCTGTTTGCAATTGGTATTCACATTTATATTATTATTTTTGCAGATTTAATGTTTTTTTTATCTCACTTTTAAGTATAGGCTTGGATTCACCCAACCCAATTATTGTTCCAATCAGATCAGGTATACACTATGTTTTGTTATATTTTTCATTATTTGAATTTTGATATCAAATGTTATAGGTTCGGGTTGAAATTTGAGCATGTTTACTGTTGTTATTCACATTTATATTATAACTCCAATATATTTTATTTGGTTGACAGTAGGGGTGGTATAATTGTTTTGTTTTAGGGTGCAAATTAGTTTAGGAAAAATTAGTTTGGGGAAAATAAATTTGAACTTTATATCATTGTTTGGTTTTGGCACTAATAACCAATATATTTATGGGAGTTAATATCTGTATTTGAGGGCCAGCATACTTATGTTGCTGATATGTTCATTGTCGATATAACGTTCAGTTTAATCAAGAGTTACATCTGGTCACGTGCTTTGTGTTTAAGGATCGACTTGCTTTGTGCTTACAGCTCTTGGTGAGAGCTTAATTTAGTAGTACACTAAAGGTTCTTACCCGAATAATCAAGGAACTCTACTATTTTACAACTATATTTTTGGTGGCAGAAGCGAAGCCACGCCGGGGAAGAGTGCGGTCGTGGCCTCCTTTAACATTGTCATTCTCACCAAAACACTATACTATGATGCCTTACTAACCTTTGTATTTTCTATATAACTGTACTTTGATAACTATTTTACACAACATTTTCATTCTTTTGTACAGTTTTGATAAATAAATAAAAAAGCAACTCCCTTTTATGTATATATTAGTTGGTGTAAAATGTTATAGGATTTGTTTATGAGTTTTTTTCTGTCTTTTGTATAAGATAGTTTGATCAACAAGTGTTTTTCACTATTATCGTAGTTTTACATTTTTTTTGCGTATGTTATTGACAGCGATTTATTTAAGGTGCTTGCCCATATTGGTCTCTCATATGTTGTAACATTTTTCATAGAATCTGTCATCTGTATTGATTTACTCAACTTTGTTTGTTTCTAACCAAGGTGAATAAATCCCACATATAGGAAGACAGGATGAGCACGGGAGTGCATGAAAAAATCCCACATGTAGGCTCTATAGCAGCAGTTAACACTATAGCATCCCCTATAGCATACCAAGAAGAAGCCATTGATTTATTTGATTCGAGTTCAACTTCAATCGTGGTCATTGTCGGTTCTTAGCTACTCGATATGCTATTGTTGCAAGTATGACATCGCTTCTTGAAGCCACTGCTGCCCTCATCCTGCTGTCGCAAAAAAGGTAATCTGTCCCACACATGTTCTCACCTACAATTTTTTTGGAAAAATTAATTTTTTTTTGGTTTTGCCACTGCAGTTTCAGTTTTGTTGTTTCGATTCTTCATCTTTGGTAAAATATCTCAATATTGCATTTCATGTTTCTCGAGCTCAAGAGGTGGGATGATTTAAATTATGTTAGCATTGAATTACATTAGGTATGCAGTAGAAGCAGGTGGGCATGGGGGGGGGGGAAGCAATAGGTAAGGGGTTATGGGGGGGAGGATGAGTCGTGATGGGCACAAGCAGGTAAAGGGTGATGGTCGGGGCTGAGTGGTGGTGGCTTGGGGTGACAGGTGGGTCGAAAAGGGGGGTAGCAGTAGGTAGGGTATGATGGGAAGCAAAAGGTGGGTGTGGGTGTGTGGGAGGCCGCATCAGGAGAAAATATTGAAGTATTGGAAGGACATTTTTCTCATGTCTAACATGTTACATTTGTGTATGTCGTACGCCGCTACATTTGGCATGCCACCTCAAGATCTCACTCGACGGCCTCAATCCGAATTCCGGGAATCAAGATTTTATTATCTCCATCATGTGTCCCTCATCTGCCTCAACGACTTCACGTTCCATGATTTTAGGGACTTTATGCAAGTGGTACGCAAGAGAAGTCAAAACAGTGCAACAAGGCTTGATAGGGAAGTTCAAGGGAAATTTGGTAATTTTACAGCCACCGTCCGGAGGACCGATCAACTGAAAAGTTGAAGAGCTTGCCGCAACGAAGATACTGGAAGAAACGGCACCTCAATCTGAGCTAAAGTGAACAAGTTATGGACCATTGAAAATGGAGATATTTACATTGAAAATACTGGGAAATTTTTCTAAGTGTTCAGCCCCTGTTCCCAGTGAGTTTCCCCGAACCCAGGCCGAACCGGTTCGGGTGGGGGCGAACCGGTTCGCAGGGTACCCGAACCGGTTCGGGGTCCCTGTATGCTGGATAGAATTTCAGTGTTTTAAATTGGTGGAACTCTTCATGTATTTCCCTATAAATACCAACTTCGGGGGAGTTGTTTGGCAAGACATTGAAAGACGAATTTGAGAGTCCAAATACCTCTAGTCTTCATATTTTTGAGTCCCGAGACTCATGTTTTGATTCACACAATTCTTCCAATCCTTTGTGAATCTTTTTGGTAACCCAAGAACACAACTTTGAGTTTGTTCAACCTTTGTGGAGAAGCCGTTCCCTTCTTCATTGATGCCCTCCTGGAAAGGAAAACTTCCAGCCGCCGACATAGGAACCGACACCTGCGAGTATTTCTGTGTCACACTGTTTCTAGCCATTGCTTTGAAGGTTTACCGAAGACACCGTGTGTTGCACTTGTGGGCGATTATCAGGTTGTATGTAAGTCAATGGTCTTGTAAATTCTTTAAAGTTCTAGAAATAAAAGGTTTTGCCCTTCGGGGATTTTTCCTCAACTTTGTGTCGCATGCTTTATATTTGATGGGTTGATTTAGATGCATGTTTAAGGGTTGATTTTATTTGGTTTAAAAGTAGACGCTAAATAAATAAGGGTTCTTGGAAACTTGCAAATTTAATTTAAATCATTATCACACACCGAACCTATTCGGTTTCTCAAATTGGTATCAGAGCAGGTTGCGCTAATTTATTGCGTATTCCTATTTTCCGCAAAATTGTGTGATATTGATTTTTTTTGAAAAACCAGTTTTGTGAAAATTCGCATTTTTTCTTATGGAGCACTTATATAATCAGATGCCGATTTTTGACGGGTCTAATTATGCCTACTGGAAAGCTCGTATGAAATCGATTTTAAAATCTATTGACGAGCGTGTTTGGTTGCTTTGCGAAAATGGTTGGACTCCTCCCACGGTCACAGTTAATAACATCACCACTTTAAAACCCGTGTCAGCCTGGACTGAAGATGATTATAAATTATCGAATTTTAATTCCCGTGGTCTGAGTGCTATTTCTGGAGCTGTCTCTCCTGATAAGTTTCACCGAATTATGACATGCACCACGTCTAAAGAGGCTTGGGATGTTTTGAAATTGACACATGAGGGTACAAACGCGGTTAAAGAGTCAAAATTACAAAATTTGGCCACCCAATTTGAGACTATCACCATGTCTGAGTCTGAATGCTTTGATGATTTTTATGCACGTTTGTCGGACATTGTTAACACATGTTTTAATTTCGGTGAGGTGATTGATAACACGCGTGTCGTTAAAAAGATTTTGAGATCTCTCCCAAAACGCTTTATTCCTAAAGTCACTGTTTTGAACTCTTTGGGAAATTTGAAATCACTTAAGTTGGAAGAACTTGTAGGAGATCTTCAAACCTATGAGATTGAGATGTTTCCCAAAACCATTAAGGCTAAGGATAATGGCATTGCTTTAAAGACTCATTTTAAGAAAAAGAAAGAAAAAGTTTGTGAGTCCGATTCTGAGGGAGATTTTGATTTTAATGATATGGCCTTGTTTGCGAAAAATTTTAAAAAATTTCTCAACATGAACAAAAATAATTCTTCCAATAAAAAGAATTTTTTTGGGAAAAATAAAAAGAAAGAGGAGGTCAAAGATAGTGACAAGGAGGATGAGATCAGGTGCTTTGAGTGTGAAGGGAAAGGGCACATAGCTAGAGAGTGTCCTACTAGGATAAGGAGAAAAGGGAAAGAGACTGCTATGCCCGCCACTCTTAGTGATAGTGAGGGTGATGAGGGTGATAAAGGAGATAATTCTGATAAAGGTTTGGGACATGGGATGGTTGTCGCCTTTTCTAGTCGTGTGAGCACACCCACTTGGTCTCACAAGAGTGCACACGAGAGCGATAATAGTGATTTGTGTTCTTCGTGTGAGGGAGAAAGCGAGGAGGAAAGTGGAGACGAAAGTGAGCTCCAAAAAGCTTTTAGATATTTGTACACCGAGACCTTGAAAAAAAAAGTATAATCGGGATTTAGGTCATCGGGTTTTAGATTTGGAGAAAGAGAAGGAGGTTTTGTGAAAGGAGAAGTGTGATTTGGCCGACACGTTGTCTAGTCTGACGACACGTGTATCCCAACTCGAGAGTGATCTCGAACGTGCCAGGGAGGTCAAAGTCAATTTTTTGAACGCACCTAAGAAGGTTGAAAAGGTGGTTCATAAGTGTAAAGGTGAGAAGTTAGGAATAAGTCATGACGGTGCTTCTACTTCCAAATTAGCACCCGAGCCGGTTCCCACTTTAGTGTGTGATTCACGTGAGTGTCACCCTAACCCACCTAGGCGTCCCATTCCAATTAGGAGAGTGCGTCCTAGAGTTTTTGAGAGAGGTGTTCCTTGGCCTATTTATGTTTTCTCACATTGCAAGAGGAGAGGACACCTTAGGGAATTTTGCTTTAAGTTGGGGTATGTGTCACGTTTTGCTTATATACGTGTTTCTGGCACACATGCACCCACACATGATACTTTACATGCTCCCAGAGACTACATGAGAGAGTTTGCATATTTAGGTGAGCAAGTTAAGTTTTTAGTCAAAACTTCACAAGAATTGATGGAGGTTTTTCATAAGCTGACACCACCTTTGGGAAACCCCTCCGCACCTAATGATTGAGGTTTGACTTGTTTAGTAGCATATGGTGATTTTCATGATGACATTGTTTGCCTATTTCTAGTACGTATCATTTTTGTATATTTTGTTTAAAAATTTTGAAAAATACAAAAAGATTTGATTTTGATACAAATTTAAAAAAAAAATCTAATTTTTTTTTTGTGTTTTGTTTGCACCGTTTATGGATAAAGGCGTAGGATGATCGAGTCACAACATCATTCCATTTTTCATGTGTCTATTTGATAGTGTTTTGAGATAATAGGTCAATTCATCCTTGTGCTTAATAATATTTGGAGTCATTAAGATGTAATTAAGTGTTACATCCTACATGTTTGACTCATGTTTCCTTTATTGCATACATGCACGGATTTGTTTGATTATTGTGCTTGTCTTATCACATGTTGGTTGAGTATTTTCACTTCAATCCTATCCTTAAAAAGAACTAAGCGCGATAAATTTTGATAAGGAAATTGTGCATATAAAAACCGTTTTAAAGTTTGTGTGCTTTGTTTGAAAACGGGGAAGGGCTGCGAAAGGTTCATTTTGCCTTTGCGAATACTAAGCCACCGTTTACATTGGACCTAAAAAATTGAGGAATTTTATTATCCGGGGTCCAAAGAGGTTTAAAAGAGCCCAAAAAAATTGAAAGGCAATAAAAAGATTTTCATGCCAAAAAGGGGCCATTTAGGTTTTTGCACCAATTCTCCAAAGTTTGAGAATTTAGATTACCTCTAAAAGAAAATATGCATGAGGGTGTTTGGTTGGATAATTTAAAACGGGTTTGCACATCCTTGAAATGCTTGAAAATGCATTACATAGTTTCGGACGTTATTGGTGTGGAAATCACTTTGACTTTGATTTGTTGGTTTGCATAAGACGATGTCATTTAAATTCAACAATTTTTTTTTACACCTAAGGATAATTTTGATGATCATTCGTTAGGGGTACACATATGCATCGTGCACATATGATTGATTGAGTTGATTTACCTATCGAATGTGTCCACTCCCATTCATTCCATTTCCATGACTTGGTTGTTTGAGTCTAAATCCGTGGTTTGATTTTTTTTTCAAATGGTATCTATTTTTTTTGTTCGAAATTTTTTTTAAAAAAAATCAAAAATTGTTTGTGTATTTTTTTGTATACCGTGACACCCCGATTTTGCTTGTTTGATTCATTCTTCTTATTTGTCTATTTGGGAACATCATAAAAAGGGGGAGAAAGAATTATCTTATTTTGGGGGAGTTTGAGAGTGTTTTGTGACTTAACTTATGCTTATCATATATTGGTATCTATGTTTATCTCATTTCAAACTCGATACGTCACTTGGTATTTTTTTCCTTTATCTCATGTGTGTAGGTACTTCATTGATGATCTCTGAATTGCACACCCTGATGAGAAAAGATTTGAGATTCCTGAAGATTTGAAAAACAAACGATGAAGACTATTAATTTGTACCTTTTCCAGTTTTGGGTTCATGGGAGGGTAGATTTGTATAGGCAATTTCGTATTTGATAATTCGGATTTTTTATGTATGTACCGGCATCGACATAGGGGGAGATTTGTAAGGACATTTTTCTCATGTCCAACATATTACATTTGTGTATATCGTACGCCGCTACATTTGGCACGTCACCTCAAGATCCCACTCGACGGCCTCAATCCGAATTCCGGGAATCAAGCTTTTATTATCTCCATCATGTGTCCCTTATCTGCCTCAACGACTTCACGTTCCATGATTTTAGGGACTTTATGCAAGTGGTACGCAAGAGAAGTCAAAATAGTGCAACAAGGCTTGATAGTGAAGTTCAAGGGCAAATTGGTAATTTTACACCCACCGTTCGAAGGACCGGTCAACTGGAAAGTTGAAGAGCTTGCCAGAAGGAAGATACTGGAAGAAACAGCACCTCAATCCGAACTACGGTGAACAAGTTATGGCCCATTGAAAATGGAGATATTTACATTGAAAATAGTGGGAAATTTTTCTAAGTGTTTATCCCCTGTTCCCAGTGAGTTTCCCCGAACCCAGGCCGAACCGGTTCGGGGGGGAGAACCGGTTTGCAGGGTACCCGAACCGGTTCGGGGTCCCTGTACGCTGGATAGAATTTCAGTGTTTTAAATTGGTGGAACTCTTCATGTATTTCGCTATAAATACCAACTTCGGGGGAGTTGTTTGGCAAGACTTTGAAAGATGAATTTGAGAGTCCAAATACCTCTAGTCTTCATATTTTTGAGTCCCAAGACTCATGTTTTGATTCACACAATTCTTCCAATCCTTTGTGAATCTTTTGGTAACCCGAGAACACAACTTTGAGTTTGTTCAAACCTTGTGGATAATCCGTTCTCTTCTTCATTGCTTCCCTCCTCGAAAGGGAAACTTCCAGCCGCCGACATAGGAATCGATGCCTGCGGGTATTTCTGTGTCACACTGTTTCTTGTCGTTGCTTTGAAGGTTTACCGAAGACACCGTGCGTTACACTTGTGGGCGATTATCAGGTTGTATGTAAGTCAATGGTCTTGTAAATTCTTTAAAGTTCTAGAAATAAAAGGTTTTACCCTTCGGGGATTTTTCCTTAACTTTGTGTCGCATGCTTTATATTTGATGGGTTGATTTAGATGCATGTTTAAGGGTTGATTTTATTTGGTTTAAAAGTAGACACTAATTAAATAAGGGTTCTTGGAAACTTGCAAATTTAATTTAAATCATTATCACACACTGAACCTATTCGGTTTCTCAAATTGGTATCAGAGCAGGTTGCGCTAATTTATTGCGTATTCCTATTTTCCGCAAAATCGTGTGATATTGATTTTTTTTGAAAAATCAGTTTTGTGAAAATTCGCATATTTTCTTATGGAGCACTTATATAATCAGATGCCTATTTTTGACGGGTCTAATTATGCCTACTGGAAAGCTCGTATGAAATCGATTTTAAAATCTATTGACGAGCGTGTTTGGCTACTTTGCGAAAATGGTTGGACTCCTCCCATGGTCACAGTTAATAACATCACTACTTTAAAACCCGTGTCAGCCTGGACTGAAGATGATTATAAATTATTCAATTTTAATTCCCGTGGTCTGAGTGCTATTTCTGGAGCTGTCTCTCCTGATGAGTTTCCCTGAATTATGACATGCACCACGTCTAAAGAGGCTTGGGATGTTTTGAAATTGACACATGAGGGTACGAACGCGGTTAAAGAGTCAAAATTACAAAATTTGGCCACCCAATTTGAGACTATCACCATGTCTGAGTCTGAATTCTTTGATGATTTTTATGCACGTTTGTCGGACATTGTTAACACATGTTTTAATTTGGGTGAGGTGATTGATAACACGCGTGTCGTTAAAAAGATTTTGAGATCTCTCCCAAAACGCTTTATTCCTAAAGTCACTGTTTTGAACTCTTTGGGAAATTTGAAATCACTTAAGTTGGAAGAACTTGTAGGAGATCTTCAAACCTATGAGATTGATATGTTTCCCAAAACCATTAAGGCTAAGGATAATGGCATTGCTTTAAAAACTCATTTTAAGAAAAAGAAAGAAAAAGTTTGTGAGTCAGATTCTGAGGGAGATTCTGATTTTAATGATATGGCCTTGTTTGCGAAAAATTTTAAAAAATTTCTCAACATGCACAAAAATAATTTTTCCAATAAAAATAATTTTTTTGAGAAAAATAAAAAGAAAGAGGAGGTCAAATATAGTGATAGGGAGGATGAGATCAGTTGCTTTGAGTGTGAAGGGAAAGGGCACATAGCTAGAGAGTGTCCTACTAGGATAAGGAGAAAAGGGAAAGAGACTGTTATGCCCGCCACTCTTAGTGATAGTGAGGGTGATGAGGGTGATAAAGGAGATAAGTCTGATAAAGGTTTGGGACATGGGATGGTTCTCGCCTTTTCTAGTCATGTGAGCACACCCACTTTGTCTCACAAGAGTGCACACGAGAGCGATAATTGTGATTTGTTTTCTTCGAGTGAGGGAGAAAGCGAGGAGGAAAGTGGAGACGAAAGTGAGCTCCAAAAAGCTTTTAGAGATTTGTACACTGAGACCTTGAAAACAAAAAAGTATAATAGGGATTTAGGTCATCGGGTTTTAGATTTGGAGAAAGAGAAGGAGGTTTTGAGAAAGGAGAAGTGTGATTTGGCCGACACGTTGTCTAGTCTGACGACACGTGTATCCCAACTCGAGAGTGATCTCGAACGTGCCAGGGAGGTCAAAGTCAATTTTTTGAACGCACCTAAGAAGGTCGAAAAGGTGGTTCATAATGGTAAAGGTGAGAAGTTAGGAATAAGTCATGACGGTGCTTCTACTTCCAAATTAGCACCCGATTCGGTTCCCACTTTAGTGTGTGATTCACGTGAGTCTCACCCTAACCCACCTAGGCGTCCCATTCCCATTAGGAGAGTGCGTCCTAGAGTTTTTGAGAGAGGTGTTCCTAGGCATATTTATGTTTGCTCAAATTGTAAGAGGAGAGGACACCTTAGGGAATTTGGCTCTAAGTTGGGGTATGCGTCTCGTTTTACTTCTATACTTGTTTCTGGCACACATGCACCCACACATGATACTTTACATGCTCCCGGAGACTACATGAGAGAGTTTGCACATTTAGGTGAGCAAGTTAAGTTTTTAGTCAAAACTTCACAAGAATTGATGGAGGTTTTTGACAAGCTGTCACCACCTTTGGAAAACCCCTCTGCACCGAATGATTGAGGTTTGACTTGTTTACTAGCATAGGGTGATTTTCATGATGACATTGTTTGCCTATTGCTAGTATGTTTCATTTTTGTATATTTTGTTTAAAAATTTTGAAAAATACAAAAATATTTTATTTTGATAAAAATTTAAAAAAAAAATCCTAAAATATTTTTGTATTTTGTTTGCACCGTTTATGGATAAAGGCGTAGGATGATCGAGTCACAACATCATTCCATTTTTCATGTGTCTATTTGATAGTGTTTTGAGACAATAGGTCAATTCATCCTTGTGCTTTATAATGTTTGGAGTCATTAAGATGTAAATAAGTGTTACTTCCTACATGTTTGACTCATGTTTCCTTTATTGCATACATGGACGGATTTGTTTGATTATTGTGCTTGTCTTATCACATGTTGGTTGGGTGTTTTCACTTCAATCCTGTCCTTAAAACGAACCAAGCGCGATAAATTTTAATAAGGAAATTGTGCATATAAAAACCGTTTTGTAAGTTTGTGTGCTTTGTTAGAAAACGGGGAAGGGCTGCGAAAGGTTCATTTTGCCTTTGGGAATACTAAGCCACCGTTTACATTGGACCTAAAAAATTGAGGAATTTTATTATTCGGGGTCCAAAGAGGTTTAAAAGAACCCGAAAAAATTGAAAGGCAATAAAAAGATTTTCATTCCAAAAAGAGGCCATTTAGGTTTTTGCACCAATTCTCCAAAGTTTGAGAATTTAGATTACCTCTAAAAGAAAATATGCATGAGGGTGTTTGGTTGGATAATTTAAAATGGGTTTGCACGTCCTTGAAATGCTTGAAAATGCGTTACATAGTTTTGGACGTTATTGGTGTGGAAATCACTTTGACTTTGATTTGTTGGTTTGCATAAGACGATGTCATTTAAATTCAACAAATTTTTTTTACACCTAAGGATAATTTTGATGATCATTCATTAGGGGTACACATATGCATCGTGCACATATGATTGATTGAGTTGATTTACCTATCGAATGTGTTCACTCCCATTCATTCCGTTTCCCTGACTTGGTTGTTTGAGTCTAAATCCGTGGTGTGATTTTTTTTCAAATGGTATCTATTTTTTTTGTACGAATAATTTAAAAAAAAATCAGAAATAGTTTGTGTATTTTTTTGTATACCGTGACACCCCGATTTTGCTTGTTTGATTCATTCTTCTTATATGTCTATTTGGGGACATCATAAAAAGGAGGAGAAAGAATTATCTTATTTTGGGGTAGTTTGGGAGTGTTTTGTGACTTAACTTATGCTTATCATATATTGGTATCTATGTTTATCTCATTTCAAACTCGATACGTCACTTGGTATTTTTTTCCTTTATCTCATGTGTGTAGGTACTTCATTGATGATCTCTGAATTGCACACCGTGATGAGAAAAGATTTGAGATTCCTGAAGATTTGAAGAACAAACGATAAAGACTATTCATTTGTACTTTTTCCAGTTTTGGGTTCATGGGAGGGTAGATTTGTATAGGCAATTTCGTATTTGATAATTCAGATTTTTTATGTATGTACTGGCATAGACATAGGGTGAGATTTTTAAGGACATTTTTCTCATGTCCAACATGTTACATTTGTGTATGTCGTACGCCTCCCCATTTGGCACGTCACCTCAAGATATCACTCGACGGCCTCAATCCGAATTTCGGGAATCAAGCTTTTATTATATCCATCATGTGTCCCTTATCTGCCTCAACGACTTCACGTTCCATGATTTTAGGGACTTTATGCAAGTGGTACGCAAGAGAAGTCAAAATCGTGCAACAAGGATTGATAGGGAAGTGCAAGGGTAATTTGGTAATTTTACAGCCACCATACAGAGGACCGGTCAACTGGAAAGTTGAAGACCTTGCCAGAATGAAGATACTGGAAGAAACGGCACCTCAATCGAAGCTACGGTGAACAAGTTATGGCCAATTGAAAATGGAGATATTTTCATTGAATATACTGGGAAATTTTTCTAAGTGTTTAGCCCCTATTCCCAACGAGTTTCCCCGAACCCAGGCTGAACCGGTTCGAGGGGGGTGAACCGGTTCACAAGGTACCCGAACCGGTTCGGGGTCCCTGTACGCTGGATAGAATTTCAGTGTTTTAAATTGGTGGAACTCTTCATGTATTTCCCTATAAATACCAACTTCGGGGGAGTTGTTTGGCAAGACTTTGAAAGACGAATTTAAGAGTCCAAATACCTCTAGTCTTCATATTTTTGAGTCCCAAGACTCATGTTTTGATTCACACAATTATTCCAATCCTTTGTGAATCTTTTTGGTAACCCAAGAACACAACTTTGAGTTTGTTCAACCCTTGGGGCGAAGCCGTTCTCTTCTTCATTGCTGCCTTCCTGGAAAGAGAAACTTCCAGCCGCCGACATAGGAACCGACACCTGCTGGTATTTTTGTGTCACACTGTTTCTAGCCGTTGCTTTGAAGGTTTACCGAAGACACCGTGGGTTACATTTGTGGGCGATTATCAGGTTGTATGTAAGTCAATGGTCTTGTAAATTCTTTAAAGTTCTAGAAATAAAAGGTTTTGCCCTTCGGGGATTTTTTCTTAACTTTTTGTCGCATGCTTTATATTTGATGGGTTGATTTAGATGCATGTTTAAGGGTTGATTTTATTTGGTTTAAAACTAGACGCTAATTAAATAAGGGTTCTTGGAAACTTGCAAATTTAATTTAAATAATTATCACACATCGAACCTATTCGGTTTCTCAAATTGGTATCAGAGCAAGTGGCGCTAATTTATTGCGTATTCCTATTTTCCGCAAAATCGTGTGATATTGATTTTTTTTGAAAAATCAGTTTTGTGAAAATTCGCATTTTTTCTTATGGAGCACTTATATAATCAGATGCCTATTTTTGACGGGTCTAATTATGCCTACTGGAAAACTCGTATGAAATCGATTTTAAAATCTATTGACGAGGGTGTTTGGTTGCTTTGCGAAAATGGTTGGACTCCTCCCACGATCACAGTTAATAACATCACCACTTTAAAACCCGTGTCAGCCTGGACTGAAGATGATTATAAATTATCCAATTTTAATTCCCGTAGTCTGAGTGCTATTTCTGGAGCTGTCTCTCCTGATGAGTTTCGCCGAATTATGACGTGCACCACGTCTAAAGAGGCTTGGGATGTTTTCAAATTGACACATGAGGGTACGAACGCGGTTAAAGAGTCAAAATTACAAAATTTGGCCACCCGATTTGAGACTAAAAAGAGGTTAATAAGTGAAAAGTGCATTTGATTTTGACCTTGTGTATAAATTGCATTTGATTTTGGCCCAACATAATTAATTATTTACCTTTTTCTTTTTTAGCATGTCATGGTATGTTTATGACGCTTGCACTGTGTATAAAGTGCATTTGTAGCAATTAAGCTACAGTCATAATTTATACCAATCAGGATAAATTTTTATAGGGGTGGCAATTCGGGTCAATGGGTCGTGTTTTGGGCCGACACGATACGAAATTTTTTTTCGGACACGAACACGAATTCGTGTTTTTTTGTTGACATGAACACGACCCGAATAAAAAAACACGACACGGCCTGAATACCATAATTTCTTAAATTTCACGCCTAAAAGAATGATAACACGACACGACTCATAATTTAGACACGAACGCAATACGAGACAGTTTGACAAAATCATTTATAGCGTTTTATTTTGAGAGTAAAAGAATATATACACCTTAATAAAGTTTTTTTTATATATAACTAAATAAATATTAAGACGTATGCGTATAAAATATATGTACGTAAATATTATGCATATAAATATAGAAACATAAAACTAACAAATATTATGACTAAAAATAGATGTATATATATTATTAATTCATATTTGGAGCATTTTTAAAACCATGCCACCGGCTACAATAAATGATTCAATTAGACCGTCATAGTGGGAGCCAGATATGATTCTTGATTCATTTAGTTCTAATTACTAATTATTTATATAATATTTGACTAGCTATTTCAATTGATTAAATATATATTTTTTGTATCAGGTCGCATTTTGAAAACTAGGGACAATCATTATAGTGGAGCATGTGGGATGACCTCAATTGATATATATGTAATTTTTCAAACAAGTTTGTTTCGTTGTAGTAGTTATTGAATGAACTTGTATTCTTTGAATATTATTGGAATTGTAATTATCCCTTAAGTAGGGTGGATAGTCCAATATACAAAGGAGATTATGTCCATTTTTTTTTAAAAGTTGTTAATGTTTATTTGAGGCAATGTGAATTAAGTCGATGAATTTTGTATATTTCATATTATATGTGAATTTTTTCGACGGTTTGATAGACTATTTGAATGTCGTTGGACTATTTTTTTAAACATGGTGAATAGTCCTATAAACAGAGTAAATTATAGCCATTTTTTTTAAAATGATATTTTTTTTTTCGGGGAACGGTAGTTTTTTAATTTTGTAATTATGTACTTTTTGAAAAAAAATTATCGTTTTACAATTATGCATTTAAAAAAAATTCCACCGTGCCTCAGGCAGGGGCATCTACTAGTGTATATATATATATACACTAGCGGAATGCCTGTGACTGAAGGCACAATAAAAATTTCCAAAATACATAATCGCGAAACGAAAAAAATTTCCTAAATATGTAACTCCACGCGGCAAACATTTCGTTCCCCAACAAACAAAGCGTAATTGCAAAAACGCCTTAATATCCTTAATTTATAGAATTCTCCACCTCGCTTAACAAATAATAAATAGTCCAACAAGATTCAAATAGTCTAAATTCATCAAATAAATTCACATATGACATGCAATATACAATATTCATCAATCGAATTCACACTTTGCCTCAAATAAACAAAGTGTCAATTTGAAAAAAAAAATAGACATAATTTCCTTTGTTTATTGGACTATCCACCGTGCTTTAGAGGCAACAACCAATCCAACAATATTCAAATCCCCAAATTCATCTAAAAAATTATTCAATTAAATAAACTTTTTAAAAAAAATGACATATATAGAATAAACTCTAGCTACACAAAAATATCATTTGCCATCAACCGAAAACGTGAGCTTTACAAAAAGTAGAAATGGTTGTCGTCCCAAAAAATTATCCTTCTGATAGTCAATCATGGATTCGCAGGAAACATCGCCGTAATGACTCTACGGAATGTCCACGTATCTAGCTCGACGTCATTTATATGAAGATTGGAACAATTTACAACCATTTATAACAAATATTATTAGTTAAGACTAATTTTTAAAAATCAATGAAAAGAAGAAATATTTTAGTTCTGTTCTCGATTTATGAATCTGATTTTGTGACACTTAATTGATAAAGTTAATTGCCTTATGCTACGGTTGTCATTTTTCAAAAATATACGAAATTTATCCGAAATTAACACAATATGTCGTGTTTGTAGACACCCCATTCTTTGACCCCCTAAACTCTCCTTAGGTCCCTAGCACCTCCCTTCATCACTACAAACCCAGGTCATACCCCGAGTACTGACCTAGAAGTCATTGGGCACTCCCAGGCTCCTTTTAACCAAATGTCAAAGTCTTCAGCTCGACCGAGACTGAATGAATCTTCGAAGGGAATTGAAACCACTTTCCAATGGTCCATCCTGTGCGCAATTCTGACCTACCATGCGAACGAACGACCCATTTTCCCCGAAACTTGATCAAGAGGCCACCGGGCACTCCCGGGCTTCGTTTGACCTAAGTTAACTCTTCAGCGTGACCAAGACTGAATGAATCTTAGAAGGGAACTGAAACTCATTTCCAACGGTCTGCCCCATGCGCGATTCTGACTTACGGTAGGGACGAACGATCTGTTTTACTCCGAAAGGTTGCCGAATGCTTCGAGGGCCCGGTTTACCAAAGTCAAGTCCCCGAACCGGATCTAACTCTTTGGAATGTCGAAATAAATCTCCTAACCTTTCCAACGGTCTGCCCCGTATGTGATTCATACTTACCATACGGACAAATGATCTGTTTACATCAGACGATTCGCCGTCCAATGGACTGACGAATGCTTTCGATCCATATTTGACCCAAAGTCAACTCCCAAACCCGGGAACCGTCTAAAGGAATTTTGAAGGTCTCTGAATTACCTTTCCAACGGTCGGCCCCGTGGGTGATTCTAATCAACGATTTGTGTTCTGGTCAATTTTCCAAAAAGGCCTGAAAGACATCGTCAAACGGCAGGTCCCAAACCCTGCCCATCGACAGTGTGGCTAAACACACCTGCCGATTGGAAGGAACAGGGCTATGATTATCGGCAATGCCCTGGGCCTATAAAAAGGTGTCCTTGACCTCATTTGCAGGGGGAGCCTAGATTTGATAGATATCACTCTCAGCAAATCCAAAAAATCTCTCTCAAAGTCAGCATGATTTCCACACCCAAAAACCTTTCCAACGTTCACTTTTGATCCTTTTTTTAATCAAACTTGGTGAATTCACTACCCTCCATCATCATCCAAGTTCAAGGGCTGCTTTCCAACATTCAAGGTCAAGCTCAAGATCTTCAAGAAGGTCTAATTTTCTCACTTCTCTCCTTAAATTCTCATAAATTCGCAATAACTTATTTTATTACTTAGCACTTTTATTATCTCATCTCACACATCCTAATATACTTTTTATTTAGTATTATTGCACATCTCTTATTTTCATATAAATAAAAATAAAAAAAACAAGAAAAAAAGGGTTTGCTCATAAATTCCAAACGGAAATTCTCACACTTTTCTCATAAATAAAACAATTTTTCTACACACACACACCCCCACGAGTAAGAGAAGTCCCTGGTTTGATTTATGGGATAAACCCCACCCCTCGTTTTTCATGCGAACTACGTGGACTTTGATGCCTTTATAGGCTACGTAGGCATCTCTGGGTAAAACCCGAGACTTGAGTCCTATTTTTACTTTTTCTCTCATTTTCTATTTTCTCTACACGCCACTCTCTTATATTATATATATACATATATTTGTTCTTAGTGGCGTATTATTCCATATACATTATTGTTCCCTCATAACGATCAACGTAAGGATAATCGCATAAATCCTATTTTCTAATATTATTTTTATACCTTCCTATGGATGACTCGTTTTATCTCTTCCATGATACAAGTCGAGAATTCCTATCTTCATTATATATACACATACACACATATCACGCGGAAAATAAAAGGAAAATAGCAAAAATCCATGAGAGACCGTAAGGGAGGAATGGGTTCCTAACACCTTCCCATTTCGTAACTTAGCCTCCAGAACCTTCCCGAATCATTTTGGTTTCGTATGCACCGGTATGTCTTTGGATGCCATCCTTCGGAATGGCTTACCCTTTTATTTTGTCTGTTTTGAGTAAAATTGACTGGCGACTCTAATCTCTCTACATTTTTACACCTCACCACACTGACGCCGATCGAAGCGCTCCCGAGAGGGACGCGTGGGACTCGAGATCCTTTCCCTCATGCCCATTCGCCCCCGCGGTGAGGATCGGTTATGGACACAGTGGCGACTCTGCTGGGGACTATATATTTTGAGGGCTAGACTCTATTTACATGGATGTTATGTTTGTTTATATTTTCCCCCATTTTGCATGTTCCCCTATTCCATGTGTATCTCATACTTATGCTTCTCTTCACACACTTATAGAAAAGTCTCCAAGTATACTTCGCACCACGTACACCTAGGGTAACATATATCCACATGTTTCATGCATCACCCATCCATACTTGGTGTACCATTGCTACTTGTACTTTGCTCCCTGTTTGGCATAATCAGAAAATACATTCTCATAAGATACTAATAAGATAATCATGCATGATTCACACGACATCACCGAAGAGCATTGTTATTGACCAAATTTTAACCCAATAACTGGAGGGTAACTTCGTGATGGGCGCTAGTCCGGTAGGGCGCAGTTAGCCTAAGAGATATGACTCTCACCTTCCATTGGCCAAGTACCTTCGACGTATATCAAGCGGCTCCCCCGCATCATACTGCTTGACTAAAGTCATGGCGGGAGGTATATCGTAGGGAATTCGTTCACGTACGCCGAGTATATTGAATTCTCTCTCATGCGTATCGTCCCCACAAGGAATATTGTAAGGCAATTAACGTACACTCAGGTATTTCAAATGTCTTGTCCACACGTATCGAATGCCCGTAAGAGTAAGACGTATTCGTGGAAGTCACGCAAAAGGGGGGAACCCTTTTCTGCTTCACCCAACCAACTATATACCCGCATATAGGTGTCAAGCTTAGGACACACATGTTAGATTGCCGGTTTCAACTCGAAACTCTGGGTCGTCCTGCCGCCCAAATTTTTGTGCATTTTTAAAAATGGGACCCTGTCCGTGAGCCTGGTCACAAGTCCAGCCATAGCTTTGCATATATTACAAACCCAATTTTTCCAGGCTCGAGTCCCGTCCGGCATTTCATTTTTGCATTTAGGAAAATTAATACAAGTGAAAACATAATAATTATAATAATCATGCTGAGACCGTCTCCAAAAAGAAAATTCTTTTTTTTTTATCCAAAATCCAAAAACATTTTTCCTTTCCTTATCGAAAATCCAAAAACATTTCTCCTCTCTTTATCAAAAAACCAAAAAAAAAATTTCCTTCCTTTTTTCTCCAAAAATAAATCCCATTTTACGCCTTCTCAGGTCGATCGCAAACCCTTGGCCTGGCTCCTTATTGGCTTTGGTCTTCAGTCAAGTCACCCCGGAGTTTCGTTCGTTCCCCTGCTACTTCTTCCGAGTCCAGAATCCATCCACTTTCCATGGATAACACAGATCAAGTACCCGTTGTGCAGCCGGATCTGACGACAGTCCTAGCTCAACTTGTGTCCAAGATTGACAACCTCCAAACTGAGGTTCGAGAAATGCAATGAAACCATATTCCTATTCGTCAATAGCCTGAGGCCCTATTCCCTCATGCTACGGGTCTACCCGAGCCTATCTGGGTTCCTGAAGAATATTAGCACGCCCCATGTGACCCTCCTATCAATGGGTCGTCGCCTGCCCAGCTTCCGATGCTGAACCTTGCCCAGCCTGGGGCTAACTTAGTTATGATCATCGATCCAAAGGAAGAAGATCTTACCAAAGTCAAAGAAGATCTCAAGATGCTCACTAAGAAGTTCGACCAAGTCAGAATCTCAGGAAATTACATGGACTACACCCACATGTCTCCTTATCCTAAGGCGAGGTTACTCGAGAAGTTCAAGATGCCAAACATCGATAAATTCGAAGGAAGTGGACCCTCAATTATTCATCTCTGAAGTTATCACCGTTCCATGAATCTATAAGGGGCTTCTAAAGAAGTGATGGCCTAATTATTTTAGCAAACTCTGAAGATAGCGCCCTCCAATGGTTTTTATCTCTCGAAGAGTTCAAAATCCGTAGCTAGGAAGATGTAGCCCGAGAATTCATGTCACAGTACAAATACAATGAAGAGCTTGAGGTCACCCGCCATGATTTAGAGCTGCTCAAACAGAACCCTGGTGAATCAGTCAGTAACTTCATAGCCCGATGGAGGGAAAAAGCAGCAACCATGACCAATCGGCCAGTCGAGGAAGAAAAAGTCAACATAGTGAGGAAGAACTTCTTACCCCATGTTCGAGCAACCATGAGAGGACAATACTTCCCCCACTTCCGAGCTCTCGGAGAAGAAGGAGTAGAAATCTAGGAAGGTCTTGCTAAAATAGAAGTCGAACCAAAGAAGGTGTCTGGACAGTTCACCCCCAGAAAATATGACAAACATGTCAGTGCTACAGTCTCATCCATCAACAACATCTCTCAACCAACCACCTCATGGGCGCCAAAAAGCCGCCCTGCCCCAGTCCGAAAGGAATACACTGAGCTCCATGCTCCCCTCTCTAAAGTTTATCAAGACTTGTTAAGCTAAAACCTTATTAAACCCTTGGATCCCCGTCCATTGCCAAATCCCCTCCCAAGAAACTTCAAGGCAGATACCCATTGCGCCTTTCACCAAACTGCTGGCCATACCACCGACCAATGCTTTCATATTCGAAAAATAATCCGAGGTCTAATTGATCGGGATACCATTTCCCCACCATCCAATCCTAAGCCAAACACTACTCACAACCCACTTCCAAATCATACCAATGCCATCTTTCTAGAAGAGAATACAGAATTCGATCCCTCAACTCAAATCACACCCATATACTCTCCTAAACCTCTACAAATTTGCCCATATTTCCTCCTACAACCTTCTAGCCTCGTTAATCAGGCACTGCCACTCCTTACCAGAGCATGCATCGCTGTCCGTACCCGTTCTGAAAATGGAAGCATGGAATTGTCAGAAGTCTTAAACCAACTCTTATAGTTCGGTATGAAACTGCCCTCACAGATGATCGTTGATTGCCAAAGGTTCAGTACACTGTTCTTGGAAGCACAAAAATGGGCCCGAGAGTCAGATAGTTGGGGAGTACCGACCACAGAAGCTAGCTTAGATGATGTTTCCCAAATCATGGCAGAATTATTCAGGCAAACCAACAACATTTGCAATATGACCGAGTTACTTGATGCCTGAAGCGACAAGGGCGCCTTGTCCCGTAACCCTTACACATCCCCACCAATTGGGATGAATTGTATGAAGAAGCCGTTGGAGTTATGGAATGCATTAACTTTATATGGAAAGACCGAATTGTTGCCACCAGACGGGGGGAAGAATTTGAAGATTCAAATGAAGAACAAGCTTAAAAAAAGATTGGCCCCGTATCCGACATGTATGGGATGATATAATTTGAAGAACTCCTCGAATAGATAAATAAGGTAGCAAAACAACCCAAGATTGATGAGGAAACGAGATTCATGTTTTTCCCTTCTTCAGTAAATCACATAACCAGATCAGGGAGGCATTACTAGATCCCAAACTCACTACTAGACAATGACAAGGTGAAGGGTGTTGAAAATCTTCCTATAGAAGAAATGACCTTCGAGGAGAGCAAGATCCTCGATTAACTAAAGAAAACTTAAGCTAATATCACTCTATGGGGGCTTCTCATGTCTTCTCAGCTGCACAGAAATGCTTTGATCAAGTTACTCACTCGACCTACAGTTCCTCCTTCTACCACACCAGAAGAAGTTATAAATTTGGTTGGATCCTTGACCTCTACCCAAATCATATCCTTTTCCGAAGAAAAAATCCCCAAGATTGGGCCAAACCACAATCATGCACTCAATATTTCCGTCGAAGTTATGGGGAAGGTCGTGCCACTCTCTCTTGTTGATAATGGATCCGCCTTGAATGTATGCCCACTGAGAACTTTCAAATGTTTAGGCCTAAATGAAATCGCCTCACTCCAACCTCTGCTGTTGTGCGTGACTACGATAATACATGTCTAGAGGTGATAGGATCCATAAAGCTTGTAATAGGGGCTAGCCCTATAAATCCTGTCATTGAATTCCAAGTTATTAACATCCTAGCCTATTTTAACCCGTTGATCGGACCACCTTGGCTCCACAGTAGCAAGGGCATGTCTTCCTCACTCCATAAGAAATTAAAGTTCTTCGCCGATAGACATATCATCACTATCTTAGGCAACGATGACAATACTGATGGTGCAAGTACCATCTGCCCAATTCTTGAGATACAACGTGGGTCAAATGATATGCTCCTATCAGGATTCCGAGTTGAACCACTTCTCCTTCCGATAGGGGACGACTTCAAATAAAGGGTTTGTCCAGAATACAACCCTCATGGCAACGTCAATGTGATTTAGATGTTCAGGAACATGCACTTCATGCTCGGATTGGGGCTAGGACAAAGACAACAAGGGATACTCGATCCCATTAAACTGAAGAAGGCTTTCCCTCCTTGTGGTTTGGGGTATCAACCATCAGAACAAGAGCTCAGAATGGTCCGCCAGTCTCGACCAAAGAGAAGACTAGACTACGTCCAGACTATACCAAGTGACTCCTTGAATGGATGATTCATCAAAGAGGGAGATGACTTCCCCTTTTGCGGCTTCCCGGAACCATGGTATGACCATACAGACAAAAAAATGAATCCTGGAATGGAGATCTTTTTTCAAGACAGCTACCCATGGAATGAAAGTTCCCAACACCAAGTACAACCGCTCATCAAAGATACCAAAGAGACTGAGGAAAGTGACTCCGAAGATTCCTTCAACCTATAGACACGGGGGCTGACAATCTGTATGGTTCACTCAGGCACTACATCACCGGATTCATCCCAACTGATTAAAGCTATTAATACACATCTCCTCAAATCGTATGCTGCGACAGTTCTACCTGTTGAAATCTCCCCTAATCCTAATGTTTACCCCCTTTCTTCTTCTATCGTCTATCCTTGTTCAAATGTAATCGAGTCCTCCTTTGATGAGGTTCTCAATGATGTTTTTCCTATCAATGAAATAAATGAAGATTTTGAGTATCTTGCTGTGCCTTACATTAATTATTTAAATTCTAATCAAACTTTTGATGATGATGATTTTACAAATGAACAATTCTTAACTGATCTAAATAAGGTCAATAATAAACAACATAACCGCGTTGAAGTTAATAAAGAAGAGACTATTATTGATAATCTCAATTCTAGTAGCCAACTGCACGAGATTAGGATAGGGGATACCCTGTATGAGCATGAACTTGTATAACTCGAAGAATTTCTGAAGGAATTCGTGGATGTCTTCGCATGGTCCTATGATCATATGCCCGACATCAATCCTGAAATAGCTCAGCATGAGATCCCCACTCTCCCAGATTACAAGTCGGTTAAACAAAAGTTGAGAAAGATCCACACCGAATGGTCGCTCAAAGTCAAAAAAGAGGTGGTCAAACAATTGAACGTAGGCTTCATTCGTATGATCGAATATCCCACATGGCTAGCCAACATAGTGCCCGTGCCAAAATCAGGAGGAAAAGTTCGGATGTGTTTAGACTAGCGGGATTTGAACAAAGCCTCTCCAAATGATGATTATCCACTACCCAATATCGACATGATCATGGACAACACACCCAGTAATGCTTTTAAGTCTTTCGTTGACGGTTTTGTCGGATACAACCAAATCAATGTGCACCTAGACCACCAAGAAAATACCGCATTCATCACCCTATGGGGAATCTTTTTCTACACCGTTATGCCATTTGGTCTTAAGAACGCTGGGGATACCTACCAAAGGGCTGCCACAACCATCCTGTATGATCTGATTCACAAAGAAGTTGAGGTCTATGTGGATGATATCCAAAACTAGAGAAGTTCATGTTCTCGCTCTTCAAAAGTTTTTCGAACGACTGCGACAGTATCAAATGAGACTCAATCCACAGAAATTCCTTTTTGGCATTACAAAGGGAAAAATCTTGGGATTCATGGTCAGTGAGAAAGGGATAGAAGAAGATCCTACCGAGCTAAAAGCCATACTTGAGATGCCACCTCCCCGAACAGAGAAAGAAGTCCAAGGTTTCCTCGAGAAATTGCAATATATTAGTCGGTTCATCAGCCAGTTAACCTCCATCCGCGAACCTATCTTTAAACTCCTCCGAAAGGATTCAACTAAAGTTTGGAATGAGGCATGCCAAGAAGCTTTTGATCAAATCAAACAATATCTGACCCAACCCCCGGCACTCATGCCACCACAGCCTGGTCTCCCCTTGCTCCTATACCTAACCATAACTGACACGGTAGCTCGAGCTTTGCTAGACCAATACCTTGAAGATTCCCACAAAGAAAGATCCATCTATTATGCTAGTCACAAATTGGTTGGGTACGAGGTTAACTACACTGCTTTGGAAAAGTCATGTGTCACACTTGTCTGGGTTACCCAAAAGTTGCAGCACTACATGCTCGCTTTCCCCATCAAACTTTTATCCCGAATAGACCCCATCAAATACCTACTTGAGAAACCCGCCTTGTCTAGTCGAATGGCCCGATGTTTGATGCTCCTAGCCGAGTTCTATATTGTTTACATCACGCATAAAGAAATAAAAGGAAGAGCCATCTCCGACAACCTCGCTGATTACCCCATGGATGATGTCGATGTCTAGATCTCCAGATGAAAACATTCTTTATGCTACTCAAAACTGCCTTTGATGGAAAATGTTCTTTGATGGCGCTTCCAACAAAAATGGATATGGCATTGGGATACTTTTAATCACCCCAGATAACTCTCACACTCCCATTGCCATCAAGTTGGATTTCCCTTGCACTAATAACATGACTGAGTACAAGGCATGTACGGTCGGCCTCAAAGTTGTTCTCAAGAAAGTTATTAAATGTCTAGAGGTCTACGGGGATTCTGCCCTCATCATCGGTCAAGTGCTCACAAAGTGGAGAGTCAAGGAAGAGAAACTCCAACCCTTCCATGCCCACTTAGAAGAATTAACCTCCCAATTCCAAGACATCACCTTCCATTACCTACCTCGAGCAAAGAATAACCTAGTCGATGCCCTTGCTACCCTGGCCTCCATGATCAATATGCCCGAAAGAATAACTATGACCCCTTTCCTAGTTCAAAATCAAGACAAACTAACCCACTGCTACCATATTGAGCTTGTCTCCAAAAAAGATCCCGAGCTAACAAATTATTGGTACTACGATATTTGGAACCTATCCTCAAGCATGGTAGGTATCCCGAGGGTTCCAACAAGAAAGACCGAGCAACCCTTCAAAGACTGGCCACCCAGTACATCATTTGTCATAAAGCACTGCTAAAAATGAACTTCGATGGAACTCATCTGCACTGCATCGTAGGGGGCCGACATTGAAAATATCACTGTTCTAAAAAACCCGCCTAGGCTCCGCCTAGGCACGCCTAGGCTTGTGGCTTGGGAAAAACGCCCCGCCTTAAGATTTTGACGCCTTATGCTTGGTAAAACCCTTAAGGCGTACTTTTTCTCTAAAAACAACAATGCTTTAGTGAAATGATATCGCCTTTTAAAGATCTTTTTGCAAATCAAACCATTATCTCATCCAAAATAATCAAATAGTATTTTTATTTGCAAATATTCAGACATATTTTTATGATATGTACAATTTTAGTATTTTAATAGCCTTGTTATAGTTAAAAAATATTAAAATATATTAAAAAGACCTAAACGCCTTTTCACGCCTTTTTACACCAAGGCCCGTCTAGGCTTCTAAGGCTTAAGGCTTAAGGCTTGGCCTCTACGCCTCGATCACGCCCCGCGTTTTTTAGAACCTTGGAAAATATAATGTAGAAGATCCACAGCGGGGAATGAGAACCCCACATGAACGATCACATGCTTTCCAAAAAGATCATCCGAAAAGGCTACTACTGGACCACTATGGCCCAGGATTGCACCGCCTACGTCCGGAGATGCCTCAAATGTCAACAGTTCTCTAACCTTCAGCATCTACCTCTGCGTGAACATGACTTCTCCCTGGCCATTCTCCACTTGGGATATCTACATCATAGGGAAGGTTACACCGAAAGATTCCAACGGGCATGTATTCATCCCAGTTTCCATTGATTACTTCACCAAATGGGTCAAAGCCGAGTCGTATGCAGTACTGAACGCTAAGAAAGTGGCCAAATTCATTAAGAAGAGCATCATCTGCCAATATGGGATCCCGCACGAGCTAGTGTCAGATAACGAGTTGCATTTTGAGGTATAAGTTACAGAGGTTGTTAACGAGTACGGGATTCGGATACATAAATCTTCTCCCTGCCGATCTCAGACCAACGGTGCAGTTGAAGCCGCCAACAAGAACCTCAAAGCCATCATCAAGAAGATGACCGAAAGCTATCGGGATTAGGCCGATCGGATCCCGTAAGCCCTCTGGGGCTACCGCTCCTCAATTATAATCTCTAATGGGTCTACCCCTTACTCTCTAGTATAGGGCATGGAAGTAGTCCTACCCGTGGAGCTGGAGATACCCTCGTTGCACGTCATGCTTGAGATCAAGGTCAGCGAAGAAGACTAGTGCCAAAGCTGTCTTGACAAGATGACTCTCCTAGACGAAAGGAGATTAAAAGCACTAATTCATTCAACAAGAGAGTCAAGGACCGCGGTGTCCGAGAAGGGGACCTAACCCTCAAGGAAATAATAGAACCCATTTGGGACCACAGAGTGAAATTCCAGGCCAATTGGAGCGGCTCTATATTGTGAAAAATATCTTGTCTGGTGGTGCCTCCATGCTTACCGACTGACATGGGGAAGAAATGGTTCGTCCAGTTAACCTGTATTATCTCAAGAAGTTTTACCCCTAGTCCGAAATCTCGGCGCACTACGACTCTTCTCATCCCCCTTCTATTCTAAAAAAAATTTCTTCATTTCCCCCTACCCAAAACTACGTGGGCCTGATCCTCTACAAAATCCATTTTCAAACAAAATCAAAAATTTTATAACCCTAGAGGTACGTAGGGAGCTCATACACCTTACGTGAGCACGACCCTTTCTTTTTCACAAAATACTATTCTTTTCTTATCTCCGAGAACGACAGTTCATTCTAACATATACTTGAACAAAAGGATTATGTATGCCTTACCGATCGGTATAGATAATTCAAAAATATAAAATTCATCGAAAGGCATAGCTGGATGATCAAAAACTTGTTTTTTTCACTAATAAGAAATTACGGTACAGATTACATGAGAAAATTTACGAATAACTCCCTTCCCTCTACCTTCCTGAAAAAGCCAAAATAAATCCCCACATTTATCCCACATTACAGAATCAACTCTCCAGGAGTCCTATGCACAACTACCATAGGAGCCTGTTCCATCATCGTCATCTACATCTTAGGGTCCCCAAGTTTCCCCTGCCTAAACAGAGTGTCGCAGAAACTTCATGGACCGATAAGCTCGAACCAGCTTCGGAAAAACCATAACTCCACAAACCACCTTTGTCCAGTCTCCACTGCCAACATCTTACTAAACACTCTCCTCGACAACCACTTCATATAACCCCCAGGGATATGCCAAACTCTCCCAACAGACTGAGAGGGACGAGTCGACGAATGTCGACCCTCCCACAGAGAGACAAGCCACTTGCGCATATGCTCAGTGAAATCTTCTACCCGAAATAAATTTAGTGTCCGAGGTGTAAGAATCTGTGCCCAGCCAAATTGGTCCAGAATCCGCCAAGGGAAATAAAAAGAGGTATGTCTAAGACCAACCAGCCGCACATACGGGTATTCTCCTAGCTCAAGAATAGGAAGTAACTATCCCCACCAAGGCACTGACCAGTACAAATTTCGAACCCCATGCTCCACAAGCCAATTCTCTCAGCTCTCATTATTCAGGCCAATGCTGAAGAAGTGACGCAAAAATAAGTTGGGTACATCCGACAAAGGATATTCTGGAACGGCAACCAGACGGAGTCTTTCAGAAAACCATATGAACAGCATCACGGGGCTACCCCACAGAAAGTCAGAACGACCTTCTCGCCAGGCATCTAAACCATTCAGGGTCTCCGCTAGTGTCACCGCCACAGGATTGCGACGGTGTGACATCCATGAAGTAATGGTTGCCAGTTGCGAATCCACCAGGACTTCCCCACTCACCAGCAATAATTTTGAAACCAGGCCCAAAGCAACGGCCCCAGAATAGCTAGCATCACCTGCTTCCCGCAAATGCACAGACTACAACACCATCGGGAGAGAGATCATTCCTCCAGTAACTAGTGATCTAGTCGCCGAAGGTGAAATACGAAGAATCCCATCCAACAACTCCCGGGAGAATGGGATAATTTAGGCAAATCCGCAGCAATGCTGGGATTTATCCGCAGCATGACAGATAATTTCTCGTAGGTAGGACAAACCTCATCCAACCCAAAGCGAAATACATGGTCTTCGGGGTGCCAAAATTCTACCGCCGTCATCAGCAGGTTCCACTCAATGGGATGATTGTTCCACAAAGAGACTCGATGCATATTAAAAGCATCGTAGTCGACATTATAAGAGCACATTGCTTCCAAGGCTTCGAGGTATTTAGAAAACTCAATTCTACCAGGGAGAGCCATCTTGCAAGATAAAGAGATAGTAGGCAAGTAAGTAAGAATGTGAAGGTGTGATGAAAACACTCCACCCCTGCTCCTTTTTATACTTGAAAACCCTCACAAAAGACATAACAGTTGCAGAAATCGGAGGGAATCCTACCCCAAAAAGTACAAAAGGCTGAAGAAGGCACTAATCAAAACTTTGAAATGATGGGATTGTACTTGACTGCGGATAGGCAGGACAAGGGTCTTGCCGATCGACAACCCCTATTTTTAGAAATTTTCCTTTTTCCTCTTTTGTCAAAATCAAAAGTTCAATAAAAAATAAGTTGATATTCTCAACAGAATTTCAAAAGTCTCCCTTCCACCCTTATATAATTTCACATTTCTTCAAAAAATCTCAAAAATATCTCTTTTTACGGTCTCAGTAGCAAAGTAAAAAGTGCATGTGCATGCATTCACTCATTCACTATCAACAAAAGATAATAAAAAACTCCATTGCATTGTATATATACATATATTTCTGTGTTACATCAATGTTGCAGGAAATAAAAGAAAAGCAAAAAAACAGTGGGACTCAGCCCGAACCCACATTCTCTCTCTCTCTATCTCTCACCTATCCTTCACCCCTCTCTCTAAGAGCTTCCACCCCTGTGACGCGCTATCTTTCTCCTATGGCGAGATGAAGCACCACTACTACCTGGGCCAGAGTCCTCCCCGGACGAAGCAGACGGCACCAAATAAGAAGGAACCGGGACCGCATCCCGAATATGGGCAGTCACCGAAGATATCCAGTCTCTGATGTCCCTCAGCCAAGTGGTCGACACCCGGACTTGCTGCAAGTAGAAGGAAAAATCAGTATAAAAAAGGGATCAAAATAGAAAAGGAACCTAAAAGAGGAAGAAGGTATACCGCAGGATAAAAGACCTCCTCTGTTAAACCCAACTCCTCCGGATCCATCGCATGAGGAAGATGCAACATAGGAACCATCCCTCCATCAACCTGCCGAATATTGTACGAAGGGGTATGCAATCGCACGAAGGGAACATTTGAACTCGTCGCCGCCGTCGTCGCCGGACTACCGCCGCTGTGGGAGGACCCCACTGCCCGACTCGAACCCGCAAGAGGAAAAGTAAAGGCATCATATATGATGGGCTCCATCAACCAGCTCGTCACAAAGTTCATATAGTTATATGGTGCGATCGTATCAGTATACCGCAAGTAGGACTCATCGATCATCGCCGCGATCCTCGCATCCTCCGGCAACAGCCGCTCCCGCCTCTTAGACATAGGAGGCTGCGCAGGTGGCACCACCACCTCCCCCTCATCAATCTGGTGAACCACTCACTCCTCGAGATACTAGGAATGGCCAAACTCATGCGCTAGCAAACGCCTCATCTGCGTGTTCACCCCGGTTGCCCCCATATCCTGAATGGCTGTCCCCCAAGGGTAAATGGTCACCTGAAAATCCCCAAGCAGGAATAAGTCAATACAAAATAAGAACATGTCAAAAACCAAGACCCAAAAGGAAAGAGTCTTACCCTACCACTGGTCAGGCCATTCAAGACCTGAAACACCGCCTCCAGAGAGAGAGATCCCTTCGATTGTCGATTGGCCTTGCGCTATTGATACAATTGGCAGAAGTCCCCAACAGTCTCGTCCTTCAGGGAAATCAGCTATGTATTGCACACAATCACCTAATAGAAGCACGTCTACCAAAGACAGGATTTCACAATAAAAAAGGGACGCATAAGGAAAATGCAAATACATGAAAGGAAAATGCGCAAAATAAAGAATACCTCAAGAAGATACGTAGCTCCAATAAAAGTTTTCCGACAGCACAGGCTGAATGCATCCAGAGAAGAGTAAAGGATCGCCAAAGTCAGTCTCCCCAATCATAGAAAGGGATGTTCAAAAACATCCTTAAGTACGGTAAGAACCACAAATGGACGACGTCGCCACTCGATGCCACCATGAAGCCTCCCAACACCAGTTAAATGAACAATCGGGCCATCTGCCTCATCACCATCCCGTCCTCCACATCAACCACCCTACTCAGCAGAACATCCTTCAGTAAGGAAAGCTAGATGAAATCCTCAGAAACTATCCTCCCTACGTCATCGAGCGCCACCCTCACCGCCTACGGCCTCACAAGCAAAGAGCGATCCACCTCTATCAGCTCTCCATTACAGTCCAGCCCCAGTAGTTGCTGCACATCTATGGGAGTCACCGTTATCTCCCCGAAGCCGAAATGAAAAATGTGGGTAGTATCCCACCATCTGTCCCCCAAAGCGCATAAGACCGCTGTCGAACAAGGCGTCTCATCCAGCGCAGACGTTAACCTCCCAAAACCCGCTGATGATACCTCCCAACGCACCATGGGTGGAAGATGCTCCCAGATATCCTTAAGCCCCGTCGTCCCCCGGTCACGCATGTTCTTCAAAGAGACATCAGACTATCGAAAAAGGAAAAACCTTATCCAAATTCAAAAAGAAAAAATCAGCAAAAAGGGAAGAATGCCAAAGGTCATTTTACTTACATAACCACCGGGGCTCACCACCTTGGAAGACCAATGATGCGACGACTCTCGTAGAAAGGTCCGCACATCCGTAACCGGCTCAAATGCGTCAAAGGAGTTCTCTCGCCCCAAAGCAAGAGACACCCTGGCCCTCCACTCCACGTTCACCCAGTCATCAACAGTCAACCATTCCCTATGTGCTGTAGTGCTCACAAAAGTGGTTGTTTCTTAGAGATCAGAATGCTAGAACAATTTGTAGAGGAAAATCGCAGAAAGAAAAAAAGTAAGAAGCTGTGAAAAATGAAAGGAATTCACCCATTTATATAGGATGCTAAGCCTTATGCCGATCGGCATTGACCCCCCACCCACCGATCGACATTGACCCTTTACCTTCCTGAGACAGTCCAAAAGTCCGTGCCACTACCGAATGGCACCCCTCAGACCATGCCGATCGAGATCCCCCTTAAAATTTCGTACAGAAATTGCCAGAAAATACATGAAAAACCCTCAGAAAATTCCTAAAAATTCCTGGAAGGATTTAGAACAATTTCACCCAGAGAATTTTGCACTCCCTTAGGGAAAACCCCTATTTCCCCAGTGGAACTCTCAAAAGACAAGTGAATCTCCTCCCGGCAAAGCCCCCGGAGGGTCTCTAAGGATCACCTCCTATAGCACAAAGGTCTGAAACCTCCCAAGCAATATGTCCAATACCTGGACCACCTAATCACTTCCCCAGCGGAGTTTGTAGCATCAAATTGGTTATTCCCCTCTCAAGGTCCCCAAAAGATACAAAAGTTTCCCCAGCAATCAGCCCCCCATCTCAAATCAAAATCACAAGGCATTTTTCCACAGCGGAATCAAAATCCAAGATTTATCCACTCTTAGATTAGAATTGACCTCGATCATTGGATCGTCACTTAAGCCCGTAGAATAGGATTTGACCCACATAATTTCTCAACTCTATATAAGCTCACAAAATTGGCTTTGACCCGCAGAATTGGTCATCCCACCTTAAGCCCGTAGAATTGTCTTCGACCCGAAGAATTGGTCATCTCAATATAAGCCAGCAGAATTGGCTTCGACCCGCAGAATTGTTCATCCCACCTTAAGCCCGCAGTATTAGCTTCGACCCGTAGAATTGGTCATCCCACCATAAGCCCGCAGAATTGGCTTTGACCCGCAGAATTGGTCATCTCAACTGAAGCCCGCAGAATTGGCTTCAACCCGCAGAATTGGTCATCCCTAACATCTCCTTAGGAATTTTCCTAAAACTTTTCCTTCAAACCATCAATATTATTTCCCCCTCAGGCCCTCAGAATTGGCCCCAACCCTCTGAATTGGTCATCCTCGCTCCCTTAGGTCCTCAGAATCGGCCTCGACCCTCTGAATTGCTCATCCTCTCTCAAAAGCATCATGCGGTGTCCAATCGATGACTATGATTTGTTCCAAACTCACCCGTCAAGGGAATCTATAGACACCCAATTCTATTATCCCCTAAACTCTCCTTAGGTTCCTAGCACCTCCTTTCATCACTACAAACCCATGTCATACCCCGAGTACTGACCTAGAAACCATCGGGCACTCCCAGGCTCCGTTTGACCAAAAGTCAAATTCTTCAGCTCGACCGAGACTAAATGAATCTTTAAAGGAACTCAAACCCCTTTCCAATGGTCCATTTCGTGCACAATTCTGACTTACCATGTGGACGAATGACCCATTTTCTCCCAAAACTTGATCAGGAGGCCACCGGGAGCTCTCGGACTCCGTTTGACCTATGTCAACTCTTCAACTTGAGCGAGACTGAATGAATCTTCGAAGGGCACTAAAACTCCATTCCAGCGATCCACCCCGTGCACAATTCTGACTTACGGTACGGACGAACGATCCGTTTTACTCCGGAAGGTTACCGAATGCTTTAAGGGATCGGTTGACCAAAGTCAACTTCCCGAACCAGATCAAACTCTTTGGAATTTCAAAGTACATCTCCAAGAATTTCCAATGGTCTGCCCCATGCATGATTCTGACTTACTATACGGATGAACGATCCCTTTGCATCCAACGATTCCCCGTCCAATGGACTGACGAATGTTTTCGATCCATATTTGACCTAAAGTCAAATCCTGAACTCACTAACCGTCAAAAAGACTTTCTAAGGTCTCTGAATTACCTTTCTAATGGTCCACCCCGTGTGCGATTCTGATTAACGGTTTGCGTTCTGCGACCGATTTTCCAAAAAGGCCTGAAAGACACTGCCAAACGACAGGTCCCAAACCCTGCATATCGGTAGTGTGCCTAAACGCACCTGCCGATTGGCAAGAACAGGGCTATACCGATCGACAATGCCCTGGGCCTATAAAAAGGAGGCCTCTACTTCATTTGCAGGGGGATCCCAGACCTGATAGATATAACTTTTAGCAAATCCAAAAAATCTCTCTCGAAGTCAGCGTGATTTCCACACCCCAAACCCTTTCCAACCTTCACTTTTCATCCTTTTTTTCATCAAACTTGGTGAATTCACTACCCTCCATCATCATCCAAGTGCAAGGGCTTCTTTCCAACATTCAAGATCAAGCTCAAGATCTTCAAAAAGGTCCAATTTTCTCACTTCTCTCCTTAAATTCTCATAAATTTACAATTACTTATTATATTACTTAGGCACTTTTATCATCTCATCTCATACATCCTAATATACTTTTTATTTAGTATTATTGCACATCTCTTATTTTCATATAAATAAAAACCCAAAAAATAAGAAAAAGATGGTTTGCTCATAAATTTCAAACGGGAATTGTCACACTTTTCTCCCAACTAAAAACACTTTTTCTACACACAGACACACACGAATAAGAGAAGTCCCCGGTTAGATTTATGATATAAACCCCACCCCTCATTTTTCATGCGAACTACGTGGACTTTGATGCCTCTACAGGCTACGTAGGCGTCTCGGGGTAAAACCCAAGACTCGAGTCCTATTTTTACTTTTTCTCTCATTTTCTATTTTCTCTATACTCCACTCTCTTATATTATATATATACATATATTTGTTCTTAGTGGCGTATTATTCCATATACGTTATTGTTCCCTCATAACGATCAACGTAAGGATAATCACATAAATCCTATTTTTTAATATTATTTTTATACCTTCCTACGGATGACTCGCTTTATCTCTTCTATGATACAAGTCGAGAATTCCTATATCCATTATATATACACATGCACACATATCACGGGGAAAATAAAAGGAAAATAGCAAAAATCCATGAGAGTTCGTAAGGGAGGAATGGGTGCCTAACACCTTCCCATTTCGTTACTTAGCCTCCGGACCCTTCCTGAATCATTTTGGTTTCGTATGCACCAGTATGTCTTTGGATGCCGTCCTTTGGGATGGATTCCCCTTTTATTTTGTCTGTTTTGAGTAAAATAAACTGGCGACTCTAATCTCTCTACATTTTTACACCTCACCACATTGACGCCGACCGAAGCTCTCTCGAGAGGGACGCGGGACCCGAGATCCTCTTCCTCACACCCATTCAACCCCTTGGCGAGGATCGGGGATGGCCAAACTGTTCATGTCGAGTTTTTTTACCCAAAGTCATGTTGTGTTTGTATCGAAATTATGGGTCGTGTTAGCAGTTTATCATGTTTTTCGTATTTCTATTCGGATTATCATGTCTATTTATTGTTAATGGAGTGTGATATTTATGAAATCAGGGCACTCATGTCGTGTCGTGTCGTGTTGTATTTAGTGTTGTGTTTGTTTTAAAATTATGGGTCGTGTTAGTCATTTATTATGTCTTTCGTGTTTTTATTCAGATTATCGTGTCTATTTATGGTTAATGTAGTGTAAATTTTACGAAATTGGAGCATTGGTGTCATGTGGTGTTCTATTTGGCATGTGTTCATATCAGCTAAAAAAAAATTTATGCCATGTTGTGTCGATCCGAAACACAACCCCAAAACATGAATTGTCAGTTTCGACTCATTGTTAGCCCACCCCTCGAAAAATCCTGCCTCCTCCATTGAATGTAATCAAACAAAAAAAATCAAAAAACATTGATGTTTGGTTAACGATGATATTATATATATAATATGATTCTTAACAAATCTGATATGATATAAGATGTATACATCATTTTTCGGTACTCGCACATCTAATGTTTAATGCTGATAAACCCATATACATCATCACTTATAAACCCAGTTCATTCATGTAACCCAGTTCATCCATAAACACGTAAACCCATCCATAAACCAAGTTCTTCCATAATTATGTAAACTCTACATAATAAAGATCTATTATAATATGAGATAAGTACATCATTTTTTGGGTACTGATGTTTAACATTTGTTTAATGCTAGTTTAACATTAGTTTAATGCTAGTACTGATGTTTAACATTGGTAAAAAAATTTTACACTGGTTTAACGATGAATATGATATTTAACATTGTTTTAACGCTTGATATGATATCAGATAGGATATCAGATATGTACATGTATATCGGATGTTTAACATTGGTTTAACGGTGATGTTTAATGCGCTAGGTAATGTTTAATATGTGAACGCTGATGTATCTGTGTACTTGATATTTGACGCTAGGTGATAAACCCAGTTCATCCCTTTAACATTTGTTTAAGGCTGATAAACCCAATTCATCCATAAACCCAACCATAAACACAAATCTACATGACAAAGTTCGACGAACTGATGATATGATATCAGATATGTGCATCACATACCTAATGTTGAACGCTGATAAAACTATATATACGTCACGAATTATAAACCCAGTTCATATGTGTACCTGATGTTTGTCAAGTAGAGTTGTATTTAACGCTGAAATTTTGTCGGTGTACCTGATGTTTAACGCTGATAAACCCATATATACTTCATGGCTTATTGACCCAGTTCATCCGTGTACCTGATGTTTGTCAAGTAGAGTTGCGTTTAACGCTGATACATCTGATATTTGTCCGTGTACTGATGTTTAACGCTGGGTGATAAAGCCAGTTAATATGTTTTGATGTTGAGTGATAAACTCAGTTCAACCATAAACATAACTCTACTTAACAAAGATGAACGTTGATGATATGATATTAGATATTATATATTATGAACACACGCTGAAAAACGTGTAAACCCAGCCAGGAACCCAAAAATTCAGAAACATAGTCATTCATGTAACATTTGTTTAACGCTACTGTAGTTGACAAAGATCAACTTTGATGATATGATATTAGATATTATGAACACACGTTGATAAACGTGTAAACCCAGAAACACATAAACCCCAAAAGGAGCATAAATGCAGTTAACAAAAACAATGAAGATTTTTAACAAACAATGAACAGAAAAAACACACTGTAAGAGAAGAAACTCAGGCAATTTCAACTTAACTAACTACGACAAATTTTTCTTTGGTAGCTCTGGCTTTTAAGTTATGGAGCAGACGGTGTGAAGTACCTGGTTTGGATTGAAAATGTGGAGAAAATTTGTCAAGTGATTGTGAGTCTCGTAGATATATGTTGTACTTTAGCCAACTAGTAATTGTGAGTTCCAACGGTAAGTATGTCAAAGTAAGAAATCATCACCATATATCTTTCAAGGATTCCCAAACTGTTAGATGAAAACACCCCACATTCAATCTCATTCGTGAATTATCATATCATCTTATTGAACAGTAAAAATACAATTTTAACACATATATATATATATATATATATATATATATATATATATATATATATATATATATATATATATATATATATATATATATATATATATATGTGTGTGTGTGTGTGTGTGTGTGTGTGTGTGTGTGTGTGTGTCAATTTTACCTTTAAAGAGACTAACTACCTATCTCAAATTTGTTCTATAATGATTTTTCTAAATTGTATATTATGTTATGTTATAGATTTTGGATTAGTCTTCATCCCACTCAATTAACTTCATGCCTAACACCCCTACCCGCAATCACCAAACAAAGTATAGGCCAAACCTCCCCTTCCACCAGTCCTCAGACATTTCATGCTAGAAAGTTTGCTCAAATGACAAAGGGATGCCATCCCTGTCGAAAAATATTTTGTCCAATAATATTAGCGGAATATATTATTGGTATGATCTTATGAAATTTCCCCCAAGCTTAGCATTGGCTAAATGATGGGGTCCCTGAATGTCTAAAATGAAAATTGAGATCATGTGTCTTTTGGGTGGGATTTCTTAGAGAGATCACACAGTCTATTTCAGACATATATGTTGACACAAATTTGAAATTTAGAATTAATCGAAGAAAATTATGAGTAATGTTGTTCATAGTATAAATGAATTTGAAGCTTTTCTTCATCTCTCATGGATTTCTTTAATGCTAATTTATTCCAATTATACTCTATTCAAGCAGGGCCAAAACCAAATATATGATATTCTTAGTAAAAAATTTCACGGTTTCCCCCTAATACCAAAGGTTAACACTAGATTCTCGAATCAGAACAGTGAAAAAAATCCAAAAGTTATGCAGGTAGATACCTTTGTTAGAATTTTTTGATATCACATGCATAGATAGATATACTTTTAGAACTTGAAATTTATGAATAGGTATTTACAAGATGAATTTTAGAAATTGGGTAGTGAAGAGTGCAAGTAGAGCCTTTTAAATGGTCATTTACATACCGAGATCAATACACACTGTTGTACTTATTGTTTTACCGAAGAACTTGTATTTCACGATTTATATTTTTTTGGATATTCTTTTGAATATATGTGATATCTTATTTGGTAGAAGTATCATAGTTCATAGTTGGTGCTTATAAATATAGTTGTAGTTAAATTCCAATTTTCTACCAATAATCACATTTTCTTTCAATGCCACCTGACGCGACGTATCAAGTGTTTCTGGTGCATGCTTTGATCGACTCAATTGCAATCCCATCACTCAAGTATAAATCCAATAAGATGGGTGTCGAACTAAGGTAAAAGGACTAATGCTCGTGACGACAAATAAGGAAGACCGACTAATCTCAAGATTGACTCACATAAAAGAAAAGAAAATAAAAGATGATTATAGAGGAAATCTGTATACTACTTCTAATGAAAACAATTAAATCCTAACTAATTAAAATGCGCATGCAAGACTAGATATTAACTGAGTAATTAATATGAAAGAAAGGTCAGGCAGGAATAGAATCCCCCAACCCATAGTAATTTCCCGGGTACAAAGATAGTTAAGAATTAAATATTTAATTGAAACAAAGACTTTATTTATTTGAAGTATTACATATATGAAGAAATTAACTATGTCAACAGGATGACACATCCAATTAATAATTTGATTCAAGAACTTATTTTTATATCCAAGTAAACCACATAAGGTTGGGTACATGCATTCTAAACCTTGAAAATCGAGCCTAATATGGTGTAACTACAACTAAACATGATAACAATGTTTCATGAATTCATTCTCACATAAAAAGTGTGATGAAACATGTAAAATAAAAGTTTCTTGCAAGGAAAGAATTACCAATAAACCAAAAAGATTAAAGAAATTGAAAGAAATAAAGAAACTATTCCTGTATTGAAGAAAAACCCTTGAAAAGGATGAACAAATGTTTAAGAAGAAGAAACCTAGGGTTATTGCCTTCAATAAGATCTCAAAACTATGTAAAAACTAACTCTTGTTGTTCCTCCTTGATTACGAGCTTTTACATGAATGAAATATATTTCAAAAGAACCCTAATGACTAAATATATAGGTTATAAGTCGTTTAAAAGAGTCCCCAAAATTTAAAACTCTTTTGGCTAAAAGATAAGGTCAAAATAAAAATCCCAATTTTGGTGATTTGTAATGGTTTTAAACCATGACTAATGAGTGGACCAGTTCCCATTTTAACCAAACCAGTCCCCCTTTCTACCTTCCTTAGTTTTGCGTCTTTGATTCTTCTCATCTTCAAACGGGCCTAACTTTTTCACCGTAAGTCGAATTGAGGTGTCGTTTTTTCCAGTGTTCTTGTAATTTCATTATCTTTAACTTTCTAGTGGCCCCACCTTCATAATATGGCTAAAAAATTATGAAAATACCCCGAACTTCCCATTTATTTGTTTCTTTCACTATTTTGAGTTCTCTCTCGCACTAACTTGTATGAAATACCTGTAAAACACATAATAGATACACAAAACAACAATAACTTGCCAAAAAGGGTTAGTAGTAGAAATATGTGACAAACCCAAGTCAATTATGAAACACAGGATCATAAAAATACCGAAATTAAGGGGATACATGTGAAGAATTTTTGCCTAATCAAATCCCCCTAACTTAGAACTTTACGTATCTCGAGAAATGTAAAATAATGAGAGTGTGAGTTAAGGACCCTTCAAAAACTTTATTTGGATAGAATACCTTTTTCGTGGGAAAGAGATTACATTCAGCGTATGCAACAAGCCATTAAACCCCTAGGCTACCCTAGTATGACGAGTTTTGTCTTTTGAGGGTTTGCAGTGAATATACCCAGAAAATTTTTTTTTGACTGAAAGAAAAATCAAATACTTAAAAATTGCAAAATTTAAATTTCCCAAATATAGTCACCTTAAATTCATATTCCAAAGTCCCAATTTGTAGTGTGTGCGTGGGCGAAGCCGAAATTAAACCGCTAACTTCCACCGATTTACCATTACATTACTTTTTGAAAATTTGTTTTGATTCAAATCATCACGGATGCACTCTCAAACGAATCACTCGAAATGTGTCTAATTCACTCGGTATGCATGATTTATAAGGAGTAAATATCATGGAACACAAATTCACGCACACCATTTTGAAAGACATACTTTTTATGGTAAAATGATCTCTTCATAGAAATAAACTCATTGGGAAATGAGAAACATGATCTGTTATTCACAACAATTAATATATCTTATTATCTTTTCGCATTTTATCTCTCCAAGCAATAATTACTTCGAAATTCGGACTGGGTTAGGATTTTTTCGGGTTATATAGTGTATTGGGTAAAATTGGGAATGGTTGGAAAGTTCGCAATTGGAAATTTTCCTTATGATGTTTGTTAGTTCCTTTTCGGGCGTTTGCTCATTTTATCTTATTTTACTATTTTTTTTCTATTTTTCACATTTTTCTTTTCTTGCTATTTTTGTTGAGCATTTTTCTTTCATTCTTCTTTTTTCTTGCCCCTTTTCCTTACACTATTTTACTTTATTGATGAATTTTTAATTTTCATAACTCCAGGCTAATTGGGTTTTTTGGGTTCCCAAACGAAAATGGAAATATTTTATTCGGCTCAAAATGGCTAGCAAAGGATAATTTTCACTACTTTTTATGGCTAATATTTGTGGGTACAAATGAGGGCCTACTTCATTGTCCGAATTACTAATTATTTTACGATATGCGTTTCGAGATTAATTTAGTTCAAAGATAATTTGGGGCATTTTTAAGATGACATCTCACTCTTTTCTTATAACTTATCAAAACAAAGGAATATAGATCCTCAACGACTTATTTAAACACTAAATTGAACTTTGAGTCAACCAATAACTCGGATTGATTTAAAAACTCACAAAAATTGATAAGCTCAAAATCTCATCGGGTTGATTAATCTCCACTCTTATTCATAAAGTGAACTTTCTTTCAATCTTCATCTTTGGTTAATTTCGGCTTTGTGCTCTTGATTTTTAAAATTTGAGACTTGAAACTAAAATTTAGTGATATTTTTAAAAAATATAAATTCCAATTTTATTTATTTTAAAGATTTTTTTTTTACTTTTTTAATTTTTCTAAATTTTATTTTGGGCATTTTAAACATCTATAAAGTTTTTAAAATACGCACTTGTCACCACCCCTAACTTAGACTTTTGCATTGTCCTCAATCAAAATGACTAAAAGCTAAAGAAGAAAAAAATAAGTGCGACAAATAAAACAAGCAAATATTTAAAATGCAAAAAGACATTATATAACTTCAACACACGACTCAAAAATATAGAAAAATAAAATTAAAAAAAATCACACCATACACGTCGGGGGTGCTACGACCTATATATCTCTCCAAAAGACTTATTCGACCCCCTGTACGGGGTCTGATGCTCTCCTCGTCTCTTCCATCCTTACATCGCAAACCTATAGTCGGAACAAGTTGGGACGAGTCCCATAAGTAAGACGACACCTTGAGACTCTTGAAGATTGGGGTGAATGGGATCCTCATGGTGCATAATCAAATTGTACCATACTTGTCCTGACTTGGAGAGAACATCTCCGTCGAAATTGGAAGGACACTCTAAACCTAGATCTTTCTTAGCTTCAGGAATGCATGGGTCGGGCTCTAAATCGTACGAGACTCGAGTCCTCTCCTCAATCGCATCCTCGGACTCATGTGGCGTAGGCATATTGTCACCAAGAAGGAATTTGTCGATCCGATCTTTCCACTCGTACATTTTTAAGTGACTACACAAGTCCAATAGAGATTGGACTTCGATAGCGAGGCTCTCATCCACCGACTTGAATTCTTTCTCAAGTAAATTTTCTAGGCTCATATCTCCTAAATCTTTATCTTGAGTAATTTCTAAGTCCTCTCTCTCCCGCTCAATCTCTAAACCCCCTCATTCGCACTCAACTAAGTGGTCACTCACACTCTTAATAGTGGTCACTAAACATGCCTCCCCCACCTCTCAATCAATATCAGTAGTATCGCGCTCACTTAATCTGATAAGACATACCCCTACCGGCTCTCTCACGCGATTCCTCTCGTGGTCGCGTACTGTATCTTCCATAAGATCCATATTTTGCCATTCTCCCTCATTACCCTCGGATTTGGTGATGATGAAGATATTTGTTTCAAGATTCATATTCCCGAACGTGAGATACATTTTCCCATTGTGTGTATTAATAAATGGTATGCTTAAAGTGTACCCTTGTACTCGAAGTCAACAACCTCAGCAAACCTCAGTGCCGAGTCATCGGGAAGCTCACAAAAACCATCGGATATGTCGTCTTTCACAAGGTTGGCTATCAATAATCAATCTCGGTTGGTCGGCAATTAAGGTCGGCAATACCTAATGGGCTAAACCAAGGTCACTCTCATACTCTGCTATAGTCGACAGTGCAACCAGGTCCCAATAGACCACATAGCCTCATCTACATGGCTGAGGTCATACTTATGATTAGCAGACAACTCAACTCCCAGACTTACCAATATCATAATCGACTGGGACGAGGTTCCAGTGGATGACATCACAGGTCTGAGCATACATAAGCACATGGGAGACTTGGAACACGTGGACCAAACTATTATAACCAACTCATTCCCCTTATGTGCGGAAATATTTGGTCATCATTATGTACATGTGGCACAACCATGTGTCCACTTGAGATTGGTTTGATCACCACACACATGCTCATGGCATTCTTGGGGGGGTACACTCTGAAGCACCTTATACTCTTGACTCACTTGAGTCTACATTGTATAAGTTCTCATCTAGTTTGGAAATTGTTACAAAATTGGAGTCTCATTCCCTAGATACTAAAAAGCCTCAGATTCTTCTCATAATGCCACACTTGATTCAATTGAAGGTTTAATTCACAATCACACACTAGGATTGCATACATTGTTCATATATATTGCATCATTTTCTTGTGTGTGAGTTGTGTGTGTTAAATCCCTTTAAAATTGATTTTATTAAGTTTTGGGAATTTGTAAATATTTTTTTAAATAATTTTTTAGGAATTAAAATTTCGTTGTAAAACTTTTGGGGTCAATGTGTGATTATTGATTTTATCATTTTATACCTAGAAGTTTGGTTGGGTAGAATATGAAAGCGCTTGAGACTTCAGGGGAGCTATGTTTTTATTTTCAAACATGCGCGTCTCAATTAATCTCAGCCTTACACCTGTCGACCTTATAAAGGACATATGTGTGTTTGTTACAAGACACATAACCCTTGTGTTATCTAGGCCCTTGGTTCTCAGTAATCAACGTTATGCATGCATTAAATCACAATCCATGTGTAACCTTTTTAAACCAATCAGAAGTTGTTTATCAACCGCTTATATTACACCATTGGATCAAAGTCAAATGGCCATGACCAAATCTCAGCCTTTGATGTGATGAGCCCTTCTCGGATCTTCCTCTCCTGGTATAAAAGGAGGATTAGTCTCAGCATTTGAGAACTTTTTCCATTTCATCCAAATATAGAGAGAGAGAAGAGAGAGAGAAAGAAGAGATAGAAGAGAGAAGCCAGAGAGAAAACCTATCTCGTTTCAAACCCTAAATTCATTTTTCTTAAAACAGTTTACACCAAACACCATACCTGTGTGTTTGATAGTGTTGTTGGTAGAGGTTTGAAGGCTGTTGCAGAGCTTTATCCTCTGAGTTTGAGATCTTATTTCCAACTTAGACATTTCATGTTAGATCCCTATTTCTCTTTCATAAAAATAGTAGATCTGATTATTGCATGTCATATTACACATAGATCTGCATATTTTAGTTTCTCATCTTGAGAAATCGTATTTGTTGATTAAAGTTTCTTTGTAAATGTTTTTAACAACTCAAGAATCAACAAATCTATTTTCAGTTTCTAGTTCTTACGAAACAAGACTTCTGACAAAGTTAGAATCGCGATTGGTGGTTTTCAATTTCAAAAATATTTTCAAAACCCTCTGAAATTGATTAATACCTTGAACCGTCTTTTGAGCAAGGTAACCTTGCATTCTGGGATTATTTGAAATTTCAAATAAAGTCTTTTATTTCTAAAGAAGAGAGAAATCGAAAACAGCTTCATTTAGATCTGATTTTTAATTCGTTAGGACTTGTTTATATAAATAAAGTGTGCATGTGTTCATGCATGTGTTAGAGCACTGTCACAAACACTAGTCACACTACAACACAAGAAGTGTTGGGTATAAGATATTGAAACTTCAAGAGTCGACATAAAGACTGGAACAAAGTGGAGAAGTTATCAAACTGGGAAAGAAAAATTAACATCAGACCTGCAGAGAAGTTAGAATTAACCAATGGGTATATATTCTAAACTTGTATAGGATAATTTTGTGTGCATGTGTGTCAAATAGTTTGTAACTTGTGAATTTTGTTTTAGTGGATTTTTGGTTTGTGACTTAGAAGTCACCGTGGATGTTTCCTCAGTTGGGTGAGGTTTTACCACATTAAAAACTCCTTGTACTTAATCCTTCTACATCTCCTCACCTCATTCTTGATAATGTGCTGACATAAACAATCTTAGTTTTGATTTTCAAAACTTGTTGCAAAATCTTCAACATATCTCGTGCATATTTTGTTAAACACATCTTGTGGTTAATCTGTTTTGATTTAAAGAAAAGAGTTTCTTCAAAAGATAGTTCGGACTTATTTCAATAGTTTAATCTAGTATTAAACGGCTTAAGTAACATCTTTTCAATTGGTATCAGAGCTATGGAAATTTTCTTTAAAAGATCTTGTGTTTCGGAAATTGTTTTCTTAAAATCAAACTATGGAGGAGAAGAATGAAAGATTTAGTAACTTGACCACACCTCCTCTCTTTGATGGGAACAACTTTACTTATTGGAAAGTAAGGACCGTTTCTTTCATACAAGGAACCTTGGGTGATGATGTCTGGGACATTGTTGAAAATGGATATACATATCCTACAAACCAGCCATTGAAGGAACCAATGAGAGGATTAAGAAAGTATTAAGTGAATTCACTCGTGAAGAGAAGCAAGCCTCTCTGAAAAATAACAAAGGCAAGAATACCATTTTTATATCTATAAATGAACATGACTTCAAAAGGGTCTCATGTTGTACCACTTTTAAGGAAGCTTGGGATACTCTAGTTACTGCCCATGAAGGTGACATTAAAGTTAAGGCTATTAAAACACAAATGCTTATCCAACAGTATAACTCTTTAATCATGTAAGACTCTGAATCTTTTGATGACTTTTACATGAAATTGACTGACACTGTGACAAAGTTGCATGCTAATGGGCTAACTTATGATAGACATGAAATTGTCTAAAAAATTCTAAGGTCATTGCCACAGAATTTTGGAAATAAAAGATATGCTATTGAGTAAATGAGTGATCAAAATCTCACTCCTGAACTACTCAGTAGTAAATTAAGAACTATGAAAATGGAACTAGAATTCAAGAAACAATTAACCTAGTCCTATAGGAAGCAAACTAGCTCCAACTCGAGTTTTTCTATAAAGCTGATAAAACCTGAGCTTAGTATTCTCAATAATGATTATGATGAGGAGTGTGATTTAGATAGTTTGGATAATCAGATTGCCTTGATGTCAAAGGAGTTTAAGAAAATTATGAAATTTAGAAATAAAATGGCAACCAGACAAGGCAATCCAAATTATCAAACAGAGTCTAATTACAATCCTCATGAGAAAGGTCAAGAAAAACATCATAAGGACATTCATACCATACGTAACAAAGATATTAAGAATATTGAATGTTTCAGATGGGGTAAATTGGGTAATATAGCACAATACTGTAGAGTTAACTTGAACACTCATAATAAACATACTAGGCCCAACATTTGCAAGACATGGGATGATTCTAGTGACTCTGATAATGAGGAACCTGAGTCATCTGATGTTTTTTTATCCTTGCATGTGTTTCTTTGTTAAGATAATATATAATGATTATATGAATGTGCCTAAGTATGAGGATTGTGATATTAACTCTACTTCTGTTGTTATGAATCAAGTTACTACTGGTTTAGATGCTTTAATTTCTGAGAACATTGCTAGTTCTATAGCGGGGTGTGTGAGTCAAAGGGAAGCGATAATGACAATGAAAATGTGTGTGTGAATTCAAAAATTGAATCCTTAGAGGTCACTTCACACACTACACTTAGTGATTTGGACACTGAAGACCTCCCTTATGTTCACACACTTTATGCCAAAACTCTCAAGAAAAGCTCTAGACTAGAGAAGATAGTGAAATATCTCACTAAGAAATTAGAAGACCTAAGTCTAGTGGTTAAACTTAATGCTGAAGAGTATATAACTCATGAAAATGAAGTCACAATTTTTGATCAAAAACTAAAAGATTTGATTGAAACAAATGAAACTCTGGAGAAAAAATATAAAAGGACATTATTAGAATTGGACTAAGATAAAGAAAAGACACCAATTGTTTTTAAAAAAATTGCTAAGTTTGAAAATAATTCCAATTGTTTTGATGACTTTGTTGCTGACTCAAAAACTAATTCTGATAATCAAACTGGAATAGGAATTTTCCCAAAGTTAAAGACACAAACTAAAAACTTTGATTCAATCAAGTTTCTGTCAGGAGGCAAAAGACCTATGGAAACATGTCTAGATTTTCACTCCCTAAAATATGAGTTTGATGAAAAACATCAAAATTTTGATATTGGGGAATCAACTAACTCTAAGTGTGAAAGTCCACCTAGGGATAAATACATCTACCCTCCAATTAGGAAGAGTGATTCTTCTTTTCAAACATTACTCCTTAGGAAAAAGGTTCAACGTCAAAATCCTATAAAACCTATGTTTAGAGACTTTCCTAAGGAGATACCTCCTTCAAGCAATCTATATTACTCTTACTGTGACATATTTGGACACGCTTTCGAAGGTTGCTACTCTAGATGTTTAGGTAATCCTGTATGTAATACTCCTGTATACCAAAACTTTAACTACTCTAGGAGAAGCCGTAACAATTATGTTCTGCCTAGACAACCAGAAAAAAACTCTAACTATAGAAAGAGAAAGACCAGACCTAAAAGATCATTTACAAGAAGGACTCCTAGACACTTTCCTAAACCAAATGCTCATATTTTCCATAAAACTCAAATTCATGTGCAAAACATTTTTCAACAAAAATCTAATGCTCGCAAATTTTATCAAATGAGAGAAAATAAGCGTAAAATGAAAACAAGAGCTATTTGGGTTAGAAAATATGAGATATTTCCCCAGATGAAGTGTAACATTGTGATTACTGCTTTAATAGATTAACAGACTCCTTTTGGATGGTATTTAGACTCTGGATGTTCAAAACTTATGACTGTTGATTATACAAAACTTTTAAACAAGACCAACTTTTCTGGAGGAAAAGTTATTTTTGCTGATCGTGTATCATCTCAAATCATTGGTAAAGGAACACTCCAATAAGAAGGATTTCCTTTTCTTGAAAATGTTCTTTTAGTAAAAGGCCTTACGGCTAATCTACTTAATATCTTGCAATTTTGTGACACAAATCATACTGTCACCTTTTCAAGAATAATTGAAAACTTTTAAATGAAATAGGTGAGTGTATACATACAGGACTCCCAATAATTGCTATACTGTCCAGAATAGTACTGAGGTCTGTAACATTTCCAGAATGGATGATAATGAAATATGGCATAATAGGATGGGTCACAGAATTTATAATAACCTTAGTAGATTATCTTCACAAGAAATAGTTAGAGGAATTCCAAAGATCAAACCTATCTCTAATATTGTCTGTGGATCATGTCAGGAAGGAAAAATTGTTAAGGCACCTCATAATAAAGTTAAAGATATCCTTACCTCAAAACCTTTAGAGCTAATCCATATGGACCTAATGGGACCTTCTCGTACTGTGAGTCTATGTGGACACAGTTACATTCTAGTTATGGTAGATGACTTCACCAGATTTACTTGGGTAGCCTTCTTAAAACAAAAATCTGACACTTTCCAAACCTTTTTGAAAATTCTACTTCGAATTGAAAATGAGAAGAACACTCAAGTAAATATAATTCGTAGTGATAAAGGTGGAGAATTCATAGATACATGTATTATAGAGTATTATGACTATAATGGTTACAAACATGAATTTAGTTCTCCTAAGACTCCTCAACAAAATGGAATTACTGAGAGAAAGAATCGTACCCTTCAAGATATGGCACGTGTTATGATTCATGCCAAGTGTTTACCTAAATATTTTTGGAAAGAATCTATTCGTACTACGTGTCATATTATTAACATCATCTAACTTAGGAAGAACTCTAAACAAACTCCTTACGAACTATGGTATGGGAAGAAGCCCAATCTTAAATACCTTAGAACCTTTGGTAGTAATTGTTGCGTCTGTAAAGAGAAAGAACACTTATCCAAATCTGAGACTCGTGGTGATAAAATTATCTTCGTAGGATATTTTCCCGACAGTAGAGCATACCGTGTCTATAATCTTCGCACAAAGACTTTAATGGAATCCATAAATGTTATTGTAAGTGACACTACTATTGAGAGTAAGACTAAAGAACCAACTATTGTGGAATAGCCTGAAAAAGTATTAGAAAATGACTCTCCAAAAATAGATGATTCTTTACCAATTGAGAAACCTGATGTACGTAACTAGGTTTCTAAAGATCATCCCATAGATAATGTTGTTGATAACTCTTATGAGCCTGTACGTACAAGATCTCAATTTAGAAATTATGCTCATTATGCATATTTTGTTTCCCTTGCGGAACCAAAGAATGTAAATAAGAATTTGAATGACCCTAAATGGATTTCTGCCATGTAGTAAGAACTTCTTCAATTTATCATTCATGATGTTTGGTATTTTATACCTTGGCTTGATAATAGAAAGGTTATTGGCACTTGTTGGTTATTTAAAAATAAAACTGATGAAAGTGAGATAAACATTAGAAATAAAGCCAGATTAGCGGCTCAAGGGTATAATCAAATTGAAGGAATAGATTTTAATGAGACTTTTGCTCCTGTTACTCTCTTAGAATCTATTTTTCTTATCTTTTCCATAACCTGTTACTTTCACTTTACGCTTTACCAAATGGATGTCAAATCAGCCTTTCTTAGTGGAATCTTTACTGAAGAGACCTATGTTGAACAACCCAAAGGGTTCATTGACCCTCAGTATCCAAATAATGTTTATCGTCTTAAAAAGGCCTTGTATGGACTGAACTAAGCACCAAGAGCTTGGTATGAGCGTCTTTCCAACTTTCTCTTAGACAAAGGTTTTAAGAGAGGCGAAAATGACCAAACTCTATTTGTCAAAAAATTTGACAAAGATATTATTATAGATCAAGTATATGTAGAAGATATCATTTTTGGATAAACTTCCCCTTTAGAAGTTAAATTATTTTCTGAAATTATGCATAAAGAATTTCAAATGTCGCTTATAGGGGAGTTGAAATATTTCCTAGGTCTTCAAGTCAAACCGAATTCAAAAGGTTTATTTGTTTCGCAATCGAAATATGCTTTAGATATTGTCAAAAAATTTGGTCTTGAAAGTGCCAAAGAAGATAAAACTCCCATGAGTACTACGGTCAAATTATCTAAAGATGAGAGTGGTAAATCCATAGATCCTACTCGATATCATAGTATGATAGGAACCTTACTATACCTTACTTCCACGCATCCTGATATTATGTACGCAGTTTACGTGTGTGCCCGTTATCAAAACAATCCTAAGGAGAACAACTTAGTTTGTGTAAAAAGAATCATTAAATACATTAAAAGTACTCTAAATTTAGGACTTTAGTACACCAATGATACTCCTAGTACTATAATAGGATACGCTAATGCCGATTGGGCAGGGTGTACTGATGATAGTAAGAGCACATCATGGGCATGTTACTATATCGGTAACAATTTGGTAGGATGGAGTAGTAAGAAACCAAACTGCACTTCTTTATCTACAACTGAATTTGAATACATAGCTGATGTGCCCAATTACTTTGGCTTAAGCAAATGCTAAATGATTATGGTACTCAAGAAGACTAACTACATCTCTTTTGCGATAATCAAAGCACGATCAATATCTCTAAAAATCATGTTCAACACTCACGAACAAAACATATAAAAATTAGATATCATTTTATACGCGAATTAGTTGAAACTAAGGAACTAGAAATTAATTATCGTCTTACTAATTTGCAACTCTCTGATATGTTTACAAAACCTTTGGATTACAATAGATTTCATTCCTTGCGAAAATCAATAAGAATGGTTTGTGCTGAATAATCTCGTTTGACTTAAGTATTTTTCTCCCTTTGTCCATTTGAGACAAAATGGGGGAGAAATTTGAGTCTTATGAGTTCATTTTTTCTTGTACATATTTCTAAAAAGCTTGATCTTAGTATTATTTGCAAGAATCTGTACCATTGTCTTCAGCAGGGGTTATTAGGGAATTGATGTATAATTAGTTGAGTTATGTAATCTTATGTTTCTAGGAAGTGGGTAGATAGAATTTTGTGTAGGATTAGGATTTTCTTTATTCTTTTATATCCCTATGAGTCCTAGATGACTCAAAGGAGATTTTGTCTCATATTTCCAAAGGGGGAGATTGAAGCACCTTATACTCTTGACTCACTTGAGTCTACATTGTATAAGTGCTCATCCAGTTTGGAAATTATGACAAAATTGGAGTCCCATTCCCTAGATACCCAAGAGCCTCAGATTCTTCTCATAATGCCACACTTGATTCAATTGAAGGTATAATTCTCAATCACACACTAGGATTTCATACATTGTTAATATATATATATATATATATATATATATATATATATATATATATATATATATATTGCCTCATTTGCTTGTATGTGAGTTGTGTGTGTTAAATCCCTTTCAAATTGATTTTATTAATTTTTGGGAATTCCTAAATAATTTTTTAGGAATTAAAAGTTGGTTTTCAAACTTTTGGGGTCAATGCGTGATTATTAATTTTATCATTTCATACCTGGAAGTTTGGTTGGGTAGAATCCAAAAGCTCTTGAGACTTCAGGGGAGCTGTGTATTTATTTTTTAAACACGCGCGTCTGAGTTAATCTCAGCCTTACACCTGTCGACCTTATAATAGACATATTTGTGTTTGCTGCAAGACACATAACCCTTGTGTTATCTCAGCCCTTGGATCTCAGTAATCAACGTTCTTCAAGAGTTCAATCCCAATCCATGTGTAACCTTTTTAAACCAATCAGAAGTTGTTTATCCATCGCTTATATTACACCGTTGGATCAAAGTCAAATGACCAAGACCAAATCTCAGCCTTTGATTTGATGAGCCCTTCTCGAATCTTCCTCTCTTAGTATAAAAGGACGATTAGTCTCAACATTTGAGAACTTTTGCCATTTCTTCCAAATAGAGAGAGAGAGAGAGAGAAATAAGAGAGAGAAGAGAGAAATCAGAGAGAAAACCTATCTCGCTTCAAATCCTAAATTCATTTTTCTTAAAAGAATTTACACCAAACACCATACCTGTGTGTTTGAGAGTGTTGTTGGTAGAGGTTTAAAGGCTGTTTGAGAGTTTTATCCTCTGAGTTTGAGATCTTATTTCCAACTTAGACATTTCATGTTAGATCTCTATTTCTCTTTCATAAAAACAGTACATCTGATTATTGCATGTCATATTATACATAGATCTGCATATTTTAGTTTCTTATCTTGATAAATTATATTTGATGATTAAAGTTTCTTTGTAAATGTTTTTAAGAACTCAAGAATCAACAAAACTAATTTATGTTTCTAGTTCTTATGAAACGAGACTTCTGACCTAGTTAGAATCGCAATTAGTGGTTTTCAATTTCAAAAAATATTTTCAAAACCCTCTGAAATTGATTAAGGCCTTGAACCTTCTTTCGAGCAAGGCAACCTTGGATTCTAGGATTATTTGAAAGTTCAAAAAAAGTCTTTTGTTTCTAAAGAAGAGAGAAACCGAAAACAGCTTCATTTAAATCTGATTTGTAATTCGTTAGGACTTGTTTATATAAATAAAGTGTGCATGAGTGCATGCATGTGTTAGAGCACTGTCACAAACACTAGTCACATTAGAACACAAGAAGTGTTGGGTATAAGATCTTGAAACTTCAAGAGTCGACGTAAAGGCTGGAACAAAGTGGAGAAGTTAGCAAACTGGGAAAGTCACATCAACATCAGACCTTCAAAGAAGTTAGAATCATCCAGTGGGTACATATTCTAAACTTGCATATGACTGTTTTGTGTGCATGTGTGCTAAATAGTTTGTAACTTGTGAATTTTGTTTTAGTGGATTTTTGGTTTGTGACTTAGAAGTCACCGTGGATGTTTCCTCAGTTGGGTGAGGTTTTACCACGTTAAAAACTCCTTGTAATTAATCCTTCTACATCTCCTCATATCATTCTTGATAGTGTGCTGACATAAACAATCTTAGTTTTGATTTTCAAAACTTGTTGCAAAATTTTAAACATACCTCGTGCATATTTTGTTAAACACCTCTTGTGGTTAATCTGTTTTGATTTAAAGAAAAGAGTTTCTTCAAAAAATAGTTCGGAGTTACATCAATAGTTTAATCTTGTATTAAACGACTTAAGTAACAACTTTTCACACTACACCCCCCAAGCACTATATATACATGTCTTCTTCTACCTTGAAAAAGGGATCTCATTATTCACAACCCTATCAGAACTCTGTCAAAATAAACAAAAGAGAGAGAAAACCTTGAGTGTTGTATTTATAGACCATTAGTGATATACTTATGGTGAAAATCACCATTCACACTACACAACGAATGTAGGCTCTGGCCGAAGCACTTACAATTGGTATCATCTTCTTCTTTGCTTCATCTCCTTCTGTCTATAAATTTATATCTTTTGTACACCATCATTTTCTGGTTTGATCTTACATACATCTTGACTTGGTGATACCATTTCTGGTATCATGAGTTTGGCATCGTCTGTGGGAACGAGAGGCTATATCTCTTTCTTCTTGAAGCTTGGCCTAATCGGAGACTCTGGTGGTGAACCAATCCTCCCCCTTTGTGTGCAGTTGTTTCACCATTAAAAGAGGTTTGTTAAGGTTTTCAAGCTCATCAGTCTATTAATCACATCTCAAATATATGTCACCAGAGTTACCACCACCTCCTCCTCCAGTTGGTGGTAGAGGACCTAGTTCCAGCCAAGCACCACCTTAGTCCATGATGGCTGAGTTGGCTGCTGCCTTGAAGTTATTGGTGGTTATTCAACAAGCAATGAAGGATTAATTTGCCCGGTTCATCCAAAACATGATGATGAAGCCACCAAGAATCTCGCCAGAGTTATCACTCCAACAACTGTCAAAGAACAACACCAGGAGCCCAGGGGAGCACCCCAGGCACCACGCAAAGATATGCGTCCTCCCCAATGGTGGAGGGATGTTGCTGACCCTAGGAGTTTATGCATGGGGAGGCAAGGACACCCTTGCCCTGAGGATCAGTACGGCGATGTGGAGGTCGAGGATGCTCTAGCTGAATGTTGGGAACCTTATGAGATTTCCAACAACACTGTATGACTTGTTCACCATAGCCGAGGTCAGTGTGCTAGACGAGATTATGATGCTCGCCCAAGAGGCTCAACATTTAATTGATTATTCATAGGTTCACCTTTTGAAAGGCTCGGCCCAGTTAATGAATTGAGGGTGAGGTTATCAAGGTTAATAAGTCTTGGTGGCTCCTAAGGAGAAGGGGGAGATTGTCAACCCTAGCATGGCTGACCCCCACATGGATGAAACGGAGGCAAGGGGATGTCAACAACTGACGTTACGCTGCAGCAGGGGAAACCCCAATTGAACCCTTGGAGATGGTAGGGTATAACCTCGGCCAGGCCGACGTTGCTAAGCCATGGAATGAATCAATTTAAAGGTGTAAGATAAGATTGGGGATATCCTAAAAAGTCAAGATCCCTTGCATAGGGGGTACTCAGAGGGTTCACCTTTCATGGAAAAGATCGTTAGCTTTCTAACCCCAGCCAAGTTCAAGCCTCATGTAGTGTCCCCTAAGTACAATGGAAGCACTAACTATGTCCATTATATAGAAATGTACCAGCCAACAGTAGATATATACTCCATCTCTGATGAGATAAGGTGCCGATCTTTCTCAAGCACTCTGACTGGGGATGCACATGTATGGTTGACATCCCTTCCAAAGAATTCCATAGAGAACTTTAAAATATGGGCCGAGCGATTTATCCGTAACTTCTATTTTGGGGTGAGGCCTAAGAAAAAGATGACCCATCTGCTTTATGTTAAGCAAGGGAAAAATGAGAGTTTGGGAGACTACATTGCAAGATTCAATAAGGAAAAGTTGGAAGTGGAGGACTATGCAGAAAGAATAGCTATGACAGCCCTCATTGGAGGCCTCCAAAAGGGAAAGTTGTTATGGAAGCTTGCTTAAGACCCTCCCAAGTCAATGGTCGAGTTATTGGAAATAGCTGGGAAGGTCATGAATGTAGGGGAAGCAATGGTTGTTAGGTATGAGGATGAGAAAGGAAATTGTATTGGAGGCAAGTTTCAGAAAAAGAACAAAGATGGGAAGAAAAGGTCAGCTGACAATAAGTTTGCAGACTACAATCCATTGACTGTAAGCTATGAACATATCCTCAATGAGATAAAGAGCAATCGGTCTTTAAGATGGCTAGTAAAGCTAAAGGCTTATCCTCATAAGAGGAACAAAAATTTATGGTGTGAGTTCCACCAAGACCACGGTCATCTGAATGAAAGTGTTTCACCTTGAAGGATGATATTGAGAAGATGTTAAAGTTCAAGAAGCTAAGGAAGTATGTGGATACTAGAGCCTCACAGGGTGGTCAACTAGACCCTAGGAAGAGAAAGAATAATAAATGCCGAGAAGATTCCCCTGCCCAACGTGATGATCCCTCACACGATGACAATGATGACTCGGACCTCCCACCAAAGGGCGAAGTTGTCCCGGTAAAGAGGTTAAACATGATCTCCTTTGGTATAGGTATGATCTATGGGGGAATAACAAGAGGAGGCTCTGAGATAGCCGATAAAAAAGCTCATGTCGCAGAGGCAAAGGCCGAGGTTGTGTACTCGGCTTTAATTAATATGATGTCTGAGAAAAGGAAGAAAGTGGGCATGGATACCCTAATAGTCGGCTTCTCAAGACTGGATCTTAAAGGTAACCTAGCCCCACATAATGACCCTCTCGTCATCATAACTAGAGTTCATGGGTGCGAGGTGCTGAGGGTCTTAGATGATGGGCAAATATAGGCATATGTCATGTTCCGGCCTTATTAGAAGGTTTTGGGGCTTAGCCGGGCAAGGCTCGTCCCCTACCACCACCCACTGATCGATTTTAGTGGAGATAAAGTTCACCCATTAGGGATGTATGATATGGATATAAGAATGGGGGATGAATGTCCAAAATGGCTAGCTTGAAAAATCAACTTTTTTGTCATGGATGAGAATGTATTCTCAGTATACAACCCTATTCTTGGATGAGTGGTCCTGAAAGAATTGGAGGTGTACCTTCCATGGTCCACCAAATGATAAAATTCTCGACTACTTATGGAGTAGGGGAAGTTCAGGGTGACCAAATGTCGGCACGCGAATGCTATTTCAACTTTGCTGAGGAAAGAGAGTCATATTAAAAAGCAACCACTAATTACAACATTGACACTCTTGATGTGAGAAATGAGACAAAGCTCAAAAGGGAGAGGCCACGAAAGAGGTAGAATCCATCATCCTCAATGAAGGCAAGCCGAAAAAACCATCCAGGTCAGAAAAACCCTAAATCCTGAGATCAAAGAAGATCTCATCAAGCTACTGAAGAGAAAACATAGCATCTTTATCTGGGGTCATGCAGACATGCCAGGTATTGCCCCTAAGATAATGTGTCATAAGCTTAATGTTGTAGAAGATGCTAAGCTTGTTAAGCAGAGGAGGAGGATTTAATACCGTGAAAAGTATGACATTATTAGAGACGAGGTGAAGAATCTTGAAGAAGTCGAGATCATTAGAGAATTCATCTACCTAGAATGGCTGTCCAATGTTATCATAGTGCCGAAAGCCAATGGAAAGTGGAAGATGTGCGTGGACTTCAACGATCTGAACAAGTCTTATCCCAAAGACAACTTTCCTCTTCCTCGTATTGGTCAGATGGTTGATGCCATAATAGGTCATAAGCTGATGAGATTTATGGATGCATATTCTGGATAGAACCAAATCTTCATGGACCCGACTGACTCAGAGAAGATAACCTTTCTTACAGACAAGGCTATGTATTGCTACAAAGTGATTCCCTTCGGCTTGAAGAATGTTGTGGCTACATATCAGAGTCTATTGAATAAGATGTTTGAGGATCAAGTTGTAAAGTCCATAGAGGTCTATATGAATGACATCTTATGAAGAGTCTAAAGGTGGACACTCATGTGGCTGACCTGGAAAAGACCTTTGATACTATGGATAAGTACAGGATGAAGCTCAACCCTACCAAATGCGTCTTTGGGGTTGGAGCTAGAAATTTTTTAAGCTTCATTATTAACCAAAGTGGAATAGAGGCTAATCGAGAGAAGATAAAAGCTTTGCTGGAAATGAAGACACCTGAGACTATCAAAGATATCCAGAGACTTACTGGACGAGTGGCGGCCCTCAACAGGTTTATTTTTAGAGCTACTGACAAATGCCTTCAATTTTTGAAAATCCTTAGAAAAGCTTTTGAATGGAATAAGGAAGGTGATAAAGCTTTTAAAGAGCTTAAGTCATACCTTGGCTCCCCCTTATTGCTATCCCAGGCAGCACAAGGAGAAAAGTTGTATATGTGCTTAGCCATCTCAGAGTCGGCAATTAGCGTTGCTATAGTAAGAGAAGAGGATGTGATAAAGAAACTAGTGTATTTCAACAGCAAAACCCTCCAAGGATCTGAGCAGAGATATCCTAGGATAGAGAAGTTATCTTACACTTTGATTCATGATTCTAGAAAGATGAAACCATACTTCCAAGATCATTCCATAGTTGTCCTCACTGACTCACCACTCAGACAGGTGATCCACAAACTTGAGAAATCAAGAAGACTAATGGCTTAGGCAATTGAGCTGGGAGAATTTAACATTATCTACCAGCTAAGGCTTTCAATCAAAGGGCATGCACTAGCTAATTTTTTGATCGAGTTCACTTGGGACGAGGTCGAGATTGAAAAAGAAAAATATGAGATTGTATAAATCGAGTAGAAAAGAAGTGTCGACTCTTCCATGGACGAGGCCGAGAATAAAGAACGAAGCTATCTCATAAAACAAGGATCCCTGACAGAGGGAAACATTTCTAAGGCTGATGATGTATAGAGCCTATTTATTGATGGGTCGTCCTGCGAAAATGGAAGTGGAGCCGATGTAATAGTGTCAACACCAGATGGTACAGATATAGAGTAGGCCCTGAGGTTTGATTTTAACGTCTCCAACAATGAGTCTTAATGAGAAGCTTTAGTAGCAGGTCTCTCTTTTGCCCGAGCTCTTAATATCAGCTAAGTCATAGTCCATAATGACTTAAGACTAGTGGTAAATAAATTATTAGGAGTATATGAAGCCAATGACGAGAGAATGGATAAATATCTGAAGAGACTAGGATCGATGTTGGAATGTTTCAAAGAGTTAAAGCTGAAGAGAATACATCAGCTAGACAACGGTTGAGCCGACGCACTCACGAGGTTGGCCTCAGCTACAAGAACCGACATCAAAAGAATAATGTCGGTAGAGGTCTTGCTTCGTCCATTTATTAAAAAGGAATATAGAACATTCAAGCCTTGTCTAAATCTACGCATGGAAGCTTCATGGATGGATCCACTTATCAGATACATCAGATAAGGGGAGTTACCCTCATCAAAATCCGAGAGAAGAAAGTTGAGGTACATGGCTTCCAAATTCTCTGTTATGGGAGACACCTTGTAAAAAAAGAGTTTTTGCTCCATTTGCTCATATTTGTTCCTCCATCTGAGGTGCCGAACATCCTTAAAGATATACATGGGGGTTCCTTTTCTAGCCATATTGGAGGAAGATCATTAGCCAAAAGGATCATAACTCAAGGGTACTAGTGGCCAACCCTGGCAAAATATGCAGGAGCATATGTAAAGAAATGTGACAAGTGCTAGAGGTTTTCTACCATTCCCCATCAGCCTCACTAACCTTTGACCTCCATCACATCTCCCTGGCCATTCACAGTATGGGGAATCAATTTGGTAGGGGCACTTTTAAGAGCTGTAAATAACTATCGGTACTTGATTGTTGTGATAAATTACTTTTCCAAGTGGGTAGAGGCCAAGACGATGATCACCATCACATAATAAAAAACATTTCAGTTCATCTGGAAAAACATCATCCGCAGGTATGGCCTCCCAAATACCCTAATGTCAGACAATGGGACGCAGTTTAAGAATGTCTCTTTGGAGAAGTATTGTGAAAGAGTTAGAATCAAACAATTCTTCTTCTCCTCCAACCGACCTCAGGAAAATTGGTAGACATAGGTGACAAATAGGACAATCCTTGATGGTACTGAAAAGAATCTAGGAGAGGCAAAGGGAAGATGGATTGAATAAGTAAATGTTGTGCTATGGGCCTACAGGACGACAGTCAAGACTCTTACAAGGGAGACCCCATTCATGTTGGCTTATGGATTAGAGGTTGTCATCCCTACCGAGATTGGCCTTCCTACTCATAGAGTTCAGATGTACGAACCTCAGGGAAATGCTGCATAGATAAGACTTGATCTTGATTTGATTAAAGAGAGAACAGAAGATGCCGAGGTTGGGCAAGCAACCTATTAGTAGAGGACGGCCAAATTTTATAATCAAAGGGTGGAAGAGAGACCGATAGTATTGGGAGACCAGGTTTTGAAGAAGACATGGAAAAAGCCCAAAAGCTTTATCCAGATTGGCGTGGCCCCTACAGGGTAACTAATGAAGTCATCCCATGCACATACCGATTGGAAAATCTAGAAGGAGATCCCTTCTCAAACCCATGGAATGTCGACCATTTGAAAAAATATTACTTATGATGTTGTAGTTGCGTTATTTTCTTGTAATCCATGTATCAACTTATGAAGAAGTAAAGGAAAAATATCAGTGTCCAGTTAACATCATTGTATTAGCGTATGTACTTTAACATCATTAATTTGGTGAAATTATGAGGTTAAACATCATTAATTTGGTGACCTCAGACCTTAAACATCATTAATTGGGTGAAATTATGAGGTTAAACATCATTAATTTGGTGACCTCAGATCTTAAACATCATTAATTTGGTGAAATTATGAGGTTAGACATCATAATATGGTGACCTCAGGCATTTAACATCATTAATTTGGTGACCTCAGACCTTAAACATCATTAATTTGGTGACATTATGAGATTAAACATCATTAATTTGGTGACCTCGGACCTTAAAAATCATTAATTTTGTGAAATTATGAGGTTAAACATCATTAATTTGGTGACCTCGGACCTTAAACATCATTAATTTGGTGAAATTATGAGGTTAGACATCATTAATTTGCTGACCTGAGACCATAACCATCATTAATTTGGTGAAATTATGAGGTTAAAAATCATTAATTTGGTGACCTCAGACCTTATACATCATTAATTTGGTGAAATTATGAGGTTAGCGATTATTAATTTGGTGACCTCAGACCTTACACATCATTAATTTGGAGAAATTATGAGGCTAGACATCATTAATTTGGTGACCTCAGACCTTAAACATCATTAATTTGGTTCAATTATGAGGTTAGACATCATTAATTTGGTAACCTCAGACCTTAAACATCATTAATTTGGTGAAATTATGAGGTTAAACATCATAATTTGGTGACCTCAGGCATTAAACATCATTAATTTGGTAAAATTATGAGGTTAAACATCATTAATTTGTTGACATCAGACCTTAAACATCATTAATTTGGTGAAATTATGAGGTTAAACATCATTAATTTGGTGACCTCACACCTTAAACCTAATTAATTTGGTAAAATTATGAGGTTAGACATCATAATTTGTTGACCTCAGGCATATAACATAATTTATTTGGTGAAATTACGAGGATAACCATCATAATTTGATGACCTTAGGCCTTTAACTTGGTGACCTCGGACTCTTAACATCTTTTGTATGTTTCTATTCTTATGGTGGAATTTGTGGTGATTATGCAAAACATTACAATTATAGAGAAAAAAAACATCATAGAAGGGAAATAGAAGCAGAGAAAGTGAATCTTCTTACATTTATTATATGAAGAGGTTACAGAGTTACATTGAAAATATCAAAAATCTATAACCAAAGTTCATCAAAACAAGAATTACACAAAGCTTCATAAAAATTTCTTCAAAGAAAGATAAACGCTCAGAGCTCAGTTTGACCCTCGGCAGGAGACGATCGGTCAACAACTGGATTGGTGGGGTCAAGGATAGGATTCCTAACTTAAACCACATCATCATGTTGACCATCGTCGTCAGTCTCCAGGACCTCTAGAGGAGTCGAGCCATCTCGGCTTGGGAAGCATCATTTTTTTCTACTTCCTTTAAATCTTGGGCGAATCGAGGGTCTCCAAAGTCGAGACAAATATAGTTCTTAGCCGACAAGATCCCAGACTCACCCTGCTTAAGAGCCGCCCGTAGACTGGTCGTTTTGATGCCCCTATCTAAATACTCAAATCCGAAGCTAAAAAACTCATCAAAGACTTAGTAGTCCTCAATGCTTTTCTCTGTAGCATAGGCTAGAGCATCCTTGACAACAACATCAACCTTTGATTGATGACTCTAATAATTTTCCTTTAGGGCCTTCTTATAATCTTCTTTCAGTTGAGTGATCTCTATGTCTTTATCTTTTAGATTCCCTTTTAACCTCTCCACCTCAGCCTTCAGACCGACCTCGATTTTCTTAGCATCTTTGCCCTTTTGTATAAGGGGCAACCTCTTCAAGGCCCAATCAATAAGGCACTGAAAAAAAACCACACTCTACAGAAGAAGGTCAAACATATGAGTAATAACTTTTAAAAGGGTAGAGACAGCACATGGGAGAAAATTTTAATACCTGAACTGCCTTGTGAAGGGAAAACACGGCTAGTAGAGGGACATCTATTCCTTGAAGAAAATGCTTATCTTCCTCAGTCACGATGCTTCCAATATCATCGGAATCTTATAAGCTATGGCCATTAACTCTTTCTCCTATTTGGAGTTGCGATAGACCATAAGCCAAAGCATTGTCGTTGGAAATGGGGATGTCATGATCCTTAGCAGCCTTGCTCGGCCTAGTATGAGCTACTTCATTGGGTGATTAACTTTTCTTGCTAGCATCGGCCTTTTAAGTGCCAACATTCTTTTTTGTTTGAGTAGGAGGGGGTACATTCTTACCACCACATTTTTCCATGAGCTTGGTAAGGCTGGGGGTCGACATCCCCAAGAAGTCGTTAGAAATGCCTACTGGTAATTCTGTAGAAAGATAAGTCTCTAAGTTAGAAAGTCAGATAGATAAAAAGTACGAGACATCACTTGGTACGAAAAATTTGGAAACTTACAAAGTTCTTTCAGAGGACCACCCCCAAACCTATATGCGAAAGGTAATAGGGGTCATCAGATGTTCATACATAGCAAGACGACCATTCACGCCTTTGTTTTGAAGGTCCTTTATGTTCTAGTAGTTATCCTGGCTAAGGACAGGGTTACCTTTATCCGCATGGGAGACTTTGGCCCATTTCAGAGGGGTCCTAAGAACCGACGTCCCAAAACCCTCATCTGGTCCAAACTCCTTATCCCTAGAAATAAAGAAATACCAAGGTTTCCAATTATGGTTGGAATTCTTGATAACCAAGAGAATCTTCTTCTCGAATTTTCGACCTACGAAGCGGTAATAGCTGGTGTAATTTTTGGCAGATGAGGGAATGTAGCATGAAGAAAAAACTTTAACTAGAAGGTATGTATGGTGAACATCCCTCCAAAGCATTTGGGGACAGTTGGGAAAAGGTAAGGTTTATGGAAGAGAGTATGGCTCTGATAGTAGGGTAGATGGGAAGATGAAAACCTAACTTGAACATCTTCTCATAAACACAGATTTCACCCTCTCGTCTATCAAAGGCCCTTTCGTCCTTTAGAGGTTTCCTCAAGATGATCAAGGAATCAATGGAATATGCGTGCCTGAAGACTAGAAGGTTGTACTCATTTATGGTACTCTCGTACTCTGTAGCTATAGAGGTATCGAGGTCACTTCCGTCATCATCGTCTTCCCAAGAAACCTCAGCCCGAGCCGTAGTGGGGACACCACTAGGGAACCTCTTTGCAAACTCTTTGCTAGCATACCTGATAGAGGAATAACCTTAAAGGGGGGAGGATAAGCTACATTGGGCCCTAAGATTTTTGTGGAAGGAGATCTACCTGACGTACTAGCATCTCTGTGGGATGAGGCACAATCTGAAACCTCTTCATTCTTAAAAACTCAACTTTTCCTAGGAGAGTATTCCATAGCCTCTTGGAATGAGTCTACGAATTCGGCCGCCTTATGTGCTGACATTGGGTCTGAAGCATCATCCTCATACATGGGATCAAAAATCTTGGTCGGTTCAGGGAATATGACAGCAAATGGTGGAGGATAAATTGGCCTGAGAGGAAAATCCTCAGCCTCATGAGCCTCGGCTTGGGCTAACTCTATTTGTCTGATCTTGTTGAAACACTCCTCGCATAGAGTTGGAAACTCTTTAGTAAGTCTATACAGGGGTTGTAGGATCCGATATACGAAGATGCACTTGGAGAGTTCGAGATAAAAATGAAAACATGTAAACAACTTATACTACCCAAACTAAATATCAAAACTTGGTATCCAAAAGGTTTTAACCAAGAACATTCAAAGGTTGGATCACCGGAGAAGATGACTAGAGGGTCATCGAAAAGCCCGAAAGTGGGAGTCTTTGGCTAAAACAACCCTAGAGCAGCCTGGTATGGATCCAAAGTCACTTAACCACTGTAAACCTAACCTTATAACCACCCAACAGTGGCAGAAAACCTCACCAGAAAAAGGAAAAGCTCATCGAAAAATCAAAAGTGTAAATTAATGCCCATAAATGAAAAAGGAAAGGTTGAAGAACAGTACCTGACTGTGTTTGGTTGCGGGAAGAAGAGATTAAGAGAAGGTAACCTTGAATCGTAGCAGATCTATGGAGGTTTTTGAGGAGAAAGTTTTAGAAAGGGATCTAAGAGGGAAAACTAAAGAAGAAAAAAGAGAAATGAAAGGGCAAAATGGTTTAAATACCATTATAATGATGAGGCGTGAATATCAAGGCCCTCATCATTGCACCTAGAAACCCAAAAAAGGTGACGTCAGGTCATCATTATTTTGCGTAGACACAACCCACTTCAAGGGGTGACATGTGTCCAATAAATAACTCCACATCCTAAGGTGTAGAAACATCCCTCCACCTTCCTGATCTATATACCCATCATCCATCTACTCACATATAAGGCTGAGGTCTAGGGGTGATTAATATGCCTAAAGTGTACCCTCGTACTCGGGGTTAACAACCTCGGCCAGCCTCAGGGCCAAGTCATCGAGAAGCTCACAACATCCATCAAAAAGGTCAGCTTTCATAAGGTCGTCTATCAATGATCAATCTCGATGGGTCGGAAGCCGAGGTCAACAACACCTCATGGGCTAAACCATGGTCACTCTTATACTCTGATCTAGCCGACAGGGCAACCAAGTACCAATATACAACCTCAGCTCATCTACTTGTCCGAGGTCATACTTATGATTGTCAGACAATTTTACTCTCAGACTTACCGATATCATACTCTGCTGGGCCGAGCTTCCAGTGGATGACATCACCGGTCCAAGCATACGCAATCACATGGGAGACTTGGCACACATGGACTAAACCGCTATAACCAACTCATTCCCCTCATGTGAGGGAATATTTGGTCATCATTATCTACATGTTTCACATCCAGGTGTCTACATGAGATTGGTTTTATCACCACACACATGCTCATGGCATGCTTGGGGGGTAGACTACATCCCCCAAGCACTATATACATGTCTTCTTCTACCTTGAAAAATGGATCTCATTATTCACAACCCTATCAGAACTCTATCAAAATATATAGAAGAGAGAGAAAGGCTTGAGTGTTGTATTAAAGGCCACTAGTGCCATACTTATTATGAAAACCACCATTCACAGTGCACAGTGGACGTAGGCTCTGGCCAAACCACATACATTTGGTAACATCTTCTTCTTTGCCTCATCTCCTTCTGTCTATACATTCATATCTTTTATACACCATTGTTTTCTGGTTTGAGCTTACATACATCTTGACCTGGTGATACCATTTCTGGAATCATCAATAAGTGCATTAGCCGTAGCTAAGAATTGGCGGCTAAAGATCACGGGAACATGATTTCTCGATAAAGAGGAGGTCTCTTTCGTACCAAATGAAAAAATACACCAGGAAGTAGAAAGTGTCAACTTAAATGATCACGTCCTCAAATAACCCTCGAGTTATCTTCACTGAACGATCTGCAAGTTGGAGAGTCATCGTTGTGGGCTTAAGGTCCCCCAAGTCTAAATTATTATATATGGAATAGGGGAGAATGTTAACACTCACCCCCAAATCAAGCGCCCTCTCAATTCGATTCTTCCCCATTATGCACGAAATGGTGGGTGAACCCGGATTTTTAAACTTTGGTGTAAGGTCGCTTAATAGTTTGAAATTGACGTTATGTGTTCAAAACACATTCTTCTTTACCTTTAGCCTCTGTTTCACCATGAGTAAGTCTTTAAGGAATTTAGTTACGCGGAAATTTGCTTTATGGTCTCGAGAAAAGGTAAATTAATCCTTACTTGCTTAAGAACGTCTAAAACATCATCACGAGAGGTCTCTTTGGAGTGGGATACTAACCGTTGAAGGTATGGGGTTGAGGGTATGGAGATGTAGTGGGAGGTTTAACAACCACCTCAGGCCCGACTATGTCGTCTTTACCACTCTTTCGCAAGGGGACATTTTTTGCCTCTTTCGTGTCGGGAAAAATATCTTTGTCATGTTTCTAGTCGCGTGGAGGAGGTGACAAGTCAACTACTCCCCCACTATATAGAGTGGTAATTTCACTACATTGCTCTTGATGGTCATTGGATTTGTAGCTAACACTAGATTGACCTTAGGGAGGTCTTTGGACTTGGGTGGGAAACTTACCCTTTTCTTGGATACTTAAAGACGATTGTAACTGTGAAATGTTCACATTTATTTCAGCAAACAGTCGGGCAGTTTGCACATTGGTTACTTGTTGTGATTGTATGAATTGACTCACAATATCCTCAAAATTTCGCCTTGGTGGGGTGATGTACGGCTCTGAGGTGGTGCTTACATGTGTGGGGCTTGTTGAAAGTGCGGAGGTTATAGTGGAGGAGGGGAAACTTGTGAATTAGGATTTAACACAGCATGTTGTTGCCCATAACTAAACCCAGGGTGGCTCATCCATGAAGGGCTATAGGATTTCCCATGAGGGGAATTAAAATTATCCTTTAGATTTCCTATCGCTCCCACTTGATCTTGAAGCATAACTTTGCAGGTGGGTATCATCGTACATTCCTCTGTTGAATGACCCGCCTCACAAATGGTACACACCTTCTCTCTTGATTGAGTGGATCCGTGTGTTTCTCTTTCCCGTAAATCGACTACATCTTTCAATTATTTTTCAAGTTGGTTTATTTAATGTTGCAACTCAGCTTCTTTGTTCAAATTATAGAGTCTGGATGCAGACGGAGTAGTGGACATCTGTCGAACCTAGTTTTAGGTTTTAGGATCGGATATATCCCATGCTTTGAGTAGTCTCAGCAACATACTTAAGGTGGGCCTCGACATTGTTTGCATCTAACTCCAAAAATTCTCCCTCGCACATAGTTTCCACAAGTTGTTTAGACTCTATGCTTAGCCCTTGGTGGAATAAAGAGATAAGGCTATACTTATCAAAACCATGATGTGGGCATATGTTAATCAACTCTTGGAAGCGATCCCAACATCGATCAAACGGCTCATTTTCTTGTTGTCTAAAAGTTTGAATTTGATCCTTGATGGAATTTGTTTTATGTTGAAGGAAGAATTTTAAAAGAAACTTAGATTGCATCTCTCTCCATTACCTGATTGAGTTCGGTGATAAAGATCAAATCCAGGTCTTATCTTTATCCTTTAAGGAAAAAGGAAAAAAATTTTAGGCGAACAAAGTCTTGATTGAAAGCTTGATCGTTAAAAGTGTCGTATGCCTCTTCGAACTCACGGATGTGGAGGTATGGTTTCTTCGAATCCAAACCTTGAAACGTGGAAAGGATTTGTATCATCCCATTACGAAAATGGAATTTTCCCAAAATGTATGAAAGTAGAATGCATACAGGGGTGGCAGTTCTCTCGGGATATAACAAGTCTCTTATTGGACAATACGGTATATCTCCCTAACCCGTACTAAGACTAGCTTTATCCGACATGGCTCTCTCTCCAATTGACTCGGTACCCTCACTCGGTGACCTAGAAGTGTGACTTGTAATGGAATTCAGTGGTGTAGGGGAGTGGAACCCAAAACCGAGATGCGTTAGGAGTGTGTGGGATATCGGTGTCGTACTCAACTATATGATTTTCATGAGTGCGGATGGGAGTTGATTGAGGAGTTTGTAGAGAATTTTGTATGAAAGGACTTTGAGATATGTAAAAAAAATCTTTTTTTTTTTTGCTTTTCTAAATTTTTTTGAATTCTTATTTCTTTCGTGATTTTGTATTGCTTTTCTAAGAATTTCAGTCAGATTTTGAATTAATACGACCTAACTTAAAAGTCTAAAAAATCCCCGGCAACGGCGCCAAAAACTTGACGTGACTTAAAAAGTGTTTCTAGTGCGTGTTTCTATCGACTCAAGTGCAAGCCAGTCGCTCAAGTATAAATCCGGTATACGGGGAGTCGAACTCATGTAAAAGGATGAATGCTCGTGATGACGGATAAGGAAGATCCACTTATCTCAAGATTGACTCACAGAAACATAAAGAAAATAAAAGATGATTATACAGGAAATCTGTATACTACTTCTAATGAAAACAATTAAATCCTAACTAAGTAAAATATGCATGCAAGACTGGAAATTAACCGAGTAATTAGTATGAAAGAAAGGTAAGATAGGAATGCAATCCCCCAACCCATAGTATTTTCACCGGGTATAAAGAAAGTCAAGAATTAAATATTTAATTGAACCAAAGAATTTATTTATTTCAAGTATTACATGTATGAAGAAATTAACCCGCACAATACGTAATAAAAAAATAAAAATAAAGTACGTGACAAGATGATTAACACGCGCGTCACAATCTTAAATACCCCGGTTACATAGGGCAGACGAGGTTAAAAGTCCTACGACGGTTATGTCAACATGATGACACGTCCAATTAATTATTTGATTCAAGAACTTGTTTTTATATCCATGTGAACTAGGGTTGGGTACATGCATTCTAACACTTGAAAATCTAGCCTAACATGGTGTAACTACAACTAAACATGATAACTACGATGCATGAATTCATTCTTACGTAAAAAGTGTGATGAAACATTTAAAATAAAAGTTTCTACCAAGGAAAGAATAAATCATAAACCAAAACGATGAAAGAAATTGAAAGCAATAAAGATACTATACTTGTATTGAAGAAAACCCTTGAAAAATATGAAAAAATGTTGAAGAAGATGAAACCTAGGGTTCTTGCATTCAAGAAGCTCTCAAAACTATGTAAAAACTAACTCTTGTTGTGCCTCCTTGATTAGGAGCTTTTACATGAATGAAATCTATTTTAAAAGAACCCTAATGACTAACTATGTAGGTTAGAAATCGTTTAGAAGAGTCCCCAAACTTTAAAACTCTTTTGGATAAGAGACAAGGTCAAAATAAAAATCCAAATATTGGTGATTTGTAACTATTGTAAACAATAACTAATGAGCGGACCGACTCCCCTTTTAACATGATCGATCCCCTTTTTTGCCTTCCTTCGTTTTGCCTCTTTGATTCTTCTCATCTTCAAACGGGCATAACATCTTCACCGTAACTTGGATTGAGGTGCCGTTTTACTCAGTGTTCTTGTAATTTCAATCTCCTCAACATTCTAGTTGGCCCCACCTCCGGAATATGGCTTCAAAGTTACAAAAATTCCCTTAAACTCTCCATTTCTTGGTTTCTTTCACTAATTTGAGTTTTATCTTGTACTAACTTGCATTATTTACTTGTAAAACACATAAGAGATACACAAAACAAGAAATTCTTGTGAACAAAGGGTGGTATCATAAATATGAGACAAACCCAACTCAATTATGATGCATAGGATCATAAAAATATCGAAATTAAGGAGATAAGTGTGAAGAATTTATGCCTAATCACCACCTTATGGTCTACAAGTAATGGAGGAATTATATGGGTGTGATTTTAATGCATATATCTTAATGACTTCTAGATATATGTATCTTATGACATAATTTTGTCTTAATGTTAGCTTTACTCTGGTCATAATATCTATGACAAATGTGGAGTCACTTGAAGTCAACTAAAAGCAAAAATTAAAAATGAGAATGAAAGTAAATAAATTATGACTATGTTTAACAATTTAAATAACTATCCCCCACTCCAAAAATTTGTCAAAACAGTTTTATAGATGGTTTTGAGTGGTTTCACCAACACATTTATATCCATAAATAAAAAAGAAATACATAAGAACAAGTTTGTTAAAAAAGTAACCTTCACAGTCGAGCCGAACCGAACCATGAGAGTAATAATGTTATAAGGAAAAGGGCTAGCATGTGAACAAAAACTAGGTCACAAGCCAAATAAATACCAAATGGTTTGCATTCATACCGGTAAGCTACAAAAATAAAAGAGGAAGAGTAGATTAAATAAGTTACGCCGTACCCGAATGGGGAGTCACAACTTCTTCTTACTTCTTGAAGAAATGTCGAGTGTATTGGTAAAAAACATTCAATAATTTGTATCCGGGATGTAACAAGGATTTAATCTTGGGGAGGGGGGGTTATATAAAAAAATGAAACCTATATATATATATATTCCAGTTCATTTATTCGCTAAGAATGCGCTATTTGCTATCTGCCAGAGGATTGGCAATCCACTCTGAATGGATGAGTCTACGACTTATGTTACAAGGCCTAGTCAAGCTCGTATCTGTGTCGAGGTTGATGTTTTAAAATCTCTCCCACGCCGCATTTGGATTGTTAATGGGAGCAAATGATTTTGGCAAAGAATTACTTACGAAAACTTGCCAAAGTTTTGTGGCATTTGTATGAAAACCGGTCATAATTGTAGCAAGTGTGATGTTACAGGATTAGGGTTGGAGATAAACCATAAAGCTCATGGCAGTGACGATCGTCAAAAGATTACGGTCGACAAGATTCAAGCCAATCAAGTTACTGAACATTCTAAGTCCGCCAAAGGTGCAACTAATTGGCAAAAAAAGCGGACTTCACAACTTGGAGTTGTTTTTAAAGAGGCGTTACCGGCTAAAACTCCTATTGTTATGGAGGTTTCAAAAAATGGATGTCTTCAGCTGGATACGTGTCAAGAAGTTTTTAAAAAATCCCCTCATTTTTAAGGTGTTACTTGTGGGGTCCAGGAGATTACACCTCATGGTTTGGCTTCAACTTCTAAAACCGAAAGTGAGATATATGATGCTAACAAATCTGTTCAGCAGATAAAATGCAATCAACCAATTGATTTGACTGCTAAACAAGGGTCAAACAATGGTAAACCGTCCGAAATTGAGGGACCTGAACAACATTTTGAATTGACAGATAATTCTCCAATTACCAACATGTTTGAAATTACCCATATGCAAAATTCGGATGAAGTAGATTACGTATCAGATATTCCAGAAGTTTAGATTATAAGAAAAGATCAAGACAGTAAAACGAATACTTTGATTTTATATAATTCCATGATGTCAAGAACGTTAAAAAAAATGGTTCGGAGCTTAATAAAATTGATAATTTTTGGGGAGGGGATTTAGCTGATAGTGAGGTGCCAAATGATGATCCGCCAGCTGAAACTGCAATTAACAATCAACATCATGGTTCCTCTGTTGACATGCCAAATAAGAAAAATCAAAGTTATATTCATCAATTAATCCAACATGATTACATCGTATTAATAAGAGATAAACTTGTTTTGCGCAATGATATTTTTGAGACTTTGTCTGACGAAGATTCTAAAAGTGATAAAGATTTGACTGCTATAGAGAATAGTACTACAAGTCACGAGTTATCACAAGTCAATCCTATATGTGTACAAATTCACGATGACCGCGGCATTGGTTTATTTGTGAATCTCCCCAAAATTGACTCAGCGACTGTGAAGGATTCCGATCTTATTTCGAATGATTGAAATTTTTATGCGAAAAATGGCAATTGGAACGTCGTCTGCAAGCGAAGGGATTCTAGAAATCGTAGGATCTAAATGTTTTTTAATTTAGCTTTAGATTGTTGTTTCTTATTGCAAGTGTCCAATTTTAGCGCTTGTAAGTGTCATTGGAGAGACTTTTTCTCCTTCTATTAATAAAATAATTTTCTCTTAAAAAAAGGATAGCCGTGGGACTATCTGAGTGGCGTCAGAAGAAAGGAACATCTAATACGTGAGGTTCAATATTTAAATCAAGTTTCTATTTGGTCAAATATCCCATTATAAATTAGCAAGAGAGAAATAAAAAAAAAGGAGAGAAACTTATAGAGAATGATGATGAGGCTGTAATACCATGATGAAATCATGAATTGTGATGCTCTGATAATGAAAATGCTTCAAAGAATATTGTATTCTATATTTTATCTCTATATAGGAGTTTTACAGAATAACAAAACTGATTGGTCCTTATGTAAGGGTGTACTAGTAGCAAAATGAGCAAAAAAAAATGGAAACAACTAACTAAATAGATGGAACACGTTTGTGCATAGTTGGCATGTGGGAGAATGTGTCTTTGTACATCTACGTGAAAAAACGGGCAGTGATTGAGTGAGAGTGGTAGACACTAATAGAGAGTGAATGATTGAAGAGTTCAGTAAGGGTCAGGAAATGAAATTTATAGGGGGGGTGGTAAAAAAATTGAAATTCAATATTTATAAATACCAGAATTCATTGGAATCTCCTATTATATAAAATTGGGACCCATTTCATGATTTTAAAGCTCCGTCACATTTTATGTCCATTAACGCTCCCAAACAATTTGAATATTCTCATTTAAAAAGAGGACAAGAATGTATTTTAGACATGAGATATTCCACTACCGCATGTATTTTAACCAACTATTTTGGGAAAAAGAAAAGAAAATGCCAAAACCTTGTGCACGCCCAATGGGTGTGAACGGATGCTAATATTAAAAAGGAGGAAGTTGTTTGGGTGGGAAAATTAAAAAGTTAGACATGATTTGCATTATTGGATTGTTACATGTTGATGTGTCAAAATCTATACATGTTGTAGTTACACATTTTACAAATTAAAAAACTTCGCTATCATATATATATATGTGTGTGTGTGTGTGTGTGTGTTCAAAATCATTTTTTGTATTTTGATAATACCATATCTAACCTCTAGTATCTTAAGAGTTCTTATACCTCCCAACTTCCTTGTATAAGGACTGAGGTCCTACAGTCGACCTTAGACTACAGAGCCTGCATGACCTCCACAATCTTCAAAAAAGGGCCACAGTAATGTAGAAGATCTCAACAACCTCCACAATCCATTTAAGTGCTCAGTCGTTTCAGCAAGTCCCTTTTACCAAGCTTAAAGACCATACCATCAGCATCTCATATTATCTAACGTACATAGCAAACCTCTGTCTGAAAAGAAATTAAATAATGAGGTTACATAATCCTCTACACAGAGGTATAGCATTACAAAAGACCTCAATATTATCAAATGCCATTCCCATGGCATTTTTATCCCTCTTAGGCCTCATGGAAAGCCCTATAACCAGTCTGGCCAATAGGTGAAAAACTTAACACTGTTTTATCTACTACCACCACTCAGCCCTGCTTGCAATGATGGATCTCATCCACATTAAATTCACCCACCAACTACGTTACACCACCTACAAAACCTGTTGCCAATGCTCCGCTACCTTACTAATGTCGTCAGACCTCATAACCATCACACCCATGATATAACATTCAACTCGTTCTCTCAAAACATTTACATATATATAGAAGGTTGGAGACAAGTTAAGAACACATTTAAGTCATCATAATCTAGAGAACTAAGATTTTTAGCATTCACAAATGTTCACTCAGTGTTTTATACTCTCCCATCAAACTGTTGTGAGGATAAACCCATAGTTTGGATCACATCCACATATCATATACATTGTATTCCTTGTTTAGACTTAAATCGGTACTCAATAAACATTTGAGAAGCCCATCACTTACTTCATAAGGTCCTTTGAATTTTTAACAATGTACAAAATGAACACATACTCTCTTGGACAAAGCTCAAGAGGTTTCCATAATTTTAATTACTTTTTTATGATCTACTAAACAGTACAACACCCAATGGCAATGGATTTAGAATCCTCAGTCGAGGTCCAAACTATTTTAAATACTTATCTAGCACTTTGACCCTCCTCCCCTTTTGCCTGTTTGAGGTCCAGAGAGGATCACTTATTGGGTCTGATGTCGTAAACGATCTCAATACCGACCAGTTTGGCATTATCTATGGGAATGACAATTTATGCTCTTTTAAATGCACAACTTACTCTTTTGAAGATGCCAACCAATGTAGTTTTGGTCCAATCTTTTAAAGATATAGAGGCTAGATAAAAGTATCTCCAAGATCAGATAACTACTATTCTCAGTAGGCTTCATTTACCCTAAACGGTAGAGAAACCAGTTATACAAAAATATGGTAGTACTAGGGAGAACCACGAGCCCAGTTAGATGGAGACAATAGTGTAGGCGGTGTTCCTAGGGTCCCCTAATGATAAGTGACCCGTATTTCTATCAAGGATCGAATGTGGTTACAAGGTGGATAGGCACTGGGATAATGATGTCAAGATAATGTAAGACCAGTTGGGGAATTTTCTCAACCAATACAAGATGCAAACTCCTAACACTATTGAGTTAGTTCGCCAGAAGACATTATCTCTTTTTTCTAATGATGTTCAGTATTATATTCCTTCCCAAAAGTGGAATATGCCTACTATTGAAACATTTGATGGGTCTAAACATCCCATTGATCATCTCGAAACCTATGTATCATACTTGCTCATATAAGACACCCCATATGAGATATTGTATAAAGATTTTCCTATCACTTCAATAAAAAAAGATAGGAATTTGTTTTCTAAGATCAAATCTAGGATCATTTGGAGTTTCACTGAGATGATAAGATCTTTTGTGAGCCATTTAATTAGAGCTCACAAAATAAAGAAGCTTATTACTTCCCTCCTTTATTTCATACAAAAGACTAGTGAAACCCTAAGGGAGTATGCCACGAGATTCAACTAAGATAATCTCCAAGTTGATGATGTAAATGACACGATCTATGTGGCTTATTTTATCTCACACCTCACTTCAGAAGACTCGTTTAGGGTTTGTAGAAATAAGCCTACCAAATTTATGACTTAGCTGCGTGAAAGAGATGAGAAATATTTGAATAATGTGGATGTTATCTGAGTTTGCTCAAAATAGGTGATAAATATATGAATGATGCCATCTCAAGAAGTCCTACCATATACTCACCCAAGCAAGTAAAGATGAACAATGTGTTCTCATATATTAGGAAGACCTATGAAGTAGTTGAGGCTAAAAAGAGGAAAGGCAGAGGAAAAATAACGAACCTTCAAAAGTCAAGCATTTCACTCCACGCACAACCAATATTCAAGAGATCTTTACAGTGAGAGAGGCTGCGAATATCTTTCCTCCTCCCAAACCCATAAGAGCCATAGATTATTGGGGGGGGGGGGGGTAGTTCAAAATATTACAGGTTCCATAAGGACCATACAGATAAAAACAATGACTGCTTTAGGCTTTAAGAAGTCATTAAAGGGATGATAAAGAGGGTATACCTCAAAGAATGTGTGCCTAAAGACGTGGGCAAAGGTTAACGCAATAATAAAAATAATAACAATAAAAATAGGGATGATGACACTTTCATTAATGCAAATAATATTTTCTAAGAGTTTTTTGAAGGCTAACTCTCTGGCACAGCCAAAAAAGGCCACCTCAAAAGAATCCAACATGGAGGAGTGCATATCATAGTGATTTTCTCACCATCAAGCCTCACAGGGTATTCCTCTGATGGTCTTTCTACAAACACACCTCAAAACGAACCGTCTGCCTCATGATGACCCTTTTGTAATCATGATGGTCATCGAAAATGCCAATATGAAGGGAGCCCTAATTGACACTAGGATCTCTATAAATATCTTGTTTTTAGATTCTTTTAAGGTTGTGGTCATCGAGGCAAAGGACATGTAACCTATTGCCAATCTTATAATCGGATTCAATGGTTCCAAAGATTATAGCAAAACCACCCAAAACAAGTTCATAGTGGTGGAAATGCCCTTCGTATATAGCATGATCATGGGAAGACCATCGCTCAATGCCTTAGATGTTATAATCTTAACTTGAAGGCTAGAAATTAGGTGATCAACCCGTATATGGGTTGGATAAGTGTTAGGGGGCCATAATAAATCCCGAGAATGTTAGAACACTTACATAAGAGAAAAAAGAGGTCATTCCAGACTTACTAAAGGCAGTCGGATATCTTAGAAATTTCACTAAAGAACCCCCAAGGCTTATCCAAGGTCTTACTTTATCCACCACCAATTCTTGAGCTCCCTATAGAGATACTGGGCATAGAGCCATTGAATATGGATACACTAGATCCACATAACGAGGAGAATAATCAAAGAGGTGAGTTAGATGAGGCTCTAATCACTATATGTATTGATGAAAAAGATCCCACCAAGGATTTATAGATTGGTGCCTATGTGATCCTTCCCCTTAGATAGGGACTGGTACTGTTCTTAAAAGAAAAAAGATGTTCTTTCTTAGTGACATTGAACCATAATTGGGGTAGACCCTGAGGTCATGGTCCACCACCTCCACACGGACCCAAACGACATCTTTGCCAGTAAAAATAATAAGTTCTTTGGTATAGAAACGAACAACAGTGGTTTTGAAGAGTTTGACAATATCTTGGCAGATATCTTCATTAAGAGATTAAGTACCCAAAATGTCTCTCTAATGTGGTACTTGTTCCCAAAGACATAAAAATACCAGACTTATGTTGACTTAATTGGCCTTAATAAGGCATGCCCTACGGTCTGCTATCCTCTACCTTTGATTGACACAAAGACTCAACAGCAGACCATGAGCTCCTCTTATTCATGAATGCATACTTTGGGTATATCCAGATCGAGACCACCCCTGCTGACAAAGAAAAAACTTCATTCATTATAAAAAAAGATACATATTGTTACAAAGTTATGCTTTTCAAACTAAAGAATTCATGTGCAACTTACCAGAGGGGGGTGAAATCCATTTTCAAAGACTTCATTAGAATATGCACAAAGGTCTATGTTAATGACATGCTAGTCAAAATATTAGAAGCTCGCGACCATGTGCAGAATCTCAAGGAGACATTCTTAACCCCCAAAAAGAACCAAATGGTCCATAACCTAAAAAACATTCATTTGAGGTTTATGTGTAAGGACATAATTTTATAAATGTCCGGGGTAGAATCTAGGATTTTTCTATTTTCTTCTAGATCACAGTTTGTATGTCTGATACCGCTACATTCGGCACGTCAACACGATCATCCTTGACGGCCTTTATCCAAATTCAATGCATCCATTATCTTCACGTGCATCATGCTACATGCGACATGCTTCTCAGCTCATTCCCACTACTCCACTACACTTTAACGGTAAAATGGTTTATTGGAGCTTTAATATTTGCATAAATATTTGGGAAATTTTTTAGAAAATTATTTTTGAAGTCTGGATTTATTTTTTATAAAAAGCAGAATTTTTTCCAAGTGTAGAAGCGAAGTGCCTTTAACGACGAGCTTGCTCAAACGACTTTGAATGTCGTTCGCGCGAGATAGAAATGTCGCACGATCTCGTTCCAACGACTTTTGTCCTTCGTTCGAGCGACATGGCTATCTCGTTCGAACGAGCCACAGCCTCAATTTTTGTATAAATATATGTTCTCATTCTACACATTTTTCAAGTCTTTTTGAAATCTCAAAATTTTGCGAAAACTGTCCAGAATAAGACTTCATCTTTTATAGGTTTTCTAAACCTTTTTGATTCACAAAACCATTCCCATATATGTGTGTGAATCTTTAAACCTTCAAGAACATCTTTTACTTATCTAGAGTAATTTTTGAGGAAGCCGCTCTCTTCTTCATTGCTGCCCTACTGGAAAGGGATAGTTCCAGCCGCCGACAACATAACCGACACCCGAGGGTATTTCTGTGTCACATATTTTCATTGTAATCCGTGTAAGCCGTTTTCTTACAAAATTATATTGAAAATAAAAGGTTTTGCCCCTTTGGGGGATCTTTTCTCATTTGTGTGTGTTTGAATGTTCTTGCTTGATTTTATCATCATCAATCACACCTAGATGCATGTTTAGGACTTAATTGATAAAAACTGAGTTTAATTAAATAACTTCCTTATTTGAACGCAAGCGCACTCTTCTAAAATTGGTATCAGAGCCAGTTACACAACTGTAATACCCCGTATTTTTGGCGATATTTATTTTTGGGATTAATTAATTAAATGAGAATTAATTGGGAATTAATCCGGATAAAATACTAGCGAGATGTGAGTTGGTATTTGACTATATTGAGTATATATGATGATATATGAATATTGAATTATGAAATTGTCGTGAGATTGATATACGACAATCTGGACATTTTATTGGGACGCGGGTGACAGTCGCGTCAGGATATAATTATTTTATTTATAAAAGTGAAATTTAAATTCTATTAACCGTATGGTCGTTTTGAGTGCGTCAACGCGTCCGGAAGGGTCGAGATAGTCAGAAAACACTAGCTGGGGGTTTAGTTTGGGTCCCGGGGTATTTTTAGGCCATACCGGCAACATAAAGGGTATTTTGGTAATTTTGGAAATTAAAAGTGACGAAAATTAAGAGTTTTTATCTGATTGGGAATTGACCCACTAAACCCACTAACCAACCCTTAATGACCCAATAAGCTACGGGGGTTATTAGATTAGGTTTCCAAAACTCTCCCAAAGCAAACCCTAGCCACCATAGTCATTGGAGAAGAAAGCTTAGAGAGAGAGAGATAGAAGGGAAGTCTGCAGAAAGAGAGAGGGAACTTCTTCAAATCGTCATCAAAATCACAGATTGAATCAAGGCAAGTGGTTTAATTTCAATTATTATAGAGAATGCTTCTTCCATGCGTAGGAATTTACACAAATCAAACTGTTCTTGAGAGTTTAATAAAAACCCATTTTAATTGGACTTAGAACTTGAATGTTGAGGAATAATTGCATGTAGAATCGTATAGAAATAATTACCATGATGTTAATATGTGTTGGATGTAACAAAAACGGATCTAATTTGAGTATATTGATGATCATAAATTCTAGGGTTTATGTTCTTGAAGATTGGGGAAAAGTGTAGAGATTTGATAAATTGATGATGATTAGGATGAATTGATTCCTTAAAATACGTTAGTATATAACCTTGATATGTCTAGGGATGATGAGAGACCTTAAAACATTGTTGGGACAAATTTTGATTGAGATTTGAGGTGTAGAAATGGGTGAAAAACGAAATAAGGAAATCTGGGCTCGAATCTGGTTGCTCGTTAGAAGACCTGCCCAGGTCGTTCGAACGACCTCGTTCGAACGAGCTTCTAACGAGTTGACCATTGACTTCTAACGAGGGTGAAGTTCGTTCGATGAAATCGTTCGAACGAGATCTCGTTAGAAATCCCACTTCATTCGAACGAGATCTCGTTAGAAGACTGAGTTCGTTCGAACGAAGTCTCCTTCGAACCGCCTCGTTCGAACGAGACTTCGAACGAGTTGACAGTTTAGGTTTTTTAGCCCGTTTTGATCCCGAGTGCCCCATAACCTTGGGTATAGGTAGAGATAGCCTTTCCGTGATGAGTAATTGATACATTTGGGATGTTTGGGATAAAATCAATACTTTGAATGTCGTTCGCGCGAGATAGGAATGTCGCGCGATCTCGTTTGAACGACTTTTGTCCTTCGTTCGAGCGACATGGCTATCTCGTTCGAACGAGCCACCGCCTCAATTTTTGTATAAATATATGTTCTCGTTCTACACATTTTTCAAGTCTTTTTGTAATCTCAAAATTTTGCGAAAACTGTCCAGAATAAGACTTCATCTTTTATAGGTTTTCTAAACCTTTTTGATTCACAAAACTATTCCCATATATGTGTGTGAATCTTTAAACCTTCAAGAACATCTTTTACTCATCTGGAGTAATTTTTGAGGAAGCCGCTCTCTTCTTCATTGCTGCCCTACTGGAAAGGGATAGTTCCAGCCGCCGTCAACATAACCGACACCCGAGGGTATTTCTGTGTCACATATTTTCATTGTAATCCGTGTAAGCCGTTTTCTTACAAAATTATATTGAAAATAAAAGGTTTTTCCCCTTTGGGGGATTTTTTCTCATTTGTGTGTGTTTGAATGTTCTTGCTTGATTTTATCATCATCAATCACACCTAGATGCATGTTTTGGACTTAATTGATAAAAACTGAGTTTAATTAAATAACTTCCTTATTTGAACGCAAGCGCACTCTTCTAAAATTGGTATCAAAGCCAGTTACACAACTGTAATACCCCGTATTTTTGGCGATATTTATTTTTGGGATTAATTAATTATATGAGAATTAATTGGGAATTAATCCGGATAAAACACTAGCGAGATGTGAGTTGGTATTTGACTATATTGAGTATATATGATGATATATGAATATTGAATTATGAAATTGTCGTGAGATTGATATACGACAATTTGGACATTTTATTGGGACGCGGGTGACAGTCGCGTCAGGATATAATTATTTTATTTATAAAAGTGAAATTTAAATTCTATTAACCGTATGGTCGTTTTGAGTGCGTCAACGCGTCCGGAAGGGTCGAGATAGTCAGAAAACACTAGCTGGGGGTTTAGTTTGGGTCCCGGGGTATTTTTAGGCCATACCGGCAACATAAAGGGTATTTTGGTAATTTTGTATTTTTGGAAATTAAAAGTGACGAAAATTAAGAGTTTTTATCTGATTGGGAATTGACCCACTAAACCCACTAACCAACCCTTAATGACCCAATAAGCTACGGGGGTTATTAGATTAGGTTTCCAAAACTCTCCCAAAGCAAACCCTAGCCACCATAGCCATTGGAGAAGAAAGCTTAGAGAGAGAGAGATAGAAGGGAATTCTGCAGAAAGAGAGAGGGAACTTCTTCAAATCGTCATTAAAATCAGAGATTGAATCAAGGCAAGTGGTTTAATTTCAATTATTATAGAGAATGCTTCTTCCATGCGTAGGAATTTACACAAATCAAACTGTTCTTGAGAGTTTAATAAAAACCCATTTTAATTGGACTTAGAACTTGAATGTTGAGGAATAATTGCATGTAGAATCGTATAGAAATAATTACCATGATGTTAATATGTGTTGGATGTAACAAAAACGGATCTAATTTGAGTATATTGATGATCATAAATTCTAGGGTTTATGTTCTTGAAGATTGGGGAAAAGTGTAGAGATTTGATGAATTGATGATGATTAGGATGAATTGATTCCTTAAAATACGTTAGTATATAACCTTGATATGTTTAGGGATGATGAGAGACCTTAAAACATTATTGGGATGAATTTTGATTGAGATTTGAGGTGTAGAAATTGGTGAAAAACGAAATAAGGAAATCTGGGCTCGAATCTGGTTGCTCGTTAGAAGACCTGCCCAGGTCGTTCGAACGACCTCGTTCGAACGAGCTTCTAACGAGTTGACCATTGACTTCTAACGAGGGTGAAGTTCGTTCGATGAAATCGTTCGAACGAGATCTCGTTAGAAATCCCACTTCGTTCGAACGAGATCTCGTTAGAAGACTGAGTTCGTTCGAACGAAGTCTCCTTCGAACAGCCTCGTTCGAACGAGACTTCGAACGAGTTGACAATTTAGGTTTTTTAGCCTGTTTTGATCCCGAGTGCTCCATAACCTTGGGTATAGGTAGAGATAGCCTTTCCTTGATGAGTAATTGATACATTTGGGATGTTTGGGATAAAATCAATACTTTGAATGTCGTTCGCGCGAGATAGGAATGTCGCGCGATCTCGTTCGAACAACTTTTGTCCTTCGTTCGAGCGACATGGCTATCTCGTTCGAACGAGCCACCGCCTCAATTTTTGTATAAATATATGTTCTCGTTCTACACATTTTTCAAGTCTTTTTGTAATCTCAAAATTTTGCGAAAACTGTCCAGAATAAGACTTCATCTTTTATAGGTTTTCTAAACCTTTTTGATTCACAAAACTATTCCCATATATGTGTGTGAATCTTTAAACCTTCAAGAACATCTTTTACTCATCTGGAGTAATTTTTGAGGAAGCCGCTCTCTTCTTCATTGCTGCCCTACTGGAAAGGGATAGTTCCAGCCGCCGTCAACATAACCGACACCCGAGGGTATTTCTGTGTCACATATTTTCATTGTAATCCGTGTAAGCCGTTTTCTTACAAAATTATATTGAAAATAAAAGGTTTTGCCCCTTTGGGGGATTTTTTCTCATTTGTGTGTGCTTGAATGTTCTTGCTTGATTTTATCATCATCAATCACACCTAGATGCATGTTTAAGACTTAATTGATAAAAACTGAGTTTAATTAAATAACTTCCTTATTTGAACGCAAGCGCACTCTTCTAAAATTGGTATCAGAGCCAGTTACACAACTCTAATACCCCGTATTTTTGGCGATATTTATTTTTGGGATTAATTAATTAAATGAGAATTAATTGGGAATTAATCCGGATAAAATACTAGCGAGATGTGAGTTGGTATTTGACTATATTGAGTATATATGATGATATATGAATATTGAATTATGAAATTGTCGTGAGATTGATATACGACAATTTGGACATTTTATTGGGACGCGGGTGACAGTCGTGTCAGGATATAATTATTTTACTTATAAAAGTGAAATTTAAATTCTATTAACTGTATGGTCGTTTTGAGTGCGTCAACGCGTCCGGAAGGGTCGAGATAGTCAGAAAACACTAGCTGGGGGTTTAGTTTGGGTCCCGGGGTATTTTTAGGCCATACCGGCATCATAAAGGGTATTTTGGTAATTTTGTATTTTTGGAAATTAAAAGTGACGAAAATTAAGAGTTTCTATCTGATTGGGAATTGACCCACTAAACCCACTAACCAACCCTTAATGACCCAATAAGCTACGGGGGTAATTACATTAGGTTTCCAAAACTCTCCCAAAGCAAACCCTAGCCACCATAGCCATTGGAGAAGAAAGCTTAGAGAGAGAGATAGAAGGGAATTCTGCAGAAAGAGAGAGGGAACTTGTTCAAATCGTCATTAAAATCAGAGATTGAATCAAGGCAAGTGGTTTAATTTCAATTATTATAGAGAATGCTTCTTCCATGCGTAGGAATTTACACAAATCAAACTGTTCTTGAGAGTTTAATAAAAACCCATTTTAATTGGACTTAGAACTTGAATGTTGAGGAATAATTGCATGTAGAATCGTATAGAAATAATTACCCTGATGTTAATATGTGTTGGATGTAACAAAAACGGATCTAATTTGAGTATATTGATGATCATAAATTCTAGGGTTTATGTTCTTGAAGATTGGGGGAAAGTGTAGAGATTTGATGAATTGATGATGATTAGGATGAATTGATTCCTTAAAATACGTTAGTATATAACCTTGATATGTTTAGGGATGATGAGAGACCTTAAAACATTGTTGGGATGAATTTTGATTGAGATTTGAGGTGTAGAAATTGGTGAAAAACGAAATAAGGAAATCTGGGCTCGAATCTGGTTGCTCGTTAGAAGACCTGCCCAGGTCGTTCGAACGACCTCGTTCGAACGAGCTTCTAACGAGTTGACCATTGACTTCTAACGAGGGTGAAGTTCGTTCGATGAAATCGTTCGAACGAGATCTCGTTAGAAAGCCCACTTCGTTCGAACGAGATCTCGTTAGAAGACTGAGTTTGTTCGAACGAAGTCTCGTTCGAACAGCCTCGTTTTTTAGCCTGTTTTGATCCCGAGTGCCCCGTAACCTTGGGTATAGGTAGAGATAGCCTTTCCTTGATGAGTAATTGATACATTTGGGATGTTTGGGATATAATGAGGAGTCAAACCTAGAAGTGTAGTTTGATCCTAAAGGAAAATATGAGTAGGACGTGAGTGTCTATTACGATGCGAGAACTATTGACGGCCTAGCTTATTATATTAATTGGTAACATATAAATGGTGTAGTATTATATGTCAGTACGAGAAGAGTTGTGTACCAATATATTATGGTGATTACTAAGACGTGGGCATACTTAGTATATGTATTGATTTTATGTGTATGACATACCTACCATACTTGCTATCACGGGAGGTTTGCGTTCGCTTAGGGCCCTCTAATCCTTGTGTTGCTCGGATTTAGACTGGTTACCTCGATGAACATAGGTCAGAGAAGGACTTATTGGGATGTTAATAAGTCTGCTGATCGTGGGAGCGCAGGTATGTGCGTGACCCATGTGATGTGACTGTGTTCGCCTCCATTATTTGTGATGTCGTTATCTGTGAACTATTCCTGAGAGATTCGGAATATGTGATCCTTATGTACGTGATGTACCGGGATGGATAGCAGAGTATGTGTGCACCGCAGCTAGTCTCGGGGTGCTTGTACTGTATATTTATGATGCGAATAATATACACTTAATTAATGGGAATTTTCATGTTAATATTGTGAATAATATTATGGTTTTGTTTTGAGAAAACATAACGGGTTAACCAATAGTGAAATGTATTACGTATTGAGAATCTGAGCTTAAGTAAAGCCACTATTATTTGATAACGTTAGAATGTAATATTGGAATCGAGTAGTAAGAGGTAGAACTTATTACGTTTTGGTTAGTTATATGTGTCTTTTAGATGGGTAATGTACGTTAGGAGTGCACATGTAGTCGAGAGGTGAGAATTTCATGTGAGTGCACGTCCTAATATGTACTTTGCATTTAATGTTTTAATGTTATTAAAACACTTGCTGTTTTCAAAATGTTTTCCACTTTCGGGCTCTGACCCATTTGCTTTCAAATCAATTTTTGTAAAAACCATTTTAGGTGCCCAGCCACAAGGACACCATCCATAGGATTCTCATTCAGGTGACGAGCTGTAGCTGTTTGTGGAAGTTACAGGGATTTGTTGTTAGACGCTTCTATCATTTGGATTCCATGTTCAGTATTCCTCAGTTGTAGGGCATGTTGCCCAAATTCCATTAGAGACATTTCCATTTCAGTTTTTCAGACTTTGGCATGTATTAATTCTGTATTCAGTATTTCGTTACTTATTTCAGTTGTGGGATTTGTTGTGAGGAGTTTTTTCTCTGGATTTATTTATATCATGTGATGGTTATTCTAGTATTTCGTTATGGTGAATGGTGATATTATTCTTGCTTTAAATCTTTTACTGCATGTTAATCAGACTTTAATTAAAATTTGACAACTTACTTTTTAAATACTAGGTGGTTAGTAATAATAAAATGTTTTCGACAGTGATGCTATTAACCGAGCCAACTTGGCATTTTGATTTAATTTAATAAAGGAGTAGCTACCCAGTATTTAATTAGTCAGGGTGTCACATGTGGTATCAGAGCATCAGGTTCTAGTGTCCTTTAGGATCTGTACGGCTATTATGTTTCCGCTAAGTTTTCTTTGATATAGAGCCCTATACTTTAGGACTGTTGTACTCTTTTTGGTGTATGCTTCGTTCTTCAGCTATTTTAAGTTTATAAACTATGAACTTATAAACTTTATTCTTATTTCAGATGCCTCCACGACGTGCACGACGAGTTCCCAGGGATGCAACGCCAGAACCCCAGCCCGCTCCAGTTCAGGGCATGATGAACGCCGCTGAGGTTGCAGCCATTATAGCCCAAGCGGTAAATGCCGCAATTGCCGTAGTTCAGCAGGCACCGCCTCAGGCACCGGTTTCCGCGCCAGTACAGGCAAATGCATTCCCGTCTGCTTGGGAACGTGTACGTGACGCTTTTTAGAAAGTGCATCCGCCAGAGTTTGCAGGTAGCTCAGATGTGGTAGTCTCGAGCCAGTGGAGGAAGGATATGCAGAGGCACTTGAGGATGTATGAGTGAACGGAAGTTCAGAAGTAGGTGCTAGCTACTTTCAAGCTAGTTGGATCTGCATTGCAGTGGTGGGAGTCTATTACCACCGTGGAGGAGAGGGATACTCTCACTATTCAGGACTTTTGGGTGCGGTTCGACCGCAAGTACTTTTCGTCAGCTGTTCACACGGAAATGAGGAGGAAACTGGTGAATCTGAAGCAGGAGGGTAAGACCGTGGCCGAGTATGAGGCCGAGTTCACGAATCTGTTGAATATCGTTCCGGATGAGATACCGACAGAAAAGAAGAAGATTGAGAAATTCATCGACGGGTTGACATGGAGGATCCGTCAGCATCTGTTAGGGAACCTTTTGTTGGACACTTATTCTGATGTGGTTAACGCTGCTTTGTTACACTGCCAGGATCACCGCTTTCATATGGCTGAGGGTAAGAGATCGGGAGAGTCTAGCCATCAGGGCAGGACTGGAGGACATGGTGCTAGTGGGGCACAATCTGTTCAGGGGCAGAGATAGGGTGAGCAGGGTTCCCAGCAGGGAGATCAGAAGAGGTTCAGATCAGGAAACTTTAGGCACGGACAGGGAGGTTTCTGTCAGGGCCATCAGGGTCCAAACGGCCATCAGGGCCAACAGGGGCAGAATGGGCAGCAGTTTCAGCAGGGCCAACAGGGCCAAGGGAGGAACGGTAACTGCCACCAGGGCCGGGAACAGCAGGGGCAGAGAGGAGGGAACTTCCCAGGGAAGTGTTATATTTGTGGCAAGACCGGCCATAAACGACAGGATTGTCCTGATAGGGGCAGGGCCCCACAGCAGCAGCAGTAGGTTGCTCGCCAGGGGCCGCAGAGGCCTATGTTTCCCTCCGCTCTCCCCGCACCGCCAAAGATGGCAGCATTGCCACCCATTCCAGCAGTCCCAGCTTAGCAGGGGCAGCTACAGTATGGACGTGTCTATAACGTCCACCAGGCAGTAGTTCCACAGGCACCGCCTGCGATTGAGGGTACGTTTCCTATCCATGGCACTATGGGTCGGGTATTGTTTGATACGGGGGATACACATTATTTTATTGCTACACATTTCGCGAAGGCTTTATGGTTGTTAGCCACAGCGGAGAGCATAGTGATGTGTGTCGACTCACCATTGGGGAGTGGGTCACTTATTTTCTTTATATGCCGGGGAGTGGGGGTAGAGATTAGTGGTTTGGTATTACCTGCAGACATGTTGGTATTAGATATGCATGTGCACGATGTGATTATCGGTATGGATGGGCTCGTATCTTATAGGGCCATGATTGATTGCTTCAGTGGGAGCATTATTTTTGCCATTCCGGGGCAAGAGATGTTTGTAGTGGCGATGCCTCGCCCAGAGGGAGGTTCGACCGCTCATTTTTATTACATAGAGGAGGATACCTCTAAGGAGGTTGTGATCCCTTTAGATTCGATCCCAGTTGTTAGGGAGTATTCGGATGTGTTTCAGGAGATACCAGGCCTACCCCCCAGTCGAGAGATAGACTTTGTGATAGATCTATTGCCAGATACGAGACCTATAGCACGCGCACCGTACCGTATGGCTCCGATAGAAATGCGAGAGCTACGAGATCAGATAGAGCAGCTGTTAGGTCAGGGCTTCATTCGCAGGAGTACCTCACCTTGGGGCGCTCCAGTTTTGTTTATGAAGAAGAGGGACGGTTCACTAAGATTGTGTGTGGACTACCGAGAGTTGAATAACGTCACGATACGGAATAAGTATCCGTTGCCTCGAATCGATGACTTATTCGACCAGTTGAGAGGAGCTTCTTTCTTCTCGAAGATTGATTTGAGATCGGGATACCATCAGTTGCGTATCAGGGAGGAGGATGTCTCGAAGACTGCATTCTTGTCGAGATATGGTTCTTACGAGTTTCGGGTTATGCCTTTTGGTTTAACCAATGCTCCAGCAGTGTTTATGGACTTGATGAATAGAGTGTTCAGGGATTTCCTAGATCAGTTTGTCATTGTCTTCATTGATGATATTATGGTTTACTCCCAGACAGAGGAGGAGCACGCCGAGCATTTGAGGCAAGTTTTGCAGACACTACGTCAGAACGAGTTGTATGCAAAATATGAGAAATGCGGGTTTTGGCTGAAGGAGGTCCAGTTTTTGGGACACATTATTTTCGAATGGGGGATATCTATTGATCCGGGGAAGGTATCCGCGATGAGGGAGTGGGGACAGCCCACGACATCGACTGAGATTCGTAGTTTCTTGGGCCTAGCAAGATACTACAGGAGTTTCATTCGGGGATTTTCAAAGATAGTGGGTCCTTTGACACATCTGACTCGTAAAGGTGTGCCGTTCATTTGGAGTGATGCCTCTCAGTTGGCATTTGATGAGTTAAAGGACAAATTGACCTCAGCACCTGTGTTAGCTTTGCCGAGATCGGGAGTTGAGTATTTTGTTTACACCGATGCGTCTTTGTAAGGACTTGGAGGTGTATTGCAGCAGGAGAGACAGGCCATAGCTTATGCTTCCCGTAAGCTTAAGCCTCATGAGAAGAATTACCCCACGCATGATTTGGAGTTGGCGGCAGTGGTATTTGCCCTACGGATTTGGAGGCACTATCTTTTGGGGGATAAGTTCCAATTGTTCACGGACCACAAGTCCCTACAGTACCTGTTCACGCAGAATGAGTTGAACATGCGGTAAAGGAGGTGGCTTGAGTTTGTGAAGGACTACCAGTTCGATATCCAGTATCACCCGGGTAAGGCTAACGTGGTAGCAGACGCGTTGAGCCGTAGGCCAGCAGATGAGGTGGCAGGGGTGTGGAAGGCTAAGTGGAAGGAGTTGGGACAACAGGATGCAGTGGCCCGATCTTTCATTTCTGTGATGACCGTTACACCGCAGATTGTCACGAAGGTAGTACGGGCACAGGCTAATGACTCGTTCTGTCAGGAGCAGATAGTTCGATTACTAGCAGAGGGAGCCGAGTCGTATACCGTTAGCTCAGACGGGGGATTATGCTTCAATGGGAGATTGGTGGTTCCGGAAGGGGAGGAATTGCGACACGAGGTGATGGCAGAGTCGCACGGCTCACGGTTCGCGGTACATCCCGGAGGGGACAAAGTGTACCAAGACACGAGACGCCAATATTGGTGGAGCGGTATGAAAAGAGATATCGCTGTGTTTGTTTCGAAATGCACCACTTGTCAGCTAGTAAAAGTGGATCATCAGAGACCGACAGGACTTCTACAGCCATTGGAGTTTCCGAGGTGGATGTGGGAGAGCATATCCATGGACTTTATCACGGGGCTTCCTACGTCGCAGAGGGGTCACGACTCCGTTTGGGTAATTGTGGACAGGTTGTCCAAAGTCGCTCACTTTTTACCCATAAGGACTGACTACACTACGGGACAGTATGCCCAGCTCTTCATTTCAGAGATTGTGAGACTTCATGGTGTGCCCCTAAATATCGTGTCTGACAGAGACAAGATATTTGTTTCGCGGTTTTAGGAAAGCTTCCAGGAGGCCATGGGCATGGAATTGCGGTTGAGTACGGCTTATCATCCGCAGAGCGATGGGCAGACCGAGCGCACAAATCAGATGTTAGAGGACATGCTACGCATGTGCATTATTGACTTTGGAGGTGGATGGGAGCAATACCTTCCACTGGTAGAGTTTGCTTATAATAACTCCTACCAGTTCACTATTGCCATGGATCCGTTTGAGGCGTTGCATGGTAGGCCTTGTCGTTCCTCAGCATGTTGGTTAGAGGTGGGGGACAACAAACTACTTGGGCCGGAAGTGATTCAGGATACTTCGGCAAGGATTGAGTTGATTCGGAGTCGCGTTCGGGTAGCTCAAGACCGGGAGAAGAGTTATGCTGATGCGAAGAGATCTTTCAGGGAGTTCCAAGTGGGGGACCAGGTTTTGCTCAGAGTATCTCCTATGAAGGGGATTATGCGTTTCGGGAAAAAGGGGAAGTTGGCACCGAGGTATGTGGGGCTGTTACCTATTATTGAGCGGATTGGACCAGTTGCGTATAGACTCGGGTTACCGGAGCATTTGCACCGGATTCACGATGTGTTTCATATTTCCTCGCTAAGGAAATATCTTAGAGACGATTTGGCTCATTCTCACATCGCTTTGGAGGAGATTGATCTACAGCCTGATATCTCCTACGAGGAGGGGCCGATTGCTATTTTGGACCGAAGTGAGAGGAAGCTGCGATCAAAGATAGTTCCGTTAGTGCGTGTTCGGTGGCGACATCATAATGTCAAGGTGTCCACATGGGAACGCGAGGATGAGATGCGTGAACGTTATCCAGAGTTGTTTTTATCAGGTACTTTCTAGTTCCGAATTTCGGGACGAAATTCTGTTATTAGGGGGGAAGTATGTAATACCCCGTATTTTTGGCGATATTTATTTTTGGGATTAATTAATTAAATGAGAATTAATTGGGAATTAATTCGGATAAAATACTAGCGAGATGTGAGTTGGTTTTTGACTATATTGAGTATATATGATGATATATGAATATTGAATTATGAAATTATCGTGAGATTGATATACGACAATTTGGATATTTTATTGGGACGCGGGTGACAGTCGCGTCAGGATATAATTATTTTATTTATAAAAGTGAAATTTAAATTCTATTAACCGTATGGTTGTTTTGAGTGCATCAACGCGTCCGGAAGGGTCGAGATAGTCAGAAAACACTAGCCGAGGGTTTAGTTTGGGTCCCGGAGTATTTTTAGGCCATACCGGCAACATAAAGGGTATTTTGGTAATTTTGTATTTTTGGAAATTAAAAGTGACGAAAATTAAGAGTTTTTATCTGATTGGGAATTGACCCACTAAACCCACTAACCAACCCTTAATGACCCAATAAGCTACGGGGGTTATTAGATTAGGTTTCCAAAACTCTCCCAAAGCAAACCCTAGCCACCATAGCCATTGGAGAAGAAAGCTTAGAGAGAAAGAGATAGAAGGGAATTCTGCAGAAAGAGAGAGGGAACTTCTTCAAATCGTCATCAAAATCAGAGATTGAATCAAGGCAAGTGGTTTAATTTCAATTATTATAGGGAATGCTTCTTCCATGCGTAGGAATTTACACAAATCAAACTGTTCTTGAGAGTTTAATAAAAACCCATTTTAATTGGACTTAGAACTTGAATGTTGAGGAATAATTGCATGTAGAATCATATAGAAATAATTACCCCGATGTTAATGTGTTGGATGTAACAAAAACGGATCTAATTTGAGTATATTGATGATCATAAATTCTAGGGTTTATGTTCTTGAAGATTGGGGAAAAGTGTAGAGATTTGATGAATTGATGATGATTAGGATGAATTGATTCCTTAAAATACGTTAGTATATAACCTTGATATGTTTTGGGATGATGAGAGACCTTAAAAAATTGTTGGGATGAATTTTGATTGAGATTTGAGGTGTAGAAATTGGTGAAAACGAAATAAGGAAATCTGGGCTCGAATCTGGTTGCTCGTTAGAAGACCTGCCCAGTTCGTTGGAATGGCCTCGTTCGAACGAGCTTCTAACGAGTTGACCATTGACTTCTAACGAGGGTGAAGTTCGTTCTATGAAATCGTTCGAATGAGATTTCGTTAGAAAGACCACTTCGTTCGAACGAGATCTCGTTAGAAGACTGAGTTCGTTCGAACGAAGTCTCGTTCGAACATCCTCGTTCGAACGAGACTTCGAACGAGTTGAAGGTTTATGTTTTTTAGCTTGTTTTGATCCTGAGTGACCCGTAACCTTGGGTATAGGTAGAGATAGCCTTTCCTTGATGAGTAATTGATACATTTGGGATGTTTGGGATATAATGAGGAGTCAAACCTAGAAGTGTAGTTTGATCCTAAAGGAAAATATGAGTAGGATGTGAGTGTCTATTACGATGCGAGAACTATTGACGGCCTAGCTTATTATATTAATTGGTAACATATAAATGGTGTAGTATTATATGTCAGTACGAGAAGAGTTGTGTACCAATATATTATGGTGATTACTAAGACGTGTGCATACTTAGTATATGTATTAATTTTATGTGAATGACATACCTACCATACTTGCTATCACGGGAGGTTTGCGTTCGCTTAGGGCCCTCTAATCCTTGTGTTGCCCGGATTTAGACTGGTTACCTCGATGAACATTGGTCAGAGAAGGACTTATTGGGATGTTAATAAGTCTGCTGATCGTGGGAGCGCAGGTATGTGCGTGACCCATGTGATGTGACTGTGTTCGCCTCCATTATTTGTGATGTCGTTATCTGTGAACTATTCCTGAGAGATTCGGAATATGTGATCCTTATGTACGTGATGTACCGGGATGGATAGCAGAGTATGTGTGCACCGCAGCTAGTCTCGGGGTGCTTGTACTGTATATTTATGATGCGAATAATATACACTTAATTAATGGGAATTTTCGTGTTAATATTGTGAGTAATATTATGGTTTTGTTTTAAGAAAACATAACAGGTTAACCAATAGTGAAATGTATTACAAATTGAGAATCTGAGCTTAAGTAAAGCCTCTATTATTTGATAACGTTAGAATGTAATATTGGAATCGAGTAGTAAGAGGTAGAACTTATTACGTTTTGGTTAGTTATATGTGTCTTTTAGATGGGTAATGTACGTTAGGAGTGCACATGTAGTCGAGAGGTGAGAATTTCATGTGAGTGCACGTCCTAACATGTACTTTGCATTTAATGTTTTAATGTTATTAAAACACTTGTTGTTTTCAAAATGTTTTCCACTTTCGGGCTCTGACCCATTTGCTTTCAAATCTTTTTTGCAAAAACCATTTTAGGTGCCCAGCCACAAGGACACCATGCATAGGATTCTCATTCAGGTGACGAGCTGTAGCTGTTTGTTGAAGTTACAAGGATTTGCTGTTAGACGCTTCTATCATTTGGATCCCATGTTCAGTATTCCTCAGTTGTAGGGCATGTTGCCCAAATTCCATTAGAGACATTTCCATTTCAGTTTTTCAGACTTTGGCATGTATTAATTCTGTATTCAGTATTTCGTTACTTATTTCAGTTGTGGGATTTGTTGTGAGGAGTTTTTTCTCCGGATTTATTTTTATCATGTGATGGTTATTCTAGTATTTCGTTATGGTGAATGGTGATATTATTCTTGCTTTAAATCTTTTACTACAAGTTAATCAGACTTTAATTAAAATTTGACAACTTACTTTTTAAATACTAGGTGGTTAGTAATAATAAAATGTTTTCGACAGTGATGCTATTAACTGAGCCAACTTGGCATTTTGATTTAATTTAATAAAGGAGTAGGTACCCGGTATTTAATTAATCGGGGTGTCACAACAACTTTACGGTGTAATTTTCAGCAAAATTTTTCTAAGATATCAATTTTCTGAAAAATTGTTTTTTTTAAAAAGAGTGTGTTCATAATGGAGAAGTTATATAATAAAATGCCAGTTTTTGACGAGACAAACTATGCATATTGGAAAGCCCGCATGAGATCTGCATTAAAAGCCATTGATGAACGTGTCTGGATTTTGGTTGAAAGAGGGTGGACACCTCCCTCCGTCACTCTTGAAAACGTGACCAATTACTAAATGGACTGAAGAAGAATTTAAATGGTCATATTTTAATTCTAAGGGTCTAAGTGCTATTTCTGGATGTATCACACCTGATGAGTTCAAACGCATAATGACGTGCACCACGTCAAAAGAGGCATAGGATGTTTTGCAACTCACCCATGAAGTAACTAATGTTGTGAAAGAGTCTAAACTGCAAAATTTAAGAACTCAATTTGAAACCATCACCATTCATGAAACTGAATGTTTTGATGATTTTTATGCTAGGCTATCTGATATTGTTAAAACTAGCTTTAATCTTGGTGAGCACATTCCTAATGCTTGAGTTGTTAAAAAGATTCTTAGATCACTCCCTAAGCGTTTTATCCCTAAAGTCATTGTGTTAAATTCTATGGGTAATTTAAATACGTATAAATTGGTGGAACTTGTAGGAGACTTGCAAACGTATGAAATTGATATGTTTCCTAAATCTGTCAAGTCTAAAGATAAGGGAATTGCACTTAATGCCTAGGAGAGAAAGAGTGAGGGGTCGGTAAGAAAGAGGGGAGAGTCATCTAGAAAAAGAGGGACAAATACGTCAGATTCTGAGTGTCATTTTGACTTAGATGATTTGGACCTTTTTGCTAAAAATTTCAAAAGAATTCTCAAATTCAAGAAAAATGGTAATTTTAAAGATAAAAAGAAGTTTGAGAAAAATAATTTTGAAAAGAAAAATGAAAAAGTTTTTAAAGATCCTCCTAAGAAAGAAAGTGAGAGATGCTTTGAGTGCGATGGTAGGGGTCATAGAGCTTTTGAGTTTGCTACTAGGCTGAACAGAGAAAAGGGCAAAGATTTCCTTAATGATACCCTTAGTGATGACAGTGAGGTCGAGTCGGTGTTTTCTGGAGATGAGTCACCGCATGAGTGTAACTTCACCGCATTCATGGCTAGTCATGTGAGTACTTCTAGTGCGTCTCACGACGATGAGGATGCTGCTTCACAGGGACACCTCAATAGTGAGAGAGATGTGAGTGAGGGGGAAGATGACACAAGTGAGAGCGAGAGTGATCTTCAACGCGCCTACGCCAAGCTTTATTCTGAGTCATTTAAAACTAAAAAGAGTAACAAGGCATTAGTTCTTAGGATCACCGCGTTAGAGGAAGATTTAAGAAAAGCGAGAGAGAGAGAGAGAGTCCTCCACCTGCACTACCTTAAGAGAGAGAGAGTCTTCCTGTGTTGAAAAAGAGAGTTTGTTTATATATAGAGAGAGAGTTGTTTTGAGAAAGAGAGAGGGGACTTGACTAAACAAGTGGCTAGTCTTACGAGTGTAGCCCAGCTTACTCATGATCTGGAGAGAGCACGAGAAGTCAATGTACAAATCGAGGACAGATTTGGGAAGATGGGAAAGATGCTCCTCGGCCCTGCTTTAGGTTTTGGTGACAGGCAGGGAATTGGTTATGACGGTGTTTCCACATCCCAAATTGCACCTGGACCAGTTCTTGAGTTTACTACGGATCCTTATGGCCATCTTCAAAAACCTCGAAGGAGAGCTCGACCAAGAAAAGCTAACCAAGGTCCGCCTAAAACTGTGTTCTTTTGTACTTATTACAAAAGAAAAGGCCACCTCATCGAGTTTTGCTATAGTATGGGTAGGACACGACGTACTACTGCTCCACCACAGCATACTGATGATTTTACCAGTCTGAGAAAGCAAGTTGATTTTTTAGCTGCCACATCACAGATTTTGATGGAAGAATTCCGACGGATGTCTTTACCGTCAGTGAATGCTTCTCACATTCTGGCTAAAACTGACAACAATAAAGGTAAACAAAAGGTCACCACTTCTTGGGTACCTAAGAAAGATAAAAAGGCCTTTGTTGTTCATGTTGATCTCAAAGCACATAATACCTCACAGTGGTATTTTAATAGTGGGTGCTCCAGACATATGACATGTGATGCCTCATTTTTTACGTCTCTTGAGGATTATCAGGATGGAAGAGTCACCTTTGGAGATAGGAGCAAGTCTAGCATTGTAGGACATGGTACTATAGAGTTACCAAGATTTTCTAAGCTAGATAATGTTTTGTACATCAAAGGTTTGAAAGCAAACCTTCTCAGCATTAGCCAATTGTGCAACGCTGACCTTACCGTAAAGTTTGATCGGGACGCATGTAATGTCTATAATCAAGCCGATAAAATTTTAGTGTGAGGGGTGAGGACAAAGGATAATTGATATGGGACTGAGCCCACATCCTCACTTGTCTGCAACAGCGCCATGATCACTCCTATGGATCTGTGGCACCAACGTCTAGGTCATGTGAACATTAGAGATTTAACTCATTTAGCTAAAAATGACCTAGTACGTGGCTTACCATCACTTGGAAAGCCAACTTCGATGGTTTGTTGACCCTGTTAGTTGGGAAAACAAATTCGTAGACCCCATAGGAAGTTGCATTCCATTACCACCTCTCGTGTACTTGAGCTTATTCATATGGATCTTATGGGTCCTACTCGTACTAAGAGTCTGGGTGGTAAGAGGTATATCCTCGTGATGGTGGATGATTTCTCCAGATACTCGATTGTAGGTTTCCTGATGGAGAAATCCGATGCTGTGGAGTTTTTAACGACCAAGTGTCGTGTACTGCAAAATCAACACGGAGTCACTATTAATAGGATACGTAGTGACAACGACACTGAATTTAAGGAAGCAAAGGTAGATCTTTACTGTGATAACATTGGGATCAAACATGAGTTTTCTGCTGTGAAGACTCCTTAGCAAAATGGGATTGTTGAGAAAAAAAGTAGGACGATCCAGGAAATGTCTAGATCTATGCTTCTAGGTCGTAAGGTTTCTAGGAGATTTTGGGCAGAGGCAGTGTCTACTGCATGCCACACGGTGAATAGGGTTTACCTACGTCAACACACTCTTAAGACGCCTTATGAATTATGGACTGGCAAGAAACCCAACCTTGCATATTTCTGTTTTTTTGGGAGTAAATGCGACATCTTACGGGATAGAGAGCAATTAGGAAAGTTTGACTCCTGAAGCGATGAGGGAATACTGTTAGGATATTCGTAGATTAGTAGAGAGTACCGAGTTTTTAACTTGAAGATCTCTAAGGTTATGGTGTCAATAAACGTCACCGTGCAATATTATGAACCTTCGGCATTTATTGATTCTAGCCTTCAGTGTGAGGATGAGAATGTTTCTGGAAGTAATTTACTTGTACCTCACCCACACTCTGTGAACCCTACTCCTGTGTTAGGGGACACACCTGCTTGGGTTCGCAAGAATCATGACCCTTCTGCCATTATTAGTGATCCCACTCTAGGGGTTAAGACTCGTGCTCAACTAAAGAACGTTGTTAGCCATTTATGCTACACGTCCAAAGTCGAGCCCAAGAACCACAAAGAAGCACTCAAGGATGAACACTGGATATCTGCTATGTAGGATGAGTTGCTTCAGTTTAAAAAGAATAATGTCTGGGAACTTGTCCCCCGACCTAGTGAGACTAATGTGATAGGTACCAGATGTATTTTCAAGAATAAAATGGATGAAAATGGTACCATAATCAGAAACAAGGCTAGGTTGGTTGCTCAAGGCTACACACAGATAGAATGTGCAGACTTTGGGGAGACATTGGCTCTTGTTGTGAGGCTTGAGTTCGTCCGCTTACTTCTCGCCATCGCATGTCATCTTCATTTCAAGTTATATCATATGGATGTCAAGAGTTCTTTTCTAAATGGCATTCTACAGGAGGAGGTTTACGTGGAACAACCGAAAGGGTTTGAAGACCCTAAGCACCCGGAGCACGTCTACTATCTGAGGAAAGCCTTGTATGGCTTGAAGCAAGCACCCCGTTCTTGGTACGAGAGGCTTACTTCATATCTCTTAGCACGTGGCTTCAAGAGAGGGGGAGATGATATGACGTTGTTCATCAGGAGAGATGACGGTGCTATTCTGGTTGCCTAGGTCTATATGGATGACATAGTCTTTGGATCCACGTGCTCCCAACATGCTCATCACTTTGAGGAGGAGATGAAAAGTGAGTTTGAAATGGGTATGGTTGGTGAGCTTACTTTCTTCCTTGGTCTCCAGGTTCGTCAGCTAGAGGATGGGATGTTCATCTCCCAATCTAAGTATGCTATAGACCTAGTGAAGAAATTTGGGTTAGACTCTGTTAAGCATGCACGTACACCTATGAGTACCACTACCAAGCTTAGTAAGGACACTTCAGGCAAGGACGTAGAGTAAACCTTATATCGGAGTATGCTAGGTAGTCTTCTCTACTTGACTGTCAGCCATCCTGACATAGCCTTTAGTGTTGGAGTCTGTGCGCGATATCAGGCGTCCTCAAAATAATCATATTTACTTGCTCTAAAACGTATTATTAAATACGTGAGTGGGACTCTCTCGTATGGTATTTGGTATTCCTTTAATACCGATGATCGTTTGTCCACCTATTCGGATGCCGATTGGGCCGTGGATGAAGATGGTTGTAGGAGCACTTCTGGTGGGTGTTTTTATTTTGGTTATGTTCTTGTCTCCTGGTTGAGCAAGAAGAAAAATTCCATCTCTTTATCCACCGCGGAGGCTGAGTACATCGTCGCCAGGAGTTGTTGCATGCAACTCTTGTGGATGAAGCAAATGTTGGAGGATTATGGGATTTCACAGGGCACCATGACTATTTCCTGTGATAGCATGAGTGCGATACACATATCCCGCAATCCAGTCCAATATTCGCGCACAAAGAACATCAGGATACGCGAGCACTTTATACGTCAGTTAGTTGAGGAGAAAGTCGTATCCCTGAGTTTCGTACCCACCGACCATCAGTTAGCAGATATTTTCACGAAACCTTTTGATGCCCTTAGATTTGAGAGTCTTAGGAAGTCTTTGGGGATTTGCACAGTTGACTGAGGGGTTGGTCTATGTCTAGGATATGATGCTTTTTCATGTTCATATCATATGCTTCCTATTGCTAGTTTGTTTTATATGTATTATTGCTTTGTTGTATAGCTATTTATTTATTTTTTTGAAAAATGAAAAAACATTTTTAGTTTTTTTTTATAAAAATTTTAGAAAATCCCAAAATGATTTTTGTATTTTATTTGCACCTTTTATGGATGAGCATTTAAGATAGCCGAGTCACAATTTCATTCCATTTTTCATGTGACTGTTTGATAGAGATTTGAGAGGCTACATCATTTCATCCATGTGCTTTACATTATTTGGAGTCTTTGAGATGTGATTAGTGATATCTTTCTACATGTTTGACTCCTATCTCCTTTATTGCACATATGTACGGCTTTATTTGATTATTGTACTTGTCTATCACATATTTTCTTAAGCATTTTCATATCAATTCTGTCTATACAACTAACCGTATGCCATAAAACTTGACAAGATTGGAATGCATGTAAAAACCATTTTGGTGAGACTGTGTGTTTGTTTGAAAATGGGGAAGGGTTGCGAAAGGTTCGTTTAGCCCTAGTGATTTTAATCCACCGTTAAAAAGGACCTAAAAATTGAGAAATTTTATTATCCGGGGTCGAAAGAGGTTAAAAGAGCCCAAAAAAAATTAAAGGCAATAAAAAGCTATATATGCCAAATATGGGCCATTAGGTTTCACCATAAATTCTCCAAAGTTTGAGAATTTAGATCGCCTCTATTCAAAATATAAATCTGAGGGACTTTGGTTGTAGAATATAAACGGGTTTGCACTTCCTTGAAAGTCCTGAAAAAACATGAAATAGTTTTGGACGTTATTGGTGTGGAAATCACTTTGAGCTTTGATTTGTTGATTTGATTTAGTCAATGTCTCATATTACCACCTTTTTACACCAAAGGAAGATTTTTAGTTCATTCGTTAGGAGTATCCGATATTCATCGTGCACATATGTCATGTGTGTATGCATTGATTTTCCAATCGAATTTGATCACACCCCTACATTTATGCTATCAAATTGGTTGTCTTTGTGTTCTTTCATGGTGTGATTCTTTGTTGTATATTATGTGTGAATTTTTTTGAAAAATACAAAAAATAGCAGTTTATTCTCGTCTGTCATTCTCCAAGTGCATTCATTTATGCTTCTCATATCTGTCTATTTGGGGACATCATAAAAAGGGGGAGAAGAATTATGGGGGAGAATTAGGGGTGTAAGCGGTACGGTTTGGTCGGTAAATAGTAGATACCAATGCCAAAACCAAACTCTAGATGGTAAAACCAAACCGTACCAGTTTACCACCCGGTACACCAAAATCAATACCAAAATCAAACCGGATGGTATTTTGTTTTTTTCGGTAATTTCGATTTTTTTCTGGTTTCGGTAAATTCTAGTTTTTTCTGTTTTTTTCTGGTTTCAATAAATTCTGGTTTTTCTGGTTTCTGGTTTCGATTTTTTACGTTTCGGTAAACAACACTAAAAGTCCCCAAAAACAAAAAAACAAAACCAACTAACTTTTTTAAATATTAAAACCAAAACGCAAACCAACTTTTTTCTAGTTTTGGTAAATTCGGTACTGGTAATTTTGGTAAATTCGGTACGGCACGGTAATTTTGGAACGATTTTTTCTGGTTTCGGTAAATTCGGTACGGTTTTTTCTGGTTTCATAAAATTCGGTACGGTAATTTCGGTAAATCAGTTTTTTAAATATTAAAACCAAAACCAACCAACTTTTTTGCGGTAATTTCGGTTTCGGTAAGACTGATTTCTGTTACTTTAATATATGAAACCAAAACCATTTTTTTTCGGACCAAAACTGTACGGTATGGTAAAAACCCGTACCGCTTGCACCCCTAGGGAGAATTGTTTGGTGTTTGGTTGATTTATGAATGATTTGTTTTTTCATATCATTGTATTTCAAATTGTTGCTTGTCATGGGTATTTGCTTTATCTCATGTGTGTAGGTACAATATTGTTCATCATTGGATTGCACACCCTGATGAGAAAAGCTTTGGAAGTTTCTGGAGAGCTGAAGATTTGAAAGACATGGCATTTAGTATTCTCAGTTTGAGGGTTTAATGGGGATATTATCTTTTATGTCATTTGATTGCATAATTCATATTTTTTATGTATGTACCAGCATAGACATAGGGGGATATTTGTAAGGACATAATTTTATTAATGTTCGGGGTAGAATCAAGAATTTTTCTATTTTCTCCTAGATCAAATGTCTGATACCGCTACATTCGGCACGTCAACACGATCATCCTCGACGGCCTTTATTCGAATTCAATGCATCCATTATCGTCACGTGTATCATGCAACATGCGACGTGCTGCTCAGCTCATTCCCACTACTCCAATACACTTTATCGGTAAAATGGTTTATTGGAGCTTTAATATTTGCATAAATATTTGGGAAATTTTTTAGAAAATTATTTTTAAAGTCTGGATTAATTTTTTATAAAAAGCAGAATTTTTTCTAAGTGTAGAAGCGAAGTGCCTTTAACGACGAGACTGCTTAAATGACTTTGAATGTCGTTCGCCCGAGATATGCATGTCGCACGATCTCGTTCGAACGACTTTTGTCCTTCGTTCGAGCGACATGGCTACCTCATTCGAACGAGCCACCGCCTCGATTTTTATATAAATATCTTTTCTCCTTCTACACATTTTTCAAGTCTTTCTGCAATCTCAAAATTCTACAAAAACTGTCCATAATAAGACTTTATCTTTTTAAGGTTTTCTAAACCTTTTTGATTCACAAAACCATTCCCATATATGTGTGTGTGAATCTTTAAACCTTCTAGAAGATCTTTTACTCATCTAGAGTAATTTTTGAGGAAGCCGCTCTCTTCTTCATTCCTGCCCTACTAGAAAGGGATAGTTACAGCTGCCGACAACAGAACCGACACCCGAGGGTACTTCTGTGTCATGTATTTTCATTGTAATCCGTGTAAGCCGTTTTCTTACAAAATTATAGTGAAAATAAAAGGTTTTGCCCCTTTGGGGGATTTTTCCTCATTTGTGTGTGTTTGAATGTTCTTGCTTAATTTTATCATCATCAATCACACCTAGAGGCATGTTTAGGACTTAATTGATAAAAACTGAGTTTAATTAAATAACTTCCTTATTTGAACGCAAGCGCACTCTTCTCATTATGGAGGCAAGTTTTTCCATTTCATGATCCCCAGTCGAGGGATAGATGACAATCCATAAAATATTTAAGCATTAGTGGAATGGTCTATCCAAGAACAATTATAGAAATCTAAAGGCCTTCGATGGGTTTGGCTCCAAGTTCATACCTAAGTGCTTACCCTTATTGAAAATACCGACGACTACATTCCAATGAATTCATAAGGGAAAAAAGATTTATAGGGCCTCAAGAAGTAAACTAGGTCACCACCTTTGATGTCTCGAATCATCGTCGGGGAAGATTTATACTCGTATCTTTTTATCTCACCAACCACCATTAGCTTACCTCTGATCTAAGATGATTTTGGGTATAATTAAGTTTCTATTTAGTTAGTTTAACTCTCCAAGGGGATGAAAAAAGTATTCAAGATGGAAAAATTTACCTTCTGCCTCATCACCTCAGCCAAATATTTAAGGCCTTACTGTGACACCCCGACTAATTAAATACCGGGTAGCTACTCCTTTATTAAATTAATTCAAAATGCCAAGTTGGTCCAGTTAATAGCATCACTGTCGAAAACATTTTTAAGATTACTAACTACCAAGTATTTAAAAAAAGTAAGTGCCAAATTTTAATTTAAGTCTGATTAACATGCAACAAGTGTAATAAAGAATAATAACACCATTCACCATAATGAAGTAAATAGAATAACCATCACTCAATGTAAATAAAGACTGGAGGAAAACTCCTCACTACAATCCCACAACTGAAATAAGTAAACTGAATACTAAATCAATACATGCCAAAGTTTGAAAACTGTAATAGAAAGATGTCTCTAATAGAAGTGGGCAACATGCCCTACAACTGATAGATAATGAATCTGGAATCCAAGTGATAGAAGCGTCTACAAGCAAATCCCTGTAGCTTCCACAAACATCTACAGCTCGTCACCAGAATGAGTATCCTATGCATGGTGTCCTTGTGGCTGGGCACCTAAAAATGGTTTTACAAAGAAAATAGATTTGAAAGCAAACGGGTCAGAGCCCGAATGTGGAGATATTTTAAAAACCTGTAAGTGCTTTAAAAATCATTTAAAACATTAAATGCAAAGTACATGTTAGGACGTGCACTCACATGATATTCTCACCTCTCGTCTAACTGTGCACTCCTAACGTAAGTACCCATCTATAACGACACAAATCACTAGCTAAGTGACATCATATCTAGCTAGACTATCATAGGTCCTACCCATATTAGTCGGTTCTATTGACATTACAACGCTTGTAATTAAGTAGGGGTTTAACGTAACTCAGATGCTCAATATGCAATATATTTCACTATCAGCTAACTCGTTATGTTTCTCGAAACAATACCGTAATTATATTCACAACATTAACATGAAGGTTCCCATTAATTAAGTGTATATTATTCACATCATAAATATACAATACAAGCACCCCGAGAACTAAGTTGTGGTGCACACATACTCTGCTATCCATCCCAGTACATCACGTACATAAGGATTACATATTTCGAATCTCTCAGGAATAGTTCACAAATAACAACATCACAAATAATGGAGGCGAACACAGTCACATCACATGGTTCACGCACATACCTACGCTCCCACGATCAGCGGACTTATTAATATCCCAATAAGTCTTTCTATGACCTATGTTCATCAAGGTAACCAGTCTAAATCCGGGAAACACAAGGATTAGAGGGCCCTAAGCGAACGCAAACCTCCCGTGATAGCAAGTATGGTAGGTATGTCATACACACAATTCATATACCAATACTAAGTAAACACACGTCTTAGTAATCCCGTAGCTTAATTGTAGCACTATTTTCATTCAAGTACCAATATATAATTTACACACTTTATACGATTCCGGTTTATAATCATACGCGCTATAATCTATTCTCACGTCGTAGTAGACACTCACGTCTCAACCCAAACGGTTCATTGATTTAAATCACTCGTATATAATTTACTCCTCATAATAACCCAAAAGTCCCAAATCCATCCATATATCATCAAAGGAAGGTTATCTATATCCTCGAACAAGTTTATGGGACTCCAAAAATCGAAACAGGCCAAAAAGGCCTAAACTGTCAACTCGTTAGAAGTCTCGTTCGAACGAAGCTATTCGAACGAGATCAAACTGTCAGCTCGTTAGAAGTCTCGTTCGAACGAGGCCGTTCGAACGAGATCCAGTTCGTTCGAACGAACTGTACCTTCTAACGAGATCTCGTTCGAACGAAGTTATCGAACGAGGTTCCCTTTCGTTAGAAGCGACTGGTCAATTCGTTAGAAGCTCGTTCGAACGACCTGGGGAGGGGCTTCTAACGACCTACCAGTTTCGTCCCAGATTTGCCTTAATCTCGTTTTTCACCATTTTTAACACCTCAAGTCTCAACCAAAATTCGTCCAATCAATGTTTTAAGGTCCCCAATCATCCTAAAACATACTAAGGTCATATTCTAACAACTTTTAAGTAATTAATACATCCTAAACATCATTAGATCACAAGATTCTACACTTTTCTCCAATTCTTTTGAAGAACACAAACCCTAACATTTTAAATCAGGAATTAACCCAATAAAAATCCGTTTCAATTTCGTCCAATCACAAATATCATGAGAATAATCATCTACCTATCATTCTACATACAATTCTACTCAAGATTTTCAAGTTCTAAGTTCCAAACTACATGGGTTTTCATATTTCACCAAGAACAAACATAAAATTTGAATTATCTAACATGGAAAGAACATTCTCTGAAATTAAATGGAATTAAGTCACTTGCCTCGAGTTTATCTCTGATTTAGATGTTGGTTTGATGGAGCTTTTCTGCAGAATTTCCTTTCACTCTCTTTCCCCAAGCTTCTTCTCCAATGGTGGCTATGGTGGCTAGGGTTTGCTTTGGGAAGGTATTAGAAAACCTAATTCTAATAACCTACGTAGCTTGTTGGGTTAATATGGGTTGGTTAGTGGCTTAGTGGGTCAATTCCCAATCAGATTAAAACTTCCAATTTTCGTCACTTTTAATTCTCCAAAAATACAAAATTACTAAAATGCCCTTTATGTTGCCGGTATGGCCTAAAAATACCCCGGGACCCAAACTAAACCCCCGGCTAGTGTTTTCTGACTATCTCGACCCTTCCGGACGCGTTGGAGCACTCAAAACGACCATACGATTAATAGAAATAAAAACAACTTTTATAATCAAAATATTACACCGTGACGCGGCGGTCACACGCGTCTCAACAAAATTTCTAAAATGCCGTATATCAATCTTATGACAATTTTTCATAATTCAATATTCATATAAAAACATGTATGCACATAATCAAATACCAACTCGCATCTCGTTAGTATTTTTAACCCGGATTAATTTCCAATTAATACGCATTTAATTAATTAATCCCAAAAATAAATATAGCCAAAAGTACGGGGTATTACATACTCCCCCCCTAATAACTGAATTTCGTCCCGAAATTCGAAACTAGAAAGTACCTGCTAAAAATAACTCTGGATAACGTTCGCGCATCTCATCCTCGCACTCCCATGTGGACTCCTCAACATTGTGATGTCTCCACTGAACACGCACTAACGGGACTATCTTTGACCGCCGTTTCCTCTCGCTTCGGTCCAAAATAGCAATTGGCCCCTCCTCGTAGGAGCTATCCGGCTGGAGATCGATGTCCTCCACAGCAATGTGAGAATGAGCCAAATTATCTCTAAGGTATTTCCTCAGCGAGGAAATATGGAACACATCATGAATCCGATGCAAATGCTCCGGTAACCCAAGTCTATACGCAACCGGTCCGATCCGCTCAATAATAGGAAACGACCCCACATACCTCGGTGCCAACTTCCCCTTCTTCCCGAAACGCATAATCCCCTTCATAGGAGACACTCTGAGCAAAACCTGGTCCCCCACTTGGAACTCTCTGAAAAACCTCTTCGCATCAGCGTAACTCTTTTGCCTATCTTGAGCTACCCGAATGCGACTCCGAATCAACTCAATCCTTGCCGAAGTATCCTGAATCACTTTCGGCCAAGCAGTTTGTTGTCCCCCACCTCTAACCAACATGCTGGGGAACGACAAGGCCTACCGTACAATGCCTCAAACGGAGCCATACCAATAGTGAACTGAGAGGATTTGTTGTAAGCAAACTCCACCAGTGGAAGGTACTTCTCCCATCCACCCCCGAAGTCAATAATGCACATGCGTAGCATGTCCTCCAACATCTGATTTGTGGGCTCGGTCGGCCCATCAGTCTGCGGATGATAAGCCGTACTCAACCGCAATTCCGTGCCCATGGCCTCCTGGAAACTCTCCCAAAACCTTGAAACAAATATCTTGTCTCTGTCAGACACGATATTTAGGGGCACACCGTGAAGTCTCACAATCTCTGAAATGAAGAGCTGGGCATACTGTCCCGTAGTGTAATCAGTCCTTACGGGTAAAAAGTGAGCGACCTTGGACAACCTATCCACAATTACCCAAACGGAGTCGTGACCCCTCTGCGACGTAGGAAACCCCGTGATAAAGTCCATGGATATGCTATCCCACATCCACACCGGGACCTCCAATGGCTGTAGCAATCCTGCCGGTCTATGATGATCCACTTTTACACGCTGACAAGTGGCGTATTTCAAAACAAACTCAGCGATATCTCTCTTCATACCGCTCCACCAATACTGTCGTCTCATGTCTTGGTACATTTTGTCCCCTCCGGGATGTACCGCGAACCGTGAGCCGTGCGACTCTGCCATCACCTCGTGTCGCAATCTCTCCCCTTCTGGAACTACCAATCTCCCATTGAAGCGTAATCCCCCGTCTGATCTGACGGTATAGGACTCGACTCCCTCTGCTAGTAATCGAACTATCTGCTCCTGACAGAACGAGTCATTAGCCTGTGCCCATACTACCTTCGTGACAATCTGCGGTGTAACAGTCATCACAGACATGAAAGATCGGGCCACTGCATCTTGGTGTCCCAACTACTTCCACTTTGCCTTCCACACCTCTGCCACCTCATCTACTGGCCTACGGCTCAACGCGTCTGCTACCACGTTAGCCTTACCCGGGTGATATTGGATATCGAACTGGTAGTCCTTCACAAACTCAATCCACCTACGATGCCGCATATTCTACTCCTTCTGCGTGAACAGGTACTGTAGGGACTTGTGATCCGTGAACAGTTGGAACTTCTCCCCCAAAAGATAGTGCCTCCAAATCCGTAGGGAAAATACCACTGCCGCCAACTCCAAATCATGCGTGGGGTAACTCTTCTCATGAGGCTTAAGCTTACGGGAAGCATAAGCTATGGCCTGTCTCTCTTGCTGCAATACACCTCCAAGCCCTTGCAAAGACGCATCGGTGTAAACCAAATACTCAACTCCCGGTCTCGGCAAAGCTAACACAGGTGCTGAGGTCAATTTATCCTTCAATTCATCGAATGCCAACTAACAGGCATCACTCCAGATGAATGGCACACCCTTACGAGTCAGATGTGTCAAAGGACCTGCTATCTCCGAGAAACCCCGAATAAACCTCATGTAGTATCCTGCTAGACCCAAGAAACTACGAATCTCCGTTGGTGTCGTGGGCTGTCCCCACTCCCTCACCACGGATACTTTCCCCGGATCAACAGATTCCCCGGTCGAAAATGATATGTCCCAAAAACTGGACTTCCTTCAGCCAAAACCCGCACTTCTCATATTTTGCATATAACTCGTTCTGACGAAGTGTCTGCAAAACATGCCTCAAATGCTCGGCGTGATCCTCCTCTGTCTGGGAGTAAACCAGAATGTCATCAATGAAGACAATGACAAACTGATCTGGGAAATCCCTGAACACTCTGTTCATCAAGTCCATAAACACAGCTGGAGCGTTGGTCAAACCGAAAGGCATAACCCGAAACTCGTAAGAACCATATCTCGACAAGAACGCAGTCTTCGAGACATCCTCCTCCCTGATACGCAATTGATGGTATCCCGATCTCAAATCAATCTTCGAGAAGAAAGAAGCTCCTCTCAATTGGTCGAATAAGTCATCGATTCGAGGCAACGGATACTTATTCCGTATCGTGACTTTATTCAACTCTCGATAGTCCACACACAATCTCAGTGAACCGTCCCTCTTCTTCACAAACAAAACTGGAGCGCCCCAAGGTGAGGTACTCTTGCGAATAAAGCCCTGACCTAACAGCTGCTCTATCTGATCTCGTAACTCCCTCATCCCAGCTGGAGCCATACGGTACGGTGCGCGTGCTATAGGTCTCATACCCGGTAGCAAATCTATAACAAAGTCTATCTCTCGACTGGGGGTAAGCCTGGTATTTCCTGAAACACATCGGAATACTCCCTGACAACTGGGATAGAATCTAAAGGAATCACTACCTCCTTAGAGGTATCCTCCTCAATGTAATACAGATGAGCGGTCGATCCTCCCTCTGGGCGAGGCATCGCCACTACAAACATCTCTTGCCCCGGAATGACAAAAACAATGCTCCCGCTGAAGCAATCAATCATGTCCCTATAAGCTACGAGCCAATCCATACCGATAATCACATCGTGAAGATGCATATCTAATACCAACATGTCTGCAGGTAATACCAAACCACCAATCTCTACACCCACTCCCCGGCATATAAAGAAAATAAGTGACCCACTCCCCAATGGTGAGTCGACACACGTCACTGTGCTCTCTGCCGTAGCTAACAATCCTAAAGCTTTCGCGAAGTGCGTAGATATAAAATAATGTGTAGCCCCCGTATCAAACAATACCCGACCCATAGTTCCATGGATAGGAAACGTACCCTCAATCGCGGGCGGTGCCTGTGGAACTGCAGCCTGGTGGACATTGTAGACACGTCCATACTGTAGCTGCCCCTGCTGAACTGGGACTGCTGGAATGGGTGGCAATGCTGCCATCTATGGCGGTGCGGGGAGAGCGGCGGGAAATATAGGCCTCTGTAGCTCCTGGCGAGCACCCTGCTGCTGCTGCTGTGGGGCCCTGCCCCTATCAGGACAATCCTGTCGCTTATGGCCAGTCTTTCCATAAACAAAACACTTCCCTGGGAAGTTCCCTCCTCTATGCCCCTACTGTCCCCGGCCCTGGTGGCCGTTACCGTTCCTCCCTTGGCCCTGCTGGCCCTGGTGAAACTGCTGCCCATTCTGCCCCTGTTGGCCGTTTGGACACTGATGGCCCTGACGGAAACCTCCTTGTCCCTGTCTGTAGTTCCCTGATCGGAACCTCTTCTGATCCCCCTGCTGCGAACCCTGCTCACCCTGTCTCTGCCCCTGAACAGATTGTGCCCCACCGGCACCATGTCCTCCAGTCCTGCCCTGATGGCTAGACTCTCCCGACCTCTTGCCCTCAGCCATATGAAAGCGGTGGTCCTGGCAGTGTAACAAAGCAGCATTAACCACATCAGAATACATGGCCAATGAAAGGTTCCCTAACAGATGCTGACGGATCTTCCAAGTCAACCCGTCGGTGAACTTCTCAATCTTCTTCTTCTCTGTTGGTATCTTATCTGGAACGATATTCAACAGAGTCGTGAACTCGGCCTCATACTCGGCCACAGTCTTACCCTCCTGCTTCAGACTCATCAATTTCCTCCTCATTTCCGTGTGAACAGCCGACAGAAAGTACTTGCGGTCAAACCGCACCCAGAAGTCCTGAATAATGAGAGTATCCCTCTCCTCCATGGTGGTAATAGACTCCCACCACTGTAGCGCAGATCCAACTAGCTTGAAAGTAGGTAGTACCTGCTTCTGGACGTCCGTGCACTCATACATCCTTAAGTGCCTCTGTATATCCTTCCCCCACTAGCTCGAGACTACCACATCTGAGCTACTTGCAAAATCTGGCGGATGCGCTTTCTGAAAAGCATCACGTACACGTTCCCAAGCAGACGGGAATGCATTTGCCTGTACTGGCGCGGCAACTGGCGCCTGAGGTGGTGCCTGCTGAACAACGGCTATTGCGGCATTTACCGCTTGGGCTACTATAGCTGCAACCTCAGCGGCGTTCATCATGCCCTGAACTGGAGCGGGCTGGGGTTCGGGCGTTGCATCCCTGGGAACTCGTCGTGCACGTCATGGAGGCATCTGAAATAAGAACAAAGTTTATAAGTTCGCTGTTTATAAACTTAAAATAGCTAAAGAACGAAGCATACACAAAAGAGTACAATTGTCCTAAAATATAGGGCTCTATATCAAAGAAACTTAGCGGAAACAAAATAAGCCGTCAGATCCTAAAGGACACTAGAACCTGACGCTCTGATACCACCTGTGACACCTCGACTAATTAAATACAGGGTAGCTACTCCTTTATTAAATTAAATCAAAATGCCAAGTTGGCTCGATTAATAGCATCACTGTCGAAAACATTTTATTATTACTAACCACCTAGTATTTAAAAAGTAAGTTGTCAAATTTTAATTAAAGTCTGATTAACATGCAACAAGTGTAATAAAGAATAATAACACCATTCACCATAATGAAGTAAATAGAATAACCATCACTCAATGTAAATAAAGACTGGAGGAAAACTCCTCACTACAATCCCACAACTGAAATAAGTAAACTGAATACTAAATCAATACATGCCAAAGTCTGAAAACTGTAATAGAAAGATGTCTCTAATAGAAGTGTGCAACATGCCCTACAACTAATAGATAATGAATCTGGAATCCAAGTGAAAGAAGCGTCTATAAGAAAATCCCTGTAGCTTCCACAAACAGCTACAGCTCGTCACCAGAATGAGTATCCTATGCATGGTGTCCTTGTGGCTGGGCACCTAAAAATGGTTTTACAAAGAAAATAGATTTGAAAGCAAACGGGTCAGAGCCCGATTGTGGAGATATTTTAAAAACCTACAAGTGCTTTAAAAATCATTTAAAACATTAAATGCAAAGTACATGTTAGGACGTGCACTCACATGATATTCTCACCTCTCGTCTAACTGTGCACTCCTAACGTAAGTACCCATCTATAACGACACAAACCACTAGCTAAGTGACATCATATCTAGCTAGACTATCATAGGTCCTACCCATATTACTCGGTTCTATTGACATTATAACGCTCGTAATTAAGTAGGGGTTTAACGTAACTCAGATGCTCAATATGCAATATATTTCACTATCAGCTAACTCGTTATGTTTCTCGAAACAATACCGTAATTATATTCACAACATTAACATGAAGGTTCCCATTAATTAAGTGTATATTATTCACATCATAAATATACAATACAAGCACCCCGAGAACTAAGCTGTGGTGCACACATACTCTGCTATCCATCTCGGTACATCAGGTACATAAGGATTACATATTCCAAATCTCTCAGGAATAGTTCACAAATAACAACATCACAAATAATGGAGGCGAACACAGTCACATCACATGGGTCACGCACAAACCTACGCTCCCACGATCAGCGGACTTATTAATATCCCAATAAGTCTTTCTATGACCTATGTTCATCAAGGTAACCAGTCTAAATCCGGGCAACACAAGGATTAGAGGGCCCTAAGCGAACGCAAACCTCCAGTGATAGCAAGTATGGTAGGTATGTCATACACACAATTCATATACCAATACTAAGTAAACACACGTATGAGTAATCCCGTAGTTTAATTGTATCACTATTCTCATTCTAGTACCAATATATAATTTACACACTTTATACGATTCCGGTTTATAATCATACGCGCTATAATCTATTCTCAGGTCGTAGTAGACACTCACGTCTCAACCCAAACGGTTCATTGATTTAAATCACTCGTATATAATTTACTCCTCATAATAACCCAAAAGTCCCAAATCCATCCATATATCATCAAAGGAAGGTTATCTATATCCTCGAACAAGTTTACGGGACTCCAAAAATCGAAACAGGCCAAAAAGGCCTAAACTGTCAGCTCGTTAGAAGTCTCGTTCGAACGAAGCTATTCGAACGAGATCAAACTGTCAGCTCGTTAGAAGTCTCGTTCGAACGAGGCCGTTCGAACGAGATCCAGTTCGTTCGAACGAACTGTACCTTCTAACGAGATCTCGTTCGAACGAAGTTATCGAACGAGGTTCCCTTTCGTTAGAAGTGACTGTTCAATTCATTAGAAGCTCGTTCAAACGAGTTCGTTCGAACGACCTGGGGAGGGGCTTCTAATGACCTACCAGTTTCGTCCCAGATTTGCCTTAATCTCGTTTTTCACCATTTTTAACACGTCAAGTCTCAACCAAAATTCGTCCAATCAATGTTTTAAGGTCCCCAATCATCCTAAAACATACTAAGGTCATATTCTAACACCTTTTAAGTAATTAATACATCCTAAACATCATTAGATCACAAGATTCTACACTTTTCTCCAATTCTTTTCAAGAACACAAACCCTAACATTTCAAATCAGGAATTAACCCAATAAAAATCCGTTTCAATTTCTTCCAATCACAAATATCATGAGAATAATCATCTACCTATCATTCTACATGCAATTCTCCTCAAGATTTTCAAGTTCTAAGTTCCAAACTACATGGGTTTTCATATTTCACCAAGAACAAACATAAAATTTGAATTATCTAACATGGAAAGAACATTCTCTGAAATTAAATGGAAATAAGTCACTTGCCTCGAGTTTATCTCTGATTTAGATGTTGGTTTGATGGAGCTTTTCTGCAGAATTTCCTTTCACTCCCTTTCCCCAAGCTTCTTCTCCAATGGTGGCTATGGTGGCTAGGGTTTGCTTTGGGAAGGTATTAGAAAACCTAATTCTAATAACCTACGTAGCTTGTTGGGTTAATATGGGTTGGTTAGTGGCTTAGTGGGTCAATTCCCAATCAGATTAAAACTTCCAATTTTCGTCACTTTTAATTCTCCAAAAATACAAAATTACTAAAATGCCCTTTATGTTGCCGGTATGGCCTAAAAATACCCGGCACCCAAACTAAACCCCCAGCTAGTGTTTTCTAACTATCTTGACCCTTTCGGAAGCGTTGGCGCACTCAAAACGACCATACGGTTAATAGAAATAAAAATCACTTTTATAATCAAAATATTACACCGTGACGCGGCGATCACACGCGTCTCAACAAAATTTCTAAAATGCCGTATATCAATCTTACGACAATTTTTCATAATTCAATATTCATATAAAAACATGTATGCACATAATCAAATACCAAATCGCATCTCATTAGTATTTTTAACCCGAATTAATTGCCAATTAATACGCATTTAATTATTTAATCCCAAAAATAAATATAGCCAAAAGTACGGTGTATTACACTTACTTTCAGTCTCACATTATTATGGTCATGGTCGATCAACCCCTCTAACAGATCTCCCATAAGTTTGATCCCTTAGGAAGGCTTGTCAATTTGTATATGGAGTTTGGGGAATTTTATATAAAGTATCATCAATGAAGTTTCATCAACGAAAAACTTTAGATGACTTAATTACGAGGTTAAGAAACTTGGAAAATGAGGAAGAATAGGCCAAATGCTATAAAGAAGAAGTGTCTATGGCAAAGGAACCCATGCTACCATTTTTCTAGGGCATAGAACCTAACTCTCCAACATGGGTATTTTATGTAGATGACTCCTCCAACAACTTAGGTAGTGAATATGGACTTCATATGGTAATCCTTTAGGTATGCACTATCTCTCTTAATCTCCGTTTTTAATTCAAAGCCTCTAATAATGAGGCAGATTATGAAGACCCAATTGAAAGCCTAGGCCTAACCATCCATTTGAGAAAAGGACATGTATAGTACATTAGAAGCTCTTAAGTGGTGCCTAACCAAATCATTGAGGTCTACAAGGCCAAAGATGACACGATGGCAGGGTACTTATCAATCGTGAATCACTTCATCCAGAGAATACTTTCTCACCCCAGGACTTGGCCACCCAAACTATCCAAGCATCACTCGGCCTTATATCATCATTAGAAAGGTTGATCAGAGCTCAGGCCAGACCACTCCCATTTAGGCCTACTGATCGAGTGAAATCTAGTCTCATATAAATACGCTTGTCAATGTCATCTTTTTTTCACCTCAATATAAAAACCTAAACTTTAATTACACATGTTTTGTATGTATAGCGGGGAGTTTGGGTATACATTCGACGGACAATGTTGATGAAATAATTAATTGATTTATTACTTTAAAATATAATGTGTAAAAGATGTTTTTTTTAGTTTTTCAATGTTTTAGTATTACAATTAATCTAGGAGAATATTTAAACTAAGTTAATTTACAAATATAAAAAAACATTAGTTTAGGATTAAATCCCTCACCTAGAAATATGTATCATAAAGGATTACAAGGTTAGACATATTTTTAAACGTGATTAATATCAATTTAAATAATTGTTTAGACCCATAGTGTCCTTTCCCAAGTTTCCATAAAATTATAAATACGAGTACGGAGTCAACCATAATCTCAAAATTACACATGCAAATTCTCGAATATGGTGTTTACGTGATATACCCAATTAAGATCCCTCAATATAATTTCGAGAATCATCAACTCGTTAAAAACTGATTGAAATTGATAATTATTATAGAACCAATAATAAATAGCCTTATAACAATCAAGATTTCCATATTTACAATTGAACACCAAAACTTCTTTAACTTTCATGTTTGATCGCAGATTTACGAACCATAAGAGCCGATGTAACCTAGCTTTCGAGGCGAATAATATTTCAACAGTGTTCGAGTCATGGGTTTGACTTTGGGTTTGCCACAAGGCCTTAAATTTTTACATTCTTTTGGTTCCAACTTTTTACGGTTATAATTTCTCCGTTTGTGATTGGATTGACATTCCTTGATTTGAGGCCAACAACTTCCATGAATAGTCTAGTCCGAAATTGGTCATTTCAATTTACCATTTTCCCTTCAATGTGCGTATGTGAACTTTTCTTTCTTCGATTGTTTCTGACCTTCACCATTAGCATCATAAACCCGGTAAATATTGAAATTGGCCATGCAAAAGCAAATATCCATGAATGTTCAAGGTTATACAATAAATGAGTATGAAACATGGCTTTAATGAGTATGGGACTAAAATATTCTGCAGTAAAAGAAGCAATAAAATACAATATTTGACACTAATCACAGCACTAACTAATATGTTGCAAGTCCTTAGAGACAGAGTAAAAGATTATTTTCATGTCATATTTGTTATTTTATTCGAAAAGTATACGAAAAAGGATATAAATACACTTTTGCGGGATGCACGATTACCTTTATGTTATGAAACAAGCCATTAAACCCATTGGTTACCCTAGTGGACAAGTTTTGTCCCCTGAGATTTCACAATAATGATACTCACCAACATCTTTTTTTTTTCTAAAAATAGTTACCCAATTTATAATCAGATTTTTGAAGAAAAGGGTGACTTCTGAAGAGATTTTTTTTCCTTTTTTTTTTCTTTTGAATTCCTTTATTCTCTTAATTTATTTTTGTTCAGTCCCTATTTAATTTTTAATCAATTTTCACAACGTTGGTAAACCAGATGAAATAATATAAACGAATTGCCTTTGATCAAAAGTGAGGTTAAAATGTAGTCTCGTGATAGGTTAAATCTACGAAAAAAAAGTTAGGCAAAAGTCCTAAAAAGAAGAAAAAAATATATTTTTTATTTTTTCAAAAAATTTAAGAATTAGTTTTTAAAAAAAATCATTAGAGTTGGTTTCCCTGAGAAACTTCTACCAATAATGACTTAATTTTATTTAGTTATCTAATTTTTTATTTAATAAAGAAAAAAGATCATGATGTATGCAAATATATTATGGCACCTCCTAACTAAAATGTTACATTGTCCTCATTATTATTTAAGAAAAATTATCAATTCTAGTGGTAGATAGGTGTTATTCAATATGTGGAAATCCGCAGATATCATGTTCAATAATTCGGCAAAAACATGTTAGAAACGAGAAAAACAAAACAAGAAACAAATATTTATTTTATGTTACAAAATATGTACACAATAAAAAATATCATCTTCTAATTTTACCACAAACTAGAAGATGAAATTTTTTAGGGTCCACCTGAAAAATATGTTGAATTTGTGGGATTAACGGTGGACTCCTATTAGATTTGGTTCCTCCCAAAAAATAAGATTTCATTTTATGCAACGGGGGCTTGACCTGGGTGGAAACAATGAACCATTATAGAGTTCTGAATAAATATATTTTTGAGTGATGGGTTATTTGGATATAGCGGGATAGGTATGAATGAGAGGAATATGTGTGGTGTCTATGTGTTGTAAACTAAAATTAATTTGAGAAAATGAACATGAAATCCCCCAGATACTTTAAATTGAATGGGGGTAGGTCACAAGTTTAACGAATTCCCATCATAGAAAATATTTCAAGTACGCATTCTTGAATAAGACTTGGATCAAAATCATCACGGCTCTCTTTCGCTTTTTATGGTACTTCTAATGGTTCGATAATAGATGGAAACATGGCGACAAAAGAAATTTAATTTTTAGAAATCCATCTTCTATGTGTTGAATTTTAAAAGAATTAGAGTAATTTTTGATAAATTGATCTTCTATGAAGGGTTCAGATCGAACCGAGATTTTCAAATTTGTAATATTTTTCAAAGAAGAGTTTGATTCGTTTATAGGTGCCTTTAATCGAACAATGTCAGTATTTTTTCCTATTTTTAAAATGGGAAGTAACTCTGTGACTGAAACATTCATTTCCTTTAAGCTTTGGGTCACTAGGGTCATGTTTTGTTCCAAAATATCAATTTTTGATCAAAATCCTCCGGTTCTTCATATGGTTCCAAATATTCCCAATTTAAAGTTTCGTTAGAATGGTGTTCAATTCTGGTATTTTGATGGATTTACAAGTAATCACTAAAAGATATCGACTTTGGGGTAAATTCTTCATTACCAAGAATTGCAACGTCATTATTTGAACTAATAATACAATTTTCATTATAATAATCTTGAAAATTATTATTATAATATTTTAAAAAATTATTATTATTATAATAATTTTTACTACTGTTATTGTGAAAAATTTGTGACCCATTATTATAAAAATTATTTTCATAAGTTATCGTATATTGATTCTTAAAACTTTGTAAATATTTGTAATACCCCGTATTTTTATGCTATAATTAATTTGGGGATTTATTAAGTTTAATGTGAATTAATTATTTAATAAAAATCCGGAAATTAATTATGTTATAATTATTAACGTGATGAGAGTTAGTAATTATGGGAAATTTGTTGAATATTACTAATAAGCAAAGTAATATATAATATTGGTCATATTAAATGTCACGAGTGAATAAAATGATAATTTTGGAAATTTGAGTTGGGACGCGCCCGTGTCGCGTCGGGACTAAATATTGATGAATAAAAGTGAATATATTATAAGTCCCTTGTATGGTCGTTTTGAGTATGCCAATGTGTCCGGAAGGGTCGAGATAGTCAGAAAAGTGTACCCGGGGGTTTAGTTCGGGTCTCGGGGCATTTTTAGGCTTAATTAGTACCCCGGGAGGGCATTTTGGACATTTTACATTTTTGGGTAATTAAACCCACGAAAATTCAAGGGATATATCAGATGTCTAAGGTTGTCTTCTAGGGTTAAAACAACCAAAGACAAGTGACGGCGATAGGAGAGGGAAGGAGAGGCTTTTCCAAGCAATCCAAGGCCAACGATTCACCCGGTTGCACCGCCACCACCACCAACGCGTAGATCGCGCGACGGGGAACGCAACCACACCAAATTCGTCACCAAACCAGAACATCAAAAATCCCAGGCAAGTGTTTATGTTTCTTATTTCGTTAATGCATCACTCATGTTAGTCTAGGGATGATTAGGATGAGTTTTATAGAAGAAAACCCAAATTTGAGATAGGAAATCGCATGTAGTAATGGTTTAAATGTTATTCTAGAAACCCCTTCGCATGTAGATGACTAAACCACGAAATTTTGATGTTTTAGAAGAAGAAAATTCTCGAAAAGATTTATTAGAACCATGTTAAAGAGATTTCTAGGGTTCTTGAGATTTACATGAATTTTGGGCCTCTTAATCCATGATTATTAATGGAAATTTGCATGCTTTACGTAAAAGATGTATGGAATGGATTTATATTATTAGTAGTATAAATTTCTGGACGTTTGGGGATGAAAAGTTTGGATTTGGATGGAGTTATGTGAGAAAACCCGTAACTGGTAACTGCAGAATTCGCCATACCTGCTTGATCGATCGATCGAGCCAAGAGCTTCGATCGATCGAAGGTTCGATCGATCGAGCCCCAGACCTCGATCGATTGACCCCTTCTGGCAGACTCATATTTTCCCTTTTTAAATTAGTTGAATTCCATTTAATGAGAAATAATTCTTAGACAACATTATTAAAATGTTTTGGGAGATAAGATGACCATTAGGATTTATTAATGAATAAGAGACCATCAATGTAAGGCAAAATCTATATTTTGGAGTGTTTATACCTAAGGGACGATGGAACTTTGTATTAAAGGGAGAGATTACATAAAATGCTTACGATGGAAAATAGATGAATACCTACTGAATTTTTATACTTAGGAGGATAGAGTCCATGAGTGTTACGTAGTAAGTTGGAATAATACCTCGAATTAAAGTTAAAGATGAACCGTTATACGTGATAACTAATAATGAGATATGAGGATAAATGTCGTAACTTTGGGATTTGAGATGTACCTAAAATTGATATGGTAATATTAGTATAGTTATATGATTGTGTATGCATATACTATCTATGTGTGAAAATCGTGCCCGCGCTACTTGCTATCCCTGAGGTTACCGCGCCGGGATAGTCTTATCTCGATGGGACCTTTATGGGGGATATTGACTTGTACCCTAGAAGATAGATATCCTTGGTACAGGCCATCAAATCAATAGTTCAGACAGTCCTAAGAGACGTGGGGGCATGTGCTATCCTCTTAGAGACTTGGAATCTATGCTTCGCCTCAATATTGTTTGTGTATGTGTTAATACAGTTCGTGAGTGATTCCGAACTTGTATTTTCCTTTGTACGAGAGATACGGGGATTGGATAGCAGAGTATGCACGCACCATAATTTTTATGTGGGGTGCTGTTAGAATATATATATTATACGAGTATTTAATATATATATATGAAATTTTGAAATTTTGGGAAACTGCCTATTGTGTCATGGTAAGTAAGACATGCATAATGACTCAAATTGGAAATACTTGTTTTGAAAAATTATAATGGAACACTGGGAAACTTTATTAGCAAATAAGGTTTAAATGAGAACTTTGTGATTAAATGAAGTTATTTTCTTAAACAATTATATTTTTCAGTTTTGAATCTTACGAGTAACTTAAGATAAGTTAAAACATTGGGAAGGTTAGTGCGATAGGCGTGCACATTAGAAGAAAGGTGAAAAATTCTCAAGAGAGTGCCGCACTAATATGTTGTTGCATTGGCCTGTAAACATTTTAAATACTTGCTAAACGAATTTTAAATCATCTACACTATCGGGCTATGACCCGTTTCTATTTCTCTCTCTCTTGTATATATATGTATATATTACAGGTGCCCAGCCACAGGGGCGTCTTGCATAGGATCCTTTGGAAGGAACTTGTTGCAGCTTAGGTGCGAGTTGAAGGCCTCTTGCTTAGACAACTTCATCCATTTGACTCCACTCCTAGCATATTCTTTTAGTGGGGCATGTGTCGCCCTTTCCATTATTCAGTTGTTTATTTGGACTTTTGTGATTCATTTATTTCTAGTATTGTCACTGTGGGATTTATTACTGTCTCGATGTTTTACTTTAAGTTTTAATGTTGGGATTTAGTTGTTGAATGTTTAAATTATTTAGATTATATGTTCCAGGATTATTGTGGTGTGATTCATTAGATATTGAATTGTTGTAAATAATTAAATCTTTGTTTTCAAAATAAAATTTGGAAAGTAATGTTTAAAAATGGTTTTGACACTTAGCTTAATTAATTAAGGTGTTTAATTTGGAAAAGTTATTTTTACGACAGTGATGCTAAGAATGAACCTACTGTTCACCTTGATTTTAATTTAGTAAAGGAGTGATCGCCCGGTATTTAATTAGGCGGGGTGTCACAATATTCACAAAAAGATATATGTGGTGGGAAGCTTCGAAAATTATTATTGTAACAAAATTGTGAACCATTATCGGTACTATTAGAAATATTGAAAGAACTAAATGAAGACATAGATTGAAAAAGATTGCTTTTCGAGAATTGTCACATGCATGAACATTATTCTTTTATTATTTCTTGGATCACTAGTGGTTTTGATAGCAACAAATAAATTAAAAAAAAATAAATACAAAAAATGTACGAGGAAATAATTAAATTTACATTTTAAAACAAAATAATCCCCGACAATAATGTCATTTTGATCGAGAGAAAACTGAGCATCGTGTAAATACGCTTGTCATTGTCATCGTTCTGCACCTCAATACGAAAGCCTTAACTCTAACTACGCATGTTTTATATGTATAAAGGCGATTTCGGGTATCGAATCCATAGAGAATGTCATTTAAAAAATTATTTACTTTATAATTTTAAAATAAAAAATGTCAAAAAGATTTTTATTTTTGTAATACTTTAATACTACAATTAATATAGGTGAATATTTAAACTAAGTTAATTTACAAATTTTAACAAACATGAGTTGAAAATTAAATCCCTCACCACGGAATAATTAGCATAAATGATTACATGGTTAGACATATTTTTAAACGTGATCAATACTTGTTTAAAAAATTAATTAAAACCAGAGTGTCACTCCCCAAATTTTCATAAAAGCCTAAATATGAGTTTGCCATCAATAACAATCCCAAAATTGCACATGCAATGTCGCAAATATGGTGCATACGTGATATAACCAATTAAGGTTCTTCAGTATAATTTTAGGAATCCCCAACCTGTTAAAGACCGATATATTCCATCACACCATAGCAAAGAAACTATGATTCATATCGAAAATTGCATATTTTTGCCATTTATCTTTATGCATTCTAGCACTTTACGTCCTAAATGCCTATATTTATGCTCATTAACCAGACAACCTTGGATTTGGATATATACATGCTTTGTAGGGGTTAATTGTGCTTTTCTAGGTATTGGAAGGCTAAAAGTGAGGATCCGTTGCATTTCGAAGAAGTTTCGTCGTCAGACGCTATTTCAAGGGCATTTTAGTTAATTCATATTTCTTCTACAGCTCATGGAAATTCCACGGATGTGTAGCTCATGGAGTTAGCATCGCATGGCTATAAACGGTGTGTCGTTTGGAGTTCGGATGAAGAAGATATGACTATTTCCGTTGATGGACCTTTCCCCCTTTTTATGGACCAAACATGGTTGGAAAACAGAGTACCGGTCTACCGCAGTTTGAGGCCCGGTCGACCACGAGTTGGAATTTTTTCGTGGGAAGGAGACAGTGAGCTTTTATAAGAAGGCGTGATCGACCACATCCCTGCTACCGGTCTATCGTGATTACCAGATATTTTGCACTTGTTTCCTTTTCTTTTCTTTTTCCTTTATTTCTTTTGTAACTTACTATATAAAGGATGTTTGTTGTAAATATCAGAGGGACATTCATATAATTCTTTTTAGGTTAGTTTTAGCTTCGGGTTTGGGTTTTTGATGAATCTTCTTTATTCCTTCTTGGTTTGACACCCTTTTGGGTTTGTAAGTTAATTATTCATTCACCCTCTCCATTAATATAGTTTGTATTTCATTAATTCTTGCTTTCTAGTTAATTTACATACTTTGTTAATTAAATTTACTTGCCTTCTTTCCGTGCTTTCTAGTGTAACTTTATCGCGTTTATTTACCTCTTTCATTTATCGCCTTTTTAATATGGTTTCTATCAAAATTAGTGTAGGTCGTTTTGAATGGAACTCACTCGGGTCTATTTCGAGTGTGTTTTCCTAGTTATTGCGCCTAGGAGATTTGACGGGGCATATCATGTATGTTACATGCGTACGACCTTGCATGCGTAATTTCTGAGGTATTTTTTTACGCCAAAATTGTATTCCTTTTATGCGAATTTAGGGCTGTGACAACTCTTGATTTAATTAACTGTCAAAACGAGACGCATTTGTAATAACTCGTCGACCCATGTAACCATTTTATACTAATTAATTCGGGTGAGGGATATTCGACGCAACCTATAGTTTCATCCGCTTTGTTAATCTAGTTTCAATTCACTCGCCTAGATTAATCATTTCGCTTTTTGCATCGTTTCCTTTTTGTTCATATCTATCTTTCACACTTTTATTTAGGAGTATTAAACCTTATAAATTCTAGCAACTCGTCTTTGTGGATCTTTCGATACCCGGACTTGGCCGCTATACTCACCCGAATAGTGTAGTCATAGGTTTAGATTTTTGTATTAAGGCGGTGAACATAAAACAACGATCGACATTTGACACGCGCCATTTTTCACCCCTGATCAAAATGGTGTAATACCCCGTATTTTCCCATATTTTCATGCATTAAATATTTAATTAATTCGGGAATTAAAAATTACTTGTGAGTCGTAATTTTAATTGAATTAATTAGGAAAACTTTATTTAAACATTAATCGGGAAGTGAATGATTAATATTTAAGGAAAACTTGTTTACTAAGTGAATAGTAATATAGTAATTATGTCATTCCGAGTATCAATGACAAGGTATGCACTTATCTCAACCGGGAGTCGGTGTAGACTAAAAAGGGGTGGGGGATAAGTATTTTTATTAATTAATTCGAATGCCAATTCTGAATGTACAGTTGAGTCTGAATGGGCCGAGATAGTCGAAAAAGTGTACCCGGGGGTGGTAAAAGGGTCACGGGGAATTTTTAGACATAGCCGGGCCCATACGGGGGCATTTGGGTCACTTGGGCTTGGCCCATTAGGCAAAAAACGGGATTTGAGTTAATTATTAAATTAGAAGAAATAAGGAAGCGGTTGAGGGGAGTTTAGAAAAGGGCTAAGTGTGTTAAGGAACCCTAATAGCAGTTAAAGGCAGTTTTGAGGATCACTAGAGAACCAACAAGGGTCATCTTCAACCTTGGAAGACACTACGAAACCTAAGGCAAGTGGATAACTTGCAATAGTATTGAATCTATTTTTCAATTCATATTCATGTGATGTGACTGATTAAAATTCGTTTTGGGTATTCATGGCATGAACATGAGGTTGTTGAAAATAATAATCTGATTTATGAGTTTGAATGAGGATTCATGTAAAATCTGATATTATAAATTGATACATATCTGGTAGGATGATATCTCGATAATTAGAAACGAATTTGGTGAAGGAATTTGGGATGTAAATGGGAAAAGGGTTAAAGATGAATTTTTCCCCAAATTCAAAAATTGAAGTTAATGGACGAATTAATAATGTTGGTGGACATTCTGGAGGTTCCTAATAAGGTTCCTAACATGTATCAATGTTAAGAGGGCTTAAGGTTGCTGGTAGAGAAAACAAGGGTTTGAGAAAATTCGTCCATGGTTGAATCTGTCTTCGCGAAGAAGACGAAGACCTGCTCGATCGATCGATCGAAGGTCTGGGTTCGATCGATCGATGGTCGGTAGATTCTGGCAGTTCGCCCAGTTTTCCTTTATATGGAGATAAATTTAATTCAATATTTTCCATGTCTTGAATTTGATGAGTACTTAATACATGGATTTAAAAATCTAATTAATAGTGAATAAAATTAATTAGGAGTTGAAGACGGCATAGTGTGACATCATAATTAAAAAAATGTTTTGGATAAATTAGGTGTGACACACTAAGACTGAATTATGGGAAGTTTGTCGGAAAGAATTAATTATGGATTTAGTGAACAAGTCCGGGAGTAACGGTTGAGAAATACCGAGATATAAATTTTATTAAGGCATAGGCTAAATAATTTAGAGTCGCGGATTGAGACTCGGGTAATGTTAATTCGGGCGACGAAAGTATGTCCGGATTTATTGGTTAGGGTGATACCAAAAGAAATTAATGTGAAAATTAATTAATACTTCGAGTTGGGCCACCAACTCATTATATAATGGAATAGGCTTGTGTCACGGACAGTACACGGTATAGTCGGGATATTTTTATATTTATATATATATATATATATACGGTGTGCGGTAGTATATGTATATATGGGTGTGCTATAATATCAGTGATAGATATTATTATTATTATTATTATTATTATTATTATTATTATTATTATTATTATTATTATTATTATTATAATTATTATTATTATTATTATTATTATTATTATTATTATTATTATTATTATTATTATTATTATTATTATTATTATTATATCTAGTGCTATAGGGGGAGGTTGCGCATAGTGGATGAATCCCCTAGCTTGAGGAGTAGGGTGAGTATAATCCCGGGTCATAGCATCCGTTATATGGGTGAGGGACATCTCACTTTCAGGAAAAGAATATGACCGCCTCCAATATTTATGTAATAACCAAGTTAGGGAGAAATTCTGACTTGGGGTAACTAGGTCCGGTGAACATACGTAGTGGGATAGCCTTTAGAGAAATTTTACCCGGTGAGACTTTACTCAGGGAAAAATACTATTATTAATGTTATATTAGTATGGTTGTGAATCCTGTAATGTGACTGAGTATATAATTAGGTAAATAATTATATACGGGCTAATTAATACAAAGCATGAGTATTATTATATGTATAACAGATGTGAAAGTTATATGAAAATAAAAAGGGAAATGATTTTGATTAAGTTAATGACGAGAATAAATTATAAATCATAATTAAGGTATACTCGGTTAGAGTAGGGTGGTTACAAAGGGCTTTAAAATTATCTAGTCATAAGATGAACAACTAGGTGAATTTATTTAAGGCGTTAGTAGTGCACATTAGAAGAGGGGTGAGGATGTCCTCAAGGGAGTGGGGCACTAACTAAAATATGGAGAGCATGCATATTTATTTATTACTGCAAGTTAATCATTTGTTAAATATTTTTCAAATGTTTTTGGGAACTAAACCTTGCTATAAAAAATTTAAAAAACCTTTTAGGTGTCCAGCCACAGGGACGCCAGGCTGGACTCTGTTCCAGGAAACCCGTTGCTGCAACACATGTGGATGTTGTGGGGATTTTGATAGACGCCTCCTTCTTTCATTATAGTGTAGAGACTTTTATCAGTTATTTCGAGCATGTCGCTCACAGTTCACTTAGTTTATGTCAGACTTGTTGAGATTTATTACTTGTCTTTATTTTATATTTGTTGAATATTTGGGACCAAAGGTTTATTCGGTTAGGTATTTTATTTGTGTATGGTTATTGCAGTTAACTATGATTGTGTATTATTTTATGTTCCAAATTAGTTTCATTTAATTAATTGAAAGATAAAAATTGGCACCGATCTACTTTTCTCACTTAGGTGGTTAGTAATTAAAAAGACGACAGTGATGCTAAGAATGGACCAACTGAGAAACCTGTTCCAACTTGATTTAGGACTGATCACCCGGGATTAATTAGGCAGGGTGTCACAGATGGTATCAGAGCATCAGGTTCTAGTGTACTTAGGATCTGTGCATCTTTCTACATTTCAGCGTAGCACTCGGTTGTTATCGAGCCCTATTATTAGGACTATTGATTCATTTTTCCGCTTATGAGATATCATATTTTTGCTGTCAATATTTTTGTGTAAATTGTGTACTTATACGATTCAACCTATTTCAGATGCCACCGAGGAGATTGAGAGCGGAGAGGGCTGAGGCTAGGAATGAGGTCAGGGGGGCTCACCAGGAGCCACAGGTACCGCCCCCACCCGAGTTGATTTCCACTACTCAGGTGGAAGTGATAATGGCACGGGTGGTCGAGACAGCAATGCGAGCTATGGCAGCTCACTTTCCACAGCCCCAGGCACCGCTTTCAGTGGAACCAACAGTTTAGGCTTCAGTGGGGCCACCATCTTGGCAGAGAGTTAGGGAGACCTTCCAGAAGGGTCACCCACTTGAGTTTCGGGGTAGCACAGATGTAGTAGAGGCTTGTGACTGGAAGAAGAACATTCAGCGCCATCAGCGCATGATGGAGTGTACCGAGGTACAAAAACAAATGCTTGTTACCTTTCATCTGTCGGGGGCAGCCTTACAGTGGTGGGAGTCAGTTACCACCACCGAGGAGCGAGACTTGATGCCGATAGCAGAGTTCTGGGTGCGGTTCGACCGCAAATACTTTCCATTAGAAGTAGAGACTGAAAGGAGAAAGAAATTCTGTGATTTAGTTCATGGTGACCGATCAGTGGTAGATTACGAGGAAGAGTTCACCCGTTTGGAAAACTTTGCGCCAAATGAGGTGAGTGATGAGGAGCGAAAGAAATCGAGATTTATGGATGGCTTAGCCTGGCGGATCAGGCAACATTTGATTGGGAATCCGACATTGGTGACGTATACATATGTTTTTAATGCTACACTTGTACACTGCCAAGATCGTAGCTTCCATGCGAAGGGGAGCAAGAGAACAGAGGAACCGAGCCAACAGGGCAAGGTCGTTAGTAGTGGTGACCCAAGTGGTGCTCAGCAGCAGACGGATAGTCAGCAAGGGAATCAGGCTAAGAAGTTTAAGCCTGGTGGGTTCTGACCAGGAGGACAGGGGTTCAGGCAAGGGCAGCCATGCCTAAATCAGCAGCAACAGGTTCCTCAGGGCCAAGGGAACAATGGGGGAGGCCATAAGGGCCAGGGCCAGCCACGTCAGGGCCAACAGGGCCAACGACAGGGGGATGGTCAGAGACGATGTTTTGTCTGTGGCCAGCCGGGACATTTCAAGAGGGAGTGCCCACAGAGGGGCAGAGGTCAACAGCAGGAGGCCCAACAAGGGCAATGGGGACATATGCCACCAGCAGCAGCAGCACCCGCCCCACCGTAGTAGGGACAGATGCACTACGGCCGTGTGTATAACGCCCGGGATGTTCCGAATCCTCCAACGCAGTAAGCACCGCCAGCAGTTGCGGGTATGTTTCTCATTAATGGTTATGAGGATAGTATTCTTTTTTACATGGGAGCATCACATTCATTCATTAAATTAAATTTTGCCAAATGGGCCGGACTACTAGAGACCGCGGGTAGTCTTCGAATGTGTGTAGAGTCGCCAGTAGGTAGTGGGGCTACAATCCACTGGATTTATTGGGGTGTGGACATTTGTATTGGGAGACTTACTTTAGCAGTGAACCTCTTGGTGTTAGATATGGAAGGATACGATGTCATCTTGGGTATGGATTGGTTGGCAGGTTATCGGGCGACGGTGGATTGCTGGGAAAGGACCATCTTATTCTCCATTCAAGGGAAGGAGATGTTCTTGATAGCAATGCCACTACCTGAGGGAGGGTCACGCACACACTTGTATTACATTGAGGAGTAAACCTCACAGGAGGTGGCTATTCCAGTGGACTCAATCCCATTGGTGAGATACTTTGAGGATGTATTTCAGGACATACTAGTGTTGCCACCTTGCAGGGAAATCGAATTTATAATAGATTTAGCCCCGGGGATGAGGCCAATCGCTCAGGCCCCATACCGTATGGCCCCTTCAAAGATGCGTGATCTGAGGGAGTAGATTCAGTAGCTTCTGGGTCAGGGTTTCATTTGACGAAGTACATCGTCATGGGGTGCATCAGTGTTGTTTGTGAAAAAGCGAGATGGCTCACTACAGTTATGCGTGGACTATAAAGAGCTGAATAAGGCCATGATACGGAATAAGTATCCGTTGCCTAGGATTGATGATCTATTTGACCAGTTGAGAGGGTTGTCTTACTTATCTAAGGTTGACTTGAGGTCAGGATATCATCAATTACGTATCCGAGAGGAGGATGTTCCTAAGACCCCTTTCCTGTTGCTGTATGGATCTTATGAGTTCAGGGTGATGCCATTCGGGCTCACCAATGCACCAGCAGTGTTCATGGACCTCATGAATAGGGTTTTCAGGGAGTTTCTCGATCAGTTTTTTATCGTGTTCATTAATGGCATCCTGATCTACTCGCGCACCACGGAGGAGCACGCAGAGCACCTGCGTATAGTTTTACAGACATTGCGGGATCACCAGCTCTATGCCAAATTTGGTAAGTGTGGATTTTGGCTACGGGAGGTTCCATTTCTTGGACACGTGGTGTCAGATCGGGGTATTGCAGTGGATCCCAGTAAAGTATCAGTGGTGAGGGAGTGGGGACAACCCACGATATCGACTAAAGTGTGCAGTTTTCTGGGATTGGTTGGTTATTACAGGCGGTTCATCAAAGGATTCTCAAAGATTGCCGGCCCTTTCACGATTCTGACCCGAAAAGGGGTACCTTTAACTTGGAATGATCATTATCAATTAGCTTTCGACGAGTTAAAGGACAAGTTGACATCTGCACCTGTGCTTGCATTGCCGAAAGGAGGATTAGAGTATCGAGTTTACACTGACGCATCCTTACAAGGACTTGGGGGTGTGCTTCAGCAGGAGGAAAGGGCTATAGCTTATGCGTCCCGGAAGTTAAAGCCCCATTGGAGAAATTACCACACTCACGGTTTGGAGTTGGCAGCAGTCGTTTTTGCTTTGAGGATATGGAGACATTATCTTCTGGGGGAGCAGTTCACGTTATTCACGGATCACAAATCACTTCAGTATCTCTTCACTCAGAAGGATCTGAACATAAGGCAGAGGCGATGGCTAGAATTCGTGAAAGATTACCAGTTTGATATTCAGTATCATCTTGGTAAGGCTAATGTGGTAGCAAATGTATTAAGTCGGAGATCGACTGGGGAAATATCAAAAGTCTGGAAGGCGAAGTGGAGAGAATTACGATATGAGGATGATGTAGCAAGGGCTTGTATGTCAGCATTATCCATCACACCTGAGATCATTATGCGGGTTGTGAAGGCTCAGGCAGAGGATCAGACCTGTCAAGATAAGGTGAGCCAGTTGCTAGCTGAGGGAGTAGAGGGCTACTCGATCAGCTCGGAGGGATGCTTACGCCTTAATAGGAGGTTTATTGTGCCAGAGGATGAGGGGTTGAGGCACGCTGTTATGACAGAATCTCATGGGTCGAGATTCGCGATACATCCCGGTGGGGATAAAATGTATCAGGATATGACGAGAAAATATTGGTGGGCAGGAATGAAACGGGACATAGAAGAATTTTTTTCGAAATGTGCCACGAGTCAGCTTGTGAAAGTTGACCATCAGAGACCATCATGGATGCTACAACCAATTGAAATTCATGTGTGGAAGTGGGAGAGCATATCCATGGAATTCATTACAGGGTTACCAACATCGCAGAAGGGTCACGATTCCATATGGGTCATTATGGATCGGTTGACCAAAGTGGCTCACTTCCTGTCGGTTTGCACAGACTTTGAGACTATGCGTTATAAGAAGCTATTCATAGCAGAGATTGTTAAGCTTCATGGGGTATCGATAAATATTATGTCGGATAGGGACAAGATCTTTGTGGCCCACTTTTGGCAGAGTTTTCAGGAGGCCGTGGGCACGGAGTTACGTTTGAGTACAACTTATCACCCACAGACTGACGGACAGACTGAGAGAGTCAACCAGATGCTGGAATATATGCTCAGATTGTGTATATTAGACTTTGGGGGAGGTTGGGAGAAATATCTTCCTCTGGTAGAGTTTACGTATAACAACTCTTACCAATTCACGATCGGCATGGCACCATTCGAAGCACTATATGGGAGACCTTGTCGTTCACCAGCTTGTTGGTTAGATATTGGGTATAACAAACTATTGGGGTCGGAAATTATTCAGGAGACATCTGCCAAGATAGAGTTGATCTGTGGGAGGATTCGAATAGCTCAGGATAGGCAGAAAAGTTACGCTGATGATTCACGGAGACATATGGAGTTAGAGGTTGGGGATCAGGTATTGGTCCGGGTGTCCCCTATGAAAGGGGTGATGAGGTTCGGTAAGAAGGGTAAGTTAGCACTGAGGTACGTGGGACCTTTCCATATTATCGAGAGGGTGGGGCATGTAGCCTACAGGCTGGGATTAGCGGAGCACCTTCAGCGAATACACGACGTGTTCCATGTGGCATCGCTGAAGAAATATCGCAGGACCGAGAGGGCCTTCTGGCACATTCCACTCGAGAAAATTGATTTACAGCTAGACATCTCATATGAGGTGAAACCGGTGGCTATTCTGGATTGGAGCGAGCGAAAGTTACGATCCAAGGTTGTTCCACTAGTTAGAGTACAGTGGGGTCATTACAGCGTTGACGAGTCTACCTGGGAGCGGGAGGAGGATATGCGAGAACAATATCCAGAGCTTTTCACCACAGGTATGACCTAATTTCGGGGACGAAATTCCTTTGTAAGGGGGGAGTATGTAACACCCCGTATTTTCCTATATTTTCATGCATTAAATATTTAATTAATTCGGGAATTGAAAATTACTTGTGAGTCGTAATTTTAATTGAATTAATTAGGAAAAATTTATTTAAACATTAATCGGGAAGTGAATGATTAATATTTAAGGAAAACTTATTTACTAAGTGAATAGTAATATTGTAATTATGTCATTTCGAGTATCAATGACTAGGTATGCACTTATCTCAACCGGGAGTCGGTGTAGACTAAATAGGGGTGGGATATAAGTATTTTTATAAATTAATTCGGATGGCAATTCTGAAGGTACATTTGAGTCCGGATGGGCCAAGATAGTCAGAAAAGTGTACCCGGGGGTAGTAAACGGGTCACGGGGGCATTTGGGTCACTTGGTCTTCGCCTATTAGGAAAAAAAATGGGATTTGAGTTAATTATTAAATTAGAAGAAATAAGGAAACGGCTGAGGGGAGTTTAGAAAAGGGCTAAGTGTGTTAAGGAACCCTAATAGCAGTTGAAGCAGTTTTGGGGATCACTAGAGAGCCAACAAGGGTCATCTTCAACCTTGGAATTCATCTCCGAATCAGACACTACGAAACCTAAGGCAAGTGGATAACTTGAAATAGTATTGAATCTATTTTTCAATTCATATTCATGTGATGTGACTGATTAAAATTCATTTTGGGTATTCATGGCATGAACATGAGGTTATTGAAAATAATAATCTGATTTACGAGTTTGAATGAGGTTTCATGTAAAATCTGATATTATAAACTGATACATATCTCGTAGGATGATATCTGGATAATTAGAAATGAATTTGGTGAAGGAATTTGGGGTGCAAATGGGTAAAGGGTTAAAGATGAATTTTTTCCCAAATTCAGAAATTGTAGTTAATGGACGAATTAATAATGTTCGTAGACATTCTGGAGGTTCCTAATAAGGTTCCTAATATGTATTAATGTTAAGAGGGCTTAAGGTTGCTGGTAGAGAAAACTAAGGTTTCAGAAAATTCATCCATGGCTGAATCTGTCTTCGCGAAGAAGACGAAGACCTGCTCGATCGATCGATCGAAGGTCTGGGGTCGATCGATCGATGGTCGGCAGATTCTGGGAGTTCGCCCAATTTTCCTTTATATGGAGATAAATTTAATTTAATATTTTCCATGTCTTAAATTTGATGAGTACTTAATACATGGATTTAAAAATCTAATAAATAGTGAATAAAATTAATTAGGAGTTGAAGACGGCATAGTGTGACATCATAATTAAAAAAATGTTTTGGATAAATTAGGTGTGGCACACTAAGACTGAATTATGGGATGTTTGTCCTAAAGAATTAATTATGGATTTAGTGAACAAGTCCGGGAGTAATGGTTGAGAAATACCGAGATATAAATTTTATTAAGGCATAGGCTAAATAATTTAGAGTCGGGGATTGTGAAGAGTGCCCAATATGTGTGTGTTTCAACAAAACCAATTTTTCTTCTAAAAAGATCCAACTTTTAATTATGCACCAAACCAAGATGTGAAATACCAATTCTTACTTTAAACCAATTTTATCTTGATTAATCCTAAACATGCATCTAGTGATTAAATCAAGTAAAGTAAATTAAAGAATACTCACAACGCCGGATGTACGAGGAAAAAATCCAAAACGGGAAAACAACCACGGACAGCCCAAGCCAGATAATCACTATGAACAATGGTTTTACAAAGACAGATTAGCCTTACACTAACACTCGATCCCCATGGGTCTTGACGCTCCTTCTGATCTTCAACCGTTCTTCATTCGTGCCCACGCAGAAATTCTGTCTTCCACGATCTCTGTCCATAACACACGCCTCCACGTATGTCTCGGTGTCCACTGATATGGCTTTGATTTGTCTACGATGTCGAACACGATGTCCGTCGCTTCTTCACCGCAAAACCCTTTGTGTTCAATGTGTAGAACAAACAACTTTGGTTCAGCAAGACCACGTAAACATATAATAATGACAACTCGGATCTTTACAAACTCTAAGGATGTGTTTATGCTTTGTAAACCTTAGAAAATATGTGCAAACAAGGTTCTAGTTCGTAAACCTTTTTCCAGAAAGCACACTTACGAAATTATGATGCAAACACTGTTTAAATAGGATTTAAACACCGCCTCAAAAAACGTGTCGTTCGAACGACTACGCATGTCGTTCGAGTGACATTAATGTCATTCGAACGACCTCACAAAAGTTTGACTTTCTGATAAAAACGTCTCTTGACAAAGAGATTCAAAATAGTCAAACTCTATTTCGAGCTTATCATCATAAAATGAAGTTTAAACCATTAAAACACTTTTAAAGCATTTAGAAACATTTTTCTATATAAAAAATACATCCTTATTTTCAATAAAATAATTCCAAGCACCATTAATTATACGCATTCATACCTGAGTGATCTCGGAATGAAATTAACTTTGAAGATGAGTAAACTTGCACCAAATAAACATCGGCATGATTATTTCTTTAAAGTTTTTCCGCAACGTTTTCAATTTCTTCAATACGTCATAGACAAAGTGGGATCGTGACAAATTAAAATTCTCCCTATCACATATTACAAACACAGTTTTGTTCACGGAATTAAGTCAAAATAATACAGGGACTCAATTGGAAATTTATGTCCTTACAGATTGAGACTCGAGTAATGTTAATTCGGGCCACGAAAGTAAGTCCGGATATATTCGTTAGCGTGATACCAAAAGAAATTAATGTGAAAATTAATTAATACTTCGAGTTGGGCCACAAACTCATTATATAATGGAATAGGCTTGTGTCCCGGACAGTACACGGTATAGCCGGGATATATATATATATATATACTGTGTGCAATATTATATGTATATATATGGGTGTGCTATAATATCAGTGATAGATATTATTATTATTATATTCTCTAGTGTTATAGGGGGAGGTTGCGCTTAGTGGATGAATCCCCTAGCTGGAGGAGTAGGGTGAGTACAATCCCAGGTCATAGCGTCCGTTATATGGGTGAGGGGCATCTCACTTTCAGGAAAGGAATATGACCGCCTCCAATATTTATGTAATAACCAAGTTAGGGAGAAATTCTTACTTGGGGTAACTAGGTCCGGTGAACATACCTAGTGGGATAGCCTTTAGAGGAAATTTACCCGGTGAGACTTTACTCGGGGAAAAACACTATTATTAAATGTTATATTAGTATGGTTGTGAATCCTGTAATGTGACTGAGTATATAATTAGGTAAATAATTATATAGGGGCTAATTAATACAAAGCATGAGTTGTATTACATGTATAACAGATGTGAAAGTTATATGAAAATAAAAAGGGAAATGATTTTGATTAAGTTAATGATGAGAATAACTTATATATCATAATTAAGGTATACTCGGTTAGAGTAGGGTGTTTACAAAGGGTTTTAAAATTATCTAGTCATAAGATGAACAACTAGGTGAATTTATTTAAGGCGTTAGTAGTGCACATTAGAGCAGGGGTGAGGATGACCTCAAGGGAGTGCGACACTAACTAAAATATGGAGAGCATGGATATTTATTTATTACCGCAAGTCAATCATTTGTTAAATGTTTTTCAAATGTTTTTGGGTACTAACCCTTGCTATAAAAGTTTTAAAAAACCTTTTAGGTGTCCAGCCACAGGAACGCCTGGCTTGACTCTATTCCAGGAAACCCGTTGCTGCAGCATATGTGGATGTTGCGTGGATTTTGATAGACGCCTCCTTCTTTCATTCTAGTGTAGAGACTTTTATCAGTTATTTCGAGCATGTCGCTCACAGTTCACTTAGTTTCTGTTAAACTTGTTGAGATTTATTACTTGTCTTTATTTTATATTTGTTTAATATTTGAGACAGATGGTTTATTCGGTTAGGTATTTTATTTGTGTATGGTTATTGCAATTAACTGTGATTGTGTATTATTTTATGTTTCGCATGAGTTTCATTTAATTAATTGAAAGATAAAAATTGGCACAAGTCTACTTTTCTCACTTAGGTGGTTAGTAATTAAAAAGACGACAGTGATGCTAAGAATGGACCAACTGAGAAACCTGTTCTAACTTGATTTAGGACTGATCACCCAGGATTAATTAGGCAGGGTGTCACAAATGGCGCCGTTGCCGGGGATGAGTTTGTTTTAGACTTTATTTGATTTGGTATTTCATAGTATTTTCTTTCTATTTGTATTTTTTCCCTAACATTTTTTGTAGGACTTCTACATTTGAGCGCCCAAAAACTCTTAAATTTCCTGCGCCATCTACTTTGTGGAATTCGCCACTTCGAGCCATTTTTGGGGTAAGCATGTCTTATTCCAATTCTTTCAGTAATCATTGTTATAATTCTCAAAATGCTTGAAATCCTATGACTTTTGTTTAATACTTAGAATCCATAAAAATTACAAATTCAAAAAAGACTTTGGGCGAGTATAACGAAAGTCAAAACTTGGGTTATTGGAATTTTGATGATGATGATAATGCTTTTGGGCCTCTACCTCCTTATAATTGCAATTTTGAAACGAATTGCAATAGTTTTAAAAATTCCTATAATAATGAGTTTAACCTTAGTGCCGATAATGATTTTCAAACTCCTCATTTTCAAGAATCCGCACCTCGGCCTATGAATTTCGGCAAGGGTTTGCTTATGCTTGAGAACGAGAGGTATGAAGAACGTTATCAGGAAGAAAATTGTTGTTGGGACCAAGACTTGGATTTATTATTCGAATCCGATGACGATTTCTCTTTCGAGGCTTTTGAGGTCGAGGAATTTTTTGAACGAAATGAGGATTTTGTGCCTACTTTGGATTGAACCATTCTTCACTTAGCCCATCACTTAATAGATATTGAAAGTGAGGATGGAACGGATGTAGTATCCATTTGCAATGAGATGATTTCTTCTTTGGATCCCAAAGAAGAATGTTTCATTGAAAATGATCCTATCACCTTTGAAATTCCAACTTTGAGTGATGATAACTCATCTCTTGAGTTTGAATTTCTTTCCTCCCCCTTTTCTTTCTCTATTAGCATGCCGTCACAAGTACCTAATGAATCGGTGTCAAACTTTAAAACGTTATACTCGCCCAGGAGTACTTATTCGAGTTGCTTTCCATGAAGGAATCTTTGCCCTTATATGCAACACCTCCCATTCTACTTGCTAAATCCTTGGGAGGGTATTATGCTTTTCTCGGTCCCCACATGTTTTTGTCACCCGTTCAATCCAAATCCCCCATCGTACCTCCAAAACTAATTGGCGATGGTTCATTTCTTATGCCTAACACATGCCTTCCGTTGTTCAGATGGAATTCATATTTTTCGGAAGGTAGGCTTGTATGTGAGGGTACATAGGTTATCCTCCAAAGTCAAATCTTTTTCATGGTGGACCCTCACCTATTCAGACTTCTAGTGTATAGTTAGTGTGAAGCCTAAATAGTAAGTTGTATATAGTTAGATTTTTACTATTTTTTTTCTTTAGTTTTTCTCTCCTTTTTATTTAGAATTGTGTAATTAGTTAACTTGTTATTATTGTTTTTTGCTGTGCTCGGTACTAACTTGTTTTGTAGATTCTTTGGACTTGTTCTTATGGGGATCTCTCCAATTTTGGGTAATATCGCTCTTTTCCTCTCTTTAACTTGGTTCTTATTTCACATTGAGGACAATGTCAGGTTTTAAGTTAGGGGGTGTGGGATATTCTATCCATTTCTTTATTTAGTCCATGTTTTTGCTCACATGTTAGTTACTTAGTATTCTTTTCTTAGAAAAATTAAAAAAAAATGAAAAATATTTTCTTTCTTTTTTCTCCTTTATTGGGCATTTTGCCTTTGTTTCTAATAATTGCCCGATCCAATGTCTTTACCGTCAGTGAATGCTTCTCACATTCTGGCTAAAACTGACAACAATAAAGGTAAACAAAAGGTCACCACTTCTTGGGTACCTAAGAAAGATAAAAAGGCCTTTGTTGTTCATGTTGATCTCAAAGCACATAATACCTCACAGTGGTATTTTAATAGTGGGTGCTCCAGACATATGACATGTGATGCCTCATTTTTTACGTCTCTTGAGGATTATCAGGATGGAAGAGTCACCTTTGGAGATAGGAGCAAGTCTAGCATTGTAGGACATGGTACTATAGAGTTACCAAGATTTTCTAAGCTAGATAATGTTTTGTACGTCAAAGGTTTGAAAGCAAACCTTCTCAGCATTAGCCAATTGTGCAACGCTGACCTTGCCGTAAAGTTTGATCGGGACGCATGTAATGTCTATAATCAAGCCGATAAAATTTTAGTGTGAGGGGTGAGGACAAAGGATAATTGATATGGGACTGAGCCCACATCCTCACTTGTCTGCAACAGCGCCATGATCACTCCTATGGATCTGTGGTACCAACGTCTAGGTCATGTGAACATTAGAGATTTAACTCATTTAGCTAAAAATGACCTAGTACGTGGCTTACCATCACTTGGAAAGCCAACTTCGATGGTTTGTTGACCCTGTTAGTTGGGAAAACAAATTCGTAGACCCCATAGGAAGTTGCATTCCATTACCACCTCTCGTGTACTTGAGCTTATTCATATGGATCTTATGGGTCCTACTCGTACTAAGAGTCTGGGTGGTAAGAGGTATATCCTCGTGATGGTGGATGATTTCTCCAGATACTCGATTGTAGGTTTCCTGAGGGAGAAATCCGATGCTGTGGAGTTTTTAACGACCAAGTGTCGTGTACTGCAAAATCAACACGGAGTCACTATTAATAGGATACGTAGTGACAACGACACTGAATTTAAGGAAGCAAAGGTAGATCTTTACTGTGATAACATTGGGATCAAACATGAGTTTTCTGCTGTGAAGACTCCTTAGCAAAATGGGATTGTTGAGAAAAAAAGTAGGACGATCCAGGAAATGTCTAGATCAATGCTTCTAGGTTGTAAGGTTTCTAGGAGATTTTGGGCAGAGGCAGTGTCTACTGCATGCCACACGGTGAATAGGGTTTACCTACGTCAACACACTCTTAAGACGCCTTATGAATTATGGACTGGCAAGAAACCCAACCTTGCATATTTCTGTGTTTTTGGGAGTAAATGCTACATCTTACGGGATAGAGAGCAATTAGGAAAGTTTGACTCCTGAAGCGACGAGGGAATACTGTTAGGATATTCGTAGATTAGTAGAGAGTACCGAGTTTTTAACTTGAAGATCTCTAAGGTTATGGAGTCAATAAACGTCACCGTGCAATATTATGAACCTTCGGCATTTATTGATTCTAGCCTTCAGTGTGAGGATGAGAATGTTTCTTGAAGTAATTTACTTGTACCTCACCCACACTCTGTGGACCCTACTCCTGTGTTAGGGGACACACCTGCTTGGGTTCGCAAGAATCATGACCCTTCTGCCATTATTAGTGATCCCACTCTAGGGGTTAAGACTCGTGCTCAACTAAAGAACGTTGTTAGCCATTTATGCTACACGTCCAAAGTCGAGCCCAAGAACCACAAAGAAGCACTCAAGGATGAACACTAGATATCTGCTATGTAGGATGAGTTGCTTCAGTTTAAAAAGAATAATGTCTGGGAACTTGTCCCCCGACCTAGTGAGACTAATGTGATAGGTACCAGATGTATTTTCAAGAATAAAATGGATGAAAATGGTACCATAATCAGAAACAAGGCTAGGTTGGTTGCTCAAGGCTACACACAGATAGAATGTGCAGACTTTGGGGAGACATTGGCTCTTGTTGTGAGGCTTGAGTTCGTCCGCTTACTTCTCGCCATCGCATGTCATCTTCATTTCAAGTTATATCATATGGATGTCAAGAGTTCTTTTCTAAATGGCATTCTACAGGAGGAGGTTTACGTGGAACAACCGAAAGGGTTTGAAGACCCTAAGCACCCGGAGCACGTCTACTATCTGAGGAAAGCCTTGTATGGCTTGAAGCAAGCACCCCGTTCTTGGTACGAGAGGCTTACTTCATATCTGTTAGCACGTGGCTTCAAGAGAGGGGGAGATGATATGACGTTGTTCATCAGGAGAGATGACGGTGCTATTCTGGTTGCCTAGGTCTATATGGATGACATAGTCTTTGGATCCACGTGCTCCCAACATGCTCATCACTTTGAGGAGGAGATGAAAAGTGAGTTTGAAATGGGTATGGTTGGTGAGCTTACTTTCTTCCTTGGTCTCCAGGTTCGTCAGCTAGAGGATGGGATGTTCATCTCCCAATCTAAGTATGCTATAAACCTAGTGAAGAAATTTGGGTTAGACTCCGTTAAGCATGCACGTACACCTATGAGTACCACTACCAAGCTTAGTAAGGACACTTCAGGCAAGGACGTAGAGTAAACCTTATATCGGAGTATGATAGGTAGTCTTCTCTACTTGACTGTCAGCCATCCTGACATAGCCTTTAGTGTTGGAGTCTGTGCACGATATCAGGCATCCTCAAAATAATTATATTTACTTGCTCTAAAACGTATTATTAAATACGTGAGTGGGACTCTCTCGTATGGTATTTGGTATTCCTTTAATACCGATGATCGTTTGTCCACCTATTCGGATGCCGATTGGGCCGTGGATGAAGATGGTTGTAGGAGCACTTCTGGTGGGTGTTTTTATTTTGGTTATGTTCTTGTCTCCTGGTTGAGCAAGAAGAAAAATTCCATCTCTTTATCCACCGCGGAGGCTGAGTACATCGTCGCCAGGAGTTGTTGCATGCAACTCTTGTGGATGAAGCAAATGTTGGAGGATTATGGGATTTCACAGGGCACCATGACTATTTCCTGTGATAGCATGAGTGCGATACACATATCCCGCAATCCAGTCCAATATTCGCGCACAAAGAACATCAGGATACGCGAGCACTTTATACGTCAGTTAGTTGAGGAGAAAGTCGTATCCCTGAGTTTCGTACCCACCGACCATCAGTTAGCAGATATTTTCACGAAACCTTTTGATGCCCTTAGATTTGAGAGTCTTAGGAAGTCTTTGGGGATTTGCACAGTTGACTGAGGGGTTGGTCTATGTCTAGGATATGATGCTTTTTCATGTTCATATCATATGCTTCCTATTGCTAGTTTGTTTTATATGTATTATTGCTTTGTTGTATAGCTATTTATTTATTTTTTTGAAAAATGAAAAAAGATTTTTAGTTTTTTTTTATAAAAATTTTAGAAAATCCCAAAATGATTTTTGTATTTTATTTGCACCTTTTATGGATGAGCATTTAAGATAGCCGAGTCACAATTTCATTCCATTTTTCATGTGACTGTTTGATAGAGATTTGAGACGCTACATCATTTCATCCATGTGCTTTACATTGTTTGGAGTCTTTGAGATGTGATTAGTGATATCTTTCTACATGTTTGACTCCTATCTCCTTTATTGCACATATGTACGGCTTTATTTGATTATTGTACTTGTCTATCACATATTTGCTTAAGCATTTTCATATCAATTCTGTCTATACAACTAACCCTATGCGATAAAACTTGACAAGATTGTAATGCATGTAAAAATCATTTTGGTGAGACTGTGTGTTTGTTTGAAAATGGGGAAGGGTTGCGAAAGGTTCGTTTAGCCCTTGTGATTTTAATCCACCGTTAAAAAGGACCTAAAAATTGAGAAATTTTATTATCCGGGGTCGAAAGAGGTTAAAAGAGCCCAAAAAAAATTAAAGGCAATAAAAAGCTATATATGCCAAATATGGGCCATTAGGTTTCACCATAAATTCTCCAAAGTTTGAGAATTTAGATCGCCTCTATTCAAAATATAAATCTGAGGGACTTTGGTTGTAGAATATAAACGGGTTTGCACTTCCTTGAAAGTCCTGAAAAAACATGAAATAGTTTTGGACGTTATTGGTGTGGAAATCACTTTGAGCTTTGATTTGTTGATTTGATTTAGTCAATGTCTCATATTACCACCTTTTTACACCAAAGGAAGATTTTTAGTTCATTCGTTAGGAGTATCCGATATTCATCGTGCACATATGTCATGTGTGTATGCATTGATTTTCCAATCGAATTTGATCACACCCCTACATTTATGCTATCAAATTGGTTGTTTTTGTGTTCTTTCATGGTGTGATTCTTTGTTGTATATTATGTGTGAATTTTTTTGAAAATACAAAAAATAGCAGTTTATTCTCGTCTGTCATTCTCCAAGTGCATTCATTTATGCTTCTCATATCTGTCTATTTGGGGACATTATAAAAAGGGGGAGAAGAATTATGGGGGAGAATTAGGGGTGTAAGCGGTACGGTTTGGTCGGTAAATAGTAGATACCAATACCAAAACCAAACTCTAGATGGTAAAACCAAACCGTACCAGTTTACCACCCGGTACACCAAAATCAATACCAAAATCAAACCGGATGGTATTTTGTTTTTTTCGGTAATTTCGGTTTTTTTCTGGTTTCGGTAAATTCTAGTTTTTTCTGTTTTTTTCTGGTTTCAGTAAATTCTGGTTTTTCTGGTTTCTGGTTTCGATTTTTTACGTTTCGGTAAACAACACTAAAAGTCCCCAAAAACCAAAAAACAAAACCAACTAACTTTTTTAAATATTAAAACCAAAACGCAAACCAACTTTTTTCTAGTTTTGGTAAATTCGGTACCGGTAATTTTGGTAAATTCGGTACGGCACGGTAATTTTGGAATGATTTTTTCTGGTTTCGGTAAATTCGGTACGGTTTTTTCTGGTTTCATAAAATTCAGTACGGTAATTTCGGTAAATCAGTTTTTTAAATATTAAAACCAAAACCAACCAACTTTTTTGCGGTAATTTCGGTTTCGGTAAGACTGATTTCTGGTACTTTAATATATGAAACCAAAACCATTTTTTTTCGGACCAAAACTGTACGGTATGGTAAAAACCCGTACCGCTTGCATCCCTAGGGAGAATTGTTTGGTGTTTGGTTGATTTATGAATGATTTGTTTTTTCATATCATTGTATTTCAAATTGTTGCTTGTCACGGGTATTTGCTTTATCTCATGTGTGTAGGTACAATATTGTTCATCATTGGATTGCACACCCTGATGAGAAAAGCTTTGGAAGTTTCTGGAGAGCTGAAGATTTGAAAGACATGGCATTTAGTATTCTCAGTTTGAGGGTTTAATGGGGATATTATCTTTTATGTCATTTGATTGCATAATTCATATTTTTTATGTATGTACCAGCATAGACATAGGGGGATATTTGTAAGGACATAATTTTATTAATGTTCGGGGTAGAATCTAGAATTTTTCTATTTTCTCCTAGATCAAATGTCTGATACCGCTACATTCGGCACGTCAACACGATCATCCTCGACGGCCTTTATTTGAATTCAATGCATCCATTATCGTCACGTGTATCATGCAACATGCGACGTGCTGCTCATCTCATTCCCACTACTCCAATACACTTTATCGGTAAAATGGTTTATTGGAGCTTTAATATTTGCATAAATATTTGGGAAATTTTTTAGAAAATTATTTTTAAAGTCTGGATTAATTTTTTATAAAAAGCAGAATTTTTTCTAAGTGTAGAAGCGAAGTGCCTTTAACGACGAGCCTGCTTAAATGACTTTGAATGTCGTTCGCCCGAGATATGCATGTCGCACGATCTCGTTCGAACGACTTTTGTCCTTCGTTCGAGCGACATGGCTACCTCATTCGAACGAGCCACCGCCTCGATTTTTATATAAATATCTTTTCTCCTTCTACACATTTTTCAAGTCTTTCTGCAATCTCAAAATTCTGCAAAAACTGTCCAGAATAAGACTTTATCTTTTTAAGGTTTTCTAAACCTTTTTGATTCACAAAACCATTCCCATATATGTGTGTGTGAATCTTTAAACCTTCTAGAAGATCTTTTACTCATCTAGAGTAATTTTTGAGGAAGCCGCTCTCTTCTTCATTCCTGCCCTACTAGAAAGGGATAGTTACAGCTGCCGACAACAGAACCGACACCCGAGGGTACTTCTGTGTCATGTATTTTCATTGTAATCCGTGTAAGCCGTTTTCTTACAAAATTATAGTGAAAATAAAAGGTTTTTCCCCTTTGGGGGATTTTTCCTCATTTGTGTGTGTTTGAATGTTCTTGCTTGATTTTATCATCATCAATCACACCTAGAGGCATGTTTAGGACTTAATTGATAAAAACTGAGTTTAATTAAATAACTTCCTTATTTGAACGCAAGCGCACTCTTCTCATTATGGAGGTAAGTTTTTCCATTTCATGATCCCCAGTCGAGGGATAGATGACAATCCATAAAATATTTAAGCATTAGTGGAATGGTCTATCCAAGAACAATTATAGAAATCTAAAGGACTTCGATGGGTTTGGCTCCAAGTTCATACCTAAGTGCTTACCCTTATTGAAAATACCGACGACTACATTCCAATGAATTCATAAGGGAAAAAAGATTTATAGGGCCTCAAGAAGTAAACTAGGTCACCACCTTTGATGTCTCGAATCATCGTCGGGGAAGATTTATACTCGTATCTTTTTATCTCACCAACCACCATTAGCTTACCTCTGATCTAAGATGATTTTGGGTATAATTAAGTTTCTATTTAGTTAGTTTAACTCTCCAAGGGGATGAAAAAAGTATTCAAGATGGAAAAATTTACCTTCTGCCTCATCACCTCAGCCAAATATTTAAGGCCTTACTGTGACACCCCGACTAATTAAATACCGGGTAGCTACTCCTTTATTAAATTAATTCAAAATGCCAAGTTGGTCCAGTTAATAGCATCACTGTCGAAAACATTTTAAAGATTACTAACTACCAAGTATTTAAAAAAAGTAAGTGCCAAATTTTAATTTAAGTCTGATTAACATGCAACAAGTGTAATAAAGAATAATAACACCATTCACCATAATGAAGTAAATAGAATAACCATCACTCAATGTAAATAAAGACTGGAGGAAAACTCCTCACTACAATCCCACAACTGAAATAAGTAAACTGAATACTAAATCAATACATGCCAAAGTCTGAAAACTGTAATAGAAAGATGTCTCTAATAGAAGTGGGCAACATGCCCTACAACTGATAGATAATGAATCTGGAATCCAAGTGATAGAAGCGTCTACAAGCAAATCCCTGTAGCTTCCACAAACAGCTACAGCTCGTCACCAGAATGAGTATCCTATGCATGGTGTCCTTGTGGCTGGGCACCTAAAAATGGTTTTACAAAGAAAATAGATTTGAAAGCAAACGGGTCAGAGCCTGAATGTGGAGATATTTTAAAAACCTGTAAGTGATTTAAAAATCATTTAAAACATTAAATGCAAAGTACATGTTAGGACGTGCACTCACATGATATTCTCACCTCTCGTCTAACTGTGCACTCCTAACGTAAGTACCCATCTATAACGACACAAACCACTAGCTAAGTGACATCATATCTAGCTAGACTATCATAAGTCCTACCCATATTACTCGGTTCTATTGACATTACAACGCTCGTAATTAAGTAGGTGTTTAACGTAACTCAGATGCTCAATATGCAATATATTTCACTATCAGCTAACTCGTTATGTTTCTCGAAACAATACCGTAATTATATTCACAACATTAACATGAAGGTTCCCATTAATTAAGTGTATATTATTCACATCATAAATATACAACACAAGCACCCCGAGAACTAAGTTGTGGTGCACACATACTCTGCTATCCATCCCAGTACATCACGTACATAAGGATTACATATTTCGAATCTCTCAGGAATAGTTCACAAATAACAACATCACAAATAATGGAGGCGAACACAGTCACATCACATGGTTCACGCACATACCTACGCTCCCACGATCAGCGGACTTATTAATATCCCAATAAGTCTTTCCATGACCTATGTTCATCAAGGTAACCAGTCTAAATCCGGGCAACACAAGGATTAGAGGGCCCTAAGCGAACGCAAACCTCCCGTGATCGCAAGTATGGTAGGTATGTCATACACACAATTCATATACCAATACTAAGTAAACACACGTCTTAGTAATCCCGTAGTTTAATTGTAGCACTATTCTCATTCTAGTACCAATATATAATTTACACACTTTATACGATTCCGTTTTATAATCATACGCGCTATAATCTATTCTCACGTCGTAGTAGACACTCACGTCTCAACCCAAACGGTTCATTGATTTAAATCACTCGTATATAATTTACTCCTCATAATAACCCCAAAGTCCCAAATCCATCCATATATCATCAAAGAAAGGTTATCTATATCCTCGAACAAGTTTATGGGACTCCAAAAATCGAAACAGGCCAAAAAGGCCTAAACTGTCAACTCGTTAGAAGTCTCGTTCGAACGAGGCTATTCGAACGAGATCAAACTGTCAGCTCGTTAGAAGTCTCGTTCGAACGAGGCCGTTCGAACGAGATCCAGTTCGTTCGAACGAACTGTACCTTCTAACGAGATCTCGTTCGAACGAAGTTATCGAACGAGGTTCCCTTTTCTTAGAAGCGACTGGTCAATTCGTTAGAAGCTCGTTCGAACGACCTGGGGAGGGGCTTCTAACGACCTACCAGTTTCGTCCCAGATTTGCCTTAATCTCGTTTTTCACCATTTTTAACACCTCAAGTCTCAACCAAAATTCGTCCAATCAATGTTTTAAGGTTCCCAATCATCCTAAAACATACTAAGGTCATATTCTAACAACTTTTAAGTAATTAATACATCCTAAACATCATTAGATCACAAGATTCTACACTTTTCTCCAATTCTTTTCAAGAACACAAACCCTAACATTTTAAATCAGGAATTAACCCAATAAAAATCCGTTTCAATTTCTTCCAATCACAAATATCATGAGAATAATCATCTACCTATCATTCTACATACAATTCTACTCAAGATTTTCAAGTTCTAAATTCCAAACTACATGGGTTTTCATATTTCACCAAGAACAAACATAAAATTTGAATTATCTAACATGGAAAGAACATTCTCTGAAATTAAATGGAATTAAGTCACTTGCCTCGAGTTTATCTCTGATTTAGATGTTGGTTTGATGGAGCTTTTCTGCAGAATTTCCTTTCACTCTCTTTCCCCAAGCTTCTTCTCCAATGGTGGCTATGGTGGCTAGGGTTTGCTTTGGGAAGGTATTACAAAACCTAATTCTAATAACCTACGTAGCTTGTTGGGTTAATATGGGTTGGTTAGTGGCTTAGTGGGTCAATTCCCAATCAGATTAAAACTTCCAATTTTCGTCACTTTTAATTCTCCAAAAATACAAAATTACTAAAATGCCCTTTATGTTGCCGGTATGGCCTAAAAATACCCCGGGACCCAAACTAAACCCCTGGCTAGTGTTTTCTGACTATCTCGACCCTTCCGGACGCGTTGGAGCACTCAAAACGACCATACGATTAATAGAAATAAAAACAACTTTTATAATCAACATATTACACCGTGACGCGGCGGTCACACGCGTCTCAACAAAATTTCTAAAATGCCGTATATTAATCTTACGACAATTTTTCATAATTCAATATTCATATAAAAACATGTATGCACATAATCAAATACCAACTCGCATCTCGTTAGTATTTTTAACCCGGATTAATTTCCAATTAATACGCATTTAATTAATTAATCCCAAAAATAAATATAGCCAAAAGTACGGGGTATTACATACTCCCCCCCTAATAACTGAATTTCGTCCCGAAATTCGAAACTAGAAAGTACCTGCTAAAAATAACTCTGGATAACGTTCACGCATCTCATCCTCGCACTCCCATGTGGACTCCTCGACATTGTGATGTCTCCACTGAACACGCACTAACGGGACTATCTTTGACCGCCGTTTCCTCTCGCTTCGGTCCAAAATAGCAATTGGCCCCTCCTCGTAGGAGCTATCCGGCTGGAGATCGACGTCCTCCACAGCAATGTGAGAATGAGCCAAATTATCTCTAAGGTATTTCCTCAGCGAGGAAATATGGAACACATCATGAATCCGATGCAAATGCTCCGGTAACCCAAGTCTATATGCAACCGGTCCGATCCGCTCAATAATAGGAAACGACCCCACATACCTCGGTGCCAACTTCCCCTTCTTCCCGAAACGCATAATCCCCTTCATAGGAGACACTCTGAGCAAAACCTGGTCCCCCACTTGGAACTCTCTGAAAAACCTCTTCGCATTAGCGTAACTCTTTTGCCTGTCTTGAGCTACCCGAATGCGACTCCGAATCAACTCAATCCTTGCCGAAGTATCCTGAATCACTTTCGGCCAAGCAGTTTGTTGTCCCCCACCTCTAACCAACATGCTGGGGAATGACAAGGCCTACCGTACAATGCCTCAAACGGAGCCATACCAATAGTGAACTGATAGGATTTGTTGTAAGCAAACTCCACCAGTGGAAGGTACTGCTCTCATCCACCCCCGAAGTCAATAATGCACATGCGTAGCATGTCCTCCAACATCTGATTTGTGGGCTCGGTCGGCCCATCAGTCTGCGGATGATAAGCCGTACTCAACCGCAATTCCGTGCCCATGGTCTCCTGGAAACTCTCCCAAAACCTTGAAACAAATATCTTGTCTCTGTCAGACACGATATTTAGGGGCACACCGTGAAGTCTCACAATCTCTTAAATGAAGAGCTGGGCATACTGTCCCGTAGTGTAATCAGTCCTTACGGGTAAAAAGTGAGCGACCTTGGACAACCTATCCATAATTACCCAAACGGAGTCGTGACCCCTCTGCGACGTAGGAAACCCCATGATAAAGTCCATGGATATGCTATCCCACATCCACACCGGGACCTCCAATGGCTGTAGCAGTCCTGCCGGTCTATGATGATCCACTTTTACACGCTGACAAGTGACGTATTTCGAAACAAACTCAGCGATATCTCTCTTCATACCGCTCCACCAATACTGTCGTCTCATGTCTTGGTACATTTTGTCCCCTCCGGGATGTACCGCGAACCGTGAGCCGTGCGACTCTGCCATCACCTCGTGTCGCAATCTCTCCCCTTCTGGAACTACCAATCTCCCATTGAAGCGTAATCCCCCGTCTGATCTGACGGTATAGGACTCGACTCCCTCTGCTAGTAATCGAACTATCTGCTCCTGACAGAACGAGTCATTAGCCTGTGCCCATACTACCTTCGTGACAATCTGCGGTGTAACAGTCATCACAGACATGAAAGATCGGGCCACTGCATCTTGGTGTCCCAACTACTTCCACTTTGCCTTCCACACCTCTGCCACCTCATCTACTGGCCTACGGCTCAACGCGTCTGCTACCACGTTAGCCTTACCCGGGTGATATTGGATATCGAACTGGTAGTCCTTCACAAACTCAAGCCACCTACGATGCCGCATATTCAACTCCTTCTGCGTGAACAGGTACTGTAGGGACTTGTGATCCGTGAACAGTTGGAACTTCTCCCCCAAAAGATAGTGCCTCCAAATCCGTAGGGAAAATACCACTGCCGCCAACTCCAAATCATGCGTGGGGTAACTCTTCTCATGAGGCTTAAGCTTACGGGAAGCATAAGCTATGGCCTGTCTCTCCTGCTGCAATACACCTCCAAGCCCTTGCAAAGACGCATCGGTGTAAACCAAATACTCAACTCCCGGTCTCGACAAAGCTAACACAGGTGCTGAGGTCAATTTTTCCTTCAATTCATCGAATGCCAACTAACAGGCATCACTCCAGATGAATGGCACACCCTTACGAGTCAGATGTGTCAAAGGACCTGCTATCTCTGAGAAACCCCGAATAAACCTCATGTAGTATCCTGCTAGACCCAAGAAACTACGAATCTCCGTTGGTGTCGTGGGCTGTCCCCACTCCCTCACCACGGATACTTTCCCCGGATCAACAGATATTCCCCGGTCGGAAATGATATGTCCCAAAAACTGGACTTCCTTGAGCCAAAACCCGCACTTCTCATATTTTGCATATAACTCGTTCTGACGAAGTGTCTGCAAAACATGCCTCAAATGCTCGGCGTGATCCTCCTCTATCTGGGAGTAAACCAGAATGTCATCAATGAAGACAATGATAAACTGATCTGGGAAATCCCTGAACACTCTGTTCATCAAGTCCATAAACACAGCTGGAGCGTTGGTCAAACCGAAAGGCATAACCCAAAACTCGTAAGAACCATATCTCGACAAGAACGCAGTCTTCGAGACATCCTCCTCCCTGATACGCAATTGATGGTATCCCGATCTCAAATCAATCTTCGAGAAGAAAGAAGCTCCTCTCAATTGGTCGAATAAGTCATCGATTCGAGGCAACGGATACTTATTCCGTACCGTGACTTTATTCAACTCTCGATAGTCCACACACAATCTCAGTGAACCGTCCCTCTTCTTCACAAACAAAACTGGAGCGCCCCAAGGTGAGGTACTCTTGCGAATAAAGCCCTGACCTAACAGCTGCTCTATCTGATCTCGTAACTCCCTCATCCCAGCTGGAGCCATACGGTACGGTGCGCGTGCTATAGGTCTCGTACCCGGTAGCAAATCTATAACAAAGTCTATCTCTCGACTGGGGGTAAGCCTGGTATTTCCTGAAACACATCGGAATACTCCCTGACAACTGGGATAGAATCTAAAGGAATCACTACCTCCTTAGAGGTATCCTCCTCAATGTAATACAGATGAGCGGTCGATCCTCCCTCTGGGCGAGGCATCGCCACTACAAACATCTCTTGCCCCAGAATGACAAAAACAATGCTCCCGCTGAAGCAATCAATCATGTCCCTATAAGCTACGAGCCAATCCATACCGATAATCACATCGTGAACATGCATATCTAATACCAACATGTCTGCAGGTAATACCAAACCACCAATCTCTACCCCCACTCCCCGGCATATAAAGAAAATAAGTGACCCACTCCCCAATGGTGAGTCGACACACGTCACTGTGCTCTCTGCCGTAGCTAACAATCCTAAAGCTTTCGCGAAGTGCGTAGATATAAAATAATGTGTAGCCCCCGTATCAAACAATACCCGACCCATAGTTCCATGGATAGGAAACGTACCCTCAATCGCGGGCGGTGCCTGTGGAACTGCAGCCTGGTGGACATTGTAGACACGTCCATACTGTAGCTGCCCCTGCTGAACTGGGACTGCTGGAATGGGTGGCAATGCTTCCATCTGTGGCGGTGCGGGGAGAGCGGCGGGAAATATAGGCCTCTGTAGCTCTTGGCGAGCACCCTGCTGCTGCTGCTGTGGGGCCCTGCCCCTATCAGGACAATCCTGTCGCTTATGGCCAGTCTTGCCATAAACAAAACACTTCCCTGGGAAGTTCCCTCCTCTATGCCCCTGCTGTCCCCGGCCCTGGTGGCCGTTACCGTTCCTCCCTTGGCCCTGCTGGCCATGGTGAAACTGCTGCCCATTCTGCCCCTGTTGGCCCTGATAGCCGTTTGGACACTGATGGCCCTGACGGAAACCTCCTTGTCCCTGTCTGTAGTTCCCTGATCGGAACCTCTTCTGATCCCCCTGCTGCGAACCCTGCTCACCCTGTCTCTGCCCCTGAACAGATTGTGCCCCACCGGCACCATGTCCTCCAGTCCTGCCCTGATGGCTAGACTCTCCCGACCTCTTGCCATCAGCCATATGAAAGCGGTGGTCCTGGCAGTGTAACAAAGCAGCATTAACCACATCAGAATACGTGGCCAATGAAAGGTTCCCTAACAGATGCTGACGGATCCTCCAAGTCAACCCGTCGGTGAACTTCTCAATCTTCTTCTTCTCTGTTGGTATCTTATCTGGAACGATATTCAACAGAGTCGTGAACTCGGCCTCATACTCGGCCACAGTCTTACCCTCCTGCTTCAGACTCATCAATTTCCTCCTCATTTCCGTGTGAACAGCCGACAGAAAGTACTTGCGGTCAAACCGCACACAGAAGTCCTGAATAATGAGAGTATCCCTCTCCTCCATGGTGGTAATAGACTCCCACCACTGTAGCGCAGATCCAACTAGCTTGAAAGTAGGTAGTACCTGCTTCTGGACGTCCGTGCACTCATACATCCTTAAGTGCCTCTGCATATCCTTCCCCCACTAGCTCGAGACTACCACATCTGAGCTACCTGCAAAATTTGGCGGATGCGCTTTCTGAAAAGCATCACGTACACGTTCCCAAGCAGACGGGAATGCATTTGCCTGTACTGGCGCGGCAACCGGCGCCTGAGGTGGTGCCTGCTGAACAACGGCTATTGCGGCATTTACCGCTTGGGCTACTATAGCTGCAACCTCAGCGGCGTTCATCATGCCCTGAACTGGAGTGGGCTGGGGTTCGGGCATTGCATCCCTGGGAACTCGTCGTGCACGTCGTGGAGGCATCTGAAATAAGAACAAAGTTTATAAGTTCGCTGTTTATAAACTTAAAATAGCTAAAGAACGAAGCATACACAAAAGAGTACAACTGTCCTAAAATATAGGGCTCTATATCAAAGAAACTTAGTGGAAACATAATAAGCCGTCAGATCCTAAAGGACACTAGAACCTGACGCTCTGATACCACCTGTGACACCCCGACTAATTAAATACCGGGTAGCTACTCCTTTATTAAATTAAATCAAAATGCCAAGTTGGCTCGATTAATAGCATCACTGTCGAAAACATTTTATTATTACTAACCACCTAGTATTTAAAAAGTCAGTTGTCAAATTTTAATTAAAGTCTGATTAACATGCAACAAGTGTAATAAAGAATAATAACACCATTCACCATAATGAAGTAAATAGAATAACCATCACTCAATGTAAATAAAGACTGGAGGAAAACTCCTCACTACAATCCCACAACTGAAAAAAGTAAACTGAATACTAAATCAATACATGCCAAAGTCTGAAAACTGTAATAGAAAGATGTCTCTAATAGAAGTGGGCAACATGCCCTACAACTAATAGATAATGAATCTGGAATCCAAGTGAAAGAAGCGTCTATAAGAAAATCCCTGTAGCTTCCACAAACAGCTACAGCTCGTCACCAGAATGAGTATCCTATGCATGGTGTCCTTGTGGCTGGGCACCTAAAAATGGTTTTACAAAGAAAATAGATTTGAAAGCAAACGGGTCAGAGCCCGATTGTGGAGATATTTTAAAAACCTACAAGTGCTTTAAAAATCATTTAAAACATTAAATGCAAAGTACATGTTAGGACGTGCACTCACATGATATTCTCACCTCTCGTCTAATTGTGCACTCCTAACGTAAGTACCCATCTATAACGACACAAACCACTAGCTAAATGACATCATATCTAGCTAGACTATCATAGGTCCTACCCATATTACTCGGTTCTATTGACATTATAACGCTCGTAATTAAGTAGGGGTTTAACGTAACTCAGATGCTCAATATGCAATATATTTCACTATCAGCTAACTCGTTATGTTTCTCGGAACAATACCGTAATTATATTCACAACATTAACATGAAGGTTCCCATTAATTAAGTGTATATTATTCACATCATAAATATACAATACAAGCACCCCGAGAACTAAGCTGTGGTGCACACATACTCTGCTATCCATCCCGGTACATCACGTACATAAGGATTACATATTCCAAATCTCTCAGGAATAGTTCACAAATAACAACATCACAAATAATGGAGGCGAACACAGTCACATCACATGGGTCACGCACAAACCTACGCTCCCACGATCAGCGGACTTATTAATATCCCAATAAGTCTTTCTATGACCTATGTTCATCAAGGTAACCAGTCTAAATCCGGGCAACACAAGGATTAGAGGGCCCTAAGCGAACGCAAACCTCCAGTGATAGCAAGTATGGTAGGTATGTCATACACACAATTCATATACCAATACTAAGTAAACACACGTATGAGTAATCCCGTAGTTTAATTGTATCACTATTCTCATTCTAGTACCAATATATAATTTACACACTTTATACGAATCCGGTTTATAATCATACGCGCTATAATCTATTCTCATGTCGTAGCAGACACTCACGTCTCAACCCAAACGGTTCATTGATTTAAATCACTCGTATATAATTTACTCCTCATAATAACCCAAAAGTCCCAAATCCATCCATATATCATCAAAGGAAGGTTATCTATATCCTCGAACCAGTTTACGGGACTCCAAAAATCGAAACAGGCCAAAAAGGCCTAAACTGTCAGCTCGTTAGAAGTCTCGTTCGAACGAGGCTGTTCGAACGAGATCAAACTGTCAGCTCGTTAGAAGTCTCGTTCGAACGAGGCTGTTCGAACGAGATCCAGTTCGTTCGAACGAACTGTACCTTCTAACGAGATCTCGTTCGAACGAAGTTATCGAACGAGGTTCCCTTTCGTTAGAAGCGACTGTTCAATTCATTAGAAGCTCGTTCGAACGAGTTCGTTCGAACGACCTGGGGAGGGGCTTCTAATGACCTACCAGTTTCGTCCCAGATTTGCCTTAATCTCGTTTTTCACCATTTTTAACACCTCAAGTATCAACCAAAATTCGTCCAATCAATGTTTTAAGGTCCCCAATCATCCTAAAACATACTAAGGTCATATTCTAACACCTTTTAAGTAATTAATACATCCTAAACATCATTAGATCACAAGATTCTACACTTTTCTCCAATTCTTTTCAAGAACACAAACCCTAACATTTCAAATCAGGAATTAACCCAATAAAAATCCGTTTCAATTTCTTCCAATCACAAATATCATGAGAATAATCATCTACCTATCATTCTACATGCAATTCTCCTCAAGATTTTCAAGTTCTAAGTTCCAAACTACATGGGTTTTCATATTTCACCAAGAACAAACATAAAATTTGAATTATCTAACATGGAAAGAACATTCTCTGAAATTAAATGGAATTAAGTCACTTGCCTCGAGTTTATCTCTGATTTATATGTTGGTTTGATGGAGCTTTTCTGCAGAATTTCCTTTCACTCCCTTTCCCCAAGCTTCTTCTCCAATGGTGGTTATGGTGGCTAGGGTTTGCTTTGGGAAGGTATTAGAAAACCTAATTCTAATAACCTACTTAGCTTGTTGGGTTAATATGGGTTGGTTAGTGGCTTAGTGGGTCAATTCCCAATCAGATTAAAACTTCCAATTTTCGTCACTTTTAATTCTCCAAAAATACAAAATTACTAAAATGCCCTTTATGTTGCCGGTATGGCCTAAAAATACCCCGGGACCCAAACTAAACCCCCAGCTAGTGTTTTCTGACTATCTTGACCCTTTCGGAAGCGTTGGCGCACTCAAAACGACCATACGGTTAATAGAAATAAAAATCACTTTTATAATCAAAATATTACACCGTGACGCGGCGATCACACGCGTCTCAACAAAATTTCTAAAATGCCGTATATCAATCTTACGACAATTTTTCATAATTCAATATTCATATAAAAACATGTATGGACATAATCAAATACCAAATCGCATCTCATTAGTATTTTTAACCCGAATTAATTTCCAATTAATACGCATTTAATTATTTAATCCCAAAAATAAATATAGCCAAATGTACGGTGTATTGCACTTACTTTCAGTCTCACATTATTATGGTCATGGTCGATCAACCCCTCTAACAGATCTCCCATAAGTTTGATCCCTTAGGAAGGCTTGTCAATTTGTATATGGAGTTTGGGGAATTTTATATAAAGTATCATCAATGAAGTGTCATCAACGAAAAACTTTAGATGACTTAATTACGAGGTTAAGAAACTTGGAAAATGAGGAAGAATAGGCCAAATGCTATAAAGAAGAAGTGTCTATGGCAAAGGAACCCATGCTACCATTTTTCTAGGGCATAGAACCTAACTCTCCAACATGGGTATTTTATGTAGATGACTCCTCCAACAACTTAGGTAGTGAATATGGACTTCATATGGTAATCCTTTAGGTATGCACTATCTCTCTTAATCTCCGTTTTTAATTCAAAGCCTCTAATAATGAGGCAGATTATGAAGACCCAATTGAAAGCCTAGGCCTAACCATCCATTTGAGAAAAGGACATGTATAGTACATTAGAAGTTCTTAAGTGGTGCCTAACCAAATCATTGAGGTCTACAAGGCCAAAGATGACACGATGGCAGGGTACTTATCAATCGTGAATCACTTCATCCAGAGAATACTTTCTCACCCTAGGAGTTGGCCACCCAAACTATCCAAGCATCACTCGGCCTTATATCATCATTAGAAAGGTTGATCAGAGCTCAGGCCAGATCACTCCCATTTAGGCCTACTGATCGAGTGAAATCTAGTCTCATATAAATACGCTTGTCAATGTCATCTTTTTTTCACCTCAATATAAAAACCTAAACTTTAATTACACATGTTTTGTATGTATAGCGAGGAGTTTGGGTATACATTCGACGGACAATGTTGATGAAATAATTAATTGATTTATTACTTTAAAATATAATGTGTAAAAGATGTTTTTTTTAGTTTTTCAATGTTTTAGTATTACAATTAATCTAGGAGAATATTTAAACTAAGTTAATTTACAAATATAAAAAAACATTAGTTTAGGATTAAATCCCTCACCTAGAAATATGTATCATAAAGGATTACAAGGTTAGACATATTTTTAAACGTGATTAATATCAATTTAAATAATTGTTTAGACCCATAGTGTCCTTTCCCAAGTTTCCATAAAATTATAAATACGAGTACGGAGTCAACCATAATCTCAAAATTACACATGCAAATTCTCGAATATGGTGTTTACGTGATATACCCAATTAAGATCCCTCAATATAATTTCGAGAATCATCAACTCGTTAAAAACTGATTGAAATTGATAATTATTATAGAACCAATAATAAATAGCCTTATAACAATCAAGATTTCCATATTTACAATTGAACACCAAAACTTCTTTAACTTTCATGTTTGATCGCAGATTTACGAACCATAAGAGCCGATGTAACCTAGCTTTCGAGGCGAATAATATTTCAACAGTGTTCGAGTCATGGGTTTGACTTTGGGTTTGCCACAAGGCCTTAAATTTTGACATTCTTTTGGTTCCAACTTTTTACGGTTATAATTTCTCCGTTTGTGATTGGATTGACATTCCTTGATTTGAGGCCAACAACTTCCATGAATAGTCTAGTCCGAAATTGGTCATTTCAATTTACCATTTTCCCTTCAATGTGCGTATGTGAACTTTTCTTTCTTCGATTGTTTCTGACCTTCACCATTAGCATCATAAACCCGGTAAATATTGAAATTGGCCATGCAAAAGCAAATATCCATGAATGTTCAAGGTTATACAATAAATGAGTATGAAACATGGCTTTAATGAGTATGGGACTAAAATATTCTGCAGTAAAAGAAGCAATAAAATACAATATTTGACACTAATCACAGCACTAACTAATATGTTGCAAGTCCTTAGAGACAGAGTAAAAGATTATTTTCATGTCATATTTGTTATTTTATTCGAAAAGTATACGAAAAAGGATATAAATACACTTTTGCGGGATGCACGATTACCTTTATGTTATGAAACAAGCCATTAAACCCATTGGTTACCCTAGTGGACAAGTTTTGTCCCCTGAGATTTCACAATAATGATACTCACCAACATCTTTTTTTTTTTTAAAAATAGTTACCCAATTTATAATCAGATTTTTGAAGAAAAGGGTGACTTCTGAAGAGATTTTTTTTCCTTTTTTTTCTTCTTTTGAATTCCTTTATTCTCTTAATTTATTTTTGTTCAGTCCCTATTTAATTTTTAATCAATTTTCACAACGTTGGTAAACCAGATGAAATAATATAAACGAATTGCCTTTGATCAAAAGTGAGGTTAAAATGTAGTCTCGTGATAGGTTAAATCTACGAAAAAAAAGTTAGGCAAAAGTCCTAAAAAGAAGAAAAAAAAATATTTTTTATTTTTTCAAAAAATTTAAGAATTAGTTTTTAAAAAAAATCATTAGAGTTGGTTTCCCTGAGAAACTTCTACCAATAATGACTTAATTTTATTTAGTTATCTAATTTTTTATTTAATAAAGAAAAAAGATCATGATGTATGCAAATATATTATGGCACCTCCTAACTAAAATGTTACATTGTCCTCATTATTATTTAAGAAAAATTATCAATTCTAGTGGTAGATAGGTGTTATTCAATATGTGGAAATCCGCAGATATCATGTTCAATAATTCGGCAAAAACATGTTAGAAACGAGAAAAACAAAACAAGAAACAAATATTTATTTTATGTTACAAAATATGTACACAATAAAAAATATCATCTTCTAATTTTACCACAAACTAGAAGATGAAATTTTTTAGGGTCCACCTGAAAAATATGTTGAATTTGTGGGATTAACGGTGGACTCCTATTAGATTTGGTTCCTCCCAAAAAATAAGATTTCATTTTATGCAACGGGGGCTTGACCTGGGTGGAAACAATGAACCATTATAGAGTTCTGAATAAATATATTTTTGAGTGATGGGTTATTTGGATATAGCGGGATAGGTATGAATGAGAGGAATATGTGTGGTGTCTATGTGTTGTAAACTAAAATTAATTTGAGAAAATGAACATGAAATCCCCCAGATACTTTAAATTGAATGGGGGTAGGTCACAAGTTTAACGAATTCCCATCATAGAAAATATTTCAAGTACGCATTCTTGAATAAGACTTGGATCAAAATCATCACGGCTCTCTTTCGCTTTTTATGGTACTTCTAATGGTTCGATAATAGATGGAAACATGGCGACAAAAGAAATTTAATTTTTAGAAATCCATCTTCTATGTGTTGAATTTTAAAAGAATTAGAGTAATTTTTGATAAATTGATCTTCTATGAAGGGTTCAGATCGAACCGAGATTTTCAAATTTGTAATATTTTTCAAAGAAGAGTTTGATTCGTTTATAGGTGCCTTTAATCGAACAATGTCAGTATTTTTTCCTATTTTTAAAATGGGAAGTAACTCTGTGACTGAAACATTCATTTCCTTTAAGCTTTGGGTCACTAGGGTCATGTTTTGTTCCAAAATATCAATTTTTGATCAAAATCCTCCGGTTCTTCATATGGTTCCAAATATTCCCAATTTAAAGTTTCGTTAGAATGGTGTTCAATTCTGGTATTTTGATGGATTTACAAGTAATCACTAAAAGATATCGACTTTGGGGTAAATTCTTCATTACCAAGAATTGCAACGTCATTATTTGAACTAATAATACAATTTTCATTATAATAATCTTGAAAATTATTATTATAATATTTTAAAAAATTATTATTATTATAATAATTTTTACTACTGTTATTGTGAAAAATTTGTGACCCATTATTATAAAAATTATTTTCATAAGTTATCGTATATTGATTCTTAAAACTTTGTAAATATTTGTAATACCCCGTATTTTTATGCTATAATTAATTTGGGGATTTATTAAGTTTAATGTGAATTAATTATTTAATAAAAATCCGGAAATTAATTATGTTATAATTATTAACGTGATGAGAGTTAGTAATTATGGGAAATTTGTTGAATATTACTAATGAGCAAAGTAATATATAATATTGGTCATATTAAATGTCACGAGTGAATAAAATGATAATTTTGGAAATTTGAGTTGGGACGCGCCCGTGTCGCGTCGGGACTAAATATTGATGAATAAAAGTGAATATATTATAAGTCCCTTGTATGGTCGTTTTGAGTACGCCAATGTGTCCGGAAGGGTCGAGATAGTCAGAAAAGTGTACCCGGGGGTTTAGTTCGTGTCTCGGGGCGTTTTTAGGCTTAATTAGTACCCCGGGAGGGCATTTTGGACATTTTACATTTTTGGGTAATTAAACCAACGAAAATTCAAGGGATATATCAGATGTCTAAGGTTGTCTTCTAGGGTTAAAACAACCAAAGACAAGTGATGGCCATAGGAGAGGGAAGGAGAGGCTTTTCCAAGCAATCCAAGGCCAACGATTCACCCGGTTGCACCGCCACCACCACCAACGCGTAGATCGCGCGATGGGGAACGCAACCACACCAAATTCGTCACCAAACCAGAACGTCACAAATCCCAGGCAAGTGTTTATGTTTCTTATTTCGTTAATGCATCACTCATTTTAGTCTAGGGATGATTAGGATGAGTTTTATAGAAGAAAACCAAAATTTGAGATAGGAAATCGCATGTAGTAATGGTTTAAATGTTATTCTAGAAACCCCTTCGCATGTAGAGGACTAAACCACGAAATTTTGATGTTTTAGAAGAAGAAAATTCTCGAAAAGATTTATTAGAACCATGTTAAAGAGATTTCTAGGGTTCTTGAGATTTACATGAATTTTGGGCCTCTTAATCCATGATTATTAATGGAAATTTGCATGCTTTACGTAAAAGATGTATGGAATGGATTTATATTATTAGTAGTATAAATTTCTGGACGTTTGGGGATGAAAAGTTTGGATTTGGATGGAGTTATGTGAGAAAACCCGTAACTGGTAACTGCAGAATTTGCCATACCTGCTTGATCGATCGATCGAGCCAAGAGCTTCGATCGATCGAAGGTTCGATCGATCGAGCCCCAAACCTCGATCGATCGACCCCTTCTGGCAGACTCATATTTCCCCTTTTTAAATTAGTTGAATTCCATTTAATGAGAAATAATTCTTGGACAACATTATTAAAATGTTTTGGGAGATAAGATGACCATTAGGATTTATTAATGAATAAGAGACCATCAATGTAAGGAAAAATCTATATTTTGGAGTGTTTATACCTAAGGGACGATGGAACTTTGTATTAAAGGGAGAGATTACATAAAATGCTTACGATGGAAAATAGATGAATACCTACTGAATTTTTATACTTAGGAGGATAGAGTCCATGAGTGTTACGTAGTAAGTTGGAATAATACCTCGAATTAAAGTTAAAGACGAACCGTTATACGTGATAACTAATAATGAGATATGAGGATAAATGTCGTAACTATGGGATTTGAGATGTACCTAAAATTGATATGGTAATATTAGTATAGTTATATGATTGTGTATGCATATACTATCTATGTGTGAAAATCGTGCCCGCGCTACTTGCTATCCCTGAGGTTACCGCGCCGGGATAGTCTTATCTCGATGGGACCTTTATGGGGGATATTGACTTGTACCCTAGAAGATAGATATCCTTGGTACAGGCCATCAAATCAATAGTTCAGACAGTCCTAAGAGACGTGGGGGCATGTGCTATCCTCTTAGAGACTTGGAATCTATGCTTCGCCTCAATATTGTTTGTGTATGTGTTAATACAGTTCGTGAGTGATTCCGAACTTGTATTTTCCTTTGTACGAGAGATACGGGGATTGGATAACAGAGTATGCACGCATCATAATTTTTATGTGGGGTGCTGTTAGAATATATATATTATACGAGTATTTAATATATATATGAAATTTTGAAATTTTGGGAAGCTGCCTATTGTGTCATGGTAAGTAAGACATGCATAATGACTCAAATTGGAAATACTTGTTTTGAAAAATTATAATGGAACACTGGGAAACTTTATTAGCAAATAAGGTTTAAATGAGAACTTTGTGATTAAATGAAGTTATTTTCTTAAACAATTATATTTTTCAGTTTTGAATCTTACGAGTAACTTAAGATAAGTTAAAACATTGGGAAGGTTAGTGCGATAGGCGTGCACATTAGAAGAAAGGTGAAAAATTCTCAAGAGAGTGCCGCACTAATATGTTGTTGCATTGGCCTGTAAACATTTTAAATACTTGCTAAACGAATTTTAAATCATCTACACTATCGGGCTATGACCCGTTTCTATTTTTCTCTCTCTTGTATATATATGTATATATTACAGGTGCCCAGCCACAGGGGCGTCTTGCATAGGATCCTTTGGAAGGAACTTGTTGCAGCTTAGGTGCGAGTTGAAGGCCTCTTGCTTAGACAACTTCATCCATTTGACTCCACTCCTAGCATATTCTTTTAGTGGGGCATGTGTCGCCCTTTCCATTATTCAGTTGTTTATTTGGACTTTTGTGATTCATTTATTTATAGTATTGTCACTGTGGGATTTATTACTGTCTCGATGTTTTACTTTAAGTTTTAATGTTGGGATTTAGTTGTTGAATGTTTAAATTATTTAGATTATATGTTCCAGGATTATTGTGGTGTGATTCATTAGATATTGAATTGTTGTAAATAATTAAATCTTTGTTTTCAAAAAAAAATTTGGAAAGTAATGTTTAAAAATGGTTTTGACACTTAGCTTAATTAATTAAGGTGTTTAATTTAGAAAAGTTATTTTTACGACAGTGATGCTAAGAATGAACCTACTGTTCACCTTGATTTTAATTTAGTAAAGGAGTGATCGCCCGGTATTTAATTAGGCGGGGTGTCACAATATTCACAAAAAGATATATGTGGTGGGAAGCTTCGAAAATTATTATTGTAACAAAATTGTGAACCATTATCGGTACTATTAGAAATATTGAAAGAACTAAAGAAGACATAGGTTGAAAAAGATTGCTTTTCGAGAATTGTCACATGCATGAACATTATTCTTTTATTATTTCTTGGATCACTAGTGGTTTTGATAGCAACAAATAAATTAAAACAAAATAAATACAAAAAATGTACGAGGAAATAATTAAATTTACATTTTAAAACAAAATAATCCCCGACAATAATGTCATTTTGATCGAGAGAAAACTGAGCATCGTGTAAATACGCTTGTCATTGTCATCGTTCTGCACCTCAATACGAAAGCCTAAACTCTAAATACGCATGTTTTATATGTATAAAGGCGATTTCGGGTATCGAATCCATAGAGAATGTCATTTAAAAAATTATTTACTTTATAATTTTAAAATAAAAAATGTCAAAAAGATTTTTATTTTTGTAATACTTTAATACTACAATTAATATAGGTGAATATTTAAACTAAGTTAATTTACAAATTTTAACAAACATGAGTTGAAAATTAAATCCCTCACCACGGAATAATTAGCATAAATGATTACATGGTTAGACATATTTTTAAACGTGATCAATACTTGTTTAAAAAATTAATTAAAACCAGAGTGTCACTCCCCAAATTTTCATAAAAGCCTAAATATGAGTTTGCCATCAATAACAATCCCAAAATTGCACATGCAATGTCGCAAATATGGTGCATACGTGATATAACCAATTAAGGTTCTTCAGTATAATTTTAGGAATCCCCAACCTGTTAAAGACCGATATATTCCATCACACCATAGCAAAGAAACTATGATTCATATCGAATATTGCATATTTTTGCCATTTATCTTTATGCATTCTAGCACTTTACGTCCTAAATGCCTATATTTATGCTCATTAACCAGACAACCTTGGATTTGGATAAATACATGCTTTGTAGGGGTTAATTGTGCTTTTCTAGGTATTGGAAGGCTAAAAGTGAGGATCCGTTGCATTTCGAAGAAGTTTCGTCGTCAGACGCTATTTCAAGGGCATTTTAGTTAATTCATATTTCTTCTCCTGCTCATGGAAATTCCACGGATGTGTAGCTCATGGAGTTAGCATCGCATGGCTATAAACGGTGTGTCGTTTGGAGTTCGGATGAAGAAGATATGACTATTTCCGTTGATGGACCTTTCCCCCTTTTTATGGACCAAACATGGTTGGAAAACAGAGTACCGGTCTACCGCAATTTGAGGCCCGGTCGACCACGAGTTGGAATTTTTTCGTGGGAAGGAGACAGTGAGCTTTTATAAGAAGGCGTGATCGACCACATCCCTGCTACCGGTCTATCGTGATTACCAGATATTTTTCACTTGTTTCCTTTTCTTTTCTTTTTCCTTTATTTCTTTTGTAACTTACTATATAAAGGATGTTTGTTGTAAATATCAGAGGGACATTCATATAATTCTTTTTAGGTTAGTTTTAGCTTCGGGTTTGGGTTTTTGATGAGTTCTTCTTTATTCCCTCTTGGTTTGACACCCTTTTGGGTTTGTAAGTTAATTATTCATTCACCCTCTCCATTAATATAGTTTGTATTTCATTAATTCTTGCTTTCTAGTTAATTTACATACTTTGTTAATTAAATTTACTTGCCTTCTTTCCGTGCTTTCTAGTGTAACTTTATCGCGTTTATTTACCTCTTTCATTTATCGCCTTTTTAATATGGTTTCTATCAAAATTAGTGTAGGTCGTTTTGAATGGAACTCACTCGAGTCTATTTCGAGTGTGTTTTCCTAGTTATTGCGCCTAGGAGATTTGACGGGGCATATCATGTATGTTACATGCGTACGACCTTGCATGCGTAATTTCTGAGGTATTTTTTTACGTCAAAATTGTATTCCTTTTATGCGAATTTAGGGGTGTGACAACTCTTGATTTAATTAACTGTCAAAACGAGACGCATTTGTAATAACTCGGCGACCCATGTAACCATTTTATACTAATTAATTCGGGTGAGGGATATTCGACGCAACCTATAGTTTCATCCGCTTTGTTAATCTAGTTTCAATTCACTCGCCTAGATTAATCATTTCGCTTTTTGCATCGTTTCCTTTTTGTTCATATCTATCTTTCACACTTTTATTTAGGAGTATTAAACCTTATAAATTCTAGCAACTCGTCTTTGTGGATCTTTCGATACCCGAACTTGGCCGCTATACTCACCCGAATAGTGTAGTCATAAGTTTAGATTTTTGTATTAAGGCGGTGAACATAAAACAACGATCGACATTTGACACGCGCCATTTTTCACCCCTGATCAAAATGGTGTAATACCCCGTATTTTCCCGTATTTTCATGCATTAAATATTTAATTAATTCGGGAATTAAAAATTACTTGTGAGTCGTAATTTTAATTGAATTAATTAGGAAAACTTTATTTAAACATTAATCGGGAAGTGAATGATTAATATTTAAGGAAAACTTGTTTACTAAGTGAATAGTAATATAGTAATTATGTCATTCCGAGTATCAATGACAAGGTATGCACTTATCTCAACCGGGAGTCGGTATAGACTAAAAAGGGGTGGGGGATAAGTATTTTTATTAATTAATTCGAATGCCAATTCTGAGGGTACAGTTGAGTCTGAATGGGCCGAGATAGTCGAAAAAGTGTACCCGGGGGTGGTAAAAGGGTCACGGGGAATTTTTAGACATAGCCGGGCCCATACGGGGGCATTTGGGTCACTTGGGCTTCGCCCATTAGGCAAAAAACGGGATTTGAGTTAATTATTAAATTAGAAGAAATAAGGAAGCGGTTGATGGGAGTTTAGAAAAGGGCTAAGTGTGTTAAGGAACCCTAATAGCAGTTAAAGGCAGTTTTGAGGATCACTAGAGAGCCAACAAGGGTCATCTTCAACCTTGGAAGACACTACGAAACCTAAGGCAAGTGGATAACTTGCAATAGTATTGAATCTATTTTTCAATTCATATTCATGTGATGTGACTGATTAAAATTCGTTTTGGGTATTCATGGCATGAACATGAGGTTGTTGAAAATAATAATCTGATTTATGAGTTTGAATGAGAATTCATGTAAAATCTGATATTATAAATTGATACATATCTGGTAGGATTATATCTCGATAATTAGAAAAGAATTTGGTGAAGGAATTTGGGATGTAAATGGGAAAAGGGTTAAAGATGAATTTTTCCCCAAATTCAGAAATTGAAGTTAATGGACGAATTAATAATGTTGGTGGACATTCTGGAGGTTCCTAATAAGGTTCCTAACATGTATCAATGTTAAGAGGGCTTAAGGTTGCTGGTAGAGAAAATAAGGGTTTGAGAAAATTCGTCCATGGTTGAATCTGTCTTCGCGAAGAAGACGAAGACCTGCTCGATGGATCGATCGAAGGTCTGGGTTCGATCGATCGATGGTCGGTAGATTCTGGCAGTTCGCCCAGTTTTCCTTTATATGGAGATAAATTTAATTTAATATTTTCCATGTCTTGAATTTGATGAGTACTTAATACATGGATTTAAAAATCTAATTAATAGTGAATAAAATTAATTAGGAGTTGAAGACGGCATAGTGTGACATCATAATTAAAAAAATGTTTTGGATAAATTAGGTGTGACACACTAAGACTGAATTATGGGAAGTTTGTCCGAAAGAATTAATTATGGATTTAGTGAACAAGTCCGGGAGTAACGGTTGAGAAATACCGAGATATAAATTTTATTAAGGCATAGGCTAAATAATTTAGAGTCGCGGATTGAGACTCGGGTAATGTTAATTCGGGCGACGAAAGTATGTCCGGATTTATTGGTTAGGGTGATACCAAAAGAAATTAATGTGAAAATTAATTAATACTTCGAGTTGGGCCACCAACTCATTATATAATGGAATAGGCTTGTGTCACGGACAGTACACGGTATAGTCGGGATATTTTTATATTTATATATATATATACGGTGTGCGGTAGTATATGTATATAAGGGTGTGCTATAATATCAGTGATAGATATTATTATTATTATTATTATTATTATTATTATTATTATTATTATTATTATTATTATTATTATTATTATTATATCTAGTGCTATAGGGGGAGGTTGCGCATAGTGGATGAATCCCCTAGCTTGAGGAGTAGGGCGAGTATAATCCCGGGTCATAGCATCCTTTATATGGGTGAGGGGCATCTCACTTTCAGGAAAAGAATATGATCGCCTCCAATATTTATGTAATAACCAAGTTAGGGGGAAATTCTGACTTGGGGTAACTAGGTCCGGTGAACATACGTAGTGGGATAGCCTTTAGAGAAATTTTACCCGGTGAGACTTTACTCAGGGAAAAATACTATTATTAAATGTTATATTAGTATGGTTGTGAATCCTATAATGTGACTGAGTATATAATTAGGTAAATAATTATATACGGGCTAATTAATACAAAGCATGAGTATTATTATATGTATAACAGATGTGAAAGTTATATGAAAATAAAAAGGGAAATGATTTTGATTAAGTTAATGACGAGAATAAATTATAAATCATAATTAAGGTATACTCGGTTAGAGTAGGGTGTTTACAAAGGGCTTTAAAATTATCTAGTCATAAGATGAACAACTAGGTGAATTTATTTAAGGCGTTAGTAGTGCACATTAGAGCAGGGGTGAGGATGACCTCAAGGGAGTGCGACACTAACTAAAATATGGAGAGCATGCATATTTATTTATTACTGCAAGTTAATCATTTGTTAAATATTTTTCAAATGTTTTTGGGAACTAAACCTTGCTATAAAAAATTTAAAAAACCTTTTAGGTGTCCAGCCACAGGGACGCCAGGCTTGACACTGTTCCAGGAAACCCGTTGCTGCAACACATGTGGATGTTGTGGGGATTTTGATAGACGCCTCCTTCTTTCATTCTAGTGTAGAGACTTTTATCAGTTATTTCGAGCATGTCGCTCACAGTTCACTTAGTTTATGTCAGACTTGTTGAGATTTATTACTTGTCTTTATTTTATATTTGTTGAATATTTGGGACCAAAGGTTTATTCGGTTAGGTATTTTATTTGTGTATGGTTATTGCAGTTAACTGTGATTGTGTATTATTTTATGTTCAAATTAGTTTCATTTAATTAATTGAAAGATAAAAATTGGCACCGATCTACTTTTCTCACTTAGGTGGTTAGTAATTAAAAAGACGACAGTGATGCTAAGAATGGACCAACTGAGAAACCTGTTCCAACTTGATTTAGGACTGATCACCCGGGATTAATTAGGCAGGGTGTCACAGATGGTATCAGAGCATCAGGTTCTAGTGTACTTAGGATCTGTGCATCTTTCTACATTTCAGCGTAGCACTCGGTTGTTATCGAGCCCTATTATTAGGACTATTGATTCATTTTTCCGCTTATGAGATATCATATTTTTGCTGTCAATATTTTTGTGTAAATTGTGTACTTATACGATTCAACCTATTTCAGATGCCACCGAGGAGATTGAGAGCGGAGAGGGCTGAGGCTAGGAATGAGGTCAGGGGGGCTCACCAGGAGCCACAGGTACCGCCCCCACCCGAGTTGATTTCCACTACTCAGGTGGAAGTGATAATGGCACGGGTGGTCGAGACAGCAATGCGAGCTATGGCAGCTCACTTTCCACAGCCCCAGGCACCGCTTTCAGTGTAACCAACATTTTAGGCTTCAGTGGGGCCACCATCTTGGCAGAGAGTTAGGGAGACCTTCCAGAAGGGTCACCCACTTGAGTTTCGGGGTAGCACAGAAGTAGTAGAGGCTTGTGACTGGAAGAAGAACATTCAGCGCCATCAGCGCATGATGGAGTGTACCGAGGTACAAAAACAAATGCTTGTTACCTTTCATCTGTCGAGGGCAGCCTTACAGTGGTGGGAGTCAGTTACCACCACCGAGGAGCGAGACTTGATGCCGATAGCAGAGTTCTGGGTGCGGTTCGACCGCAAATACTTTCCATAAGAAGTAGAGACTGAAAGGAGAAAGAAATTCTGTGATTTAGTTCATGGTGACCGATCAGTGGCAGATTACGAGGAAGAGTTCACCCGTTTGGAAAACTTTGCGCCAAATGAGGTGAGTGATGAGGAGTGAAAGAAATCGAGATTTATGGATGGCTTAGCCTGGCGGATCAGGCAACATTTGATTGGGAATCCGACATTGGTGACGTATACATATGTTTTTAATGCTACACGTGTACACTGCCAAGATCGTAGCTTCCATGCGAAGGGGAGCAAGAGAACAGAGGAACCGAGCCAACAGGGCAAGGTCGTTAGTAGTGGTGACCCAAGTGGTGCTCAGTAGCAGACGGGTAGTCAGCAAGGGAATCAGGCTAAGAAGTTTAAGCCTGGTGGGTTCCGACCAGGAGGACAGGGGTTCAGGCAAGGGCAGCCATGCCTAAATCAGCAGCAACAGGTTCCTCAGGGCCGTCAGGGCCAAGGGAACAATGGGGGAGGCCAGAAGGGCCAGGGCCAGCCACGTCAGGGCCAACAGGGCCAACGACAGGGGGATGGTCAGAGACGATGTTTTGTCTGTGGCCAGCCAGGACATTTCAAGAGGGAGTGCCCACAGAGGGGCAGAGGTCAACAGCAGGAGGCCCAACAGGGGCAATGGGGACATATGCCACCAGCAGCAGCAGCACCCACCCCACCGCAGTAGGGACAGATGCACTACGGCCGTGTGTATAACGCCCGGGATGTTCCGAATCCTCCAACGCAGTAAGCACCGCCAGCAGTTGCGGGTATGTTTCTCATTAATGGTTATGAGGATAGTATTCTTTTTTACATGGGAGAATCACATTCATTCATTAAATTAAATTTTGCCAAATGGGCCGGACTACTAGAGACCGCGGGTAGTCTTCGAATGTGTGTAGAGTCGCCAGTAGGCAGTGGGGCTACAATCCACTCGATTTATTGGGGTGTGGACATTTGTATTGGGAGACTTAATTTAGCAGTGAACCTCTTGGTGTTAGATATGGAAGGATACGATGTCATCTTGGGTATGGATTGGTTGGCAGGTTATCGGGCGACGGTGGATTGCTGGGAAAGGACCATCTTATTCTCCATTCAAGGGAAGGAGATGTTCTTGATAGCAATGCCACTACCTGAGGGAGGGTCACGCACACACTTGTATTACATTGAGGAGTAAACCTCACAGGAGGTGGCTATTCCAGTGGACTCAATCCCATTGGTGAGATACTTTGAGGATGTATTTCAGGACATACTAGGGTTGCCACCTTGCAGGGAAATTGAATTTATAATAGATTTAGCCCCGGGGATGAGGCCAATCGCTCAGGCCCCATACCGTATGGCCCCTTCAAAGATGCGTGATCTGAGGGAGTAGATTCAGTAGCTTCTGGGTCAGGGTTTCATTTGACGAAGTACATCGTCATGGGGTGCATCAGTGTTGTTTGTGAAAAAGCGAGATGGCTCACTACAGTTATGCGTGGACTATAAAGAGCTGAATAAGGCCATGATACGGAATAAGTATCCGTTGCCTAGGATTGATGATCTATTTGACCAGTTGAGAGGGGTGTCTTACTTATCTAAGGTTGACTTGAGGTCAGGATATCATCAATTACGTATCCGAGAGGAGGATGTTCCTAAGACCGCTTTCCTGTTGCTGTATGGATCTTATGAGTTCAGGGAGATGCCATTCGGGCTCACCAATGCACCAGCAGTTGACATCTGCACCTGTGCTTGCATTGCCGAAAGGAGGATTAGAGTATCGAGTTTACACTGACGCATCCTTACAAGGACTTAGGGTGTGCTTCAGCAGGAGGAAAGGGATATAGCTTATGCGTCCCGGAAGTTAAAGCCCCATTGGAGAAATTACCACACTCACGATTTGGAGTTGGCAGCAGTCGTTTTTGCTTTGAGGATATGGAGACATTATCTTCTGGGGAGCAGTTCACGTTATTCACGGATCACAAATCACTTCAGTATCTCTTCACTCAGAAGGATCTGAACATAAGGCAGAGGCGATGGCTAGAATTCGTGAAAGATTACCAGTTTGATATTCAGTATCATCTTGGTAAGGCTAATGTGGTAGCAAATGTATTAAGTCGGAGATCGACTGGGGAAATATCAAAAGTCTGGAAGGCGAAGTGGAGAGAATTACGATATGAGGATGATGTAGCAAGGGCTTGTATGTCAGCATTATCCATCACACCTGAGATCATTATGCGGGTTGTGAAGGCTCACGCAGAGGATCAGACCTGTCAAGATAAGGTGAGCCAGTTGCTAGCTGAGGGAGTAGAGGGCTACTCGATCAGCTCGGAGGGATGCTTACGCCTTAATAGGAGGTTTATTGTGCCAGAGGATGAGGGGTTGAGGCACGCTGTTATGACAGAATCTCATGGGTCGAGATTCGCGATACATCCCGGTGGGGATAAAATGTATCAGGATATGAGAAGAAAATATTGGTGGGCAGGAATGAAACGGGACATAGAAGAATTTTTTTCGAAATGTGCCACGTGTCAGCTTGTGAAAGTTGACCATCAGAGACCATCATGGATGCTACAACCAATTGAAATTCATGTGTGGAAGTGGGAGAGCATATCCATGGAATTCATTACAGGGTTACCAACATCGCAGAAGGGTCACGATTCCATATGGGTCATTATGGATCGGTTGACCAAAGTGGCTCACTTCCTGTCGGTTTGCACAGACTTTGAGACTATGCGTTATAAGCAACTATTCATAGCAGAGATTGTTAAGCTTCATGGGGTATCGATAAATATTATGTCGGATAGGGACAAGATCTTTGTGGCCCACTTTTGGTAGAGTTTTCAGGAGGCCGTGGGCACGGAGTTACGTTTGAGTACAACTTATCACCCACAGACTGACGGACAGACTGAGAGAGTCAACCAGATGCTGGAATATATGCTCAGAATGTGTATATTAGACTTTGGGGGAGGTTGGGAGAAATATCTTCCTCTGGTAGAGTTTACGTATAACAACTCTTACCAATTCACGATCGGCATGGCACCATTCGAAGCACTATATGGGAGACCTTGTCGTTCACCAGCTTGTTGGTTAGATATTGGGTATAACAAACTATTGGGGTCGGAAATTATTCAGGAGACATCTGCCAAGATAGAGTTGATCTGTGGTAGGATTCGAATAGCTCAGGATAGGCAGAAAAGTTACGCTGATGCTTCACGGAGACATATGGAGTTAGAGGTTGGGGATCAGGTATTGGTCCGGGTGTCCCCTATGAAAGGGGTGATGAGGTTCGGTAAGAAGGGTAAGTTAGCACTGAGGTACGTGGGACCTTTCCCTATTATCGAGAGGGTGGGGCCTGTAGCCTACAGGCTGGGATTAGCAGAGCACCTTCAGCGAATACACGACGTATTCCATGTGGCATCGCTGAAGAAATATCGCAGGACCGAGAGGGCCTTCTGGCACATTCCACTCGAGGAAATTGATTTACAGCCAGACATCTCATATGAGGTGAAACCGGTGGCTATTCTGGATTGGAGCGAGCGAAAGTTACGATCCAAGGTTGTTCCACTAGTTAGAGTACAGTGGGGTCATTACAGCGTTGATGAGTCTACCTGGGAGCGGGAGGAGGATATGCGAGAACAATATCCAGAGCTTTTCACCACAGGTATGACCTAATTTCGGGGACGAAATTCCTTTGTAAGGGGGGAGTATGTAACACCCCGTATTTTCCTATATTTTCATGCATTAAATATTTAATTAATTCGGGAATTGAAAATTACTTGTGAGTCGTAATTTTAATTGAATTAATTAGGAAAAATTTATTTAAACATTAATCGGGAAGTGAATGATTAATATTTAAGGAAAACTTATTTACTAAGTGAATAGTAATATTGTAATTATGTCATTTCGAGTATCAATGACTAGGTATGCACTTATCTCAACCGGGAGTCGGTGTAGACTAAATAGGGGTGGGATATAAGTATTTTTATAAATTAATTCGGATGCCAATTCTGAAGGTACATTTGAGTCCGGATGGGCCAAGATAGTCGGAAAAGTGTACCCGGGGGTAGTAAACGGGTCACGGGGGCATTTGGGTCACTTGGTCTTGGCCTATTAGGAAAAAAAATGGGATTTGAGTTAATTATTAAATTAGAAGAAATAAGGAAACGGCTGAGGGGAGTTTAGAAAAGGGCTAAGTGTGTTAAGGAACCCTAATAGCAGTTGAAGCAGTTTTGGGGATCACTAGAGAGCCAACAAGGGTCTTCTTCAACCTTGGAATTCATCTTCGAATCAGACACTACGAAACCTAAGGCAAGTGGATAACTTGAAATAGTATTGAATCTATTTTTCAATTCATATTCATGTGATGTGACTGATTAAAATTCATTTTGGGTATTCATGGCATGAACATGAGGTTATTGAAAATAATAATCTGATTTACGAGTTTGAATGAGGATTCATGTAAAATCTGATATTATAAACTGATACATATCTCGTAGGATGATATCTGGATAATTAGAAATGAATTTGGTGAAGGAATTTGGGGTGCAAATGGGTAAAGGGTTAAAGATGAATTTTTTCCCAAATTCAGAAATTGTAGTTAATGGACGAATTAATAATGTTGGTAGACATTCTGGAGGTTCCTAATAAGGTTCCTAATATGTATTAATGTTAAGAGGGCTTAAGGTTGCTGGTAGAGAAAACTAAGGTTTCAGAAAATTCATCCATGGCTGAATCTGTCTTCGCGAAGAAGACGAAGACCTGCTCGATCGATCGATCGAAGGTCTGGGGTCGATCGATCGATGGTCGGCAGATTCTGGGAGTTCGCCCAATTTTCCTTTATATGGAGATAAATTTAATTTAATATTTTCCATGTCTTAAATTTGATGAGTACTTAATACATGGATTTAAAAATCTAATAAATAGTGAATAAAATTAATTAGGAGTTGAAGACGGCATAGTGTGACATCATAATTAAAAAAATGTTTTGGATAAATTAGGTGTGGCACACTAAGACTGAATTATGGGAAGTTTGTCCTAAAGAATTAATTATGGATTTAGTGAACAAGTCCGGGAGTAATGGTTGAGAAATACCGAGATATAAATTTTATTAAGGCATAGGCTAAATAATTTAGAGTCGGGGATTGTGAAGAGTGCCCAATATGTGTGTGTTTCAACAAAACCAATTTTTCTTCTAAAAAGATCCAACTTTTAATTATGCACCAAACCAAGATGTGAAATCCCAATTCTTACTTTAAACCAAATTTATCTTGATTAATCCTAAACATGCATCTAGTGATTAAAGCAAGTAAAGTAAATTAAAGAATACTCACAACGCCGGATGTACGAGAAAAAAATCCAAAACGGGAAAACAACCACGGACAGCCCAAGCCAGATAATCACTATGAACAATGGTTTTACAAAGACAGATTAGCCTTACACTAACACTCGATCCCCATGGGTCTTGACGCTCCTTCTGATCTTCAACCGTTCTTCATTCGTGCCCACACAGAAATTCTGTCTTCCACGATCTCTGTCCATAACACACGCCTCCACGTATGTCTCGGTGTCCACCGATATGGCTTTGATTTGTCTACGATGTCGAACACGATGTCCGTCGCTTCTTCACCGCAAAACCCTTTGTGTTCAATGTGTAGAACAAACAACTTTGGTTTAGCAAGACCACGTAAACATATAATAATGATAACTCGGATCTTTACAAACTCTAAGGATGTGTTTATGCTTTGTAAACCTTAGAAAATATGTGCAAACAAGGTTCTAGTTCGTAAAACTTTTTCCAGAAAGCACACTTACGAAATTATGATGCAAACACTGTTTAAATAGGATTTAAACACCGCCTCAAAAAACGTGTCGTTCGAACGACTACGCATGTCGTTCGAGTGACATTAATGTCATTCGAACGACCTCACAAAAGTTTGACTTTCTGATAAAAAACGTCTCTTGACAAAGAGATTCAAAATAGTCAAACTCTATTTCGAGCTTATCATCATAAAATGAAGTTTAAACCATTAAAACACTTTTAAAGCATTTAGAAACATTTTTCTATATAAAAAATACATCCTTATTTTCAATAAAATAATTCCAAGCACCATTAATTATACGCATTCATACCTGAGTGATCTCGGAATGAAATTAACTTTGAAGATGAGTAAACTTGCACCAAATAAACATCGGCATGATTATTTCTTTGAAGTTTTTCCGCAACGTTTTCAATTTCTTCAATACGTCATAGACAAAGTGGGATCGTGACAAATTAAAATTCTCCCTATCACATATTACAAACACAGTTTTGTTCACGGAATTAAGTCAAAATAATACAGGGACTCAATTGGAAATTTATGTCCTTACAGATTGAGACTCGAGTAATGTTAATTCGGGCCACGAAAGTAAGTCCGGATATATTCGTTAGCGTGATACCAAAAGAAATTAATGTGAAAATTAATTAATACTTCGAGTTGGGCCACAAACTCATTATATAATGGAATAGGCTTGTGTCCCGGACAGTACACGGTATAGCCGGGATATATATATATATATATATATACTATGTGCAATATTATATGTATATATATGGGTGTGCTATAATATCAGTGATAGATATTATTATTATTATATTCTCTAGTGTTATAGGGGGAGGTTGCGCTTAGTGGATGAATCCCCTAGCTGGAGGAGTAGGGTGAGTACAATCCCAGGTCATAGCGTCCGTTATATGGGTGAGGGGCATCTCACTTTCAGGAAAGGAATATGACCGCCTCAAATATTTATGTAATAACCAAGTTAGGGAGAAATTCTTACTTGGGGTAACTAGGTCCGGTGAACATACCTAGTGGGATAGCCTTTAGAGGAAATTTACCCGGTGAGACTTTACTCGGGGAAAAACACTATTATTAAATGTTATATTAGTATGGTTGTGAATCCTGTAATGTGACTGAGTATATAATTAGGTAAATAATTATATAGGGGCTAATTAATACAAAGCATGAGTTGTATTACATGTATAACAGATGTGAAAGTTATATGAAAATAAAAAGGGAAATGATTTTGATTAAGTTAATGATGAGAATAACTTATAAATCATAATTAAGGTATACTCGGTTAGAGTAGGGTGTTTACAAAGGGTTTTAAAATTATCTAGTCATAAGATGAACAACTAGGTGAATTTATTTAAGGCGTTAGTAGTGCACATTAGAGCAGGGGTGAGGATGACCTCAAGGGAGTGCGACACTAACTAAAATATGGAGAGCATGGATATTTATTTATTACCGCAAGTCAATCATTTGTTAAATGTTTTTCAAATGTTTTTGGGTACTAACCCTTGCTATAAAAGTTTTAAAAAACCTTTTAGGTGTCCAGCCACAGGAACGCCAGGCTTGACTCTATTCCAGGAAACCCGTTGCTGCAGCATATGTGGATGTTGCGTGGATTTTGATAGACGCCTCCTTCTTTCATTCTAGTGTAGAGACTTTTATCAGTTATTTCGAGCATGTCGCTCACAGTTCACTTAGTTTCTGTTAAACTTGTTGAGATTTATTACTTGTCTTTATTTTATATTTGTTTAATATTTGAGACAGATGGTTTATTCGGTTAGGTATTTTATTTGTGTATGGTTATTGCAATTAACTGTGATTGTGTATTATTTTATGTTTCGCATGAGTTTCATTTAATTAATTGAAAGATAAAAATTGGCACAAGTCTACTTTTCTCACTTAGGTGGTTAGTAATTAAAAAGACGACAGTGATGCTAAGAATGGACCAACTGAGAAACCTGTTCTAACTTGATTTAGGACTGATCACCCAGGATTAATTAGGCAGGGTGTCACAAATGGCGCCGTTGCCGGGGATGAGTTTGTTTTAGACTTTATTTGATTTGGTATTTCATAGTATTTTCTTTCTATTTGTATTTTTTCCCTAACATTTTTTGAAGGACTTCTACATTTGAGCGCCCAGAAACTCTTAAATTTCCTGCGCCATCTACTTTGTGGAATTCGCCACTTCGAGCCATTTTTGGGGTAAGCATGCCTTATTCCAATTCTTTCAGTAATCATTGTTATAATTCTCAAAATGCTTGAAATCCTATGACTTTTGTTTAATACTTAGAATCCATAAAAATTACAAATTCAAAAAAGACTTTGGGCGAGTATAACGAAAGTCAAAACTTGGGTTATTGGAATTTTGATGATGATGATAATGCTTTTGGGCCTCTACCTCCTTATAATTGCAATTTTGAAACGAATTGCAATAGTTTTAAAAATTCCTATAATAATGAGTTTAACCTTAGTGCCGATAATGATTTTCAAACTCCTCATTTTCAAGAATCCGCACCTCAGCCTATGAATTTTGGCAAGGGTTTGCTTATGCTTGAGAACGAGAGGTATGAAGAACGTTATCAGGAAGAAAATTGTTGTTGGGACCAAGACTTGGATTTATTATTCGAATCCGATGACGATTTCTCTTTCGAGGTTTTTGAGGTCGAGGAATTTTTTGAACGAAATGAGGATTTTGTGCCTACTTTGGATTGAACCATTCTTCACTTAGCCCATCGCTTAATAGATATTGAAAGTGAGGATGGAACGGATGTAGTATCCATTTGCAATGAGATGATTTCTTCTTTGGATCCCAAAGAAGAATGTTTCATTGAAAATGATCCTATCACCTTTGAAATTCCAACTTTGAGTGATGATAACTCATCTCTTGAGTTTGAATTTCTTTCCTCCCCCTTTTCTTTCTCTATTAGCATTCCGTCACAAGTACCTAATGAATCGGTGTCAAACTTTAAAACGTTATACTCGCCCAGGAGTACTTATTCGAGTTGCTTTCCATGAAGGAATCTTTGCCCTTATGTGCGCCACCTCCCATTCTACTTGCTAAATCCTTGGGAGGGTATTATGCTTTTCTCGGTCCCCACATGTTTTTGTCACCCGTTCAATCCAAATCCCCCATCGTACCTCCAAAACTAATTGGCGATGGTTCATTTCTTATGCCTAACACATGCCTTCCGTTGTTCAGATGGAATTCATATTTTTCGAAAGGTAGGCTTGTATGTGAGGGTACATAGGTTATCCTCCAAAGTTAAATCTTTTTCACGGTGGACCCTCACCTATTCAGACTTCTAGTGTATAGTTAGTGTGAAGCCTAAATAGTAAGTTGTATATAGTTAGATTTTTACTATTTTTTTTCTTTAGTTTTTCTCTCCTTTTTATTTAGAATAGTGTAATTAGTTAACTTGTTATTATTGTTTTTTGCTATGCTCGGTACTAACTTGTTTTGTAGGTTCTTTGGACTTGTTCTTATGGGGATCTCTCCAATTTTGGGTAATATCGCTCTTTTCCTCTCTTTAACTTGGTTCTTATTTCACATTGAGGACAATGTCAGGTTTTAAGTTAGGGGGTGTGGGATATTCTATCCATTTCTTTATTTAGTCCATGTTTTTGCTCACATGTTAGTTACTTAGTATTCTTTTCTTAGAAAAATAAAAAAAAAATGAAAAATATTTTCTTTCTTTTTTCTCCTTTATTGGGCATTTTGCCTTTGTTTCTAATAATTGCCCGATCCAATAGACAACCCAATGATGCATGTTCTCGATTTTAGAATTTATTAGACTTTAGTCCTCAATCATTGATATTATGAATAACTTCATAAATTAAACTTTAATCCCATGAGTACATGCACTTTTATCGTTTTATTGATTTGGTTTAATCCCGTAAACTTTAATCTCGTAAAGTTGGTAATCTTTTTTTTCATTGTATATACTTACACCGAGTATGATTTTTACCTTTCTTCATTTATGAGTGTTATATACTATTCTTTCCTCTTTGAAAACGTTGAATTCGTCGGTAATCTCTCTATTCTTTCATTTGATCGTTCATTAATTGAGTTCATATATGAAATGTATTACTTGAGCGTGATTTTCATTTATTGTTTTGACTTGAGAATTATGACAACTTTCTGAAATGATCATAGGCCATCTTTGTTATATCACCCATAATATGCTTGACCTCACCTTAAATGTTTTCCCTCGTTAACCCCTTTGAGCCTAAATAGAGCCTTTCGTTTCATTACCCAAAATCCCAACCAACTCGAATTGGATTTATACACTAACATACAACTTTCGTACCTTTGTTTGGAATGTTACTTAGTATTGGATGATGTTATTTGCTTGTGGTTGCAATTTAGGCATATGAGAGTGATAAAAGTAAAGAAAATCAAGAAAAAGAGTGAAAAACAAGAACAAAAAGCAAAAGAAAACAAAAAGAGAAAAATGAGAAAAAGAAGAAAACAAAAGAAAAAGAAAGTTGTAAATGTTGTATATAGTCCAATAAGCTTTGATTACTGTCCAATTAATATATCTAATGCTTGTTTGGAACTTGTTTTCCAATGTTAATATTGCCCGCATTTTCCCATTATCCCGAGTTTTCATCTCGAACACTTTGAATCCATATGTACATTCCTTTCATTTCGTACCCTAGCCTAACCCACATTAAAACCCTATAAAGTCCTATGTGATCTTAAGTAGATGTAAATCAAAAGTTTAAATTATTTTGATAATCTGGGAAAATGCATTCCGCCTCTTTTAATGAGAGGTATCCTTTCATTGAGATTACATTTTTCATTTTATATATAGCATTCTTCATTTGTGACATGTGTGCGTCCTAGTTTCCATTTACATTTACTCTTTATGCCCTCATGTTCCGTGTGTTACCTCCATGTTTCGACTGAATTCTCTTGATGAGTGTAATTCCCGTGAGGATTGAATGTATGCTTGCTTTATGTTTTTTCGATTTATATAAGTTAGTGCCAAATTTATACTTTGCATCTGCTTTCTCCCCTCCCACATTTTAATGTTTCAATTCTATGAGGTGAATTCAACAATGTTAATGATTCAGATTTTTGTGTGAATTCATTCACTTTGCTAATAACGCGTATGAAATCTTTTTCGCTTTTGTTGGTCTTGTCGCATGTTGTTTGGGCTTATTTTGAGGAAACCATATGATGTTTGTGGGTATCATCCCTGAAAACCTCACGAGACGACACTCGTCCACTAGGGTAACCTAGGGGTTTAACGGCTTATTGCATATGCTAAATGCAATCATGCTCCCTATGAATGTGGCATTTATATTTCTATGGATCTATACGTCCGGTACAACCCTCTGTGGACTGGTTTCGTTTGTTTCATTACTAGGGACTAGCAATGTTTAAGTTAGGGGGTGTGATTCGTATCGAATATTGCATATTTTCGCCCTTTATCTTTATGCATTCCAACACTTTTACGGTCCTAAATGCCTATATTTATGCTCATTAACCAGGAAACTATGTATTTAATTATATACATGCTTTGCAGGGGTTAATTATGCTTTTATAGGTATTGAAACACTAAAAGTGAGGATCCGTTGCATTTAAGAGAAGTTTCGTCGTCGGATGCTACTTCGAGGTCATTTTAGTCAATTCATGTTTCTTCTCCAGCTCTTGAAAATTCCACGGATGCGTAGCTCATTGAGTTAGCATCGCGTTGCCTCATACGATGCATTGTTTGGAGTTCGGATGAAGAGGATATGGCCATTTTCGTTGATGGACTTTTCCCCCTTTTTATGGACCAAACATAGCTTGAAAATAAAGTACCGGTCGACCGCAAGATGGCATTTTTCCGTGGGAAGGAGACAATGTGTTTTTTCAAGAAGGCGTGGTCGATCGCGCCCCTGCGACCGATTGACCGCAGTTACAAGATATTTCACACTTGTTTCCTTTTCTTTTCTTTTTCCTTTATTTCTTTTGTAACTTACTATATAAAAGATTTTTGTTGTAAATATCAGAGAGACATTCATATAATTCGTTTTAGGTTATTTTTAGTTTAGGGTTTAGGTTTTTGAAGAGTTTTGCTTCATTTCCTCTTGGTTTGACACCCTTTTGGGTTTGTAAGTTAATTATTCATTCACCCTCTCCATTAATATAGTTTGTATTTCATTAATTCTTGCTTTCTAGTTAATTTACATGCTTCGTTAATTAGATTAACTCGCTTTATTTTTGTGCTTTCTAGTGTAACTTTATCGCATTTATTTACTGCTTTCATTTACCGCATTTTTAATATGATTTCTAACTAAATTAGTCTAGGTTGTGTTTGAATTGAACTCACTCGGGTTGACATGTTTCTTTTCTTTGGTGATGGAGTTTACGGGTCTATTTCGAATGCGTTGTCCTAGTTATTTCACCGAGGAGATTTGACGGGGCATATCATGTATGTTTCGTGCTTACGACCTATAACACCCCATGATTTTGGGACTGAGAAATTTAATTTTTGGGAGAAATAAAATTTATTTAAATTGGAGAATTTTAGAATTTTGAAATTGAAGTTCAAAAATTCAGGACGTTTCAAAGTATTCCGGATGATGATTTTGAGTGTACCATCGATCCCGGAAGGGTCGAGATAGTCAAAATAACTGTCATTGGGTTTTATTTCGGTTCCTCATTATTTTTAAGTATGTTTGGCTCGAATTGGAGTAAACGAGTCATTTAAAGTGTGTATTAACATTTAAAACTAGTTTTATTGTTTTAAAGGTTTAAGAGGCTTATGGATCAAGCCTTCTCATTTGAGAGAAAGAGAGAAAGAGAAAGAAAGAAGGAAAGAAGAAGAAAGGAAGAGAGAGAGGGAGAAAGCTTGGAGATTTCCGGCCCAAACGCGATCACGAGGACGATCCAACCTCTACAATTCTTAGGCAAGTGTTTAATCTTGCTAAATATTTCATTTGTGAATTTCATTTCATAATTTGTGGATAATAAATTGGATTTTGGGTATTAATAACAACACCTATATTTTGAAGATTTAATCTTGAAATTGATGTTTAGATATGGGTTTGATGGTGTAGAAATGGTTGGGATCAACTTCGGGCTGATTTAGTAGCTTAGAATCATGGTATGATTAAGGTTTAGGGGTTAGAAGTGAAATTTTAGGGTTTAGAATTCGTGGGTTTAATGAAGAAGAATAGAACTTTTTGGTTCTGTAGACCCGAATCGATTCGCCCCCCAAGCGAATTGAATCGGCTTAGCCAAAAGTGGCAGGTTTGCATGATCGAATTGATTCGGACCCAATGCGACTCGATTCGGTTTAAGACAAAGTCCCAGGTCTTTTGGACCGAATCGATTCGCAGTTGGAGCGAATCAATTCGACCTTGAGATCGAATCAATTCGGGCCAAGCCGAATCGATTCGGAAACATGGTTGTTTCGAGGAGTTTTTCTAGAATGATTTGTACCCCTTTTTTGGTTGAGTTTATCGATACGGGGCCTTCTTTTATGATGTAAGAGATATGTTTTGGAGACTTATAAGGGGTTTCTCAACTATCATGGTCGTGGGGACTTCTTTATATAGTTTAAGGAAAATATATATTTATATGTATGCATTAGAGTTGGGTATGGAGATTATGGGAAACCTCATTGGGGATGGGAATCCCAATTATAGATCAGAAAGTGAGTTTATATATGATGTGAGGTTAAGAGCTCTTAGAGAGAGAGTTGCGCGGGCATGGCTCGAAATTCTAGGCAGAGGGTAGTGCCGAATCCTTATAGTAATTAGTATTCTATTGAGATTAAGATTTGGAGGATCGACGAGAGAGTGATCGCGTATCCTTAGTAATTTTTAACTTAAGAAAAAGATTGCAAGCGCAATAAGATTTAGGGGTTCATAAGAGGGATTTAACCGTAGTCAGAATTGAGAGCGATGGGATCATACTAATAACAATAATAATATGATTAATAAAGGGGATTTCAATAATTGATGGGATCATAAAATGAATTTAAGTTTAAGACTTGAGGTTTGTAGACTATTAGCTATGAGCATACCAATAGTCGAATTAGTACTTGAGATATTGATGTACACTCTGATATTGATGAGGTGTGTAGTGATTGTTACCTACACTCAACTTTGGGTGATAACCTTAATGTTGGAGAGATATAGATATGTTGTAAGATTTTATGTCATAAAGGGAAAAGGATGCATATGTTTCAAATGAGGGATCATATTCTTAAAACAAGGAGAGCTAATGTGTTTGGGATGATGGCTAGTATATTGAGGATTATGTATGCTTATAGCCAAGTTCATAAATCTTATACATACAAACGAGAGGTAGTATGTATATATATGTGTGTGGATATGTGGATATATATTTGTATAGATATGAACATATGGGTATATTTATGTTGTGAATATCTGAATCGTACGTGATGGTTTAATTATATGATGGGATCATATGGACGTATATATATTGTGCATGTGAATGATATATATACTTATGTGGTTAAGCATGCCCCGCACATGCCATTATTGGGAAGTTTGCGCGTTGAGGGTGAGCACCTTGGCTCGAGGAGTAGAGTGTGGATATTCCCCAGGTCATAGTCGTCCATTGTGTTATTATGTCATTTACATTCTTTTGGGGTGAGATGTGGTGGGTATGTTTCATCTCATTGACCGGTTAGGAGCTATGACCGCTTCTCGGGACGTCGTGTGTGTGTGTTGGCCTCGATGTCGGTGATATTGAGTCCGACCGTGGCCCCCAGGATGGTATATGAGTAATGCCCTGTAAGATGATAGCATGGTGCAGTGTATCGGCAGTATATGGTGGGGTAATTTATGTGTATGGCCATTGTACATCATATGTGGTATGTACACTTGTCTGTGGGAATGAATGATTGTATATATATATATGTTTAGAGTAAATATATATATGTTTATTTATCCTATAGGTGAAAGAATATGGAATTTCTATGGAGTACATCTTGGATGATTATGGTGTACTAGATTGTTGGGGGTTGATGTATCGCACTTGAGGAATATTTCGGTTACATCATCCGAAGTTTACTTATTGGAGATTTTGAGGTTACTCTTAGAGATCAATCTAGTTTCAGTAGTTGCAGAAATAGAAATTGTGTGTATGACATCATGGATCCGTACGATCGATATGGTCATGGAGTAGTGTATTAGGGGGGTTCCTTGTTTGGATTTCGCTTTGCGAGACGCCTCACGCACAAAACGCAGCGCCATGTTGATAGTGGAGAGAAGTTTTGTCCTTATTAAATGGTGTATGATAATTTGAAAATAAACTCTGATAATAAAGCTTAATGTTACTATGTAATGTATTACGATTGGTAACTGTTTTAGTTAATAATTGGAATCATTAAAGCCTAGTATGGCATATACGTGTAAAAATAATTTAGTGTGATTAGAATGGGAAGGGTTTCAGGGGATTGCCAAATGATAGGTTGTCCTTATAGGTGGAGTAACTTAAGTAAGATTTCAGGAGGCGAATAGGTGCGTTCTATTAGATGAGAGGTGAGTTTGGGATTTCACGAGAGTGCGACACCACTTTAATTATGATATAAGTGCATTTATATTTATTATGCATGGTTAACACACTTGCTAAGCACTTTTACTCCTCGGGCTCTGACCCATTTATATTTCTCTCCTACTATATGTATAGATATATATTACTACATGTGTCCTACTGCATGGATGCCGGATGCTTTTCCATCCAAAGTCTTGGGAGCTGTAACAGGTGCGGACTGTTGCGGGATTGAGATTGTAGTCGCCTCTATTTCATTGTAAATGTAGGTAGGATTCATGTTGTATATCGGTTGTATACCCAAGGGATATTTATAGATGTCTATATTTCTTCTTTATGGTTGTTGTACTATCTGTGACCCAATAGTTTGTTCGGGTATATTCATTTGTACATACTCATTTCATGTTATACTAGCACTTTCTTTCTTCATCATACTTGAGCATTCCACCTTGGCTAGTAGTTCTATAGTGTTGGTTTGTTGTTTGTTGCATATCTTATTTAACTTTAACATCTCGCTTATATGATTTCGGGTAGTTAGTCTTATATGTTGTTTTATAGTTGTTGATGTTGAGACTGAGCCATCTCAGATTCCTGATTTAAGGTAGTATAGGGCTAGCCACCCGTTATGATTTTAAACAGGGTGTTACATATGGTATCAGAGCATTAGATTCTAGAGTCCTTAGGATCTGTGCGGGGTTTCTACGTTCCTCCGTTGACGTTCTTGGCATTAAGCCCTACTAGTAGGATTGTTGTATTCACTACGTTTATCTTCTTCCACTAGGTGTACTCATTTGAAGAACGTTTTGACACAGTTGCTTTCGTCTTAGACGTCACCGAGAATAAGTCGGTTCGAAAGGGGAAAGAGGAGAAATGTAATACCCATAATAAATTTTGAGTACACTTTGATTTGTGGTATTTCTTTTCGTGATTAGGGTAGAGATGAGAAGGAGATCTTTGTTATCAATAAGGTGAGTACTGATGAGGAGAGAGTAGGGAGCCCTTGGGAGGTTTAGATTGAGAAATTCTTCAACATTTGTTAGGTTGTTAGGAAACCTGGTGTTGGTGATTTTCACCGATGTGAGGTGTGTGGAGTTGTCCCAATATCCGGAGTATTACCTTCTGGGAAAAGGGAGTGAGAAATTTAAAGTTTTTGGGTTCATTGAGTAGGACTGAGGGAGTTTTTGGTTGTCGCAATAGTGTCTTGTCCTTTGGGATGGTTAGGAAGGATTTATGAGGAAGATATTTCTTTGAGGAGAATTAGGACTTTGGAAGGAGTGAGCAAGTGTGGTCTTTATACGACATCTTTTGGGATATTAAACCGTCTTGTAATGAGCTAGTAGAGAGTTGCTCTATTGGTTTTGGGAGTGTGAATTTTTAAGGTTATTGGGTTATGGATAGGCTGGGATAGGAAATTCTAGCATTCCAATGAGGGAAGAACTTATCTTGTGGAAAGGTATTGATGTGATTTAAGGGATTGTATAACTGAGAGGTTCAGAGTTTAGTAGAGTTACTTTGAGCGGAGAATTTAGCTCATGGTTGTGCTAGTTTTGAGAACTAGGTGTTAGTTAAAGTATTGTGTTTGTGGAGGCCTTGTGTCCTAAACATGTGTTTGTTTGGCGTGTCAAAAGACACGAAATTGTTTTATATTATATTGTTACTTAGGCCTTCAGGGATATCTAAAACTCAGAAAATCTTTTATTAACCTTAAACCTGGTTCGACTAATCTCAATCCCCGACATAGCTACCCAGTAGTGTATTGGGAGGGTTCCTTGTTTAGATTTCGCTTGCGAGACCTCCCCCGCAAGAAGGTAACTAGTATAGAAAATTGATAGGAGTTCAAACACTGGGAATTTTAAACTTTCATATATATCTAATATGCTATTATAGATATTTGTAGACAATACTTTACGATTTGAGGCTAGTAGAGCCGAGGCGCCCTGGGTAGTTAGTTTGATTTTTAAAATTTACATGGTCCGATGTGAGAACTGGACAGGATCGGTATGGTGACCTTGAGGGTAGATATAAGGACTAGATGAGATTGAAGTCCTAGGCGTATCTTAAATTTTGCGGGCGAAATTCTTTTAAGGGGGGAAGAGTGTAACACCAAAAGATTTTGGGACTGAGAAATTTAATTTTTGGGAGAAATAAAATTTATTTAAATTAGAGAATTTTAGAATTTGGAAATTGAAGTTCAAAAATTCAGGACGTTTCAAAGTATTCCGGGTAATGATTTTGAGTGTACCATCGATCCCGGAAGGTTCGAGATAGTCAAAATGACTGTCATTGGGTTTTATTTCGGTTCCGGATTATTTTTAAGTATGTTTGGCTCGAATTGGAGTAAACGAGTCATTTAAAGTGTGTATTAACATTTAAAACTGGGTTTATTGTTTTAAAGGTTTAAGAGGCTTACAGATCAAGCCTTCTCATTTGAGAGAAATAGAGAAAGAGAAAGAAAGAAGGAAATAAGAAGAAAGGAAGAGAGAGAGGGAGAAAGCTTGGAGATTTCCAGCCCAAACGCTATCACGAGGACAATCCAACCTTTACAATTCTCAGGCAAGTGTTTAATCTTGCTAATATTTCATTTGTGTATTTCATTTCATAATTTGTCGATAAAAAAATTGGATTTCGGGTATTAATAACAACACCTAGATTTTGAAGATCTAATCTTGAAATTGATGTTTAGATATGGGTTTGATGGTGTAGAAATGGTTGGGATCAACTTTGGGTTGATTTAGTAGCTTAGAATCATGGTATGATGAAGGTTTAGGGTTTAGAAGTGAAATTTTAGGGTTTAGAATTCATGGGTTTAATAAAGAAGAAGAGAACTTTTTGGTTTTGCAGACCCGAATCGATTCGCCCCCCAAGCGAATCGATTCGGCTTAGGCAAAAGTGGCAGGTCTGCATGATCAAATCGATTCGGACCCAAGGCGACTCGATTCGGTTTAAGACAAAGTCCCAGGTCCTTTGGACCGAATCGATTCGCAGTTGGAACGAATCGATTCGCCCTTGAGATCGAATCAATTCAGGCCAAGCCGAATCAATTCGAAAACAGGGTTGTTTCGAGGAGTTTTTCTAGAATGATTTCTACCCCTTTTTTGGTTGGGTTTATCGATATGGGGCCTTATTTTATGATGTAAGAGATATGTTTTGGAGACTTATAAGGGGTTTCTCACCTATCATGGTCATGGGTACTTCTTTAAATAGTTTAAGGAAAATATATATTTATATGTATGCATTGGAGTTGGGTATGGAGATTATGGGAAACCTCATTAGGGATGGGAATCCTAATTATAGATCAAAAAGTGAGTTTAGATATGATGTGAGGTTAAGAGCTCTTAGAGAACTCTTAGAGAGACAGTTACGAGGGCATGGCTCGAAATTGTAAGCCGAGGGTAGTGCCGAATCCTTATAGTAATTAGGATTCTATTGATATTAAGATTTGGGGGACCGACGAGAGAGAGTGGTCGCGTATCCTTAGTAATGTTTAACTTAAGAAATAGATTGCAAGCACAATAAGATTTAGGGGTTCATAAGAGTGATTGAACCGTAGTGATAATTGAGAGCGATATGATCATACTATTAACAAGAATAGTGTGATTAATAAAGGGGATTTCAATAATTGATGGGATCATAAATTGAATTTAAGTTTAAGACTTGAGGTTTGTAGACTATTAGTTATGAGCATACCAATAGTCGAATTAGTACTAGATATATTGATGTACTTTCTGATATAGATGAGGTGTGTAGTGATTGTTACCTACACTCAACTTTGCGTGATAACCTTAATGTTGGAGAGATATAGATACGTTGGAAGATTTTATGTCATAAAGGGAAATGGATGAATATGTTTCAAATGAGGGATCTTATTCTTAAAATGAGGAGAGCTAATGTATTTGGGATGATGGCTAGTATATTGAGGATTATGTATGCTTATAGCCAAGTTCATAAATCTTATACATACAAATGAGAGGTAGTGTGTATATATATGTGTGTGGATACGTGGATATATATCTGTATAGATATGAATATATGGGTATATTTATGTTGTGAATATCTAAATCGTATGATATGGTTTAATTATATGATGGGATCATATGGTTGTATATATATTGTGCATGTGAATGATATATATACTTATGCGTTTAAGCATACCCCGCGCATGCTATCATTGGGAAGTTTGCGCGTTGAGGGTGAGCACCCTGGCTCGAGGAGCAGAGTGTGAATATTCCCCAGGTCATAGTCGTCCATTGTGTTATTATGTCATTTACATTCTTTTGGGGTGAGACATAGTGGGTATGTTTCGTCTCATTGACCGGTTAGGAGCTATGACCGTTTCCCGGGACGTCGTGTGTGTGTGTGTGTTGGCCCCGATGTCGGTGATATTGAGTTCGACCGTCGCCCCCAGGATGGTATATGAGTAATTCCTTGGAAGATGATAGCATTGTGCAGTATATCGGTAGTATATAGCCGGGTATTTTATGTGTATGGCCATTGTACATCATATGTGGTATGTACACTTGGCTATGGTAATGAATGATTGTTTCTATATATGTATGTTTAGAGTAAATATATATATGTTTATGTATCCTATAGGTGAAAGGATATGGAATTTCTATGGAGTACATCTTGGATGATTATGGTGTACTAGATTGTTGGGGGTTGATGTATCGCACTTAAGGAATATTTTGGTTACATCATCCCAAGTTTATTTATTGGAGATTTTGAGGTTACTCTTAGAGAGCAATCTTGTTTCAGTAGTTGTAGAAATAGAAATTGTGTGTATGAAATCATGGATCCCTACGATCGATATGGTCATGGATTAGTGTATTGGGGGGGTTCCTTTTTTAGATTTCGCTTTGCGAGACGCCCCACGCACGAAACGCAGCGCCATGTTGAGAGTGGAGATAAGTTTTCTCCTTATTAAATGGTGTATGATAATTTGAAAATAAACTATGTAATGTATTCCGATTTGTAACATTTTAAGTTAATAATTGGAATCATTAAAGACTAGTATGGCATATATGTGTAAAAATAATTTTGTGTGATTAGAATGGGAAGGATTTCAGGGGATTGTAAAAAGATAGGTTGTCCTTATTGGTGGGGTAACTTAAGTAAGATTTTAAGTCTATGAACACGACTAGAGCATTTGTGAGGCCAAATGGCATCACTCTGAACTCATAAGACCCATATCTCTTCAAGAAAGCAGTCTTTGAAACATCCTGCTCCCTAATACGTAGCTGATGGTACCCCGACCTCAATCTATCTTCGAAAAGAAAGTTTCTCCCCTCAACTGGTCGAATAGATCATCGATTCGAGGAAATGGATACTTATTCCGTATCGTGACATTATTCAACTCCAGGTAGTCCACACATAGCCTCAGTGAACCATCTCTCTTCTTCACAAACAAGACTGGAGCGCCCCAAGGTGAGGTAATCCTGTGAATGAAGCCCCGACCTAACACCTGCTCTATCTAATCTAGTAACTCTCGCATCTCCATTGGAGCCATACAGTATGGAGCGCGTGCTATAGGTCTAGTATCCGGTAATAAATCTATGATAAAGTCTATCACACGACTGGGGGTAGGCCTGGTATCTCTTGAAATACATCGGAATACTCATAAACAACTGGGATCGAGTCTAAGGGAATCACAACCTCCATAGAGGTATCCTCCTCTATGTTATAGAAATGAGCGATCGAGACTCCCTCTGGGCGAGGCATCACCACTACAAACATCTCTTGCCCCGGAATGGCAAAAACAATACTCCCACCAAAACAATCTATCATGGTTATGTAAGCACCGAGCCAATCCATACCGATAATAATGTCATGCTCATGCATATTCAAGACTAACATGTCTGCAGGTAATACTAAGATACCAATCTCTACCCTCACGCCCCGGCATATAAAGAAAATTAACGATCCATTTCCCAATGGTGAGTCTACACACGTCATAGTGATCTCTACTGTGGATAATAACCCTAAGGCCTTCACAAAATGGGTAGCTATAAAACAGTGTGTTGCCCCAGTATCAGATAAAATTCAACCCATAGCACCAGGTATAAGAAACGTACCTTTTATCTTGGTTGCTGCCTGAGATGCTGCTATCTGATGGATGTTACTGGCACGTCTATACTGTAACTGCCTCTGCTGAACTGAGGCTATTGGAATGGCTGGTGGAGCTGGCTTCTGTGGTTTATTACTGGCACTTTGCTGCTGTGGGGCCCTATTCCTCTTTGGGCAATCCTGACGCCTATGGCCATTGCTCCCACATAGGAAGCACCTCACTCGAAACTGCCTCAATAGCCTATGTTGTTGACCAGTCTCGCTTTTTCCCGGGTCTTGCTGTCCTTGATGAGAAATTTATGGAAAAACTATGTCAGGGTGAGGACAATCCCTCCACTTGTGACCCGGCTGTATACATTTATAGGAGAGTCCCAAAAATTTTCGCTAGTCAGGTTGCAGTTTCTCCCCAGTCTGATTCGAACAAGATTGACGTTTATGACCGTCCATTGAACAACTGAAACACCTCTTCGTGACTTCATTCTGACTCTGACTTTGTTGGCCCTGACACTTTTGGACCTTTACATAAATTTTGTTACTTCTGGAACTGTCTCGATCTTGAGTGGTTTGTTGTCGCAATTTCGGTGCCTTCGCACAATTGTCAACTTCAGTCACATGCATTTGATTAACCTCTCTAGGTCTTTTGCCTCCTTTAAGCTGCATGTTGCGTTCGTGGTACTGTAAGACTGCAGTTGTAACTGCTTGTGCCACAATGCCCGCAAATTTGGTAATTGGTACCCTTTTCGGAGACACCTGAGGTGTGAGTTGTCCTTGCTCATTAACTTCCCCAATGGTATTAGCTTGTTCATCCTGACGGTCCATTTGAAAGTTTTAAAATTTAATCTGAATAAGTTCAACATTCACATTGACAAATCGCAGAAGCACGAATTTCCAACGCATAAAGATGAATACAACATTCCTAATGTTAGGGCTCTAAATCAAAGACGCTAATCTGGAAACAAGATAAGCCGTACAGATCCTAAGGACACTAGAACCTGATGCTCTGATACCACCTGTGACACCCCGTCTAATTAAATACCGGGCGATCACTCCTTTATTAAATTAAAATCAAGGTGAACAGTTGGATCATTCTTAGCATCACTATCGTAAAAAAAAAATTCCAATTTAAACACCCTAAATAATTAAGCTAAGTGTCAAAACCATTTTAGACATTACTTTCCAAATTTTATTTATAACAACCAACATTTAACACTTTACAAGATTCGTAATTTAAATAATCACACAACAATTAACGTGGAACATATAATCCAAATAATCTAAACATTCAATAACTAGATTCCAACATTTAAACTTAAAGAAAAAACATCCTGCCAACAATAAATCCCAAAGTGAAAATACTGGGAATAAATGGATCGCAATGTCAAATAAAACAACTGAATAATGGAAATAAACAAGTCACAATATCCCATAGACAGCTGAATAATGGAAGAGGGCGACACTTGCCCAACTAAATAAATGGAACTAGGAGTGGAATCAACAGATGAAGTCATTTAAGCAAGAGTCCTACAACTCCCACCTAAGTTGCAGTGCATTCCTTTCAAAGGATCCTATGCAAGACGCCCCTATGGCTGGGCACCTATAATATATACATATATATATACAAGAGAGAAAAGAAAATGGAAACGGGTCAGATCCCGATGGTGAAAATTATTTAAAATTTGTTTAGCAAGTATTTAAAATGTTTACAGGCCAATGCAACAACATATTAGCGCGGCACTCCCTTGAGAAATTCTCACCTCTCTTCGAATGTGCACGCCTATCGCATTAACCTTCCCATCGGTTTAACTTATGTTAGGTTACTCGTAAGATTTAAAACTGAACCATTTAATTGTTTAATAGGAAAATTTCATTTGATCACAAAGTTCTCATTTAAACCTTATTTGCTAATAAAGATTTCCCAGTGTCCTATTATACTTTTCAAAACAAGCATTTCCAAATTAAGTCATTATTCATTTCTTACTTGCCATAACACAATAGGAAGTTCTAAATTTCAGAAATTCATATATATATTAAATACTCATAAAATATATATATTCTAACAGTACCCCACATAAAAATTATAGTGCGGGCATACTCTTCTATCCAATCCCCGTATCACTCGTACTAAGGGAAATACAAGTTCGGAATCACTCTCGAACTGTATTAATACATACACAAACAATATATAGGCGAAGCATAGTTTTCAAGTCCAAGATGTCAACACATACCCTCGCGTCTCTTAGGACCGTGACTATCGATACGATAGCCTATACCTAGGATTCCTATATTCTTGGGTACAAGTCAATATCCCCCGTAAAGGTCCCATCGAGAGATAGCAAGTAGCGCGGGCATGATTTTCACACGTATATAGTATATGCATAAGCACAGTCATGTAAATATACTACTTTTTCTATATCAAATTTAGGTTCATCTCATAACCCATAATTATAGCATTTATCCTTATTTCTCATTATTTAGTTATCACTTATAACGATTCATCTCTTACTTTTAGTTTGAGGGATTATTCCAACTTACTACGTAACACTCATGGACTCTATCCTCACAAGTGTAGAATTCTGTAGGTACTCATCTATTTTCCATCGTAACTATCTTACGCGTCTATCCCTTTAATACATAATTCTATCATCCCTTATATGTAAACATCCCAAAAATGCAAATATCGTCTTACATTAAAGGTCTCATAATTATTCATAAGTCCTACTGATCTTCTTTATCTCCAAAAATATTTTAATAAGGATGTCCGAAGATTTTTACTCAATTAATTTGAATTCAACTATTTAAAAAGGGGAAATATGAGTCTGCCAGGAGGGTCGATCGATCGATGGCAGGAGCTCGATCGATCGATGCGTCGATCGATCGACACCCCTGGTTCGATCGATCGATCAAACAGGTATGGTGAATTCTACAGATTAACAGTTACGGGTTCTGTCATCCAACCTCAACCAAATTCAGATTTTTAACACCCAAACTCCCAGAAATTCGCACTACAAACATTATAAACCCAAACTAACAATCTTCTATGTAAAGCATGTGAATTTTCATCAACAACCATGGATTAAAAGGGCAAAACTTGTATAAACCTCATGAAACCCTAGAAATTTCTTTAACTTTGTTCTAATTAATCTTTTTCTACAATTTCTTCTTCTAAAACATCATAAATCCGTGGTTCAACCTCTACATATGAAGGGTATTTCCATATTTCCATTTATATCATTACTACATGAAATTTCCTATCTCCAACATGGGTTTTCTTCTATGAAACTCATCCTAATCAACCCTAGACTAACATGAGTGATGCATTAACAAAAATAAGCAAGAGAAACACTTGCCTGGAAATTTCAGAGTTCTGATTTATGGACGAATTTGGTGTGGTTGCGCAAGAGAAACACTTGCCTGGAAATTTCAAAGTTCTTATTTGTGTACGAATTTGGTGTGGTTGCGTTCCCCGTCGCGCGATCTACGCGTTGGTGGTGGTGGCGGTGCAACCGGATGAACTTTCGGCCTAGAACACCTTGGCAAACTCTCTCCTTCCCTCTCCTATGGCCGTCACATGTATTTGGTTGTGTTAAGCCTAGAAGGAAACCTTAGATATCTGATATAATCCTTGAAAATGGTTGGGTTTAATTGCCCAAAATTACAAAATGTCCAAAATGCCCTCTCGGGGTGCTAAATAAGCCTAAAAACGCCCCGAAACCCAAACTAAACCCCCCGGGTACACTTTTCTGACTGTCTCTACCCTTCCGGACACTTTGGCACACTCAAAACGACCATACGAGCAACTTATAGTTTATTCACTTTTATTAATCAATATTTAGTCCCGACGCAACACAGGCGCGTCCCGACTCAAATTTCCAAAATTGTCATTTTATTCACTCTTGACATTTAATAGAACCAATATTATATATTAATCTACTCATTAGTAATATTCAACAAGTTTCCCATAATTACTACTCACATCATGTTAATAATTATAAAGTAATTAATTTCTGGATTTATATTAAATTAATAACTCACATTAAATTTAATAAATCCCCAAATTAATAAAGCATAAAAATACGGGATTATTACATACTTCCCCCCTAATAACTGAATTTCATCCCAAAATTCGGAATATAAGGCATACCTGGTAAGAATAAATCTGGATATCTCTCGTGCATATCTGCCTCACGCTCCCAAGTGGATTCCTCCACATTATGATGCTCCCACTGGACCCTTACAAGTGGAACTAGCTTCGACCTCAATCTCCTCTCGCTATGGTGTAGGATAGCCATCGGTCTCTCCTCATTATAGCTGTCAGGATGTAAGTCTATCTCCTCGATTGCGATGTGGGTGTGAGCCATGTCATCCTGAAGATATCGTCTCAACGACGAGATGTGTAATACATCGTGAATGCGATGTAAATGCTCTGGCAGTCCCAATATGTATGCTACCGGCCCAATACTCTCGATAATGGGAAATGGTCCCACGTACCTCGGGGCCAATTTCCCTTTCTTCCCGAACCTCATCACTCCTTTCATAGGAGATACACATAGTAACACTTGGTCCCCCATATTAAACTACTGGAAGAACCGTTTCGCATCGGTGTTGCTTTTCTGCCCATCCTAGGCTACTCGAATGCGACTCCTGATCATCTCAATCCTTGCAGAGGTTTCCTGAATCACCTCTGTTCCTAGAAACTTGTTATCCCCCACCTCTAGCCAACAAGTTGGGGAACGACAAGGTCTGCCATACAAAGCCTCAAATGGAGCCATGCCAATCATGAATTGATAAGAGTTATTATAAGCGAACTCAACCAGTGGAAGATGTGGCTCCCAACCTCCTCCAAAATCAAGGACACACATACGTAGCATATCCTCCAGCATCTGATTAGTACGCTATGTGTGCCCATCTGTCTGTGGATGATAAGATGAACTCAACCTCAACTTTGTACCCATAGCCTCCTGAAAGCTCTCCCAGAAGCGCGATACAAAAATCTTGTCTCTATCTGACACAATATTCATGGGCACCCCATGTAATCTGACAGTCTCAACAATGAATAACTGAGCATACTGTCTCGTCGTATAGTCTATTTGCACCAGCAGAAAATGAGCAACTTGGTCAAACGGTCCACAATCACCCAGATGGAGTCGTGGCCCCGCTGTGAGGCAGGAAACCCTGTAATAAAATCCATGGAAATACTCTCCCACTTCCATGCAGGTATTTCCAATGGCTGAAGTAACCCTGACAGTTTCTGATGGTCCACCTTTACCAGCTGGCAGGTAGAACACTTTGACACGAACTCAGCAATGTCCTTCTTCATCCCACTCCACCAGTACTGCCGCCTCATATCCTTGTACATCTTATCTCCTCCAGGATGTACCACAAATCGTGACCCAGGAGATTGGGTCATCACTGCATGATGTAATTCTAATCTTTCTGGGACCACCAATCTCCCATTGAACCTCAAACCCCCATCAGAACTAACAGAATAGGACTTAGCACCCTCGACTAAAAGTTGTACAATCTGCTCCTGGCAAAAATGGGTCTGCGGTCTGTGCCTGTATCACCCTCATAACAATCTTGGGTGTCACTGTCATGACAGATATGAAAGAACGAGCTACTGCATCCTAGTGACCCAACTCTTTCCACTTTGCTTTTCCGATGTTCGCTACATCGTTACCGGTCTACGGCTCAACGCATCAGTAACTATGTTGGCCTTCCCCGGATGGTATTGTATGTCGAATAGATAGTCCTTCATAAACTCTAACCACCTGCGCTGACACATATTCAGCTCTCGCTGAGTGAACAAGTAATGCAGTGACTTGTGGTCTGTGACCAAGCGGAATTTCTCCCTTAATAAATAGTGCCTCCATATCCTCAATGCAAAAACGACCGCTGCTAACTCCAGGTCGTGGGTGGGGTAATTCTTCTCATGTGGCTTAAGCTTGCGGGAGGTAAAAGCCATAGCCTTCTCCTCCTGCAGAAGTACTCACCCAAGTCCCCGTAAAGAGGCATCAGTGTAAACCAGGTACTGCACACCCGACTTAGGTAAAGCGAGGACTGATGCTGAAGTAAGATTGTCTTTCAGCTCGTCGAAAGCCAATTGACAAGCATCATCCCAAGCATATGGTACCCCCTTGCGAGTCAGGTTCGTCAATGGACCTGCTATTTTGGAGAATCCCTGAATGAATCTCCTGTAGTATCCGGATAACCCCAAGAAACTACGCACTTTCGTCGGTGTCGTGGGATGTCCCCACTCCCTCACCGCTGACACTTTACTCGGGTCAACTACTATCCCCTATTCAGAAACAACATGTTCCAAGAACTGCACTTCACGCAACCAGAATCCGGACTTCTCGTACTTAGCTTACAACTGATGCTCTCGTAGAGTCTGAAGAACCTGCCTCAAGTCCTCGGCATGCTCCTCCTCGGAGTGTGAATATATCAGAATGTCATCTATGAAGACGATGACAAACTGATCCAAGAACTCTCTGAACACTCGGTTCATTAAGTCCATGAACACGACTAGAGCATTTGTGAGGCCAAATGGCATCACTCTGAACTCATAAGACCCATATCTCGTCAAGAAAGCATTCTTTGAAACACCCTGATCCCTAATACGTAGCTAATGGTACCCCGACCTGAGATCTATCTTCGAAAAGAAAGTTGCTCCCCTCAACTGGTTGAACAGATCATCGATTCGAGGCAATGGACACTTATTCCGTATCGTGACATTATTCAACTCCAGTTACTCCACACATAGCCTCAGTGAACCATCTCTGTTCTTCATAAACAAGACTGGAGCGCCCCAAGGTGAGGTACTCCTGCGAATGAAGCCCTGACCTAATAGCTGCTCTATCTAATCTAGTAACTCTCGCATCTACATCGGAGCCATACGGTATGGAGCGCGTGCTATAGGTCTAGTATCCGGTAACAAATCTATGATAAAGTCTATCTCGTGACTGGGGGGTAGGCCTGGTATCTCCTGAAATACATCGGAATACTCATAAACAACTGGGATCGAGTCTAAGGGAATCACAACCTCCTTAGAGGTATCCTCGTCTATGTAATATAAATGAGCGATCGAGCCTCCCTCTGGGAGAGGCATCGCCACTACAAACATCTCTTGCCCCGGAATGGCAAAAACAATACTCCCACCAAAACAATCTATCATGGCCATGTAAGCACCGAGCCAATCCATACCGATAATAATGTCATGCTCATGCATATCTAAGTCTAACATGTCTGCAAGTAATACTAAGATACCAATCTCTACCCCCACACCCCAGCATATAAAGAAAATTAACGATCCATTTCGCAATGGTGAGTCTACACACGTCACAGTGCTCTCTGCTGTGGCTAATAACCCTAAGGCCTTCATAAAATGGGTAGCTATAAAATAGTGTGTTGCCCCAGTATCAGATAAAATTCAACCCATAGCACCAGGTATAAGAAACGTACCTTTTATCTCGGTTGGTGCCTGAGATGCTGCTATCTGATGGATGTTACAGACACGTCTATACTGTAACTGCCTCTGCTGAACTGAGGCTATTGGAATGGCTGGTGGAGCTGGCTTCTGTGGTTTATTACTGGCACTTTGCTGCTGTGGGGCCCTATTCCTCTTTGGGCAATCCTGACGCCTATGACCATTGCTCCCACATAGGAAGCACCTCACTCGAAACTACCTCAATTCCCTATGTTGTTGACCAGTCTCGCTTTTTCTCGGGTCTTGTTGTCCTTGATGAGAAATTTTTGGAAAAACTATGTCAGGGTGAGGACAATCCCTCCACTTGTGACCCCACTGTACACATTTATAGGAGAGTCCCAAAAATTTTCGCTAGTCGGGTTACAGTTTCTCCCCAGTCTGATTCGAACAAGATTGACGTTTATTACCGTCCATTCCACAACTGAAACACCTCTTCGTGACTTCATTCTGACTCTGACTTTGTTGGTCCTGACACTTTTGGACCTTTACATAAATTTTGTTACTTCTGGAACTGTCTCGGTCTTCAGTGGTTTGTTGTCGCAATTTCGGTGCCTTCGCACAATTGTCAAATTCAGTCACATGCATTTGCTTAACCTCTCTAGGTATTTTGCCTCCTTTAAGGTGCATGTTGGATTCGTGGTACTGTAAGACTGCAGTGGTAACTGCTTGTGCCACAATGCCCGCAAATTCGGCAATTGGTGCCCTTTTGGGAGTCACCTGAGGCGTGAGTTGTCCTTGCTCATTAACTTCCCCAATGGTATTAGCTTGTTCATCCTGACGGGCCATTTGAAAGTTTTAAAATTTAATCTGAATAAGTTCAACATTCACATTGACAAATCGCAGAAGCACGAATTTCCAAAGCAAAAAGATGAATACAACATTCCTAATGTTAGGGCTCTAAATCAAAGACGCTAAGCTGGAAACAAGATAAGCCGTACAGATCCTAAGGACACTAGAAGCTGATGCTCTGATACCACCTGTGACACCCCGTCTAAATAAATACCGGGCAATCACTCCTTTAATAAATTAAAATCATGGTGAACAGTTGGATCATTCTTAGCATCACTGTCGTAAAAATAATTTTTCCAATTTAAACACCCTAAATAATTAAGCTAAGTGTCAAAACCATTTTAGACATTACATTCCAAATTTTAGTTATAACAACCAACATTTAAAACTTTACAAGATTCGTAATTTAAAGAATCACACAACAATTAACCTGGAACATATAATCCAAGTAATTTAAACATTCAACAACTAGATTCCAACATTTAAACTTAAAGAATAAACATCCTGCCAACAATAAATCCCAATGTGAAAATACTGGGAATAAATGGATCACAATGTCAAATAAAACAACTGAATAATGGAAATAAACAAGTCACAATATCCCATAGACAGCTGAATAATGGAAGAGGGCGACAGATGCCCAACTAAATAAATGGAACTAGGAGTGGAATCAACAGATGAAGTAATTTAAGCAAGAGGCCTACAAACTCCACCTAAGCTGCAGTGCATTCCTTTCAAAGGATCCTATGCAAGACGCCCCTGTGGCTGGGCACCTGTAATATATACATATATATACAAGAGAAAAAAGAAAATGGAAACGGGTCAGAGCCCGATGGTGAAAATCAATTAAAATTTGTTTAGCAAGTATTTAAAATGTTTACAGGCCAATGCAACAACATATTAGCGCGGCACTCCCTTGAGAAATTCTCACATCTCTTCGAATGTGCACGCCTATCGCATTAACCTTCCCATCGGTTTAACTTATGTTAGGTTACTCGTAAGAATTAAAACTGAACCATTTAATTGTTTAATAGGAAAATTTCATTTGATCACAAAGTTCTCATTTAAACCTTATTTGCTAATAAAGATTTCCCAGTGTCCTATTATACTTTTCAAAACAAGCATTTCCAAATTAAGTCATTATTCATTTCTTACTTGCCATAAACACAATAGGAAGTTCCAAATTTCAGAAATTCATATATATATTAAATACTCATATAATGTATATATTCTAACAGCACCCCACATAAAAATTATGGTGCGGGCATACTCTTCTATCCAATCCCCGTATCACTCGTACTAAAGGAAATACAAGTTCGGAATCACTCTCGAACTGTATTAATATGTACACAAACAATATATAGGCGAAGCATAGTTTTTAAGTCCAAGAGGTCAACACATACCCTCGCGTCTCTTAGGACCGTGACTATCGATATGATAGCCTATACCTAGGATTCCTATCTTCTTGGGTACAAGTCAATATCCCCCGTAAAGGTCCCATCGAGAGATAGCAAGTTGCGCGGGCATGATTTTCACACGTATATAGTATATGCATAAACACAGTTATGTAAATATACTACTTTTTCTATATCAAATTTAGGTTCATCTCATAACCCATAATTATAACATTTATCCTTATTTATCATTATTTAGTTATCACTTATAACGATTCATCCCTTACTTTTAGTTTGAGGGATTATTCCAACTTACTATGTAACACTGATGGACTCTATCCTCACAAGTGTAGAATTCAGTAGGTACTCCTCTATTTTCAATCGTAACTATCTTACGCGTATCTCCATTTAATAAATAATTCTATCATCCCTTATATGTAAACATCCCAAAAATGCAAATCTTGTCTTACATTAAAGGTCTCATAATTATTCATAAGTCCTACTGGTCTTCTTTATCACCCAAAATATTTTAATAAGGATGTCCGAAGATTTTTACTCAATTAATTTGAATTCAACTATTTAAAAAGGGGAAATATGAGTCTGCCAGGAGGGTCGATCGATCGATGGCAGGAGCTCGATCGATCGATGCGTAGATCGATCGACACCGCTGGTTCGATCGATCGATCAAACATGTATGGTGAATTCTACAGATTAACAGTTATGGGTTTTGTCATCCTACCTCAACCAAATTCAGATTTTTAACACCCAAACTCCCAGAAATTCATACTACAAACATTATAAACCCAAACTAACAATCTTCTACGTAAAGAATGTGAATTTTCATCAATAACCATGGATTAAAAGGGCAAAACTTGTATAAACCTCATGAAACCCTAGAAATTTCTTTAACTTTGTTCTAATCAATATTTTTCCAGAATTTATTCTTCTAAAACATCATAAATCCGTGGTTCGACCTCTACATATGAAAGGGATTTCCAGATTTCCATTTATATCATTACTACATGCAATTCCCTATCTCAAACATGGGTTTTCTTCCATGAAACTCATCCAAATCAACCCTAGACTAAGATGAGTGATGCATTAACGAAAATAAGCAAGATAAACACTTGCCTGGAAATTTTGGAGTTCTGATTTGTGGACGAATTTGGTGTGGTTGCGTTCCCCGTCGCGCGATCTACGCGTTGGTGGTGGTGGCGGTGCAACCGGATGAACTTTCGACCTAGAACACCTTGGCAAACTAGCTTGTATCTTGTCATAATCTTCAAGTATGTTGACTGGTTTGCTAGCCGACCAACTGCCTCCTGTACCGAGAAACTGAGTGCTAACTTCACGTGCTTGATTCTTATTATTTATGATCCTCTAAATACTTTATCGAGTAACATACTATCTTTTGAACCCAACTCTTCAATCTGATTAGTACCAAGCTAGTGGTGAACTTCGAAACATTTTCATACAACTTCTTCTTCAATGTTGGTTGGGACAGTAGTAGTAAAGATCTCAGTTCTGTAGATGCTGAATTTGACATATGAACTTCAATAGTATGTGCATAATAACTCCTGAATATGCCTCCTGAACTTTTGAATGCGCCTGCTGAACTTCAATATACCTCCTGAGCTTCAATATCAAAAATATTTCCTGAGCAAGAAAAACAACTTCTGAATGATAATTAGTCGGGGCCCCGACCGTGTGAGTTTGTGGAGTTGAATTTGATGCCCCACTGCATGATGTTATAAGAATGTGCCACCAAATGAACAAATATATCTGTAATAGAAGCCCCAAGTGTGGAATGTGAACTTTGAATGCTTTTTTCTTGATCACTTTCACATACTCATACTTTGTTGCCGACCAACTGTAGTTGACAGCTTCTTATTTCCGACCAACATGAGTTGACATTTTTCGGAATAGATTTACTTCCTAACCAACATAAGTTGGCATTTTTAGGAATACTTTTACTGCCCAAGAAACACATAGTTTTACTTACCGGAGGAATACAAGTTTTACTTCCCGGAGGAATACAAGTAGCTTTACTTCCCGGAGGAATACAAGTTTTACTTCCCGGAGGAATACAAGTTTTACTTCCTGGAGGAATACAAGTTCTACTTCCGGGAGGAATACAAGTTTTACTTCCCGGAGGAATACAAGTAGCTTTACTTCCCAGAGGAAAACAAGTAGCTTTACTTCCCGGAGGAATACAAGTTTTACTTCCCGGAGGAATACAAGTTTTACTTCCCGGAGGAATACATTTACTTCCTAACCAACATAAGTTGGCATTTTTAGGAATACATTTTTGATAATAAAATGATAGAGACTTCCTCGGAGCTGACCAACAGATTGTTGGGAATAAGATATAATAAATGCTGGAGACCTCCTCGGAGCTGACCAACAGATTGATGGGAATAAGATATAATAAATGCTGGAGAACTCTTCGGAGCTGACCAACAGATTGTTGGGAATAAGATAATATATGCTAGAGACATCTTTGGCACTGACCAACAGATTGTTGGGAATAAAATATAATAAATGATGGAGACCTCCTCGGCGCTGACCAACAGATTGTTGGGAATAAAATATAATAAATGTTGGAGACCTTATCGGCACTGACCAACAGATTGTTAGGAATAAAATATAATAAATGCTGGAGACCTCCTCGCTGAATTAAGAATAGAATATGCATCCAAATAGATATAAAGAATATTTAAAAATAATAAAGTGCCTCGTTGATCTGTCGAGGTAGAATTATATAATGCCGAACAAGAATAAGATCTTCCGGAACATAAGAATATGACCGAGAACGTTGTCAGGCCTGAATATAAATAAGAATTATCCGACCAACTATCCGTTGGGGGTGAAATACAACGAATGTTGTAATTCTCCTTAAAGCTGAATAAGTATATTGTCGAGGCACAATTGCATAATGCCGAATAAGAATAATATTTTATAAAACATAAGAATATGGTCGACAACTTTGCTGGGCCTGCATATAAATAAGAATTAACCCGACCAACTATCCGTTGGGGGTGACATATAATAAATGTTATAGTTCTCGGAGCTAAATATGATAATAAGTATCTCGCCGAGTTCCATGTTGAGATGAATATACAATATGAATCCCAAGGGATATAGAATAATTTGTGCTTGAGCCGATATCTCCGAGTAATAATAAAATATATAATGCCTCGCTGAGGTGAAATGATAATAGTTTCCAGATTGTTTCCGAGCATTCGTCAGCGTTGAGTCTTGTACCTGTAAAAATTAATATCTTGCTCTACCATTTGTGTAGGCTGATTTGATTAGTCATGAGAATAATTTACTCATCCAATCAATATATGATATGTATATTCTTGAGAAATAAAAATATTAATTTCAAAAAATAAAATAATATATGTTGGCTGATATGTCGAGGTAAAACTGCCTCATGTCGAGCAATAATAGATTCAAGAGGTTTAAGATTGTGGCTGAGCTTTCGTCGGGATTTAATATCGTCCCTATGAAATCTTAATTAGCTGCCCGAACACCTGTCGAGATTAGATCAAATAATTATTGTCATGAGAATAATTATTCAGCCAAACATTATGTGATGTGTATCAACATAAGGCAATAAAAATTTCAAAATATGAAATAATATGTTTTATGCCAAATGTGTGTGAGATGGACAAATTATTATTAGACATGCGCCATAAATAAGACGTAGAGTTTTTTGTAAAGTTATTTAATCTCCAACAACTAATCAGGTATAAGTTGCTGTTTGAAAATTATTTATCACTTGGTTTTAAAAATATTTTTGGGGTGATCACAAGTTAAAAAAGACTTAAGCCCCCTGTTTGTCCCCGAGCTGAAATCGTGTTTAAAGAAATATCTGGGGTGCTTCGCATTTTTTTAATACCCCAAGATTCTACTGTTGCCGACAAACGGCATGGATGTTGCCGACCAACATTTAAGGATATCTCAAGTTATAGAATATATGGTGCCGACCAAGAAGCAAATGGCCCCCGACCAGCTGAGCAATTTCGTCGATCAATAAAAATTGTGTATTGACAGCACCGAACAATATTAGATGTCACCGACCAAAAAGTGGATGGTTGGATAGTTGCCGACCAGTAAATTGAACACTCCGAATAAGACTGAGATGTCGCCGATCAAGAAATAGATGATCATCGACCTGCAATTGGTTCCACCGAGCTTTAATATGTGGCTCCGACCAATAATAAGATACCTCGTAGTTGGATAAAATTATTTCAACGTTGCTGATGAATCTTCAAATCTCATCTCCGACAAACAAAAATGGTCTGGTTAACCTTCTCTTTAATAAAATATGGCCCAAGATGATGTCGACCAACAATATAGATGGCTGACCAGAATATCTCGAATCCTTAGATTAAAAAAATAATAGTCGATGTAAAATCCATGCATTAAGATTGCTAATTAAATGATCCATTCTCTAATCCACTATATCGCGGGATTTCGATAAAGAAACCATGTGATGTGATGAACGAGGGGCCAACATATCAAATTTGCGCCCAGAGTCTTGATATGGTCATGATTTGTTTTACTGATCCTTTTTTACAAGAGGTGGGTAATGATTTTTCAGGTGAGAGAAAATTATTTTTTATATTGATCCTTTCCTATTCCCTATTTGGAGAGATAAAAATATGTTGAAGGATCGAAGTTATTACCAAATTTATATCAAAAATCAGTCAATGAGACTTTATTGACATAGATGGAAGATGAACCAAATTAAGTATATAGTTCATAAAAATGAATGCAAAGAGACTCAAACTTGAAGAGAGAGAAAATAGATTTGGGTCATGATTTCCATGAGAAAACTTTTTATTGTCTTTAACCATTTCACATTCTCTGATTAAAAATATGATGGGAATTTGAATAGACATCAAAGATCTTACAAAATTTATAATGAAAATTATCAAATCTTACCACCGTCATAAATATTGGTATATGTAATCATTTAAAATATTTATTCCATGATATAAAATTGAAACTTGAGAATCAAGCAAAAAGTTATGGTTTATGAAATCCACTATTTTTCGGATTTCTAAATAAGAATTAATCTAACAGTTATGATTTTAAAATCATGATATGCAATATTTTGCAGATAAAAATTGGATAATTAATTTATTTATATAAACATATAAATCATGATTGAATAAAAAGATGTATTTATAATTGATTATACGTAGAGAAAATAAAAACTTAGCTTTTGATGGAGAACAATGCTTGTAACACGTTCCCACAAACGACGCCAATCTGTTGATGCAAAAAACTGGACCGAACCCATTTTTATGATCACAGATAAATAGATAAAAGCAATCCAATCAATCACATGAGAGACAAAGATTTTTAAAGTGGTTCGGCTATAAGGAAAAGCCAACGTCCACTGTTATTTTATTCCCAGGGGTTTACAATAGCACAATGTGGTGTAGAGAGATAAAAAGGTGTGGATCTTGTGTATGGTGTCTATCATCCTTGTCGAATCTCCTCCCCATTTCTTCCCCCTTTTGGCTAAGGGGATACATGTATTTATAGTGATGGAAGATAAAGAGATTTATTATATGTAGACATTTATGTCTACATTCAACGAATCTAATTGTTGAATTGCTTGGTATGCTATGTGTTGTCATCTATTAATACAGTATAAATGTACATTAAGGCTCATTAAATGCGTTGCCATCTTCAGTAATGCACATTAAATGCATAGTTATCCTTTGATCTTCCTGGTTGGTATGCCGACTAAATCTCCTCGGGTGCCGACTAACTCTCCTCGGGTGCCGACCAACTCTCCTCGGGTACTGACCAACTCTCCTCGGGTGCCGACTAACACTCCTCGGATGCCGACCAACTCTCCTGGGTGTCACATATTGCCACGTAGGATGACATGTGTCCTTTTCTGATTGGTCCTCGTAGATGGAGAATTTTTGCGTTAACATAAGCCTAGTGCTCTAAGCTTCAAATATCACTCTCTAGTTATGTGCCTTTAAGCTCGCTATATCTATCTCTCCCGCTTCTAACTATAAATTACAAAAATATGAATTTTAATTAACCAGGGCGCCCATACACCCTTACCCGTGCTTGACCGCATAAAATTTGCCTTAATTAACCTGGGAGCCCATACACCCTATCCCCGTGCTTTATCGCACGAAAGTTACCAGACTATGCTAGCCGCGATCCGTAATATAATTTCCAACAAGTAATCATATCACATATATAAATAATAATACTAAAGGTACCCAACCCACGTACTAACAACCAAACATTTCCCCACTTCCAACGTTGCGCTAAGTTTCATGCGTGGGACGTCTCGCAAAGCAAAATCCAAGCACGGAAGCCCCCGATACACTACCACCTAACATGGTTAGTCGTTGAGATCCATTAGACCCTCAGTCCATAGCACGTATCCCCAAACACTTGTCCCTTAACACAAAAGCATACACGTCTATTCTTATGCTACAAAAGACAACATAAAATACCTCGCCCTTACTATCACTAGCTCTTGCACAAAATAAACCCCGAGTTATCTCTCCCTGCTCGAAAAAATAAATTTAACAACCCTGGTTCACTTCAGTATACTCCCTTACTTACCAGAATTAAATATGAGAATGCAGGACCTCACTATGTGTCTATCGCACCACACAATACAACATATATACACATATATATAGGCTAGACGCCCTCTCAGGTGGCACCTAGTAAAAATCATTCAAACCTTGGTGTCGCGAACACTAAAACTTACCCCCACTATTCACAATAGTTTAAATCCATCGCTATCTAGCCGATATAAAAAAAACTCATCTACCCTACTTCCATAATTCTCGAAAGTAGCGACCCCTCGCATAATTCAAACCTTCTCTCAATGTGAACCTCCACTCTCTCGTGGTTAACACCAAAGGACTTCTCTACCCCATGGGAAATATATATAAGTAACATGGCCGCTATAGCCAGCGTACCCACTAAATTCGACTTACCCACGAACTCTAGTGAAAATAATTCTTATATTATGACACCCTCACTGTCACTTAAAACATACCCCATGCCCATAGGATAAAAAGATAATTACCTCCATACTCTAGATGCAATGGCTCATACTCGGGTTCCTGAGTAGCTTCCCCCTGCCCGAACGCACCCATGACTTGTTGTAACGGCTATACATCCAGGAACTCGTCATGTAGTTGACCCCTTCCTCACTAAGGATAATCTCTCTTCATGTGTCCCGCTTCCCCACAAATGAAACGTCTCCTAATAAATTCACCCTTCCACTGATCCCTTCCTTGTTGGCCTTATCAGAAGTCCTGGCCATCCTGTCGATAACCTCCAGACCTAAATTGCTTGTCCTAATTTCCCTACCGGGAATCCTTCCCTTGATGTCCCCCTATCTGCTGCTGGGATACCCCACTAGTACTCTTTCCTCTCGCTTTATTCGATTGACTAGGTCCCACTCCCCCTTGCTTCCTTTCATGTGGAAGCGCTATTTCGGGCAGGTCAGTAGTGTTGCATTTACTATGTCCATATAAGCTAATAATGCGGGATTACCAATCAAATGTTGTCTGATCCTCTAGAATAACTCATCCATGAGCTTTAACTTCTTTCTTTCTTCATCGCGTACCTCATCCGGTACAAAATTTATCGAACCAGTGAATTCTTTCTCGTAGTCGGCCACTGAACGGTCCCCTTGAGTCACCTCTGTAAATTTTCTCCTCATTTTCGTCTCCACTGCTGGAGGAAAGTACTTACGATCAAATCGCACCCAAAACTCTGCAATTGCCAATGTATCCCTTGACTCAACTGTGGTGATCGAGTCCCACCACTATAGAGCTCCTCCCACTAACTTAAAAGTGTCTAGCATTTGCTTTTTCACCTCATCACAATGCACCATGCGTAGGTGTTGCTGGATATCTCTCTTCCACTGACATGCTAGCATCACATCTGAACCCCCTTGAAACTCTAGTGGATGGCCCTTTTGAAACACCTCTCGTACTTCCTTCCACCCCCACGGCCCCGGGTGGGCTTGAACATCTGGTGCCACTAACACTTGTGACTGATCTCATGGAAAGTACCTTGCCATTGCGATTATCGTCAATTCAACTTCCTGCGCCACTAATCCGGTTACCTGTGCTGTCGAAATCATCTCTGGCAGTTTCTGCGGTAACTCTGTCTCTTCATGAACCTACCTAGTCTCACCTCCCCCAGGTGCCCTAGATGCCCTCACTCTCCTAGGCAGCATCTGAAATGAGAATCGAATCGTAAGAGTTCACCCGCAAATATAAAATAATTGGCAAAAGAATGTAAATGCGAATACGTATGAGAATACAACAATCCTATGATAAGTCTCTACATCAAAGGTCGCTAAGATGAAAAATGAAAATCCGCACAGATCCTAAGGACACTAGAACTTGATGCTATGATACTTCCTATGACACCCCGCCTAATAAAATACCGGGTGATTAGTCCTATACCAAATTAAAACAGGAATCCCAATTGGTTCATCCTTAGCATCACTGCCGAAAACCTTTTTAAAACTTACTAACCACCTAGTATTCCAGGAAACTGGGGCCAAATTTTATCTTATTAATTATACCAAATAGTACATGCGGAAATAAATATAATCCATTCACACAACCGAATTAAATCAACTGAATAAATAATGACTAGATGCCGAATAAAGCATCGGTCACCAAAGTAAATAATTCAATACAAATATCCAATACCTGAATAAATACATCTGAAAACTGTACTGAGAAGTGTGGGCGACAAGCCCTAAATAAAACTGAAACTGATAAAACATTCCTACCCTAGGAATGAATGAACAATGCGTCTAATCCAAACTCCTACTAGCATCCACATATGCCGCAACTCTGTGTCCCTGGAATAGAATATCAATCCTGGCGTCCCTGTGGCTAGAAACCAAAAAGGTTTTGAAAATACTTTTATAGCAAAGGTTAGAACCCAAAACATTTTGAAAATTTTTAGCAAGTGAATTAACTGCAGTAATATAAAATATATGAATGTGCTCCATATTTAAGTTAGTGTCGCACTCTCTTGAGGATATTCTCACCCCTCCACTAAAGTGCACACCTAACGATTTCCTTTACCGAACCTAGTTGTACTACCGTACAACTAGTCCTTGTAATCCTCCCTTTCCTTTCCACTCTAAACCGAGTATTATCATCCATGGGTTATAAGTTATCTCACGAATTATTTTCATTAATTTTATTTAAATAATAACATATAACTGTGACACAAGTTATAAAAAATAATTACATCACACACTGTATTATTACCCGCATATAATATTTACTACCATTATATCCGTACCTTTACCACAACATCCACACATATATCATATGTATATCCATCTCTTCGAGTATACCCTCTCCGAATGATTCCCTCTAAAGTGCTATCTCACTAGGTGTGCTCACATAACCTAGTTACCCAAGTTAAAATCGCTCACTAACTTGGCCCAAAACATAAACGTAGTGGAGGCGGTCATATTCCTTCTCTGAAAGTGAGATAAATCCCTCACCCATATACCGGACTATAAGGAAATATTTTCATATGTCCGTTATCAATTTATTATGTCATATACCGCTACACCGTCGAAAAGCATTCAAGAGACATCTACATCAAAGACGGATCCGAATTACTCAAGTTCTTCATCATTCAAGACTCCGCGAAGTTTACTTTGGTAAGGTTATGTTTTAAATACATTTACTTTTCACTTAGAGCTTTTGGGATATTTTTACAAAAAAATTTCTTTGTGTTGAAATGGACATTAAAATAATATTTTTTTTTCGCTTAAGTCATTCGAGCGACATAGCATGTCGTTCGCGCGAGATTGCATGTCGCGCGATCTCGTTCGAATGACAGTTGTCCTTCGTTCGAGCGACTTGCCGATCTCGTTCGAACGAGCTTTATTTTCGAAGCGGCGCAATTTTCTATAAAATCTCATTATTTGGTTCTGTTTTCATTAAGAAATCACAGCGTTTTGATAAACAGAAATACTGCGAAAGAATAATCCTTTTTGGCTTCTTCTTTTAGGGGTTTAATCATCTATTCTTTACAATTCACAAAACTCCCATCTTGCTTTAGTGAATTGTTTTGGTTTTCAAGAACATACTTTGCTCTTGTTTATACTTTGTGGGGATAGCTCTACAATCGACAATTGTATTTTATTGTGGAGGGAGTCCTTATAAAGTTCACTGTTGTGGAGAAGCCATTTTTCTTCTTCATTGCTGCCCTCCTGGAAAGGGAAAATTCTAGCCGTAACTTGTGGAGGAGCCGTCTTCTTCTTCACTGCTGCCATCCTGGAAAGGGAAAGTTCCAACTGAGACATCGGAACCGACACCTACGGGTATTTCGTATGTCACCCTATTTCATTGTAATCCGTGTAATTCGTTTTCTTACAAAATTATAGTGAAATAAATGGTTTTGCCTCTTTGGGGGATTTTTCCTGAAATTGTTTGTTTTATCCTGCATGCTTTATTTTATTTGATAAATCATCTAGATGCATGTTTTAGGGTTTAACTAAAATTTGGGATTAATTAAAATTGGATTTTATTTGAGAAGTCACAATATTTTCGCTGTAGCGATTCTGCAAATTGATATCAGAGCCCGTTGTAATAAGTTATTGTGTTTTGATGCTGATTTTGCACAAAAATGGCTGTTGTAGGTTTTGATGATTTTAGATGTCAAATTTTTGAAAAAGTTAATTGGAAAATTCACACGAACTCTTGTTTTAAATATTCTGTTGAAAATGAATCTGAGAGGTTTCCATGTTGTGAGGGTGTTGGTCACACATTGGATCAGTGAATCACAAATTTAAAGAAAAAATTGAATAAACCGGTTTCTCATGTTACTACCCTTAGTGATTGTGAATCGGAAGAAGAAGTCTTTTATTCTTCTAGGCGAGAGTTTCCCATCCATGTGATTAGTGATGAGAGTGAGGGTGAAAGGGGTGAGGAGGAAGAAGAAGAATTGAGTGAGTTGCAAGTTTCCTACAATAATTTGTATTTTGAATCTTTAAAGATAAAAAAGGCAAACATGAAACTTAAAGCTGAATTTAAGATACGTGCTTTAGATAATGATAATACTGATGCGTTGATTAAGGATCTTAGGGCACGTGAGGATATGCTTAAAGAGAAATTAGGATACGTCGAGGGTGAGAGAGATAGTCTTAGAGGGTTGATGGAGACTATGAAAAAGGAGCTTTTATAGTTTTAGGATTCTAGATGTGTACTTGAATCTAGGATAGGTGAACTTGAGGTAAAATTGAAAGACTCAAGTAAAGTGAAATTTGATTTGGAGTCTAGGTCTGGAAAACTTGATAAGATTTTAGGCACCGTCGAGATAAAAAAGGATAAGGGCTGGATTGATCTTGAAAAATATGTTGCACCCATTCCAACACGAGTGAGAGAGCCTCCTAGGATTGCTAAGAAAGAGACACCTAAGTTTGTTAGGAAAGAGCCCCCTAGGAACATCGTGAGAGAACCTCCTAGGATCATTAGTAGAGACCCACCTAGGCAAATTGGGATAGAGAAATAGAGAAATTTGAGGAGAGGGTCACCTTTAGGTAACACAGACCGCCCGATTTACACTTTCATACATTGCGGTAGGCAAGGTCATCTTAGGCGATTTTGTTACAAGCATTTAAATGGACCTAGGAAGGTTAATAAAAGAATAAATTTGATTCCCCACAAGCCACACCTCGTTACACTTCGATTTGGGTCAGGAAATCGGATTTAGAGGCTTATGGTTTACTTGTCCACGATTCTCGTTTGCTTGCATGTGATTCACCCCATGTGAGATCGTTTGGCTGATTGTATTGGATGTTTGTTATATACTAGCGGCGCATCATGTTATACTCTTTCCAGTGTTATGACTCACTTTGATGTAGCGCGCATTGGTATATTTATTGCATTTGTGTGTTTCGCTACTGATTTAGCACTGTTTTGGATCTGTTTGCCTCTTTCAGGTAGTGTTTTCACGAAATTTTTTCACTGGGCAAAATCGTATGAATTTTTGGGAATATAGGGAATTTTTTATTTTCTCGTTCGAGTGAGACGTATTATCATTTGAGCGGCATCTCTATCTCGCGCGAAGTTGCATCTCGCGACATGCCCTTGTCGTTCGAGCGACAGAGCAATGTTGTTTGAGTGACCTGTCCAAAAATTCTATTTTTTCTTCCCTTCTGATTCCAGTACCCGGTGTTCATATGCTTAGATTTTTGGTACTGATGGGTTTGCTTCTGGTCAGTTTATATGCAGTTATTCTTGGTATCCATGCTTAATTGATAACACTGCATTGCTCGTTTATCACACTTCCTTTCAATGTGGATTCTCTTATGTGATTACTGTTTGCTAGCATAGGATTTTGCGCATATTGATATTATATGCCTATTGCTGGTTGTATCATTTTGTAGCTACATTTTTTCTATTAAAAAATTTTCAAAAAAATACAAAATATTTTATTTTGATAAAATTTTTGAAAATCCAAAAACAAATTTGTATTTTGTTTACACTGTTTATGGATAGACACTTAGGATGACCGAGTCACAATTTCATTCCATTTATCCGTCTGACTATTTGATAGTGTTTTGAGACAATAGGTCAATTCATCCATTTACTTTATAATTTTTGGAGTCATTAAGATGTAATTAAGTGCTAATTCCTACATGTTTGAGTCATAATTTCCTTTATTGCACACATGAACGGATTTGTTTGATTATTGTTCTTAACTTATCACATATTGGTTGGGTGTTTTCATCTCAATCCTGTCCTTAAAACGAACCAAGTGCAATAATACGAGAGTAATAAAAGTTGTTCATGTAAAAACCATTGCCCATGAGGAATTAATTGTTTAGTTTGAAAAAATGATGAATGCCAAGGGAAAGGGCTGCGAGTGAATAATAATCACGTCATGAAAGCCACCATTTGAAAAGATCCCACACAAAAAATTAAGGCAATAAACAGATGAAATATGCCAAAAATTTGGGCCTATAGGCTTTCTCTAAGTTGAGAATTTAGTACCTCTATAGATATAAAAAATTCCATTATTATATATCAGGGAGTTTTGGATGGATATATCAATGGGTTTGCACGTCCTTTGAAAAGTTCTCGAAACGACACTAAATAGTTTTGGACGTTATTGGTGTGGAAATCATTTGACTTTGATTTGTTGATTCCATTAAGACGATGTCATTTAAATTCAACTATTTTTACACATAAGGATTCTTTTGATGTTCATTCTTTAGGGGTACACGTATTCATCGTGCACATATGATTGATTGAGTTTATTTACCTATCGAATGTGTTCACACCCATACATTCCATTTCCATGACTTGGTCGTTTGAGTTCAAATCCATGGTGTGATTTTTTTATCCTATTTTTGTATGAAAAATTTGAAAAATCAAATATAGTTTGTGAATGTTTTTGGGATACTCCTTTGCATACGCGTTGATTGATTCATATTCGCTATGCAATTTTATCGTGACACTCCATGTTTTGATTGTTTCTTCTTATATGTCTATTTGTGGACATCATAAAAAGGGGGAGAAAGAATTATCTGTTATGGGGGATTTTTTGCATTATGGGGGAGATTTGATTATTAATGCTTTATTCTTATATCATTTCAAACTCGATGCATCACGAAGATTTTTTCTTTATCTCATGTGTGTAGGTACAAAGATTGAAGATCATGATTTTGCACACCCTGATGAGAAAAGCTTTGAGAATTGGCGAAGATGTTTGAAGAACAAGTTTGAGGTCTAGAAAATTTATTCATGGGAGTGTAGATTTGTATAGGCATTTCGGTTTCTTATAATTCGGATTTTTATGTATGTACCGGCATAGACAAAGGGGGAGATTTGTAAGGACATATTTTCATAGGTCCGTTATCAATTTATTATGTCATATACCGCTACAGCGTCGAAGAGAATTCAAGAGACGTCTGTATCAAAGACGGATCCGAATTACTCAAGATCTTCATCATTCAAGACTCCGCGAAGTTTACTTTGGTAAGGTTATGTTTTAAATACCTTTACTTTCACTAAGAGCTTTTGGGATTTTAAAAAAAAAAATATTCTAAGCGTTGAAACGGACATTAAAATAATATTTTTTTTGCTTCAGTCGTTCGAGTGACATAGCATGTCGTTCGCGCGAGATATCATGTCTCGCGATCTCGTTTGAACGACAGATGTCCTTCATTCGAGCGACTTGCTGATCTCATTCGAATGAGCTCTGGTTTCGAGGTGGCGCGATTCTCTATAAAATTTCATTATTTGGTTCCGTTTTCATTAAGAAGTCACAGCGTTTTGACGAACAGAAATATTACGAAAGAAGAATCCTTTTTGGCTTCTTCTTTTAGGAGTTTAATCCTCTTTTGCTTACAATTCACAAAACTCCCATCTTGCTTTAGTGAATTGTTTTGGTTTTCAAGAAAAAACTTTGCTCTTGTTTATACATTGTGGGGAGAGCTCTACAACCGACAGTTGCATCCTATTGTGGAGGGAGTCCTTATAAAGTTCACTCTTGTGGAGAAGCCATTTTTCTTAATCATTACTGCCCTCCTGGAAAGGGAAAATTCCAGTCATAACTTGTGGAGGAGCCGTCTTCTTCTTCACTGCTGCCCTCCTAGAAAGGGAAAGTTTCAGCCGAGACATCGGAGCCGACACCTGCGGGTATTTCGTATGTCACCCTATTTCATTGCAATCCGTGTAAACCGTTTTCTTAGAAAAATATAGTGTAATAAAAGGTTTTTGCCCCTTTGGGGGATTTTTCTGGAAATTTTTTGTTTTATCTTGCATGCTTTATTTTATTTGACAAATCATCTAGATGCATGTTTTAGGGTTTAACTAAAATTTATAATTAATTAAAATTGGATTTTATTTGAGAAGTCGCAATATTTTCGCTGTAGCGATTCTATACAGACGCTATGACCTAGGGATATACTCGCCCTACTCCTCAAGCTAGGGGATTCACCCACATCGCGCAACCTCCCTTGATAGCACTAGAGGATATAAATTAAATAAATATCTAGTCACTGATATTTAATATCACACACAATATATATACGTATATATATATATACTATCACTACACCATATATATATACTATAAACCCCGGCTTTACCGTGTACTCAAAGTCCCGTAACACTAGCCCGTAATTTCCTAAGTTTGTGGCCCGACTCAACTTAATAATTTTCTCACTTATTAATTCACATGTCAATTAATATAATATTTCCCCGAGTCCATGGCCCGACTCTTATATAAATACCTTGCACATTGATTTATATAATATTTACCCTAGTCTCTGATTCGACTCTAATTTAATTAATTTAAACCTTAATTAATTAATAATAATCCGAGTCTATGGTCTGACTCTAATTAAATTTATTTACACATTAATTAATTACCAATCTGAGGCTATGGTTCGACTCTAATTTAACTAATTTACACATTAATTAATTACCAATCCGAGTCTATGGTCCGACTCTAATTTAATTAATTTACAGATTAATTAATTACCAATCCGAGTCAATGGCCCGACACTAATTTAATTAATTTACACATTTATTAATTACCAAACCAAGCCTATGGTCCGACTCTAATTTAATTAATTTACACATTAATTAATTAACCCTTGGTGTCACCCAACCATTATACCCGAACTTGCTCACTTGGCCCGTACCACCGTTAATACCCGATTCTATATTTCGCCCCATAACTAATTAATTACACCTTGATTCCTTTAATAATTTAGTGCCACTCAACTACAATCCCTGAATATTTTTCATTGGTCCAAAATCAATACTCACAAATAAATTCCAGAAATTGAATCGTTTTGTGACATACAATTATCACCCTCCTAAACCCAATTGTATCCCCTTATAATTGTTAAGGAATATGTGTCACATATGCATTTATCACTAAATAAAAGTAGGGGATTAAATTCTAAACTAATTTCCCTTATATATAAAAATAAGCCGAATTGCCAAAATTCTAGGACCTTCGATGGATCGATCCCCTGGGTCGATCGATCGATCGAACAGGGATTCATCTTTTTCGGCTTGCTATTTCAGCCATTGATGTACCCTTAAGATTTTGTTTCTTCCCAAACCGTTACCAAAATCACAACCAACATATTCTCCACACAAGAAAAGGTTCTAAACATCCTAGAGACCTTAATCCATTATCAAATTTATACATAACCTTTAGTATATCCGATTTGGGTTTTTCATCCGGTTCTCGTTCTACCGAATTTGACCTAACCATTTTCAGTCCACTTAATCAATAATACATATTGTAATCCACTCTACAATTCAATCTTAACAGTTCCAAATCATAACTTAGCCTCCATTGAGTATTAAATCCGTCCATTACTCTAAATTCAGAAAACCCAATTTTAATTATGGTTACACACACAAAATGAATTTTCATATACACATAATATAATATGAATTGGTTATCACTTATTTTAAGAATCAAAACAGTTAACCACTTTCCTGGAATGATTCATAGAGTCTGATCCGTTGGTGCAGTGAAGGTGTTGATGAAGAACACCACAATCCGTCCCTTAATTTGGCTCTAAAAGAACCCCAATTGGCTTCTTGATTTGTCTCTTCTGTGTCTCTCTCAAACCCTAAGTTTAGAGTTGTATCAATTGCCGTTCACACTTCCCCCAATTTGGATTAAAACCCTTAATCCCGTTTTTGGACATATGGGCTTAATCAAAATGGCCCAAATCACCCCGTGTGGGCCCGGCTATGCCCAAAAATACCCCGAGACCCAATTACTACCCCCATACACTCTATTCTGACTATCTCGACCCATCTAGACTCAACCTCGCACTCAGATCGACATCCGAAATACTTTTTGACATTTCCAAACTTGACCTCAAAATGTGACACCCTTTAATTCGAACAATTAAACTTAAAAGTCGCCAATTATAATTAATTCTCCCCATTTTAATAAATTCTCCAAATCATAAATTTATGTTTCTCCAATTTAAATATTTTTATAACTCCTAAAATGATTAAATATTAAATCCTCAAAATTACGAGGTGTTACAGATAATAACTTTATAAATTATTATTGTAAAAATTTTGAAAGTAGTTACGAGTATAGTTCTCAAACTTTTTTATTTTGAACAATCCGCAACTCCACCTCCAATAATAGGCGAGGACATTCGCATGGCTGAAAATGAAAAGTTTGATAATCGTTACCAGGAAGAAAATTATTATTGGGAACAAGAGTTAGATGCATTACTTGAATCTAATGATGATTTTTCTTTCAACACTTTAGAAGTCGAGGAATGTTTTGAACCAAATGAGGGTTCCGATGTTCATAAGCAAATGGTTACTACTTTGGAAGAAGCCATAATTGTTTTCTCCTAAGGCGTAAAGAAGAGATAAAATGGAAAGGATATGGAAATTGGATTGCTTTGCAATGATATGATTTCTTCTATGAAAAACAAGGAGGAGGTTGAGACTTGTTCTTCACCTCAAATAATTTTTGAATACAAATTCATTTTAATGAATTTTTATCTTTCAAAAATCAATCTTCGAGTGATGAGGAGTCATCTATCGAAGTTGAATTTGTTTTCTTCTAATTTCCATTCATCTTTATCCCACAATTATAATCATCCTCTGAGTTAGTTCAAAACTTGAACCTTAAAACGTTAAATCCTTTCACCGATGAAGATTAATTACTTAAGTTGCTCTCCACAAGGGAAATTGTGCCTCCGTGCTCCCCACCTCTCATTTATTTGAAAAACATTGGGCGAAAATTTATATTTTATTGGATCTCATGTGTACTTGTCCCCTATTTTATCCAAACCCCCATCATGCACTAAATTGTTTTTATTGGTGATGGCTCCTTCCCTCACCTTTCGCTTGCCATCCATTGTGAAAACGGAATTTTTATCTTCCATAAGGCATGAAATCAAATGAGGAACCACCGTTAATCCCTCAAATTCAAATCTTTTTTTGGTTGACCCTAAAAAATTCCAATTTTTAGTGTATAGTTAGTTAGAAATTATAATTGTTAGTTATACATAATAGTTTAAGTGATTTTTCTTTTTATTTATTGTCTAGTGTGATTACTTGAGATTTTTTTAGCTTGTGAGTATCTGAACATTAGTCTTTCATACGGTAAAGTCATCAGTAATCTCACTATTCTTTCTTTAATCATTCATTAATTAAGTTCATCCTGAAATACGTTACTTGAGCATGATTTTTAACGATGCCTTAACTCGATAATCGTTTAAACCTTAAGAAATAATCATAATCCCTCAATGTTATTATATACATAATAACCTTTACCTCACCTTATATATTTTTTCTAGTCAACCCTTTTTAAGCCTAATATAGCCATCTGTTTCATAACCTAAAATCCATTAATCTGCTCCACGTTGGGGTTTTGAACCACACATAAACCTTTCCCACCTTGGTTTGGGAATGAACTTAGGACTGTATGATGTTCATCAACCAATTCAAGGATTCCAGTTTGTTTTTCTGTGGTTTTAATTAAGCATGTGAGGGTGAAAATGAAGAAAAGAAAAAGGGAAAAAATAAAAAGAAGAAAAGAAAAAAAGAAAAAAAAGAAAGAAAAAAAGAAGAAGAAAAACAAAAGAAAAAGGAAATAAAAGAGAGTATTCCATGTTGTAAATTGTTAGTAATAATCTTCGTCACTCTCTTTAGTTTTCCTGTGGCTTGTTTAACAATTTTAAAATTGCCCACACTTACCATTTATCCCAAGCATCGTTGTCAAATACCTTGAACCCATAAATATTCCCTTTATCTCATAACCCTAAGCTAACCTATGTTACAACCCTATAAAGTCCTTTTTGAATCTAAGATGAATTTATATAATAAGGAGAAAAAGGTTTTCACTATTCCATAAGAGGATAACTTAATTAGGGGCTAGGATTGAGCCACCAAGGCACTAAATTGAAGGTGAGATCCCAATTCACACCCTAAGCACTACAAGTCACATCACCTCATTATATACTATATATTGTATTTACATTTTTAACCTTTTAAAACATACTTTGCCCCTCATTTTCTTCCTAGATTTTCAATTATGATTCAAATAAAGAGGGTATTTTAGTAACAGACACAAAAGTGCTTTGGTTCTCACATATACAAACCCTTTCATTCCCCCGATCATTTCATTTCAGCACAAACCTCCCTATACCTTCTCTCACCTTCGTTTCCCTTGGTTATGACCCTCCCCCACAACCCCTCTTCTCCCAAATCTTCCCTCTCCTTCGCTACCTCCACCTCCCAGACTGCTGCCCCCTCCATCATTGACTGCCTAAGGTATGTCTCCCCCTTCACTTGGTTATGACCCTAGATGAGGATTTGATTTTTTGGGGGAAAATCTCCCCTCTCTCATATCATATCTCTCTTCGTATTGTTTCCCTCTCCTACAAAGGTAGGTATGCAATTAGGGTTTTGATTTCCAAAAAGGGTGGGAGAAATTAGTACTAATGAGTTTGTTTAGATGTTAGAGGTTATTAGGGTTATATGGGGTTTATTAGGGTTCTTTTATCTTCAGTTTTGTTTTGTACTTATAATTTTAAAATTTTTTATGCTCTGTTTTGCAGATCAACCCTCAGCTCACAATCCAATTTGAAAATTAGGTATACTCTCTCCCTCTAATCGTGTTGTTAGTGCTTCAGTTGTCGTGTCTTCGTTCGAGTACGAATGAATGTTGTTTGGGTACATACGAATTGAGGTATTTTGAGATTTATTTCCTTCTATTTCATAGTTTTTAACTTATTACAAATGAATGTTGGGTAGTTGCAATTTTCTTTTGGTTTCTATTATGGTTTCTTTCGTATTTGAGTAGTTGAAATATTCTTAGTTTTCTTTTATTATCACATGCCTATGTTTTTTTGTAGGGGATGATTAGGATGGAGTGTGAGTGAGATGAAGAAAAGTGATGGCTTCATAATTTTTCATTTATAACGGTTGAGTACTTATCTTTTTAGCAGCTGTATCTATTAATATTTTTCTTCATTTTTTTTACTTTTTTTTCTCTCAGTTTTCTTTATTTGCATTCTAACATTTCTTCGTCATTAATATTTGATGATTTATTTCTGTTTTATTTTGTTTTCTTGACATTTATTTGGTCACTCAAAATTGTTTTGTCATTTTCATGCGTGGTGTTCCAAGACATCTCAGGTATTCGGGATCAAATAAGATATAAGGCTTTTTGTTGTTTATATTGTGTTTATTTTGTTTTAGAGGCACTAATGATGTGTTCTTTGTACCATACTTAGATGTTTGTTTATGTAATGGTGGGTGATTTGTTAACATTGGGTCATTAATAATATAGTTCTCTTTAAATAATTGTGTTATATTATCTATTAGTTGAGTTTGGTAGAAATTGATAGATTTAGGAATGTTTAATCTCAAAATACAAGCTCTTGAGTTGAGTTTGGTGGCAATTCAAGTGTAATACCCCGTATTTTTGGCTATACTTATTTTTGGGATTAATTAATTAAATGCGTATTAATTAGAAATTAATCCGGGTTATAAATACTAACGAGATGCGAGTTGGTATTTGATTATGTGCATATATGATTATATATGAATTTGGAATTATGAAATTTGTTGTGAGATTTATATACGGCAATTTGGGAATTTTTTTGAGGCGCGTGTGACCGCCGCGTCATGGTGTATTATTTTAATTATAAAAGTGATTTTTATTTCTATTATCCGTATGGTCATTTTGAGTGTGCCAACGCGTCCGGAAGGGTCGAGATAGTCAGAAAACACTAGCCGGGGGTGTAGTTTGGATTCCGGGGTATTTTTAGGCCATACCGGCATCATAAAGAGTATTTTGGTAATTTTACATTTTGAGGAATTGAAAGTGACGAAAATTGGGAGTTTTAATCTGATGTGGATTTAACCCACTAAACCCACTAACCAACCCATATTAACCCATTAAGCTACGGAGGCTATCATTAGGTTTACAACTTTCCCAAAGAAAAACTCTAGCCACCATAAGCCACCATTGGAGAAGGAGCTTGGAGAGAGAAAAAATTCTGCAGAAAAGCTTCATTAAACCTACACCAAACCCAGAGACAATCAAGGCAAGTGTTTTAATTATATTTAAATTCGTAGAATGTTCCTTCCATGTTATAAAATTGAAGAATATCAATTGTTCTTGAAAGATAATGAAAACCCATGTATTTTGAAGCTTAGAACTTGAAATCTTGAGGAGGATTGCATGTAGAATGATAGGTAGATGATTATTCTCATGATATTTGTGATTGGAAGAAATTAAAACGGATTTATATTGGGTTAATTCATGATTCAAAAAGTTAGGGTTCATGTTCTTGAAAAATTGGGAAAAAGTGTAGAGATTTGTAAATTTGGTTGATGTTAGGATGGATTAATCCTTCAAAACGTGTTAGGATGTGATTATAATATGTTTAGGATTGTTTAGAGACCTTAAAACGATTGTTGGGACTTAGTTTAGAAGAGATTTGAGGAGTAAGAATGGTGAAAAAAAGAGATTAGGCAAATCTGGGACGAATCTGGTAGGTCGTTAGAAGCCCCTGCCCAGGTCGTTCGAACGAGCTTCTAACGAATTGACCAATCGTTCTTACGAAAGGGAGCCTCATTCGATAACTTCGTTTGAACGAGATCTCATTAGAAGGTACAGTTCGTTCAAACGAACTGGATCTCATTCGAACAGCCTCATTCGAACGAGACTTCTAACGAGTTGACAGAGGAATCTCGTTCGAACAGTCTCGTTCGAACGAGACTTCTAACGAGTTGACAGTTTGGGCCTTTTTGGACTGTTTTGATTTTTTGGAGTCCCGTAAACTTGTTCGAGGATATAGATAACATTCCGATGATGATGTAATGATAGAATTGGGACTTTTGGGTATTTATGAGAAGGAAATTATATACGAGAGTTATATTAAATGGACGGTTTGGGTTAAGACGTGAGTGTCTACTACGACGTGAGAATAAATTATGGCGCGTATGATTATAAACCGGAATAGTATAAATTGTGACAATTATAAGTTGGTACGAGAATGAGAATAGTACTACGAATAAACTACGGGATTTCTAAGATGTGTGTTTACTTAGTATTGGTATATGAATTGTGTGTTTGACATAACTACCATACTTTCTATCACGGGAGGTTTGCGTTCTCTTAGGGCCCTCTAATCCTTGTGTTGCCCGGATTTAGACTGGTTACCTTGATGAACATAGGTCATAGAAAGACTTATTGGGATATTAATAAGTCCGCTGATCGTGGGAGCGTAGGTATGTGCATGACCCATGTGATGTGACTGTGTTCGCCTCCATTATTTGTGATGTTGTTATCTGTGAACAATTCCTGAGAGATTCGAAATATGTAATACTTATGTACGTGATGTACCGGGATGGATAGCAGAGTATGTGTGCACCGCAGCTTAGTTCTCGGGGTGCTTATATTGTATATTTATGATGTGAATAATATACACTTAATTAATGGGAACCTTCATGTAAATGTTGTGAATATAATTACGGTATTGCTTCGAGAAATATAACGAGTTAACTGATAGTGATATATATTGCATATTGAGCATCTGAGTTACGTTAAACCCCTACTTAATTATGAGCGTTATAATGTTAATAGAACCGAGTAATAAGGGTAGGACCTATGACAATCTAGCTAGATATGATGGCACTTAGCTAGTGGTTTGCGTCGTTATAGATGGGTACTAACGTTAGGAGTGCATAGTTAGACGAGAGGTGAGAATATCATGTGAGTGCACATCCTAACATGTACTTTGCATTTAATGTTTTAAATGTTTTTAAAGCACTTGCAGGTTTTTAAAATATAACTCCACATTCGGGCTCTGACCCGTTTGCTTTTCAAATCTATTTTTCTTTGTAAAACCATTTTAGGTGCCCAGCCACAAGGACACCATGCATAGGATATTCATTCAGGTGACGAGCTGTAGCTGTTTGTGGAAGCTACAGGGATTTGCTTGTAGACGCTTCTATCACTTGGATTCCAGATTCATTATCTATCAGTTGTAGGGCATGTTGCCCATTTCTATTAGAGTTACATTTCCATTACAGTTTTCAGTCTTTGGCATGTACTGTTTTAGTTTTCGGTTTACTTATTTCAGTTGTGGGATTTGTAGTGAGGAGTTTTCCTCCATACTTTATTTACGTTATGCGATGGTCATTCTATTTACTTCATTATGGTGAATGGTGTTATTATTCTTTATTACACTTGTTGCATGTTAATCAGACTTTAATTAAAATTTGGCACTTACTTTTTAAATACTAGGTGGTTAGTAATCATTAAAATGTTTTCGACAGTGATGCTATTAACTGGACCAACTTAACATTTTGAATTAATTTAATAAAGGAGTAGCTACCCGGTATTTAATTACTCGGGGTGTCACAGGTGGTATCAGAGCATCAGGTTCTAGTGTCCTTTAGGTTCTGACGGCTTATTATGTTTCCGCTAAGTTTCTTTGATATAGAGCCCTATATTTTAGGACTGTTGTACTCTTTTTGTGTATGCTTCGTTCTTCAGCTATTTTAAGTTTATAAACAACGAACTTATAAACATTGTTCTTATTTCAGATGCCTCCACGACGTGCACGACAAGTTCCCAGGGATGCAACTCCCAAACCCCAGCCCGCTCCAGTTCAAGGCATGATGAACGCCGCTGAGGTTGCAGCTATAGTAGCCCAAGCGGTAAATGCCGCCATTTCCGTTGTTCAACAGGCACCACCGCAGGCGCCGGTTGCCGCGCCAGTACAGGCTAATGCATTCCCGTTTGCTTGGGAGCGTGTACGTGACGCTTTTCAGAAAGCGCATCCGCCAGAGTTTGCAGGTAGCTCAGATGTGGTAGTCTCGAGCCAGTGGAGGAAGGATATGCAGAGGCACTTAAGGATGTATGAGTGCACGGACGTCCAGAAGCAGGTGCTAGCTACTTTCAAGCTAGTTAGATCTGCGCTACAGTGGTGGGAGTCTATTACCCCCATGGAGGAGAGGGATACTCTCACTATTCAGGACTTCTGGGTGCGGTTTGACCGTAAGTACTTTTCGTCGGCTGTTCACACGGAAATGAGGAGGAAATTGATGAGTCTAAAGCAGGAAGGTAAGACCGTGGCCGAGTATGAGGCCGAGTTCACGAATCTGTTGAATATCGTTCCAGATGAGATACCAACAGAGAAGAAGAAGAATGAGAAGTTCACCGACGGGTTGACTTGGAGGATCCGTCAGCATCTGCTAGGGAACCTATCGTTGGCCACTTATTCTGATGTGGTTAACGCTGCATTGTTACACTGCCAGGACCACCGTTTTCATATGGCCGAGGGCAAGAGGTCGGGGGAGTCTAGCCATCAGGGCAGGATTGGAGGACATGGTGCCAGCGGGGCACAATCTGGTCAGGGGCAGAGACAGAATGAGCAGGGCTCCCAACAGGGAGATAATAAGAGGTTCCGGTCAGGGAACTATAGACAGGGACATGGAGGTTTCCGTCAGGGCCATCAGGGTCCAAACGGCAATCCGGGACAATAGGGGCAGAATGGGCAGCAGTTTCACCAGGGCCAGCAGGGCCAAGGGAGGAACGGTAACGGCCACCAGGGCCGGGGACAGCAGGGGCAGAGAGGAGGGAACTTCCCAGGGAAGTGCTTTGTTTGTGGCAAGACTAGCCATAAGCGACAGGATTGTCCTGATAGGGGCAGGGCCCCACAGCAGCAGTAGCAGGGTGCTCGCCAGGAGCCACAGAGGCCTATGTTTCCCGCCGCTCTTCCCGCACCGCCACAGATGGCAGCATTGCCACCCATTCCAGCAGTCCCAGCTCAGCAAGGAAAGCTACAGTATGGACGTGTCTACAACGTCCACCAGGCTACAGTTCCACAGGCACCGCCCGCGATTGAGGGTACGTTTCCTATCCATGGCACTATGGGTCGGGTATTATTTGATAGGGTGCTACACACTGTTTTATAGCTACACACTTCGCGAAAGCTTTTGGATTGTTAGCTACGGCAGAGAGCACAGTGACGAGTGTCGACTCACCATTGGGGAGTGGCTCACTTATTTTCTTTATATGCCGGGGAGTGGGGGTAGAGATTGGTGGTTTGGTATTACCTGCAGACATGTTGGTATTAGATATGCATGTTCATTATGTGATTATCGGTATGGATTGGCTCGTAGCTTATAGGGCCATGATTGATTGCTTCAGCGGGAGCATTGTTTTTGCCATTCCGGGGCAAGAGATGTTTGTAGTGGCGATGCCTCGCCCAGAGGGAGGATCGACCGCTCATCTGTATTACATTGAGGAGGATACCTCTAAGGAGGTAGTGATTCCTTTAGATTCTATCCCAGTAGTCAGGGAGTATTCGGATGTGTTTCAGGAGATACCAGGCTTACCCCCCAGTCGAGAGATAGACTTTGTTATAGATTTGCTACCGGGTACGAGACCTATAGCACGCGCACCGTACCGTATGGCTCCAGCTGAGAGGAGGGAGTTACGGGATCAGATAGAGCATCTGTTAGGTCAGGGCTTTATTCGCAGGAGTACCTCACCTTGGGGCGCTCCAGTTTTATTTGTGAAGAAGAGGGACGGTTCACTGAGATTGTGTGTGGACTACCGAGAGTTGAATAAGGTCACGATACGGAATAAGTATCCGTTGCCTCGAATCGATGACTTATTCGACCAGTTGAGAGGAGATTGTTTCTTCTCGAAGATTGATTTGAGATCGGGATACCATCAGTTACGTATCAGGGAGGAGGATGTCTCGAAGACTGCGTTCTTGTCGAGATATGATTCTTACGAGTTTCGGGTTATGCCTTTCGGTTTGACCAACGCTCCAGCAGTGTTTATGGACTTGATGAACAGAGTGTTCAGGGATTTCCTAGACCAGTTTGTCATTGTCTTCATCGATGATATTCTAGTTTACTCCTAGACATAGGAGGAGCACGCCGAGCATTTGAGGCAGGTTTTGCAGACACTTCGTCAGAACGAGTTGTATGCAAAATATGAGAAGTGCGGGTTTTGGCTGAAGGAAGTCCAGTTTTTGGGACATATCATTTCCGACCGGGGAATATCTGTTGAGCCGGGGAAAGTATCAGCGGTGAGGGAGTGGGGACAGCCCACGACACCGACTGAGATTCGTAGTTTCTTGGGTCTAGCAGGATACTACAGGAGGTTTATTTGGGGTTTCTCAGAGATAGCAGGTCCTTTGACACATCTGACCTGTAAGGGTGTGCCATACATCTGGAGTGACGCCTGTCAGTTGGCATTCGATGAATTGAAGGACAAATTGACCTCAGCACCTGTGTTAGCATTGCTGAGACGGGGATTTGAGTATTTGGTTTACACCGATGCGTCTTTGCAAGGACTGGGAGGTGTATTGCAGCAGGAGAGACATGCCATAGCTTATGCTTCCCGTAAGCTTAAGCCTCATGAGAAGAATTACCCCACGCATGATTTGGAGTTGGCGGTAGTGGTATTTGCCCTACTGATTTGGAGGCACTATCTTTTGGGGGAGAAGTTCCAATTGTTCACGGACCACAAGTCCCTACAGTACCTGTTCACGCAGAAGGAATTGAATATGCTGCAGCGTAGGTGGCTTGAGTTTGTGAAGGACTACCAGTTCGACATCCAGTATCACCCGGGGCAGGCTAACGTGGTTGCAGACGCGTTGAGCCGTAGGCCAGCAGATGAAGTGGCAGAGGTGTGGAAGGCTAAGTTGAAGGAATTGGGACACCAGGATGCAGTGGCCCGATCTTTCATGTCTGTGATGACCGTTACACCGCAGATTATCACGAAGGTAGTACAGGCACAGGCTAATGAATCGTTCTGTTAGGAGTAGATAGTTCGATTACTAGCAGAGGGAGCCGAGTCCTATACCGTTAGCTCAGACGGGGGATTACGCTTCAATGGGAGATTGGTAGTTCCGGAAGGGGAGGAATTGCGACACGATGTGATGGCAGAGTCGCACGTCTCACGGTTCGCGGTACATCCCGGAGGGGACAAAATGTACCAAGACATGAGACGCCAGTATTGGTGGAGCGGTATGAAGAGAGATATCACCGAGCTTGTTTCGAAATGCGCCACTTGTCAGCTTGTAAAAGTGGATCATCAGAGACCGGCAGGATTACTACAGCCATTGGAGGTCCCGGTGTGGATGTGGGAGAGCATATCCATGGATTTTATTACGGGGTTGCCTACGTCGCAGAGGGGTCACGACTCCGTTTGGGTAATTGTGGACAGGTTGTCCAAGGTCGCTCACTTTTTACCCGTAAGGACTGACTACACTACGGGACGGTATGCCCAGCTCTTCATTTCAGAGATTGTGAGACTTCACGGTGTGCCCCTAAATATCGTGTCTGACAGAGACAAGATATTTGTTTCGAGGTTTTGGGAGAGCTTTCAGGAGGCCATGGGCACGGAATTGCGGTTGAGTACGGCTTATCATTCGCAGACTGATGGGCAGACTGAGCGCACAAATCAGATGTTGGAAGACATGCTACGCATGTGCATTATTGACTTTGGGGGTCGATGGGAGCAGTACCTTCCACTGGTGGAGTTTTCTTACAACAACTCCTATCAGTTCACTATTGGCATGGCTCCGTTTGAGGCATTGTACGGTAGGCCTTGTCATTACCCAACATGTTGGTTAGAGGTGGGGGACAACAAACTGCTTGGGCCGGAAGTAATTCAGGATACTTCGGCAAGGATTGAGTTGATTCAAAGTCGCATTCGGGTAGCTCAAGACAGGCAGAAGAGTTATGCTGATGCGAAGAGATTTTTCAGAGAGTTCCAAGTGGGGGACCAGGTTTTGCTCAGAGTGTCTCCTATGAAGGGGATTATGCGTTTCGGGAAGAAGGGGAAGTTGGCACCATGGTATGTGGGGCCGTTTCCTATTATTGAGCAGATCGGACCGGTTGCGTATAGACTTGGACTACCAGAGCATTTGCATCGGATTCACGATGTGTTCCATATTTCCTCGCTGAGGAAATACCTTAGAGATAATCTGGCTCATTCTCACATTGTTGTGGAGGACATCGATCTCCAGTCGGATAGCTCCTACGAGGAGGGGCCGATTACTATTTTGGACCGAAGCGAGAGGAAACTGCGGTCAAAGATAGTTCCGTTAGTGCGTGTTCAGTGGCGACATCACAATGTCGAGGAATCCACATGGGAGCGCGAGGATGAGATGCGCGAACGTTATCCAGAGTTGTTTTTAGCAGGTACTTTCTAGTTTCGAATTTCGGGGCGAAATTCAGTTATTAGGGGGGGGAAGTATGTAATACCCCGTATTTTTGGCTATATTTATTTTTGGGATTAATTAATTAAATGCGTATTAATTGGAAATTAATCCGGGTTATAAATACTAACGAGATGCGAGTTGGTATTTGATTATGTGCATATATGATTATATATGAATTTGGAATTATGAAATTTGTCGTGAGATTTATATACGGCAATTTGGGAATTTTGTTGAGACGCGTGTGACCGCCGCGTTATGGTGTATTATTTTAATTATAAAAGTTATTTTTATTTCTATTATCCGTATGGTCGTTTTGAGTGAGCCAACGCGTCCGGAAGGGTCGAGATAGTCAGAAAACACTAGCCGGGGGTGTAGTTTGGATTCCGGGGTATTTTTAGGCCATACCGGCATCATAAAGGGTATTTTGGTAATTTTACATTTTGAGGAATTGAAAGTGACGAAAATTGGGAGTTTTAATCTGATGTGGATTTAACCCACTAAACCCACTAACCAACCCATATTAACCCATTAAGCTACGGAGGCTATCATTAGGTTTACAACATTCCCAAAGAAAAACCCTAGCCACCATAAGCCACCATTGGAGAAGGAGCTTGGAGAGAGAAGAAATTCTGCAGAAAAGCTTCATTAAACCTACACCAAACCCAGAGACAATCAAGGCAAGTGTTTTAATCATATTTAAATTCGTAGAATGTTCCTTCCATGTTAGAAAATTGAAGAATATCAATTGTTCTTGAAAGATAATGAAAACCCATGTATTTTGAAGCTTAGAACTTGAAATCTTGAGGAGAATTGCATGTAGAATGATAGGTAGATGATTATTCTCATGATATTTGTGATTGGAAGAAATTAAAATGGATTTATATTTGGTTAATTCATGATTCAAAAAGTTAGGGTTCATGTTCTTGAAAAATTGGGAAAAAGTGTAGAGATTTGTAAATTTGGTTGATGTTAGGATGGATTAATCCTTCAAAATGTGTTAGGATGTGATTATAATATGTTTAGGATTGTTTAGAGACCTTAAAACGATTATTGGGAATTAGTTTAGAAGATATTTGAGGAGTAAGAATGGTGAAAAAATGAGATTAGGCAAATCTGGGACGAATCTGGTAGGTCGTTAGAAGCCCCTGCCCAGGTCGTTCGAACGAACTCGTTCGAACGAGCTTCTAATGAATTGACCAGTCGTTCTAATGAAAGGGAGCCTCGTTCGATAACTTCGTTCGAACGAGATCTCGTTAGAAGGTACAGTTCGTTCGAACGAACTGGATCTCGTTCGAACAGCCTCGTTCGAACGAGACTTCTAACGAGTTGACAGAGGAATCTCGTTCGAACAGTCTCTTCGAACGAGACTTCTAACGAGTTGACAGTTTGGGCCTTTTTGGACTGTTTTGATTTTTGGAGTCTCGTAAACTTGTTCGAGGATATAGATAACATTCTGATGATGATGTAATGATAGAATTGAGACTTTTGGGTATTTATGAGAAGGAAATTATATACGAGAGTTATATTAAATGGACGGTTTGGGTTGAGACGTGAGTGTCTAGTACGACGTGAGAATAAATTATGGCGCGTATGATTATAAACCGGAATAGTATAAATTATGACAATTATAAGTTGGTACGAGAATGAGAATAGTACTACGATTAAACTACGGGATTTCTAAGATGTGTGTTTACTTAGTACTAGTATATGAATTGTGTGTATGACATACCTACCATACTTGCTATCACGGGAGGTTTGCGTTCTCTTAGGGCCCTCTAATCCTTGTGTTTCCCGGATTTAGACTGGTTACCTTGATGAACATAGGTCATAGAAAGACTTATTGGGATATTAATAAGTCCGCTGATCGTGGGAGCGTAGGTATGTGCGTGACCCATGTGATGTGACTGTGTTCGCCTCCATTATTTATGATGTTGTTATTTGTGAACTATTCCTGAGAGATTCGGAATATGTAATCCTTATGTACGTGATGTACCGGGATGGATAGCAGAGTATGTGTGCACCGCAGCTTAGTTCTCGGGGTGCTTATATTGTATATTTATGATGTGAATAATATACACTTAATTAATGGGAACCTTCATTTAAATGTTGTGAATATAATTACGGTATTGCTTCGAGAAATATAACGAGTTAACTGATAGTGATATATATTGCATATTGAGCATCTGAGTTACGTTAAACCCCTACTTAATTACGAGCGTTATAATGTTAATAGAACCGAGTAATAACGGTAGGACCTATGACAATCTAGCTAGATATGATGGCACTTAGCTAGTGGTTTGCGTCATTATAGATGGGTACTAATGTTAAGAGTGCACAGTTAGACGAGAGGTGAGAATGTCATGTGAGTGCACGTCCTAACATGTACTTTGCATTTAATGTTTTAAATGTTTTTAAAGCACTTGCATGTTTTTAAAATATAACTCCACATTCGGGCTCTGACCCATTTTCTTTTCAAATCTATTTTTCTTTGTAAAACCATTTTAGGTGCCCAGCCACAAGGACACCATGCATAGGATATTCATTCAGGTGACGAGCTGTAGCTGTTTGTGGAAGCTACAGGGATTTGCTTGTAGACGCTTCTATCACTTGGATTCCAGATTCATTATCTATCAGTTGTAGGGCATGTTTCCCATTTCTATTAGAGTTACATTTCCATTATAGTTTTCAGTCTTTGGCATGTACTGTTTTAGTTTTCGGTTTACTTATTTCAGTTGTGGGATTTGTAGTGAGGAGTTTTCCTCCATACTTTATTTACGTTATGCGATGGTCATTCTATTTACTTCATTATGGTGAATGGTGTTATTATTCTTTATTACACTTGTTGCATGTTAATCAGACTTTAATTAAAATTTGGCACTTACTTTTTAAATACTAGGTGGTTAGTAATCATTAAAATGTTTTCGACAGTGATGCTATTAACTGGACCAACTTAACATTTTGAATTAATTTAATAAAGGAGTAGCTACCCGGTATTTAATTAGTCGGGGTGTCACATCAAGCTCTTGAATGATTTTGTTAGTTGATTTGTTGCTTTTTTCTACCATTTTGTCATTTTTTCACTTTGTCACTCTGAGCTTCCCATTGATATTTATTGTCTCTAAAGCTTCCAAAAGCAATGCCAATTTTGTTTTGTTTCTAGATATAGTATTAAAATTTGTTTTATAACCTAGGCATCATATTATTTTTGTTAGAGAGTGATAATGTTTTCCAATGCTTATAGCCTTTTTAAACATTTCCAATGCCTATAGGTATTTTATTATATGTTCATATAATGATGTTATGTTTCATTTTTGCAGTTACTAGGCCTGGATCCATTACAAATATTGAGGATTATGAGATACTTGAGTAACCAATATGATTTTTATAGAGCTTTTAATGTTTTTTAGATTATTGCTATGTATGTAACTTTGTTTCAAGGATCATAGTGTTTTTTCGAATTGTTTATTGATTTTACCTGTGTACACATTTGGATTCCTTATATCCAGTTATGATTAATATATAATATTTTAAATTTTCAGGATAATGGAGAACAAATACTCCTGCTGTTTCAGTTGAGGTATCTATCTACTCTTATAGCAGGTTAATGCATTTGTTTGGTGCGTGTTCACTTTTATATGTTGAATATTTGGTCGAGATCTTATGGATTGTAATTTTTTCTTTCTTCCTTTTAACTTTGGTCATTTCGCAGTATTATATATTTTCCAAATTTTATTTTATAAGGGGCAGAAGTTTTAATTTGAATAGGATTTTTTTAAGCGTGGTAATTGCATAAATGATTTACAACTTATTAACAAGCTTGCAAACTTTAGACTCTAGCGAATCAGATCCCATCATGAATGGTCCATTACAAAGATTGAGGGTCCCGAAATACTTAAGTAACATGTATGATTTTTGATGATCTTCTAAATATTTTTAGATTATTGTTACTTGAATTTACGATAGTCGACTTTTCTCTAGAGTGAATTTTTTATGTTTGATAACAACGAATAATATTTGGTGTATTATGTATTTCTGGTGTTTTGTGATCTTAGTATTATTGGAATGTAATTTAAAATTTTAGTTTTGAATCTAGCGCTCCTTAGAGCATATTGGGTAATAAACAAAAGTTCATCAACCTGAGCTTAGTTAGCCCTCTATTCTCAGCCACCACTCTCCCTCTCCCTCCCATCGTTACACCATCGTAAGATAAGGAATAACACCGAGATACATCACAATAAAAAAAAAAAAAAATCTCTCTTATCTTATATATGTTATTTAGTTATAATTCTTTTTTGGTTCTTTCTTATCTTATACATGCAGAAACCATTTGGTTTCTGCAGATGCGTTTGGTTTTAGGCCACATAAGGATCAGTGTGGGATTTGCATATGCATTTGGTTTTTGCATATGCATTTTCTTTTTACATACGATGAATACACATGTATTTGCTTCAACCTGTTCTCATCTAAATTGATAAATTCAAGATTCCACATATGTACACATGTACCCCATCTAAGATTTATGACATGTCATTGCACAACGAGTTCTCATCTAAATTGATTCATTGGCATTCACAACATTTTTGCATGGATTGTTAATAAGCACTGACTCATATAATGTGAAATAATCTCTTTGTTTGTAAAGAGCTTTATACTTATCATTGACCCCATCAAATCATTTTGGTTCCTAGCTCTTCATACAGTGTCAAACGCTCCAAGAATAGAAGCAGAAAGCCATATTTGCTTCACCTGGGGACGCAATTTGAATTTTAGCGTTTACTTACATAACTTAAATTTCTGAAGAACGTTGCATAGATAATTCTATTCAAAATTGTATTATCCTAATGTTATTGTGAAATAGGGCGATGTTGATGCTGTTGTGAAATGTAGACCCCTGCTTTAGGCATTGCTGATGCTATTGTGAAATTAGGTGCTTCTGCTGCGGAGGTACACTAGACGTTATTGATGCTATTGTGAAATGTAGACCTCTGCTTTACCATGATTGTACTACAAATGCAAATTGTGTTGCTGTCAATACTGCAACCTCCTGTCTTTGCCTTCAACGCTGCAAGATGCTAATGGCCCAGACCATGATCGATATGTGATTTCAACACTGCAAATGCAAAATTATTTAGGTACTTTTTTTATTTAGGTACTCTGTTATTATTTATTCAAGTTTTCTATATCTTCTTTTGAAGAAACACGGTCTCTTTTTATTCAACGAATTTTTAGTTTATAAACGAATTTGTGTTGCTTGGTTCCTTTTTTGTAGGCACAGTTACTATAGACACTGGTTGGAATAGGGGACTCAATTAGCATTATGACATCGCGTGTATTACCTGATTGGGCTTTGAAAAAAATTAACATTATGGCAATGTTTATTCACTTTTTCCTGAATCGGCTCTTTATCACAGTTTTCGATATATTTATATTGACGCTTTGTTTTATAATTTCGAAGGTCCTAATTTATGCCTAATCCTCTGTTTCTTAGTCATTTATGCCTAAGGTCTTATTTTTCTTAGTTATTTATGCCTAATCCTCTGTTTCCTTTCATTTGACATATAATTTCATTATTTCTTTGGTAGGGTCTAGCAGAAGTGGATACAGTCTTAAATCAGTGGGTGGCTGTTTCCTGCGTTGTGGTCCCGTTATCGGTTTTCTTACTTTAATACGTTGCTTCTTATTGGGGTTTACTTTAAGTGTATATTTTTGTATAGTTCATTTAATTCTATGTTTTATATATGTTTTTCTATGACTCATTTGTTTTTAAGTACAGTTTTATCAGGCAATGGACATTGTTCTTAATGTTCTTTTTCCCTTTTCAATTTTTTATTTATATTCTTCATTACTTTAATTTGGATAGTTTCATATATTGTCAGTTGGACTTTTTGGTTATCTTCTTTATAGGTTGTAATTATTTAACTAAAGAAGTTTTACAAAGGTAATACAGTTTCAAATACATACATATTCTTATCGTATACTTCACAGGAATTCCAAGGGCACCAGACACAACTCATTTGCTACTTTTTTAAAACTTCAAGTATTAATTGGGTTTGGTTTTTCTTTGTTCTTCAACTCAGGGCACAATATGGAAAATGGGTTAATACGGATGTCACACCCCTCCTAATAAAATACCGGGCGATCACTCCTGTACTAAATTAAAACATGAGTTGCATATGGTTCATTCTTAGCATGATTGTCGAAAACCAAATTAATTACTAATAACCTATTAGGCTAGCGTCAAGATTTTATTTAACTAATATTTTTAAACAGTTTTCAATTAAAACATTCACACAGTTTGAATAAAAAAACTGAAATGAAATGAAATAACCGAACGCTCGGTTTAACATAACACAACCATAATAAATGCCACACTCAAAGGCGATAAAAGAATAAAAAAATGCAATTGGGATTTTTACTCGAATGTTTATATAGTACCTCCTATCTAGATTACAAGGATAGAAGCGTCTATGGTGAACCTGCATGCATCCACAGCTGCTGCAGTAGACGTCTGACTCGAAGGAATCATCATCCGGCGTCCCTGTGTCTGGACACCTATATATATATATATATAGCAAGAAAAGGAAAAATAGGAAAACGGGTCAGAGCCCGAGCTGTAAAAATATTTTGCAAGTGCATAAATGCTTTATTTTTCAAAATGGGATTTATCTCATATTTAAATTGGTATCGCACTCTCATGTGATACTCCTCACCCCTCTTCTAATAGTGCACACCTAACACATTTGTTTAAAACATCCTAGTTAAGCTACCCAGCCTAACTAATCTAATTCACCCATCTGCTAGAAAGCTTGACAACCCGAATACTAAGGGTTAAAATTATCCCCATTTCTTAACACTGCACTGCGTTCGTGCGTGGGGTGTCTCGCAAAGCGAAATCCAAACAAGGAACCCCCCCGATACACTACTGCTCGACAACGTCGATCATCGAGATCTATTAGACCCTCAACACATGACGTGCATATAAAACTCATATAAACATACAATATATATATATATATATATATATATATATATATATATATATATATATATATATATATATATATATATATATATATATATATATATATATAATACTAAAGCTCCATATTCATTGTCATATACATCCGGATCCAAATTTACTGGATATGTGAATAATACATCTTATTAGGCTTTTCACTTTATATGCGTGAGTTTACTACATGATGGCTTTTCTTCATATACAAACAATATACTATACTCATCCAGTATATAATTATACCTATTGCACACATAAGTATAATAACCATCCCAACGAGTTATAACTCGAGGATGCGGTCTCTCAATGCTATCATCTTCCAGGGCATCACTCGCATACCATCTTGGGGAACACAGGTAGGACTAAATATCACCTACTTCATGGTCAAAACCAAATCACAACGCATGGGAAGCAGTCATAGTTCCTCCTAGGAAATGAAACAAAACATACCCACCACATCTCACCTCTAAAAATCACACAATATAACAATGGACACCTATGACCTGGGGACTATACGCTCCCTGCTCCTCAATCCAGGGGCCTCACCCACGTCGCGCAACTTCCCATGATAGCATTAGAGGTGGTATGCTTCACACACACACACACACACACACACACACACACACACACACACATACATATATATATATATATTACATCATTCCTAAAATATATACATATCTAAAATTGCGAATCTCCTAATAATATTTAAGTATTTTCCTGCTTAAATATGCCTCACACCTTAATCGCTGTTAGGGATTTATATACTCTCCAAATATCCCGATTCATAATCATATGATAAGTATACCCTCAACTTATCTTTAACCTTTAACCCAAATTCCATCCTAGTCGCCTCGTACGAGTTACGCACTAATTCCATATACACTTACTTTTTTCAACTCGCTAGGATTATTTAGCTATAATCGCTCGCTAAAATACTCCCTCGGGTGTCACTCAATCCGAACATCCATAATTAAATAAGTTTTAGATTTTACCCAATTAATCCAAGATATACATTTCACTCTAATAATAATTATTTAAAAGTCCCCTCTTATATTTTTAGAAATCCCAATTGTCTAATCCCTCAATTTATTTATTTTCCTCAAAAATATACCTAAGTGCCACACAATTATAGCACCCTCCTAGCCCCCATAAGTATCCCCCCAAATTTGTAGTGATAAATTACTAGATAAATACTTATTTCCTCAAATGAATAAACTAGGAACAACTTAAATCGAAATTTTCCATATAATTAACCCTAGGCAAAAATTGCCAAAAATCTTGAAGGGTCGATCGATCGACCCTGGACCATCGATCGATCGATCGATTGCCCCGGACATCTTCTTCTCCGAGAAGCTTTTTCGGCCATTAAAGCTTTTCCCAAGCTTTTGTCTCCTCAATTAATGTCCCCCAACCTCAATCAACTATATATACACAATCTATGAGGGTCCTAAACATCCTAGAACCCATTATCAACAATAATTTCTGTCTAAATCCTAAGTTTTCCAATTCGGATATTTTTCGAGGTTAATCCATTAAACTTTTCCGAAAACCCATTTTGGTTAACAAAAATGCACTCCGAAAATCTTTGTGGTTTATCACTACCAACTACAATTTGAGATTTATGCTTTAAACGAAGTAAGTAAAGACTTGCCTCGTCGATAAAATTCGACGATCCCGAGTCAAATCCCGCAGAGTTTGGTCGGAACCTCCCTTTTCTTCCTCTTTTCTCTCCTCCTTTTCTCTCCTCTTTCTTTTCTCTCTCTTCTTTCGTTCTCTCATCCCTTATATAGGGAGAAATAAGGGTTTATCCATTTAAACCCAAAAATGATTCGTTTACTCAATTACGAGTCCCTATTAGCCCAAAAATTCTCAGAGCCTAAATAATACCCCCGAATACTCTATTCTGACTATCTCGGCCATCCCGAGACCAACCACGAAATCAGAATTTCCATCCGAAGTACTTGACCACAATTCACTATTTTAATCCAACACAACTTAATGCGGGCATTTCCCATTAAAATATTGTCCTCTGTCGCTTTACTCAACTGCGACATGTAATAAAATAATCCTTCTCATCTACTTATTCCCAAAAGTAGTTATAACATGCATCGGTAATCATCTAACAGTCCTAAGATCCAAAATTTATTATTTCGAGAAATTCCTCAAATTTTGAAATTACACCCATTTATGAAATTTAATTTCCCATAAAAGTGTGGGGTATTACAACTGAGATGTACTTCGTAAAACAAATTTAAGGTTTCTACTCTTAATGCTTTATTCTTTAGTGTAGAGAATTTTTTTATAGTAATTTCTATATTTTTTTTCATTCAATCATATATATCTTTTTCTTATTTCTTTTAATTTTTTTTTATATCCTCCCTCATTTTCCATTAGAACCATGAGAGATATGGTCTTAAAAAAATAAGGTAATCAGGTCTGGGATTTTTTTAACAGGTCTTTGCAAAACAAAACCAACCTATGTATTGGATTAACAAAGAGGAGTAGTTCTTTTCTTAGAAAAAAATGATAACAAGCAGGCCTGATTTGGGATGCAAGCAGGCCCAAAAGGGGAAGTAGGCTAAAACAAGAAGATAAGCAGGTCTTTACAGCAAAATACAAGCAGGTCATGGAGTTAATAAGGAATGGTCTTTGGCAAGAAAAATACAAGCAGGTCAAGCATGTCTTATTTTTGTAGGGGTCCAATCGACCGTTTCCCATGTCGAGGTCGACCGGTGATCGATTCAAGCAGCTCTATTTCATATCGAAAGCAAAATCGAAAATCGTGATCGATCAAGTTCCCACCCGTGGTCGACCGAGGGCAACTATTATAAGCCTTTTTTTTCACGTACAATTTTCCCTTCTCTAAACTCTTTCTCCTCAATCTCCTCCCAAACAGTTCGTTCCCTTTCTTTTTTTTCCTCCCCACACCCAACTTCAATCGATTTCAACCATTCTTACGCATCAGTCGAGTTCAACCAACTGTTATAAGCCTTTTTTATTTGTAACACTTTATTTTTTTTTTGTTTTTAAAAATATTAAAAACAACTTTTTTGTGTTGTGTTCTTCATGGTGAATATAAAAGCATACATTTCAAGATGTTTTTTTAAGAACATAACACCTTTATTTACTTCATATCCACAGTTCTGTTCGTACATACATGCAGTTAAAAAATTAACTAGCAGATCTGTACATAATGATTTCTTAAAGATATTTTAGGTTTGTATCCATTTGTTAGGTTCAATCAGTTTGAAATGTTGGAATCATTACCTTAAAGTTGCAAGTCTGTACATAATTTGAAGTAGCAGTTTTGTACATAGTTTTGAAATGTTTGTATCCATTTGTTATATTTGGTTAGTTTGCAATCTATATCCAATATGTTTAGTACACTGCCTTTATTACAACATTTTTAATGGGTTGCAGTTGATGAGGCACTATGCCATCGGCATTTGACACCACTTTATGACACCAATGAGAGGATCATGTTTGCCCTATGCCTTTCGACTTTGATTTTGAGCATCCATCATGCACCAAAGTGAATATCAAGGATCCCATTGGAAATATTCTGTAAAATTAAATCCGGACGCAACTCACTGAGTAGTATGCTGAGATCAATTAGTGTTGTGTATATTACGACATGATTCCTTATGTAATATACGTATTATTTAATGAAACTCATACACCAAAAATGTTTTATGACTTAAATTTGGATTTGATGGCTATGATGTTTATACGAGGTCCAAGATGGAAAATTAGTATTGTTGTTATGTAATTCTTTTTTTATTCTTGAACCTGGTGGATAGTCCTATAAACAAAGAAAATTTTGCCCAAATTTTCTAAATTGTTTTAACGTTTGTGTTGTAAAAAAACTGACTTGAATTGTTTAGACATTTAATACTTTGGAAACTTTTCACCGTGCCTTTAAGCACGGACATTTCTCTAGTATAGTAAAAAGTAATAATAATTGCAATAATATCTTAAAGTACATTTTACCTCCCTTAATGAGCAGTATCCTTTCATTAATATTATAATTTTTTATTTTATATACAACGTTCTTCATTTATGAAATGTGTTCGACCTTGTTTTCTTATACGCATTATGCTCGTATGTATTGTGGGATATGATGTCATGAACGCTTTAATGTTTATCCGGTTTAAAAAAGTTTTTCCAATCATATTTTTCTCCTATGATCACTCTTCCTTGCACATTCAAGGTTTCAATTGTGATGAAGTTATTCTAATAATGTTTATGATCATTGACTATATTGTAAATCCTCATTTTCTTTGTTAATAACGTGTTGAAATTTCTTTCTATGTTGATTAACTTGTCTTATTAGTTGTTGGGCATACTTTTGAGCAAAGTTGATGTTTGTGGGTTTCATCCCTAAAAATCCTTGAAAGACTACACTCGTCCACTAGGGTAAACTATGGGCTTTAATAAATTATTCATTTGTTAAATGTAATAGTGCATCCGCAAAGGTGGCATTTATCATTTACACATATTTTATCTCTCCATGGGGTTGGTTCTTGTTTTGTTCCATCACTAGAGACAAGCAATGTATAAATTAGGATGCGTGATTAGTAATTAATATTGTATTTGTTAGCCCTTAATTTTTGTACATTTTAACATAATTGTGTTCGTTAGTTCCTATATTTAATCTCTTATAATGGTTAACTTTTGTTTTTAATATATATGACAAGCACACAAAAGTGCTAATACTTTACCGTAAATAGATGCGTTTTACTTTTTAGTTCTCGGTAAAATTGACCTTAGGCATGTATTTATTTATCTTTCTTGTCAATTTGCATTTACAGTTTGAAACGCGTATATCAAGGCTACTATGAATCAATCAAACAAGACTAAACCCTAATATGTTACCACATACCCAAGATAAAACCATTTCTTTCACACGTCATAATTCCCCAAGTGTGTATTGTATTTGTATTATTATTTTATATGTATTATTTTGATATCCATTACATTTTTTAGTATTTTATTTGTGTACATGTCATTTTATATATACTCATGTTTAGGTGTTTTATATTAGTATATTAGTATATATCTTATGTTTATATATATATATATATATATATATATATATATATAGTACTATTTTTATACGGACCAGTGCGCATTTTAAGAGTACAGACCGAACATGTTCCACCTCGTGGTGAACCTATAAATTATCCGCTAAATTATAGGCATCCTCTCTCCCTTTTCTGGATTCACCGCACTCTTAAAATACGAATCGATCAGCACAAGAGCAATACTTTATATATATATAGGGAGAGGATCATAAGTGGACCTAAAAAGCGGACTTTTTAACAGACCTTAACAAAAAATACTTAACAACCCATTAATTTTAATTCCTTTGATGTAATTGGTCCGCACCAGTGTTTTTTTTAACTAGTGGTCTGCCATGGTGGCGGTGGGGATGGTGGTGGTGGATGGTGGGTAGAGGGTAAGGGGGTCTCGTGTCATATGCGTGTCTGTTGCCACTGGCGTGGAGCAATTACAACAAAGGAATTAAAATTAATGGGTTGTTCGGTGCTTTTTGTTAAGGTTCATTAAAAAGTTCGCTTTTTAGGTCCACTTGTGATCCTCTTCCTATATTCCGGTGTTTACTTGTATTTGATATTTGGACCGATGGTTTATTCGGTTAGGTATTTTATTTGTGGATGGTTATTTCAGTTAACTGTGATTGTGTATTATTTTATGTTCCGCATGAGTTTCATTTAATTAATTGAAAGATAAAAATTGGCACCAGTCTACTTTTCTCACTTAGGTGGTTAGTAATTAAAAGGACGACAATGATGCTAAGAATGGACCAACTAAGAAACCTGTTATAACTTGATTTAGGACTGATCACCAGGGATTAACTAGGTGGGGTGTCAGACAGCAGGGCCAGTCTAATCCGCTGGGCCAATATCGCCAGCCGTAGGGTGAGCAGCAGGGCCAGTAGGGCCAATGGCGGGGTGGTAACGGCCAGCAGGGCAGTAATCAGCAGGGACCGAGGGGAGAAAATTTCAGGGGCCGATGCTTCGGGTGTTGTAAAAATGGCCACAGGAGCCATGATTGTCCAGAGGGAGATAGGGCCCCACATTAGCAGGGTGCCCGTAATGAGCCACAGAGGCCAGTTTTTCCAGCCGCCCTCCCAGCACCAGCTCAGTCACGTGCCTTACAAGCCATCCCAGCAGCTCCAGTGCAGCAGGGGCAGTTACAGTACGGACGTGTCTATAACGTCCACCAGGCAGCAGCTCCACAGGCGCCACCCGCGATTAAGGGTACGTTTCCTATCCATGGTTCTATGGGTCGGGTTTTATTTGATACTGGGGTGATAAACTGTTTTATAGCGACTCATTTTGCGAAGGCCTTAGGGTTATTAGCCACATAAGAGAGCACTGTGACATGCATAGACTCACCACTGGGAAACGGATTGTTAATTTTCTTTATATGCCGGGGTATGGGAGCAGATATTGGTAGCTTAATCTTACCAGTAGACATGTTAGTCTTAGATATGTATGAGCACGATGTTATTATTGGCATGGATTGGCTCACAACATACAGAGCTATGATAGATTATTTCGGTGGGACTATTGTCTTTTCCATTCCGGGGCAGGAGATGTTTGTAGTGGCAATGCCTCGCCTAGAAGCGGGCTCTACCGCTCATTTGTATTACATAGAGGATGACACCTTTAAGGAGGTCGCGACTCCCTTAGACTCGATCCCAATCGTCTGTGAATATTCTGATGTATTTCAGGAGATACCAGGCCTAACCTTAGTTGAGAGATTGATTTTGTCATAGATTTATTACCGGATACTCGACCAATAGCACGCTCTCCATACTGTATGGCTCCGGCGGAAATGAGAGAGTTACGAGATCAGATAGAGAAGCTGTTAGGTCAGGGCTTCATTCGTAAGAGTACCTCACCTTGGGGAGCTCCAGTGTTGTTCGTGAAAAAGAGAAATGGTTCACTGAGGCCATGTGTGGACTATCGGGAACTGAACAAGGTCGAGATACGGAACAAATATCCATTGCCTCGAATCGATGATCTGTTCGACCATCTGAGGGGAGCAACCTTCTTTGCAATGATAGATTTGAGGTCAGGATACCATCAGTTACGTATTAGGGAGCAGGATGTTTCGAAGACTACTTTCTTGACGAGATATGGGTCCTATGAGTTAAGAGTGATGCCATTTGGACTCACAAATTCTCCAATCATATTCATGGACTTGATGAACCGGGTGTTCAGAGAGTTCTTGGATCAGTTTGTCATCATCTTCATAGATGACATCCTGATATATTTACACACTGAGGAAGAGCATGCTGAGCATTTGAGACAGGTCCTTCAGACCCTATGAGAGCATCAACTATATGCTAAGTACGAGAAGTACAAATTCAAGTTACGGAAAGTGCAATTCTTAGGACATGTTGTATTTGAATTGGGGATAGCAGTTGAATTGAGTAAAGTGTCAGCGGCGAGGGAGTGGGGACAACCCACGACACCAACGAAAGTGCATAGTTTCTTGGGGTTAGCCGGGTACTACCGGAGATTCATTCGAGGGTTCTCCAAGATAGCGGGTCCATTGACGAACCTGAATCGCAAGGGGGTACCATATGTTTGGGACGATACTTGTCAATTGGATTTCGATGAGCTGAAAGACAAGATGACTTCAACACCAGTCCTTGCTTTACCCAAGCCGAGCGTGGAGTATCTGGTTTACACCGATGCCTCCTTACGGGGACTCGGGGGAGTAGTTCAGCAGGAAGAGAAGGCTATAGCTTTTGCCTCCCGCAAGCTTAAGATGCATGAGAGGAATTACCCCACACATGACCTAGAGTTAGCATCGATCGTCTTCGCATTGAGGATATAGAGACACTATTTCTTGGGGGAGAAATTTCGCTTGTTCACAGACCACAAGTCACTACAGTACCTGTTCACTCAGCGAGAACTGAATATGCGTCAAAGCAGGTGGTTAGAGTTTATGAAAGACTATCAATTCGACATACAGTACCATTAGGGGAAGGCCAACGTAGTTGCTGATGCATTGAGTCGTAGAACGGTAGATGATGTAGCCGATGTCTGGAAAGCAAAGTGGAAAGAGTTGGGTCACCAAGATACAGTAGCCCGTTCCTTCATATCTGTCAAGACAGTGACACTCGAGATTATGACGAGGGTAATACAGGCACAGACAACAGACTTATTTAGCCAGGAGAAAATTGTATGACTTTTAGTCGAGGGTGATGAGTCCTACTCAATTAGTTCCGATGGAGGTTTAAGGTTTAATGGTAGATTGGTGGTCCCAGAAGGAGCAAATTTACGTTATGCAGCGATGACCCAGTCTCATGAGTCCCGATTTGCGATGCATCCTAGGGGAGATAAGACGTACCAGGATATGAGGCAGCAATACTGGTGGAGTGGGATGAAAAAGGACATTGTTGAGTTCGTCCAAGTGTTCTACATGCCAGATGGTAAAGGTGGACCACCAAAAACTATCAGGGTTGCTTCAGCCATTGGAAATACCCACGTGGAAGTGGGAGAGTATTTCCATGGATTTTATTACTGGGTTGCCTACATCACAATGGGGCCATGACTCTATCTGGGTGATTGTGGACCGTTTTGACCAAGGTGGCTCATTTTCTTCCAGTACGGAAAGACTATACCACGGGCCAGTATGCTCAGTTGTTCATTGCTGAGATTGTTAGACTACATGGGGTGCCCCTGGATATTGTGTCAGATAGAGACAAGATTTTCGTGTCGCATTTTTGGGAGAGTTTCCAAGAGGCCATGGGTACAGATTTGAGGTTGAGTTCAGCTTATCACCCACAGACAGATGGAAAAACAGTGCGTACCAACCAGATGTTGGAAGATATGCTACGCATGTGTGTCCTTGATTTTGGGGGAGGTTGGGAGCCACATCTTCCAGTAGTAGAGTTTGCTCATAATAACTCTTATCAGTTCATGATTGCCATGGATCCATTTGAGGCATTATATGGAAGGCCTTGTTGTTCTCCCACTTGTTGGTTAGAGGTGGGGGACAACAAGTTGCTCGGACCAGAGGTGATTCAAGATACCACTCCCAAGATTGAGCTTATTCAGGGGCGCATCCGTATAGCTCAGGACATGCAGAAGAGTTTTGTCGACACAGATAGGAAACACATAGAGATGGAGATTAGTGACAAGGTTTTAGTACGGGTGTCTCCTATGAAGGGAGTCATGAGATTCAGAAATAATGATAAGTTTGCACCGAGGTATGTGGGACCTTTTTTTATTATCTAGAGACTGGGACCAGTTGCGTATAGGCTAGGTTTATTAGAGCACTTACAGCGGATTCACGATATGTTCCACGTGTCATCACTGAAAAGGTACCGGATGAGAGAGGAATTATTGGCATGTTCCATTAGAGGAGATATACTTCCAGTAAGATATCTCATTCTAGGAGAGACCATTTGCAATACTTGATCATAGTGAGCATCAGTTGTGGTCTAAAATGGTGCCTTTGGTTCGAGTTCAGTGGGGGCACCATAATGTTGACGAGTTGAAATAGGAGCAGGAGGATGATATGCGTGAGCGGTATCCAGAGTTATTTACCCCAGGTACGTCTGAATTTCGGGGACGAAATTCCTTTGTAACGGGGGAAGTATGTAACACCCCGTATTTTTTAGCATTTAGAATTTAATTAATTTGGGCATTTCTTAGATTACACATGTGTAGTAATTTAATTAAATAAAATATTGTGTGTTTATTAAATATTGATCTGTATAGATTATGATTAATATTTACAAAATAAATTTACTAAGTGTGTAGTAAATAACATGTGATGCATGTTTAGTATTAATCAAGATAAAATTGGTCAAAAGTGAGAATTGGGTTTTCACAACTTGGTTTGGTGCATAATTAAATGTTGGATCTTTTTTCAAAGAAAAATTGGTTCCCCCGATAAAAATCACATAATATAATAATGGACGCTATGACCTGAGGAATATCCACACCCTGCTCCTCGAGCCAGGGTGCTCACCCTCATCGTGCAACTTCCCAATGATAGCATTAGAGGGGGTATGCTTTACATATATCTATACCATCACATATAGATATATATACATATCCGTGTCATATTATATATACTTTAATCACATAGTATATACATAGACATTTATCATTCCTTAAATGTAAATATGGCTGCAATTGCCAGTTTCATAATAATATTTAAGTATATTGCTACTTAAATATGCCTCACACCTTAATCGTTATTTTAGATTTATATACTCTCCAAATATCCGATTCATAATCGTATGATAAGTATACCCTCAACTTATCTTTAAACTATAACCTAAATTTCATCCCATTTGCCTCACAGGCTTTTCTCATCCATAATCGATATATAATTATGGTTTCCCACACGCATAATTATATTGGCCCAAATGGCCACTAAAACTATCCCAATTGGTGTTCGTCGCCGAATACCCTTTAATTAAATAGGTTGTGGATTCCTTTTCCATGAACCCAAGGATTAAATCTTATCGAAATAATCACTTAGAGGTCCCCACACTATTTTAGGAACCCCAAACCTTCTAATTCCACAATTTCTCTATTTTCCTCGAAAGTATAATTTTAGTGCCACACACTTAAAACACTCACTTAGTTACAATAAATTCCCTCCATTGGATGACTATTTACTTCTAAAAGATTTCTTATTTCCTCACTTAAATAATCTAGAATCAATTAAAATTGGAATTCATCCCATCCAATTAACCCTAGGAAAAATTGTCAAAATTTCTGAAGGGGCGATCGATCGACCCTTGGTCGTCAATCGATCGAGGCTCGATCGCTCGACCTTTGGTGGTCGATCGATCGATCGATGGCTTCGGACAACTTCTTCTCCGAGAAGATGTTTTGGCCATTAAAGCTTCTCCCAAGCTTTTATCTCCTCTCCCAACGTCCTACAACTTCAAACAACTACTCTTACTCATATAAAAAGGGCTCTAAACATCCTAGAACCCAAAACCAACAATTAATTTCTATGAATTTCTAAGTTTTTCCAATTAGAGATTATTCGGGGTTTACTCGTTTTAGTTCCCGAAAACCCGTTTAATCCAAGAAAACCCTACACAAAACCTTTAGGGTTTGTTATTACCAATAATGATATGAGAATTTATGCTCAAAAATAAATAAAGCAAGTAAACACTTGCCTCTTGAATAAAATCCGATGACCTCTAGCTGAATCCCGCGGAGTTTGGCCGGAATCTCCCTTTCCTCTCCTTTTTCTTCTTTCCTCTCTCTCTTCTATCTCTTCTTTCCTTTTTCTTTCCCTCTCCCTCCTTATATTGGGATAAATAAGGGTTTATCCTTTTAAATCCAAAAATGACTCGTTTACTCAATTACGAGTTCCTTTTAACTCTAAAAATTCCTGAAACTCGGTATCGACTATCGGATGCACTATTTTGACTATCTCGGTCATTCCGAGACCACCCGCACACTCGAAATATCCATCTGAGGCACTTGACCGCAACCCACTAATTTAACCCAATATCTCTCAATGTGGGTTTTCCCATTTAAAATCTTGCCTTTTGTCGCTTTACTCAACCGCGACATAATAAAAATACTCCAACTTATTTACTTAATCTCAAAAGTAAATAAAACACACCTTTGAAATCATGTAGCCCTCATAAATTTCAAAAATTATTCCAGAAAATTCCCCAAATTTCTAATTAATACCCATTTATGGAATTTAATTATCCCAAAAGTACAGGTTGTTACACAGTGGTCCCGCGCAAGGTGTTCGTGCCTCTTACGGGGCCGCTTGTGGTGGTTTTCGGTTTTCACCCTCTAACAGTATGATTTTATGCCAAAGTCTAGCTATTTTCAAATTATCATCATATTCTCAAACCGGGAGCCCCGTGACTACGTGGTCAGTTCCTACGAGTTACATTGGTCCCGTGCGAGGTGTTTGTTCCTCTTACGAGGCTGTTTGAGAGTTGGCTTGGATTTTCACCCTCTAACGCCATGTTATTAAGACAAAGTATAGATACTTTCAAATTATCGCCATATTCTCAAATCGATAGCCCCCCCTCCCCCCCCGCGACTACGCGGTCAATTCCTACGAGTTACATTTGTCCCGTGCGAGGTGTTAGTGCCTCTTACAGGGCCGTTTGGGGGCTGGTTTAGGGTTTATCCCTCTAACGGCGTGTTTTTAAGACTAATCTAAATTTTTTCAAACTATCATCCTATTATCAAATTGGGATCCCCTTGACTACACAGTTAGTTCCTATGAGTTACATTGGTTACGTGTGAGGTCTAAGTGCCTCTTATGGGTCCGTTTTGGTGTGGTTTGGGGTTTTACCCTCTAACGGCGTGTATTTAATCCTAATCTAGATATTTTTAAATTATCATCATATTCTCAAACTGAAACTCCTGTGACTACGTGGTCAGTTCCTACGAGTTAGATTGGTCTCGTGCGAGATGTTAGTGGCTCCTACGGGGCCGTTTGTGGGTTATTTCGAGTTTTCACCCTTTTACGAGTTACATTGGTCCCATGCGAGGTGTTTGTACCTCTTACAGGTCGATTTGGGGTCTGGTTTGGGTTTTCACCCTCTAACGACATGATTTTAAGCCAAAGTTTAGATATTTTCTAATTATCGACATATTCTCAAACCGAGAGTCTCGTGACTATGCGATCAATTTCTACGATTTACATTAGACCCCTTCGAGGTGTTCATGCCTCTTAGCAGGCCGTTTGAGGGATGGTTTGGGTTTTCACTCTCTAACGGCGTGATTTTAATCCCAATCTAGATATTTTAAAATTACCATCATATTCTCAAACCAGGAGCCCCGTGACTACGCAATCAATTCCTATGAGTTACATTGGTCCTGTGTGAGGTGTCCTCTTACAGGTCTGTTTGGGGGTCGTTCTGGGTTTCACCCTTTAACAACGTGTTTTAAAGCTTAATCTTGATATTTACAAAATATCATCATATTCTCAAACTGAAAGTCCTGTGACTACACATTCTATTCCTACGAGTTACATTGGTCCCGTGCTAGATGTTAGTGCCTCCTACGGGGACGTTTGGGAGTGGTTTTGAGTTTTCACCCTTTGACGGCATGGTTTTAAGCCAAATTCTTGATGTTTTCAAATTATCGTCATATGCTCAAATCGAAAGTCCCATGACTACGTGATCTGTTCTTACAAGTTACATTGGTTCCATGCGCGGTTTTCATGCCCGTGCAAGGTTTTAGTGCCTCTTACAGGGCCGTTTAGGGGGTGGTTTGGGTTTTCACCTTCCCACGACATTTTTTTAAGCCAACGTTCAGATATTTCCACATTACCATCATATTCTTAAATCTAGAGTCTCGTGACTACGCGATTAGTTCCTACAACATTGGTCCTGTGCGAGGTGTTCGTGTTCCTACGAGTTACATTGGTCACATGTGGAGTGTGCGTGCCTCATATGGGGCCGTTTGGGTGGCATAAATCTATCTCCTATCTAAAGGTGGCATGTTTTCAACATAATTCATTATTTATAAAGATCAAAGTGACTAGAAACAATTAGTAATCCGGTAATACTTTAATTTATAGTTTGGTTCAAGTTTTAGTGCTTTCCAAGAATCTAAATTGATAATTTCACATATAAAACTTAAATAGTAAGGAAGAAATTGAAATTGTGCTACTTAAGCTTTTAACACGAATAATGAGACTTCATATGTTAATTTACGAATCCGAGATTTTTGAAGACCACAAAAACTCGAACCTAATCAACACTAATTAGAAACTATAATTCATGCATATATATAAACTAACAAACATTTAAATTGCACACTTGAGAGATTGAGGGTGGAGGACCTGCATCCAAGGAAGAAAGTGGCTTTATCATCTAACTTATACAAACTTACTGAACCATCTCATTGGAGCTTCAGATTTGTTAGTTCTAGAAGCTCTAAAAGCAACTTATCTTTGTATAACTTTCTTGGCAACCCGCATTAAGTATAACAAATTTCTCAATACCTAACAACAAAACATTGAGGGGAATTAATAAACTAATAACAACATATTGTGCATACATTATACCGGTCACGAAAGATTCCGTTGAGTTCCAAAAGAACAAGTGAAAGGTCTTTGCATAGAATACATATTCCATAACATAATATATCGCCTATACGAACCAAAAGATAGCAAAATGTTGTATATATATAACTGCATAAATTAAAATATACTGTGTAAGACCATCTTTACATAGAATAAAAAACTAGTTTTTTAAGAACTTGCAATTTATTAGGATGGAAAACAGTTGTATAGTGATATTGGATTCTTAGGAGACAGAAAGATACAAGATGGTATATCTATATTTTAAATTGTTCAAAAGATATTACAAGCCTACTTTAAATAAGAACCTATTAAAAATAAAGACACAAAAAATTTATTTAAAAAATTCACTATATACGATTGCTATACAATCCAAAAGGAAGGGGACTAGACCTTACCTCTCGAAATTCAAGATATAGAATGATTAACAACCTCAGCTAACATCATACAACACAAAAAAGACATCAACCCTTCAAGGAGTGTTATATATCTGAACATCATGGTCAAGCTTTACACTAATTACATCGGCCAATGAAGTATATGTGGTGACAAATAAAGTACATGTGGTAGCAGTTACGTTGAGAGGCAATAAGGGCCCTGCTCAGTGGCTCATATCAAGTGCCTACTCTGCCAATCTAGGGGATTTACAGCATTTTGTGGTCCTTATCAAACCCAAACCCGGCTCTCGGGTGTTTGATTTTCAACCACAAGATCCTGAAATATATCTGTAGCATTTGCAGCTCTATCTGGCACTAAAGTACGAGGAAGCTACCAAAGCTGCCAAAAACTAAATGTTAGTTCATTGGAATTTCAAAAGAGGATGCCAAAACATCCCAAAAAATGTTTTAAACTTGCCTTATGGTTTGAAGTTATGAAGAAACTACGCAAATCCCCACCGTACATACCAGCTAAAACAACATAACACGTACCATCTAGGTAACATTGGAATAATTTAAGGAATATTCATTTTAAATTATTTGGGGGCCAACTATTCTTAAACCCACACCATGTGGCATTTAACTCACACGCATATACAACATATCCAAACATACACTAGCTCTTTAGACTGAATATATTATTAAAAACTTACGAAGAGGAGAGGGGGATCCATAAATGTGAACGTCTTATCAAAGTCCTGATTTCTTTCATCTTTTCATCGTGGCCGAAGAGACAATTTTAAAATTTGTTGCATTTCCTTTTACAGGCACTAGAAATGGACGAATCTAGTTACCAGTTTATGTTTTAAGGAAGGGGTAAATAGAGAAAGAGGAAAGGAGAAGGAGAAGGAGAATTCTAGGGGATAGAGAAAAGAGAGGGAGAAGTAAGAACAGAGAAGGAAAAAACTAGAGGGGAAATCAATAATCTCAATAATACGACTCATTATAGTCTTCACTTCCCCTTAATCTCTAAAATGTTCTTCCCTGATTCATCCCCCTCTCTTCTCTCTCCTCTTATATTCTTTCACATTCTTAAACTATATCACCCATTATGTTAGTAAAATGTTTATTGTATTAGATAATGTTGATAGAGAAAACTTGAATTTGTCTTTGGCATGCCACTCCTTAAAAGAGTTTTAGGTCTTTATATAAGCTTTTAGCTTAAAAATTCTACTGAAATATAGAACTTTCAAACATCAGGGTATCATAAATAATGAATCAACAAAACACAACGAAAGCAATAGAGTATACCCATACAGAACTTCTAACCCATCAGTTTTTTAAACTTCATATTTGATACAATGAGACATTTTCTTGCAACTACAAAATTATTTTAATCAATATTTTAAATGCATACATGTTCAAACAATTGGAACTTCCTTTAATCATCATTTTAGCAGTATAAGGTTCAAAATACTCATCCACCACAAGGATGCAAATTCCTCATTCATTAATACCACGATGACAGTCATAGCCATTCATCTGTATATAGTCTCCACTGGATAACCATCTAAATTTATCCCCATCAAATTTACAAACATTTGAGAAGATAATAGTTTTTGCAGGCATATTCAAGCCTGTGATGAATGTCTCTGTAGCAAACAAACACTAAAGAAGATTGTGTCAATATGACAAAATAGTAAATAAACTTGGATTGCAAGACCATACTTCATAATGCGCAAGTTTAAAAAAAAATGACTTTCGTAAAGAAATTCTTCTCAGAATCTGATCAACCCATGTAGGGTACGATACATTTATCATTCAATACACCTATGTTATTTAAAATATACTTATCTCATAAAGAAACAGGAAAAAAGAATTTAAAATTTTTCCTCCCAACCTTGATGAGCCCTTCTTGAAATAGTATCTCAATCACTTCCTTCAGTATGACAACTACATCGCGTTGTACACTAACACAAAGCGGCCAAAGTCATAGCTTCAATTTATATACATCTATTCATATGGAATACAAATATCAACTTGACTGAGGTATCTTTTTATCATCATCTGATAGCATGTCCATAGCACTCCAAAAAAATGTTTTTGTGCTCACTTTCTTATCATAATCATTGTGATCCATTTTAGCCATCTAAAGAATTATATCAAATAAAACCATTAGTCTAGAGACTAAAGACATACATATATGCCAATATTAGTAATCTTACCAACAAAATTTCTTAAGAAAATAAAACCATTAGTATAATAGAGGACTTTCTGGAGAAAATTCCATTCTCAGTGCTAATAGAACAGGGGCAACGACAATACAAAACATAGTTCTCCTCCTAATAGAAAGAGAAAAATAAGAAGACAATACTTGAGGATTCTAATGAAAAAAATCTATATGTAGTTATGATTGATGAGATTCCCAGTGTTGATTTTTCCAATCGAACTATATATATCCAATATTGGATTTTGATTGCAAAAAAATATACCTAATGTGATTGCCAGTGCAGGACTTGACTTGCGGTGACTGGCGATGGCTTCCTCGAACATGCGGCGACTTCAGGGGAAATTTTTTTGGATACCACAACAGACGAACTAGGAGAGAATAAGGGGAGAGATAGGTCATTAAATAAAGGTAATTGTAATACCCCGTAATTTTATTGATATTTATTTAAGGGATTAATTAATATGAATTAATTGAAAATTAATCCGGATATAAATACTAACGAGATGTGAGTTGGTATTTAATTATGATGTGTATATATGGAAATATATGAATATTGAAAATATTAAAAGTGTCGCGAGACTGAAATACGACAATTTGGGAAATTTAGTGGGGACGCGCATGTCAGTCGCGTCAGAAATGTAATTATTTGAATTAAAAAGTGAATTTTATTTGTATCCATCGAATGGTCATTTTGAGCGCACCAACGTGTCCGGAAGGGTCAAAATAGTCAGAAAACACTAATCGGGGGTTTACTTTGGGTCCCGGGGCATTTTTGGGCCATACCGGCAACTTAAAGGGCATTTTGATAATTTTAAAATTTTGGGGATTAAAACCTACAAATTTTAAGAGTTAATTATATATTATTTAGGAACCCACTAATCCCATTATCTACATTAGGTGAGTAAGACGGCTACGGGAGTTATAGGAGAGTTTGAAGAAGTTCCAAAAAGAAACCTCCAACCACCATCTTCAACCTTGGGAGAAAATCTGTAGAGAAAGGAGAGAAACAACCTTCATTCATCAACATCAAATTATGAAGAACAATCTAAGGCAAGTGATTTAATATTTTTAATGCATTGAATATGTCTTCCATGCTTAGTGTAGGAATTATCTTATACTGAACTTTTTGAAGAAAACCCATGAAATTTGTTGGAGAAACTTTGAATTTGGGTTAGGATTTGCATGCAGTATGATAATGGACTGATTTAATACTTGAAGAGTTATATATGATGATTTAAAAATGGATTTATGATGAGTAATTGGGCATAAGAAAATTATGAGTTCTTGTTCATAGGGTTTGGGGAAAATATCTGAAGATTCATATTAATTCCATGATAATTTGTAAGATTTGACCCTTAAATATGTTAAGGAATGATCTAGGTTGATTAGAAATGGTTTATATACATTAAACCACAATTTTGATGGTCTTAGGGTGGATTTAGAGGAGGGAAGAATTGAGAAAAATGGATTTGGGAATTTCTGGGCTGAAATTGCCATCTCGTTAGAAGACCTGCCCAGGTCGTTCGAACGACCTCGTTCGAACGAACTTCTAACGAGATGACCGTATGACTTCTAACGAGTTGGTATTTCATTCGAAGCCCTTCGTTCGAACGACCTCGTTCGAACGAGACTTCTAACGAGTTGACAGAATGGCCTTTTTGGCCTGAATTGATTTCTAGTATCCCGTAGACTAATTTAAATGGTGAGATAACCTTCCCTTATTAACTAGTGGGTATAGTTGGAAGATTTGGGTACATTGAGGAGTAAAACTTAGAATAGTGTCTTGAACCGGATGACATTTATGGATTTGGAAGCGAGTAACTACTCACGATGTGATAATAATTGATAACGTAAATACATATAAATCGAGGACTTGTGATTTGTATAACACTAAGTGTTGGTATAAGAGTGAGAAGTATACCACTAATTAAATATTGTAATATCTAAGATATGAGAATTCTTAATATAAGTAGTTATCTATGTATGACATACCTACCGTACTTGCTATCATGGGAGATTGGCGTTCGTTTAGGGCCATCTAATCTTTGTGTGCCTATGGGGGGATTTAGATTGGTACCTCGAGGACATAGGTCAGAGAAGGGATTATTGAAAAGTTAATAAGTCTGCTGACCATGGGAGCGTAGTTAAGTGCGTGACCCATGTGATGTGAACTATGTTCGCCTCCATTGTTTGTGATTGTTGTTAATGAAACGTTTCCTGAGAGATTCGGAATACGTGGTCCTCATGTACGTGATTTACCGGGATTTGATAGCAGAGTATGTGTGCACCCCAGCTTAGTCTCGGGGTGCTAGTATTGTATATTTTTGGTGAGAATAATATACTATTGATTGAAATGAATTGTCGTGAATAATTGTCAGTATAAATAATAGCAACGGTTTGTAAAGTGAAAATGCAAGATTTCTAATAAATAGTAGTGCTAAAGTGGAGAAACAGTGTAATAAGGTACAATACGCTATTAAATAGAAGATGTTGGGATTTGAATTGGATATCATATAGAAATGTTAAATTTAGCATTGGACTAGATAGATATGGGAGCAGTTAGAATGGGTACGGGTACGATAGGAGCGCAAAATTAGTTGAGAGGTGAGGAACTCATGTGAGTGCACACACTATCATGTACTTTATATTAACTGTTTAATGATATTAAACACTTGCATATTTTTAAATTATTTTCACATTCGGGATCTGACCCGTTTTCTTTCAAATCTATTTTTGTAATAACCTTTTTAGGTGCCCATCCATAAGGACACCATGTATAGGAGTTCTATTCAGGTGACATGCTGTAGCTGTTATGGAAGTTACAGGATCTTGACAGTAGACGCCTCCATTTCTGATCTTGACTCCATTATCAGTTTTTATCATTTGTTGGGCATGTCGCCCACTCCTTTTAGAAACATATTACTTATTCAGTTATTTCAGACTTTGGGTTGTAATAAATTTTAGTGATGCAAACTTTGTATTTATTTATTTCGGAATTCGGTTTATTGTGAGGAGTTTCCTCCAGAATCATTATTATTGGTTGGTTATTCTACTGTGACTATATTGTGTTGGTTATGTTAACTTTACATAATTCATTTATTGCATGTTAATCGGATTTAAAATAAAATGGACAACTCACTTTTTAAATACTAGGTGGTTAGTAATTATGAAAATGTTTTCGACAATGATGCTATGAACTGAACCAACTTGGAATTTTGTATTAATTTAATAAAGGAGTAGCTAACCGGTATTTAATTAGTCGGGGTGTTACAGGTGGTATTAGAGCATCATTTTCTAGTGTCCTTAGGATCTGTACGGCTTATTATGTTTCCGCTGAGCTTTTTTTGATGTAGATCCCTATATTTTAGGACTGTTGTATTCTTTTGTGTATGCTTTGCTCTTCAGCTATTTTGAAATAATAACTGCTAACTCATAAGACTTTACTCTCATTTCATATGCCTCCACGACGTGTGCAACGAGTTCCTAGGGATGCATAGCCAGAGCCACAGCCTGCACCAGTTCAGGGCACTAAGAATGCCTCCGAGGTTGCAGCTATTGTAGCCCAAGCGATAAATGCTTCTTCAGCCATTGTACAGCAGGCACCACCCCAGGCGCCGATAGTAGAGCCAATTCAGACTCATGCATTCCCATCTGCTTGGGAATGCATCCGAGATGCTTTTCAGAAAGCACACCCTTCGGAGTTTGCAGGTAGCTCCTATGTCGTGGTATCCAGTCAGTGGAGGAAGGACATTTAGAGTCACTGAAGGATGTACAAGTTCACAAATGTTCAGAAGAAGATACTGGCTACTTTCAAGCTAGTAGGATCTTCATTACAGTGGTGGGAGTCCATTACCACCGCAGAGGAGAGGGACACCCTTTCTATTCAGGAGTTCTAGGTGCGGTTCGACCGAAAATATTTTCCGTCAGCTGTTCACACTGAAATGAGGAGGAAATTGATGAACCTCAAGAAGGAGGGGAGGATCGTGGCCGAGTATGAGGCCGAATTCACTAATATCTAGAACATTTCTCCCGATGAGATACCGATTGAGGAGAAGAAGATTCATAAGTTTATGGATGGATTGACTTGGGGGATTCGTTAGCACTTGTTGGGTAATCTCTCGTTGGCCACTTATTCTGATGTGGTTAATGTTGCATTACTTCACTGCCAGGATTATCGCTTCCACATGTCTCAGAGTAAGAGATCAGGGGAGTCCAGCCAACAGGACAGGACCGGGGGAAATGGTGCTAGCGGGGCATAATCTGCTCAGGGACAGCATAGGCAGGGTGACCAGGGTTCCCAATAGGGGGATTATAAGAGATTCAGAAGTGGACCGGGAGGTTCCAGATAGGTCCATTAGGGTCAGAACGGCCAGCCGGGCCAGCAGGGGCAGAATGGTCAGCCGCAACAGTTTCAGCAGGGCCAGCATGGCCGGGGGAGGAATGGTAACGGCCACCAGGGCCGAGGGCAGTAGGGACAGCGATGGGGAAACTTCCTGAGAAGTGTTTTGTTTGTGGGAAGACTGGACACAAATGCCAGGATTGTCCTGACAAGGGCAGGGCCCCACAGCAGCAACAACAGGGTGCCCGACATGAGCCACAGAGGCCTATGTTTCCCACCGCCCTCCCAGCAGCACCACAGATAGCAGCACTACCACCCATTCCAGCAGTCCTAGTCCAGCAAGGACAACTTCAGTATAAGAGAGTGTATCATCTCCAGCATGCCGCAACCTCATAGGATCCATTGGCCATTGAGGGTATGTTCTCTATTTAGGGGACTATGGGGTGTATTTTATTTGACACGAAGGCCACACATTATTTCATTTTCATGAGATTTACACGTACTATTGGATTATTAGACACCGTCGAGAGCACGGTTACTTTTGTAGATTCACCGTTGAGTAGGGGTTCCATGATTTCGCTTATTTGTAGAGGTGTGGGTATAGAGATCGGGAGGTTTACATTACCCGCGGATATGTTAGTATTAGAGATGACTGAGTATGATGCCATTGTTGGTATGGATTGACTAGTTGCATACCGATCCATGATTGACTGTTTCAGTAGGAGTATTATCTTTGCCATTCCCGAACATGAGATGTTTTTAGTGGTGATGCCTCGCCCTGAGGGAGGATCGTCCACTGACTTGTACTATATAGAGGAGGAGATCTCTAAGGAAGTGGTGATACCACTCGATGCGATTCTAGTTGTGAGGGAGTTTGCTGATGTATTTTAGGATATACATGGACTACCTCCGAGTACAGAGATAGATTTTATGATCGATTTGATGCCAGGCACTCGGCCTATTGCCCACGCACCTTACCGTATGGCTCCAGCAGAGATGAGAGAGTTACGGTATCAGATTGAGTAGTTGTTGGGTCAGGGGTTTATTCAGAGGAGTACTTTGCTGTGGGGTGCCCGTGTGTTGTTCGTAAAGAAGAGGGATGGATCGTTGAGGTTATGTGTAGATTACCGAGAGTTGAATAAGGTCACGATACGGAATAAGTATCCGTTGCCCCGAATCGATGACTTATATGACCAATTTAGAGGAGCTTCCTACTTCTCAAAGATTGATTTACGATCGGGATATCATCAGTTGCATATCAGGGAACAGGACGTCTCGAAGACTGCTTTCTTAATGAGATACGGTTCGTACGAGTTTAGGGTTATGCCTTTTGGCTTGAGCAACGCTCGAGCCTTGTTTATGGACATGATGAATAGGGTGCTCAGAGAATTCCTAAACCAGTTTGTCATTGTCTTTATTGATGACATTCTGGTTTACTCCCAGATAGAAGAAGAGCACGCCGAGCATTTGAGACAGGTTTTGCAGACGCTATGTCAGAACGAGCTGAGAAGTGTGGGTTTTGGCTGAAGGAGGTTCAGTTTTTGGGGCATATCATTTCAGACTGAGGGATATTGGTAGATTCGGGGAAGGTATTCACGATGAGGGAGTAGGGACAGCCCATGACACCGACTGAGATCCGTAGTTTCTTGGGCCTAGCAGGATACTACAGGAGGTTTATTCGTGGTTTCTCAAAGATAGCGGGTCCTTTGACACATCTGACTCGCAAGGGTGTGCCATTCATCTGGAGCGATGCCTGTCAGTTGGCATTCGATGAGTTAAAGGACAAGTTGACCTCAGCACCTGTGTTAGCATTACCCAGATCGGCAGTTGAGTATTTAGTTTACACCGATGCATCCTTACAAGGACTCAGAGGTGTGCTGCAGCAGGAGAGTCAGGCCATAACTTATCCTTCCCATAATCTTAAGCCTCATGAGAGGAATTACCCCACCCATGACTTGGAGTTAGCGGCAGTTGTATTTGCCCTTCGGATTTGGAGACATTATCTCCTGGGGGAGAAGTTTTGGTTGTTCACGGACCACAAGTCCCTATAGTACCTCTTCACGCTGAAGGAGTTGAATATGCATCAAAGACGGTGGCTTGAGTTTGTGAAGGATTATGAGTTTGATATCCAATATCATCCGGGGAAGGCTAACGTGGTAGCAGGCGCGTTGAGCCGTAGGCCAGTAAATGATGTGGCTGAGGTGTGGAAAGCAAAGTGGAAGGAGTTGGGACACCAGGATGCAGTGGCCCGATCTTTCATGTCTGTGATAACTGTTACACCGCAGATTGTTACAAGAGTGGTAAAGGCCCAGGCAAATGACTCATTCTGTCAGGAGAAAATAGTTCGATTACTAGCAGAGGGAGTCGAGTCCGATACCGTTAGCTCAGACGGGGGATTACGCTTCAATGGGAGACTGGTCATTCTAGAAGGGGAAGACTTGCGACACGAGGTGATGGAAGAGATGTACGACTCACGATTCGCAGTACACCCTGGTGGGGACAAAATGTACCTAGACATGAGACGTTAGTATTGGTGGCGCGGGATGAAGAGAGATATTGCCGTATTTGTTTCTTAATGCGCCACTTGTCAGCTAGTAAAAGTGGATCATAAGAGACTGGCAGGACTTCTATAGCCATTAGAGGTTTCGACGTGGATATGAGAGAGCATATCCATGGACTTTATCATGGGGTTACCTACATCACAGAGGGGTCACGACTCCATTTGGGTAATTGTGGACCGGTTGACCAAAGTTGCTCATTTTCTACCCATGAGGACAGAGTACACTATGGGACAGTATGCCCAGATTTTCATTGCAGAAATAGTGAGACTTCATGGTGTGCCCCTAAATATTGTGTCTGACCGAGACAAGATATTTTTTTCACGATTTTAGGAGAGTTTCCAGGAGACAATGGGTACTAAATTGCGGTTGAGTACGGCTTATCACCCGCAGACTGATGGGCAGACCGAGCGAACAAATCAGATGTTGGAGGACATGTTGCATATGTGCATCATAGACTTTGGGGGTGGATGGGAGCAGTACCTTCCACTGGTGGAGTTTGCTTATAACAACTCCTACCAGTTCACCATTGGCATGACTCCATTTGCGGCGTTGTATGGTAGACCTTGTCGTTCCCCAGTATGTCGGTTAGAAGTGGAGGACAACAAACTACTTGGGACGGAGGTGATTCAAGATACTTCGGCAAGAATAAAATTGATACGGAGTCACACTCGGGTGGCTCAGGATCGGCAGAAGAGCTATGCTGATGTAAAGAGGTTCTTCAGAGAATTCAAAGTGGGGGACCAGGTTTTACTCAGAGTATCTCCTATGAAGGGGATTATGCGTTGTGGTAAGAAGGGGAAACTGGCACCGAGATATGTGGGGCCATTTCCTATCATCGAACGGATTGGGCCAGTTACGTATAGACTTGGGTTACCGGAGCACTTGCATAGGATTCATGATGTGTTCCATATTTCCTCGCTAAGGAAATATCATAGGGACAATTTGGCCCTTACTCACATTGCTTTGGAGGACATCGATCTCTAGCCCGATAGTTCCTACGAGGAGGGGCCGATTGCTATTTTGTAATGAAGCGAACGAAAACTGAGGTCGAAGATAGTACCGTTAGTACGTGTTCAGTGGCGGCATCATAATGTTGAGGAGTCCACATGGGAGCGCGAGGATGAGATGCGCGAATGTTATCCAGAGTTGTTTTTACCAGGTACTTTTTAATTGAGAATTTTGGGATGAAATTCTGTTATTAGGGGGGAAGTATGTAATACCCCGTAATTTTATTGATATTTATTTAAGGGATTAATTAAATTAAATATGAATTAATTGAAAATTAATCCGGATATCAATACTAATGAGATATGACCTGGTATTTGATTATGATGTGTATATATGGAAATATATGAATATTGAAAATATTAAAAGTGTCGCGAGACTGAAATACGACAATTTGGGAAATTTAGTTGGGACGCACATGTCAGTCACGTCAGAAATGTAATTATTTGAATTAGAAATTGAATTTTATTTTTATCAACCTAATGGTCATTTTGAGTGCACCAACGTGTTCGGAAGGGTCGAAATAGTCAGAAAACACTAGCCGGGGGTTTAGTTTGGGTCCCGGGGCATTTTTGGGCCATACCGGCAACTTAAAAGGGCATTTTGGTATTTTGAAATTTTGGGGATTAAAACCTACGAATTTTAAGAGTTAATTATATATTATTTAGGAACCCACTAAACCCATTATCTACATTAGCTGAGTAAGAGGGCTACAGGAGTTATAGGAGAGTTTGAAGAAGTTCCAAAAAGAAACCTCCAACCACCATCTTCAACCTTGGGAGAAAATCTGTAGAGAAATGAGAGAAACAACCTTCATTCATCAACATCAAATTCTGAAGAACAATCTAAGGCAAGTGATTTAATATTTTTAATGCACTGAATATGTCTTCCATGCTTAGTGTAGGAATTATCTTATACTGAACTTTTTGAAGAAAACCCATGAAATTTGTTGGAGAAACTTTGAATTTGGGTTAGGATTTGCATATAGTATGATAATGGACTGATTTAATACTTGAAGAGTTATATATGATGATTTTAAAATGGATTTATGATGAGTAATTGGGCATAAGAAAATTATGAGTTCATGTTCATAGGGTTTGGGGAAAATATGTGAAGATTCATATTAATTCCATGATAATTTGTAAGATTTGACCCTTAAATATGTTAAGGAATGATCTAGGGTGATTAAAAATGGTTTATATACGTTAAAACACAATTTTGATGGGCTTAGGGTGGATTTAGAGGAGAGAAGAATTGAGAAAACTAGATTTGGCAATTTCTGGGCTGAAACTGCCATCTCGTTAGAAGACCTGTCCAGGTCGTTCGAACGACCTCGTTCGAACGAACTTTTCACGAGATAACAGTATGACTTCTAACGAGTTGGTATTTCTTTTGAAGCCCTTTGTTCGAACGAACTCGTTCGAACGAGAATGAGACTTCTAACGAGTTGACAGAATGACCTTTTTGACCTGAATTGATTTCTAGTATCCCGTAGACTTATTTAAATGGTGAGATAACCTTACCTTATTAACTAGTGGGTATAGTTGGGAGATTTGGGTACATTGAGGAGTAAAACTTAGAATAGTGTTGGTATATTTGTGGATCTGGAAGCGAGTAACTAATCATGAAGTGAGAATAATTGATAACGTAAATACATATAAACCGGGGACTTGTGATTTGAATAACACTAAGTGTTGGTATAAGAGTGAGAAGTATACCACTAATAAAATATTGTAATATCTAAGATGTGAGAATGCTTAGTATAGGTAGTTATCTATGTATGACATACCTACCGTACTTGCTATCATGGGAGGTTGGCGTTTGTTTAGGGCCATCAAATCTTTGTGTTCCTACGGGGCGGATTTAGATTGGTACCTCGAGGACATAGGTCAGAGAAGGGCTTATTGAGAAGTTAATAAGTCTGTTGATCATTTGAGCATAGGTATGTGCGTGACCCATGTGATGTGAACTTTGTTCGCCTCCATTATTTGTGATTGTTGTTAATGAAACATTTCCTGAGAGATTCGGAATACGTGGTCCTCGTTTACTTGGTGTAACGGGATTTAATAGCAGAGTATGTGTGCACCACAGCTTATGCTCGGGGTGCTAGTATTGTATATTTTTTGTGAGAATAATATACTGTTGATTGAAATGAATTGTCATGAATAATTGTGAGTATAAATAATAGCAACGATTTGTAAAGTGAAAATGAAAGATTTCTAATAAATTGTAGTGCTAAAGTGGGGAAACTTTGTAATAAGGTACAATAATCTATTAAATAAAAGATGTTGGGATTTGAATTGGATATCATATAGAAATGTTATATTTAGCATTGGACTAGATAGATATGGGAGCAACTAGAATGGGTACGGGTACGATAGGAGTGCACAATTAGTTGAGAGGTGAGGAACTCATGTGAGTGCACACACTATCATGTACTTTATATTCACTGTTTAATGATATTAAACACTTGCATATTTTTAAATTATTTTCACATACGGGCTCTGACCCATTTTCTTTCAAATCTATTTTTGTAAAAACCTTCTAGGTGCCTAGCCAAAAGGACACCATGCATAGGAGTTCTACTCAGGTGACGTGCTGTAGCTGCTATGGAAGTTATAGGACCTTGACAGTAGATGCCTCCATTTTTTATCTTGACTCCATTATCAGTTTTTATCATTTGTTGGGCATGTCGCCCATTCCTTTTAGAGACATCTTACTTATTCAGTTATTTCAGACTTTGGGTTGTAATAAATTTTAGTGATGCAGACTTTGTATTTATTCATTTCGGAATTCGGTTTGTTGTGAGCAGTTTCCTCTAGACTCATTATTATTGGTTGGTTATTCTATTGTGACTCTATTGTGTTGGTTATGTTAACTTTTCGTAACTCATTTATTGTATGTTAATCGGATTTAAAATAAAATGGACAACTCACTTTTTAAATACTAGGTGGTTAGTAATTATTAAAATGTTTTCGACAGTGATGCTATGAACTGAACCAACTTGGCATTTTCCATTAATTTAATAAAGGAGTAGCTACCCGATATTTAATTAGTCGGGTTGTCACAGTAACGTGTTTTATGATTGATGGGAAAGTTGGGGGAGATAAAACCAGGAATGAAGTTAATGATTTTGGGAACGTGTTAGAGCGGTAGCATATTTAGGTGTTTTTAATAAAAAAATCATTGTATAAATAACCTTATTAAAATTTATTTATTTTGAGTTTGCCTTTCATTTTTATGAGTGTTTTTTAATACACCCCCATTTATAAATAAATAAAATGCAATAAACCTTTTAACTTCTCTCCCAATCGGTTAATCAAACCTAACAGATCAGAAGGAAAGTTAAATGGGAGTTATTGTATTTTTTTTAAAATAATGATGTATTGCAAAACAGGTCATAGAAAAATTTGGAAATTCAAATGACTTGCTAATAAGGTTGGTTGTTAACTCAAATGGATAGACAAAGTAACAAGAAACTATTGCAAATTAGTTTATTAAGTGGGTCGTCACAAAACTGGTCTAAACTCGTAATAACCTTATATTTTATCCTATGGGGCTTAATTCTATAGTTAAAAATTTTGGGTTAAAGAAATTTCAGAGACTAGTCACTGTAGAAATTATCTAGTACCTTGTTACGTTCAGAGAATGATTTCATGAGATCATAATAAGCCTGAAAAGGAGAGATGAGACATGTTAAAAATTTCCACAAGATTTTAACTAACAAGAAATCTTGAAGCAATAAGATAGAAACTTCCACAAAAGTAGAATGTGTAAACAAACATATTGAATCCTTTTCTTACAATAGAACAATTTGTCCATACCATATTTACACCCCAACATAATTTTTCGTCTATATATCCTGTTCTAAAGACTTGACACTAAGAACATATTTTTTTGACATACTTTACTCCTTCCATCCCAAATTAAGGAGTCTTGTTTTAACTTTTGATATGTTGCGAATAAACAGTCCTGTTTCTAAAAATAGTATATAAAACTATGTGACATTCCAAAGTCACCCATTTCAGCGATACCCATGGCATTCCAAATGTATTCATAACTTTAGAACGATATATATGCAAAGTAAAATCTTTCCTTAAAATATTGGTACTTTCATAACAGGACTCTTAATTTGGGACAGAGGATACTTCAGATATTTGAGTTCAAGTTAAGATAAAAAAAAATAGCTCACAGTCAGTAATGACCAAGTTAAACACAAAAACTGATAGTGTTCCAGCCCGATATAGGCGTATTTGACTCCAAAAAAATGAATAATCACCATAAAGAGAAGAATACAAGCAAAACTAATACATAAACGACTCAAAACTAACATTGTGAAAGGCTCTACTAAATTGTCGTAACAAATTAACAAGGTCGTGGGTAAAACTATCCCCCTCAGCCCTGTTCCCAATGGTCATGGCCCCACTAGCCATAATGCCCTTAACTCAAATGTCCATAATAACCGTGATTGTTTGCTCCTGGAATCTCTTAGGGTATGCTCCCCTTATGAAGTTACTTTCATTGGCGAGGTCCTCCCTCGACTCGGGGCAATGTTACACCATATTTAATCTTTTAGGCCTAGCGCGGCCCTAATATTCTTAATCATAGGAACTTCATCCTTCATATAATTTTAATGATCTTGGTGATGTAGGAGGACAACTTCCACCAATTAGGAACACTATATGGAGACCATATTACAGTGCTTCAATAGGGATACAAGTAACACGAACATAGCTTTGGGTCTTTATGTGTTATTCCAATTTTGTTATTTTATTAAATAGACCGAGTTGAGGTGATATCTCATCCTTTCAATCCAAAACCACAAGGCGAGTTGAGTTAAGTTTTAGGCATTTTGGGTACAGATGGGTCTATAACAAAAAAATTATAGAGATCCATCTATATCAGTTGATATGACCAAACCGAACAAAACAACGGCAGAGACGGAATAACTTAAAAAATAAGACAAAATGAGAAGACAAAAGAAGATATTATTTAGTAGTCTTACCCTTTTGCAGCCTTCTATCATAATATAGAAAGGCAAAGTTGATTCTTCTTTCCTTCATTGCATTACACTAGAATCATTTCTTAAGTAGGCATTAGTGGCCATCCCCGAAAAAGTTCTAGATTCGCTTGTTGCTAAATTATCGCCTATTTGGACAGATGCTTTTGCTAATTCAAAGAATTTGGTATATCATCCATACACAAAAAAAGAAGAAGAGATAATGTATTCTTAGTTGGTATATGAATTTAAACCTACACCTAGCTGTAATTATATTTATATATTTATTTCACAATTTGTGCAAGAGTCATTATATTTTCTTATGTTTTTTTATCATCATCAAACCCCACGGGGTCAAACTTCATGGGGTACAATATATTCTTCAATAACGGACACAAAACATTAATAAAAATCAAGAGTGGGGGCACAAGAAGATGAATTAGCAACATCAGGAACTATTTTGTGTCCCTGCATTTGTTCAAAAGAATCAATCTGGAGGGTTTGAAAAGGGTGAGGCCTCTCAGATGCACAATACATAATGAAATCTTAAAGAGAAAGAGAGTTTAGGGATTAAATATAGGGGATTGGATCTGGTAGATTCACAGGGACTGATATTGATTAGTGTGATAACCCGGTATCCGAAATAAGGGGTGGCCATCCCGATACTCCAATAATACAGGAATCAAGGATGGAAATCATTCTCAGCATCGTAACAACATAAAGAGTATACGGGATAACCACACAATATTTCAGAAAACGGGTTGTCAATTTTTTTTTTTGTGATTCAAAGAAAGCATTTAAACAACCCATTAATAAAACAAGTGGAAACCCCAAAAGTAGATATGTCACAACTACGACAATATAAAATAAAGGACCAAATATAAGATCGGTCAACAGAATTACATACAATGTACAACAAGTTCAAATGATTTACGTATTACATTCATTATACAATTACAACAGTTTGGGTCACACACCCGAATAAAGACCCGATCATAACTAGAAAACAATAATGATGGCGTCTACAAAAAATATCCCGTGAGATCCGCAAAAGGTCATGGCTCCTCAGAAGACACTGGAATTGGGAAGTCATTACGGGCGTACTTGCAGTGGAGCACTTGAGCAATTACAATATATATATGCACAACAATAAAGAAGAACGGGTCAGGGACCGGTTTTATGTGATCACCAGATAAATGACAAGTATGACAATAATGAACGGTAAAGCATGGATGATAGAGATGACATTCTAGCATGATAACATCATATAATGAACTAGGACAATTGAATGATTTTAAGGTGAAATTCAATTATATAAGAGATTAAGAATAATTATAAGCCTTTTTCATTTTCACCATTTTCATCTTTCATCTTTCCATTCCTTATCAGGAATACAAGTTTTATCATGTGCTCTTTGTGGCACGTATCTCAATTGTATGCTCTTTGTGGCATGTAATATGCTCTTTATGGCATTAATATCCATCAAGTCCAACTTGATGATTAGAATAGTTATAAGTATATATATATAACGATTCTAAGACCTCCTGTGCGGGTATCCCCACTGTGCGCACCCCTAAATAACCATCATCTTCCAGGGCCTATCATCAAGACAACCTGGGATCCTATCGCAACATCGGGAAGCGTCCATATGCCTGTGGGGTAGTCATAAACACACCCGGAATTACCTACCCATCGCAGAAAAATATAAAACAAGCGCTCATATGGCCTAGGACTATATCCACCCTGCATTCATTAGCCAGGGGGCTTCACCTTACGCACGAACTTCCCTTAAGATGGTATTTAGAGAGGTGTGTTCCAACCATTTTTTATTAATTTCCATTACATGATTTAGTAAATTATCATTTACTTTATCCATTTACATTTTATCAAATGCATTAGGGTTATCCGGAACTATACGTGCTTCACATCATCATAATAACCTCGATGAATATTTAAACTCCCAAATTATTTTTGCAAGTCTCCTTTTGGGCTTTATAATAGAGCATCATACCTCAATTTAACTTTTAAAGTCTCCAAACACAACTTAGAAATCTCCTAGACTCCTACTAATAAAAAAATAAAGTAATGCCTGAACATTACTTCGCACACCCTCGAAATAATTCCCATATAACCCAATTCTAATCTAGGGTAGTAATCTAACTCACCTAGAACTCTAGGACTCTAAGATTACTTCATACAAGAAGGTTCCTAGGCCCAAACTCTAAAGAAAATGAGCTAGAATTGAATTTCAAAAATAACTCAAAACAACAGGAAAACGAATCGATTCGCCCTGAAAGCGAATCGATTCGAACAAGGGAAAATGACTTTCCCATAAACTATCGAATCGATTAGGTCCAGGTAGACTTGGAAACTGGACCTAAGCGAATCGGTTCGCCCCAAGGGACGAATCGATTCTGGCCAGTGAATTTTGCCAATTTTGGCTATGGAGTCTTGGACTCCAAATTACCCCAACTCAAATCCTTTCAAACCAAACTCATTTATTGTCACCAATACATCATAAATACTACTAACTACTACCTCAACCATCAATAATAATCCAAATCATTCTTTAATGATTCAAGACTCATAAATACACAAAAACCCTTAAATAGTTAAACCATGATTAAAACACCATTATCACAACTAATCATTTATCTTAAACCACATATATCAAGTAGAAAACTTGCCTCCATCTAGAAAATGAAGATTTTCCTTGTGTAGTAGCAAGAATCCCTCCTCAATCTTCAATCTTTTCTCTTTTCTCTACTCTTTCTCTTCCTCTCTCTAGTTCTATCTAGGTTTAGGAGTGAAATTAAGGAAAGAAGAAGACTTAATAAGACTAAGTCATTCCTTTAGCCTACAATTTCAACTTAAATGATCAATACCGCGATAACATATCACGCAACTGCATATTTAAGGTATAATCAGCCAAAAGTGCCCAACACCTAAAAATAAAATATGGCACATAATTTGACTATCTCGCACGTTCCGGAATCAACTATGGCCTCCAAATTATCATTTGGATATTTATAATTCATTTTTTTTAAGTTCTGGTTCCATTTTTAAATCATAATGCCAGTTTAATTCTTATAACACTATAAAGCTCAACATGAGGATATTTACATACTCATGCAGTAAATATACAACAAGTTAGTAAATATTAACTTTTCTTCATTAAATTAATACTTACTCCATACTACAACATTTTATATTTAATCACCTCACATAGTAAGTAAATATAAAATAGGCTCTCATAAGCGAGGTTTGTTACATACTCCCCCCCTTATGAGGGAATTTTGTCCCCAAAATTCAAGCGTACCTTGTAAGAAGAGATGCGGATATTTTTCCCGCATGTCGTCCTCACGTTCCCACGTCGATTCTTTAGCATTGTGATGACTCCATTGGACTCTCACCAAGGGCACCACACGAGACCTCAACCTGCGCTCCCCATGCTCTAGAATAGCAGCCGGTTGTTCTTCATATGGAATGTCAGGTTGCAAGTCAATATCCTCGAAAGGGATATGCCAAAGGGCACCCAAGCATCTCTTATACTTCTTGAGAAAGGAAACATGGAATTCATCGTGAATTTGTTGCAACGATTCTGGTAAGGCAAGTTGATACTCCACTGGATCAACTTTCGCAATAACTAGAAAAGGTCCAACAAAATGATGCGCAAGCTTTCCTTTCTTCCCGAAACGCTTAATGCCTTTCATTGGTGACACTCGCACTAAGACTTGGTCCCCAACCTCCAATTCCATGTGTCTTCTACCCGCATCGGCGTATCTCTTTTGGCGATCTTGGGCTATCCGAATGCGATTCCTAATGAGTTCAATTTTTGAAGAAGTGTCTTGGATCATTTCAGGTCCAAGAAATTTGTTATCACCCACTTCTAACCAACAAGCAAGCGACCAACATGGCCGTCCATAAAGAGCTTCATAGGGCGCCATTCCAATAGTAAATTGGTATGAGTTGTTATAAGCGAACTCAACTAATGGGAGGTATTGTTCCCAACCACCCTTGAAATCAAGCATGCACATACGAAGCATATCTTCCAACATTTGGTTTACTCTTTCAGTTTGACCATCTGTTTGAGGATGATAAGAAGTGCTTAACCTCAATTCGGTTACCATGGACTCTTGGAAACTTTGCCAAATATGGGAAACAAAGATCTTGTCTCGGTCAGAAACAATATTTAAAAGTACCCCATGAAGTCTAACGACCTCCTCAATGAACAATTGGGCATAGCGAGCGGTATCAAAATCCGTACGCATGTGCAAAAAGTGTGCCGACTTATTCAAGCGGTCGACAATCACCCAAATCGAATCATAACCCCTCTGTGATCTTGGTAAGCCCGTAATAAAGTCCATCGATATGCTCTCCCATTTCCGTATCGAAATCTCCAACGGTTGCAACAAACCTGTCGATCGTTGATGATCAATCTTGACCACTTGACAAGTAGTGCATTGGTATACAAACTCCGAAATATCCCGCTTCATGTCGGGCCACCAATACTGGCGGCGCATGTCTTGATACATCTTATCCCCACCAGGATGTACCGTAAATTTTGACCCGTGATATTCCCCCATCACCGCCCTTCTCAAATCCTCCTTTTTCAGAACAATAATTCTTCCATGAAAGCGTAATCCACCCTCTGATCCTATCGAGTAGGTTTCCGCTCCCTCGAATAGTAATCGGTGTATAAGATGCTGACAAACCTTATCCCATCCTTGGGCTCTTCCTAACTGATCTCTTTATACTTAGCCTTCCATACTTCAGCTAACTCTCCCTCGGGCCTCCTACTCAAGGCATCTACCACCATGTTCGCCTTGCTCGGATGATAATGGATATCAAATTGATAATCTTTCACGAACTCCAACCATTGACGCTGACGCATATTCAAATATTTCTATGAGAATAAATATTGCAGCGATTTATGGTCCGTGAAAAGACTGAATTTCTCCCCCAATAGATAATGCCTCCAAATCTTCAAGGCAAAAACAACCGCGGTGAGTTTTAAGTCATGCACTGGATAGTTCCTTTCATGAGGCTTGAACTTGCGGGAAGCATAAGCAATGGCTCGTCTCTCTTATTGAAGTACACCTCCTAATCCTTGAAGAGAGGCGACGGTGAAGACTAGATATTCCAATCCCGATTTTGGCAAAGTAAGGACTGGAGCTGAAGTGTAATACCCCGTATTTTTATGCTTTCTAAATTTGGGGATTTATTAAATTTATTGTGAGTTATTAATTTAATATAAATCCAGAAATTAAATATTTTTAATTACTAATGTGACGAGAGTTAGTAATCATTGGAAACTTGTTGAATATTACTAATTAGTAAAGTAATATAATATTGGTGCTATTAAATGTCACGAGTGAATAAAATGACAATTTTGAAAATTTAAGTCGGGGCGCGCCCGTGTCGCGTCGAGACTAAATACTGATTAATATAATTGAATAAATTATAAGTTGCTCATATGGTCGGTTTGAGTGAACCAAAGTGTTCGGAAGGGATGAGATAGTCAGAAAAGTGTACCTGGGAGTTTAGTTTGGGTCTCGGGGCGTTTTTAGGCCTATTTAGCACCCCGGGAGGGCATTTTGGACAATTTGCATTTTTGGGTAATAAAACCCACAAAATTTATTAGGTTACATCAGACATTTGGAATGGTCTTTTAGGGTTAGAAGACTCACAACCTTAGAACGGCCATTAGAGAGGAAGGTAGAAAGCTTTCCAAGCAATCCAAGGCCAAAAATTCATCCGGTTGCACCGCCACCACCACCAACGCGTAGATCGCGTGACGGGGAACGTAACCACACCAAATTCGTCCACAAATAATAACCCTAAAATCTAGAGGCAAGTATTTATCTTGCTGAATTCTAGTAAATGTTCCTCTCATGTTAGTCTAGGAATAAAAAAAAATCGTATTTTGATTGAAAAATTATATGTTTTGGAAGAAGAAATCGCATGTGTTGTAAGGAGAATCTGTGTAGCTTGAACCTTGATCATACGTAGAGGTTGTATTACGAAATTTGGAATTAATATGGATGAACGAATTGATGTTGATTAGGTTCTTTAATTGAAAAATTGGGAATTAGGGTTCCTACGAATTAATTTGGGGATTTCATGTAATCTAAATTATTTTTGATGAATTAAAGATTCTAGAAAGTTATTAATTTTATATAATCATGATATTATTGATTGGGATTAAAGAGGAGACGTTTGGGATTAAACTATATAGGTTTTTAGGCTTAAAAATGGTGAAAACCGAATCTGCCAAAGGTTGAATACGAAACAGTGCAGTACGCGCAATGTCGCGTGAAGTAGTTCGAGCGAGATGTCAATGTCGCACGAAGTCGTTCGAGCGAGATGGACAAGTCACTCGAAGTAGTTCGAGCGACACATGGAATTCATTAGAGCGAGAACCATTCTAGTTCGAGCGAGATTTTCAATTTTTAGGGAAATTCCTATTTTTACTCCTATCTTAGAAATCGGTTAATTTGAGTGAGTAAAACTAGGATTCGAGGAATTCATATTAGTACAAAATTTTTGGGGTTGTGTAGGTGTGACGATTTTAGTATTTGGGACGGTGAGGTTACATTAAAGATCACGAGAGGGAGATAACCGTAATAAAAGATATGAGTCCGTTATACGGGATAAGTGAGTAAAATGTCTTCAGAACAAGAAGTTATAATTATAGGTTGTGGGTACACAAAATTGAGAAACGTGAATAAGTGTTGTATATATATGACTATGTGATTGTGCATATATTATAAATGTCTAAAAAGCACGCCCACACTACTTTCTATCCCTGAGGTTACCGCGCTGGGACAGTCTTATCCCGATGGGACCTTTATGGGGGATATTGACTCGTACCCAAGAAGATAGAGATCCTTTTGTACAGGCTAATTGGATCAATAGTCAGATGGCCTAAGAGACGTGGGGGCATGTGCTAACCTCTTAGAGACCGGGACTCTATGCTTCGCCTCAATATTGATTATGTTTGTGTTAATGCAGTTCGAGAGTGATTCCAAACTTGTATTTCCCTTAGTACGAGTGATACGGGGACTGGATAGCCGAGTATGCCTGCACCATAATTTTTATGTGGGGTTCTATTAGAATATATATATTACGTGGGTATTGAATATATATATTAAATTCTGAAATATGAAAATTACCTCGTGTGTTTATGGTAAGTAAGATATGAATAATGATTTCAATTCAGAAATACGTGTTTTGAAAGTATAGTATATTATCGAGAAACTTTATTAGTAAATAAAGGTTAAATGGGAACTTTGTTATTAAATGAAATCTACCTCTTAAAGAGTTGAATTCGTCAGTTTAAATATTATGAGTAACCTAAGATAAGATAAGTTAAATCATTGGAAAGGTTAGTGCGATAGGTGTGGACATTAGAAGAGAGGTGACAATTTCTCAAGGGAGTGCTGCACTAATATGTTGTTACATTGGCCAGTAAACATTTTAAATACTTGCGAAACAAATTTTAAATCATTTTTACCATCGGGATCTGACCCGTTCCCATTTTCTTTTCTCTCTTGTATATATATGTATATATTACAGGTGCCCAGCTACAGGGGCGTCTTGCATAGGATCCTTTGGAAGGAACGCGCTGCAGCTTAGGTGGGAGTTGCAGGCCTCCTGCTTAGACGACCTCATTTCTTGATTCCACTTCTAGCACTATTTATTCAGTTGGCCATGTGTCGCCCTTTCCATTATTCAGTTGTTTAGTGGACATTGTGATTCATTTATTTCCAGTATTTTACTCTTTGGGATTTATTACTGTCAGGATGTTTTTCCTTTAAGTTTTAATGTTGGAATTACTTTGATGGATGTTTAATTATTGGATTATTTGTTCCAGTATAGTTGTTGGGTGATTCTTTAATTATGAATTGAGTAAAGATTTAAATGTTGGTTTATATAAAATAAAATTTGGAAAGTAATGTCTAAAATGGTTTTGACACTTAGCTTAATTATATAGGTTGTTTAAATTGGAAAAGTTTTTTTTTCGACAGTGATGCTAAGAATGAACCAACTGGTCACCTTAATTTTAATTTAATAAAGGAGTGATCGCCCGGTATTTAATTAGGCGGGGTGTCACAGGTGGTATCCGAGCATCAGGTTCTAGTGTCCCTAGGATCTGTACGGCTTACTTCGCTTTCTTCTTAACATTTTTGTTATAGACCCCTATTTTAGGATTGTTGTATTCTTGTTTTTACGATTACGTCTTCAGCTATTTTAGATTTGATAATAACTGTAGACTAATAAATTTCTTCACATTTAAGATGCCTCTGAGATGTGCACCAAAGGATAGGCGTGCCCAAGCCGAGCAGCCAGCAGCTTCGGCTCAGGGAACGATGAATGCTAATGAGGTAGTCGCTATTGTTGCTCAGGCGGTGAATGTCGTGTTAGCGGTAGTACAGCAGGCTCCACCCCAGATTCAGGAAGTGGCGCCAGTACCTGCACAGCTTCCATCAGCATGGGAGCGGGTTAGGGATGCCTTTCAGAAGGCGCATCCCCCTGAGTTCTCGGGTAGTTAAGATATCCAGCGGCATCTGTGTATGTATGAGTGCATGGACGTGCAGAAACAGTTGTTGGCTTCATTTAAGATAGTGGGGGCCGCTTTGCAGTGGTGGGAGTCCACCACCACCTTGGAGGAGAGGGATACTATTCCGATTCAATTATTTTAGGAGTGGTTGGACCACAAAAATATTCCACCCGCCGTGCAAACTAAGATGAGGTGAAAGTTACAGAAAATTGAAGCAGGAAAATTCTATTGTTGCTGAATATGAGGAGGAGTTCACAAGACTTCTCACTATAGTGCCAGATGAGGCACCCACGGAGAGTAAGAAGATAGTATTGTTTATGGACGGGTTAGCTTGGAGGATCCGTCAGCACCTTATAGGGAATCTGTCCCTGAGTACTTTCACGGATGTACTCAATGCTGCTTTGCTACACTGCCAGGATCACCGCTTCCATCTCCAGGGAAGCAAGAGGGCAGGAGAGTCCAGCCAGCAGGGCAGGACAGGGGGTAGTGGCGCCAGTGGAGCCCTGACATCACAGGGGCAGACTCGCCAGCATGAGCAGAGTTCCCATCAGGGGAACCCTGCTAAGCGGTTCTAATCAGGTGATTCCCGACAGGGATTTGGGGGATATCAGCAGGGCCAGCCTAATCAGCAGGGCTAGCAAGGCCAACACTGCCAGCAGCAAGGTCAATAGTAGGGCCAACAGGGCCAAAAGCATTTTCATCAGGGCCAATAGGGCTAGTGGCGAGGCAGTAACGGACAACAGGGCCGTGGTCAGCAGGGTCAGAGGGGACGTAATTTCAGAGGCTGATGTTTCGTGTGCGGCAAGAATGGCCATAAGCGACAGGATTGTCCAGAGGGTGATAGGGCCCCATAGCAGCAGGGTGCCCGTAATGAGCCATAGAGGCCACTTTTTCCAGCCGCCCTCCCAACACCAGCTCAGGTACCAGCCCTACCAGCCATTCCAGCCTCTTCGGTGTAGCAAGGGCAGTTACACTACGAACGTGTCTATAACGTCCACCAGGCAGCAGCTCCATAAGTAACACCTGGGATTGAGGGTATGTTTCCTATCCATGGTACTATGGGTTGGGTTTTATTTGATACTAGGGAGATGCATTATTTTATAGCTACCCATTTTACGAAGGCCTTAGGGTTATTAGCCACAGCAGAGAGCACTGTGACGTGTGTAGACTCACCACTGGGAAATGGTTCGCTTATTTCCTTTATATGCCGGGGTGTGGGGGTAGAGATTTGTAGCTTGGTATTACCAACAGACATGTTAGTCTTAGATATGTATGAGCATGACGTTATTATCGATATGGATTGGCTCATAGCTTACAGAGCCATGATAGATTATTTTGGTGGGAGTATTGTCTTTGCCATTCTGGGGAAAAAGATGTTTGTAGTGGTGATGCCTCGCCCAGAGGGAGGCTCGACCGCTCATTTGTATTACATAGAGGATGATACCTCTAAGGAGGTTGTGATTCCCTTAGACTCGATCCCAGTTGTTCGTGAGTATTCCGATGTATTTCAGGAGATACCAGGCCTACCCCCCAGTCGTGAGATAGACTTCGTCATAGATTTGTTACCAGATACTCGACCTATAGCGCGCGCTCCATACTGTATGGCTCAAGAAGAGATGCGAGAGTTACGAGATCAGATAGAGCAGCTGTTAGGTCTGGGCTTCATTCGAAGGAGTACCTCACCTTGGGGCGCTCCAGTTTTGTTTGTGAAAAAGATAGATGGTTCACTAAGGCTATGTGTGGACTACCGGGAACTAAACAAGGTCACAATATGAAACAAGTATCCGTTGCCTCGAATCAATGATCTGTTCGACCAGATGAGGGGAGCAACTTTTTTTCCGAAGATAGATCTGAGGTCAGGGTACCATCAGCTACATATTAGGGAGTGGGATGTTTCAAAGACTGCTTTCTGGATGAGGTATGGGTCCTATAAGTTTAGATTGATGCCATTTGGACTCACAAATGCTCCAGCTGTATTCATGGACTTAATGAACCGAGTGTTCAGAGAGTTGTTGGATCAGTTTATCATCGTCTTCATAGATGACATTTTGATATATTCACACTCCGAGGAGGAGCATGCTGAGCACTTGAGGCAGGTTCTTCAAACTCTACGAGAGCATCAGTTGTATGCTAAGTATGAGAAATGCAGGTTTTGGTTGCGGGAAGTACATTTCTTGGGGCATGTTGTTTCTAAACAAGGGATAGCAGTTGAACCGAGTAAAGTGTCAGCGGTGAAGGAGTGGGGACAGCCCACGACACCGACGGAAGTGCGTAGTTTCTTGGGATTAGCAGGATACTAGAGGAGATTCATTCGGGGGTTCTCCAAAATAACAGGGCCATTGACGAACTTGACTCGCAAGGGGGTTCCATATGTTTGGGATGATGCTTGCCAATTGGCTTTTGACGAGCTGAAAGACAAACTTACTTCAGCACCGGTCCTTGCTTTACCTAAGCCGAGCGTGGAGTACCTAGTTTACACCGATGTTCCTTATGAGGACTTGGGGGAGTACTTCATCAAGAGGAGAAGGCTATAGCTTTTGCCTCCCGCAAGCTTAAGCCGCACGAGAAGAACTACCCCACTGACGACCTAGAGTTGGCAGCGGTCGTTTTTGCATTGAGGATTTCGTGGCACTATTTATTGGGAGAAAAATTCCGCTTATTCACAGACCACAAATCACTGCAGTACCTATTCACTCAGTGAGAACTGAATATGCGTCAGCGCAGGTGGTTAGAGTTTGTGAAGGACTATCAGTTCGACATACAGTACCATCCGGGGAAGGCCAACGTAGTTGCTGATGAGTTGAGCCATAGACCAGTAGACGATGTAGCGGATGTTTGGAAAGAAAAGTGGAAAGAGTTGGGTCGCAAGGAAACAATAGCCCGTTCCTTCATATCTATCATGATAGTGTCACCCGATATTGTTACGAGGGTGATATAGACACAGACCGCAGACCCATTTTCCCAGGAGCAGATTGTATGACTTCTAACCGAGGGTGCTGAGTCCTATTCTGTTAGTTCTGATGTGGGTTTGAGGTTTAATGGGAGATTAGTGGTTCCTAAAGGAGCAGACTTACGTCATGCAGTGATGACCCAGTCCCACGGGTCCCGATTCGCAATACATCTTGGGGGAGATGAGATGTACCAGGATATGAGGCGACAATACTGGTGGAGTGGGATGAAAAAGGATATTGCTGAGTTCGTATCCAAGTGTTCTACATGCCAGCTAGTAAAAGTGGACCATCAGAAACTATCAGTGTTACTTCAGCCATTGGAAATACCCGCGTGGAAGTGGCAGAGTATTTCCATGGATTTTATTACAGGGTTGCCTACATCACTGCGGGGCCACGACTCCATCTGGGTGATTGTAGACCGTTTGGCCAAGGTGGCTCATTTTCTGCCGGTGCGAATAGACTATACCATGGGCCAGTACGCTCAGTTGTTCATTGCTGAGATTGTCATATTGCATGGGGTGCCCCGAATATTATGTCAGATAGAGACAAGATTTTCGTGTCACGTTTGTGGGAGAGTTTTCAGGAGTCTATGGGTACAGAGTTGAGGTTGAGTTCAGCTTTTCATCCACAGACAGATGGACAGACAGAGCGTACTAATCAGATGTTGGAGGATATGTTACGCATGTGTGTTCTTGATTTTGGAGGAGGTTGGGAGCCACATCTTCCACTGGTAGAGGTCTCTTATAATAAATCTTATCAGTTCACGATTGGAATGGATCCATTCGAGGCTTTGTATGGAAGGCCTTGTCGTTCCCCAACTTGTTGGCTAGAGGTGGGGGATAACAAGTTGCTAGGACCAGAGATGATTCAGGAAACCTCCGCGAGGATTGAGATTATCAGGAGTGGCATTCGAGTAGCACAGGACAGGCAAAAAAGCTACGCCAATGTGAAACGATTCTTTCGAGAGTTTAATGTGGTGGACCAAGTGTTACTATGTGTATCTCCTATGAAGGGAGTGATGAGGTTTGGGAAGAAAGGGAAATTGGACCCGAGGTACGTGGGACCATTTCCCATTATCGAGATGATTGGGCCGATAGCATACAGATTGGGACTGCTAGGGCATTTACATCGCATTCACGATGAATTCCACATCTCATCGTTAAGATGATACCTTCGGGATGACATGGCTCATACCCACATCGCGATGGATGAAATAGACTTACAACCTGACAGCTCTTACGAGGAGAGACCAGTGGCTATCCTAGACCATAGTGAGAGGAGATTGCGGTCGAAGGTAGTTCCACTTGTACGGGTCCAGTAGGAGCATCATAATGTGGAGGAATCCACCTAGGAGCGTGAGGCAGATAAGCGCGAGAAATACACAGATTTATTCCTACCAAGTATGCCTTATTTTTTTGAATTTCGGGACGAAATTCCGTTATTAGGGGGGAAGTATGTAATACCCCGTATTTTTATGCTTTCTAAATTTGGAGATTTATTAAATTTAATGTGAGTTATTAATTTAATATAAATCCGAAAATTAAATATTTTTAATTACAAATGTGATGAGAGTTAGTAATTAGTGGAAACTTGTTGAATATTACTAATGAGTAAAGTAATATAATATTTGTACTATTAAATGTCACGAGTGAATAAAATGACAATTTTGGAAATTTAAGTCGGGATGCGCCCGTGTCGCGTTGGGACTAAATATTGATTAATATAAGTGAATAAATTATAAGTCGCTCATATGGTCATTTTGAGAGCGCCAAAGTGTCCGAAAGGGTCGAGATAGTCAAAAAAGTGTACCCGAGGGTTTAGTTTGGGTCTCAAGGCATTTTTAGGCCTATTTAGCACCCCGGGAGGGCATTTTGGACGTTTTGCATTTTTGGGTAATTAAACCCACGATATTTATTAGGTTATATCAGCCATTTGGAATGGTCTTTTAGGGTTAGCAGACTCATAACTTTAGAACGACCATTAGAGAGGAAGGTAGAAAGCTTTCCAAGGAATCCAAGGCCAAAAATTCATCCGGTTGCACCGCCACCACCACCAACGCGTAGATCGCGTGAAGAGGAACGCAACCACACCAAATTCATCCACAAATCAAAACCTTGAAATCTACAGGCAAGTATTTTTCTTGCTAAATTCTAGCTAATGTTCCTCTCATGTTAGTCTAGGAATAAAAAAAATCGTATTTTGATTGAAAAATTATATGTTTTGGAAGAAGAAATCGCATGTGTTATAAGGAGAATCTGTGTAGCTTGAACCTTGATCATATGTAGAGGTTGTATTACGAAATTTGGAATTAATATGGATGAACGAATTGATGTTGATTATGTTCTTTAATTGAAAAATTGGGAATTAGGGTTCTTATGAATTAATTTGGGGATTTCATGTAATCTAAATTATTTTTCATGAATTAAAGATTCTAGGAAGTTATTAATGTTATATAATCATGATATTATTGATTGGGATTGAAGATGAGACTTTTGGGATTAAACTATAGAGGTTTTTAGGCTTAAAAATGGTGAAAAATGAATCTGCCAAAGGTTGAAGACAAAACAGTGTGGTTCGCGCGATGTCGTGCGAAGTAGTTCGAGCGAGATGTCAATGTCGTGCGAAGTCGTTCGAGCGAGATGGACAAGTCGCTCGAAGTAGTTCGAGTGACACGTGGAAGTCGTTCGAGCGAGAACCATTCTGGTTCGAGCGAGATTTTCAATTTTTAGGGAAATTCCTATATTTACCACTATCTTAGAAACCGGTTAATTTGAGTGAGGAAAACCAGTATTCGAGGAATTCATATTAGTACAAAAATTTTGGGGTTGTGTAGGTGTGACGATTTAAGTATTTGGGACAGTGAGGTTACTTTAAAGATCACGAGAGGGAGATAACCGTAATAAAAGATATGAGTCTGTTATACGAGATAAGTGAGTAAAATGTCTTCAGAACAAGAAGTTATAATTATAGGTTGTGGGTACACCAAATTGAGAAATATGAATAAGTGTTGTATATATATGACTATGTGATTGTGCATATATTATAAATGTGTAAAAATCATGCCCGCACTACTTTCTATCCCTGATGTTACCGCGCTGGGACCGTCTTATCTCGATGGGACCTTTATCGAGGATATTGACTCGTACCCTAGAAGATAGAGATCCTTTGGTACAAACTAATCGGATCGATATCAGATGGCCTAAGAGACGTGGGGGCATGTGCTAACCTCTTAGAGACCGGGACTCTATGCTTCGCCTCAATATTGTTTATGTTTGTGTTAATACAGTTCGAGAGTCATTCCGAACTTGTATTTCCCTTAGTACGAGTGATACAGGGACTGGATAGCAGAGTATGCCCACACCATAATTTTTATGTGGGGTGCTGTTAGAATATATATATTACGTGGGTATTGAATATATATAATAAATTCTGAAATATGTGAATTACCTCCTGTGTTTATGGTATGTAAGATATGAATAATGATTTCAATTCAGAAATACGTGTTTTGAAAGTATAGTATATTACCAGGAAACTTTATTAGTAAATAAAGGTTAAATGGAAACTTCGTTATTAAATGAAATCTACCTCTTAAATAGTTGAATTCGTCAGTTTAAATCTTACGAGTAACCTAAGATAAGATAAGTTAAACCGTTGGGAAGGTTAGTGCGATAGGTGTGCACATTAGAAGAAAGGTTAGAATTTCTCAAGGGAGTGCCGCACTAATATGTTTTTACACTGGCCAGTTACATTTTAAATACTTGTGAAACAAATTTTAAATCATTTTTACCTTCGGGACCTGACCCGTTCCCATTTTCTTTTCTCTCTTGTATATATATGTATATATTACAGGTGCCCAGCCACAGGGGCGTCTTGCATAGGATCCTTTGGAAGGAACGCGATGCAGCTTAGGTGGGAGTTACAGGCCTCTTGCTTAGACGACCTCATTTCTTGATTCCACTTCTAGCACTATTTATTCAGTTGGGCATGTGTCGCCCTTTCCATTATTCAATTGTTTAACGGACATTGTGATTCATTTATTTCCAGTATTTTACTCTTTGAGATTTATTACTCTCAGGATGTTTTTCCTTTAAGTTTTAATGTAGGAATTACTTTGATGGATGTTTAATTATTGGATTGTTTGTTCCAGTATAGTTTTTGTGTGATTCTTTAATTATGAATTTAGTAAAGTTTTAAATGTTGGTTTATATAAAATAAAATTTGGAATGTAATGTCTAAAATGGTTTTGACACTTAGCTTAATTATTTAGGGTGTTTAAATTGGAAAAGTTATTTTTTCAACAGTGATGTTAAGAATGAACCAACTGTTCACCTTGATTTTAATTTAATAAATGAGTGATTGCCCAGTATTTAATTAGGTGGGGTGTCACACAAAGTTAACCTATCTTTGATCTCACCAAAAGCAACCTGGCAAGAGTTATCCCAAACAAATCTCACCCCCTTCCAGATCAAATTTATCAAAGGGCTAGAGATCTTTGGGAAACCCTTCATAAATCGACGGTAATAACCCTCCAAACCCTGAAAACTTTGAATTTCAGTAGGTGTCGTGGGCTGAGCCCACTCCCTCACCGCAACCACCTTGCTAGGATCCATCGATATACCTGGAATGACACCACATGACCCAAAAATTGAACTTCCTTCAACCAAAAGACACACTTCTCGAACTTTGCATACAGTTGGTGATCCCTCAATCTTTGTAGGACCAACCATAAGTGAGTAGCATGGTCAGATTCTGTTTAAGAAGAGACTAAGATGTCATCGATGAAAATAATAACAAATTGGTCATGGAAATCCTGAAATACCCTATTCATGAGATCCATAAATACAGCGGGGGCATTGGTTAGTCCAAAGGGAATAAACAAGAATTCATGGGATCCATATCGGGTCAGAAATGCGGTCTTGGATATATCCTATTCCCGTATCCTTAATTGATGATACCCCATCCTCAAATCGATTTTAGAGAAGTACGACGCTCCCCTAAGCTGGTCAAACAAATCATCAATACGAGGCAAAGGGTATTTATTCCGGATGGTGACTTTGTTCAACTCTCTATAGTCCACACATAACCGGAGAGAATCGTCTCTTTTCTTTACAAACAACACTGGAGCTCCCCACGGCGACGTACTACGCCTAATAAATCCTTGCTCTAATAACTGTTGAATTTGATCCCTCAACTCCTTCATTTCCACAGGAGCTATACGGTATGGAGCTCTCACAATCGGTCGAGTTCCCGGAGCTAAATCAATCACACACTCAATCTCTCGGCTCGGAGGTAAACCCGATATCTCCTAAAAAACATATTCAAAATATCTAACAATCGGAAGAGAATCTAGGGGAATAACTACATCCCTAGAAGTATCCTCCGAAATACAATATAAGTAGGTACTCGTACCACCTTCCAAATTAGGCATAACTACCAAGAACATTTCTTGTCCCAGAACGGCGAATACTATACTCTTCTCGTAAAAATTTACTATCGCGTGGTATTTCATTAACCAATCCATGCCCAAAATTACATCATACCCGACCATGTAAAGGACGAGTAAATTGGCCTCAAAGCACAAATTACCATGATTAATTCCTATGTTTTTACAAACAAAGAAAATCAATGAGCCATCACCCATAGAGCATTCAACGCTAGTTAAGGTACTCTTAGCAGACTTTATTAAATCTGTGGTCTGAGCAAAACACCTATAAATGAAAGAGTGTGTCGCACCCGTATCAAATAACACCCGACCCATATGTCCTTGGATGAGAAACTTACCCAATTGCTGGCGGTGCCGGAGGGGTTGGGGGAAGCATAGCCTCCTGAATATGATAGACCCGTCCATACTGCAGTTGCCCCTGCTGTGGAGGAACAACCGGATTAGGTGCCTGGGGCGAAAATTGAACATATGGTTGTTGTGGAGCCCTAGGAAGATGCCCTCCAATCAACTGAGGACACGACCTCTTATAATGGCCCAGCTCACCATAGTGAAAACATTTGTTCATTACGTTCTCCTGGTTCCGTCCATGATTGTTTCAAAACTTCCCCGATCCTCGACCCTACTGACCTCTACCTCCATTTTCACCTCTACCTGCTTGCTGTTGTGGCGGTCCACCTTGACCCTGCCTATTATTGTTACCACCCACATTAAATCCACCAAAGCGTTGGCATTTTTACAAATCCCCTTGCTGGGGATCTCTCTCTCTTTGCTTACTCCTCGAAGATTAGGATAAAGGAGAAGCTCCTCCCCCAATCCCATAACCTCCCGATCTTCCCACTTGCCCCATCGTGGCGGCCTTCTTGCTATTTTGCACAAACAATCTATGCTCTTGGCAATGTAATAATGTCATACTCATCACATCCCCAAAGGTTTGTAAAGCTAGATTTCCCAATAAATGTTGTTTTATCCTCCAATGCAAACCTTCCATAAACTTGGAGATTCTCTTCTCTTCTGGAGTCACATCCTCCGGTAGGAAACTTGCCAACCGGGTGAACTCCTCTTCATACTCTGCAACATATCTCTCTCCCTGTACTACATCATGGAGCTTCCTTTGCATCTCCCTTTTAACTGTGGGAGGAAAGTACTTTCCATCAAATAAGGCCTAAAAATCAGTGATTGTCATCATATCCCTCTGATCTGGTGTAGTCATCGACTCCCACCAATGTAATGCCGATCTGACAAGCTTGAAAGAAACAAGGATATGCTTTTTCTCCTCATTACATTCTACCATTCGAAGATGGCGTTGCATGTCTTTCTTCCACTGATTTTCCCTTATAACATCCTAGCCTCCATCGAATTCTGGGGGATGTCCCTTTAGAAAAGATTCTCTAACTCTTTCCTATGGAGAAGGTCCCGTAGGTTCTTGTGCCTCTTGTGCTCGTGGTTGAGCTTGTGGCATTTTTTGTACCACTGCAGTCATGGCTGCATTGACTGCTTGGGCCACTATGTTAGCTACATTGGTAGAATTTATACTCCCGGGTGGCGGTGGTGGAGGACCAACCTCCTCTTCCACAACTCTATTACGTCTCGCTGGGCGACCTCTCTTAGGCGGCATCTGAGATGGAGAAACAATAGAGTTAGATTACTATATAAAACAATCTACCTTGCAAAAAATCGTAAACATAAGCAACAAAGCAGTCCTAGCACTAGGCTCTATATCAAAGAACGCTACGGTAGAACGTGATAAATCCGCATAGATCCTAAAGACTCTAGAACATGATGCTCTCATACCATCTGTGACAACCCAGTATCCGAAATAAGGGTTGGCCAACCCGATACTCCAATAATATAGGAATCAAGGATGGAAATCATTCTCAACATCGTAACAACATAAAGAGTATACGAGATAACCACACAATATTTCAAAAAATGAGTTGTCAAAAATTTTGGTTTGTGATTTAAAGAAAGCATTTAAACAACCCATTAATAAAACAAGTGGAAACCCCAAAAGTAGACAGGTTACAACTGCGACAATATAAAAAAAAGGACTGAATATAAGATCGGTCAATAGAATTACATATAATGTACAACAAGTTCAAATGATTTACGTATTACATTCATTATACAATTACAATAGTTTGGGCCATAAGCTCGAATAAAGACCCGATCATAACTAGAAAACAATAATGATGGCATCTACACAAAAAATCCTGTGAGATCCGTAAAGGGTCATGGCTCCTCAAAAGACACTGGAATGGGGAAGTCATTACGGGCGTCCTTGCGGTGGATCACCTGAGCGGTTACAATATATAAATGCACAACAATAAAGAAGAACGGGTCAGGGCCCAATTTTATGTGATCACCAGATAAATGACAAGTATGACAATAATGAACAGTAAAACGTGGATGATAGAGATGACATTCTAGAATGATAACATCATATAATGAACTAGGACAATTGAATGATTTTAAGGTGAAATTCAATCATATAAGATAATAAGAATAATTATAAGCCTTTTTCATTTTTCACCATTTTCACCTTCCATCTTTCCATTCCTTATCAGGAATACAAGGTTTATCATTTGCTCTTTGGGCAACGTATCTCAATTGTATGCTCTTTGTGGCATGTACTATGCTCTTTTTGGTGTTAATATCGATCAAGTCCAACTTGATGATTATAATAGTTATAAGTATATATATATATAACGATTCTAAGACCGCCCGTTCGGGTTTCCCCACTTTTTGCGTCCCTACATAACCATCATCTTCCAGGGCCTATCATCAAGACAACCTGGGATCCTATTGCAACCTCGGGAAGTGTCCATATGCCCGCGGGGTAGTCATAACCACACTCGAAATTACCTACCCATCGCAAAAAAATATAAAACAAGCACTCATTTGGCCTGCAACTAAATCCACCCTGCATTCTCTTGCCAGGGAGCTTCACCTTACGCACGAACTTCCCTTAAAATGGTAATTAGAGAGGTGTGTTCCAACCCTTTTTTTTTAATTTCCATTACATGATTTAGTAAATTATCATTTACTTTATCCATTTACATTTTATCAAATGCATTAGGGTTATCCAGAACTATACGTGCTTCACATCATCATAATAACCTCGATCAATATTTAAACTCGAAAATTATTTTCCCAACTCTCCTTTTGGGGTTTATAATAGAGCATAATACCTCAATTTAACTTTTAAAGTCTCCAAATACAACCTAGAAATCTCCTAGATTCCTACTAATTAAATAAAGAAAGTAATGCCTAAACATCACTTCGCACACCCTCGAAGTAATTCCCATATAACCCAATTCTAATATAGGGTAGTAAACTAACTCACCTAGAACTCTAGTACTCTATGTTTACATCATACAAGAAGGTTCCTAGGCCCAAAACCTAAAGAAAATGAGTTAGAATTGAATTTCAAAAATAACTCAAAACAGCAGGAAAACGAATCGATTCGCCTCGAAAGAGAATCGATTTGGACAAGGGAAACTGACTTGCTATAAACTGCCGAATCGTTTCAGTCCAGGCAGACCTGGAAACTAGACCTAAGCGAATCGATTCGCCCCAAGGGACAATCGATTCGGGCCTGCGAATTTTACCAATTTTGGCTATGGAGTCTTGGACTCCAAATTTACCCCAACTCAAATCCTTTCAAACCAAACTCATTTATTTTCACCAATACATCATAAATACTACTAACTACTACCTCATCCATCAATAATCATCCAAATCATTCTTTAATGATTCAAGACTCACAAATACACAAAAACCCTAAAATAGTTAAACCATGATCAAAACACCATTATCACAACTAATCATTTATCTTAAACCACATATAACAAGTAGAAAACTTGCCTCAATCTAGAAAATGCAGATTTTCCTTGTGTAGTAGCAAGAATCCCTCCTCAATCTTCAATCTCTTCTCTTTTCTGTACTCTTTCTCCTCCTCTCTCTAGTTCTCTCTAGGTTTAGGAGTGAAATTAGGGAAAGTAGAAGACTTAACAAGACTAAGTCGTGCCTTTAGCCTACAATTTCAACTTAAATGATCAATACCGAGATAAAATAACACACAACTTCATATTTAAGTTATAATCAGCCAAAAGTGCCCAACACCTCAAAATATAATATGGCACATAATTTGACTATCTCGCACGTTCCTGAATCAACTATGGCCTCCAAATTATCATTTGGATATTTATAATTCATTTTTTTAAAAGTTCCGGTTCCATTTTTAAATCATAATGCCATTTTAATTCTAATGACACTATAAAGCTCATCATGAGGATATTTACATACTCATGCAGTAAATATACAAGAAGTTAGTAAATATTAACTTTTCTTCATTAAATTAATACTTACTCCATATTACAACATTTTATATTTAATCACCTCACATAGTAAATAAATATAAAATAGTCTCTCATAAGTGAGGGTTGTTACAATTAGTAGCAGAGCAAGGTGCCTGGCCAATTAGCTAATAAGTGTGCTAATGAAGCACCACCATCCAGATACTGAGAACAAGATTCATCTTATGAGAATCTATGGTCCAAAGATAAAATTTGACAAGGGACTCGCATTGGTGTTCAACATATATGATTGGAAAGGAGAAAAGGTTGAACTATAACCATATATGATATAACCAATTAGTCATTCCTTCGAAGTATGAAATTTTGAGAGGATGGATTAAGGTAATTTAAACAGGGGAATTAAATGATACTTTATCGAAACTAGATGGTATTTGTGAAACTATTTTGGATTTTCCTTGATAGATTGACTATCTAAAACTCATTTATATTCATTTGAAACTACACTTAACTTTTTTTGGATTTTGAGGTCTTTATTTTCATAAGTATACACACATCTTTTTGTTTTGTTTTGGTTTTGAGAAATTGTTTTTAATGTTACATTTTATTGTGAAGTGTACTAGAGCTAAATATGTTGCACTTTAATGTTGAACCAACATACTAGAGCTAAATATGTTGAACTAGCACACTAGAGATAAATATGTGGAAGCGTGATATTTGCAGTTATACAACTGTTTATTAATACAACTAGTTGCATCTAATATAATGAACTTATAACTACATCTAAACTCATTTGACAATGACAATGTGTTCTTTTGAACTTAATAGTGTAAGGGGACACACTTCTCAAAGTATGGATACTATAAAGACTAGAGTTAGAGCCACAAATCGACTTTGATTGGGTTAAGGTAAACTCGGGTTGTTTACCATTTTTATAGTGTGATCTATATAAAGATGCTTAACTAAATCAAAATCTCGACCATAAATTAGGACATGAAATTTGAGAACGTAATAATATTAAATGAAGTTTGGAGAGGCTGAAGAATTAATTGTTTGTTGTGATAATATATTATAGCATTGGGCATTTAAGAGTGAAAGTTGAGTCTTTTAAAGGGACAATGGCATACTGGGATCCATACACATCCTTGTACCTATTGTTTTACCAAAAAACTTGCATTTCAACATTTATATTTTTTGGATATTCTTATCACGTAATGTGATGTCCTTTTTAGTAGAAGCATTGTAGATCCCAGCTAGTACTTAAGAATATAGTTCTAGTTAAATTCTAATTTTCTTTCAATGCAAAAAAATAAAGACTTGGTTCTAATACTCACTTTTTATGTCGATGCTACCTTAAAGTCTACAAGTAATGGTGGCACTATATGGGTGTGATTTTAATGCCTGAATTAACCTCTAGTTATATAGATCTTGTGATAGAATTTGGTCTTAATCATTGCTTTACTCCGGTCATAATATATATGACCAACGTGGAGTCACTTCAAGTGAACCAAAACGAAAAATTAAAATGAGAAAAAAGTAAAATAATTATGATTATGTTTAACAGTTAAAATAACTATCCCTCACTCCACAAATTTCTCAAAACACTTCATAGCGGTTTTGGGCGGTTTCACCAAACAATTTATATACATAAATCAAAATGAAATACCATTGAACAAGGTGGTTAAATAAATATCCTTCAAAACCACAACTTGAGAGTAATAATATTATAAGGAAATGATTTAGCATGAGAATAAAAAAATAGGGGCACAACCAAAATAACTATCAAGTGGTTGGTAGGCATACTAAGAACAATAGATTACATAAGTTATGACATACCCGAATGGGGAATCACAACTTCTTCTTGCTTATTGAAGAAATTTTAAGTGTGTTGGTTGAAAACATTCAATAACTTGTATTGTTCATCATTTATTATCAACCTAAACTTATGTGTATAATAATTTACCAATTTCCTTATGAAATAAAAAACAAATGAAATCAAAGACAATTTTAGCTATTGGTTCATCAATTTTTCCAAACAATACATACATTCAAATAAAATAAAAAATAAATTTATTATGTACCAATTTTCAATCCGTCAGTTTTATAATGAATCAATAAAATTAATACCTGAATAACTAAATATTCGGTAACATATATGAGATGAGAAGAACAATAAATAACATCAATACCTGAATTTTGAGTCGTTGAGTATATCCGAGAGAGTTCTGCCATGTTGAGATGAGAGTAAGGTGCTTTTAATTAACTAGGGTTTAAATGACAAATAAACAAACAAAGAAAGGTTAATAATATACACACCTGATGCGATTGCCCTTGGAGATGAGGTAGGGACTTGTGGCGCTGCTCCGAGAACTGATCGGCGGGGACTTGTGGTGCTGCTCCGAGAATTTGGGGAAATGAGGTAGAAGAAAATTCAAGGTATAAGAGAGAGGGAGATGGAGATAAGGGAGATGAGAGTAAGGACATTTTGAAATACGGGAGATTAGGGATATGGACGGGGAAGTTGGATATGGAGGAGTGGCAAGAAAATTAGGATGGGTATTGGAAGGGAGAGTTGTGTTTGAGCGGGAGTCTATATTTAAATTGATTCTATTAAAAATGTTGTATAAATATCAATTAAAATTTATTTTGAATTTTTAATTAAAAAGGTGATGTAAAAAATGAAAGAAGAGATTTATAACTATTCACTTTAGAGTGATGTAAATTCATTTTTAGAAGTGTCTTAAATAAGTATTTTTCTTGTAGTGTTAATAATGCATGGATAGTATTTCGTTGTTAATGGATGATTATTTTCTTCATGCTAGATTTTTTTACCACTTACATTGCACACATGCACGGAATTTTTTTAACATTGTACTTGCTTATCATGTGTTGAATATGGTGTTCTGATCTCAATAGTGTTTAATAACGAACCAAATGTACTAGAGATAAGTCATTCTCGTAAGAACCATTGTCCGAATTTTTTTCACTAAAAATTTGTTTTATGTTAAGCAATGGAAATGGGCTACGAAAGAAAAATAATTTTTGCGTTAAAAGTCAACATTTACAAAAAGAGACTAAAAGATTAACGGCACATAATAACATAAGTGCTAAGGCCAAATTTTTATTTCATTGATGCTTCGCTACATATGAGTATTTTGATATCTTCAAATATTTGAAAGTGACTTCTTAAATATGTGATGTTTTTAGGGTGTTATGAAGTAAAAGATCAATGGGTTTGCACAATGGATTCTCTTGCGAAATATTAAATAGTTTAGCATTATTGTTTTGAGGAGGGTTTAAATTTATGGAATATTACATAAGTCTTGTCAATTTCATTTTGTTAAACATTCTTACACCTATGGTTGAACTTGAGTTCTTTATTTAGAAGTATAGCATAACATTGTTCAATTTCATTTCACTTTCATAACTATGATATTTTATTGATATTCCACGGTGTGATGTATTTTTACATATATGTAATTTCTAATACATTTCTTTTATACTCAAATAATTTTGAAATTTTTTAAAAATAGTTTGTATGCTTCTTCAAAATTTCATCGCATATGATTATTGATTATCTTTTTCAACATTAGTTTCTAACTCTTTGTCTATTACAGACAAAAATGGCGAGAACAAATTAAGGGGGGTTTTTTGAGTTTATAACTTCCTTTTACACTCCTATGCATCACGATATTTATTTTGTCTCATGTGTGTATGTCGATTATTCCTTAATGATGATTTCATGGACCACACAATACAAAGACTTGTACATTTATGTGTTTTCATTTCTTGGTTTCAAAGGGCATTAGTTGTACTAGTCTTTGGGGTTAATTTTATCTTCAATTTTTGTTTTTTATAGGAATGTAACACCCCGCCTAATTAAATACCGGGTGGCCAATCCCATACCAAATTAAAACAGAATATACAGTTGGCTCGTTCTTAGCATCACTGTCGAAAACATTTACAACTCACCCAATACTCAATTAAGCTGGTGTTAAAAACTTTTCAAATTTTAATTTAACAAAATCCATTTCCAGTTTAAGAATAATACAACACATTTTTTTCTACAACACTGATAACCAATTAGATAACACAAAATAATTTGAATGCAATTGGAATAAACATTCCCAAATAATATTAATCCATTACAGTAATCCCAACAATATCAAATGTATTAAAATGACACGAATACCATAGTATTTGACCCCGATAGAAGAAGATAACTGAATCCTTTGAGCGATATGCCCTACTAAGAGAGTACTGTGAATCAAATGATGATAGGCGTCTAAGCAAAACTCCATAAATCCTTAGGCTGTCATAATCCGCTAAGGTTGGCGTCCTTGTTGCTGGACACCTGATATAGAAGATACAATATAAAAGAAAATATGCAAGGAAACGGGTCAGAGCCCAATTGTGAAAATGATTTTTAAAACAGCAAGTATTTACAATTGCAACAAATCTTTTATTATGTACATGTTAGACCCAACTCTCACTTGCAATTCTCACCTCTCAACTAGAGTGCACACTTAACGTTTTCTATTAACCTCCTAGTTAATGGTTCCTCTTTTCTAGTCTCCATATTATAATTCCATCCCAATATCATAATCCCCATATGTCCCATACCATACGTCACATTATTATTCATTTACATTTCTCATCGTTTCTCATTAACATGAATTAAGTTTTTCAATAAACATTCATTAACTTAATTCAATTATCTTTCTCTATTCACCGTTATCTACAATTATCACAGTAGATAGATTTAACCATAATAAATATCCATTCATTCATTCATTTAATCCATTATATATATATATATATATATATATTCATATATAATATGGCACCTCGAGTCACAGCTGCGGTGCAATGCATTACTCTGCTATCATGTCTCAATATCGCTGGTCGCCGAATAAGAGACAAAAGGTTCAGTAAGGATACCTCGAACCATTAACAACAACACAATCATTGGAGGCGAACATAGTTCTCATACCCATGGGTCACGCACATACCTACGTACCCATAGTCAGTGAACTTATCAACTCCCCGATAAGTCTTTCATAGACCTATGTTCTCGAGCGACAAATCAAAGATCCCATGGATTCATCAGGATATGACTGCCCTCACATGCAAACCTCCCACCGATAGCAAGTAAGCTAGGTATGTCATACAAATAATCATTAATCAATCAAATGGGTATTATCATACCTATAGTATACTAACAACAAGGTACTTACATTAACCTTACATTATTCCCTTACGTAGCATTATATCTCTTTAAATCCCACGTATTAAAATGTCATATCTTTACTTCATAATTTAATTATCCTCGCATCCTATAACATCTCTCCACTCCCGACGTCGTTAAGGTTCATGCGCGGAGCGTCTCGTAAAGCGAAATCCAAACAAGGAACCCCTCCAATACACTACTACTTAACTTTGTCGATCGAGGAGGTCCGTCAACTTTAAATACGTGATTGGGATAACCTCATAGCCTTTTTCAACGAAATGTGTTCTAAACTCCCATCTCTATCCAGGAGTCATACTGCTAAGTGCTCGTATTACACTTCGTCCTTGCGAAATCAATAATGAGCTTAAAATCAGTCCTTGATGTTCAAATTGTAACCCTAAGGCTACCCTCACTCAATACACAAGATCCAAATAGGTTTTTCCTCAACATATATTCAGTAAGAAGTCACTAATATCCTACTGGTCCATAACAGCATTTCTCCCGAATTACTACGAGTTTAAATTCTCCCTTTAATTAAGGTTAAAACCAATAGTTTCAAATCTCTTATAAACACATCTTCTTTCACTTAGGATTAAATCCTCTTCTAAACTTAAGGATACCCATGTGTTATATTAAATCACCCCTACTGGTCCTATCTTTAATCCTCATACATCCCCATTTGGAATTTAACAAATGAATCTAGCAATCGAAATTCCATTCAATATAATTTTCATCATTTTAATCACTTGAATCCAAATCAAATTAATTCAAATCTTATCAAGGGTTTACTGATCTTCTCTAAGTCCCATAATATCCAATTAATAATCACCGAAGATCTACAAAAGTTTTTGGGTAAGAACCAACATTAAAAAGAAACAACATCATGAATTCTCATATTTTAAATACTCAGAAAAATCAGATCCAAAAATTATTCGAATCATCAATCCAACTTCAGATTTGGATTCTACACAAAAAATTGAGTCAAGTATGTGTTTTGAGTTTCTCTTAAATCTCAGCCAAATGCACTCAAAAAGAAGATCTAAACATTCCAAATTGGCTCTTCTCATTCCACTCGTTTTTCCTCTTTTTCCAGAATATTATCAACATATTATCTTCAAGAACACTAAATTATTTTCAGAATTTATGCCACAGATTGATGAATATTTATTGGATTACTAACTACCTACGACATGAGTTTAATTCCTATATATTTTTAGATTCAAAAAATCCATTAACAACTATATTCTTTCATCTTCCAAGCATGAAAATCATCTCCTTTTATAACTATCCTAACATGGACAATATACGAACTTAAATTGCAAATATCAAAAACTTGCCTTTAATGAAGATCTGATCCTTTGGAGTTGAATAACACAGGTGGTGTTGGTGGTGGTGACCTTTGACCTTTGGTTATCCTCCTTCCCAAGCAAACTTCTTTTTCTTTCCAAGCAACCTTCCACTCTCTCTAAGAAGATGAATTTTCAATTTTGTGTAGAAGAGATGAAATGAACCTACATACACTAATCTCCAAATACTTATAATAAGACAAAACCCGAAATCACTATTCATTCCCCTTGTAAAAATAACCAAAATGCCCTTTTGGGTTGTCTTTTCATTTCCAAATGACCCGAGACTCAAAATTAACATCCAAATAGACTTTTCTGACTATTTCGAACCTTCCGGACGCAACGACGCAGTCAAAATGACTATAAGGTCGATATAAAATGAATTTCCTTTTTAATTTAATAAATTAGTCCCGACACGTCCCATACCGCGTATGACTAAAAATTCAAATTATCGAATTTATATCATACCATCATATCAATGACATCACATTCATATATTACCTAAATATCTTTAAGTAATATTCAGAATCATCCATTTTAATATCCATAATTCGGATAAAACCCAAATGAATTAATTTATAATAAGATCCAATTAATCCATTAATTTAAAATATAACCAATTTTAAAAGTCATTAAAATTACGGGGTATTACATACTTCCCCCCTTATAACAGAATTTCGTCCCGAAATTCAGAAAAATGAACCATACTGATAAGGTCAACTCCGAGTATAAATCTCACATCGTAAAAAATCTAAGTAGTACCGCCCATACAGTACATTAATGAAATCCCCATCGATGTTAAACTAAGTCTCACCATATAGTTCCAACTGAATCAAATTTAAATTATACCCAATCTTCCCTATACCATCCTCGTGACAAATTTGGGGAAAAATGATCCTCACTTATTAAACAAATAAATCCTGAAGTCACAACTACTTACTGTTTCACAATTTTGAAAACTACTACAATCCAATCATCCAGGGCGCCCATACACCCTATCGTACAACTTTCATTATAATAGCAAAGGTTATAAACTCACATCCTAAAGACCTATTTTATTTCGACTCCCAACTATTATTAGTTTCATGCGTGGGGTGTCTCGCAAGCAAAATCCAAACAAGGAACCACCCCGATACGCTACTTCCTAAAGTAGTCGATCATCGAAACTGCTAAGTTCCTTAGTTAATAGTATATAAAAATTTGGTTTATCGAAAAAAATATCAAGTTTATCGATTTAAAAAAAAAATAGTTTTTTTTTTCAAATAGAGTCTACTCATCTACTCTTCTCTAGAAAGCAAGATGCTGGTTAATAGTAGTAGTACATACGCTCTCCTATACCACAAGTCAATGCATGCCGATAGTCATATCATGCTTGGACATGCCCAAAGTAAGTAATCCCATGATAAAAATCAAACCCACATGATAACATGTAATATATAGGTGTCCCACACCCCTCAGTGAGTCTACGTAAATAACAGTGCTATAGGATAAGTTTAGCAACCCACTTTCCTATATAATATTAATCGCTATAAAAATCAATATACGCCTTATAATTCCTTAGATAGAGAACATACCCTCATTCGTGGGTTGTGGTTGTTGAATCCCACTATTATAACTTTGCTCCGATAAGTCAAGAAAAATTTTACCCCAAATTTTCCAGTTCTAGTTAACCACACTCCACTATTTGCCCAAGCCTTTGAATATATTGCCTTCGCTAGGTAACACACAAAATTCCCGCATTTCAAGAACTTCTACTGATGACTCTCCTCAATTTTTCCATAATAGGGGTGACCTCGACTATGGTCATCATACTCGAACATACTTCATAACCTCCTAAGTACGATCTCCGCTATCCATCCAATGGCCCTCATCTGCCATACTTCTTGTACGAACTCGTCCGAACGCAAATAAGATTCACTAATATATACGGAATCTTACCAATGAGATCAACAATCCTAAACATAAGGCTCTATATCAAATAACGCTAAGCTAAAAACACAGTAACCCGTACAGATCCTAAAGGACACTAGAACCTGACGCTTTGATACCACCTGTAACACCCCGCCTAATTAAATACCGGGTGGCCAATCCCATACCAAATTAAAACAGAATACACAGTTGGCTCATTCTTAGCATCACTATCGAAAACATTTACAACTCACCCAATACTCAATTAAGCTGGTGTTAAAAAATTTTCAAATTTTAATTTAACAAAATCCATTTCCAGTTTAAGAATAACACAACACATTTTATTCTACAACACTGATAACAAATTAGATAACACAAAATAATTTGAATGCAATTAGAATAAACATTCCCAAATAATATTAATCCATTACAGTAATCCCAACAATATCAAATGTATTAAAATGACACAAATACCATAGTATTTGACCCCAATAGAATAAGATAATTGAATCCTTTTTAGCGACATGCCCTACTAAGAGAATACTGTGAATCAAATGATGATAGGTGTCTAAGAAAAACTCCATAAATCCTTAGCCTGTCATAATCCGCTAAGGTTGACGTCCCTGTTGCTGGACACCTGATATAGAAGATACAATAGAAAAGAAAATATGCAAGGAAACGGGTCAAAGCCCGATTGTGAAAATGATTTTTAAAACAACAAGTATTTAACAAGTGCAATAAATCTTTTATTATGTACATGTTAGACCCAACTCGCACTTGCCATTCTCACCTGTAAACTAGAGTGCACACTTAACATTTTCTATTAACCTCCTAGTTAATGGTTCCTCTTTTCTAGTCTCCATATTATAATTCCATCCCAATATCATAATCCCCATATGTCCCATACCATACGTCACATTATTATTCATTTACATTTCTCATCGTTTCTCATTAACATGAATCATGTCTCATTAATATGAATTAAGTTTTTCAATAAACATTCATTAACTTAATTCAATTATCTTTCTCTATTCACTGTTATCTACAATTATCACCGTAGATAGATTTAACCATAATAAATATCCATTCATTCATTTAATCCATTATATATATATATATATATATATATATATATATTCATATATAATACGGCACCCCGAGTCACAGCTGCGGTGCAATGCATTACTCTGCTATCATGTCCCAATATCGCTGGTCGCCGAATAAGAGACAAAAGATTCGGTAAGGATACCTCGAACCATTAACAACAACACAATCATTGGAGGCGAATATAGTTCTCATACCCATGGGTCACGCACATACCTACGTACCCATAGTCAGTGGACTTATCAACTCCCCGATAAGTCTTTCATAGACCTATGTTCTCGAGCGACAAATCAAAGATCCTATGGATTCATCGGGATATGACTGACCTCACGCGCAAACCTCCCACCGATAGCAAGTAACCTAGGCATGTCATACACATAATCATTAATCAATCAAATAGGTATTATCATACATATAGTATACTAACAACAAGGTACTTACATTAACCTTAGATTATTCCCTTACGTAGCATTATATCTCTTTAAATCCCACGTATTAAAATGTCATATCTTTACTTCATAATTTAATTATCCTCGCATCCTATAACATCTCTCCACTCCCGACGTCGTTAAGGTTCATGCGTGGAGCGTCTCGTAAAGCGAAATCCAAACAAGGAACCCCTCCAATACACTACTACTTAACTTTGTCGATCGAGGAGGTCCGTCAACTTTAAATACGTGATTGGGATAACCTCATACCCTTTTTCAACCAAATGTGTTCTAAACTCCCATCTCTATCCAGGAGTCATACTGCTAAGCGCTCGTATTACACTCCGTCCTTGCGAAATCAATAATGAGCTTAAAATCAGTCCTTGATGTTCAAATTGTAACCCTAAGGCTACCCTCACTCAATACACAAGATTTAAAAAGGTTTTTCCTCAACATATATTCAGTAAGAAGTCACTAATATCCTACTGGTCCATAACATCATTTCTCCCGAATTACTACGAGTTTAAATTCTCCCTTTAATTAAGGTTAAAACCAACAGTTTCAAATCTCTTATAAACACATCTTCTTTCACTTAGGATTAAATCCTCTTCTAAACTTAAGGATACCCATGTGTTATATCAAATCACCCCTAATGGTCCTATCTTTAATCCTCATACATCCCCATTTGGAATTTAACAAATGAATCTAGCAACCGAAATTCCATTCAATATATTTTTCATCATTTTAATCACTTGAATCCAAATCAAATTAATTCAAACCTTATCAAGGGTTTACTGATCTTCTCTAAGTCCCATAATATCCAATTAATAATCACCGAAGATCTACAAAAGTTTTTGGATAAGAACCAACATTAAAAAGAAACAACATCATGAATTCTCATATTTTAAATACTCAGAAAAATCAGATCCAAAAATTATTCGAATCATCAATCCAACTTCAGATTTTGATTCTACACAAAAAATTGAGTCAAGTATGTGTTTTGAGTTTTTCTTAAATCTCAGCCAAATGCACTCAAAAAGAAGATCTAAACATTCCAAATTGGCTCTTCTCATTCCACTCGTTTTTCCTCTTTTTCCAGAATATTATCAACATATTATCTTCAAGAACACTAAATGATTTTCAGAATTTCTGCTACAGATTGATGAATATTTATTGGATTACTAACTACCTACGACATGAGTTTAATTCCTATATATTTTTAGATTCCAAAAATCCATTAACAACTATATTCTTTCATCTTCCAAGCATGAAAATCATCTCCTTTTATAACTATCCTAACATGGACAATATACGAACTTAAATTGCAAATATCAAACACTTGCCTTTAATGAAGATCTGATCCTTTGGAGTTGAATAACACAGGTGGTGATGGTGGTGGTGACCTTTGACCTTTGGTTCTCCTACTTCCCAAGCAAACTTCTTTTTCTTTACAAGCAACCTTCCACTCTCTCTAAGAAGATGACTTTTCAATTTTGTGTAGAAGAGATGAAATGAACCTACATACACTAATCTCCAAATACTTATAATAAGACAAAACCCGAAATCACTATTCATCCCCCTTGTAAAAATAACCAAAATGCCCTTTTGGGTTGTCTTTTCATTTCCAAATGACCCGAGACTCAAAATTAACATCCAAATAGACTTTTCTGACTATTCCGAACCTTCCGGACGCAATGACGCAGTCGAAATGTCTATAAGGTCGATAGAAAATAAATTTCCTTTTTTATTTAATAAATTAGTCCCGACACGTCCCATACCGCGTCTAACTAAAAATTCAAATTACCGAATTTATATCATACTGTCATATCAATGACATCACATTCATATGTTACCAAAATATCTTTAAGTAATATTCAGAATCATCCATTTTAATAACCACAATTCGGATAAAACCCAAATGAATTAATTTATAATAAGATCCAATTAATCCATTAATTTAAAATATAACCCATTTTAAAAGTCATTAAAAATACGGGGTATTACAAGGAATAGCCAACATGGGTGATTTATCAGAACATAATTTATAATTGCTCATTTTATTTTTTATCTGGCTTATCCCATTACACCCCCTGCACCCTCATGACCACTCTTAAGTATTGGAAGAAAAGAAGTTGGTTTCATTTGGGGTCCATTATAAATTTACCTGAGAAGTTTTATGACGTGCTTTGGTAAATATTTAGCGTTTCAGGGGTTATTTTTAAAACAGATTGCATTTATACATTTTAAAAATATTTTCAAATGACTTTTATAGATTTTTTTGAAAAACTCACTAACCCATTAGAATGAGTTTGATATATCATTAAAATGAGTTGTTAGCATCATTTAAGCAATATTCCTTCGTTAGAATGAAGTCCAAAACTCTTCTGCTATGGAATGTCATTCAATGTATCATTTGAGACCATTCAAACAAGATCAGAAGTCCATAAACACTAGAATGGCGTTCAATCTTTCGTTGGAAGGTTATATGAATGAGAATGGTGTGACACCCCGCCTAATAAAATACCGGGTGATCGGTCCTATACCAAATTAAAATAGGAATCCCAGTTGGATCATCCTTAGCATCACTGTCGAAAACTTTTTTTAAAACTTACTAACCACCTAGTATTCCAAAAACTGGTGCCAATTTTAAATTTTTAATAAAACCAAAACAGTACATGCGGAAAATATAAACCATTCACACAACTGAATGAAAAAGAACTGAATCATAATTACACAACATGCCGAATGAATCACCGGCCACCAAAGAAATAATTCAAGTACAAATATTCAACATCTGAAAACTGTACCGAGAAGTCTGGGCGACAAGCCCTAAATAAAACTGAAACTGATAAAAGATTCCTACTCTAGGAATGAACGAATGATGCGTCTAATCCAAACTCCTGCTAGCATCCACATATGCCGCAGCTCCGTGTCCCTGGAATAGAATATTAATCCTGGCGTCCCTGTGGCTAGACACCTAAAAGGTTTTGAAAATAGTTTTATAGCAAGGGTTAGAACCCAAAACATTTTGAAAATATTTACCAAGTGAATTAACTGCAGTAATTTAAAATGCATGAATGCGCTTTATATTTAAGTTAGTGTCGCACTCCCTTGTGGACATTCTCACCCCTCCACTAATGTGCACACTTATCGGTTACCTTAACCCCACCTAGTTGTACTACCCCATGCAACTAGTCCTGGTATAACCTTCCCTTGCCATACTACTCTAACCCGAGTATAATAATTTCTTGAATTATAAGTTATTTCACAATTAACTTAATTAATTCCTCTTAAATAATAACATATAACTGTGTCACAAGTTATATAAAGTACATACGTCAAACACTGTATTATTTCTACCAATAATTAACTTAATTAATTTCTCATTAATTAACAACATATAACTGTAACCCGAGTTATATAAGGTAAATACATCACGCACTATATTATCACCTACATATAATATTTACTACTATTTTATATGTACCTTTACTAACATCCACACATATATCAAACGCGTATCCATCCTTCCGAGTATACCCACATCGGATGATTCCCTCTAGAATGTTATCTCACTAGGTGTGCTCACAAAACCTAGTTTTCCCCAAGTTAGAATCGCTCACCAACTTGGACCAAAATATAAAGGAAATGGAGGCGGTCATATTCCTTCCCTGAAAGTGAGATAAATCCCTCACCCATATATACCGGACGCTATGACCTGGGAATATACTCGCCCTACTCCTCAAGCTAGGGGATTCACCCACATCGCGCAACCTCCCTTGATAGCATTAGAGTATATAAATTTAATAAATATCTAATCACAGATATTTAGTATCACGCAAAATAAATACACACATATATATATACTATCACGATACCGTATATATATATAATATAAACGCCGGCTTTACCGTGTACTCAAAATCCCGTACACTACCTGTAATTTCCCGAGTCTGTGGCTCGACTCAATGTAGTTAATTTTCTCACTTAATAACTTATCCCCTTCCCGAGTCTATGGTTCGACTCTAATATAATTAATTCACACCTTAATTAATATAATACTCTCCCTGAGTCTAAGGTCCGACTCTTCTTAAATTAATTGACACACATTTTAATTTAATACCTCCCCGAGTCTATCGCCCGACTCTAATTAAATTAATTAACAAATTAATTAATCAACCCAAATTCCGAGTCTGTGGTCCGACTCTATTATAATTAATTACCACATTAATTAATAAGTACCCTTCACTAGTCTACAATCCGATCCTGATTAAACTAATTATCCCACCCATTAATTTAATCATACCCGAGTCTACAAACCGACTTTAATTAAATTAATTAACACTTTATTAATTTAATCCTACCCGAGTCTACAATCCGACTCTTTTTAAATTAATTATCACTCTTATTAATTTAATAACTTGGTGTCACTCAACCATTGTCCCCGGACTCACTTACTTGGCCCGTAACTTGATATTTCCCGAGTCTATGTTCCGACTCCAAATTTACTTAATTTCTCAATAATTAATTAAATACCTTGGTGTCACTTAACCAACATGCCCGGTCTCGCTCGCGTGGCCCGAAATTAAATATCACCCGAGTCTAGTCCCCGACTCCAAATTAATTAATTTAAATGAGTAGCGTTACCCTACTACTATCCCCGAACTTATTCACCGATTTCGTTATCTTATATTCTCAGAATTTATTCGCCAAAATTCATTTGCAAAGCGTCACATATAATTCCCCCACTACCCTCAATTATACTCCCTTATAATTGTTAAGAATTAACTCCCATAATAAATTTTTCTCTCTTAATTATGCTAGGGGAAATTTACAACTGAAATCTTAACCCATAAAAATCCATAAGGCAAACTTCGGAAATAACTGAAGGGTCGATCGATCGATCCCCAACCGTCGATCGATCGATCGAATAGGTGGTCGTCTTCTCCACCGATCTGTTTCTGCCATAGTCGAATTTCCAAGGTCTTATCTCTCTGATTTTCAACCTTAACTCATTATTTTTAACCAATCAATTACTCCCAAAACAAGTCCCAATCATCTACAACTGTTTTAGCATGCTCTATTCATACCATAACTCACTATTTCTAAAATGGGTTTTCTCCGGTTAATTTTCATCAATTCATCTCAATTTTATTCATGACTCCTACTGGATTTCACATTCCAATCATACATTCATTTTCAGAATTATAAAACACAACTAATTCTCACTTTGAATCTCATTCAATTATTCTATTACCCAAAATCCCATTTTTGTACCCATTTATCCCCAAAACGAATTTTAGTATACACATCACTAAAATATGAATTGGATATCACAGTTTAGGAGTAAAAACAGTTAACCACTTGCCTGGAATTTCTCGTAGGCTCTGATCCGTTGTAGTAGCCCCTTGATTTTGCTCCAAAATACCCAAATTAGCTTTTGATTGTTTTCCCCCAATCTTCCTCTCAAACCCTAGGTTAGAATAATGTTGGCTTCTCCTTTTCCTTTTCTTAGGTTTAGGTTTAAAAACACAAATCCCGTTTTTAGCCTAATGGGCTAAATTAAAATAGCCCAAATCACCCCGTGCGGGCCCGGCTACGCCCAAAAATATCCCGAGACCCAATCGCTACCCCCGGGTACTCTTTTCTGACTATCTCGACCCATCCGGACTCAACCGCGCACTCAGAATCGCCATCCGAATTAATTTATAAAAATCCTTACCTCACCCCAATTTAGTCTATACCGACTCCCGGCTAAGATAATTGCATATCCCGTCATTACTACCCGAAATGACGCAATTAGATTATTACTATTCATTTAGTAAATAAATTTACCTAAATATTGACCATTCACTCCCCGATTAATATTTAAACATATATTGCCATAATTAATTCAATTAAAATTACAACACACAAGTAATTTAAAAATCCCGAATTAATTAAATATTAAATGCACAAAAATACGTGGTGTTACATACTTCCCCCCTTACAAAGGAATTTCGTCCTCGAAATTAAGATAAACCTAGTGTTCCAGTATTTACATATTAGTCACTAGTCAAGTGCCTCCAAGCCCGCTATCTATCCCATCCGATTCTAACCATACGTTACACAAGTATGCATTTAACTTTACCAGGGCGCCCACACACCCTATACCCGCTCTTAACCGCACAAAATTTTTGCCTTAATTAACCCGGGTGCCCATACACCCTATCCCTGCGCTCTACCGCACGAAAGTTACCCGACTATGCTATTCATAACCCGTAGTATAATCTTCGAACCCGTAGTCATAACACATATACATATTTACTTATATAATTACTGCCCGGGTACTCAACCCATGCTACGTCCAACCATCTCCCCATAAATACTTGTCTCTCAACGTAAAAGTATATACGCTTACCCTTATGCTACCGAAGACAACATGAAATACCGTGCCCTTACTACCACTAGTCCTTGCACAAAATAAACCCCGAGCTATCGCTCTTTGCTCAAAAATAAATTTAACCACCCTGATTCACTTCAGTACACATCCCCATTTACCGGGATAAAATGTGAGAACACCAAACCTCACTATGTGATATTGCACCACGGAATACAACATATATACCCACGTATATATAGGCTATACGCCCTCTCAGGTGATACCTAGTACCAATCATACCCTGGTGTCGCGAACACCAAAATTTAACTCCACTATTCACAATAGTTTAATTCCATCGCTATCCAGCCGATGTTTAAAAGTATTATCAACCATAATACCATAATTCTCGAAAGTAGAAATTCCTTGCCTAATTCAACCAATCACTCAGTGTACGCCGCCACACTCTCATGAAGGACACTAAGGAACTTCGCTACCCTACGAAAAAGTTTACCCACATCCTATGGCTGCTACTGCCAACGCACCCACTAAGTTCGACTCACTTGCGAATTCTAGTAAAAATAAGTCTTATACTGTGACATCCTCTTTGTCACTCAACAATATACCCCATGCCCCTAGGGTAAAATAATTACTTCTATACTCCAGCTGCAAGGGCTGGTTCTCGATTTCCGGAGCAGCTTCTCCCTGCCCGAATGCACCCGTGATTTGCTTTAGTGGTTGTACATCCAGGACCTCGTCCTGTAGTTGACTCCCGCCTTGCTTAAGGCAATATCTCTTCATGTGTCTCGCTTTTCCCCAAACGAAACATTTTCTAATATGCTCACCCTGCCACTGATCCCTTCCATGCCAACCTTGTTGAAATTCCTGGCCATCCCGCCGGTAGCCTCTAGTTCTAGATCGTGTGGCATAATTCCCCTGCCGGAAATCCTGACCTTGATCTCCCCCAGTCTGCTGCTGGGATACCCCACTGGTATTGTTCCTTTCTGCCTCATCCGATTGGCTAATCCCCACTCCCATCCCGCTTTCTTTCGCGTGGAAGCGATATTCCCGACAGTGCCGGAGTGTTGCGTTAATGACATCAGTATAATCTACTAATGCGGAATTTTCAATTAAATGTTGTCTGATTCTCCAGACTAACCCATCCATAAACTTTGCTTTCTTTCTCTTTTCCTAGCTTACCATCATCCGGTAAAAGTTTTGCCAACGAGTGAAATCTTCCTCGTAATCGACCACTGAATGGTCTCCCTTTGAGTTTCTTCACAAAATTTTCTCCTCATTTTGATCTCGACCGTTGAAGGAAAAATTACTTGCGGCCGAACCTCACTCAAAACTCTGCAGTAGTTAGTGTGTCCCTTTCCTCAACTGTGGTGATCGACTCCCACCACTGTAGCACCGCTCCCACTAACTAAAATTGGTTAGCATTTACTTTCGTACCCCATCGCAATCTCCCATGCGTAGGTGACGCTGGATACCTCCCTTCCTTGACACGCTAGTACTACACCTAAACCCCCTCGCAACTCTGGTGGGTTCCTGCTAAAATAACCTCTCTTTCTTGCTTCCACCCTGACGACTCCGCGTGAGTCTGAACATCCGGCGCCACTAACACTTGTAGCTGATCCCGTGTCAAGTACCTTGCCGTTGTGACCACCGTTGCTCCAACTGCCTGTGCCACTATTTCAGTGACCTATGCTGCCCCAATCATCTATGGCCGTTGCTGTGGTAGCTCTTGCTCCTAACGAGCCTCCCCCGTCTCACCCCCCCTGTTGCCCTAGCTTCTCTCTCCTGGGCGTCATCTGGAATGAGAACCGAATTGGTATGAGTTCACTTTCAAATATAAATTTCGCAGAAGAACGTATATGCGCATACGTATGAGAATACAACAATCCTATGATAGGGCTCAATATCAAAGATTGCTAAGCCGAAACGTGAAAAGCCGCACAGATCCTAAGGACACTAGAACCTGATGCTCTGATACCATCTGTGACACCCCGCCTAATAAAATACCGGGTGATCAGTCCTATACCAAATTAAAACAGGAATCCCAGTTGGATCATCCTTAGCATCACTGTCGAAAACTTTTTTTAAAACTTACTAACCACCTAGTATTCCAAAAACTGGTGCCAATTTTAACTTTTTAATAAAACCAAAACAGTACATGCGGAAAACATAAACCATTCACACAACTGAATGAAAAAGAACTGAATCATAATTACAAAACATGCCGAATGAATCACCGACCACCAAAGAAATAATTCAAATACAAATATTCAACATCTGAAAACTGTACCGAGAAGTCTGGGCGACAAGCCCTAAATAAAACTGAAACTGATACAAGATTCCTACTCTAGGAATGAACGAATGATGCGTCTAATCCAAACTCCTGCTAGAATCCACATATGCCGCAGCTCCATGTCCCTGGAATAGAATATCAATCTTGGCGTCCCTGTGGCTGGATACCTAAAAGGTTTTGAAAATAGTTTTATAGCAAGGGTTAGAACCCAAAACATTTTGAAAATATTTACCAAGTGAATTAACTGCAGTAATTTAAAATGCATGAATGCGCTTCATATTTAAGTTAGTGTCGCACTCCCTTGTGGACATTATCACCCCTCCACTAATGTGCACACTTATCGGTTACCTTAACCTCACCTAGTTGTACTACCCCATGCAACTAGTCCTAGTATAACCTTCCCTTGCCATACTACTCTAACCCGAGTATAATAATTTCTTGAATTATAAGTTATTTCACAATTAACTTAATTAATTCCTCTTAAATAATAACATATAACTGTGTCACAAGTTATATAAAGTACATACGTCAAACACTGTATTATTTCCACCAATAATTAACTTAATTAATTTCTCATTAATTAACAACATATAACTGTAACCCGAGTTATATAAGGTAATACATCACGCACTATATTATCACCTACATATAATATTTACTACTATTTTATACGTACCTTTACTAACATCCACACATATATCATACGCGTATCCATCCTTCCGAGTATACCCACATCGGATGATTCCTTCTAGAATGCTATCTCACTAGGTGTGCTCACAAAACCTAGTTTTCCCCAAGTTAGAATCACTCACCAACTTGGACCAAAATATAAACGAAATGGAGGCGGTCATATTCCTTCCCTGAAAGTGAGATAAATCCCTCACCCATATATACCGGACGCTATGACCTGGGGATATACTCGCCCTACTCCTCAAGCTAGGGGATTCACCCACATCGCGCAACCTCCCTTGATAGCATTAGAGTATATAAATTTAATAAATATCTAATCACTGATATTTAGTATCATGCAAAATAAATACACACATATATATATATACTATCACGATACCGTATATATATATAATATAAACGCCGGCTTTACCGTGTACTCAAAATCCCGTACACTGCCTGTAATTTCCCGAGTCTGTGGCCCGACTCAATGTAGTTAATTTTCTCACTTAATAACTTATCCCCTTCCCGAGTCTATGGTCCGACTCTAATATAATTAATTCACACCTTAATTAATATAATACTCTCCCTGAGTCTATGGTCCGACTCTTCTTAAATTAATTGACACACATTTTAATTTAATACCTCCCCGAGTCTATCGCCCGACTCTAATTAAATTAATTAACAAATTAATTAATCAACCCAAATTCCGAGTCTGTGGTCCGACTCTAATATAATTAATTACCACATTAATTAATAAGTACCCTTCACTAGTCTACAATCCGATCCTGATTAAACTAATTATCCCACCCATTAATTTAATCATACCCGGGTCTACAAACCGACTTTAATTAAATTAATTAACACCTTTATTAATTTAATCCTACCCGAGTCTACAATCCGACTCTTTTTAAATTAATTATCACTCTTATTAATTTCATAACTTGGTGTCACTCAACCATTGTCCCTGGACTCACTTACTTGGCCCGTAACTTGATATTTCCCGAGTCTATGTTCCAACTCCAAATTTACTTATTTTCTCAATAATTAATTAAATACCTTGGTGTCACTTAACCAACATGCCCGGTCTCGCTCATGTGGCCCGAAATTAAATATCACCCGAGTCTAGTCCCCGACTCCAAATTAATTAATTTAAATGAGTAGCGTTACCCTACTACTATCCCCGAACTTATTCACCGATTTCGTTATCTTATATTCTCAGAATTTATTCGCCAAAATTCATTTGGAAAGCGTCACATATAATTCCCCCACTACCCTCAATTATACTCCCTTATAATTGTTAAGAATTAACTCCCATAATAAATTTTTCTCTCTTAATTATGCTAGGGGAAATTTACAACTGAAATCTTAACCCATAAAAATCCATAAGGCAAACTGCCGAAATAACTGAAGGGTCGATCGATCGATCCCCAACCGTCGATCGATCGATCGAACAGGTGGTCGTCTTCTCCACCGATCTGTTTCTGCCATAGTCGAATTTCCAAGGTCTTATCTCTCTGATTTTCAACCTTAACTCATTATTTTTAACCAATCAATTACTCCCAAAACAAGTCCCAATCATCTACAACTGTTTTAGCATGCTATATTCATACCATAACTCACTATTTCTAAAATGGGTTTTATCCAGTTAATTTCCATCAATTAATCTCAATTTTGTTCATAACTCCTACTGGATTTCACATTCCAATCAGACATTCATTTTCAGAATTATAAAACACAACTAATTCTCACTTTGAATCTCATTCAATTATTCTATTACCCAAAATCCCATTTTTGTACCCATTTATCCCCAAAACGAATTTTAGTATACACATCACTAAAATATGAATTGGATATCACAGTTTAGGAGTAAAAACAGTTAACCACTTGCCTGGAATTTCTCGTAGGCTCTGATCCGTTGTAGTAGCCCCTTGATTTTGCTCCAAAATCCCCAAATTAGCTTTTGATTGTTTTTCCCCAATCTTCCTCTCAAACCCTAGGTTAGAATAATGTTGGCTGCTCCTTTTCCTTTTCTTAGGTTTAGGTTTAAAAACACAAATCCCGTTTTTAGCCTAATGGGCTAAATTAAAATAGCCCAAATCACCCCGTGCGGGCCCGACTATGCCCAAAAATATCCCGAGACCCAATCGCTACCCCCGGGTACTCTTTTCTGACTATCTCGACCCATCCGGACTCAACCGCGCACTCAGAATCACCATACGAATTAATTTATAAAAATCCTTACCTCACCCCCAATTTAGTCTATACTGACTCCCGGCTAAGATAATTGCATACCCCGTCATTACTACCCGAAATGACGCAATTAGATTATTACTATTCACTTAGTAAATAAATTTACCTAAATATTGACCATTCACTCCCCGATTAATATTTAAACATATATTGCCATAATTAATTCAATTAAAATTACAACACACAAGTAATTTAAAAATCCCGAATTAATTAGATATTAAATGCACAAAAATACGGGGTGTTACAAATGGGTCCAACGAGATGGTCATTTGTTTCAACGAGTATGCGTATTTTTGTTTTCAAAAACACCATTTCTAATCTGTAATCCTTGTCTTTTTACAATAACTTTCCCTATAAATACAGATGTGGGATTAGACTTTTCTCAATGCCCTTTTAGAGATCTTTTTATTATCAAACTCAAAAAAAAAAATTCATCTAAACCCCTTAGATCTATGATACTCAGTTTGCCTAATTAAGAACAACATGATCCAAAGTTCTAAACCATTTTAGATATTTTCTCTACTGCTGATTTATAGATTTGAGGTTCTATGATTAAAGCAGAAAGGAAATGTGATTCCTGAGGTTGATCGGTGGATACCGAGGTAAGATTTTCTTATTGTGGACGGTGCTGGACTGTATTATTTTCTGTTGAAGATTTGACGATACTACTCAGTTAAACTTAGGTATATTTAAGTTGTCTGTAAGATTGTGAGGGTCTATTGAGTCTTAAATAATGCTCAATATAGGTTTTACCCGGAAGGGATTTTTTCTCTATTTCTTCATACTTTTGGTTAATTTGTATATTATATTCATAATTTATATTGCATGTTCACTTTAGTTTAAATCAAGATAAAACTTGGTAAAAAAGTGAATCTTTATAAGTGTAACCTATGATATAAGTGAATCCATATAACCCTTGCATTCACACATACCCTAGTGAACACCAAAACTATAAACATGGGATTGTGTCTGTAAGAGGGGGGTCCTCATGGGTATAGGAGTATTATAATACAATCATAGGCGTTACCTCTATAGATATGATGATAAAACAGTAACCTAAATATCCTTAACAATATCAAATGAACACACAACATTGTATATAACAAACACTCGTATTAAACTCACAAACTACTCATGTATAGCTCAAATAATAATAAAGGAACCTCAAAAACAACTCATTCAAAGGGATAGAGAAGTAGGAACCCTAGATACACCTTGGCAGGAAGCCAAAACATCAACAATCTCCAATATATCTATCATTAGCTAATAGAATCATCGTAATAAATGTCAATGGTGGGTGAATAAACTTTGGTTTGCAATAACTTATTTGCTCTCAATGTGTTTTTAGTCTCTCTCTCGCTCTCTCTCTCTTTCATGAAGCACAAGCTATCGACCTCTCGTCCTACATCAATACCCCTACAATTCCCCTCAACTACTCATGTGCGAAGACTATTAGTGGCAAAACTATGGGTTAGGCCTAACGTGGTTGGGCTAAATATTGGTTGGGCCTAATATGGGCGAGCCAAATATGGGCTGGGTCAACCCATTTTTTTACCGCCAAATAAGTATTACAATTACAAATATATGTGGAAAAAAACATAGTTTACTATTTAACTTTTAAAAATAGATTTTGTATTTGACTTGTAGCATTTGAAAATGGACTCCATGTGAACTCCATATTTGATTCATAGCTTTCAAATATGGGCCCCATATTTGACTCTAACTTTTAAATATGGGCCCCATATTTAACTCATAGCTTTTAAAAATGGGTCCCCTATTTAAATAAATGGACTTATATGGATTTTTTTATTTTTTGGAATCCATTTTGCCAGTACTAGTGAGGACCTTATAGTCTTTCCTTGCCCGATGTAATGCTAAAACCGGTGTTTTAGTCAATCAAGCCTTCAATTCATCAAACGCCTGCTAACATGCATCATCTTATACATATGACATATCATTCATCATCAACTTGTCTAGGGACCCAGCTATCTTTGAGAACCCCTCAATGAACCGAAAGTAGTACACTACTAATTCCAAAAAGATACGCACCTCAATGGGTGGAGTGGGCTATCACCATTCCATCACTGTAAAAACCTTCCCCGGATCCACTAATATCCCCCTCATGAACACGATGTGGCCTAAGAACAACCCCACTCGCAACCAAAAACCACATCTCTCAAACTTAGTAAAGAGTTGGTTGTCTCGCAGTGTCTGTAAGACTACTCGTAAATGTTGTGCGTTCTCCTCCATAGTTAGAGAATAAATCATGATGTCATCAATGAACACTGTGATTAACTGATAAAAAAAAACTGAATACCTGATTCATCAAATCCATACCAGTGTGTTGGTTAGCCCAAAAGGCATTACCCCAAACACAAATGATCCGTATCTCATAAGAAATGTCATCTTCTATATATTCTTCTCTCAAACCCTCATTGATGATAACTCGATCTAAAAACGATCTTAGAAAAATACACAACACCCTTCAATTGTTCAAACAAATCATCAATGCGGTTAACATATATTTATTCCGTATGGTGACTTTTTTCAACTCCCTATAGTTGATACAAAGTCGTAAGGATCCATCCTTCTTCTTGACAAAGAAAATTGGGGCACCCCACGATGAATTACTCCTCCTAATGAACCCTTATCCCAATAGCTGATCAATTTGGTCGTGAAGATCCCTCATCTCTAAAGGAGCCATCCGAATTGGTGTACGGGAAATATGTATCTTTCTCGGAATTATTTCAAACATAAATTCTATCTCCCTACTAGGTGAAAAACCTGGGATCTCCCCAAATACATTCGAAAACTCTCTAACTACCCGGATAGAATCTAGAGACAATATAACCTCCGAAGAAGTCTCCTCCTCAATATAGTATAGGTGCATGATCAACCCACCATCGAGGTGTGGTACCACAACCAGTACATCATCTGCCTCGAAATGGTAAAGATGATGGACCTACTGTAATAGTCAGCATAAGCTATGTACGTAGCTAGCCATGCCATCCCGAATATGACATCATTCTCGTGCATATCTAGTACTAGTAAGTCCTCCAAAAATGTGAGTCACCCAATAACGACCCCTATACCCCTATATAACAAACGTATAGGTGCCCCTCTATCCATGTATGAATTTATGTGTAGTATAAAATATGAAAAAAAAATTATAATCCCAGTTTCATGTGCAAAACTACTCCTAACGAATGAATGAGATCCATCCGTGTCAAACAAAATATCACCCACATGCTCAAAGATAGGTAACCAACCCTCTACTGCCTGAACTAGCACTAGTCCCTCTGTGGGAACTATGTGGGACACCCGTCCATACTGCAGTTGTGGCGGCTTCCCTAAAGGTGGATCGACTGGTCTTGGTATGGCTGGTGCTGCAACTCCTGGAGCTGGTGACTATTGGCACTGCCCCTATGGTGCCGAATATCCTCTCTGACCACCTTGATCCATAGGTACTTGATTACCTCGAGGACACTTCCTCGACATATGGCCCCTCTCACCACAAGTGTAATAGTTCCCATTAACTAAGTGCCTCTCTGCCTACCGGCACTGCTAGCCTCGATTTTACTAACCCTGACCCTGATGGCCCCTATTGTGAGGATCCTTAGAGTTAATTTTGGAGACGATATTTATTTGGCATATCCTTACTCTTAATTCTAGGTATATCTACTATCTATTTAGTGTGGTCAATTGAGTTGAAGAGTTATTCGTTGCGATGACCTTTGGAGATAGATTCGAGTGGTAATTCGTGGGAGAGCATGGCACGCCGTTATTTTCGTAGTTATGTGCATGTATATAGTTAGCATATCTATATTGTATTTTTATTTTTGGATTACGCACAGGTAGGATTGGGTGTATGGGCGCCCAATTATGGAACTTTATGGGTAGGCATATGTGAGCCTTATTTCATTTTGCGCATTTACACTTCGTCAAACTTCGAGGAACAAATTATGTGCTAGTTGGGAACTATGTAACACCCCGTGATTTTTAAAATTTTAAATAATGCATTTTAAAGTAAAAAGTCGAAAAGTTATATTTTTTTAAAAAAAAATTGACAATTAAAAGGTGGACTTTTTAATTAAAATATTGTTTTGGTCGAAATTTGATTAAATTGAAAATATTCTTTTGGGGGATTATGGAATTTTATAATTGAATAAACATTAATAAATTTATTGAAATTTGGTTTTATGTAAGAGTAAATTCTTCATTTTATAAATTTTGGAACTCCAAACATTTGACTTTTGGCATAAAATAAAGAAATGGAAATTTTGAAATTTTTTTAGTAAAATAATTTTTTTTTAACTATACTTGAGGTGAGAGAGACGCTAAAATCCCCCCCCCCCCCTTTGTTTTGCTGTTAGCGCGCATGACTCCCAAAAATTGCGAAATGACATTTTTTTTTCTCTTTATTTCCTTCTTATTTGTTCAATTCTTCCTTAATAGTTTAACCGTGAATCAAGATGATGATGACGTAGTGGCTGCTTTTCCCCTTAGGAACTAGATCCCTTTTATTGGTTATTTATCCATTCCTTGATTTGGGAAATGTGATATGAGGTGTACGAGAGTGGGTGCCTTCAAATTCGTTGGGACATGTACGAGACTATCAGAGTTAACTGTTTCAAATTCTTGGGACACGCATAGGTAAATTGGTTCGGTGTATATATATTTTTTTAAGTTGGAAATCATTCGGACTCTTTTGTCCCCCCTTATAAAAAGAAACCTTGATTCACTTTTTAAAAAGTCATGTCACTTTCTGTTTCAAAACTCTTTCTTTTTATGCACAAAGGAAAATACTCATACCCTTATATTTCAAGTCTATACCTCCATTAAACAAAACTTTAATCATATTTTGGTAGGTCTAAACTTCATAATTTGAAGAAGACCCAAGAACCAAACTTGTTTATTTTCATGAGACGAATGTAATCGAGTATTCAAAAATTTCTGACTAATGATTTTTCCATGCATGAATACTCTATTCTTTTTTTTTAGTATTATGCATTTTAAGTGTTAACCACACCATTAATCACATGTTTTCTTAAAATAAATTAGCGACTTAACTAAGAAAAGTGAAACTAATTATGGAATTTTTTTTATTAAAACATTTAATATGAAATAATACTCATAACCCCTGGGTACGTAGGATAGCGAGTGATTTTGGGGTTTATTTGGGTATGGGATGCATGTAGAAAATTGCGGTTCCAAATTAAATGATTTCAGGTGCGTATAAACTCATAAAATTATGAAGAGAAGGATGAAATTGGAATTTGTTGATTAATTCATCAAATGATGTCAGAATGTATTTAAAATTGTCAAATAGAATTTATTACGACAAATATGAAGACGTTGTGATGAAATGAAAAATAAAATGAAATTATGATATTATTGCTTTTTTGCCTATATTTATGTTGTGTGTTTAATTTGTGCTATTAATTTCCATCGCGGGGACGACAGGATATTCAGGTAATTGTGCTCACCTATATTTTTAGGATTCTTACAAGGTATGGGACTAGTGGGTAGGACTTAGTAAGATTTATGCTTTCTACTTATGGGACTAGTTAGTGTAGATTTTTACAAAATTCAATATTATGGAATGGGCTGATTTTTGAGGTCTTTCCATCATTACGATAGTCTAGTCATAAGACTAGCGTGTGATTAATATAAAAAATTCATCCTACACATAGGGTAGGACGCATCTATGCATTGGGACCCTTAGGTATGGGACTAAGGGTGTTTGTAAGGATCTCACATCATTAATAAGGGTGCGGTTAATTTACAAGATACATATGATAAAGATAATAAATTGAGAATAAATAATTAAAGATAATAAAACGGGTATTGAAAATTCATTGGCCATGTAATGAGCTAGGGCCAACAGTTTAAACGGGTTAGCTAGCATTTTATGTCGTGTCAGGTGTAAAACTTATCAAATTATAGGATCGACAATTCAAACGGATCAACGGACGTTTCATAAGGGGAATGTGTATTTTGGTGGAAGAATCACCCGAGGAGGGAGGACCGTTATATGGCCCTACCAGTTCCGATCATCTGAACCCATAATCGCTCATACTGATCTGTAGATGGAGGACTGCTAAACTGTTGACCTGCCTAACTGCTACCTCCACCCGTCTTACCATATGGGTTTGATGTCACATCTCTCTATCCCTTTTCAGTTTTGTTTCTCTAAAAGTCCCTATGATCCTAGCAGTGTAAAAGGGAGGCGTTCACCATCTGATTATATGTAGTGAATGTCGGGTTCCCTAAAAGTGCCTTTCTGATATGCCATGCTGATCCTACTATTAACCATCGTGCGATCCTCCTGTCTCAAGTCCATGAATCAAGTCCTCGTCTCTTACTGCATCACTAAAGGGAGATACTTCCCCTGAAACCTCTCCTATACTTCATCTATGGTCAAATTGTCCCGCTCTACAGGCTGAAGTAACTGACTCCCACCACTAGAGTTTTGCCCCCACAAGTCGAAACGAGGCAAAGATTTTCCCCATAACTTGAGTACACTTCTCCATTCATAAGTTCCGTTGAATGTCCTTTTTCCACCTGCTCTCCACTAAGATGTATGGAATGCCCACACACTCTAGATATTGGCCCTTTGTGAAGGCCTCCCTAGCTTTATCCAAAATTAACCCCGACATCTGGGTTGGTAATTCCATCTGCCTATGGTGGTGGTGGTGGTTGTTGTAGTGCCTGTGGTGTTAGAAAGTGTTTGAGCATATCTTCTATCCTAGTATAGATCCCTTGGGTCACGTTGGTAACGATATATTTTGGGGTATTAGTGGTTTGGACTGGTGGGGCCTGAGGTTATCGTTGTGGCTCCGACTGAGCCTCTTTATCTTCCGCGGTTGCGGCTATGCTTCTAGTTCTACCCCTCCTTCCATTTTCCATATGAAAGTAAACAAGGTTTGAATTAGTACAAATTACAGTAATACATGAAGTCTTAATTATAGGCTCCACACATAAAAGAACACAATGCTGAACATAATGAGTGCCACAAATATCCTAAGGACACTAGAACCCGGATGCTCTGATACCAACTGCAACAACCCTCATTTTCTCACATAAAGGCTGGACAAATGCAATATGCCAAAGATGGGCCTTACTATACAATCTATATCATTCTCAACATGAAACCATATAAAATATGTATCTACAAGTCATGATTGAAACTAAAACTGAATTTAAATTATTATCTAAGGAAATAATAGAATCCAACATTAACAAAATATAATAAATCCCAACATACCCGTAAGTGTCTCGAACTAGCAAGACACAAAATAATTTTCGGGCTTATGCACATACAATAATCCAAAAATATAAGACTTGAAATATAGTAAGAACCAAATCTAGAATCAATGATCGAAAATCTACTGCGCAATGTGAGACTCCAAGGATAAACTGCCCACAGTCCTACTATCCCTGTCTAGGAGCACCTGGGGAGAAAACATTAATAATTTGGGGTCAGCGCCCTCAAGTGTGAAGAATTAACTTACTAAATTTATTGTTCAAAAGTACAATTAATCCAAAGTGAATACTTCCCATATCATTCACAAACGTAACATTTCTCACCCCTCATCTAAAAGTAGTGCTACATGTATAACCACCCAAGTCTCGGTACAGGTGGTTGATAAATGCTAATGAAAGTATAAGAATATATTTAACAAGATAAACGTACTCAAATGGAATTATTTACATTTTACTTACTATTTCCCAAATTATCCCAGACATACTACACATAAAAGGACGACATTAAACATCATGCATACTATGTAGTATTGGGTCTGTGTTTTGCTGTCTACATCATTAGACTTACGAAAATTTTCCATTATTTTTCATTAATTATATATACGTCCTTATATATACAACACTAAGGAATCTACCAATAGAGCCTCATTCATGCTATATTGCTAAGTCCGGAGGAGTCCCCTACCCAAAAAGGACAACACAATACACAGACAGTTGGGGCGGTACCTAGGTAGTTCACCATTGTACGACCAATACCTAATAGTGTCATATGGATCCCAACATTAACACTCATCTCTAATAAATATGTAGTACTTAAGATATGACATATACTATGCGTAGCCAACCTCTGCCGAAGTGTGCTATGATCCCGAACGCATGTACCCCGACCGATAGGACAATCCACAAATATAGGTATGTCCACATAAAAATATAGTTGCATGTTACAATATGTAAATGTAATTATCCTAATAATTACTCCTAGCTCCACCATAGGGATTACCCATAATTATCCATAGTTAACTATTCACCATCACATACATTATTAACTTCCTTTCCTTTATAAAATACAATTAACCATTAAGTTAATGTAGCTTGCCCTTTTTTTAGTAACATCACGTTTCCAGTTTTAATAAAATCCACGATTACGCGTACATGGTCCCAAAAACTCATATGAACATCTAAAAATATCTCGGATACAATAATGGGCCCCACGTCCTGTCCCACCAGAAGTCAAATCAATTTGGCCCAGGGGCCAACCTGTTTGGCCCTGCTGACTGTTTGCGAACCCAGTAATTTTTCCAAGGATGGGTAATCCATTATTCCACCCAAAAACCAATTCCAAAGGATTAAGCCTTATAATCTTCATTAATATCAATCCCCAAGTCTTCATTCATCATCTTAAGATCTTTTATTACGTATTTTAAAGTCTGAATAAGCCCCCAATCCTCACAAATTTTAACTATACTTTTGTTCATAGCAAATCAAGTGTATATCTATAAATCCCCTAAGTTTCTACCATACGCAAGTGTTGTAATTAAAACAAATCTCAGATCTTTAACATGAATGAAATTCCTCCACATGTGAATCACCTCAGCAATTACAACAAATGGCCCAAGACATGATTTTTCTTTCATTTAAGGCCTTATTACATACCATCCTAAATTCTGGATTTCTTAATCTATTATCATATTCAAATCCTCTATAAAGATGATCATAATATCACCATAAATTCACGCCCACTCTATAATTTCTACATGGGAGATAAAAGACAATGAATTAAGAAACAGTTTGAACTAATAAAGTTAGCAAGAAAATTCTTGCCTTAATTATTAGATGATTTCTTGATTGATTTCATGGATTTCTTCTCGAATATTTATCTCTTAATTCTCTTGCTAGTGTTCTTGAATCTCACTTCCCAAAATGTGTTTTAGGGTTCTTGGATACAAATGATAGGGATTTATTAAATTCCTAATTCATAAAATTAAAACCCAAATCTCGAGTTAGGCCTTATGCCTAAACTTTGGACCCTCAAAGGGACACCCATACACAACTCAACTAGTCCAATAACCTCGTAACTCATATATATATATATATTCCCCAGACCATTTCAAATGGTCTAAAACACCTAAACGGGCCCATAAAGCCTCCCAAAATGTGTTCGAAAAGATTTTTATTCAACAAGTATATTTTTCAATTATGTCACACATCTTATATCAATTATTCAATGCATATGCAACAATTTTCTAACGAAATTATTTAAAATGAAAAGTCAACTCACATAACATGAAATAAAAATTAATTAATTCATTCACAACCTAATTAATTAAATCCAGTCATTTAATTTAATCCCTATGAATTTTATTGTATTCTAAAAATACGGGGTATTACATGGGGGTTGAGTGTTAACAGTTTTCCATACTTTGAATTATGTACACTTGAGTTCAGGAAGATCACAGTTGTTTCAACGATTACACTTACACTTTGGGTAAGTCATAAAATGCAAGGTATGAACCTTACCTGACTAGTGCTTTGCGTAATCATGATAGGGATAACACTATGAATGTATTTATTTTCCTTATGATATCTCGATAGATAATACTATATTCAAGTGGATGGACAAAGAATCCAGAATTCATATCTGGTTGTGTATAGTATGTGTGCTTTTGAGTAGAAAAATATGAATGCGCAAAAGATCACGACTTTCAGATAGCTTGATATCCCATTTTTTGTACACGTGAAAGATGATGAAAGTAATAGATGGATGCATCTCTGTGGGGTTAATATATCATGAGACATAATGTGGAGGCTCAAGCTCATGAGAATGACTCGATATTAAACTTACGTATTCATGTAGCCACGAGATCAAAGCCTATGTAGATCAGTGTGTATATGCGTTCAAGAATTTATGTTGGTGTATTATTAGATATTGTGCCTTTGAGGTAGTTATATGTCTCTTTTGGGGTATAAATGGGTGAGGGATGGTAGGTAAAGGATGAGTGCATCTCTATGGGGAACACTATATCAAGATACATATTATCGAAGCTCGAGCTCATGGTAAGGACTCAATAATGTGTGTACTTACTCATGTGGAAACAAGATAAAATCTAACTTAATTTGGGTGTTCACGTGTTCTAACGCGATTCGTGTGAAAGTGTAGGGCTTTGGACTGGGAGACGAATGTAAGGAAAAATTTCCAAATCAAATTAGTTTCTATGTATTGGATTAATTCCGTGTTTGGACAAAACTTGTTTTGGTCATAGGTTATTAGTACATAAGTTGTGTGTCCTTCAAGCCTATGATATGTGATTGAATACCCAACAACAAGTTTAAAGCTTCTTCGAGGATACATTCGTTTACGTGCAAAGTTTTTTTCTTCACCATCTAAAGGATCTAAGTGAAGGTATGAATACATATTTACGTTTGATCCCTGGATATGTTTGGGTGTTATTTTATACAATATTTATAAAGTTTCCTAAAAAAATTTTTAATGATTTTTTTTACTTTAAGTCATTTGAATGAGTTTCTATTCTCTTTCAAACAATTTTTCATTGTTCATTCGAACGAGTTTACTATTTTGTTGATAGATTTTTTGTTTTTGGTCAAAGGAACATCGAATGAGGTTTCATTGTTAATAGATAAAATTTAGTTAAAAGATTGTTCTATATTTGTTAAAATGATTTTGATATTTCCCTTCGAACGAGTTAAAGTATGTTGAGAATAAATACTTCATTCGAACAAACTCTTGTTTTTGTTCTGATGAGTTTTCTCATAAAATTATGTGCTAACTCAAAAATGTGTTTTCTATAAATACACATGTCTCGCATATATTTTTATGAGGTTTTTTGTTAAAACTATTTTCCAAGTTGTATCTCGTGTCTCCCAAAACCTAGCTTATACCCAAGTTTGAGATCGAAGAGTCCTATATATATATATGTGTGTGTTTGTGAGAGAGAGAGAGAGAGAGAGAGAGAGAGAGAGAGAGAGAGAGAGAGAGAGATCTGTTATGGTGCACTGTACTCATTCTCCCTTCAAACTGTGAGTGTTTCAAGCGGTGGAGACCATATTCGTGTTATGAGGTGACGGTACTGGTCAAGAGACAAATATGATCGGTGGGATACCGAGACGTGAGAACATGCTTACATTGTGTGCCTATTGGAAGACGTATACCAATTGCTGTGAAGAAGGTAGCAAGGTATGAAGAAGCGCGTCAACTCTTGAAGGCATCGTGTCTAAAAGTATGTTTAATTTTTCCTTGCAACTAGACCTACATCGTAGTAGATTTTTATGACTAGGACATTCGAGGTTTTTCCTATTGTGGATTTTCCTCATACATCACTATGTTATGGTTTTCTTAATTTTTTTTATACTCACCTAGATGTACACTTAGGTCAAAACTAAAATTGGTAAACTATTTAACATAACACTTGTAGTTTTATTTGATGAAAAGTTTACTAAAACTATGAAAATTAAAATTGGTGGTGTTTTTACAGACCCGAGGGCACATAAGCTTTTCTCAAATTAGTATGAGAGCAGGTTACACTAGTTTTCTGTGTTAAATCCCCATTTTGGGCTTGTTTAGGGATTAGATGGAGTTTAACCGATAGAGAAGTTATGTTATTCGGCCTCCATTATTTAATGGGTCAAACTATCCCTACTGGAAGACGCGGATGTGATTTTTCCTTAAATATATCGACGATAACATTTGGAACTAGGTTGTGTATGGATGGACTCCTCCCACTAAAAGTAGTGGCGTGTGCCTCTTGTACAACAACTGACAAGAATGCCTCGACTTTTAATTCTTGGTGCGTGAACGTTATTTATCACGTTATGATTAATAAAGAGTTTAAACTAATTATGACTTGTGAGAGCACGAAAGATGCTTAGGATATCTTACAATACATACACATGAGAACAAACACTTTCAGGGTTTCCATGTTTGAAAATCTGATAACTAATTTTGATACGGTTAAGATGTTAAATAATGATTCTTTTGATGAGGTCTATGCCAAGTTGTTGGATATTGTCAATTCCTATAGGTGAGACGATACTCAATTCAAGAGTGGTGAAAAATATCTTAAGGTCGTTCCTTGGAAGATTTAACATCAAAGTCGCGGTCCTAGATTCCCTAGGTGGTATTGATAGTATACGAGTCCAAGATCTTGTAGGTGACCTTAAAAAATATGGGATGGACATGTGTCCTCCGAAGGAAGAGAAGTTTATTTCCAAGAAGTCCTTAAAATTGACGCGTCAGATTCTAATAGTGATGGAGATCTTGATGGAAGAGATATTATTAGTTTTTTTAGGAATAAGCTTAGAGATGAGAATACTTTTAAAAGGAAACCTAAGAAATTTAATTATCGTGATAGGAAGAATAAGGATAGTCCCAAGAAGTTGGATGACCGGGACATTTTCTTGGAACTCCAAGGGTTAGGGAATTATTCTCGTGAGTTTCCCATTAGACTGGGGAAATAAGGAAAGAATCCAAAGGTATATATTACCACCCTTTGTGATAGTGAATCAAAAGTGGAATTTAATTCCCCCATTGATCACAACAACACTGCATTCATGGCTAGTTAGCATTCATGTCTAGTTATCTGGTCTTAAATTAAGAGTCCTCCTTTATTGAAGAAAATCATGAGTGTGATGGTTATGAGGTCTGATATTATGGTCACCAAACTAGCGAGAAGTGTAGTGATGAAGAAGAATAAGAAGAAGAAGATGAGGATAATGACCTTAAAGTGTCCTTTTGGGAGTTATACACATAGTTGTTGAAGTGGAAAAGACCAACTAGTGTTTAGAAGCTAAAATAAAAGAACGTGCAATAGGAAATGATGGTGGTAAATTGATTGAGGATCTTAAGGCATATAAGAAGACTCTTGAGGACAAGATCGAGTATGATGAGGGTGAGAGTAAGAGCCTTCATGTTTTCATTGAGGTTTTGAAGAAGGATCTTCTTAAGTTTGAAGAGTCTACACATTTTCTCGGGTCTAGAATTGTAGTGTTAGATAAGAAATTAAGAGACTCGAGTAGTGTCAAATTTGATTTGGATTCTAGGTAAAAAAAATTTGGATAAAATATTAGGCACCATTAGAATCAAATATGACAAGTGTTGGATCCGCATCGATGATAGTAGTACTTCCATTGCTAATGCTAGGGGTGTTAGAAAAAGTCCTCATTTATACACTTGAACACAATGCGGTAGGAAATGTCATAGTAGGCATTTTTGTTATGATTTTAAAAATGGTACTAGAAAGGCTAAGAGTAGTGTCAACAAAGTTCCCTAAGCCCAAGTTCATCACGTTACACTTATGCAGGTTAAGAGATTCAATTTGGAGGCACTTAATAAAAGGCATGTTGATCTCTCATGCTTTCACACGATTCATCACATGTTATACCTTATGAGTGATCAATTACATGTTTTCATACACTTGGTTTTGTGATTCATGTTATATGCCATTGTTATATATATATATATATATATATATATATATATATATATATATATATATATATATATATATATATATATATATAGATTTTGATTTTCCTTTTTTTGGGTCTTAATAAGAAAAATACAAAAATATTTTATTTTTCTCTTGAGTTGTTTTGAAAAACGTTTAAAAACTCAAAAGGATTTTTTTGTTTACATATAGTTTCATTTTACACAAATTGTATGGAATATCGGCATTCTTGAATCCCATTACTCCCATGTATCCATGTGACTAGGGCATTTGATTACTATTTTCAATGATTGGATTGTTTTTAATCATGTTTACACGAAGTAGTTTGAGATTGATTTTCACGATGGATTCACTTTGTGTATGAGCTCTTTTGGATGATCTCTTTTGGATTTAACTTCTGTAAGAGGGGAGTTTAGATAAGATGGATGCCTAAACCCTTTTAAGTATGGTAATGATAAGTTAATTAGCCCAGGACCTTGGATTAATGATAGGACATACAAACAAAAACCTAATGAAGATAAACTTAGTTTAAACTCACAAAACTCTCGTGCATAACTCAGAAGATAGTAATGAAATTTAAAGTAACTTAGCTAGAGGGAGAGAGAAGTAAGCACCATAGATACACCTTGGTAAGCAGGCAAAGTGCACCAAATATCCTCAAGAATCCCTGTTAAGTATTAAAAGCTTCGCAATAAATAATAATGGTGAGTGAGTAAACCCTCTGGTTTTCAATAACTCTCTCTGGTGTGTCTTCTCTCTAGCAATAACTCTTGAACTCTCAACAAAGATCTCCTTCCTCAAAGGTGGTTGGGGTCCTTTAATATCCCCCCACACCACCCTTAAGGCAACTCATTCATTAAAGACTATGAAAGGCATCCCTCATAATTTATGTCACAACATTAAATGTCTGATGCCCTAGTTGTATCCACGTCATAAACATTAAATGCCAAGACATGCTTTTTGCCTAACCACCGTGTGTCAGGGGGCTGTTATCACAGAGGTGGCTCACCAACTGCCTGACAACCCAAAATACCACGGTGGTTTACTCAAGTGCAAGTCATTCATTATTTAGATGGATAGTGACATCACCTACAATAGATGTGACATTAAGTATAAGGTTGTTTGGTTCATAACTGAATGCCCGATGGAACACCAAGCTGCTCTGACTGAGGTTCCACGGTTAGGGTCCTTCGGTGTTTTACCAGGTGTATCTAAGATGGTCAGGACAAGACCCCAATAGTGCCTCACTTCTCAATCCTCCAAACCAAGTCCCTTTAAAGTTCTCACAACAAGGTCATTCGATAGAGCACGAAAGCTCTCCCAGACCTTGCCAAGTCTGGTCTCTCGTGAGTACCGTTTGACCTCACACTAAAACTCATTATTATTCTCATTACAACATTACAACCGTTACAGCTTATATCCAATATAAACAAAGATACAATATGACTAAAACAACAAGCTAAAACGAGTTGCCATGCCAAGCTGCCTCGTTGAGTTGCCACTCTTGAGTTGCCACGCTTGAGCTGCCACGGCTTCTTAATCTCAAACACTATTGCCAATTAGATAATTATCCTTAATCTCAGGATTACCTTCAATCTCCCTCTGCATTTGCCCCTTCATGGAGAGATTTGTTGCAATAAGAAATCTCTGCACGAAACTTCTCAATTCGATGAACCCTCTCTGCAGGAAAAAAATCTGGCATTCTTTCCCTTGTTAGAACTACAACGATATAATATCCTTGAAAAAGAAAAATTCTCCTCGATTTACCTGAGCCAAAGCCCCATACTTATTAGGTCTTGGGTGAAGGGACATCGCCACTTTTTCCTTATGCTGAGCCTCGACCGTTCCAACTTTACTATTTGAAATTCTCCCAAAAGGCCTACTAACCTTCCCAAATACTCGTTTGGACTCGTGGTAAGTGAAATTCTCCCCTGTGATGCTTCGCTATGTTCGAAAAATCATAAACTCTCCCCGATGTGACTAAGTCACAATTCAAACAACGTTTGGACATGTGGCGAGGGGACATCATAGCTTTTTTGAACTGTTAGGGGAATGCCTTCATTGGGAGAATTATATATGTCTGACAAAAATTCTGGTGCCAAAACTCAAACTTGCTGGAGAAGGCAACCCCCTTCTTTTCCCCAAGCGTCACTTAATTTGAAATTATTACAAGCGGCCCTTGCACGTGCGATGGTGGAAAATTTAAAAGTCAGGTTTACAAACCTTCGAACGTCTCTTTTATTTCAAAACCCTTCATTTTTCTTCATCTTCTTCAATCTCCTGTATTCCCTAGAGAGAGAAACTCTGTGCGAACTCCATTATTTCTTGATTCTTTTTTAGCTTCTTCCTTCTCTCCTCCTCTATGCCACTACCTGTGGTTGTGCATCTCCCTATTCATTTCCAACTCTTCTTTTACCAAGCATTTTTGTACTTCTGTTATTTGTGATGGCCTCTTCAAGAAACCCTGCCACTCCTGCCACTAGTGCTCCACCTGCTGCCCCCTTTGTCACCGCCCCTTCTGTCGCCTCATTGACTGCTGCTCATTAAGAACAGTTGTGTTTCTACTATCGGTCCCCAATTTTTGGCGAAGGTGATGTCTTTACTGGGTTTTGTAAGAGTTGTATTTTTAAGCCCAAGTATGATGCCATCACGCTTGGTGATGAAGATGAGAATTTTGATGACTAGGGCTTTCTACCTACCGAGGGGACTCTCAGATTTTGTCTTGAGCAAGGGGACTTCCCATGGTCCCACATCGATTTTGAAAGTCATGGGGACTCTCCTGCTCACTTTGCTGCTTGGAACTCCCATATGCAGAGTTCCCACGCTGAGACCCTCGCTAAGATTGCGCTTCATCGAGCCAAGTGGTTTGGTGAGTTCACCCTCTCCAAAAATAATGCTGCCCTTCATGTTCTGGTATTCTGCTGGAACGTTACCACTCATACATTCATCGCTGCGTGGGGTGAATTCATAATAACATTGGAGGATGTGTGAGAGCTCCTAGGGCTTGAGGAAATAGGACATGAGCCCTATTATGATGAAGCCCTGGATGCCTAAGAGACTGCTGACCATTTGGAGTTAGAGCGTATATACCGAAGGCGCATCGGTACATCAAATAAATATACCTTCACTCCTCTTATCAACTACTTCTTCAAGAATCCTGCTGAAGGTAGTTCCTTTGAAGCTGTCCCTTGGCAAGGTACATCGCTTGAACTTCCTGCCTATATTCTTATCATTCTTTCTCACTTCTTTTTAATGGGGAAGCCCAATGACCAGCCGCGAAGGGATCTCATTAATATATCCATCCGTTTATCCCGGGGTATCAACCTCCCCTGAATGTAATCGCCTTGGGATCCGTCTACACATGGATTGATAAAGCCCTTTTTGACATGGAGCAATATCTGGGTCGTTACAACCTAGCCAATTTTTCCAACTGCGTCCTCTTAACGAGCTTCCTCTATGTGCGCTTCCCGGTCGTAGCAGCCATGACTAATCTCCCTCCTTCGGGGGAAACAATCCTACCCCCTCACTCCTCTGTTCCCCACAAAAGGCAAAGACGAAAGGAGCTGACCTCCTTTATCAATGACTTTTCAAGTTTTGTAATGAGGCCCTATGAAGAGGATATTTTTCTCTGTACTTGTGATTTTTTCAAACATGGGGCAAGAATGGTCTAGGAAACCACTGTAAACCTTATTACAAAAGACCCCTTACTGGCCGTGGTTCTTCTATTTTCACCAGGATACCTTCCCTCATACACCGATTGGGGATACACCAGCGAGCACTGCAATCCCAATAGATGCAGTCGTCAGTTTGCCTTTGATTAAGGGGACCCTCGCCCGGTGTTTGTAATACCCCATATTTTTTATGATTTAAATAATTATGGGAATAATTATTATAGAAGGAGTAATTGAATTTAAATGTGAGAATTAAATTTTTAATTAATACGGATCTAATAAAAACAAATATTAACTAGAATGTCAAGGGTTAATACTTATTGATTTAATATTACTTTGCGATACGTAATATGGAACTATACACTTTGATAAATTATCGAGAGAGAATAATACGACAATTTAGTAAATTAAGTTAGATGGGCATGTGAGTCGTGTCGGGACTAATTTAGTGAAATAAATATATCAATTATTTTTAGTAACTCGTATGGTCATTTCGAGTGTACTGTTGAGTCCTGAAGGGTTGAGATAGTCGAAATAGTATACCGGGGTGTTTAGTTTGGGTTCCGGGGCAATTTTAGGACTAACTGGCACCCCGAGAGGGCATTATGGTAAATTGAATTCTTAGGCTTAATTAATGGACGAAAATTAAGAGTTAAATTATCAGCCAAAGAAAGTCCATTAGGGTTAGAAATCTACAGGAATTACGAACGGCCATAGGAAGTGTGAGGGAGAGCTATTTCCAAAAGAAGAGGGCCAAATTGACACCGCCTTGCATAACCACCACCACCATCGTGTAGATCGGGATAAGGGGAATACACCCACTCCAACAACGTCAAGAAAACATACGACAAATTCAAGGCAAGTGTCTATAACTTGCTGTACATCAAGAAAACAGACGACAAATTCAAGGCAAGAAAACATACTCATGTTAGTATAAGATTGTTAGGAGCATATTTTTGGTTCATAAAAATAATGAAATTGAGGAATTTAGATATGTAAATTGATTCTGAGATTTGTTAAATTGAAACCCTCTATGTATGTAGACTGGAAATCATGATTTCATGAACTTATGTGTAGAACAAATCTGGAAATTATGTGTTCTTGAATATGAATTTGAAGAACAAGGGTTTTGATAAATTAAATTGTGGATTTCATGTTTTATGGATGATTAGTAATGATTTGATGATTCTAGGATGTTAGAATTCATTTATTATTGACGGAATTCGAATTATGATTATTTGTTTGGAGTTTGGGATGTTGAATTAGAGGTTTTAGGTTTATAAAGGGTGGGAAAACGCTGAAAATCTGGGTAGAAGACGAACAGCGCAATCTCGCGTGAAGTCGCTCGAAGTCGTTAGAGTGAGATTGCATTTCGCGTGAAGTCATTCGAGCAACACGTGGCAGTCGTTCAAACGACATGCCATCTGGTTCGAGCGACAGAGTGAAATTTTTGAAATTTCATAGAACCCAGTTTTGAGTTTATTGGTTTATGGAAGAGAGATAAATTACCAGATAATAAACTTAAGTAAGGCAGAATTACGAGAAAAGTATGAACGACTAAATACATTAATTAATTAGACATGGAGAGAATGTACCTTAGAGATTACGAGAGCAATAATAATCTCTATAATTGCCCTACGAAATGTTGAATTCAAAATATGTAACAGAAGTATTTATGTAGGTGAGAGGAATACCTATAAATTATAATCGGATGTGTGTATGCCTATTATGTAATATTATTATTATTAATGGCACTAATGGGTGATAACCCGAGGGTGTAAGAATATTATTATTAAGTGTACTAATGGGTGATAACCCGGGGGTACAAGAACGAATTATAAGTGTACTCATGGTTCATAACCCGAGGGTACAAAATTATTTAAATAAGTGTACTAATGGGTGATAACCCGGGGGTACATCATTATGGTTAGGTGCGCTAATGGCTCATAGCCTGGGGGTGCAGTATTATAATATATATGTAGGGCAGATGTGACTATATGTATATATGTATGTGAGTTTGTGAATCAACCTACTGTGTATAGCTTGTAGATATGGGCATATAAATTTATAAGGAAAATCTTAAGAGTATAATCGATTTATTATGAAAACGGGAAAATATACTAATTAGTTATTCGACATAGGCTAATTTGATCACGTATTGTATGGGAGATATGGGTTTACTAATGGTGAGAATAAATACTATTAGGATGAATTCAGACTAGTTATATTGGGTGGTATAGCTAAGAAGAAAATTAGATACACGTTAGGTGTGCACATTAGAAGAGAGGTGAGAATCTCATGTCAGAGTTCGAACTAACATGCACTTGATACTTGCTTTACTACAATTTTTAAATACTTACTTAAAAAATATTTTTACACATCGGGCTCTGACCCGTTTCTTGCATCTCTTCTCTCTCTTACTATATGTACGTATTATATCAGGTGCCCAGCCACAGGGACACCAGGATTAGAGACTCGGATTGCTTAACGTGTTGCAGATGTTGTGGATGCTGTAGGTCTTCATATTAGACGCACCAATCATTCATTTCATCCTTTATAGACATTCTCTTTATGGCGTGTGTCTCCCATTACTTGGACAACTTTTAGAGATTATGTTCACTTTATTTCTTGTTCATTTTTATTTGGATTGATGGTTACTATTGTTTTGGTTTAGAGTTTTGAACTGGAATGTTTTATCCAGTCATATCTATTTTCGTATGTGATTCTGATTCAGTATTTATATTAATTAGTTATGTGTGGATGGGTTATATTAAATTTCTTGGTTTGGTAATTAAATGGTTTTAAATAAAATAAAAATCTTTTGACACTTAGTTTAATTATATTAGGTGATTAAATGAGTTATTATGTTTTCGACAATGATGCTAATAATGAACCAACCAAACATTCTATTTTAAATTTTATAAAGGAGTAATCACCTGGTATTTAATTGGTCAGGGTGTCATAGGTGGTATCAGAGCATCAGGTTCTACAGTCCTTTAGGATCTGTATGGCTTACTATGTTTTCACATTTGCATCCTTTGATATAGAGCCGTATTTTTAGGACTGTTGTGATCTTATATCTTTACGATTAAGTCTTTAGCTATTCGAGATTTATTAATAACTGCGGACTAATAATATTATTTCTCATCTCAGATGCCTCCTCTACGTGCACCAAGAGATCGACAGGCCTAGCCAGAGTAGCCGGCCGTACAGGCTCAGGGAACAATGAATGCAACAGAGATTGCCGCGATAGTTGCACAAGCGGTGAATGCAGCCTTAGCGGTGGTGCAGCAGGCCCCACCCCAGGTTCAAGCAGTGGCACTACTTCCAGTGCATCTGTTTCCCACCGCATGGGAAAGAGTTAGAGAGTCCTTTCAAAGGGCTTGTCCCCTAGAGTTCATGGGCAGTTCAGATGTGGTTATTGCTAGTAAGTCGAAGAAGGACATATAACGAAACCTTAGTATGTATGAGTGCACAGAGGTTCAGAGCCAAGTTTTGGCTACCTTTAAGCTGAGAGGGGAAATCTTACAGTGGTGGGAGTCCACTACTACTATCGAGGAGTGATATTTAATGACTATCAGTAATTTCTGGGTGCGGTTCGACCGCAAGTACTTTCCTTTTGCCGTCAAGACTGAGATGAGGCGAAAACTTTTAGACCTCACCCAGGAAGGGAGGAGAGTTGCAGAATACGAGGTGGAATTCACATGATTAAAAAATATGGTACCGGAGGAGGTTCCTACTAAGGAGAAGCGCATTCAGATGTTCATCGATGGCTTGACTTGGAGGATACGACAACATCGACTGGGTAACCTTTCCCTACACTCATATACCAACATTCTGAATGTAGACTTATTGAATTATCAGGACAACTGCTTCCATGCTAAGGTAATCAAGCAAGGAGGAGAGCCCACCTAGTTGGGAAAGATAGGGGGAGGTAGTTCTAGTGGGGTACTAGTTGGGCAGAGTCAGAGGCAGGGTCCCCAGCAAGAGGAGTCTCCTAAGAGGTTTTGTTCAGGAGGTTTCAGGCATGGTCATGGGGGTTGGAGACGGGGAAGCCATAGGACCAGCAGCAGTGCAGCCACAGAATCAGTAGCAGGGCCAATAGCAGGGCCAAAGTACAGGTGGTAACGGCCAACCGGGTCGAGGCTACCAGGGCCAGAGATGAGGAAACTTCATCAGGAAAGGTTATAATTGTGGCAAGACTAGCCATAAGAAACAAGAGTGCCCCAATAAGGACAGAGTTCCTCGATAGTAGGGTTCTCACCAGGAACCCCAGAGACCTATTTTTCCCACCACCCTACCAGCACCAGCTCTAGTTCCAGCTTTGCCCACAGTTCTGATGCAGCAGGGGCAGTTGCAGTATGGATGTGTCTATAACGTCCATCAGGTCACAGTTCCATAGGCACCACCCGCAGTGAAGTGTAAGTTTTATATCCATGGTACTTTGGGTTGTATCTTATTTGACACGGGGCATCACACTCCTTTATAGCCACTAGATTTGCACGAGCCATTGGGTTGTTAAGCACGACAGAGAGTACAATGACTTGTGTAGACTCACCGTTAGGTAATGGGTCAATGATTTTCTTCATATGTCGGGGAGTAGGCATAGAGATTGGAATTTTAATTTTACCGGTTGATATGCTAGTGTTAGATACGTCTGAGTACGACGCCATTATTGGAATGGATTGGCTAGTTGAGTATATGACCATGATTGATTACTTCAGAAGGAGTATTGTGTTTTCCATTCCGAGCCAGGAGATGTTCTTAGTGGCGATGCCTCTTTCTGAGGGAGGGTCATCCACCCACTTATTTTATATAGAGGATGAGACCTCTGCGGTAATGGTTCCACTCGATTCAATTCCGAACGTCTGCGAGTTTGCTGATGTATTTCAGGATACACTGGGGTTGCCTCCGAGTAGGGAGATCGAGTTTATGATAGACTTAGCACCAGGCACTCATTCAATAGCACGTGCGCCTTACCATGTGGCTCCGACAGTGATGAGGGAGTTACGAGATCAGATAAAATAGTTGTTGGGATAGGGCTTCATCCGTAGGAGTACCTCGCATTGGGGTACTCCAGTTCTATTTGTGAAAAAAAGGGATGTTTCCCTATGACTTTGTATTGATTATCGAGAACTTAATAAATCCATGATACAGAATAAGTATACGTTGCCTCGCATCGATGACTTTTTTGATCAGCTGAGAGGAGCGGCCCACTTATCCAAGATAGACTTGAGATCTAGGTACCATCAGCTACGCATGAGGGAGCAGGACGTGGGTAAGACTGCTTTTCTAACAAGGTATGGGTCGTATGAATTCAGGGTTATGCCATTTGGGCTAACCAACGCCCCAACAGTATTTATGGACTTGATGAACAGAGTATTCAGAGAGTTCCTAGATCAGTTTGTCATTGTCTTCAGAGATGACATCCTGATTTATTCCCTCACTGAGGAAGAGCATGCCGAGCACTTACGTATCGTTCTATAGACCTTACGAGAGCATGAGTTGTACGCTAAGTATGAAAAGTGTGAATTTTGGCAGCAGGATGTACAATTTTTGGGACACATTGTATCAGAGAAAGGGATATCTGTGGACCCTAGTAAGGTGTTAGTGATGAGGGAGTGGGGACAGCCCACGATGCCGATGGAGGTGTGGACATTTCTAGGATTAGCCAGATACTACATACGGTTTATTCGGGGATTCTTAAAGATTGCGAGTTCAATGACAAATCTGACTCATACAGGGGTGTCGTTTGTTTGGGATGATACATGTCAGTTGGTGTTTGATGAGCTGAAGGACAAGTTAACCTCAGCACCCGTAGTAGCACTTCCCAAGGTGGGAGTGGAATACCTGGTTTATATTGATGCATCCCTACAGGGGCTCGGGGGAGTACTTCAGCAAGAGGAGCAGGCCATAGCTTTTGCTTCTCGAAAGGTTAAGCGTCACGAGAAGAATTACCCCACCCACGACTTAGAGATGGAAGCAGTCATGTTTGCGCTTCGAATTTGGAGGCATTACTTATTGGGAGAACTATTTCAATTATTTACATACCACAAGTCACTGCAGTACTTGTTCACACAGAAAGAGTTGAATACGTGTCAACGTAGGTGGCTTGAGTTTGTAAAAGATTATCAGTTCGAAATACACTATCACCCGGTGAAGGCTAATGTAGTTGCTAATGCATTGAGACATAGGACAGTAGATGACACGATCGAGGTGTGGAAAGAAAAATGGAAGGAATTGGGACATCAAGATGCCGTGGCCCGATCATTTATGTGTGTGATGATAGTTATGCCTTAGATTGTTATGCGAGTAGAACATGCACAGGCACCGGATTTGTTCTGTCAAGATCGGATTGGGAAACTTTTAGCCGGGGGAACCGAGTCTTATTCAGTAAGATCCGAGGGTGGTTTGCTCTTCAATGGGAGACTTGTTATTCCAGAGGGGGATTACCTTTGACATGTAGTAATGACGAAGTCGCATGGGTCCCAATTTATGATACATCCCGATGGGGACAAAATGTACCAATATATGAGGCAGCAGTATTGGTGGAGCGGGATGAAAAAGGATATCGCAGATTTCGTATCCAAGTGTACAACTTGTCAGTTAGTGAAAGTGGACCACGAGAGACCACCAGGTTTGCTTCAGCCATTGAAGATTCCTACGTGGAAATGGGAAGGCATTTCCATGGATTTTATCTCCGGGTTGCCCACTTCGTAGAAGGGGCACGATTCTATATGGGTTATTATGGATCGATTGACGAAAGTAGCCCACTTTTTACCCGTCAGAACAGACTATAGAGCGGGACAGTATGCTCAACTATTTATTGTAGAGATAGTGAGACTGCATAGTGTGCCTCTTAACATCGTGTGGGATAGGGACAAGTTATTTGTATCTCATTTTTGGGAGAGCTTCCATGAGGCTATGGGTACCGAGTTGCAATTAAGTATGACGTACCAACCGAAGACCAATAGGCAGATTGAGCACACTAATTAGATGCTCGAGGATATGTTGCACATGTGTATCCTTGATTTTGGAGGAGGTTGGGAGCCCTTCCACAGGTGGACTTTGCTTATAACAACTCCTATCAGTTTACGATTGGCATGGCCCCATTCGAAGCATTGTATGGTAGACCTTGTCATTCTCCAGCTTGTGGGCTAGAGGTGGGGGACAACAAGCTACTCGCGCCAGAGGTAATCTAGGATACATCGAGAAGGATCGAGATGATTCGGGATCACATATGGATTTCCCAGGACAGAAAGAAAAGCTATGCCGATGCTAAAAGGTTCTTTCGAGAGTTCGCAGTGGGGGACCAAGTTTTGTTGAGAATATCTCCGATGAAGGGAGTAATGAGATTTGGGAAGAAAGGGAAGTTAGCTCCGAGATATGTAGGACCATTCCCTATTATAGAGAGGGTCGGACCAGTGGCTTACGGACTTGGGTTACCGAAGCACTTGCATCGTATCCATGATGTGTTCCACATTTCATCACTGAGGCGATACCTTGGGGATGAGTTGGTGCACACTCATATTTTGATTGAGGAGATTGAGTTACATACAGATAGTTCATATGAGGAGAGACTGATGGCTATCTTAGATTATAGTGAGAGGAGGCTGAGGTCAAAGGTAGTTCCACTTGTCCGGGTGCAGTGGCAGTGTCACAATGTGGAGGAGTCTACTTGGGAGCGTGACGCGGATATGCGTGAGAAATATCCAGATTTATTCATACCAGGTATGCCTTATTTTTCTGAATTTCGGGAAGAAATTCCTTTATTAGGGGGGAAGTATGTAATACCCCATATTTTTTATGATTCAAATAATTATGGGCTTAATTATTGCAGAAGGATTAATTGAATTTAATGTGAGAATTAAATTATTAATTAGTACAGATCTAATAAAAATAAATATTAACTAGCCTGCCAAGGGTTAATACGTATTGATTTAATATTACTGTGCGATATGTAATATGGAACTATACACTTTGATAAATTACCAAGAGAGAATAGTACAACAATTTAGTGAATTAAGTCAGACGCACGTGTGATCGTGTCGAGACTAATTTAGTGAAATAAATATATCAATTATTTTTAGTAACTCGTATGGTCATGTAGATTGTACGGTTGAGTCCTGAAGGGTCGAGATAGTCAAAATAGTATACCGGGGTGTTTAGTTTGGGTCCCGGGGCAATTTTAGGACTAACCGGCACCCCGAGAGGGCATTATGGTAAAATTGAATTTTTAGGCTTAATTAATGGACGAAAATTAAGAGTTAAATTATCAGCCAAAGAAAGTCCATTAGGGTTAGAAATCTACAGGAATTACGAACGACCATAGGAAGTGTGAGGGAGATCTATTTCAAAAAGAAGAGGGTCAAATTGACACCACCTTGCATAACCACCACCACCGCCGTGTAGATCGTGACAAGGGGAATACACCCATACCAACACCGTCAAGAAATCAGACAACAAATTCAAGGCAAGTGTTTATAACTTGCTGTACTTTAGTGTTTATCATACTCATGTTAGTATAAGATTGTTAGGAACATGTTTTGGTTCATAAAAATGATGCAATTGAGGAATTTAGATATGTAAATTGATTATGAGATTTGTTAAATTGAAACCCTTCATGTATGTAGACTAGAAATCACGTTTTGATGAACTTATGTGTAGAACAAATCTGGAAATTATGTGTTCTTGAATATGAATTTGAAGAACTAGGGTTTTGATAAATTAAATTGGGGATTTCATGTTTTGTGGATGATTCGTAATGATTTAATGATTATAGGATGTTATAAGTCATATATTATTGATGGGATTCGAATTAGGATTATTTGTTTAGAGTTTGGGATGTTGATTTAAAGGTTTTAGGTTTAAAAAGGGTGGGAAAACGCTGGAAATCTTGGTAAAAGACAAACAGCGCGTGAAGTCGCTCAAAGTCATTCCAGAGAGATTTCATCTCGCGAGAAGTCGTTCGAGTGACACGTGGCATTCGTTCAAACAACATGCCATCTGGTTCGAGCAACAGAGTGAAATTTTGGAAAATTCATAGAACCGAGTTTTGAGTTTGTTTATTTATGGAAGAGAGATAAATTACAAGATAATAAACTTAAGTAAGGCAGAATTACGGGAAAAGTATAAACGACTAAATACTTTAATTAATTTGACATGGAGAGAATGTACCTTAGAGATTACGAGAGGAATAATAATCTCAATAGTTGTACTACGAAATGATGAATTCAAAATACGTAAGAGAAGTATTTATGTAGGTGAGAAGCATACCTATAAATTATAATAGGATGTGTGTATGCCTATTATGTAATATAATTATTATTAAAGACACTAATGGGTGATAACCCGGGGGTGTAAGAATCTTATTATTAAGTGTACTAATGGGTGATAACCCGAGGGTACAAGAATGAATTATAAGTGTACTAATCGGTGATAACTCGAGGGTACAAGATTATTTAAATAAGTGTACTAATGGGTGATTACTCGGGGGTACAACATTATGGTTAGGTTCACTAATGGTTTATAGCCTGGGGTTGCAGTATTATAATATATATATATATATGGCAGATGTGAGTATACGTATATATGTACGTGAGTTTGTGAATCAACCTACTATGTATAGCTTGTAGAGATGGGAATATAAATTTATAAGGAAAATCTTAAGAGTATAATCGATTTATTATGAAAATGGAAAAATAAACTAATTAGCTATTCGACATAGGCTAATTTGATCACGTATTGTATGGACGATACGGGTTTACTAATGGTGAGAATAAATACTATTAGGATGAATTCATAGTAGTTATATTGGGTGGTATAGTTATGAAGAAAATTAGATACACGTTAGGCGTGCACATTAAAAGAGAGGTGAGAATCCCATGTGAGAGTTCGAACTAACCTGCACTTGATACTTGCTTTACTGCAATTTTTAAATACTTTCTTAAACAAATATTTTTACACATCAGGCTCTGACCCGTTTCTTGCATCTCTCTCTAACTATATGTATGTATTATATCAGGTGCTCAGCCACAAGGACACCAGGCTTAGAGACTCGGATTGCTTGACGTGCTGCAGCTGTTGTGGAAGCTGTAGGTCTTCGTATTAGATGCGTCAATCATTTCATTTCCATCCTTTATAGACATTCTCTTTAGGGCATGTGTCGCCCATTCCTTGGACAACTTTCAGAGATTATGTTCACTTTATTTCTCGTTCATTTGTATTTGGATTGATGGTTATTATTATTTTTGTTTAGAGTTTTGAACTGGAATGTTTTATCCAGTCATATTTATTTCATCATGTGATTCTGATTCAGTATTTGTATTAATTAGTTGTGCGTGGATGGGTTATATTAAATTTCTTGGTTTGGTAATTAAATGGTTTTAAATAAAAAAAATGTTTTGACACTTAGCTCAATTATATTAGGTCATTAAATGAGTTATTATGTTTTCGACAGTGATGCTAAGAATGAACCAACCGAATATCCTATTTTAAAATTTATAACACCCAATATATATTGGGCGGGGTGTCACAGTGTTTCAATTATCTAACCCCAAGGTGTCCTTTGGCGAGGCATTCTCTCTATTCTCTTGAACTACTGCGTGGGGAGTGATTTCCACATTGGCTGGGCGAGTCACCCTCTCTAATATCACTAGGCAAGGGGACGTGACCCCTCTATTTGTGACCATGTACTGGATGAGGCAACTGGACTGAATTTCTGATTTCATCGAAGGGGATCCTGTGTATCCTCCAGTTCTTTTATTTTTTGCCCTGGATTTGGGTTTGAAGGGCAATTCCGTTCTCCGGGTTGAGTTTCTTCTAAGGCAGACCCCAAAAGAACCTCCTACTGAACTTCCTCCATAATTCCCCATGATCCCTATTGCCACGCCCAAACCCAAGGCCGCCACAACCCCCAAACCATCTGCCCCCTCGGCCGACGCTGCCACGGGAGAAGGGCCTTCTTAGCCACCTGCTAAGAAGGCCAAGAAGTCCATGTCCAAGAAGTATCAGGCCCAAGTTCAAACGAAAACTCCTCCCATGTCTCCAGAGATGGTCGAAGAGCTGAGGAGGCAGGTGCTACATGAGGTTGCACTAATAAATGCTAAATTCCAATGGCGTGCTATCGCCGTTCCTCCTCTGAGTATGTTTCCTGCGATCGTCATTGATCCCACGGAGCTAACGTCAAAAAGGAGAAGAAGGATGAGGGTACCTAAAACTAGTGGTGCAACGAGCTCCAGGACGAAAATGCTGGGTACCCAATCCCAGAAGAAACAGACACATGAGAATCCTTCCTCCCCAGCTCCTTCGACTGCTGCCTCCTTGCCAACTTCACCAGTGGTTATACCCTGTCGTTCTCCCTCTGGATCTGAGGTATGTGTGCATTATTTATTTCTCTTTCCCCTCCTCTTAAGGTGTGTTGCATTTGCTCATTTCTTACTAAGAAAAATGTTTTGGTGAAGGGAGTTGAAGAAGAAGGTCCTAGTCCCCCTAGCCCCCCGTATGGCATTTCGTGGGGGGGGGGCATTGCGGTATCTCTCCACCAGACACTACTCTTCCCCATTACCCCTGATAAGTCTCACCTATTATCACCGTTCATCCTCACCCCGGGTTAGAGATGCTTCCACGGGGGATGATGAGATGTCTGACCAACCCGAGGTAACTACTTCAGCCTCCGAATTACCCATTGAGCAAGAGGTCCATCTGTCCCTCGTTGTGGTTGAGGAGAGTGCTTCTGATTTAAGTTTCTTGTCAAGTCTCACCTTTTATTTATCATATTGCTGTGTTTATTAGTTCTAACATGTTGAGCCATTTTAGGTGGAAGTGGCATTGCTAATAGATAACATTCTCCTTCCTCCTGCGTTGTCAAGACCCCTTGTTGCAGTTCCTCTTTTTGGTGCCATAACGGGGGTAAGTTAGGTGCATTTCTGCCCTTTATTCTTTTGTGTTCATTTTTTGTGTCTAACTCTTGGCTTTTCATTTGCAGTTTTCTCAAAGTCTCTCTCCATCCTTTTCCCGAAATGGCCTTTTCCCCTCCCAGGCCCAGGTTGGTGCTACTGCTCTCGTTGGGGAATCTCTGGAAGGTTCAACGTCTTCGTCCAATGATACCTCCAGGTTAGATTTAGTACCTTATGCTGGTGAGGGAAGTTTGCCTACCATTGAGGCTTCAGCAGCCAAGGGACCCCGTTGAGGCTTCTGAGGCGATGAGCTCGCCTCCCACGGTTTTTACCCTTATGGCCCCCGTGGTGACTCCCATTCTCGCTCCTACTACTGCTGAGGTACTTTTCTAGTTTCTCTGTATTTCTCAGTTTCTTGAACTTCAACTGTACTAATGACTTAACAATTAACACACTTATTAATTTTTTTTCAAAAACTCCACCTATAACGGTGACTTAACAATGAAAACACTTGTTATAATTTTTCATAAACTCCACCTATATCGGTGACTTAACAACGAAAACACTTGTTAACATTTTCCATAAACTCCACCTATATCGGTGACTTAACAATGAAAACACTTATTAAGATTTTCCATAAACTCCACCTGTATCGGTGACTTAAAAACGAAAACACTTGTTAAGGTTTTTCACAAACTCCACCTATAATGGTGACTTAACAACGAAAACACTTGTTAAGATTTTTCATGAAATCCACCTATATCGATGACTTAACAATGAAAACACTTGTTAAGATTTTTCATAATCTCCACCTATATCGGTGACTTATCAACAAAAACACTTATTAAGATTTTCTCATTAACTCCTTGTTTCCTCTAACTATTTTCAGGTTGCTCGGGAGGATTCTCCACCATTTCCTTCACCTATTGCCTCGCCCAATCGTGAATATGTCTCTTCCAAAGAAACCAGCCAAAATGATCAAGGTTCCATGATAGGTGCTGCGACGGAGAGCGAATCTGTGTGTGAGCTTCCTCTTCCCGACTTGGCTCCTCACACCTTCTACCTGATGGTACTCCAAAGTTCTCCCCAAATGCCCGTCAACCATCATTTGGTAATTGAGCAAATTATGGGTTATCATCCTGAAACCTTCACGGTGGACTACCTACGTTCAAATATCTCAGTCATGAGTTATAGGCTTCAAGGCGTGGACACATCATTGATGAAATCGCCAATACTCCAATTACAAACGTTACCAGACCCCTCCTCAACTAATTCTTGGGTTACCTGAGGGAGTTGGGTCGTGAAGGGTTCCATTTTGACTAGCTCATCGCACGTTTGAATACTTTGAAGAGCCAGCGATTAGACAGCCATAGGGAGCTCTTATAAAAAAATTAGGAGGATCAGCGGGCCGAGGAAGCTAAGTTTACAGAACTAGAACCTCTCCTTAGAGCCACTGATAAGGAGGTGGAGGACCTCGAAGAAGATCTATGCACGGTGAAGTTGAAAGGAGAGAAACTCCTGATTGAGCGCACACAGGTGCAGATAAGGTTGGAGGTCTCTATCAACGCTCAATGGTCTTCCCAAGGAGCTTCTTCGGGCCTCCCTGGAGATTTTTTATCTTCTCCAGATCTATGGTTCCTTCTTGGCGAATGAACTTGTGTATATATTTTTCTTTTCTTCTCATGCAATTCTTGGGTAATAGATCCCAATTTTGTAATGCCCCAAAGTATATGAATGGAAGAAGGTACTTATTTTCATGCCATTTTTTTGTGTTACAACATATTACATGGATTGTGAAGTGTGAAGTTCTATAATTCTTTCGTATCTTCTTTAAGTTATAATAAAAGGAACTTACATACTCATTATAACAAGAACTTGTGAGATACATCACTGGTCAAACATAACTGCCCACACATGATAAATTTTTAACCACTTATTGTTAATATTGAATGGTTTATCTTCTTCCATTTTTGAAATTAAGCAATAACCTGAGTCACGAGCCTCCTTTACGATGAAAGGTCCCTCCCAATTCATTATAAACTTAGGTAGAGGAAGCCCCCTAATATGTTTCACTGTTGCCTTTAATACAAGATCTCCCTCCACGAACTTCTTTGGTCTCACAAGTTATCATATGCCCTGGAGAGCTGCTTCGTATACATTTGAAAGTGTTTCATCGCATTATCTCTGTGTTCATCCAACGCTTGCAACTGCACATATCTATTCTAAGGGATAATGCTTCTTTGCAAAGCATATCGAGATGAGAGAACTTCTAACTCTATTGGTAGAATCACCTCGGCCCCATAAACAAGAGAGAACGGTGTATATCATGTAGGTTTTTTCTTAGTCGTCCGATAGGCCCATAAAACAGTTGGTATCTTATCATCCCACGATCCTGGGAAATCCTCCATCATTTTAGCTTAGATATTGACCTAAGTTTTATTAGTCGCTGCGACTTGGTTGTTTCCCTTTGGGTATGCCACTGTCGAAGTGTGATGGATAATGGAGTATTTGTCTATGAGCATCGTTACTTCTGAATTGATGAAAGGGGTTCCATTATTTGAAAGGATAACCTTTGGGATCTAAAAATGACAAATGATGTATTCTCTGATGAAGTTGCTCACTACTCCCGTTGATGCCCTTCTCAGTGGTATCCCCTCAGCCCACTTTGTGAAACACTCTGTTGCCACTTGTATCCATATCTTCCCCCTCGAAGAAGTGTGTATTTCCCCTACCAAGTCAAATGCCCAGGTGTGAAATGGATAGGGCATTGTCAGGGAGTGTAGGTCCATCGATGGGGCATGGATTATATTTCCATGAAACTGGCAAGCCTTGCATCTTCGAACGAATTCAGCGGAATCTTTCTTCATCATTGGCCAATAGTATCCCAGAGTCATCAACTGTTCATACAACTTAGTCCCTCCTATATGAGATGGATGATGGGCCTGTTTGAGAACCTCGATCGCCTCTTCCTTCGTGAAGCAACGCAATAGCCTATTGAAGTATCCCCTTCGATAAAGCTACCCCTCCTGAACGTAAAATCTAGGGGCCCTTCACTAGAGTCATATCGCATTAATTTTCTTTATTGGGATAATTCCATCTTTAATGATCAATATACGGCTATCTCCAGTCAGTCTGAGCATCTACGAAATGACATTGAGTTGCGTGGAAGAATAATTGGCATTTATCACACTTCCGTTATAACTCGGTTGCATTATTGTTCATGCTAGGTAAGAAATATCCCTCCATTTGTATTCTTCGGTAGAGGGGTATCTCAGTTATTTCACGGTGCTCTTCATGTGTTTTCTTCAATCTTTGCTCTTCCTCTTCTAGACCGATGCATCTCGATAGCCATCCTCCTGCATTTCTGAAGTAAAGGTATCCATGGTTTGTAAAGTACTGGGCCAATTCTCTGAGCCTTGTTGTTCCTTCACCAGACTCTAGTTGCCTATTAATCTCTCTCCTTCAGTCTGCATCCTCCTCCATCGGTAAAATTAAATGTACCATCTAAGGAGCTGTTCTTCATTAAATCACGATAGTAGTTGTATCACTCCTCATGCTCATCTTTTGGGCAATGGTGGCATAGGCGTCTGGGTGACGGTTCATCATTCTGGGCTACATGATCTTGGTCCGATGGAACTGGCCAAGGAGCCTCTAAATGATCGTTCTGTATGGTGACAGGCTTATTTGTTTTAACGCATATTCTCCATTCACTTATTGAACCACCAAGTTTCAATCCCCCTTCATGCAAAGTGAATGAATTCCTCTTCGAAGAGCCTCTAACAATCCCAACACCAATGCTTCATATTCTACTTCATCATTAGATTAGGGGAAATCTAACTTGTAAGAAAGGCAAATCTCCTCCATTCCTTTCAAAAGAATAACCCCTGCTACTCCTTTCTTTTCTATCGATAACCCATCAAACTGCATTTTCTATTCCTCATTTGTTTCTTTTAGGTGATTGCCTGCAACTCATCTCATGGGATGCTTTCTTTGGGTGGCACAAGCGTTCCCGAAGGGAAAATAGCCAACAGATCGGTGTACGCCTGGATTTTAATTGTGTGAGGAACCACACACTTCAAGTCATATTCTAAGAGGATAAGGAACCATCTAGCTGCCCTGCCAATCAATATAGTTCTTGCAACAAAATACTTAATGGGATCACATCTAGTTATAATGAATTGTAAAAGACAACATATAATGCCTACGTTTTTGCGCTATAAATACTAAGGTTAAGAAATGACTTTCTAAGCTACTATATTTGGCTTCTGGTCCGTGGATGATCCTGCTAAGGTTTTAAACTGGTCGTTCTTACCCATCGATCTTTTGTGCCAGCAAAGCTCCCATGGACCTCATGGTAGATGTGAGATACAACTGCAATGGTATTCCTACCTTTGGGGGAACCATGGTCTGTGGTGAAATGAGCAGCTTCTTCAGCCCGTCAAGAGACTCCTGGTGAATCACCTCCCATTTGAACTTCGTGTTCTTTCATTGGAGTTGCATCACTGGGTGTGTTATCTCGGCCAATCCAGGCACAAATCTCCTAAGGTAGGAGACTTTACCGAGGAAACTCTTCATCTCCTTCGCCATTCTTGGACACGACATTTCTAAGATCGCCCATTGCTTGTCCTGGTCCATCTGTACCCCTTTTCAATCGACCACAAAGCCTAGGAATTTGCCACTAGTCACTCCAAAAACACACTTCAATGGATTCATCTTTAATTTAAACTTCCTGCAATGGGAAAACACCTTCCTCAAATCGCTCAGATGGGACTCCTTCTTTCTCTACTTGATGACCAAATCATCCACATAGAATTCCAAAAATTTATGAAAGAAATCATGGAAAATGGCCATCATTGTTCTTTGGTAAGTCACCCCAGCATTCTTGAGTTCAAACGGCATCACTTTGTACATGAAGTTACCCAACGGGGTTGTGAACGATGTTTTCTCTGTATCGAAGGGGTCCATCTTGATCTGGTTGTATCCTATATACCCATCCATGAAGTTATACATATCATGACCTCCCGTTGAATCTATCAGGCTATCGATGGAGGGCAGAGGGAACTCATCTTTGGGATAAGCTCTGTTCAAGTCTCTGAAATCCACACAGATTCTTATTTGATTTTTATTTTTCTTTCCCACTGGGACAATGCTAGATAGCCAGATCGGGTGTTGTATCGACTTGATAAACCCTGCTGTTATTAAGCATTGAACCTCTTCCTTGATCTTTAGGTCCATCTCAGTCTTATACGTTCTCATTTTTTGTTTTACTGGAATGGCTGAAGGCATCACGTTTAACTTGGGACAGCTTACGTCCTCATTTAGCCCTTCCATCTTTGTGTACTTCCATTCGATGACGTCAATAAACTCCTGAATCAACTCGACCAAGGCCCCTCATTTCTCCTTACTGATATCCTTCTAGATGAAGATAGGCCTTGGGTCTTCCCCTTTTATGCCAGGTTCAACTGCTCTAGCTCTTATGCCAACTTCTTCGATCGATCCGCCATGTAATCTGGTTCCTCAGCGACTTCCTCCACAAATTCATGTTTGCTAAATTTGTCTATCACCATACATTGCCCCCGTTGATCCACCAGAAAGCATTAATATATTGGGTCAACCTCATCATCAGTTTCCTCAGCCACTCGCTCACACCGTTATAATCGGTACACCACATTTCCTTCTTCAGTAATGACTTTCTTGCATTGTCTGCTCGTAGCGGTGACTGCTTTCCTCTTCTTCTCTCTAGACACCTCGGCCACTCTTTTCCCTAATAACCAACTTAACATGCTTTTTCGTTGGACCTCGTGCTCCATCGAATCCACTCTGGTCCTCATCCTATCTCTGAGCTACTTCGAGATGTTTTGGGGACGAAGGACCACCTGGTGAACTTCTTCGATCATTACTCTGGCGCTACTTGCAACCTCTTTACTCTGCTCATTCAAGGGCCCCATCCTTTCTCTAATTGAGGGAAAACATGCTCCCTCCATACCTCTCATTAGGACCCATACATGTTCTTCCAACTTAATATAAATCTCCGTGTCCACCAAGTGAGCTTCCTAGATAGAGAAGGGCCTCTTCGTAGCCCTAATGGTCACCTCTGTCCCCTTGATGTTCACCTTAGCGCACTGGTGGTACGTAGAAGGAACTATCCTTTGGTTGTGCATCCACACCCTCCCTATTAACATATGATAGGAAGTTGAACTCTATATCATGTTGAACTTTATATGGGAACTCAAATTTCCCATCACAATCCCAACATTAACATACCCAATAGATTTGGAAGATTGGTTATCATACCCCGAAATTACCAAAGGCATGGGGACCAACCTTTCTTCTAGAATATTGGCTACATGAAAGGAGTTAATTGTCATAATATTTATGGAAGCTCCCCCATCCATAAGAGTCCTTGCAAAACTAACTCCATTAACGCTGGAAGTCACATACAGTGGCCTATTGTGAGGGAATCTCACAGCCCTATCGGCATCGCTGAAGGTCACTTATGACAAAAACCTCCTCACTAACCTGGAAATGGGTCCCTTCCATTTCAGCAAAAGGACTGCGTCTTTCCTCACAATATCTAGTATCGCCTGGGTTATTTCCAACCTCCTTTCTTTTGGTATCCCTACCTGTTTGAAGAACTAGGTGAACTTTGGGGATTTTGAAACTACAGAGTACTTTAGGCCCGGATCTGCTTCCTCACCTTCAATGCTGTACACGTCCTCCACGTCTTTGGCACTTAATTTATCGTAGGCCGAAACCCCATAAGACATTCCCTCAGTAAAGATCTCTAAAGCTTCCTCGTACTCCTCTCTTTCTCATCTCTTCGCCTCTTTATCAAAGGCCACCACGAGATTGGACCCATGTGCTGGTAGTGGGTTGCTATTGACGTTCTGTGGAGGGATTTGCAATGTCCCTGCCTTCACGTACTTATCAATAATTCTTCTCAGTGTGAAGCAACTTTTTGTTAGGTGTTGAATCCTCCGATGAACCTAGCAGTACCTAGGATCTGCCTTCGTTGCCACATCGGGTTCCCCAACGGGAATGTCTTTTGGTTCGTAGACCATTTTGCCTTGGACCATTGCATTGTAACTGCTGACAGGCTCCTCTAATGTTCAAGGAAATAATGGTGGGTCCTCCCTGTTTCTTTCGAATTTCCTCTTATTATCCTTCTTCAGTGACTTGCCCCCATCACCTCCCTCGGTGTACCCTACCCGTGGGGGCTGAGACCTCCCCCCCACCCCCACGAGTTTCATCGACTACCTAAACATCATGGGCACCGCCATCGGATTGGGCCGCACAACCAAAGAAATATTTCTCACTACTTTTAAGAATGCCGAGAAAGTCCCCTCGCACGTCTCATTGATGAGATGGCATATATACTCTGAAAGCAGCCCCTCAGCATAGATCTGCAATAACTTGACATTTCATCTTCCTCCCTAACATTGAGGGATCTTTCCTTGAACCTTTGAACATAGGCCACCACTTCTTACCCAGGTTGTTGCTCCTCCCTACACAGTTGGGTCAAAGTAAACTCATATTCTGCCAGAAAGAACTTCTGGACAAGTAATACATACATCTCTTGCAACATAAAAACACTCTTGGGAGCCAAATGGGAATACCAGGTATATGCTTTATCAGTTAAGGATTTGGAAAACTCCCTCAACCGAAGTTTCTTATTATTGTAATTTTCCCCCAAGTGTTCGATGAAGTGCTTGATGTTCTCCTTCGGATTCCCACCTTTCCCCATGTAGTTTTCGAAAATAAGGGGAATATAGTCTTTCGATTAGGGTTTGTCATTGTACTCCTGAGGACACAGTGTTCAAAAATCATCACAAACTGAAGCTACCTCACCAGTAGATTGAGAGGAAGCCTGCATGAACTTCAACATCTCCTTTTGCATCTCTTTTCTCATTCCCTCCATCGGCGATGCTAGTAGGGCAGCAACCAACGGAACCATGGGCTGAGTGCCCTTTGTAGCTGGAGCAGGAACCAAGGTTGGGGTCGTCGATACTCCTAATGTTCCCCATGCTGGATTCATAATAGAGGGTATGCTCGTTAGTACTCTTCCCGTTACACCTGCATCTGGTGGGGCCATCGGAGCTACCCCTGGTGTTACGAAGGCATTAGCCTCTAATCCTCCCAGCATAGTTGAAGCTACTGGAGTTTGCAAAAACTCATAAAACTTTCTCATGAGGAGCGCAACCTGAGTGGGTCCTAACCCCGCACTCGTGGGAGCTTGTGTCACCCCCGGAACGCCTGATGTCGTCAGAACCGGAAGTACCTCTACTCGAGGAGCCCCATCCCTTAGGGACTCCAGTTCTCCGCTAACTTGTTCTTCATTATGTTGGATGTCATCAAAATTAAGCCTTCGATTAGCATTATCCTGTGCCATACTCCTTACTTAGAAGAATGCCTCCCCAGCGGAGTCGCCAAATGTAAGAGGGTAGTTTAGATAAGATGGAGCCGTAACCCCTTTTATGTTTGGTAATGATAAGTTAATTAGCCCAAAACCTTAGATTAATGATAGGACATACAAACACAAACCTAATGAAGATAAACTCAGTTTAAACTCACAAAACTCTCGTGTATAACTCAAAAGATAGTAATGAACTTAGAAGTAACTTATCTAGAGGGAGAGAGCAGTAAGCACCCTAGATATAGCTTGGTAGGCAGGCAAGAAACTCCAAATATCCTCAAGAATCTCTATTATGTATTAAAATCTTCGTAATAAATAATAATGGTGAGTGATTAAACCCTGTGGTTTGCAATAACTCTCTCTAATGTGTCTTCTCTCTAGCAATCACTCATGAGCTCTCAAAAAATATCTCTTTCCTCAAAGGTGGTTGGGGTCCTTAAATATCCCCCCACACCACCCCTAAGGGAACTCGATCATTAAATACTAGGAAAGACATCCCGCATACTTATGTCACAACATTAAATGCTTGATTCCCTAGTTGTCTCCACGTCATAAACATTAAATGCCAAGACATGCCTTTTGACTAACCACTGTGTATCAGGGGACTGTTGTCGCAGAGGTGGCTCACCAACTACCTGACAAGCCCAAATACTATGGTGTTTTACTCAAGTGGAGGTATGTCATTATTTATCTAGCTAGTGACATCACCTACAGTAGATGTGACATTAAGTAGAAGGTTGTTTGGTTCATAACTCAACGCCCGATGGAACTCCAAGTTGATCCGCCTGAGGTTCCATGGTTAGGGTACTTCCGTGTTTTACCAGGTGTATCTAAGATGGTCAGTACAACCCCCCAATGGTGCCTCACTTCTCAATCCTCCAAACCAAGTCCCTCTAAAGTTACCACAACGAGGTCATTCGATAGAGCATGAAAGCTCTCCCAGGCCCTGCCAAGCCTAGTCTCTTGCAAGTACCGTTTGACCTCAAATTAAAACTCATTGTTATTATCCTTACAACATTACAACTGCTATATCTTACAGTTAATATAAACAAAGAAACAATATGACTAACACAACAAGCTAAAATGAGTTGCCACGCCAAGCTGTCTCGTTGAGTTGCCACGCTTGAGCTGCCTCGGTTGGTTAATCTCAAACACTATTACCAATTAGGTAATTATCCCTAATCTCAGGATTACCTTCAATCCCCATCTACAACTTCATATGTCACATGAGGTAAGTTAGGTGTTCTACTAACAATCTTGTCATATACATACAAAAAATTTACTAAGGGGATTTGTCCATGTAAAAATCGTTGTGCATGAGTTTGATGATTTATTGAAAATATGAGTGTGTGCGAAAAAAAGATATAAAGGGAGAAACATCCTTTGTGTGAAAGGCCACCATTGGAAAGAGCCTAAAATTTTGAGGGGCGCTAAAAATAGAAAAAATTCCAAGGGCAATTTTTGTACGTTGATGCTTTAAAAATTAGATATCTCCAAAAGAAAAAGAGAGAGAAAAATGATATTTTTTAGTTTGTTTAGTTGAATATCAATGTGTTTGCACAATGATTCCTAGTTGAGCTTAATGTTATTAGCGCTATTGATTCAGAATCATGAAAATTTCTAGGCAATTGTGCATTGTGTTTGTTTGTCCTTTTGAGTTTGTTATTTAACATATGAGGCTCATTCGAATGTTGATAAATTATTTCAAGCAAATAGATCTATTAGGAATTTTTTTAGTGATTGGGTCATTTTCTCTTATGTCTAGTTCCGGCCCCTTCAATCCGTTCCACCATGTTCAGACACATTGATACTATGCTAGTGTTTAAAGCTTATGTGTTTGTGTATTTTGTGATCCTTTATATGTATATATGTGTAAGTGCTTTCTTGGTATATGTGCAATATATAGATATTATTCTTTTAATTTTGAATCTTTTAGTTTTCATTTAATACGTGTTTTCTTTATGCTTAATCTTTAATATATATTAGCATGTATTATGTTCATGTTGGCCTCTTATACATAAATGCTTGGATTATAGTCTATATCATTTGCTCATAGTTTGGATTATTGTTGCATGGGTTGCTGATCCGTTTTTCATTGCATGTCTTACTTCACAACACTACATAATATATTTATTTATTTTCTTTATGATTACCCATGCTTCACTTAGGGGGTATTTGTTTTTATAAGGGATAAATATGTTATTGTTGTTCCCCTTATTCTTTTTCTATTCCTAAACAAAAAAGAGAGAAATGTTATCTAACTCTTTTCATGTGGGGGAGATCTTTAAATTAGGGGGAGACGTCTTTTACTACGTACATATGGTTAGACAAAGGGGGGTTTTCATATGCAGTTTAAATATTGTTATATCCTCTTTGCATTTGAAGTTGTGTTTAATTGTGCATGTTACCCACGATTCGACATAGCTTTAAACAAGAGCAAAGCTACTAAAATTTATGTCGGTCAAGCATTTGTAATTTTTCCTTCTGGGGTTGGGAATTGAGTCTTAGTGAGATTAACGACCTGAGAGTTTTTGGTTTCGATTTATGTCTCTATATAGCCAAATGGGGACATTTGTATGGACAAATTTCTGAATCAAGTCAATTTGAATTTATTGGCTTAATTTTGCGTTTGGAAAAAAAACAAATTGAGTCATAGTATGTTAGGACTTGATTTGTCTCTCCTTTAAGTCTATGATGTGTGATTGAAGACAACGCGGTAAAGTTATAGCTTCATCGAGAATACATTTGATAACACACCAAGTTTTCATCGTCAACATCTGAGGTATTAATACATATTTAAGTTTGATCCTTGGATATGTTTGGGTGTTATTTTATAAAATGTTTACCAGGCATTTTTCGTAAAATATTTTTTAAAAGAAAAAATATTTTGGGTTTAAGTCGTTCGAACAAGTTTCTATTTTTGTTCTAACGAGATTTCACTGTTCCTTCGAACAATTTTACTATTTCGTTCAAATAAGCTTCAAACAAACTTCAAATGAGGTTTCACTATTCACAAAGAAACATCTGTTAGACAGTCCCTCTATATTTACTTAAACGATTTTGATATTTCCGTTCAAATGGGTTTATATTGGTTCGAACAAGAATGCATAATTCGGTCGAACAAACTGTAGTTTTAATTCGAGCAATTTTATGTTGGTTTGAATGAGAATGCTTACTTTGTTGGAATGTACTTTTATTTTTGTTCAAATCATTTTTCTTGAAAAATATGTCGCCTAAAAATGTGTTTCCAATAAATACTCACACCTGGCATCATTATTCAGGATGGTATTTTGAAAATGATTATCAAAGTTATATCTTGTCCCTCTAAAATCGTAGTTTACACCCAAGTTTGAGATCCAATAATCCTACGTCTATATGTCTACTTGAGATATTTTTCTATGTTTCACCATATTAGTTTGTTCTTCATACTTTGACCATTTTGAGCGGTAGAGACCTTGTTTGTGTTGATCGAATGATGAAATGGTCATGAGATAAGTAATATTGGTGGGATACCAAGGCATGGGAATGTTCCTTCACTATGTGTCTATTTTAAGGAATCCAACCGTGGTTGCGAAAAAGGTAACAAGATACAAAAAAGAGCATCGAGTCTTGAAGGCGTTGAGTATGTGAGTAAGTCTAATTTATCCTTGTATCTAGACTTATTTCAAAGTGGACTTGTGTGGATGGGTCATTCGAGATTTTTCATATTGTGGCTTATCCTCATACGCCGTCGTCTTGTGGTTTTCTTATTTTATTCTTAATTATAATTACCTTAATGCATGCTTGGGTCAAAAATAAAATTGGTAATAACGCTTAACGAAACACTTGTGGTTTTATTCAATGCAGTGTATATTGAAACTGTGAAAATTAAACTTGGTGGTGTTTCTACAAACCTAAGGACACATTAGATTTCTAAATGGAGAAGCTATCTGTGGGCTAGAGGTTAACTTCGGTGGAGGATCAAAATAGGAGTCGACCTGAAGTCGTCGATAAAGACATCCATAACTTGTGGGGGGATTACTAACTCGAAGTAGTTATTGAACCTTCGATCCAGTTTATAGGTGTAGGAATACGAATGTCATGTTCTAGACAACCTCGGCTACGACAGTAAAGGTAGAAGCTCTTTGAGTTTAGACTAGGGACAAGTTCAGTGCTAAGAAAAATACACCGAGAGACATATTACAAGGCTTTGGCTTCATAAGTTTATTTTGATATAAATCATACGTATCCATTTAAACTTGTGATAAAAGACAACGTAATTCCAACTAATGGGTCATATTTACGGGTGTAAGCGACAAGATATCGGGTATACAATATTCAACATTATGGTATTAATGGAGCCTAGTCCTTAATGTAATATTTCCATTGTGTTGGATTGATATATTTATATGTTAATAGTATGTCTAATCAAAGGCTGGTACTTTGAAATTATTGCATATGAAAACACATATTCGGGGTGCTGCAGTGGGGATGGGGTTTGTGTATTCGGAGAAGTGGTGGGAGTAGTCAGATTTTAGACCTTAGCTTGGGAAATTTTTTTGAATGACTCGGCTCACAAACTCTTTCCTCATAACGATTTTAAAATGTATGTTTTAATGTTTTATAAGGGTCATTGTGAAGGTTGATTAACATTTATTCAACATATGAGAATGTTAAGTCAATTAACAGAGGTGTTGGGTTAAAAAGTAGGTTTTAAAATATAACACTGTAAAGTGCATACCCAGTCCCCTAAACAGGTTCTAGGGTAAAATATATAAACATGTATGGAGAGCTTATCATAATATATATGGGGTATTTCACCCAAAATTCAAACATAGGTTTTAATATATGCGGTTGTTTGACCTGAAATTCTTTTACAGTTTCTTTACCTTTGTAGCATGAACCAATTTTTTTCGAGGGAGTGTACCTACTTGAAGTGCTTGATGTGGACAGACCTTCGTTTAAGGAGGTCATAACATTTTTTGGAAGTGAGGACGTTGGTGGAAGGGGCGCAGAGTTTTGCCTCTATTTTTATTTCAGAGGCCAATTTTCAGAAGTATAAATTTCGTTCGGAACGAAATAAACTTTAGAAAAGAAAAAAATTTATTAGGGGAAAGAAACTTATCAAAAGTACAAACTTCTTTGGAATTTTAATAATAGTCTTGAGGATCTCAGATGCTTAGAGGAAAAGACAGTGAAAAAAATGAATCGAGTTCAAGTTTTGTTGTCCATTTCAAGGTTAGTGGGGACATCTATTTATAGGGGTGTAGGCCAATCCTTTTATCGAACAACAAAAAGATGTGAGTCGTTAGATTTGGATGGTATGACACGCGAATGGTTAAGGTTAGATACGCTAGATTTTGTAGTAATTATTGGGGTTAAGGATTACCGATGAACAGAAGGTATATTCAACCGATCGACCCAAAGATTATTTTTGGGCTTTTATGATTTTTTTTTTTTTGTAATTTAACCCTAGCAAGTGTTGTTTTATTGATTTTTGGTCTTTTTTGGTGGTTCTACCTCTAAGACTTTGTTGAGGTTGGATATATGTTATTTTTATCAGGTGGGATAAAATGAGCCACACTCGATTGTATATTAGGGTGTCCACACAGGCGATCAACTAAGAGTGTGTGCGATAGGACACTCTTCATCAAAATTAAAGGGTCCTAAGAATAAGTTTTCCCATTTGGGGAAGTACAAGGGCCTAAGTGTTCTAGGTCGGAAAATTTGGGGTTGAATGTGCGAATTTGGGCAGAAAAGGGTAGGGTCTTTAACCAAATGACTAAAGGTGTGTTTTTCTAAACTGGGGGTTTGACTGAATGACAGAACATTTAGGTACATTTAAATGACTGATTTAAAAGACCCAGAGTTCGAAACCTATTAAATGAGGGTTCGAGTTTCTATTTTTAAAAATTTATTCCTACCCTCTATTAGCGATGCTCATTTCCTCATCGACACTGCCATTTTCTTTGGATATACATTGCATACATTTTGTAATAACCCGCATTTTTATGGCAAATTAAATTTAATAATTAAGTGCAAATTGGGAATTTAAGAAATTATCGTGAATAGTAATTTTTGAGGTTCTTAAGGAATTAATTATTTTCTATGGGTGTTATATTTACTTCTGGGATTAAGTAAATGAACCGGAGTATTTTAATAATATGTCGCAGCTGGGTAAAGCGACAGAGGATAATGTTTTAATGGGAAAACCCGCATTGAGATGTAGTGGGTTAAATTAGTGAGTTGCGGTCAAGTGCCTCGGATGGAGATTTTGAGTGCGCGATGAGTCTCGGAATGGCCGAGATAGTCAGAATTGAGTATTCGGGTGTCGAAATTGGGTTTCGAGAATTTTTGGATTAATAGGGACTCGCAATTAAGTAAACAAGTCATTTTTGGGTTTAAAGGAGATAAATCCTTATCTATCCCTATAAGAGGAATGAGAGAGTGGGAGAAAGAAAGAAAAAACAGAAAAGAAGAAAGGAAGAAGGAGAAGGGAGAAAGAGGAGAGAAATGGAGTTCTGGACCAAACTCCGCCGGATTCGACTCGGGGTCGTCGAATTTTATCCTCCAAGACAGTTGTTTACTTAATTTATTTAATTTTGAGCATAAATCTCATATCAGAGTTTGTAATAACAAAAGCTAACAATTTTGGGTAGGGTTTTCGTGGGTTAAACGAGTTTTTCTCGGAGGTTTAACGGTTGAAAACGGAAAAATTTCAAATTGGAGTAACATAGAATTTAATCAAATTAATGATCGATTCTTGGTTCTAGGATGATTATAACCTATTTCCTTTGTGTATATATAGTTAGGTGTAGTTATATATTGGTGGGAGAAGAGATAAAAGCTTGGTGGTGTATTAATGGAGGTTTGGGATTTTTGGACATGGTGATGAATAGTGACCTGCGTCTTTCCAAATCAATTCGGCCTTGATGTGAATCGATTCGGCTCTTAGTCAAAAAATGAAATTTGTAGATATTTTTGATACGGTCACGTGGGCACCAACTACGTATTTTTTATTTTTATTTTTGGATTTATAGTGATTTTTCTACGAAAAGCTGTCCGAGATCAAAATCGTTATTTAGAAATTCAGGTTAGAACTTATTGGAGATAAATATTAGGGATTCTCAAATGTAGTGTTAGGACCTATAAAGAACTTGAGGAGATATGAAAACTTTGGGTTTGTAGGAATAAATCCATGTTATGATTTAAATGGAGATTGGATTGAGTTTTAGGTATTTTGGAAAATGAAAAATCGCCCAAATAGTGCCCCTCAAACAGGCCGAATCGATTCGTGTGTAGGCCGAATCGATTGGCCTAAGGGAATCTGTAAGGCTGACTTGGGCCGAATTGATTAGTATTTAGACCGAATCGATTCACCATTAAGGACCTGCTTGAAGAACACTTTCCGAATCGATTCGAATTTGGGGACGAATCGATTCGCCCACCCGAATCGATTCGCAATTGGGGCGAATCAATTCGCTTTGGTCAGATTTGCCATTTTTCTCCCCTTAAGAGTATGGGGAGTTAAATTACAATTTGGAGGATTATATGGGGGATCCTAGTTATGATATCGAAACTCCTAAATGATGGTTTTGAGGGTTAGAAAACCTTTAGATGAAAGAGAAGGCCTTGAATTGATTTAGGGAAGAATCGGGGGAACGAACATAGTTAATGTTCGGGATGAACAAAATTTGAGAGAGAGAGTTCGACTACCATCGAGCATAGGTATTTATATATTTGAATGTATGTGAGTTGGATACATCTTGGTGAATCCTAGGAAGTGATTTCTAGGGATTTATATCTTTGGGATTAGATGTGTGTAAATCCTTAAACGCCAATGACGTACAAGTTAATTATCAAGTGAGGGAATACTTTTGGGTTTAGTATCGTGTGTGGGTGATTAATTAAACGCTATTATTAGTATGGATTGGTACATTAGGGTTTATGTAGAAGTCCTTAAAGAGGGATTAAGGTGGGAATAATATTTAAGAAAGAGAATACTTAAATATTATTGTGTGATTGGCAATTATGGCCATTTATATTGTGTAAGAAATTATGTGGATTATATTTATACTATGTGAATAAATTATATATATTTTATGATACGGATATGTATATATATATATATATATATATATATATATATATATATATATATATATATATATATATATATATATATATATATATATATATATATATATATGTGTGTGTGTGTGTGTGTGTGTGTGTGTGTGTGTGTGTGTGTGTGTGTGTGTGTGAGATGGTATATATATATGTGAAGCATACCCCCTCTAATGCTATCATTGGGAAGTTAGGCGATGAGGGAGAGCACCCTGGCTCGAGGATCAGAGTGCGGATATTCCCCAGGTCACAGTCGTCCATTGTGACATTATGTTATATACATTTTTGGGATGAGACGTGGTGGGTATGTTTTGTCTCATTGCCGGTTAGTAACTATGACCCCTTCCCAGATGAGGTGATATTTTTTACCATGAAGTAGGTGTCGTTTAGTCCTAACGGTGGTCCCCAGTATGCTACGTGAGTTGGGCTTTGGAAGATGATAGCGTGGAGAGACTGCATCCTCGAGTGATAACTCGGTAGGATGGTTATTATACTTTTGTGTATAGTATATTACTTGTGTATGAAAACAAGGTAATATATATCTCTATAGAGTAAAGAGATAAAAATGAAAAAGGATAGATTCTCAGTCCGGGAGATTATATTCGGATGTGCATTATAAAAATGAATATAGCGTAAACCTCAGTTCGGGAGATATTATCTGGATGTATATTGTAAGATGTATATGAGAACGAGTATAATATGTATATTATTATATAAGTACATTTATATATTCATTTTGTTCTAAGGGTCTAATGGATCTCGACGATCGACCTTGCCAAGTAGTAGTGTATCGGGGGGGGGGGGGGGAGGAGGGGGGGTTCCTTGTTTGGAATTCGCTTTGCGAGACACCCCACGCACGAATGTGGCATATCGTTGAGATTAGGGAGAAGTTGAGCCCTTAGTACTTGGTTTGTTTAGGATTTTTATAGCTTGGGGGTGATGGATTAGATTAGTTAGGCGGATAGCTTAACTAGGTTGTTTTAGATGAGTACGTTAGGCGTGAACTATTAGAAGAGGGGTGAGGGGTATCTCATGGGAGTGCGATACCAATTTAAATATGAGATAAAACATATTTTTTTTAAAATAAAGCATTTATGCACATGCAAAATATTTTCACAACTCGGGCTCTGACCCGTTTCTATATTATTCCTCTCTTGCAATATATTGTATATATATAGGTGTCCAGACACAGGGACGCCTGGATGATGATCCTTTCGATTCAGACGTCTGCTGCAGCAGTGGTGGATGCATGCAGGTTTGATTTAGACACTTATATTCTTGCAATCCAGATAGAAAGCATTGTAGTCACTCTCGGACCGAAAGCCAATTGTATTTATTTATTCTTTTACCGCCTTTTAGTGGGGCTTTCGATTTGGTTGTATCATATTTGAATCGAGTGTTCGGTTATTTTACCTCCTTTCCGTTTCATTTATATAAACTGTGTGAATGTTTATATTTTGTATTTGTTTAAAAATAGTAGTTGAGTAAAATTTTGATGCCAGCCAAATAGTTTATTAGTAATTAAAATGGATTTTCGACAATGATGCTAAGAATGATCCATATGCAACTCCTGTTTTAATTTGATATAGGAGTGATTGCCCGATATTTGATTAGGCATGTTGTCAGACATTTTGTTTATGGTTTTATCTTCTTTGTATCTATAATGGATAGAGGAAGTGGTCCATGTATTGAAATTCCAAATCTCCCATTCTTATTATCTGTATCGGGTAGTCTTTTAACGACGACAAAAGAATATTATTTGTTCACGATTGTCGCCATAGTGGTGTGGATGGAACCTCGCTATCTTTGGGTTCCATTGCTCCATCTTCTTTGGTGAATTGAGTTGGACTTCTATGAATCTGGTGTTACCATCCTGTTTGACAGGGTTCCTTTGTGGGGATGACCAAGTCATACATAATCGTCATCATGGGTCGGCTTATAACATGTTGGCACCGTCTTTGGACCCCGCTCTTTTTGCGAATGACGTGATTTTTTTTATAATTCTTGTTCTTTATATGTCTTCGCTTTTTTATCTTAAAATTTTAACTAATATTTTGTCTTTACAAATTTCAATAGATGCTACTTAATGTCTCCCAGTTTCGGGAGATCATAACGCGCTAGTCATCAGGACATTTGGGTGTTTCTTAATTAACTGTGGTGGTTGTGGTAGAGGTTGATAGTATTTATTGACGGATGTCGAAGGGTTCGATCCCGAGTTTGGGTGGATGGAATGTCCCCTTTCGGTGTAAGGGTCGGGGTGCCGAGTTTGAGGATTATATACGAGAGTCATGTCGATGGTCATCTTGGAAGTAGACCTCGTGCCTGATAGTATGATGGAGTGATATTTTTGCGTGATTGTTTGGGTGGGATTTGATGTAACCTCCCCAAAAGGTGGGGGGGCTCGTTTCTTTTTTAGGGTAGGGACCCGTTTGTATTTGTGCATCTTGTTACCTTGAGGGGACATGAAAAATTCCTAATAAACTTTTTGATGTGTGGGTATTTTTTGCATACATCACGTTAATAAATAATAAAACTCTACTTTTCAATGACGAATGGTTCGTACTTTGTGTTTTCTTTAATCTCCTTTATTTTTCGGCATCAATGTAATGGATAGTTTATGTACAGAAAGAACGAGCCTAAGATATTTTGTATTAAAAAGTAGTAATACACCAGAACATGAAAGATCATAATAATAGTAAAATTGATGCACGTATGTTAGGGAAAAAGGCTAGTCCCAATTATTTTATTAAAATGGAGGTGACACATTTAAAATTAAAGACACACATATACGTAGGAGAAAAAAGTACCTCTTCTTTTTTAGACTTTTCTTTTTTAGAGTGATACGACTGTAATTTTCTTAATGGTGAACCACCCGTTTGCACTCGTGTTGGAGTCGTGAGGGAATGAATTTCCATTTTCTTTTGTTGGGCAAAAGACTTTTGAGCTAGCTTTGGAATTAGAATGCCATCCTTTATAGAATGTAAGATGCCATTTTTGTGGAGAGTCGTTGGTGAATCTACTACTTTGATGATCTTTGTCCCGACATACAAGTTAATTGAGTGGGGGAGGTGTTTGGTGTGTGTTTTTGGGAATTTTTTTATAGGGGTATTGTATTATCTCTTTTGGGTTCTTTTGACCATTGCTTTCGTGGTATTAGCCTTTGTGTGTTTCAATAAGGATGACCATGTGGAGTTTTAAAATGCCTTAAAGAACTATTTTATTACTTGAACTTTAGTTTATTTAGATTGTGTTGTCTCTTTTTGGAGTGAGCGAACAATGACGATAGGGAGTGTTTTCCGTTAAAATGGGGTTTTTCGATGCTTATTTAGACCGGTCCCGAAGTGATATCTCGATTTTCCTACATATCTCCGATTGAAAGATAACTCGGTGTCTGTATTGAATGTATTCAATAAAAATATAATGGAGAATCAGTTAGATATAGTTTTCTCTAAATAGTAAAAAATGTTTGGGGGATTAAAGCGTTTTAGTTATCTTCTAGTAAAAGGTTAGTGGCGTAAACATGTTGGGGAGTGTGTATGGGCCTGTATAGTCTTCCCTTTCCACTACGATGATTATTTTGGGGTTAAATATAGTTTTTTCCTTTTCACCTATGGTGGGTTTTAATGAAAGAATTTTTTAAATAATTCCATTGAGATCAGCTAAGGTAGATGCCCTGTTAAAGTTGATTTTTGTGATGAGATAAGGAAGTTGGTTTCCTAGTGTTCGTGCAACTTTGAGATTTTATTTTGGGACTTGGTTCCTTTTTAGATGTTTTTCTTATTTACCTTATTGTTGAATGCTTGGGTGATACATTACTGGAAACCCTAATTGTGATAAGTGGCTCTCAGTCTCCTCTTACCAAGGAGAGCTAGTTCGTCATAACGGGCTTTGATCTAGTTGGTTTTGGCCACTTGGATTTCAAGAATGACCCATACTGATGGAATGTCATGTTCTATGGGTAGGATAACATCAATGTCATTATCTAAGGACTATGGGGTGTCCCCTTTTAAATCTCGCACCATAGTGTAATAACTCCAAATTGCGTATCAAAGTTTGTCTAATTAGTCTTTGTAAGTTTCAATCATCTCGTTGATGATGTTCTTGAGATTCTTGTTAGAATCTTTGACTTATCTATTATTTTGTGATATAAATGGATATGACTTATGATGAGTAATCCCATATTCATATAATTAGTTTGATAGTCACTTCTCGAAGTGAGACCCATTGTCTGATACCAGCTGACGAGGTATGACGAATCAATAGATGATGTTCTTTCATATGAATTTTTACACTTTCTTAGAATTTAACATCGCATAATATTTGGCATCAACCCATTTGGTGAAGAATTGGATTAGGACTAGTATGAATTCATACTCGATGGAGGACTTATGAGTTACCTCCCACATGATGTCCATCACCCACATGGATAACGACCAATGTGAGGTCATGAAATTGAGTTCTTAGGGAGGTAAATGATGTAGTATTCCATACAGTTAACATTTTAGGAACCTTCCGTCATAGTCCATGAAACCCTTTTTCATGGTTGTCCAGTAGTATGATTTTCTAAGGATTTTATAGGAGATGGTGTTCCAACTTATGCACTGCCATAGTCTCTGCTATGGATGTTATCTATGATCTCGAAGGTCTCATCATCAGTGAGGCACTATAAGTGTATTCCAACGAATCCTGTCTTGTAGAGTTTCCCCTATAGATAATGAACTGGGATACCAATCGTCTTAGGGTTAGACCGTCATTTAGGGAAGCGTCGGGTGGGTAGTGTTTTTTGTTGAGCAAGTTCCATATGTCATATTACCATATCATGGGTCTTACGGTTATTTCCTTGATAGAATTTACCTCAAATAAATTATAAGGGGTGATCCAGTTATTAAAGCAAACGTGATTTTTGGTGCCCCCCATGGCTTCTATATCATGGAACGAGGGTAGCCAATGTCTGCAAAACTATTTTAGCCCTTAGGGGGAAGTCAAATTCAATCTATTCGAATCGTAAAGCTTCCTCTTTTACATAATCATGGTATGGTTACAGTTAGTCATCCTAGATTTTACATTTGCCAAACATCTGACAGATAACTAGGTTGGAATATCCATAGGCTTTTAGGTTGGTCATTCCCATTCCAAAGGCAATTTCGAGACATGTGATGCAAGCCTCATTATCAACCATGTTATCGGTACATTCATAGCTAAGTTTGATGGATGTTAGGAGTCGTCATGAGTTAAAATATATTATTAAAGTTATGATGCTAAATACCCTTTTGTTGGAAGCCCCGTCGAAGTATAGTTCCCAAGTTTATCTCTCGTTTTGGGCGAACATATCCTCGTTAGGTTATTTTTACCCATTTTTGTCTTCTTCATCTGTCATGGATTGTCTTGCGAGAAGGTTAAAGACGGCCCACCCTTTGGTGGCTTCATGCATGACATACGTGGCCTCAAAATTGAATAGCATAAGTAACCATTTTGTGATACATTTTGAGAGATCACGTTTCTCAAAAAGGCATTTTAAGGGATCCATCCGGGAGATGAGTCATATGGTTAAGGACATCATGTAGTGTCATAGCTTTGAGCTAATATGAGACTAGGTTTTTACTAACATAGTAGATGGATCATTCCTTTTGGACCACGACGACAACAATCGTGTTGGTTATGGTCATTTAAAGCAAGAGATGTTGTCTTATTGGGGAGGTAGTAGTATTGGTGGGTGAGTGAGGTATTCTTGTACTTTATCTAATGCTTCTTGAAGTTGAGAGTTCTATCCTCTTTGGGTGAGTCCTCTTTATGTATTTGGAAGATAGGTTTGTAGATGGTGGTAAGCTAGTTGATGAATCGACTTATGAACTTAATTTGGCCTCAAAAACCTCTGAACTCTTTTTCTGTTACATGTTGTGGCATTTCCTGTATGTCTTTGACCTTATCGAGGTGTACCTAGAATATGTCTTAACAATAATAAAGATGAGCAATTTCCTTTAAGTAACTCCAAAAACACATTTTTGCAAATTTAAGCTCATTTTGAAGAGGCATAATCTTTGTTAGAATTTTTGAAGTGTGGATACATGTCCTTCTCAGTCTTTGGATTTGATTATAAGATCATATACATAGACCTCTACTTCATTATGTATGATATCATACCATATGTACTATTGAGGCCAAAGGGCCTGATAGTATCGTACATCCCCTAAGGGATGATGAACCTGTTTTTTCTTGGTTATCAGGGTGCCTTTTATCTGATTATATCCTGTGAATCCATCTATGAAGGGATTCTGCATGTTATTGGTCGTACTATCTACTAGAAAGTTGATGTGTGGTAGAGGGATATCATATTTAGTGTAGGCCCCATTAAGATACATGTATTCCACACATATTCGAGCTTTGCAATTAGATTAGGATATGATTATAACGTTGCTCACCAAGTGGAATATTTGATTAGTTGAATGAATTAGACAATGAGATATTTTTCCACTTCCTCCTTTACTTTCAACGACCATTTGGTTATTAGTATGTGAAGCCTTTGATTTATGGGTCTTGCATTTAGAAGTTTGGGTTTCTCATGCCTGACGATCGTTGGGTCGATATCGGGCATGTTGGAATAGAACCAAGCAAATATATATACGAAGCTGTTGAGGAGATCTATGAGATCCTTTTATTTGTTCCCAAGTAGGGAGGACCCTATTTTCAATTGTTCAAGGTTTTGGGGAGTGCCATGTTTATGTTTATCGTGTCATCCTCAGGGGTTATTGTTCAATTGTTTAAGGATTGGTCAAGTTTTTGTTAGTTTTCTAAGTATTTTAATTTCGTGGAGTTATCATTATTAGGTGTGAGTTGTAGTCTATTGTTGGATTCGTAATAATCACATGCAATGTGCACATTCAAATACAAGAAATCATTATTGATCACGTTTTGAAAGGGAGGTGGGACAACATTGATAATAGCCAAAAATTTTACTTTATAGAGTGAGACATTAGTAGAATGGATATGGGACCCTTATGTTAACATGATATATTCAATGGTCGTCGGGCATCGGGTTGCATTTTGTAGAAGTCCAGTTATTGAGCATTATATATCTCGTGATGCTAGTTATGAAGTGACATATATTCTTCTAGGCGAACTTTGGAGTGGTCTTCGGGTTCTCTCGGACCTGGGCAGAAACTGCAAGTTAGAGCATGCAGTGTTCCTTGAGTTGGGGTATTTCTTACTTAGAGTTTGCAGCAGGATCCTTTACTGGGATGACTGAATTGGGATATTTATTTCTTCATTCCACTAATAGTCTTAGGAGGGATGGAAGGTTGTATTTTGAGGCTCTACCGAATGTGGTGTTTTGGTTGGTGAGGATGTTAGGTTCGACACTCAGTGGTAGAGATTGAGTTTAGGTATACTGAATAATATCCCATTTTTAGCAGTATTACCTTTGGTGTCTGAGGCGGTGTTAAGGAGGAGTTAGCTACGAGGTTTAAAACATGGATATTAGTGAAAAGTTTAGGCAGTCTCCGATCAAGTTTGGGCTCAAGTTTTTTTATCTTCCTCAGTGGCCCTATTTACGTTTAACTCATTTTGGTGACCTTGTGGATCTTCCCGTAGTCCATCTAAAGTCCTTCCTTATAGAGGATATCTATCCTTGGTTGCAAGGTTTTCTTGGTTTCATCCCACCATGGTTTGAGGAGATCGTGATTGGAAAAATCTTCTCCTAAGAGACGAAAATGACTGTTCCATCCTTTATGGGGGTCTTTATGATTGGAATTTAGCGTTTGCTATAAGGGGTATTCTAAATTTTCCCTTATTTTTCTTGGAAGTGAGGTCTTTCAGAGTTATTTATTGGTTGCGTTCAAGGAAAAACCCTGGCATATGTCCCGTTTTCTTGATGATTCACGCAACTAAACTTTTAATAATCGACTCTTATATCATGTGAGAAAGTGGGATGACTCATAATCCGTTGAGGCAGATGTTCTTATTATCGTACTGGGTATTCAGGAAGGGAATCGTACTAGTCTTGTGATAATCAAATTTCATAAATAGGCGTAATTGGGAGATTAAGGAAAATTCTGCGAATAATAATTTTGGGAATTATGGGCATTGGATTATTCTCCGGGTTGTGTTTCATTTACTTTTCTGATTAAGTAAATAAGTTGGAGTACCTTTGAGAATAATGATAATATTTTAATTAGAAAACGTGATTTGAGAGGCGTTGGGTTTGTTTAGTAAATCGTAGTTAAGTGACTCAGATGGAGATTTCGAGTGCGTGATTGTTTTTACAATGGCCGAGATAGTCAGAATAAAGTATCTGGGGGTAGTGTTTTGGCCCCGAGAAATTTTTGACAATTAGGGACTCGTAATTGAGTAAACGAGTCATTTTCGGGTTTTAAGGGGATAAACCCTAAGTATCCCCTATATATGGAAAGATACGGTGGTAGAAAAGAATAAAAGAGAGAAAAGAGGAAGAAAAGGGAGATTTCGGCCAAACTCCGTGGGATTCGACTCGAGGTCATCGAATTTTATCCATGAGGCAAGTGTTTACTTGATTTATTTATTTTGAGCATAAATCTCATAACAAAAATTGGTAATAACAAATTATATGATTTTGGGATTGTTTTTTCGTGAATCAAACAGGATTTTCGGAAGTTTAATGGGTAAAACACGGGAAATATCAAATTGGAGAAACTTAGGAATTAATTGAATTAAATTGTTGATTCTTGGTTCTAGGATCTTTATAACCTATTTCCATTGAGTAGAATTAGTTGGTTGTAGTTAAATAAAGTTTGGAGAAGGAATATAAAGGTTGGTGGGATTGTTAATGGCCAAAATAGGGGAAAATAAGAAGCTGCCCTGCTTGATCGATCGATCTATGGCCAAGGGTCGATCGATCGATCAAACAGTTATTTTGGTAATTTTGGCTTAGCTAAATTAATTGGGATAAACTCCCCCATTTATGTTTTTTAGCTTATTTATTCTAGGAAATAAATATTCACCTAGGGTAATGTATTCCGAATCAATTGGGGGAGTTACAATTAGGACTTGAAGAGCGTAAAAATGTGTGCCGCAAAAAGGACTAGTTTTGAGGAAAATAAATTTTGGAGTTCAATGTTTAGGGTTCCTAAAAATAGAATGGGGACTTCTAAATTTATTTTGAGCGGTATGTAAGCTTTGGATTCATGGAAAATGGAATCCATGAATTATTTAGTCGAGGGTGTTTGAAATGACTAACACTCGATGGAGTATTTCGGCGAGCGATTATATATAAATGATTGGGCGTGTAGAAATATATTTATATGCCACCTACATATTCAGAGTAAAATCTTAGGATGTGTATAGGATTAATATAGAGGGTAGGGGCTAGATGCTTTAGCGATACCCTTGGGGCTTAAATAAGTTTAGGGCATACTTATTTATTTAAGGTGAATTGGTATAATCGGAGGGAATACAAATCGTTATAAGTGATTAAGGTACGAGTAATGTAGGAAGTGAGGGAACACTTATGGATTTAGTATTTTAAGTGTATTAGTGCTTATCTACTATTGCGAATGGGAACATTCGGGATGTATTGGCTAATGCTACAAGAGTTGGGAAATTATATCCCTATGTATTGAGAAGTGAGATAAATTATATATCGACGTTGTTGTAAGATATATACATATAATACGGAAATACATTAATATCTTTGTGTTATTGATATGTTTGTATTTAGAGGATAATTCCACGGGCTTTCCTTTGGTGTAGGGTTGGAACAACCAGATTATATTTTTCTCTAGTACGATCGAGGGAGGTTACGCGATGTGGGTGAATCCCATGGCTTGAGGAGAAGGGTGAGTATATCCACAGGTCATCTCGTCCCGCATTCGAGTGCGATGTGTGTACTCCACTCGCAGGGGGAACATGACCGCCTCCACCGTTGTGTAAATTTTACCATGATCATTGAGTAAGTCTGGCATGGCGCCGTGGTAGAGTAAGTAAACTCGGATTTGGGATCGGCACTATGAGATTGTATCCTCAAGTTATAGTTCGGTGGGATGGTTATTATGCATGGGATTTGTATAATTACATACTAGTTGCGTATAGTATATTATTTATATATGAAGGTGAATAATCATATATAGTAAATCGTATATAAGAATGGAAAGAATGATAAGAGTTATTCCTTTCGGGTAAATGTATATATATTCGGATTTATATGAGGCATAAGTGCTATTGAGAACTCAATGTTTATATATTTATATATATATGAGTTACATATATACGTTGTGTGCTGAGGGCTTAATGGATCTTGAAGAACAACATTGACAAGTAGTAGTGTATCGGGGGGTTCCTTCTTTGGATTTCTCTTCGCGAGACACCCCACGCACGAATTTAGCTTAGTGTTGGGAATGGAGAGAAGTTTATCCCTTAGTACTCGGGCGAATTAGGATTGTTATAAGTTTTAGTGGGAACGAATTGGTTAGGCAGGGTAGCTTAACTAGGTTAGGTATTGGATATGATAGGAGTGCTCTATTAGAAGAGAGGTGGGGGGTATCTCATGGGAGTGTGATACTAACTTAAATATGAGGTAAAATATATTTTAAAAATATTGCATTTATGGACTTGGAAAATATTTTCACAAGTCGGGCTCTGCCCCGTTTCTATATTTTTCCTCTCTTGCTATATATATATATGTATATATTAGGTCTCCAGACACAAGGACGCCCGGATGATGATTCCTTCGAGTCAGACGTCTGCTACAGCAGCTGTGGATGCATGCAAGTTTCTTCTAGATGCTTCCATTCTTGTGATCTAGATAGGAAGCATTGTACTATCACTCGGGTAATAATCCCAATTGTATCTACTTATTCTTTTATCGCCTTTTAGTGTGGATATTGAATTTGGTTGTATGATGTTAAACCGAGTGTTCGATTGTTTTAATTTATTTCAATTCATTATATAAACTATTTTGATTGTTTTAATTGATTAATTTGTTTAAAAAGATTAGTTAAATAAAAAATTTACGCCAGACTAATAGGTTATTAGTAATTAATTTGGTTTTCAACAGTGATACTAAGAATGAACCATATGAGACTCTTATTTTAATTTGGTATAAGATTGATCGCTCGATATTTTAACTAGGTGGGGTGTCACATCTTGATGACTATAGCACATCCGTCGTCCCCTTGAACTTTGATGACCTCTCTCGAATGAGAACATGACTTTCATGTCAAATTATAAGGGTAACACCCCAATAAGATGTATTCAATACCTCCCAGGTAAGAGGTTGAAGCTAGCTGGTATGTCGATTACTTCAAATTCCACATCATATTTTATGAGCCATATTATAAGGGTCAGGATGATGGTCCCTATAACTTCTTGACAAGTATTATCATAGGCCCTGATGGCCATAGAGGATAATGTAAATTCTGAAGCAGTGTTTCCCAGGTCGGTGGTGGTGTGGAGGGTTCATACATTGATATTGGACCCATTGTCTATCAGTATTAGGGGTACAATCTCTCTGCGATACCATTTTAGATATCCGAGTTAAGTCTCAACCAAAATTGACTTAAAACGTTAGCAAAACTAATTTTATATCCTCACTTCAGGATCAATTGAAACAATTTTGGAGGCCTATAAAGCTTTGTATATGTTCTAAATAGTGTATCCCAACATATACAACCTTTTAAAAAGGCGATTTGGAATGATCAAAAGTTATTTTCATAGAATATGTAAAACTATGAGGTTGAGGAAGGAAGAAAAAATGATGGGAGGAATGTTAAACTACAATACCAAAGGATTTACCTTCTGAAGAGAACATTATAGAGTTGGTTACCATATTACAAGATTAGAACACCGACCTCATCTCAGCTGTAAAAAAAATGAGGGTGTATGATTTGCGTAAACATCGATGATGTTTGACAGGAGTCACATTTCGGATGCCAGATCACTCGCGGCTAAATCCCATTTAGAGGTCGGTAGAAGGATTAGGGGCATACTTGACAGATGCATTTGGGAGTTAATAAAGGAGACTTGTCTTGTAGTCTTGTATTCCTTTAACACACCCTCGATTTGAGGAGTTTCAAATAGTCGCCTCTTTGGCCCAACTACTCACAAAACTCCAATCCCCCGATGAAGATTACGATTCTGATTATCAATAGAGTAATAATAAATGCCGACCCACGGATGTTAGAATAAGAGCTCGACCGAATAATTTCAAAATCCCATGGTTCACCTTGGTAAGTTAATTTGGGAATTAAATTATGAGTCATCTATTACGTCACTCTCTCAAAGAACCTTAGTTGTTATTTTCTTATTTCGAACGCAATAACAATTGACAGGGAATATTACGGATCAAAAATTTTAATGGTGGGGACAAAATGTCATTCGACTCTAATATACATACCCTCATCTTAGGCCTGTCAACGTGTCGGGTTTGGGTATGATCCCAGGTGATCCAAATCCTTATAGAAAGAACAAAATCAGATTTGGATCAGGATTGGGTCTTAATCCGATCTAGAATATTGAATCCAAATCCGAATATGTATCAAATTGGATCGGATCGGATCGGTTCAAGGTCTGGCCATATATATAAGTTCATTTTTAAATTTTATTTTATCCCAATTCGTTATTTTTTTAATCTTATATTAAAATATATTGTAATTTCTTTAAGTGTATGATTAATTTAAATAAAACATATATTGATTTGATCTATATATATTTATATATATAAAACATACATATTATATAGATAAGGATATATTAATAAATATATAAATTTATATATTTTATATTTATTCAGATCGGGTTCTTAATGGATCGGATTAGACTAGATCCATATACCAACACATAGAACCATGTAAAGAGGCGATTTGGAAGGATCAAAAGCTATATTCATTGCACAAGACAAACCACGGGAGTCGAGGAAGTAATAAAAAAATGTTGGGAGGATTGTTAAACTATAATTCCGAATTACTCATGTTTTAAAGGGGACCTTACAGAGTTGGTAACCTCACCATAAAATTAGTGAGGTTCGATCGATTTTTTATTGGTGAAAACCTTTTATGATGGCTCGAACATATTCAGCTCAGGCAATATTAGAACACCGACCTCATCATAATTGTAAAAAGATGAGAGTATAGGATTTGCATAAACGTATATGAGGTCCGACAGGAGTTGCATTTGGGATCCCAAATCACTCTTGGCCAAATCCAATTTATGGGTAAATGGATGAATTTGGGGCAAACCTGATAGACGGATTTAGGAGTTAATATTTGAGACTCATCTTGTAGTCTAAAATTTGTTAACTTATCCTCAGTTTGAGGAGTTTAAATAGTCGCCTCTTTGGCCCAACTACTCACCAAACTCCAATCTCTCGATGAAGATTACGATTCTAATTATCAATAGAGTAATAATAAATACTGGCCCAGGGATGTTAAATAAGGGCTCGGTCAATTAATTTCTAAATCCCATAGCCCTATTGTAAGTTAATTTGGGAATAGTTCATTAGGAGTTAGATTTTCTGTCACTATCTGAAAGAACCCTGGTAGCTCTTTTCTTATTTTGGTATCAATAACAATTGGTTGGGAATATTACGGATCAGAAATTATGATTATGGGGCCAAAGTGAACTTCGGCTGAAATATCCATAACCTCGGCTTAGAAAATCATATGGTTCATTTCAGCCCTCGAGTTGAGAATTTTATTCCACTAATTATAAATTGCTAAAAAAATATTTTAAAAAATCAACAAAGCTTTGGATATATTAGGTTCTGCTCCATAAGGGTAGGCCTTACTGATTAATGAGGGTTCAGCCTAAAAATCTCGGAGATAATTATGCCTTCGACCAAGTTTGAGTCGGTAAAGTCCTGAAAGGAGCCCCATTTAACGCGCGACCAATTTTTAGTCAGTCTATGCAATTTTAAGCCTCAACCTAAATCTCAGCTATTAAGTCACCTGTCCAAGACTCGGCATTGAAAATTGTTTTGTAGTTTTGAGAGTTAGGTTCCAATTACTCCGAATAGGGTCGGCTCATGTGCAGGTGGAAAATCAGACAAATTTACGCATGACATATGATTTTTGAGGCCTAAGACTACCTCGGTTGCATAATGAAATAGTTTTTCATAAAGGACAACTTTATTGATGATGGGTGATAAAAGGTTCAGACTATTCAAAAAATATACATTGGATCATTTGATGGTTCTGAATATAAAAAGGTTAGGCTATTTGAACAAATAACAATATTTCATAAGCTTTGGACTTTCCAAAAAATAAAACTATTTGTTAAAATTCGACACGTAAGAATATTTGTTAAGTTTGACTGTAAGTATACTGTAAAGGTTCAACTTCAATCATTGTAGGCACCTACATATGCCTCAGTGATTTATCCTCGACCAATTATGCCTCGCCTATCAAGGGTTAGGCCTCAGTAACTATGGACACCCACATATGCCTCATCAATTCATGCCTTGTCCATTTATGCTTAGTCCATAAAGGGTTCTTCATTAGTCAATTTATACTCCATCCTATGCCTCGACCATTTATGTCTCATCCTATTATTCCTAGTCCATCAAGGAATCAACATTCGTTAATTTCGACTCCTTTTTATGCCTGGACCATTCATACATTGTACATTTATGCCTCATCCATCAAGGGTTTGGTGCCAGTCATTATGGGCCCTACTTATGCCCTGTCCATTTATGCCACGACCTATTTGTAACAACTCGCGTAATTTTGGGCTATTTTAACTAATTTCTGGAAAATGGAGGAAAATAGAGTTTTTGATAAAATTATTTTTATTGCTCAAATATGTTGGTTATTATTTTTAAAGGCGAGAATTTCAAACGGTTTCGAAAAGGGAGTTAAAACGGATTTTAAAATGATTTTTAAATGTTTTTAACTCTTGGAGTTGTTTTGACTTCCAACTTTTCATTTCTTTGCCTTATTTAAAGGAGTCTTTTCGATTCCAACTCTTCATTTCTTTGCATTATAAAAGGAAGTCGTGGGCAAGCCTTTTAACATACTTTTGGCACAAATTTTGGCAGCAAATATATTTTATATTCCTCTTCTTTTTATATACACATTGGCCCTTGAGATTTGTGAGTTCTAGCCTTAGATTAGAGGTGTTCTTGGGGCTATTTTTGTTGGATGTTCTTGGAGGATCTTCTGTAGATCTTTTTTGTTGATCTTGAGGATGTGATCATTGGTTTCTCATCATGGTTTGAGGTATGGAGTTTTACACAATATGCTCCTAAATCTCGCGAGTGTTTATTCCGTTGAATTCCTGTTAATTGAACTCATATTTGAATTAATAAATTCATTGAAATCTGTAAAATAATTGTTGAAATTATTTTGATTCATGTGGTATCATTATATTGTTGATTAGCACGTTGTCATGAGATTTTAATATGGCACGGATGTTGGGCACCCGCCAAACTTCCTGTTTCCCGGGCTATGGCTTGATAAAGCATATACGGATGTGGTGAGGCCTGGTGACCCGGTTAAAGTGTTGTTGAGAAATTATAATGATGAAATGCTATTGATATTTGCATTTTGATTTGAATATTCATACTCGTGTTGTTACATTTTATTCATCGTTAATATATTTATTGAGCATCTTTCCTGTCGTATTGTGTACTTCCCCATATTTTCTTTTAGTGGCAGGTTAGCGCAAATTTTGGGGCGCTATGGAGATTGATTTTAGCGAGGATTGTTTGTGAAAGAATTGTACTAATTATTTCATTGGTGTATAGAGCATTTTTATTCGAGTTAGATAGTTGAAATCTTAATTTGAGAGACTTGTTGTAATTTAATAGATTGAGATTAGTGGATTTATATTATTGTGGGTTTATTTAGATGCTCTATACCTTGTTATATTGTGGATTTAGTTTAGTTTTATCACATTAGCGCTCCGTTTGCTCTTCCCGGGCGGGCGGGGTGTTACAAATGGTATCAGATCTTAGGTATACGGCAACCCTCGGGGCTTGGGTTTTGGGTTCATTGCATGGTTAGCAATTTTCGGAGATAGAAAATTTTAGGTGATATTCGTGATAAGTTTCGAGAATAGAGGTGAAGAATTATTTTTGGAGACGAGATTATTTTTGGAGTTAGTGTAGTGGCCTGATTTTTTGAGAGCTAGGCATTCGGCGAATTTCGAGGGCGAAATTCCATTGTTAGTGGGGAAGTGTAACAACCCGCGTAATTTTGGGCTATTTTAATTAATTTCTGGAAAATGGAGGAAAATAAAGTTTTTGATAAAATTATTTTTATTGCTCAAATATGTTGGTTATTATTTTTAAAGGCGAGAATTTCAAACGGTTTCGAAACGGGAGTTAAAACGGATTTTAAAATAATTTTTAAATGTTTTTAACTCTTGGAGTTGTTTTGACTTCCAACTTTTCATTTCTTTGCCTTATTTAAAGGAGTCTTTTGGATTCCAAATCTTCATTTCTTTGCATTATAAAAGGAAGTCGAGGGAAAGTCTTTTAACATACTTTTGGAACAAATTTTGGCAGCAAATATATTTTATATTCCTCTTCTTTTTATATACACATTGGCCCTTGAGATTTGTGAGTTCCAGCCTTAGATTAGAGGTGTTCATGGGGCTATTTTTGTTGGAGGTTCTTGGAGGATCTTCTGTAGATCTTTTGTGTTGATCTTGAGGATGTGATCGTTGGTTTCTCATCATGGTTTGAGGTATGGAGTTTTACACAATATGCTCCTAAATCTCGCGAGTGTTTATTCCATTGAATTCCTGTTAATTGAACTCATATTTGAATTGATAAATTCATTGAAATCTGTAAAATAATTGTTAAAATTATTTTGATTCATGTGGTATCATTATATTATTGATTAGCACGTTGTCATGAGATTTTAATATGGCACGGATGTTGGGCACTCGCCAAAAATCCTGTTTCTCGGGCTATGGCTTGATAAAGCATATACGGATGTGGTGAGGCCTGGTGACCCGGTTAAAGTGTTGTTGAGAAATTATAATGATCAAATGCTATTGAGATTTGCATTTTGATTTGAATATTCGTACTCGTGTTGTTACGTTTTATTCATCGTTAATTTATTTATTGAGCATCTTTCCTGTCGTATTGTGTACTTCCCCATATTTTCTTTTAGTGGCAGGTTAGCGTAAATTTTGGGGCGCTATGGAGATTGATTTTAGCGAGTATTGTTTGGGAAAGAATTGTATTAATTATTTCATTGGTGTATAGAGAATTTTTATTCGAGTTAGATAGTTAAAATCCTAATTCGAGAGACTTGTTGTAATTTAATAGATTGAGATTATTGGATTTATATTATTGTGGGTTTATTTAGATGCTCTATACCTTGTTATATTGTGGATTTAGTTTAGTTTTATCACATTAGCGCTCTGTTCGCTCTCCCCGGGCGGGCGGGGTGTTACACTATTATTCTTCAACCATCAAGGGTTCGAGCTCATTCATTTATACACCCACTTATTCTTTGGTGATTCACATCTTGACCATTTATGCCTCACCAATCCACGGTTCAGCCTCAGTTATTATAGACGCCCACTTATACCTTAGCCATTTATGCATCAACCAATTAGGCCTCATCCATCAAGGGTTTGGGCTCAGTCATTGCGGATACCCACTTATGCCTATGTCATTCATGCCTCGACCATTAAGGGTTCGGCCTTAGTCATTATGGGCAACCACTTATGCCTCGACCATTTATTCTTCGTCCTATTATGCCTCATCTATAAAGGGTTCGGCACCAGTCATTTTAGACTCTGTCTTAAGCCTCACCCTATTTTACCTTGTCCCATAAGGGTTTGTCTAGTATGCATTCAAAAGTTCGTAGGCTCCAATCCCCTATCATCATTGAAGACATCTCATAAGATTGAAGACTAATGGGTAATTAATGATCCCAGATCTGACCTGTAATCATTATTATGAAGATTTTACCCCTCGAAATTTATTGGTTGGTCTCTTAGGGTCGAACTCATATGGTCGACCTCATACGGGTAGTCTCAAAAGGGTCGGCTTCACAACGGTTTGCAAAAATCAGACAAAAATGTCTGAACCAACGAAATTCACCAGAAAGGGTAATTTTTCCATTCCAAGACCAAGAAAGTGGATAAACTTGGCATCATCACATGAGGGGAGAATAATCACATTCCCCAAGCACATTTCAGAAGGACAGGTGGTGTGCATCAATTGGTAGAAATAGAATAGACATTCTCCTTGTGACTTAGGGTGCACACTACACCCTAAGTCACTTATAAATACAGTTGTACTGTTAATTATAGACTAAGTCATTCATTATTTCTAAAAGTCTAATGAAATGACTATATATAGAGAAAGTACTTATACTCTTATGACTTGTAACTCATAACTCACCTCAAGTATACATTGGAAAATGAACCACTCAATAGTGGATGTAGGATCAGTTAGTCTGAACTGCTCTAAAATTTTGTGTGTTTGATATTATTTATCTAACTTAAATATTATATTTAGTCTTTGTCAATCTTACCTAGAACGAGTTTTTAGCGTGTCTCACTAAGTTATTTCATGCTATTTGAGATACAATTTATGTGAAATCGGAGAAAAATGAAATTTTGGATTTTACAAATATTGTAATTTAAATGTTGGTTTTTATATTTGAAAAATAAATTTTGAAACGAAATTGGAATCGGACTTAAAATGGAGTTTTAATTGAATTTTTATTATATAGAAGAGTCCTCAAAATATAAAACTCTCTAAGAGTCCTCAAAACATAAAACTTTCTACAAAAAAAATATTTAAAAATATTTGGCCGTCTGATCGAGCTAAAAATTGTTGTTCCGCTTCCTCTCGTCTTCAGCTAATTCACCGTCAAATTTCATCCAATCCAACCTATCCGATCGTGTGGAATAAATTTTTTAGTGTTTGTATCTGATTAAAATTCTTTTCTTAATTAAACTCTTCATCCTTTATATATCAACAAATTCGTGGCTTGGCTTTTCAAATCACTTTTTCTCAAACTTTTCAACTAGAAGACCTCTACAAAATTATTCCCTTTCATCTACAAACCATAGCCCCAAACCTTTTCAAGATTTCAACCTTAGATTCTAAGGCTTAATTGGTGTTTTTTCTAGAGGAGTTCAACATTCTACTCAGATTTTTTCCCAACTAATCACTGGCATGAATACTATATTCCTTTCCTTTAGTATTACGCATTTTAAGTGTTGCCTAAAACGTAATTCAATGTTTTCTTAAAATAAATTCGCAATCTAATTGGAGAAAGTGAACACATAAATTTTGGGGCTATTTTTATGAAATCCTTTAATATGACTAATATTTATAACCTTTGGGTATGTAGGATTCATGAGTGAATTTTGAGCTTTGTTTGTGTAGGTTGCATGTAGAAAATTCCTAGTTTTGAAATAAATGAAGTTGGGGGCGTATAACTCATGTAATTTGTATAGAGATCATGAAATTTGGTGTTTCATGTATATAAGTAATGAAAACTTCGTATAATTAATTTAAAATAATTAAATGAGATTAATTGGATATTTTGACATTGTGATAATTAAATTAAGATTTAATTGATTTGGACTATCATGCATAGTTTTATACGTTGATTAGTTATGCTTGTTTGTGTGACTTGTTGGTATTATTATATTGCCTTTGTGACGACGGGTTATTGGGTAATTTTACTTTTCCTATATTTTAGGATGCCTTCTAGGTATGGCACTAGTGACGGTAGATTATTGCGACTTTATTATGTCGGGGGTGGGCTGATTTTTGATACTTTATCATCGTTATGCTAGCCTAGGCATGAGACTAGGTCGAGGTTTAGGTTAGAATTTATCCGATACATAGGGTAGTGCAGATTGATAACTTGGGGACCCTTAGTTATGGGACGAAGGGGTATTTTAAGGATCTCACATCGATAAAAGGGTGGGGTAATTTATAAATTGTGAAATTGAGAATTTGAGGATTGATGCCTACGATAAAAACTGGCTTTAAAATTTGTGGCGAAATAATGTGTCAGGGCCGACAGTTTAAACGGGTCAGGGAATGATTTATGTCGTGTCGTGTGTGGAACCTTGTCATGCGTCGGGGCCAACAGTTTAAACGGGTTAGAGGACGATTGATAAGGGGAAGTGTGACACTTTGGTGGATTACCACCCGGGATGTGAGTGCCGTCATAATAAAAAGTGAGAACAAAATCAAAAGTTGAGTTATGTTAATAAGAGATTAACTTCGTTGGACTTGGGAATTTAAAATCATATTTGTGTGCCTTTATAAATGGGGATCTCTACAAGGATTTAGTAATTTATATTTATCTCGTTTAATTATCCCGTTTAATTTAAAATATTCTATTGTGATATTTATTGAGTATAATGCTACTATCTGGGCTCACGGACCATATTTGAGGGGATTAGTGTGTATTCATGCTTGGGGCTCTGACCTCGTGCGTTGACTAACATTTTAGAAAATAGTATTTGGAGAAGCTGCATAGAATTATTTTGAGATTTGCTTGGCGGTGCAGTTGGAGTTCCTCTACCTTATGCGTATTTATTTAGTTTAGATTTCTATTCCTTCACATTTGTATTGACACTTGGTTTATGGTTGTGATTGGTCCATTTAGTACCAAAGTTTTATAGGTTTTATTCAGTTAATTCATTGGATTTCAGTTCAAGTATTTGTAGTTACTTGATTATTCAGATTTTATTTAATAATTATTGGAGATTTGATTTATTCGCAAGTTTAGCATGTTATGGTGCTTTTATCGTTCAGTTCTTGTTATTAATTGAGTTTGATTCGATTATTTATCTCGGGGATTGATTTATTTATGTTTCATATCTATCTCATGCTAAGAATTGCATTTATTTATTCACGCCTGACTTAGTTTTGGTGGCGGCCAACGCCAGAATTAAGCGGGGTGTGAGAGATGGTATCACAGCATGGTCTTAGGTCTCGTAGGTTATGAGTCCGTTTATGTTTCGCATTGCAAATCTTTCATTCCCTTTGTTTATTCGTACTCCTTAAGCTGGAGGGTATAGTACACATGTTAGATGTGTTTCTTAGAGATGTGAAGCTTTGTGCTAAGGACGTCATAGGCATTGAGTTTAGAATTAGTAAGCTTAATGTTAGGATCCTTAAAATGGATTTTGGAGAAGATAATTATTTTAGAGATTTTCATACAGATGTTTGGTATCGTATGTCTCGATTTTTGATGTTGAGATTTTATAGGAGGATGTTTGCATTTTGATGACTTTCGGATAGAGGATCGAGTGGGGATTTTTGGGAGCGTGTGGTACACCCTTATTTTCATAGTTATGAGTAGGCAAATAGGCAATATATATTATTTTATTGCTCGTGGGGTAGGTGCACGTAGAATTAGGTGTATGGGTTCCCAATTATGGCATCTTACGGGTAGGCATATGGGAGCCATATTTTCTATTGCGAGATTTACGAGATGTGTTAGGCTTCGTTGAAGTTCGAGGGCGAAATTCCTTGTTAGTGGGGAAGTATGTAACATCCCGGATTTCTTAAATGGTAATTTTTAAATTAATTTTGGAAATCGAAGAAAAATGAAATTTTGGATTTTATAAATATTGTAATTTAAATGTTGGTTTTTATATTTGAAAAATAAATTTTGAAACGGAATTGGAATCGGAATTAAAATGGAGTTTTAATTAGATTTTTATTATATAGAAGAGTCCTCGAAACATAAACTCTCTAACAATCCTCAAAACATAAAACTCTCTATAAAAAACTATTCAAAAATATTGGATTGTCCGATCGAGCTGAAATTTTTTGCGCCACTTCCTCTCGTCTTTAGCTAATTTTGCATCAAGTTGCATCGAATTCCAACGGTCCGATCGTCCAGAATAAATTTTTTTGTGTTTGTATCTGATTAAAACTTTTTTCTTAATCAAACTCTTAATCCTTTATATATCAACAAATTCGTGGCTTGGCTTTTCAAATCACTGTTTCTCAAACTTTTCAACCAGAGGACCTCTCCAAAATTATTCCCTTTCATCTACAAACCATAGCCCCAAACTTATTCAATATTTCAACCTTAGATTATAAGACTTAACTAGTGTTTTCTCAAGAGGAGTTCAACCTTCTACTCATATTTTTGCCCAACTAATCACAGACATGAATACTCTATTCCTTTCCTTTAGTATTATGCATTTTATGTGTTGCCTAAACCTTAATTTAATGTTTTCTAAAAATTAATTCGCAATCTAGTTAGAGAAAGTGGACACATAAAATTTGGGGTTGTTTTAATGAAATCCTTTAATATGATTAATATTTATAACCTTTGGGTACGTAGGATTCATGAGTGAATTTTGGATTTTATTTGTGTAGGTTGCATGTAGAAAAATTATAGTTTTGAAATAAATGAAGTTGGGGGCGTATAACTCGTGTAATTTGTGTAGAGATAAAATAGTTTAGTTTTTGATGTATAAATGATGAAAACTTGGTATAATTAATTTAAAATAATGAAATGAGATTAATTATGGTATTTTGACGTTGTGATAATTAAATTAAGATTTAATGGAATTGGACTATCATGCATAGTTTTATACATTGATTAATTATACTTGTTTGTGTGACTTGCTGGAATTATTATATTGCCTTTGTGACGACGAGTTGTTGGGTAATTTTTTCGTTCCTTATATTTTAGGATGCCTTCTAGGTATGGGACTCGTGGGTAGGCCTTTTGATGCTTTACGCCTTCTAGGTAAGGGACTAGTGATGGTATATTATTGCGACTTTATTATGTCGGGGGTGGGCTGATTTTTGATACTTTATCCTCGTTACGCTAGCCTAGGCATGAGACTAGGTCGAGGTTTAGGTTAGAAATGCATCCTATACATATATTAGGACGGATTGATAACTTAGGGACCCTTAGGTATGGGATTAAGGGGTATTTTGAGGATCTCACATTGATAAAAGGGTGGGGTAATATACAAATTATGAAATTGAGAAATTGAGGATTGATGACTAAGATAAAAACTGGTATTAAAATTTGTGGCGACATAATGTGTCGGTGCCAACAGTTTAAACAGGTCAGAGGATGATTTATGTCATGTCATGTGTGGAACCTTGTCATGTGTCGGGGACGACAGTTTAAACATATCAATGGACGATTTACAAGGGGAAGTGTGACACTTTGGTGGATTACCACCCGGGATGGGAGGACCGTCATAATAAAAAGTGAGAACAAAAATAAAACGTGAGTTAATTTAATAAGAGATTAACTTCGTTGAACTTGGGAATTTAAAATCATACTTACGTTCCTTTATAAATGGGGATCTCTACGGGTAGTTAATACTTTGTATTTATCACGTTTAATTATTCAGTTTAATTTGAAACATTATATTATGATATTTATTGCGTATAATGCTACTATCTGGGTTCACGAACCATATTTGAGGGGAGTAGTGTGTATTCATGCTCGGGGCTCTGACCTCATGCGTTGACTAACGTTTCAGGAAATATTATTTGGAGAAGATGCATAGAATTATTTGGAGATTTGCTTGGGGGTGAAGTTGGAGGTGGTCTACCTTATGCGTATTGATTTAGTTTAGTTTTCTATTCCTTGAATTTGTATTAAGACTCAGTTTATGGTTGTGATTGGGCTATACTGTTGAAAAGTTGTATAGGTTTTATTCAGTTAATTCATTGGATTTCAGTTGGAGCATTTGTAGTCAGTTGATTATTCAAATTTTATTTAATCATTATTAGAGATTGGATTTATTCGGAAGTTTAGCATGTGATGGAGATTTTAACGTTCAGTTGTTGTTATTAATTGAGTTTGATTCAATTATTTATCTCGAGGATTCATTTATTTATGTCTCATATCTTTTTGATGCTAAGAATGGCATTTATTTATTCATGCCTGACTTAGTTTTGGTGGTGGCCAACGCCATAATTAAACGGGGTGTGATAGTATCATCAGAGGCCCAACCTGGGGAGGTCTTCATTAAATAAGTATATGGGCTACTTCTTCGTTACATATCCCATGGTAGTGGACATCTCATCCAGATTTAGGTTCATGGGCATAGAAGCATAGGATAGTAGATGGATAAGTGAGGCTTGACTCTCACAAATAGTACCTAATATTTCAAAGATGGTGATATTAGTCGATGTCCATCGGAGTTTCTCCTGGATCTTGTTGTTTTCTTGAGGAGGTGGTTTGATAAATATTTCATGGGTTTTTCTCCTTAATAGTTGGGATATGAGTAATGGAGTGTCAAACTGATCGAATGAGGCAGTCCAGGATGTGGGGAAGAAGGTAGGAGGTGCTGTCTTTGGGGTCATTACTTTGGTCCAATCCATTATAATGATGAGTTTTGAGTTCTTAGGAACCTTATTCGGAGTTTTGACAGCATTTCGAGACATTGAGTCATCTATCAACCATATGTCCCCATCTGAGTCTTGGGTGGAGGTGGAGATTTTTGCTATTGTTGCTAGAATTTGGTCGCCTATCGAGTTTGTCATATCAATTGATGGTTTCGTAGACATGGACGACGCTGACCGGATGTCATTATAAAATTTTGTCTCCTATTACTAATCCTTGTTGAATAAGGTTTGAGGTTCTCCTGGAACCATCTCTTTCTTAATGGGGAAGCCTTACATAAGATGTATTTATAGTAGTACTGGTAATCTTCATATTCCAAAACCGATGTTGAGACTTCATGGATGAATTCGGCATAGATCGGTGTCGTCACTACGTACTGTAGGCTGTCAAATATCCCTGTGCAAAGTCATGGGGAGTAGGGTTAACTAGTTCCATATCAATAGTATACGCATATATCCAGGAGGTGAGACCTTCTGGTGGAGGTCGGCCTATGTTAGTTATCTTGTCTTAGAGTTTGATTATGCCTCTATTTGGGGAGCAACTAGCTAAGTGGTCTCCGTAGTTACAACTTACATCAGTTTAGTGATTAATCGAGGATGATACCCTAAGTACGAATAGGGCAAAATGCTATTTTTAAAACAAGCATGTCGAGTTCACTATAGGGATTAACGGGATCTTTCATATGTGGACTATCTTCATGAGGGGTATAATCGATCTTTATGGCCCCAAAAATGGTGTTTTATGTTTCCAAGGGTAAGTATCCCCATTCGGTAGGTTGAATTTTCTTGTATATGATGATGTTGGGGTGATCGATATCCCATTTGATATTGAAAAACTAAATAGGTGGACGTTCATACAAGAGGCTTGGCTATAAATTGTTCGCACTCTATTTTATCTTTTTCATGGGGAAAGTCCAGTGCTCATGTTGTTCCAGTTGTTCAAGTTCTTCCATGCTAGCTCTGTGCTCGAACAGTAATTTATAACCTTGTATACTTCGAGCATCAAAGGATGTCGATCTTTTTTCATGAATTTCGATCCCTTTTTCCCGAGGAGCAGTCCCATTTTATCATCATTTCCTAAATTTGGGGGTGGAGGCGTACTCATCTCCGTACCTTGGGGATATATTGCCCTCGATGGTCATCCATTTTCAGGGCGGCGCATACCAGGCTAAGTGGAGAGTGAAGTTTAGTGAGTTTTCTCGGCAAATATGTAAACTCTTTGGGAGTAAGCACATCTTGGTAGTTTTTAGGAGGGGTCCTTATTAGAAAGGTGCAACAGTGGCTAACATAGCTTGCGAAGTATTGGCAGTTAGGCGTGATTCTACTTTTGGAATGACCAATAAGCTGGTAATATGAAATATAGAAGCTCAAGGTTAGTTCTTGTGAGCAGATAACTAGTTTGTAGCTTAATAAGGGTCCTCAGTAGATTTGGTATCCCTAGCAGCCAAATTATCCTTGATCTTGAACCCTATGTTATTTACTTCATTGAATTCAGGGATCTACGCGAGTTCAGTTTCATTCTCTAATCATTTCCATAGGTTCCTAACTATGATCTATATCTGGTCATTTGAATTGGGGAAGTTGATCATCTAACCATATTTCTCTCTCCAATGAGTGATGAAAGCGCCAACTATCTCTCCCCATTCCTGCTACGTCTTCTCTAAGTCTTTACATGTGCTGCCAAGTTCCTTATTCTATTCATACTTCATTAAGAAACAATGATGTACATCATCCCAGGTTTTGGCAGTCCCCTCATATTTAAGTCCCATAAATTAGGTAATGTCTCCTCTAAAATGATTGGAAGACAACATGCTCTCTAGAACCCTTAGGCCTACATTTTAGATCAACATCTGAATGTGGTAGTCAGATAATTGGGAGCTTGGGGATCCCAGTTCTTTGTAGGTTTTGAAGATAGGCATTTTGAATTTTTCTACCAATCAGGTTTCAGGATAGAGATCCATATTCTTAATGTATGTGAGTTCATTGGTGGTTTGCATTTTTCTGATGGAATCCTAAAGGACACACAATTCAAATTGGACCTACGTGACCTTTTATTTAGAGATGGAGGCACAACTTCGTGAACCAATTAGGAAGCTACATATTCGGCTCGTGGGGGCATTAGAAGGTGGTGTGTGATTACTTTGGGTACTTCTGCTAGGGTTCGAAGTATCCGTGAGGGGCAAAGGGTACTTGGAAGTGAGGGGTGCAGTCATTAAAAGGGTAGCCGAGACTTTTACTAGTGCAGGTAGATCTTGGGGATTAATTGGTACAACTTCGGCATCCACCATAACTAGTGTTCCAGTGTTGGGGATTAGAGGAGGAAGTACATTATCTGCTATTTCAGAAAAAATAGTGTCCTCTTGTGGGAGGATTTATTCAAGGTTTAGGCCCTTGATCTTAGACTTCATCATATTTTGAGAGGATGTGATGTTTTCAAGGTGTCTCAGAATCTGATCCCCTTGGACGAAGCCTGGTCTTCTTCGGTATACATGTAGCATACTATAGAGAATACTTAACTATCATGGGTGGGTAGATTACTTATGAAAAGTAGATGACCGCATGGAGCGAGTACTGAGGCTTCCAGGTTAAGAACTTAGTGTGATCTCTCTACTCATGATTCCAACCTTGTAGAAAAATTCAGGGCACTTTCATTCAGATTTTTGTGGACAAAATGATTAACAAAAGGAAAATACATAGCGAGAGAAAGACTTAAATATTCATGATTTTTTCTGATGAAATTCTTTTGTCTTCATTTAATCGTATTTGGACGAGATTTTATTTTTTTGTATTTTTTGTTTGGTAGTGTCTTATAAGGGAAAACATTGAATAGCGTCCTGTTAGATTCGGGTAAACAAGGGTCAGCTCTCAATTTCCTTGCGAGGAACGGGTAAGTAATATACTTTTTTCTATTATGTTCTCAAAATAAAATGTGGGTAAGGGAGTCCAACATAAGATGCATCTTCTTTGGTGATAACTTGGAGATTCATACTATTTATCTTCCACATAAAAATAGGAAGAGATTCAACCAGAATTTAAGGGGTTTTGGACCAATCTTTGGCGGTCAAACATTTTTTAAAATTTTTCATCAGATCAAATGTCCAATAAGTATATATTTGTTTTTTCAATAGGGTGTGTTCCTAGATATTTTTTCTTTATGCAAAAGGGTGATGGGACTCGCTGATCCGTAGATCGCTTTTTATTGCCATGGATCTCGATATATCGGGTTGAATGAACTGAGCAATCATTAAGGTACGTGTGAAATCACTTTACCATAGTAATAAATAGTTACTAAATCCAATTCGATGTACTCCAATACTATAGAAACTACAAACGTTCCCCGACACTGATACATTAGGATCCAGAGAAAAGTTGAGCGATATATTGTACGGGTGGGAGAAAAAAGTTAGAATTCCTCAATGATTAGCCTTCCGGAGAAGAGAACTTTTGAATGTACTAACTTCACTCGAGGAAGAAATTTATCTAAAGTATGAACTTCTCCTAGGGAGAAGTGACTTTTTGGAGATCCGAACCTCTTTTCGCGTGAAGTGACTTTTTTATGGTACAAACTTCCACTTTGTTAACTACTTTTGGTTTCGAGGATATATGGTTTAAACAATATGAAAATCAAGACTATGTAGCATGAGATAAAAACCTGGAAATCTTTATTTTACATACTCTGATGTTTATTTTATCCTGAGGTCCTTCGTGCGTACCTATATGTTTGGGACAATTTATAATCCTTTACATGGGAAACTAAGCACGTATCGACATTTTGAGGGACTCCAAACTAAGGCTCCTAAATAGTTGTAAAATTTGTATAAAATAGTTTAGTATTTAAAATACTAAGAAGGAGGAATAAAAATATGTAATACCCAGTAATTTTAATGACTTTTAATATGAGATAAATTAAAACTTAATGGGTTAATTAAATGGGGATTAATTGGAATTTATTATGAAAAAATAATTAGGATTAATCCAGATTTAAAATTACTAGCAATTAACGTAATATATGATTCTGAATATTACTTTATCATATAAAAGTAATATGTGGAAATAATTTTTGTCGGGAGCTTCAAATATGACAATAATCGAAATTAAGTTGGGACGCTCTTATGAGTCGTGTCAGGACTAAAATTGGGAAATAAAATGTGATTTTTTTAAGTCATTTGGATGACAATTTCGAGTGTGCCATTGAGTTCAAAAGGGTCTAAATAGGATGAAAAGTCTACCCAGGGGTTTGTTTTGGGTCTCGAGTCAATTGAAAGATGGAAGGACACCCCGAAGTGGTATTTTAGTCATTTGGCTTGGGAGATGAATAGTATACACTTTTTTGTGTTTTAGCTAGCCTTGGATACTTATTATATATGTGGGTTTAGACTCTACGTAATGTTCTGTAACACCCCACGACTTTGGAGACTGAGAAATTAAATTTTGGGAAAATTAAATTTAATTAAATTGGGGAATTCTAAAATTTGGGAATTTAAGTCCAAAAATAGAGGACGTTTCAAAGTATTCCAGATGATATTTTTTAGGGTACCATCGATCCCGGAAGGGTCGAGATAGTCAAAATGAATGTCATTGGGTCTTATTTCGGCTCCGGGATCTTTTTAAGTTGTTTTGAGTTGAATTGGAGTCAACGAGTCATTTAAAGTGTGTATTAACATTTAAAACTGGGTTTGTTGTTTTAAAGGATTTAAGGCTTACGGATGAAGCCTTCTCAAATAGAGAAAGAGAGAAAGAAAAAGGAAGAAAGAAAGAAGAAGGAAAAGAAGAGAGAGAGGAAGAAAAAGCTTGGGATTTTCGGCCCAACCGCAACATCGAGGATGATCCAACCTCTACAAATCTGAGGCAAGTGTTTAATCTTGCTAAATAGCTATTTGTGTATTTCATTTCATAATTTGTGGGGTAAAGAAATGGATTTTTGGGTATTAATGTCAAAACCTAGATTTTTAGGTTTAAATCTTGAAATCAATGATTAAATATGGATTTAATGGAATAGAAAAGTTTGGGATCAACTTTGGGTTGACTTATGGGCTTAAATCATAAATTGATGAAGGTTTAATTGTCAGAAATGAAAATTTAGGGTTTAGAATTCGTGGGTTTTGAAGAAACAGAAGAACCCTACAAAAATTGCAGGTCCGAATCGATTCGCCCCCTCAAGCGAATCGATTCGGTTTGGTAAAAATGGCAGGTCTGCATTGACCGAATCGATTTGGACCCCAAGCCGAATCGATTCGGCCTATTGCAGAAGCCCAGGTCTTTGGACCCGAATCGATTCGCCTTGGAGGCCGAATCGATTCGAAAACAGGGCATTTTGAGGTATTTTCTCCATAGTGAATTCAAACCCTTTTTGGTTGGGTTTATTTGATTTGGGGCCTTCTCTTATGATGAAAGAGATATGTTCTTGGAGACACATAAGGGGTTTCTCACACATTAGAATTTTGCGGACTCCTTAGGGTAAATTGGGAAAAATGTATCCAGGTATGTATTGGAGTTATGTATAGAGATTTTGGGGAAAAACCTTTGGGATTGGGAATCCTGATTGTAGATTAAAAGTAAGTGTAGATGTGATGTGAGGCTAAGAACTCTTAGAGAGATCTTAGATTAGGGTATTCACAAAAGTGATCGAACCATAGTCAAAATCGAGGGAAATGAGATTATTTGATGATTGAAAGAATGAGCTTGAGGCTGATAGACTATTAGTTATATGTATACCGATAGTCAAAATGATTACTAGATTCTTTAATGTACTCGGAGATATAGATGATATGCGTAGTGAAAGATTCCTACACAAACTCTTGGGTGATAGCCCTAATGTTGAATATAGATATAGGTATAGATATATACATATGGTTTTTGGGAGACTATTCATAATAGGAAAATGATTGAATATGTTTCAAGTATGGGATTATATTCACGTGTCGAGGTAAATTAAAGGAATGGTGGTGACGGCATGTATACTTACAGCCAGGTATATATATATCTTATGCATATGAACGAGAATTAGTTTATATATATAGATAAGGATATGTGAATATGTGTTGATATATATATATATCTGTATGTATATGACTATATGGATATATTTATGTTGTGGTCATCCATGATATGGATATTTAAACCGTATATGATGGTTTATTATTTGATCATATGATTGGATCATATGGATTATATATATTATGCCTGTAAATGATATATATACTTAATTGGTTAAGCATACCCCGCTCATGCTATCATTGGGAAGTTACGCGCGTAGTGGGTGAGCATCCTGGCTAGAAAAGCAGGGTGTGGATATTCCCCAGGTCATAGTCGTCCCGTGTGTTACCATATGATATATATATTTATTTTGGGATGAGACGTGATGGGTATGTTTCGTCTCATTGCCGGTTTGGAGCTATGACCGCTTCCCGGGACGTCGTGTGCGTGAGTTTACCACGAGATGGGTGTCGTTTAGTCCCACCATGGTGGCCCCAGTTTTGCTACGTGAGCCGGGCACTAGGAAGATGATTGCATTGATGCAGTTTATCGGCGATATATATAGCCGGGTATATTATGTTCATGGCCTTGTACATCATATGTAGTATGTACACTTGGCTATTGGATTGATGATGATATATATATACGGTTAGAAATAAATACCTATATATATATATATATTTGTATATATCCTATAGATGAAAGGATATGGACTTTTATGAAGTACATCTTAGATGATTATGGTGTACTAGATTGAAGGGGGTTGAAGTATCGCACATAAGGTATTATTCGGTCACGTCATCCCAAGGATATTATTGGAGGTTCTTTTATTTTATTTTTATTTGTTTTCTTTCTTTTCTTTTCTTTCTTTCTTTCTTTAGTAGTTATAGTTAGTAGTAATGGTAGTATTAACTTGTATGTTGAGGATTATGGATCTCTAGGATCGACATTGCCCAGGAGTAGTGTAACGAGGTGGTTCCTTGTTTGGATTTCGCTTTGCGAGACACCTCACGCACGAAATGCAGTGCCATGTCGAGATTTGAGAGAAGTAATTCCATAGGTGGCATCTCAGATCTCTGGTCTTGACCTTGTCAGGAGTAGTGTAACGGGGCGGTTCCTTGTTTGGATTTCGCTTTGCGAGACTCCCCACGCACGAAACGTAGTACAATTTTGGGATTAGAGAGAAGTCTTGCCAATATTCCATGTGCATATTATTAAGTATATTAATTCTTACGTTTTTAGCCTATATAGGTATATATATATATATATATATATATATATATATATATATGTGTGTGTATGTATAGGGGTAATGTTTTACGAATTACGATAATTATAATTCATGAGATTATCAATCGGAAAGTCATTAAGCCTCTTATGGCATAAATGTTGTAATCATAATCTAATAGGATTAGAAATGGGTGGATCCTTAGATTATGACGGGAAGGTAGCTCTCGTGGATATAGGCTAGGCCTGATAAGTTAGGTTGTCCTAAAATCAATGGGGGTAATTTAACTAAAATTTGTGGACGCGAATAGGTGCGCGCCTTTAGATGAGAGGTGAGTTGGGGTTCCACGAGAGTGCGGTCTCACTTATTTATGAAATCAAGTACACCGGTATTTATTATGCACGGTTAACACACTTGCTAAATATCTTACACATTCGGGGCTCTGACCCGTTTACTTTTCCCTCCTTCTTGTATATACATATATATTTCCACAGGTATCCTATCGCATGGATGTCGGATGACTTTCGATCCAGAGTCTTGGGAGCCGTGACAGGTGCGGACTGTTGCGGGATGTTTCATGTAGCCGCTTCCTACTTCTTTAAAATTCTAGGTAGGATTCATGTTGTATATCGGGTTCGTATCATAGGGATATTTACATACATGTTTATATTTATTCCATTCAATTATTGTATTGGCCATGATCCGACAGCTTATTCGGGTCTACTTTTTGTATTACATTCGGTTGTATTTAATTGGTTCATTTTATTTATTATAGTTCTTTCCTGCATCTCTCATATTCATTAGTAGTTTTATAGTGTTGGGTTGTGTATGTTGCAAGTTTTAAATTTTTATAACATCTTGCTTATATGATTTCGGGTAGTCAGTCTTATATTATATATTACCATTAGTTGATGTTGAGACTGGACCATCTGGAATTCCTGATTTAATATAGTATAGGGCTGGCCACCCGTTATTATTTTAGGCGGGTTGTTACAGATGGTATCAGAGCATCAAGTTCTAGAGTCCTTAGGATCTGTGCGAGTTTATGCATTCTTCCGTTAATGTTCTTGACATAAAGCCCTATAAATAGGATTGTTGTGTTCACTGCGTTACTTTCTTCTGTGAAGTGTATTCACTTGATTGACGTTCTGATAACAATTGCTCTTGTTTCATTTCAGGCGCCGCCTAGATTTTTTGTCTAGGAAAGGATAGGATTAGAAGTACAATACCCATAGTATATTTTGGGTACACTTCAATCGGGGGTATTTGTCTTCCTCGGTTTTGGAGGAGTTATTGAGGAGATTTCTAGCAATGGTTCGAGGTGATTTGTCGGCAGTTGAGTAAGAAAGGAAAATTTACTCGAATGACAAACCTTGGACTTGATAAAGTAAGTCTGAGGAGAGGTTATTGTTGTCTTTGGGAGGTTTGGATTTAGAAACCCGTCAACCTTCGCTAGGAAGGATTTTGAGGAAGATGTTTCTCTTATGGAGAAATAGGTTTAGGAGTAATGATTGTCCTGGAAGAAGTAGAGGGTCTTGAATTGAGATCCTTGGATGAGGTGAAACCATTAGATTATGGAAGTATAAGGTAGAATACCTTTCTTTGGGTTTAAGTCATACTTTGTGCGATATCGGGAACGTCGAGAGTTATAATAATGAATTCCGGAGGTGAGGAATGTTAAGGTTCGCTGAATAGTGACTATAAGACTACTGTCTTATGGGTAGGAAGGGCATGTGATTATAGTGCGCCTAAGAGGGGAGACTTATATTGTGGAAAGACGTTAATGTATTTAAAGAAGTTTTAGAGTTGAGAGATTTAAAGTTTAGTAGGGGTATGTTGAGCGGATAATTTAGCTCATAGTTGTGCTAGTTTTGAGAACTAGATATTGGCTAGAGTATTGTATTTGTTGAGGCCTTGAGTCTTAAACATAAGGTGTTTGTTTGGCGTGTCGAAAGACGCGGAATATATTTATATTGTATTATTGTATAGGCCCTCGGGCAATATCTAAAATATGAAAAATCTTTTATAAAACCATAACCCTGGTTCAACTAATCTCAATCCCCGACCTAGCTACACAGTAGTGTATTGGGAGGGTTCCTTGTTTGGATTTCGCTTGCGAGACCTCCCCCGCACGAAGGTGGCTAGCGTCAGGAATTGAGGAGAGTTCAACCAGTGGAAATTTTCAAACTTTTATATATTTAGTATATTGTTATATATTATGTTACCGAGGGTTATCTTACAATTTTGAGGCTAATGGAGCCTGATTAAAATTCTACGAGTGGAGATCAGGTACGGGGTGTATGGGCGCCCTGAGTAGTTAGTTTGTTTTAAAGGCTATATGGTTCGACATGAGAACTAGGGAGGATCGGTATAGTGATCCTAAGATTTGATGTTAGGACTAGATGATATTGAGGTCCTAGGCATATCTTAAATTTTGCGGACGAAATTCTTGTAAGGGGGAAAGATTGTAACACCCCACGACTTTGGAGACTGAGAAATTAAATTTTGGGAAAATTAAATTTAATTAAATTGGAGAATTTTAAAATTTGGGAATTTAAGTCCAAAAATAGAGGACGTTTCAAAGTATTCCGGATGATATTTTTGAGGGTACCATCGATCCCGGAAGGGTCGAGATTGGCAAAATGACTTTCATTGGGTCTTATTTCGACTCCGGAATGTTTTTAAGTTGTTTTGACTTGAATTGGAGTCAACGAGTCATTTAAAGTGTGTATTAACATTTAAAACTGGGTTTGTTGTTTTAAAGGATTTAAGGCTTACGGATGAAGCCTTCTCAAATAGAGAAAGAGAGAAAGAAAAAGGAAGAAAGAAAGAAGAAGGAAAAGAAGAGAGAGAGGAAGAAAAAGCTTAGGATTTCCGGCCCAACCGCAACATCGAGGATGATCCAACCTCTACAAATCTGAGGCAAGTGTTTAATCTTGCTAAATAGCTATTTGTGTATTTCATTTCATAATTTGTGGGGTAAAGAAATGGATTTTTGGGTATTAATGTCAAAACCTAGATTTTTAGGTTTAAATCTTGAAATCAATGATTAAATATGGATTTAATGGAATAGAAAAGTTTGGGATCAACTTTGGGTTGACTTATGGGCTTAAATCATAAATTGATGAAGGTTTAATTGTTAGAAATGAAAATTTAGGGTTTAGAATTCGTGGGTTTTGAAGAAACAGAAGAACCCTTCAAAAATTGCAGGTCCGAATCGATTCGCCCCCTCAAGCGAATCGATTCGGTTTGGTAAAAATGGCAGGTCTGCATTGACCGAATCGATTCGGACCCCAAGCCGAATCGATTTGGCCTATTGCAGAAGCCCAGGTCGTTGGACCCGAATCGATTCGCCTTGGAGGCCGAATCGATTCGGAAACAGGGCATTTTGAGGTATTTTCTCCATAGTGAATTCAAACCCTTTTTGGTTGGGTTTATTTCATTTGGGGCCTTCTCTTATGATGAAAGAGATATGTTCTTGGAGACACATAAGGGGTTTCTCACATATTAGAATTTTGGGGACTCCTTAGGGTAAATTGGGAAAAATGTATCCAGGTATGTATTGGAGTTATATATAGAGATTTTGGGGAAAACCCTTTGGGATTGGGAATCCTGATTGTAGATTAAAAGTAAGTGTAGATGTGATGTGAGGCTAAGAACTCTTAGAGAGATCTTAGATTAGGGTATTCACAAAAGTGATCGAACCATAGTCGAAATCAAGGGAAATGAGATTATTTGATGATTGAAAGAATGAGCTTGAGGCTGATAGACTATTAGTTATATGTATACCGATAGTCAAAATGATTACTAGATTCTTTAATGTACTCGGAGATATAGATGATATGTGTAGTGAAAGATTCCTACGCAAACTCTTGGGTGATAGCCCTAATGTTGAATATAGATATAGGTATAGATATATACATATGGTTTTTGGGAGACTATTCATCATAGGAAAATGATTGAATATGTTTCAAGTATGGGATTATATTCACGTGTCGAGGTAAATTAAAGGAATTGTGGTGACGGCATGTATACTTATACCCAGGTATATATATATCTTATGCATATGAACGAGAATTAGTTTATATATATAGATAAGGATATGTGAATATGTGTTGATATATATATAAATCTGTATGTATATGACTATATGGATATATTTATGTTGTGGTCATCAATGATATGGATATTTAAACCGTATATGATGGTTTATTATTTGATCATATGATTGGATCATATGGATTATATATATTATGCCTGTAAATGATATATATACTTAATTGGTTAAGCATACCCCGCTCATGCTATCATTGGGAAGTTACGCGCGTAGTGGGTGAGCATCCTGGCTAGAAAAGCAGGGTGTTGATATTCCCCAGGTCATAGTCGTCCCGTGTGTTACCATATGATATATATATTTATTTTGGGATGAGACGTGATGGGTATATTTCGTCTCATTGCCGGTTTGGAGCTATGACCGCTTCCCGGGACGTCGTGTGCGTGAGTTTACCACGAGATGGGTGTCGTTTAGTCCCACCATGGTGGCCCCAGTTTTTCTACGTGAGCCGGGCACTAGGAAGATGATAGCATTGATGCAGTTTATCGGCGATATATATAGCCGGTTATATTATGTGCATGGCCTTGTACATCATATGTAGTATGTACACTTGGCTATTGGATTGATGATGATATATATATACGGTTAGAAATAAATACCTATATATATATATATATATATATATATATATATATATATATATATTTATATTTATCCTATAGATGAAAGGATATGGACTTTTATGAAGTACATCTTAGATGATTATGGTGTACTAGATTGAAGGGGGTTGATGTATCGCACATAAGGTATTATTCGGTTACGTCATCCCAAGGATATTATTGGAGGTTCTTTTATTTTATTTTTATTTGTTTTCTTTCTTTTCTTTTCTTTCTTTCTTTCTTTAGTTGTTATAGTTAGTAGTAATGGTAGTATTAACTTGTATGTTGAGGATTATGGATCTCTAGGATCGACATTGCCCAGGAGTAGTGTAACGAGGTGGTTCCTTGTTTGGATTTCGCTTTGCGAGACACCTCACGCACGAAACGCAGTGCCATGTCGAGATTTGAGAGAAGTAATTCCATAGGTGGCATCTCGGATCTCTGGTCTTGACCTTGTCAGGAGTAGTGTAACGGGGCGGTTCCTTGTTTGGATTTCGCTTTGCGAGACTCCCCACGCACGAAACGTAGTACAATTTTGGGATTAGAGAGAAGTCTTGCCAATATTCCATGTGCATATTATTTAGTATATTAATTCTTACGTTTTTAGCCTATATTGGTATATATATATATATGTGTGTATGTATAGGGGTAATGTTTTACGAATTACGATAATTATAATTCATGAGATTATCAATCGGAAAGTCATTAAGCCTCTTATGGCATAAATGTTGTAATCATAATCTAATAGGATTAGAAATGGGTGGATCCTTAGATTATGACGGGAAGGTAGCTCTCGTGGATATATGCTAGGCCTGATAAGTTAGGTTGTCCTAAAATCAATGGGGGTAATTTAACTAAAATTTGTTGACGCGGATAGGTGCGCGCCTTTAGATGAGAGGTGAGTTGGGGTTCCACGAGAGTGCGGTCTCACTTATTTTTGAAATCAAGTACACCGGTATTTATTATGCACGGTTAACACACTTGCTAAATATCTTACACATTCGGGGCTCTGACCCGTTTACTTTTCCCTCCTTCTTGTATATACATATATATTTCCACAGGTATCCTACCGCATGGATGCCGGATGACTTTCTATCCAGAGTCTTGGGAGCCGTGACAGGTGCGGACTGTTGCGGGATGTTTCATGTAGCCGCTTCCTACTTCTTTAAAATTCTAGGTAGGATTCATGTTGTATATCGGGTTCGTATCATAGGGATATTTACATACATGTTTATATTTATTCCATTCAGTTATTGTATTGGCTATGATCCGACAGCTTATTCGGGTCTACTTTTTGTAGTACATTCGGTTGTATTTAATTGGTTCATTTTATTTATTATAGTTCTTTCCTGCATCTCTCATATTCATTAGTAGTTTTATAGTGTTGGGTTGTGTATGTTGCAAGTTTTAAATTTTTATAACATCTTGCTTATATGATTTCGGGTAGTTAGTCTTATATTATATAGTACCGTTAGTTGATGTTGAGACTGGACCATCTGGAATTCCTGATTTAATATAGTATAGGGCTGGCCACCCGTTATTATTTTAGTCGGGTTGTTACATGTTCATTTTCATCTTATCACTTGAGCGGAATTTTGAGAGATTAAAAGGTCATCTAGAGAAAGTGAAATGGTTTTTGTGGAGAGGAAGAGTCATCTAGTGGATAGTAAGGGCTAACCACCATCTTTACACCTTGCACCACCACTAGGAAGTTGCCGGAAAGTCGCCAAAAAAAGGTAAGAGGAAGTTCAAACATTTTCTTCTCCAAAGGTTCAGCCCTACACTAAGAGGCAAGTGTAATTCTTTCTTTAAGGGAACTCATAAGAGATGCAAGCTAACCTGGTCACTCATTGCAAAATTCAGAGCCCACCACCCGCCCGCCAAAGACAAAGATTGGTTCGACCACTAGTTGGATTTCCTCCATCGCAAAATCTGCAAAAATCCCCCAAATCCTCATCCTTTAAGGCTATCAACCTCACATTGTACCCAATCACCTCATAGAACCACGTCTGCAAAAGACATGAATCAACAAAAAGATAAAAGGAAATGCATGATAAAGAAAAATAAACCAAAAGGTTACCTCCAAGAGGTACGCGGCCCCAGTAAAAGTCTGTCGGTAGCATTGGGTGAAAGATTCAGAAGAATAATAAAGGGAGTTAAAAGTCAAGCTCCCCTAGTTATATAACTGGACGTGGAAAATCATCCAAAAAAATGACAAGAACTAAAGATGGACTAAATCAACACTCGTAACCACCAAAAATCCTCCAAGAAAAAGAAAAATAAAGAATCGGTCCTTCTGTCCCACCTACCATTCATCAGTCACATCCACCCTCCTACTTAAAAGAATCGCTCGCATATAAGAGATACATATAGAATCTCTGGAAATGATCCGACCTGCATCTCCTCCGCCTCCGGAATCACCCTCAACGAGTTATCCACCTCTATCTAAAATCCATCGCAATCAATCCCCAGCAGCTACTGAACGTCTATGGTAGTAATACTCATCTCCTCAAAGCCAAGATGAAAAGTATGGGTAATGTCCCACCATCCATTTCCTAAAGCACACAACACCACAGAAGAACACGATCTCTCATCCAAGGCCCGTGCCAAATGGCCAGAACTAGCATAAGAAACCATCTAGAGCACCATAGCCGGAAGCTTCTCCCAAAGGCCAATTAAATCGTTCGTCCAACAAGACCAAATGGTTGATTAATTTATGTTAGTATTCCAAAGAAGAATAAGAATAAGAAGAAGAAGAAGAAGAAGAAGAAGAATAAAAAGAAGAAAAATAAGAAAAATAAGAAAAACCTCCCGTCAACATAAAGAACAAAGAGGAAAATAAAGTGGAAAACCAAAAGTCACCCTACTTACATAGCCACTATGGCTTTTCAACCTAAATGAAGGCTCGCGCAATAGGATGCGATCATTAGCTACAAGAATAAGCAAATAAAATGCATTCCCATTGCCCAAGGCAAGGGTCACCCTAGAGTGCCACTCCAGGCCAAGCTAGTCATCAACGCCCAACCACTCAGTGTTGTACCCCTTATTGGAAAAACCATTAATTTGAAGTCTTAGACAAAAGAGGACTTAAGAACGGTGTTTAGAGAAACAAAGCAGATGATTGTAGCACTTGAAGGTGTGAAAAATAAGGAGGGATCACCCCCTTTTTATAGGAGACTAAGCGGCATGTCAATCAGCAGTCCCCCCACCCATACCGATTTGCACCAGCATGTTCATCTTCCTAAGGAAGTTCAGGAGTCTATTCCATTTACGAACGACAACCATCCAAACCTACCTATCGATAACCCCTTTCAAATTTTGTAAAAAAAATGGTCAAAACTACTAGAATAATCCAAACAATTGACTCGAAAAAATCCTAAAATACCATAAACATCAAGAAAACTATTTTTGGAGCACTAAGCCCCTTTACAGGCCTTTAGGATCCCGAGAAGGATTCATCTTCAACCATTTGCGTATGCATCCAAATCTACCCCAATTTCTTTAGACGGGACAAAAAAGCTAAACACATCCCCAGTGGAATTTAAAGATAATACCTCCCCAGCTCCCCAACAAAAGTCATAAATTTATCACTCTCCCAGTGGAAATTCAAGAAATCCATTCCCCAAGAAGAACCTTAAACCAAACCATTCCCTTGAAGAATCTTTAGATAAAACCTTATCCCAAACCATTCCCCCAGGGGAACTTTCATATGTGAGTGCATCAAAATCCTTAACATCTTCCTCAGCAATGTTATCCCCTCTCTCAAATGACAAAACAAAGTCCCTAAGAGGACAATTCCCCATATCAACAACTTTAGGTACTCATAACTAACCTCGAACCTCAAAATCGGCCATTGCAACTTTAGGTCCTCATAACTGAACTCGCTCCTAAGAATTTTTATCACAAGTATAAGTTCTCATAAATGACCTTGGTACTTAGAATTGTTCGTCACAACTATAGATCCTCAGAATTGACCTTCGCCCTCGTAATTGTTTGTCACACTTATAGGTCCTTAGAACTGACATCAGCCATAAAAATTGGACATCACAACATTAGCCCTCATAATAGACCTAGGCCCTCAAAATTGGTCGTCATAACTGTAGGTCCTCACAACTGACCTTGGTTCTCAGAATTGGTCACGAAAACTATATGTCCTCATAATTGAACTCGGCCCTGAGAATTCGTCGTCACAACTTTAGCTCCTCAAAATAGACCTAGGCCCTCAGAATTGGTCGCCCAACTTTAGGTTTGTATAATTGACCTCAGCCCTCAAAATTAGTCATCACAACTATGGTCCTCAAAACTAACCACGAGGCCCAGAATGGTTCATCATAACTTTGGGTCCCCGGAATAGACCTAGGCCCTCATAACTGGTCATCATAACTTTAGGTCCTTAGAACTGACATCGTCCCTTAAAATTGGTCATCACAACTTTAGGTCCTTAGACTTCACCTTGGCCCTCATAATTTTATATTCACAACTAAGGTCTAGAGAACTGACATCGGCCCTCAGAATTTGTCATCAAAACTTTAGGTCCTCAGAATTAACCTCAGCCGTCATATATGGTCGTCACAACTATAGGTCCTTATAATCGACCTAGGCCTTCAGAATTGGTCATCCTAACTTTAGGTCCCCAAAATTGACCTCGACCCTCAGAATTGGTCATCATAACTTTCGGTCCTCGAAACTAACCTCGACCCTCATAATTGGTCTTTATATTTATAGATCCTCGGAATTGGTCATCATAACTTTATGTTCGTAGGATCGACCTCGGCCTTCAGAATCGGTCGTCCTAACTATAGTCCTCAAAATTGACCTTAACCCTCATAATTGGTCATCACAACCTTAGGAGCTCAAAATTGACCTTGGCCCTCAGAATTGGTCGTCACAACTATAGGTCATCATAATAGACCTCAGCCTTCAAACATAATCGTCATAAATATAGGTTCTTAGAATTGACCTCAGCCCACAGAATTGGTCATCACAATATTAGGTCCTAAAAATTGGCCTCGACCCTCGTAATTGGTCATATCAACTTTAGGTTCGCAGAACTGATATCGATCTTCCAAATTGGTCATCCTCAACACAACCTTAGACCCTCTGAATTAGTTGATTTCATCCTCTAGGTCTATAAAATTGACCTAAAACCTTTCTCGCAATGCCAATGTAGTGTCTATTATTCAACAACCTTATCTTATTCCAAGCTCGCCCGTCGAGGTGCTCTATAGACACCACATTCAAGGACCCCCCCCCCCCCAAGAACCTCATTTTGTCCCCATCACCTCCTCACTCACCATAAACCCTAGGTCATAATTCGAGTCCTGATCTGTAAGCCATCGAGGAATCCAACTCCCTGTTTCACTATAGATAAAAAAATTCACCTTAGCGGAAGCTCATTGAATCATTGAATGGGACCTGAATTCCCTTTCCAAGGTTCAACCCCGTGCACGAATCGGCCTGACAATTCGAACGAACAGTCTATTTTTCCCTAAAAATTGATCTAGAGGCTACTAGGTGCTCTCGTGCCCCATTTGATAGGGTTCAACCCTCCATCTTGAGCTAAGCTCATTGAATCTTTGAAGGGATCTGAATCTCCTTTCTAATGATATGCCTCGTGCATGAATCAGCCTTACGATACGAATGAAAGACCCATTTTACTCCAAAGGGTCATCGAGAAATTCTGGCCCGCATTTAACCTTGGTCAAATCTCTGAACCAAGCAAATCCCTTTGGTAAATAGAAGTGTCTTGCGTGACCTTTCAAATGGTCTGTCCCGTGTGCAAATCAGCCTTACAGTTCGGACAAACGATTTATTTCCCTCTTCTCTAAAAGACTAATTGGTTTTTCCGCTTATTATTTTACCATAGTTAACTCCGAGACCTAGAAGCGTACTAATGGATTCTTAAAGGTCTTTGAATACCCTTTCTAACGATTCACCCCGTGCGCGATTTGGACTTACGGATTGCATTTTACAATAATTTCTTCCTTTGACTGCTGAATGGCAAACCCAAAACCTTGCATATTGGCAGTGTGGCTAGGTGGTGCTTGACGATAGGCAGGTCAAGGATCATGACAATCGGCACCCCCTCGACCCTATATAAGGAGATCATGATCTGACTATGAGATGAGACCTCATAATGATCCCTCTCATTGATCTAAGCAACATTCTCTCAAAGTAAGGGCAATTTCCATCCTAAAACCCTCTGCCACATTACATTTCCTTCATTTGCTAACCCAATTTAGCAAATTCACTTCCCTCTCCTCATACCACTTACATCCACTTGTAGGAGTAACCCTTCAACACTCAAGATCAACTTCAAGTACTGGAAAGAATGTCCAATCTTTCACTATCTCTTTAAATTCTCTTATTTTCGCATTAGTTACTACATTCATAATTTATATTTATAGTATAAATATAAATATAGGTCCTTATAATTGGTCTTCATATTTATAGGTCCTCGGAATTGCCCTCGACCCTCAGAATTGGTCGTCATAACTTTATGTTCTTAGGATCGACCTCGGTCTTCAGAATCAGTCGTCCTAACTATAGTCCTTAAAATTGACCTTAACCCTCATAATTGGTCGTCACAACCTTAGGACCTCAGAATTGACCTTGGCCCTCAGAATTTGTCGTCACAACTATAGGTCATCATAATAGACCTCGGCCTTCAAAATTAATCGTCATGACTATAGTTTCATAGAACTGACCTGAGCCCTCGGAATTGGTCATCACAACATTAGGTCCTTAAAATTGGCCTCGACCCTCATAATTGGTCGACACAATTTTAGGTTCGCAGAACTGATATCGATCTTCCAAATTGTTCATCCTCAAGATAACCTTAGACCCTATCAATCAGTTGATTTAATCCTCTAGGTCTGTAGAATTGACCTAAAACCTTTCTCGCAATGCCAATGCAGTGTCTATTATTCAACGACCTTCGCTTATTCCAAGCTCGCCCGTCGAGGGGCTCTATAGACACCACATTCTAGGACCCCCCCCCCCCCCACCCAAAGAACCTCCTTTTGTCCCCATCACCTCCTCACTCACCGTAAACCCTAGGTCATACTTCGAGTCCTGATCTGTAAGCCATCGAGGAATCCAACTCCCCGTTTCACTATCGATAAAAAATTTCACCTTAGCGGAAGCTCATTGAATCATTGAATGGGACCTGCATTCCCATTCTAACGTTCAACCCCGTGCAGGAATCGGCCTTACAATTCGAAAGAATAGTCTATTTTCCCTAAAAATTGATCTAGCGGCTACTGGGGGCTCTCGTGCCCCATTTGATAGGGTTCAAACCTCCATCTTGAGCTAAGATCATTGAATCTTTGAAGGGCTATGAATCCCCTTTCTAATGATATGCCTCGTGCATGAATCATCCTTAAGATACGAATGAACGAGCCATTTTATTCTAAAGGGCCATCAAGAATTTCTGGCCCCCATTTAACCTTAGTCAACTCTCTGAACCGAGCAAATCCCTTTGGTAAGTAGAAGTGTCCTGCATGACCTTTCTAATGGTCTGTATCGTGTGCAAATCATCCTTACAGTTCAAATAAATGATTTGTTTCCCTCTTCTATAAAAGACTAATGGGTTCTTCCACCTCTTGTTTGACCATAGTTAACTCCGATACCTAGGAGAGTACTAATGGATTCTTAAAGGTCTCTAAATACCGTTTCCAACGATTCACCTCGTGCGCGATTTGGACTTACGGATTGCATTTTACAACCATTTCTTCCTAAGACTGCTGAATGGAAAACCCAAAACCTTGCATATTGGTAGTGTGGCTAGGTGGTGCTTGCGGATAGGCAGGTCAAGGATCATGTGGATCGGAACCCCCTCGACCCTATATAAGGAGAGCATTATCTGACTTTGAGATGAGACCTCATAATGACCCCTCTCATTGATCTAAGCAACATTCTCTCAAAGTAAGGGAAATTTTCGTCCTAAAACCCTCTCCCACATTACATTTCCATCATTTCCTTACCCAATTTAGAAAATTCACTTCCCTTTCCTCATACCACTTACATCCCCTTGCAGGAGTAAACGTTCAACATTCAAGATCATCTTTAAGTACTGGAAAGAATGTCCAATCTTTCACTATCTCTTTAAATTCTCCTATTTTCGCATTAGTTACTACATTCGTACTTTAGCACTTCTTTTCATTAGATCATAAATAATAATATCGAACTTTTTATCAGAAGTATTGTACATATTATATTTTCTAGGAAAAAAAGGTTTGCTCATAAATTCCAAATGGGGAGTTCTCATCAAATTTTCTCACACTAAAAAACATTATTTAGACACACACATATAAGAAAAGTCCCTGATTAGATTTATGGGATAAACCCCACCTCGCATTTTATGTGAACTACGTGGAGTTTGATGCCTTTATAGGCTACGTAAGTGTCTCGGGTAAAATTGGAGATTTGATTCCTCTTTTATTCGTGTTAATTGTATTGTATTCAGGTCATATATTCATAAGTCTTATATGCTTATGTCTTCTCCAACATATACCACCGTTGTTCTATGACGATCAGTTACTGGGAAAACAAGCACATTATATTTTGGTTACTATTTTAGGAACAATCCTAAGGATGACCGCACTTCGCCTTTATCCATGACCGAGCTGAGTAATGTAACACCCCGCTTATTAAAATAAGCGGTGGCCAGCACAATACTCCAATAATTACAGGAATCATAGATGGTCCATTCTTAGCATTACTGTAATACAATAAGTTTAGGAGATAACCACCCATTGTTTTAATAAAACGGATTGTCAAAATTCAATTTGTAAGTTAGGGAAAAACATTTAAACAATCCAATTGAAAAGAAGGTGGATGTAAATAGAGACATATATTCGATCAACAATCTTATACACCAAATATAATTGAATAAGCTGTCAGTTAACAGACCCTTACAATTAGATTACACCGAGTATTAAAGTACAATATCACATTATATAATACAAGTACAAAACTTGGGCAACACGCCTAAATGGGTAACCGATGATAACTAGAATACAAAAAAGATGGAAGCGTCTATATCAAATATTCCATAACATTAGTAAATTGTAACAGCTCTAGGGAACTGGAATACAAAAGTCAATATGGGCGTCCTTTCGGTGGAGCACCTGGCCAAAAATAAGATTCATGCAAAACCCAAAGATATAAACAGGTCAGGGCCCAGTTTAATATGATCACTAAATGAATAAAGTGCATGACAGTTATGGACAATTTAATTATCATGAATAATCTTGTTTCATTTACTATAAATAATGATAAGAAATCTAGCCTCTCAATCTTAATGTATAACCTAATGCAATAATAATGATAATGGTAAAAATTGTATTATGCAGTAGAATATAGATAAAATCTTACTTAATGAGATTCCATTTCCTTTTTACACAATTTCATTTCACCATTCCCATTCTCATTAGGAAAGGTATTCAAAGCAATATTATATCATAAAGAGATTTATCAATAATAGAACCCCACTTTAATAAGAATTGTTATAATTCACAACATATAACGATTCTAAGACCATCCTTCCAGGTTTCCCCACTGGATGTGCCCCTAAGTAGCTATCATCTGCCAGGGCCTACCACCAAGACAACCTGGGCATCCTACATAGCGTGAAGTCGAGAAGCGGCCATATACCTTTGATAGTATGTCATAACCACACCCAAAATTACCTCACTTCGAATAGTAATCACACAATAAATAATAACTAGTCCTATGGCCGCAAATTATATTCACCCTGCATTCACTAACCAGGGGACTTCACCTCATGCGCGTAAATTACCCTATGATAGCATTTAGAGAGGTGTGTGATAGGAAATTATCATTCACGTGTTATTCTCATTTTAAAATATACATGAAGTCTTTATCCGGAGCCATAAGTGTTTAATGTCATCATTATAAACTTCAACGTTTAATGAATCCCCAAATTAATCTCCAAGAAAATAATGACGTTACTATAAGCCACCAAGTATAGTATACCTCATTCACGTCTCTAAATTTCCCCAATTATATAATCCTACTCTTCCCTAGTCTCAAACTAGTTTACATAAGAAAACGTTACCCTAACGTCTATTAAATAATCCCGGAGATAGGCCCAAGTATCCCCGTTCAACTCTAGAGTAGTCATATACCTAATATAAGACTCTAGTAGACTTTATGTAATCCTAAGAGAAAGTTCCTAGGCCCTAAACCTACAAGAAAAGGGTTCCAAACTACGATGGAAAAATATCTTAAAACAGCAAGAATTCTTAATCGATTAGGTCTTGAAAGCGAATCGATTTGGATAGGCTAAATCGATTCGTTCAAGAGGACCCAACATTGTGTATACTGCCGAATCGATTCGGATAAGCCGAATTTATTCTCTCATCACAGACCTGTATCCTACCTCTTTAGCTAATCGATTCGCTAGGGGCGAATCGATTTACCTGGGCCAGGATGCCCAACTTCGGCTATGGAGTTTAATACCCTACTTTTACCAAAACTCATTTCTCCTCCATTTTTACCCACAACAACCATCAATGATCCAACCAAAAGCATCCTACATGAATACTAACTGCTATACTCAACACAATATCTATCTAAACAATGTTTAAGGGTTCAAACACCAAAAATTCATTAAATTCCATATTTGTTCAATTGATTCCAATACACAACTATCACTATAATTTATTCATCCCAAATCATATCATAGCAAGTAAGAAACTTGCCTTAAGCTGAAATCTCGAATTCCCTTCCGATAAATGCAAGACCAAACCCAATTTCTTCAATTCCCCTTCTTTATCTTCTTTTCTCCACAATTCTCTTCTTCTTTCTTTCTCTCTTGGTTTAAGAAGTATACCGTTAGGAAATAAGAGGGGTTGCAAGACCTAAATGTGCAATTAACATTACTTTCCATTTTAAATGTTAATACACCATTAAAATAAATCGTAACTACATAATTAAGTCATAACCTGTCAAAAGTGCCCAAAACTTAAAAATACATTGTGGCATTTATTTTGAATATCTTGACTATATCGGGACTGATCACACACTCTAAATTGGCATCCAGAATAATATAAATCATTTCAAGTTCCAACTTCATTTAAACCATAAATGTCGTTTAAAGCACAACGACACCATAAATCGTAACATAATGTTATTTACATTAACATAACAGTAAATATGCAAAATCTAGTAAATATTATCTTTTAATTCACTTAAAATAATATTTACCCCATTATCCAATATTTTATGTAATACCTCACATGGTAAATTAGTATAAAATAAATTACTCAAAAGTAATGGTTATTACAAGTAATTACACCATCCATTTATATATACATCCAGAGACTTCATGGAGTACATTTGGAGAAGAATAACACATGCCCATAAGAGACCGAAATCAAGGGATGGGTGCTAAACACCTTCCCATTCCAAAACTTAGTCCCCGAATCCTTAAACAAATTTGTTTCACAAGCATCAGTATGTCCTTGATCTAGTTATCTCGAGGTGAAAACATTTCTTTTGCCTATTTTCTATAAAAAAAAGGTTGGAGATTGTATCTATACACACTAGCCTTCGCAATTCATACAACAGTCGAGCTCCCGGAAGAAGGGAGCGAAACCTATGCATGCACTACCGGCAGTAGGGATGACCACAATGACACCAATGCCCAATAAGTGATAAAGATTAAGTGTTATATATCGTGGTTCGTCAAGTTAGCTTCACATGGCCACTGAGGACACGTCATTATGAGTTCGAATGTTGAAGTTAGAGTCCTTTCCAGAAAGCAACACAATTCCCTTTTAATGAGAAAAGTGCCTAAAAAATGGGGGACCAATCGATTGACCTTCCCCAGTCGAATGATCAATTAAACAGATTTTTCCTCGGGTTCAACATTCATCGATCGATCGACGATGTGACACCCCGCCTAATAAAATACCGGGCGATCACTCCTATATCAAATTAAAACAGGAGTCGCATATGGATCATTCTTAGCATCACTGTCAAAAACCCATTTAATTAATACTAACCTATTAGGATAGTGCCAAATTTTTACTTAACTACTCTTTTTAAACACCCACACAAAGAAAACATACATGCAGTTTATGAAAATCAAACTGGAATGAAATAAAATAACCGAACACTCGGTTCAAATATGATACAACCAAATCGAATGCCGCACTAAAAGGAAGAAAATAATAAATAAATGCAATTGGGTTATTAGCCCAAATGTTTATATAGTACCTCCTATCTAGATTACAAGGATATAAGCGTCTATCGAGAACCTTCATGCATCCACAGCTGCTGTAGCAGACGTCTGACTCGAAGGAAGTGTCATCCGGGCGTCCCTATGTCTGGACACCTATATATATATATATAAGAGGGAATAGTAGACAAACGGGTCAGAGCCTAAGTATGAAAAATATTTAGCAACTGCACAGGTGCTTTATTTTTAAAAATAGGTTTTATCTCATATTTAAATTTGGTATCACACTCCCATGAGATACCTCTCACCTCTCTTTTAATAGTGCACACCTAGCGCATCCCTATAAACATCCTAGTCAAGCTACGCTGACTAACTAATCCATCACCCATCTGTTAACCACCCTAGTTATTCCAAGTATTAAGGGCTAAACTTCCCCCCAGTCTTAACACTATGCCATGTTCGTGCGTGGGGTGTCTCGCAGAGCGAAATACAAATAAGGAACCCCCTATACACTACTACGCGGCAAGGTCGATCGTCGAGAACCATTAGACCCTCAGTACACAACGTATATACATACTATATAATGATATACATAACATACTTATTATAATATACATAATTCAATATACATCTGGATAATATCTCCCGGAATGAAGTTTACTTTATATTCGTTTTCATAATACACATCTGAATCTATCTCCCGGACTGAGAATCTCATAGATCTATATATATATATTACATTGTTCTCATGCACAAATAATATATCATACATACAAGCATAACAACCATTCCAACGATCTATAACTCGAGGATGGGGTCTCATAGTGCCGATCCAAAATCCGGGTTTACTCAATATACCACGGTACCATGTCAGACTCTCTCAATGGTCTTGGTAAATATATACACAACGGTGGAGGCGGTCAGTTTCCCCTGCAAGTGGGAATAACATAAATTGCACTCGCACGTGGGACGAAAATGACCTGGGGACTATACTCTCCCTGCTCCTCGAGCCAGGGGATTCACCGACATCGTGCAACCTCCCAGGATCGCACTAGAGCATATATATAATTCGGCTATTCCAACCCAATACTCAAATGGGAATCCCATGGAAAGCATCCATCTAAACACACATATACCAATCACATATAGATACATATGTATTCATATAATATATATACTTTAATTACATAGTATATATGTATACTCTATATTCCTCCTCGAATATACATATGTCAATGGCCATAATTTTCAATCACACATAGTGATGACCAATAATCCCAAATATTCTCTCAAAGAATTATGTTCATACATTCACATACTCACGATACCATACCGAAAGTATTCCCTCACTTGATAAATAATAAATACCTTATTTCCACCTAAGGATTTTAGTGGATATCTCCAAATACACCAATTTACACTAACTAAATAAGTATATTCGCCAATTCATCCTAATAATCTCATAGGATTCCCTCAACCATCATCAACAAACTTACATTATCCCGTACGTATAATCATATAGGCCAAAATGGCCACTGAAACTATACCAATTGATATTTGGCCAAAATACCCTAAAATTAAATAGGTTGTGGATTTCCTCCCCACAAACCCATGGACTACATCTTGTCCAAATAATCGTTTAGAGGCCCCCACCCTATTTTAGGACCCCCACCCTTGTAATTCATCAACTTATCTATTTTCCTCGAAAATAACATTTTAGTGTCACACACATAAACACTCACTTAATTCCCATAAATTCCCTCCATTGGATGACTACTTACTCTTAAAAGATTACTTATTTCCTTTCTTAAATAATCTCGAATAAATTAAAATTGGAATTCATCCCATCCAATTAACCCTAGGAAAAATTGTCAAAATTCCTGAAGGGTCGGTCGATCGACCCATGTCCGTCCATCGATCGATGGTTCGATCGATCGATTCTCTACCCTCGATCGATCGATCACGGTGGACAGCTTCTTCTCTGAGAAGCTGTTTCGGCCATTAAAGCTTCTTCCAATATTTTATCTCCGTCTCTAACGTCCTACAACCTCAACCAACAACATATACACATATAACAAGGGTTCTACACATCCTAGAACCCGAAACCAACAATTAATTTCGATTAAATCCTAATTTTCTTGAATTGGAAAATTATTGGGATTTATTCGTTTTAACTCCCGAAAACCCGTTTTATCCACGAAAACCCAACCCAAAATCTTTAGGGTTTGTTATTACCAAACTACGATATGAGATTTATGGTCAAAAGTAAATAAAGAAAGTAAACACTTGCCTCATGGATAAAATTCGACGATCCCGAGTTGAGTCCGGCGGAGTTTGGCCTGAAATCTCCCTTTTCTCTTCTTTTTCTTCCTTCCTCTCTCTCTTCTCTCTTTTCTTTCTATTCTCTCCCCTCCCCCTCCTTATATAGGGAGAAAAAGGTTTATACCCGTTAAAACCCAAAAATGACTCATTTACTCAATTGCGAGTCCCTATTCGTTTAAAAATTCCCGAAACTCAATTTCGACCATCGAACAGCATCTTTAAACACACACTCAGTTTCCCATAACATCAAATGGATCCATTGTGGGGGAGTGTTTTATTTAAGATTTATATTGATTTTGTATTTCATAATATGTTTTCTAGGTATTGGAATTCATTGTTTTAATTTGTTTTGCATACTTATACATTTGAGTGCCAAGAAACGCTTGAATTTGAGGCCACATACCTCTCTTCAAAGGTTTTTCTCAAAATGTGTTATTCTAGTATTCTTTGTAAATGTGATGTTTTGCTATTTTTCCATGCAAATAATTTTCAAAGTCTGATTTTTGGTATATAATTGAAAAAGGAGGAAATTGAAAAGCCTATGACTTTTGGTGAGTATTTATAAAATTTTACAATTGATGTGGGGACATCCAAATATTATTCTCATGAAAAAACGGCACAAAATTCTTACAATAACAATGTTAAAGTCTCTTGTGATAATTGTTATGAGAACTATTATGACAATAGCCCTCAAACTTGTTACACTAATAATTTGATAGTATTTACGATAATAGTTATCAAAATTTTGTTTTTTGTAAAGCTTCCCTAAAGACAAATTCATTTCTGGCATTCTGGCAAAGTCAGAAAAAAAAAGTTGACTACTATTATCAGGAAGAGTAGTAATTTTGATATGAACTTTTTGTGACACCCCGACTAATTAAACACCGGGTAGCTACTCCTTTATAAAATTAATTCAAAATGCCAAGTTGGCTCAGTTAATAGCATCACTGTCGAAAACGTTTTATTATTACTAACCACCTAGTATTTAAAAAGTAAGTGCCAAATTTTATTAAATCTGATTAACATGCAACAAGAGTAATGAATAACTAAATAACACCATTCACCATACTGAAATAGAATGAATAACCATCACAATATATAAATAAAGCCTGGAGGAAAAACTCCTCAATACAAATCCCACAACTGATAAGTAACTGAAACGAATAACTAAACTGAATGCTGAGCAATACATGCTAGAGTCTGAAAACAGAAAGGTAAAAATGTCTAATAGAATTGGGCAACATGCCCTACAACTGATAGATGCTGAGACTGGAATACAAATGAGAGAAGCGTCTACATGCAAGTCCCTGTAGCTTCCACAACCAGCTACAGCTCGTCACCTGAATGAGAATCCAATGCTTGGTGTCCTTGTGGCTGGGCACCTAAAATGGTTTTACAAGAAAATATATTTGAAAGCAAATGGGTCAGAGCCCGAAAGTGTTATATTTTAAAAAAAACTGCAAGTGCTTTAAAAACATTTAAAACATTAAATGCAAAGTACATGTTAGGACGTGCACTCACATTAAATTCTCACCTCTCGACTAACTGTGCACTCCTAACGTAATTACCCATCTATAACGACCCATACTACTAGCTAACTGACGACATAACTAGCTAGACTGCCCAAGGTTCGACCCATATTACTAGGTTCCATTTATTATAACAACGTTCGTAATTAAATAGAGGTTTAACGTAAACTCAGTTACTAAATATGCCATTGATATAACTATCAGTTAACTCATTAACAGTCTCGGAACATTACCGTAATTATATTCACAATATTAACATGAAGGTTTTCCATTAATTTAATGTATATTATTCACATCATAAATATACAATATAATCACCCCGCAATCTAAGCTGTAGTGCACACATACTCTGCTATCTATCCCGGTACATCACGTACATAAGGATTACATATTCCGAATCTCTCAGGAATAGTTTACCGATAACAACATCACAAATAATGGAGGCGAACACAGTCACCATCTCATGGGTCACGCACATACCTACGCTCCCATGGTCATGCAGACTTATTAATATCACAATAAGTCCTTCTATGATCTATGTTCATCAAGGTACCAGTCTAAATCCCCCCCGTAGGCACACAAGGATTAGAGGGTCCTAAGCGAACGCAAACCTCCCCCGTGATAGCAAGTATGGTAGGTATGTTATACACATAAACTATATACTAAGCATTCACACATCTTAGATATCACCATTTTAATAAGGTATTTTCTACATCATTATACCATTATTCCAAATTTATATATTTCAAGTCTCCCGTTAATATAAGGTTAACTTGCCGACACGTCTCACGCCGTAATCCCTTATCCTTAAAATCTATCTTAAATAGACTATTAAGTTCCGATTATTCCCAAATATAACATCTGTATTCTTAAGGTCTTTACTTCTGCCCTAAACCTTATTTCATCAAATTACACAATTTTACACTATTAACCCAAACGTTATCTCACTTCACGAATTTCAATAATCTAGAATAATTCCTCGAATTGCATTCTAATTAAAGTCCACTATAATAATCACACCTACTGGTCTTCCCTAAGGGTGAGGGTATTCATAAGTTCTCCAAACATTTTCTCCGAGGGTTTCCACCATAAAAATCAAATTAAGGAAAATTTTACTCATTCAGGGAAGGTCGATCGATCGACCTATGAATGTCGCTCGATCGATCTAGTCGATCGATCGACTGATGAATGTCGATCGATCGATCGAACAGGTATGGCTACGGACTGCTTCGTTTTGCAGATTTTAATTCATCCCAAAACCAATTTCTAACGTATGATTCTCAGATATAACGTCATAGTAATGCCATATAACAATCCTACAGTATTACTAACGTCCATAAATCAATAATTCAACATCTAAAGGCTACATATGGATCAATCTTCATAAAAAACCTAGTTTTCCAGATTTTTCTCAAGAACATGAACCCTAACATAATATCATCATCAAATCCCAGAATTTAATTCGTTTTTCTTTCACCCAATCATGTATTAACATCAGATTAATCGTCATCAACTATTCTACATGCAATTTATCCTCAAAATTCAGACCTAAGTTCAATTAATCATGGGTTTTCATTCATCTTCCAAGAACAATTATAAATCTTCAATTTGCTAACATGGAAAGAACATTTGCTGAAGTTAAACATAATTAAATCACTTGCCTTGGTTTGATTTCGGATTTGGTGTTGATTTGTAATCTCTTTCTGCAGATTTCCTCTATCTCTTTCCTTCTCCAAGCTCTCCTTCAATGGTGGCTCAAGGTGGCTAGGGTTTGGTTTGAAGGAAACTTATGAAAACCTAATATAATAAACCTCCGTAGCTTGTTGGGTTAATAAGGGTTGGTTGGGTCAATCCTTATCAGATTATAACTCTCCATTTTTCGTCACTTTTAATTACCCAAAAATACCAAATTACTAAAATACCCTTTATGGTGCCGGGATGGCCTAAAAATACCCCGGAACCCAAACTATACCCCCGGCTAGCGTTTTCTGACTATCTCGACCCTTCCGGACGCGTTGGCGCACTCAAAACGACCATATGGGTTATAGATTTTAAATTCACTTTTATTAATAAAAAAAATATACCGTGACGCGGCGGTCCCACGCGTCTCAACAAAATTTCTAAAATGCCGTATATAAATCCCACGACAAATTTTCAAATTCCAAGTTCATATATAATCATATATGCACATAATCAAATACTAACTCGTATCACATTAGTATTTATAACCCGGATTAATTTCCAATAAATACGCAATTTAATTAATTAATCCCAAAAATAAATATAGCCAAAAGTACGGGGTATTACATACTTCTCCCCTAATAACTGAATTTCGTCCCGAAATTCGAAACTAGAAAGTACCTGCTAAAAACAGCTCTGGATAACGTTCGCGCATCTCATCCTCGCGCTCCCATGTGGACTCCTCGACATTGTGATGTCGCCACTGAACACGCACTAACGGGACTATCTTTGACCGCAGTTTCCTCTCGCTTCGGTCCAAAATAGCAATCGGCCCTTCCTCATAAGAGCTATCCGGCTGGAGATCGATGTCCTCCACAGCAATGTGAGAATGAGCCAAATCATCCCTAAGGTATTTCCTCAGCGAGGAAATATGGAACACGTCATGAATCCGATGCAAATGCTCCGGTAACCCGAGTCTATACGCAACCGGTCCTATCCGCTCAATAATAGGAAACGGCCCCACATACCTCGGTGCCAACTTCCCCTTCTTCCCGAAATGCATAATCCCCTTCATAGGAGATACTCTGAGCAAAACCTGGTCCCCCACTTGGAACTCCCTGAAAAACCTCTTTGCATCAGCATAACTCTTCTGCCTGTCTTGAGCTACCCGAATGCGACTTCGAATCAACTCAATCCTTGCCGAAGTATCCTGGATCACTTCTGGCCCAAGTAGTTTGTTGTCCCCCACCTCCAACCAACATGCTGGGGAACGACAAGGCCTGCCGTATAATGCCTCAAACGGAGCCATGCCAATCGTGAACTGATAGGAGTTGTTGTAAGCAAACTCCACCAGTGGAAGGTACTGCTCCCATCCACCCCCGAAGTCAATAATGCACATGCGTAGCATGTCCTCCAACATCTGGTTGGTGCGCTCTGTCTGCCCATCGGTCTGCGGGTGATAAGCCGTACTCAACCGCAATTCCGTGCCCATGGCCTCCTGGAAACTTTCCCAAAATCGCGAAACAAATATCTTGTCTCTGTCAGACACAATATTCAGGGGCACACCGTGAAGTCTCACAATCTCTGAAATGAAGAGCTGGGCATACTGTCCCGCAGTGTAATCAGTCCTAACGGGTAAAAAGTGAGCGACCTTGGACAACCTGTCCACAATTACCCAAACGGAGTCGTGACCCCTCTGCGACGTAGGCAACCCCGTGACAAAATCCATGGATATGCTCTCCCACATCCATACCGGAACCTCCAACGGCTGTAGCAATCCTGCCGGTCTCTGATGATCCACTTTTACAAGCTGACAAGTGGCGCATTTCGAGACAAATTCAGCGATATCTTTCTTCATACCGCTCCACCAATACTGCCGTCTCATGTCTTGGTACATTTTGTCCCCTCCGGGATGTACCGCGAACCGTGAGCCGTGCGACTCTGCCATAACATCGTGTCGCAATTCCTCTCCTTCCGGAACGACCAATCTCCCATTGAAGCGTAATCCCCCGTCTGAGCTAACGGTATAGGATTCAGCTCCCTCGGCGAGTAATCGAACTATCTGCTCCTGACAGAACGAATCATTTGCCTGTGCCCGTACAACCTTCGTGACAATCTGCGGTGTAACGGTCATCACAGACATGAAAGATCGGGCCACTGCATCCTGGTGTCCCAATTCCTTCCATTTTGCTTTCCACACCTCTGCCACCTCGTCTGCTGGCCTACGGCTTAACGCGTCTGCTACCACGTTAGCCTTACCCGGGTGGTACTGGATGTCGAACTGGTAGTCTTTCACAAATTCAAGCCACCTACGCTGCCGCATATTTAATTCCTTCTGCGTGAACAGATACTGTAGTGACTTGTGGTCCGTGAACAGCTGAAACTTCTCCCCCAAAAGATAGTGCCTCCAAATCCGTAAGGCAAATACTACTGCCGCCAACTCCAAATCATGTGTGGGGTAATTCTTCTCTTGAGGCTTAAGCTTACGGGAAGCATAAGCTATGGCCTGTCTCTCCTGCTGCAAAACACCTCCAATCCCTTGCAAAGACGCATCGGTGTAAACCAAATACTCAACTCCCGGTCTCGGCAATGCTAACACAGGTGCTGAGGTCAATTTGTCCTTCAACTCATCGAATGCCAGCTGACAGGCATCACTCCAGATATATGGCACACCCTTACGAGTAAGATGTGTCAAAGGACCTGCTATCTCCGAGAATCCCCGAATAAATCTCCTGTAGTATCCTGCTAGACCCAAGAAACTACGAATCTCCGTTGGTGTAGTGGGCTGTCCCCACTCCCTCACCGCTGATACCTTTCCCGGATCGACAGATATTCCCTGATCGGAAATAATGTGACCCAAGAACTGTACTTCCTTCAGCCAAAACCCGCACTTCTCATATTTTGCATACAACTCGTTCTGACGAAGTGTCTGCAAAACTTGCCTCAAATGCTCGGCGTGCTCCTCCTCTGTCTGAGAGTAAACCAGAATATCATCAATGAAGACAATGACAAACTGATCTAAGAAGTCTCTGAACACTCTGTTCATCAAGTCCATAAACACTGCTGGAGCGTTGGTCAAGCCGAAAGGCATAACCCGAAACTCGTAAGAACCATATCTCGACAAGAACGCAGTCTTCGAGACATCCTCCTCCCTGATACGCAACTGATGGTAACCTGACCTCAAGTTAATTTTCGAGAAGAAAGAAGCTCCTCTCAACTGGTCGAATAAGTCATCGATTCGAGGCAACGGATACTTATTCCGTATCGTGACCTTATTCAACTCTCGGTAGTCCACACACAACCTCAGTGAACCGTCCCTCTTCTTAACAAATAAGACTGGAGCGCCCCAAGGTGAGGTACTCCTACGAATAAAGCCTTGCCCTAACAGCTGCTCTATCTGATCCCGTAGCTCTCGCATTTCAGCTGGAGCCATACGGTACGGTGCACGTGCTATAGGTCTCGTACCCGGTAGCAAATCAATAACGAAGTCTATCTCTCGACTGGGTGGTAAGCCTGGTATCTCCTGAAACACATCCGAATACTCCCTGACAACCGGGATCGAATCTAAAGGAATAACAACCTCCTTAGAGGTATCCTCCTCTATGTAATACAAATGAGCGGTGGATCCTCCCTCTGGGCGAGGCATCGCCACTACAAACATCTCTTGCCCCGGAATGGCAAAAACAATGCTCCCGCTGAAGCAATCAATCATGGCCCTATATGCTACGAGCCAATCCATACCGATGATCACATCGTGAACATGCATATCTAACACTAACATGTCTGCAGGCAATACCAAACCTCCAACCTCTACCCCGACTCCCCGGCATATAAAGAAAATAAGCGACCCACTCCCCAATGGTGAGTCGACACACGTCACTGTGCTCTCTGCCGTAGTTAACAATCCTAAAGCTTTCGCGAAGTGTGTAGCAATAAAACAGTGTGTAGCACCCGTATCAAATAACACCCGACCCATAGTGCCATGGATAGGAAACGTACCCTCGATCGTGGGCGGTGCCTGTGGAACTGCAGCCTGGTGAACGTTGTAGACACGTCCATACTGTAGTTGCCCCTGCTGCTGCTGCTGTGGGGCCCTGCCCCTATCAGGACAATCTTGCTTCTTATGGCCAGTCTTGCCACAAGTAAAGCACTTCCCTGGGAAATTCCCTCCCCTCTGCCCCTGCTGTCCCCGGCCCTGGTGGCCGTTACCATTCCTCCCTTGGCCCTGCTGGCCCTGATGGAATTGCTGCCCATTCTGCCCCTGCTGGCCCTGCTGGCCGTTTGGACCCTGATGGCCCTGGCGGAAACCTCCCTGTCCCTGCCTGTAGTTCCCTGACCGGAACCTCTTGTTATCCCCCTGCTGGGAGCCCTGCTCAGTCTGTCTCTGCCCCTGACCCGATTGTGCCCCGCTGGCACCATGTCCTCCGGTCCTGCCCTGATGGCTAGACTCTCCCGACCGCTTGCCCTCGGCCATGTGAAAACGGTGGTCCTGGCAGTGCAATAATGCAGCGTTAACCACATCAAAATATGTGGCCAACGATAGGTTCCCTAGCAGATGCTGGCGAATCCTCCAATTCAACCCATCAGTGAACTTCTCTATCTTCTTCTTCTCTGTTGGAATCTCGTCTGGAACAATATTCAACAGGTTTGTGAACTCGGCCTCATACTCGGCCACTGTCTTGCCCTCCTGCTTCAAACTCATCAGCTTCCTCCTCATCTCTGTATGAACTGCGGACGGAAAGTACTTGCGGTCGAACCGCACCCAGAACTCCTGAATGGTGAGGGTATCCCTCTCCTCCGCGGTGGTAATGGACTCCCACCACTGCAATGCAGATCCAACTAGCTTCAAAGTAGCTAGCACCTGTTTCTGAACATCAGTGCACTCATGCATCCTCAAATGCCTCTGCATGTCCTTCCTCCATTGGCTCGAGATAACCACATCTGAGCTTCCAGCAAACTCTGGTGGATGCGCTTTCTGAAAAGCGTCACGTACACGTTCCCAAGCAGACGGGAATGCATTAACCTGTGCTGGCGCGGCAACCGGCGCCTGAGGCGGTGCCTGCTGGATCACGGCAATCGCTGCATTTACCGCTTGGGCTACTATAGCAGCAACCTCAGTGGCGTTCAACATGCCCTGAACTGGAGCGGGCTGTGGTTCGGGCGTAGCATTCCTGGGAACTCGTCGTGCACGTCGTGGAGGCATCTGAAATAAGGACAAAGTTTATAAGTCTACAGTTATAAACTTTAAAATAGCTGAAGAACGAAACGTACACAAAAAGAGTACAACAGTCCTAAAATATAGGGCTCTATATCAAAGAAAACGTAGCGGAAACATAATAGCCGTACAGATCCTAAAGGACACTAGAACCTGATGCTCTGATACCACCTGTGACACCCCGACTAATTAAACACCGGGTAGCTACTCCTTTATAAAATTAATTCAAAATGCCAAGTTGGCTCAGTTAATAGCATCACTGTCGAAAACGTTTTATTATTACTAACCACCTAGTATTTAAAAAGTAAGTGCCAAATTTTATTAAATCTGATTAACATGCAACAAGAGTAATGAATAACTAAATAACACCATTCACCATACTGAAATAGAATGAATAACCATCACAATATATAAATAAAGCCTGGAGGAAAAACTCCTCAATACAAATCCCACAACTGATAAGTAACTGAAACGAATAACTAAACTGAATGCTGAGCAATACATGCTAGAGTCTGAAAACAGAAAGGTAAAAATGTCTAATAGAATTGGGCAACATGCCCTACAACTGATAGATGCTGAGACTGGAATACAAATGAGAGAAGCGTCTACATGCAAGTCCCTGTAGCTTCCACAACCAGCTACAGCTCGTCACCTGAATGAGAATCCTATGCTTGGTGTCCTTGTGGCTGGGCACCTAAAATGGTTTTACAAGAAAATATATTTGAAAGCAAATGGGTCAGAGCCCGAAAGTGTTATATTTTAAAAAAAACTGCAAGTGCTTTAAAAACATTTAAAACATTAAATGCAAAGTACATGTTAGGACGTGCACTCACATTAAATTCTCACCTCTCGACTAACTGTGCACTCCTAACGTAATTACCCATCTATAACGACCCATACTACTAGCTAACTGACGACATAACTAGCTAGACTGCCCAAGGTTCGACCCATATTACTAGGTTCCATTTATTATAACAACGTTCGTAATTAAATAGAGGTTTAACGTAAACTCAGTTACTAAATATGCCATTGATATAACTATCAGTTAACTCATTAACAGTCTCGGAACATTACCGTAATTATATTCACAATATTAACATGAAGGTTTTCCATTAATTTAATGTATATTATTCACATCATAAATATACAATACAAGCACCCCGCAATCTAAGCTGTAGTGCACACATACTCTGCTATCTATCCCGGTACATCACGTACATAAGGATTACATATTCCGAATCTCTCAGGAATAGTTTACCGATAACAACATCACAAATAATGGAGGCGAACACAGTCACCATCTCATGGGTCACGCACATACCTACGCTCCCATGGTCATGCAGACTTATTAATATCACAATAAGTCCTTCTATGATCTATGTTCATCAAGGTACCAGTCTAAATCCCCCCCGTAGGCACATAAGGATTAGAGGGTCCTAAGCGAACGCAAACCTCCCCCGTGATAGCAAGTATGGTAGGTATGTTATACACATAAACTATATACTAAGCATTCACACATCTTAGATATCACCATTTTAATAAGGTATTTTCTACATCATTATACCATTATTCCAAATTTATATATTTCAAGTCTCCCGTTAATATAAGGTTAACTTGCCGACACGTCTCACGCCGTAATCCCTTATCCTTAAAATCTATCTTAAATAGACTATTAAGTTCCGATTATTCCCAAATATAACATCTTTATTCTTAAGGTCTTTACTTCTGCCCTAAACCTTATTTCATCAAATTACACAATTTTACACTATTAACCCAAACGTTATCTCACTTCACGAATTTCAATAATCTAGAATAATTCCTCGAATTGCATTCTAATTAAAGTCCACTATAATAATCACACCTACTGGTCTTCCCTAAGGATGAGGGTATTCATAAGTTCTCCAAACATTTTCTCCGAGGGTTTCCACCATAAAAATCAAATTAAGGAAAATTTTACTCATTCAGGGAAGGTCGATCGATCGACCTATGAATGTCGCTCGATCGATCTAGTCGATCGATCGACTGATGAATGTCGATCGATCGATCGAACAGGTATGGCTACGGACTGCTTCGTTTTGCAGATTTTAATTCATCCCAAAACCAATTTTTAACGTATGATTCTCAGATATAACGTCATAGTAATGCCATATAACAATCCTACAGTATTACTAACGTCCATAAATCAATAATTCAACATCTAAAGGCTACATATGGATCAATCTTCATAAAAAACCTAGTTTTCCAGATTTTTCTCAAGAACATGAACCCTAACATAATATCATCATCAAATCCCAGAATTTAATTCGTTTTTCTTTCACCCAATCATGTATTAACATCAGATTAATCGTCATCAACTATTCTACATGCAATTTATCCTCAAAATTCAGACCTAAGTTCAATTAATCATGGGTTTTCATTCATCTTCCAAGAACAATTATAAATCTTCAATTTGCTAACATGGAAAGAACATTTGCTGAAGTTAAACATAATTAAATCACTTGCCTTGGTTTGATTTCGGATTTGGTGTTGATTTGTAATCTCTTTCTGCAGATTTCCTCTATCTCTTTCCTTCTCCAAGCTCTCCTTCAATGGTGGCTCAAGGTGGCTAGGGTTTGGTTTGAAGGAAACTTATGAAAACCTAATATAATAAACCTCCGTAGCTTGTTGGGTTAATAAGGGTTGGTTGGGTCAATCCTTATCAGATTATAACTCTCCATTTTTCGTCACTTTTAATTACCCAAAAATACCAAATTACTAAAATACCCTTTATGGTGCCGGGATGGCCTAAAAATACCCCGGAACCCAAACTATACCCCCGGCTAGCGTTTTCTGACTATCTCGACCCTTCCGGACGCGTTGGCGCACTCAAAACGACCATATGGGTTATAGATTTTAAATTCACTTTTATTAATAAAAAAAATATACCGTGACGCGGCGGTCCCACGCGTCTCAACAAAATTTCTAAAATGCCGTATATAAATCCCACGACAAATTTTCAAATTCCAAGTTCATATATAATCATATATGCACATAATCAAATACTAACTCGTATCACATTAGTATTTATAACCCGGATTAATTTCCAATAAATACGCAATTTAATTAATTAATCCCAAAAATAAATATAGCCAAAAGTACGGGGTATTACACTTTTTGACACCAACAATGACTTTTTTATTGAAACTCTGGAAGAGTAGTAGTTTTTTGAACGAAATGAGGAATCAATTCTTACTTTCGAACAAACCATTATTTTTTTTCTCCCAAGGCATAAAGGAGAAACAAAATGCTAAAGATATGAAAACTAAATCACTTTGGAATGAAATGATGTCTTCTTTGGAAAACAAAGAGGAGGTGGAGAGTTATGTTTCACCTTAAATAATTTTGGATGAACATTTCATTAAAAGTGAAACTTTTTCTTTCAAAATTCAATCTTCGACCATTGATGAGTTATCAATCGAGATTAAATGTATTTCTTCCCCATTTCCATTGACTGTTATCAAACCATTGCAGGTACCATAAGAATCAGATGAAAGTCTTAAGTACTTTGATCCAATTCTTGTTAAGGAATGATTTTTTAAAATTCTTTCTATTTGGAAAAATATTGGGAGACAATTCATTTTTTATTGGATTACATGTGCACATGTCACTAATTTTATTCAAACCTCCCATTATCCACCAATTCATTCAATTGGTAATGGTTCATTTTCCTTTACCAAATCATGCCTTTCGTTATTCAAACATAATTCCTACTTTTTGTTAGGTATGAATTCAAATGATGGTACACCAATTATCCCTCAAATTCCAATCGTATAATGGGTGGAAACTTAAAATTTTCAACTACTAGTGTATAATTAGTTAGAAGTGAAAATAGTAGTTTGTACGTAGTTGTTTGTTATATTTTTCTTTTCACTTTTTATCTAGTTTAAATAGTTAAAATTTTACTTCTTATTTGTTTATGCTTGGTTCTAACATGTTTTGTAGAATCTCTGGACTTACACATTTCAAAGATCGCTCCATTTTGGGTAGTATCGCTCTCTTTCCCTCTTTAACTTGTTTCTTGATTCATAGTGAAGTCAATGCAATGTTTAAGTTAGGAGTGTAAGATATTCTTCCCATTCATTGATAGTTTCTTTGATTTCATTATATGTTATTCTAAAAAATGCCTTTGTTGTAAAAAAATTGAAAATTTTCAAAAATGTTTCTTTCTTTTTTCTCCTTTGTTGGGGCTTTTTCCTTGCATCCGATGATAAACTTCTTATAATTACCTGATCTAATAGATAATTCAATGATGCGTTTTATCAATTTTAGAAGTTATTAGCCCTTAGTCCTGGAATCATTGATATTATGTGTGACACCCCGCTTACTAAAATAACGGTTGGTGAACCCCTCTACTACAATAAAACAGGAATCTCATTAGCTCACTCTTAGAACCACTGTCGAATTCAATGAATTACTAACCACCTATTATTAAATTAAGTCACGTGTCATTTTTAATCTTATTTAACATGACACAACAATATAATAATCAACATGAATTATCTACACAACTTAAAATAAAATTCACAACCACAGATAAATCAAAATTGTAAATTGATTGCATGCCAAACTATCCGAATAAATCATCGAAATAATATCAATACACCCATAACAAAAATGAAATAACATAAACTAAAACAACCTGACTGTCTTAGGCAACCTGTGTGAATAGGAAAAGAGAAATAGAATATAAAAATAGAAGCGACTAAACAAAACACTGCAACATCCACAACTGTCGCAGCTTTGGTACCTGGGAATGACCACGACTGGCGTTCCTGTGGCTGAACAGCTAAAAGATTTTTGAAATATATTTTGACATGCGTCACAGCCCAAAAAAATTTGAAAATATTTGGCAATTACTTAAAATGCATAAATTCATATCCATTTACTCATATTTAAATTGGTACCGCACTCTCTCATGAGACATTACTATCCTCTGATCTAAATTGTGCACCTAACGTATTCATTTTAATTACCTAGTTATGATATCCGCCTAAATAATTCCCAAGTGTTCTTAAATTCTATACGATATCCCATCCTACGTCATTTATTTATTTAGCTTTCACATTCGCTAATTATTATAATTCTCAGTTATAATTTATTGAACCATTTCCAATAACTCTCACTTGTTATTAATTTTCACATTTTATTCCAATATGCACGTATATATTTTTCTTCACAAGTATATACATATTTTACTATCATATCACGCATACATACATATCACTCATTATATATGTATAACCAACATCCCCGAAAATAATAAATTTATCGGATGTGGGTCTCTAATGCTCTCATAATCTAGGAAATACTCACTAGTTATCTCTAACACTATCATAAGTTCCCCGATTAGTGATCAATAACGATACCCATAATTACCTCACGTCGGACTCAACCATAACAAGCATGTGCATGGCGATTATGACTGGGGAATAATACAAACCTTGCTTCGCTAGCCAGGGAAGATTACTCCGTCGCAGAACCTCTGATGATAGCTCTTAGAGGAGTAAGTCATTATATACATATGATTGTATCTTTCACACTGATATAATATCTATATATACAATTTTTACACATATATATATTCAATAATAGTTTGTTTAATTATGTGTATCACAAATGGCATAAAAATGCATTATCACCCAATGTTCCATTTTGTACTCAATTAATTAATTATTCACTTAATTAACTAATTCCTTTATTTTTCAATACCAATTCTGTACACGTGTCTACATCACTCATCCCGTATTCAAATTCCCACATTTTCCATCAAAATTGTTCATATTGTACTATTTTCTCAAATATATTAATTTCATATCTCAACTAGAAGTCCCCCTTTTAACTCATGTTCCACATACCAACTTAATTGAATTTACAAAAATATAAAATATAAACTTTGGGTTTGATCATCCCATTAATTATCATATTAGACCCTACTTAAAAAAAATAACCCAAATCTGGGAATTCTAGAATTCCGAACCAGTTTGATCTCAAAGCGAACTGGTTTTGATTTCTAAAAATCCAAACCGATTAGGTCTAAAAGTGAATTGGTTCGCTTTTCCAGCTAGCGAACCTCATCCCTATTTTCTTCCCCAATTTAGTCCCAATGATCTTCAACCCAATATCACACACTACCCAATTAGTAATGAGTACAAGGGACAATTCTAAGATAATTCTAGCATCAAGTAATCACATTAGTTCATAATATTAATCACCATTTCATTTCATGGGATTCAAAATTAGAGTCAAGAATTTCATCATTCTAATAATTCTATTTCATATTCAGTAGTATATCCCATTAACCATATCATCCTCAAATTTCAGAATTTTCCATCCACCTTGATTATTTTAAATTTTATAATTTCTATCATTTCCAAAATATAAATCATTTCTCAAAATATAAATTATTTCCCGAAATCCTATAGTTTCTTTATATATGTGAAATCATCTCTAAAAATATCATTTCCCACTATGATATGACTAAAATTATATTTACAAATTAAATAGTATGTTAATTACTTGCCTTACGATTCGTAGAGTCTGATTTGATGAAGATGAAGCTTAATCCTTCAAGCATTCCTCTCCACTTCTTCAATCCTAGAGTCTTCTTATAAAATTATTCAGTTCCTCGCTTAGACTTTTGAATTTTCTTCCCAATTCTTTTTACTTCCTCGCTAACTCTTTGAATAACTCATCTCGACCTTTGGATTTGCGAAATGAATCTTCCCTAAACTTAAACCTTTTATTTTATAAATGTAATGCCATTTTGGCTATTCACATGCTATTACGGAGTCCAAAGGCCACCTAAATTAGTCCCAGTTAATATAAAAACCTCCCAAGACCAAAATACAACTCCTGGGTACTCAAGAATATTTCAACACATTCCGGATCAATTGTACACTCGAAATCATCACTGAGTCATTAACAATAATATCTTATCTCAACCTATTTTAATTGAATCACATATGTCCTGGTTGAGATATTATTAAAGTCTGTCACGTTTACCCACTTACGACTTAATGCCATTTTAATTATTGCAGCACACTAGTAAAACATTAATCACATAAATATTAATTTATTTCTATCTAAATTAATATTCATTTAATTCTCATTATTTCAAATATTTAAATAATTTAAATATTCAATTGGATTTATCTATATAAAACTACGAGGTATTACATACTTCCCCCTTGAAAAAAGAATTTCTTCCTCGAAATTCGGGTATACCCATAATAAAGAACCCTGGATACTTCTCATTCTTATCCTCCTCCCTTTACCACATAGACTCATCGTTGTTTTGATGTCACCACTGAACACGAACCAAGGGCACCACCTTAGAAAGCATATTATTCTCACTGTGATCTAGAATATCAACCAGTCTCTCCTCATAATAGATATGCGGTTGCAAGTCAATCTCCTCTAACGAAATATGCCAATAAGCCATCTCACTCTTCTTATACTTCTTCAACAACGATACATGAAATACGTCGGGAATCCTCTGTAGATGCTCTGGTTAATCTAGTCTATAAGCCACTGGCGCTACCCTCTCAATTATCGAAAAAGGTCCCACATATTTTGTTGCGAGATTCCTTTTATTTTTGATCCTCATAACCCCTCTCATAACAGACACCCGTAACAATACTAGGTCACCCACCTCACAGTATACATGTCTTATGTTTGCATCCATATAACTTTTCTGTCTATCTTGAGCTATCCGTATACAATTATGAATCAAGTTGATCTTAGTAGAAGTATCTTAGAGCATTTCAGGTCCAAGGAGCGTGTTCTCTCCCACCTGTAACAAACAAGCGGGTGAACGACAAGGTCTTCCATAGAAAGCCTCATAGGGCACCATCCCGATAGTAAACTAGTAGGAATTATTATATGCAAATTCTACCAATGGAAGGTACTACTCCCAACTTCCCTTAAAATCAACTATGAACATTCTGATCATGTCTTCCAACATCTGATTAACACACTCGGCCATTCCATCCATATGTGGATGATAGACTGTACTCAGTCGCAACTCAGTTCCCAAAGGCTCCTGAAAACATTTCCAAAAATAGGATACAAATATCTTATCCCTATTGGACATAATATTAATTGTTTACCCATTAAACCTTACAATCTAGGATATGAAAAGATAGGCATATTGTGTCGTCGTATAATCTGTCCGAACCAGAACAAGTGAGCCACCTTGGTCAACTGATCCACTATCACCCATTTAGAATTATGAGACCTAGGTGTAATCGGTAGCCCTATAATAAAATTCATCGATACATTTTCCCACTTCCACACCAGAATTTCCAATGGCTGTAGCATTTCGGATAGCCTCTCGTGGTCTATCTGAACTAGCAGACTCAACAATATCCCGCTTCATACCTATCCACCAATACTATCGACACATATCATGATACATCCTATATCCACCCGAATGTACTGGAAATCTGGACCAATGGGACTCTGTCATAAGGGCATGTTTTAAGTCCCTATCATATGGGACCACGAGTCTCCCATTTAAATGTAAACCTCCATAAGAACTGATTGATTAGGATTTTTCCCCTCTACCACAACATGTTTCACCTTATCCTAGAAATTTTTTTCTCTTCCCTATACTTTCACAACCCGCAACAGAATCTTGGGTGTGACTGCAAACACTACCATACAAGCCCTCACAACTTAATTATCTTGATAAAGCTCATGACACTTAGACTTGCCCACTACTATCAACTCTAATGTAGGTCTTTAACTTCATGCATCTTCCATAATGTTTGCTTTACCTTGGTTATATAAATGTCAGACTGATAGTATTTCAAGATTTCTAACCAACTACGTTGTTGGATATTAAAATCCTTTTGCATAAATAAATGCTATAGTGATCTATGATCCGTGAATAGACTGAATTTCTCCCCTAAGAGGTAATGCATCCAAATCCTCAAGGAAAAAATAACTAGAGGCAACTCCAAGTAAACATGGTTTTAATCTTTTGATAAGCATATGCTATAGGCCAATCCTCCTATTGCAAAACATGTGAAAGTACCTTCAAGGATGAGTCCGTATATACCAGATACTCTACTCCTTCTCTGGGTAGTGCAAGTACAGGTGCTGGCGTCATCTTGTCTTTCAACTCGTCATAACCCAGCTGAAAATGGTCATTCCACACAAATGTAACCCCTTTACGAGTCAAATTCGTCAATGGACCTACAATCTTCAAAAATCCCTTTATGAACGGGTGAAACCCAAAAAACTATGAAATTTTGTCGGTGTCATGGGTTGTCCCCACTCCCTTACCACTTATACCCTACATGGGTCCACTGTGGTTCCTTTTTTTGTCACCTTGTGACCTAAAAAATGCACTTCATGCAACCAGAAACCACACTCCTTGAACTTAGCATACAGATGATGGACCATCAATGTCTATAAAACCAAATGTAAGTGTTCAGCATGCTCTCCCTCGGTCTGAGAATATACTAGAATTTCATCAATGAACATGATCGCAAATTAGTCAAGGAAATCTCTGAACACCCTATTCATGAGATCCATAAATACTACTGGAGAATTATTCAACCAAAAAGGCATAAGCCTTAACTCAAACGACTCGTAACGTGTCAGGAATGCAGCCTTAAGGATGTCTTGTGCTCCCTAATGCGCAACTAGTGGTATTGAGACCTTAAATCAATCTTTGCGAAGTACATTGAAACTCAAAGATGATCAAACAAGTCATTGATTTGAGGTAGTGTATATTTGTTACGAATCTTCACCATATTCAGCTCCTTGTAATTAATACCAGGAAAAAGAGATCCATCCTTCTTCTTTAACAAAAGCACTAGAGCACCCTTCAAGGATGTACTCCATCTAAAAAAAATGTCCCCAAGAGCTGTTGAATCTATTTTCGCAACTCTTCCATATCCAACGGAGCCATACGTTATGGTGTTCATATAATTGATCTCGTCCTCAGTGCTAAGTTTAAAACAAACTCAATCTATCGACTAGGTGGTAAACCTAGCATCTTTTGAAATAAAATTTGTAAATTCCCTAACTATTGGAATCATGTCTAATGAAATAATTATCTCCAGTGAGTTATCCTCCTCAATATAATAAATGTCTGTGTTTGATCCTCCCTCAGTAAGAGGCATTCAAACTAAAAACATCTCGTGCTCTAGGATATCAACTACAATGGTCCTCCAAAACCAATCTACCATCGAACAATACTCTACTATCAAGTCCACATCCAAGATAACATCATACCCAGTCATATTTAACACAAGTAAGTCGACCACTAAACCGAGTCGTCCATCGTCTACCCCCACCCTTCTACATATGGAGTGAATAAGTACCCCATTACCCGATGGTGATTCTACACAACTAATAATACCATCGGCTCTCTCTAGCAACCTGGTCTTACGTTCAAATTTATTAGCAATAAATGAATGTGATGATCTTGTATAAAAAAATACCAGACCCATATGCCCATAGATAGAAAACATACCATCTACTATAGGTGATGCTTAGGTCCCCTGCGGTATCATCACATTACGGATGTTATAAACACGCCTATACTGCATATGCCCATGTTGTAGCTAGGCTACTACTATTGGTCACATATGGCTGCTACCCTTGTTGGGCTCCCCACTGATGTGCATTTCCAAACTACGAGAACTCTCTCTTAACATGGCTTACTTCCCACACTGATAATAATGTCATGACATATTTATTTGGCGCTGACCCATAGGAGGTTGTCCAACACGTTGGCCGTAATGGCCTCGACACTGCTTGCCACCCCTATTATTCCCATGTCCCTGAGGCGCATAATGTTGTTGCTCCTATTGTGTTCCCTACCTAAACCCATTGACATTAGGCCTAAATCCCCTAGAACGGAATCGCTTTACTGGAATCCTTTGCTAGAAATTTTGTTCTTTTTCTCACCCGAACTGCTGAGACTATTGTGTCCCACTAACACTATTTCCCCCTGTCTTACCCAGCTGGATAGAATTCCCTAATTTCTTGCTACCCTTTAAGTGGAAACGATGATCCAGATAGTGTAAAAGTGTGGCATTAATAATATCAGGGTATGTCTGCAATTTTGAATTCCCTAATAAATGCTTCTTGATCCTTTAGTTTAGTCCATCTATAAAACTCATGATTCTTTTCCCTTCAGTATTCATCTAGTCAAGCATAAAATTTGTTAGTCGGGTGAACTCATCCTCGTATTCTGCAATGGAACAATCCCCCTATTCCAAGTCTTTTAGTTTTTTCCTCATCTATGTCTGAACAATCGATGAAAAATATTTGTGGACATACCACAACCAGAATTCAGCAATAGGCATCATATTACGCTCCTCTGTTGTGGTGACACCTATGAGCTTAAACGTCGCAAACATTTGTTTGTAAACTTCAATACATTCCACCATAAAGTTATGTCATTGCACATCTTTCTTTCCCTGAATGGCAGCTATAACATCCATACTTCCCTTAAATTCTAGTGGATGTCCCTTTTGGAAGGTCTCCCTGACTCGTTCCTAGAGTGAAGGTCTGGGGTGGGATGGTATGGCTGCAACTTTCGATTGTTGTGGTTGTACCTGAGGCAACTGTTGAGTGATAGCCATCATTGTGGCATTTACATCTTGAGCGACAATATTAGTCACCTCCATGGCTGTGACAGTCCCCTATGGTCCTAGCTGAGCCAGTCCGGCATTGGCCCCACCAGTGGCCCTAATCTGATGTTCTCTCCTAGGCGTCATCTAAAACTAGACCGAATTTATAGAAGTCCGCAATTAATACCATACTTTTAGTAGAAGAACAAAAGTGTATAAGTAATGCAACTGTCCTATTAATAGTGCTCAATATCAAAGAACGCTACAGTAGAAATGCAATAAGTTCGCACAGATCCTAAAGACTCTAGAACCTGCATCTCTTATACCATATGTGACACCCCGCTTATTAAAATAGCGGGTGTCTAGCCCTCTACTAAAATATAATGAGAATCTCATTGGCTCAATTTTAGCATCGCTGTCAAATTCAATTAATTACTAACCACCTATTATTAAATTAAGTTGTGTATCAATTTTAATCTTATCTAACATGACACAAAAATTTAATAATCCACCTCAATTATCTACCCAACTTAAAATAAAATCCACAACCACAATTAAATCATAACTGTAAATTTATTACATCCCCAAATGTCCGAATAAATCATCGAAATAATCTCCATACACCCATAACCAAAATGAAATAACATCAACTTAAATAAACCGATTGTCTTAGGCAACCTGCCTGAATAGGAAAAAAGAGTCCATAAATAGAAGTGTCACTGTGGCTTGACACCTAAAAAGTTTTGAAAATATATTTTGACATGGTTCAGAGCCCAAAACCATTTGAAAATATTTTTCAAGTAATTAAACTGCATAAATAAATGTATATCCATTTAATCATAATTAAATTGGTACCGCACTCTCTCGTGAGACATTATTCACTTCTCATCTAAAGTGTGTACCTAACGTATGCTTTTTAATTACCCAGTTATGCTACCCTCTAACTAGTTTCCAAAAGTCCTTAAATTTCATACGCTATCCCATCATGTGTAATTTATTTATTTAGCTTTCGCATTCGATTATCATTATAATTCTCAATTATAATTTATTGAACCATTTCCAACAACATTCACTAGTTATTAATTTTCACATTTATCGCTCACTATATATGTATAACCGCCATCCATAACAATAATAAATTTACCGGATGCGGGTCTCTAATGCTATCATAATTCAGGGAACACTCATATCATCCTGGCTACCGCATCGGGATATCACACTGAACTACGATAGAAAATAAAAAATGGCGTTGGTGGCGGTCATAAGTTCCTCGATTAGTGAACAATAAACGTACCCATAATTACCTCACCCCAGACTCAATCTTAACAGGCACGTGCGTGGCGATTATTACGTATGAATAATACTGACGCTTCATTCGCTAGAAAGGGAAGATCACTCACTCGCACCCATATAATATCTATATATGCAGTTTTCACACATGTATATATTCAACAATAATTTATCTAATTATGCCTATCACGAATGGTACAAAAAAGGTTTATCAAACAATGCTCCAATTTATACTCATTTAATTCATTATTTACTTAATTAACTAAATCCTTTATTTTTCAATACCAATTCGGGACACGTGTCTACATCACTCAGCTCGTATCCAGATTCCCGCATTTTCATGACAATTATTCGTATTCAACTACTTTCCTCAAATATTTTAATTCCAAATCCCAACTAAAAGTCCCCTTTCTAACTCAAGGTCCACATACCAACTTATTTGAATTTCAAGAAATATAAAATATCAACTTTGGATTTTCTCATCCACTTGATTAATTAATTCATCCCGAATTAAATAAAATGGCCCGAATCTAAAAATATTAGAATTCCAAACCAGTTTGATCTCAAAGCGAACCGGTTCGCTTATCCAGTCAGCGATCCTCATTTCTTTTTTATTCTGCAATTCAGTCCCAATGATCATCAACCCAATATCATACACTACCCAATTCGTAAAGAGTACAAGGGACATTCATAAGATGATTCTAACATCTAGTAATCACATTAGTTCAAAAGATTAATCACCATTTCATTTCACTAGATTCATAACTAGAGTCAAGAATTTCATCATTCTAATAATTATATCACCTATTCATCTACATATCCCATTATGCATATCATCCTCAAATTTAATAATTTTCTATCCACCTTAATTCTTTAAAAATTGATAGTTTATATCATTTTCCAAATATAAATCATTTCTCAAAATATAAATTATTTCCCAAAATCCAATAGTTTATATATATGTGAAATCATAACCAATAAGATCAATTCTCTATTACGATATGACTAAAATTATATATACAAATTAAATAGCAAGTTAATTACTTGTCTTATGATTCGTAGAGTCTGATTTGGTGAAGATGTCGCTTAATCCTTCAAGAATTCCCCTCCACTTCTACAGTCCTAGAGTGCTCTTGCAAAATTCTTCAATTCCTCCCTTAAACTCTGGAATTTTCTTTCCAATTATTTTCACTGTCTCTCTAACTCTTTGAATAACTCTCATCAATGTTTGGATTTGTAAAATGACCCTTCCTAAACCCAAACCTTTCATTTTATAAATGTAATCCCGTTTTTGGCTATTCACATGCTATTAAGGAGTCGAAAAAGAATTAATTAGTCCCGATTAATCTAAAAAGCTCTTGAGAACCAAATACAACCCCCGGGAACTCAATTTATACTATTTCGACCCATTCTGGATCAACCGTGCACTCAAAATCATCACCCGAGTCACTTGACAATAATTTCTCATCCCGACCTATTTTAATTGAATCACCTATTTCCCGATTGAGATTTTATAAAAGTCCGTCACATATACTCACTTATGACTTAATTCAATTTTATTTACTGCAGCACACTAGTAAATAAATAATCACATAATTATTAATTTGTTTCAATCTAAATTAATATTTAATTAATTCTCATTATTTCCAATATTTAAATCATTTAAATATTCATTTTAATATATCTTTATAAAACTACTGGGTATTACAACATGTCATTTACCATGCTTTGTAGGTAAATTAAACTAGGCTGAGATGATTTAACACACCTGGTATTAGTTGGTTTCTTTGCTTTGGTGATCGATTAATCTAGTTTTAATGGGTTAGGTTCTTCTTTATCTTATTTCGAAGAGATTTGACGGTGTATATAATCTATGCATCGTATGTACGACCTTGCATGTGTAATATCCGGGATATTTGTTGATGCCAAAATCATAGTAGGCTTTTATGTGAATTTAGGGGGTGAAAATTCAAGGTTTGATTAATTGACAAAATGAGATTTAATCTTGGAAAGATTTTTTCCCGAAGTAATCATTTATGCTAATTAACCACAGGTGAGAGATATTATTTTCATTCTACTATTTTTATTCTTCTTGCATTTTAACTCAGTTTAAATACATGCGTATACAATTAAAATAATTATCTTTTATATTTTTATTCATATGTAATAAAGAAATTAACATATAACAATCATTTCATATGGATTCGATAATCGGACTATCTGCTAAACTCCTGTAGGAGTGTAGTTAAAGTTTAGGTTTTGGTATTGCAGTGGGAACCGATATCCATGACAAGCATATTTATACAGACACTCGTTTCCGTCTACATCAAATGCTGTCATTGTCGGGGAGTGTTTTATTTTAGATTATAATTGATTTAGTATTTTGTAATATGCTTTTGTTCGTATTTGTATTCTTTATTTTGATTTGTTTTGCATACTTCTACAATTGAGTGCCGAGAAATGCCTGATTTGCGGCCGCACACCTTTGTTCAAACGGTTTGGTAATAAAGTGCCATTCTAGTATTCTTTGTTAATCTGATGTTCCATTATTTTGTCATGCGAATAAGTTTCAAAGTCACCGAAAGCCTATGCTTTTTGGTATATAATTGCAAAACGAGGAAATTAAAAAGCTGATGACTTTTGGTGAGTATTTACAAAATCATAAAATGGACGTGGGGACATCCAAAAATTATTCTCATGACAAAACGACACAAAATTATTACAATAACAATGTTAAAGACTCTTGTGATAATAATTTTGAGAACTATTATGACAATATCCCTCAAACTTGTTACACTAACAATTTGATAGTATTTATGATAATGTCTCTCAAAATTTTGTTTTTGTGAAGTTTCTCTAAAGCCAAATTCATTTGGGGCATTCTGTCAAAGTGAGAAAAATGAAAAATTTGACAACTCTTACCGGGAAGAGAACTATTGTTGGGAGCATGATTTATCTGCGCCTTTTAAGACAACTAATGAATTTTTTATTAAAACTCTCGAAAAGTAGTAATTTGTTTAACAAAAGGAGTAATCGACTCCTACTTTGGAAAAAACCATTGTTCTTTTCTCCCAATTCATAAAGGAGAAAGAAAATGGCGATGATATGAAAAGTGAATAATTTTGTAATGAAATGATGTCTTCTTCGGGAAAAAAAGTACAAGAGGTCGAGACCTATGGTTTACCTTAAATAATTTTTGAAGAACATTTCATTGAAAATTAATCATTTTCTATCAAAATTCAATATTCAACCAATGATGAGTTATCAATCATGATTGAATGTATTTCTTCTCCGTTCCCATTCACCGTTATCAAACCATTTCAAGTCCCATGAGAATCAGATGAAAATCTCGAGTACTTTGACCAAATTCTTGTCAAGGAATGATTTTTTAGATGCTTTCCATTTTGAAAAAGTTTGGGAGGGATTTTATTTTTTGTTGGATTACATGTGTACTTGTCACCCATTTTATCCAAAAATCCCATCATCTGTCATAAAATTTTAATTAGTAATGGTTTTTTTTCCCACCAAATCATGCCTTTCGTTATTCAAACGGAATTCCTATTTTTCGAAATGTATGAACACAAATGACGATACACCAATTACCCCTCAAAGTCAAATCGTATATTGGGTGGACCCTTAAAATTTTCAACTTCTAGTGTATAGTTAGTTACATATTAAAACTGTAAGTTGTACATAGTGGTTTGTTTCAATTTTATTTTTACTTATTATCTAGTTTAAATAGTAAAAATTTTTGTTCTTATTTTTCTATGCTTGTGTCTAACATGTTTTATAAAATCTCGGCATTTGTACTTGTTGGAGATCGCTCCATTTTGGGTATGTCTCTCTCTTTCCCTCTTTAACTTGGTTTTTGATTCATAATCCAATGGTGTTGTTTGATGGTGTAAGATATTCTTCCCATTCATTGTTAGTTTCTTTGATTTGATAACATCTTCTTCCCAAAAATGCCTTTGTTGTAAAAAAAAAATGAAAATTTTAAAAAATGTTTTGTTTCTTTTCTCTCCTTTGTTGGGAATTTTTCCCTACATCCGATGATAAATTTTTAATAATTTATGATCCAATAGTTAATTCAATGATGGGTGTTCTAGATTTTATAACACATTAGACTTTATTCCTCGAATCTATTATATTATGAAAATCTTAATGAATTAAACTTTGAACCCATGAGCACATGAATTTTCCTTGTTTAGATGATTTTATTAAAGATTTCTATGACCATGTAATATTTTGTTTCATTTGTATATACTTAAATAAGTGATCATTGTTGTTTTCTTCATTTGTGAGTGTTTATACTCTCACCTCCTTCAAAATGTTAAAGTCGTTGGTAATCTCACTATTCTTTCTTTAATCGTTTATTATGAAATTTTAATTGAGTATGATTTTTAAATTTTTTTGACTCGAGAATTACGTAAGTCATTGGAAAGGATCATATTCCCTCTTGGTTAATTAACCTATATTAACCTTGAAATAACCTTATATGTTTTCCCTAGTTCACCCATTTGAGCCTTGTTAAGCCGTATTGACATTGACCTTGAAATCACCTTATAAAAGAAAAAGAAGAAGAAAAGAAGAAAAAAAGTGAAAGAGAAAGTATTTTCTTTATGTACATATTGTTCAATAATCTTTTCCACTCTCTTTGATATTATGTCTATTATTTTTATGGAAGTTGTATTCCAATTTTGAAATTGCCTGCAATTTTCCATATATCCTAAAAGTATTCTCCCCGAACACTTTTGAATCTGTAAATATCCTTTTTATTTCATAACCTTAACCCTAAACCTACATTATAACCCTACAAAGTCCTATGTGATCCGAGGGTGAATGTAATTAAAGAGTCATAATAGTTGCGATAATCTGTGAAAATGTGTTTCACCTTCCCTAATGAACAGTCTCCTTTCATTGAGATTGCAAATTTTTCATTTATATATTTTTTTCTTAATTGATGAAATGTATGAAACCTTTCTTCCATTTACATCTACTCATTATAACCAATTGTTCCGTGGGTGTTACACCCCATTACTGAGTGATATTTATTTGTTAAGTGTAATCATCGGAGAGGATTGATATCATGAATGCTTTAATATTTATCCGGTTTCAAAAAGTTTTTCGAAACCAAAATATATTCATGTGCTCTCTTTTCCTCCCATATTTAAGGTTTCAATTCTATGAAGTTATTCTAATGTTAATAAGTACAAACTTTTGGGTGAATTGATTCATTATACTAATAACTTATTTGAAATCCTTTTCAATATTGTTCATCTTGTATTGTTGAATGCTTGAGAATTCTTTTGAGGAAACTTAATGTTTGTGGGTTTCATCCCTGAAAACCCTCAAGAGACAACACTCATCCACTAGGGTAACCTAGGAATTTAACGTCCTTTTTCATTCTCTATATGCAATCGTGCGCCTGCAAAAGTCGAATTTTTATGTATCATGCTTATCTATTTTTGTTATCTCTTTATTATGATGGATATTATTTTGTTTCATTACTAGGTACTAGCAATGTCTAAGTTAGGAGGTGTGATAAGTCACGAATATTGTATATTACTGCCCTTTATTTCTTATGCATTCTAGAATAATTATGTCCGTCAATTCCTACTATTATGAATATTTAATGGTTAACTTTGATATTCTCTCTCTCTCTCTCTCTCTCTCTCTCTCTCTCTCTCTCTCTCTCTTTATATATATATATATATATATATATATATGATGATACAATAAATCATCCATAACTCGTTCTCATATCAGCAAGTCAAGTAAAGACTAGAAATACAACAAGTAAATATACAAGAACACAAAATATAGAGTTGTTCGGCTATAAAAGAGCCTACGTCCACTTTGATGCCCCATTCTCATTATATTCATGCCGTTGATGTACAAGCTTACAATGCAACCATGGGTGTGCGAGATAGATGATAAAGAAGAATACATGATTGTAACGGTTCTGGGAGTGCTAGAAGTATGACTACGATGTAGATGTGAAGCCTCTAAGTTGTATGTTGAGGTTGCGTAGAGAGAATTGGGCAAGGCTTCGCCAGGTATTATAGAATTCGACCCCTATCCTCAATATCAAGGCGTGGACCTCTATGTATAAGAGGTATGTGAGTTGTGTCATGTGCCCTGAGAACGTGAAATATATCAAGTCTAGAGCAACTGTGAATGAGAGGGATGCAGTTTGTAAGGCAAGCATATTGAGTGTTGCATCCCGCATGAGGCTAAAGTCATGGGTGTCACACCCTGTAGTATAAGGCAACAAACTTTAAATAAGGCCAACTGGTGTGTGCCACACTCTATACTAAGTAGGGCTTCACTCTGTGCTGAATAGGGCCATGACCTATAAGCTACTATATGTCTGAGTAACGTTCGTGGCAGGTGGTGCAATATATGTACTATCAGTAAGCCCCTAAGTCGTAGTGCCAAGATATTGCGATTGGGGTTGCGATAGAGTAGTCAAGTCCTCCCATGATACCGCGGTACTTCCAAGGCGACGCTTCGTCTTTCCATGCCCTCTTATATAAATTGTACCGGACATGGACTTCATTACGTTTTCCAAATCTTTGCGAGCTCATCGAAAGCCAATCTTTGTTCGTTCATCCTCTTACTTTTCCGGTAACTTTCAAAAGATATGTGCGATGGTTCTGAGGCGATTCAAGGTGGTTTGAGGATGAGCAACCGTATTTCTTCATTTCCAGGTAATTTTTTTCAATTTCCAACCTCTTGAATAGCTTTTTCAGCTCATACTTCTCAATTCTTGTTTGTTGAACATCTGAATTTCTATATTTCTGAATTTCTACATATGTGAATCTCCGAATCTTGAATTGAACTTGCTTTCTATACTTGCATTTTGTAGCTGAATGATTTTTTTTGGATTATATCTGCTATATTTATTTCTGCCAAGTTTGGATTTATCTGAATCAATCTTCAATGAATTTTGTTGTGAAGTTTATCGATTTAGGTTAGACTTTAGGAATTCTGAACTAGGTGACCCATTATGTTCTTGACGTTCTTGAGAGGTACTCTTCGTATTCTAGGGTTTTTGATCCTTGAATTGACCCAGACTAAATACTAACTCATTTGAATGAGTAGCCGCGGAGTGATAAAATCCCTAGTTTAAGAAACCTCTTAGCATGTAGTTAATAAGGGTTGCTGTCAGTATTAAATATAGGTTGCGGCCAATAACAAATCTTTCTCAGATTAGAGTCCTCGGCATTTTAACCCATAGTATAGTGACTACAGCACGTAAGAAAATAACTCCCTCAAAACAATACACTGCGGTGATAATTAACTTCTAGGGTTTTTAGAACCCAACACTTGTACTTGGCCAATATTGATAGCATTTCTACTTAGCTCTTTTTCTCCTACTGTGGCCTCTGAGAGGCATTAATGCCATACTGGCTGTGGCACTTAACTGCGGACTCTCTGGTTTTTAGGTACTGATGCATCCATACGACCTTTGACCCAGACGAATTCTTGAAAGGCTTTTTGGAAAAACATTTTGGATCCTCTCCTCCCGAACTTCCTTCAGTGCCACCTTTGAAGTTAGTAGGAACTTGCCATCTAGAGGATTTTCCCAACGGTGTGGTATTAGCTTCAAATTCAAGCCTAGACTTCACGGTCATTGAATAAGGGGACAATTTTAGCAACCATCTGATGGACATATATGAGAATATCGCGGCAGGGGGTGCATCTAATGCTAGGGACCAACTAGGCACATCGGGGAGGGCTGAGAGACCTCCTGCTGCACTTGATATCCGCAGCATTATGACCCAAGAATGGGTTGATCAGGTAGTTAATGCCTTCAAAATTCCAGATAACTTGTTGTGCTTAGCACCTTTCATGGAGCAAAGGTTGTGCATGGCACTTACTGACGATGGGGTCTGCTTACCCCTGCACGCTTTCATTTACGGGCTGTGGCTACCAGTCCTTATTCCCATTAGAAAAAATTTACAAACCATGAATTTAGCCCCAGCCCAATTAGATCCCAATGGCTGGATGGCTATTCTTCCAACCGTTGTATTATAGGAGAATAAATTCAAGAGAGACATTACTCGCGTAGAGTTTTTCCACTTCTACTCCCCGAAGGAAAACTCTGTAAAATTTGTTGGGTATTACTACTTCTCAGTCTGCGGCAGGTATGAGACCCTTTACTCTAAGAGGCCTACTAGCATGAATAACTGGAAGGGGAAATACTTAACATATCTGGATAAGGGTGGGAGATTCACCCTGAGGAGAGTGAGAGTGAGAGATCATTTAGGATGATGCGACAATGGGGGTGTCCCTCCAAGATAGGTATTTTTTCAACTATAGCCGCATCCCCTCTTTATATTTTCCACTTTTCTTCTGTACTAACCTTTGTATTTTTTCTTCAGTTCTTGATAATTTTTAATTGAGCAAGTGGCAAGAGAAAAAAGTTGCCAAGGCTGCGGCAGTTCCTGCTGAGGAGAAGAGGTTCAACATACTTGTAACTTCTGCCTCCATTTTTGAAGCAGGTTACTTCCCCAATAAGTCTATTCCCAAGGAGATGGGGAAGGTAAATCTTTTAATTAATTTTTTATTTCTGCGATAATTGTCTTCAACTAGGTATTGACTTTGCTTTATTTTCTTTCAGGTGAGGAAGTTAAGAGGGAGCTCTTGGCTGCCCAATTGGAAGAAATGGATGAGGACGCAACTGTCCTCCACAACAATGATAGACAAAGGAAGAGGAAAAGGTCGAGGACCAAGGCTCCTCCTGCGGTTTCTTCAAGTGACCAAAATTAGGCTACAGAATGAACTACTCCTTTCGCGCCTCCACTCCAAGTTGAGGAGGGTCATCACGAGAGGATTGCGGTTACTTTTGATGATGACATTGGGGCCAATTTGGTCGCGGAAGGTCTGATGTCAATGTCTAGTGTCCCAATCCATTCCAGTTCTTCCTCCCCACCACCAATTATCATAATAAATGCCAACCTGGCAACTCCTTAATGTCGTGCCAGTGTCGATCTTGATGGTCGACAGCCCCAACTAAGGTAGCCCAACCCTGAATCCTCCTGGAACACAACTGCAAGGGTTGTTCTAAGGATTAAGAGGGCCCCGGATGCTATGGATCTTGATAGACTCGTGGATGAAGACCATGATGACTTGGAGGATTATGGTCTCCATAGTCTGCTGAGGGTAAGTGCAAGTACCTTCCCAATTTTATTTTCAAATTCCATATCCTTCTCCAAACCTTGAATCTCTTTTCAGGTCGAGGACATCATGATTTCTCAAAAGATGAAGTATGAATCCTTGTACAAGCTGAAAAAGTCTGTGGAGAGGGTACATGCCGCTGACCAGGAGAGTGCAAGGGATTCTTCATTTGAAGCTAGAAAAAAGTCTGCTATCGCGGCACTTCAGGCAGCTCAGATGAATCTTGAAGTTTCCATAAAATCCAAGGAGGACACTACACCAAAAACAACATTTTGGCACAGCCTAATATTAAAAATCTGGCACAGTTTAAAACTGTGCCACATTTTGGCATGGTTTTATAGAGATTTGGCACACATTAAAACAGTGCCAAATTTTGGCATTGTTTTAAAGTGTGCCAAAATTGAGTACACTTACTAAAATATATAATACCCAAAAAAAACATTACACTCCTCTCTTTCTCTTGTTCCCGCTCACGGTTCCCGCCCCGCTCATTCTCTCTCTCTCGCCTCTTCGCTCGGTCTCTCTCTCTCGGCGATAAGCATCCATTCGCTCGATCTCTCTCTCTCTCGGTAGCTTCAGGCGATTTATTCTCTCCCTAGGTTGGCATCCATTCTCTCTCTAGGTCGCTGGTTGGAATCTTTACTGCAGACACTCTCTCTTCGGCCCATTCTCTCTTTCTCTAGTCACTACCATGTTCTCTTACTGCACTCATCCCAATCAGGTAATTGTTTAAAGCATTGCATTTTTTTAACCTAAGTTAGGTTTCAGATTTGATCCTAGAGTTTATGATATGCCTGATTTGATTCTTATTTGCATTTTAGGGTTTTATATAAACATATTTAAATATTTTTTTTTAATGTGTGAGTTTTTGGTGCAAATTGAATGTTGGTAATGAAAAAAATAAATCATGGGTTTTTATGTTCTTACCCCTTTAATTAAAATGCATATTTGATCTCATTTGTACATGTTATAGAGTTTTAAGAAAATTTAAGTGCTAAATATTCAATAATAATGTAAAAATAACAAATTGAAAAGTTGACACCCCACTAATTAAATGGATAAATGAGATTATGTGTTGAAAATTTAAGAAAAAACAAAAAAAAAAACTATTTAAATAGTAAGTAGACATTAATACTAAACATTCAATAATGATGTTACACATGTAGAAAAACCTTAGATCCGTTCAAGAGATCTCACTATGACTGTGGTGAGAACTCTTGAATTGTCTCATTTTGGACAATTTGGAAATGCAAAAGTTTGTATTGTACATAATGATTATGCATGTCCTATTTTGAAAAATTTTTTGGCATCTATTTATGTTCTTTGGGTGAATACTAGATTGATGTAGTGTTTTGTGTTTTCTTGGTTGAAAAACTTAAGTAACACATGAACACTCCCAATTTAAGTTGTGTACTTGAAGAACTGTAGGGAGATGCTGGCAAAATTTTCTAGATTAGGACATGGCATGAGACATTATGACCAATACAAAATATGCATTTTCGAATGGTATAGTACCCTTACCCTGTAGAGGAGATGGAGGAAATATCAGAGCTCAAATATATACATATTTACACTTGAATAAACTTCAATATATTTATAGTAAGCGTTTATATTATAATGTGTGTTCTTTAAACTTATCAGGATGTCTTCGAGAATCAACAAAGAGTGTATAAATGAGAAAAATATTGAGACCGATACATATAGAGATGGGGTGTTACAGTTTCTACATTATATGCGTAGTAATAGTTCGAATGCTAAACATTCATGTCCCTGTAGACGTTGTCGAAATGGGAAAGGACATGTTGTTATAGATGACATATTTGTTCATTTAGTGACATATGGTATGGACATGAACTATACCTTATGGCATTTTCATGGTGAGACATTAGTTGTTGATCAAGTCCAACCACCACCGCAATCTGTGACATCGACAAAACACGATGATGTGCACAGTATTCCAATTTTGATTGGTCTTGTGAATGATGCTTGTGAGATGTTTATGGGTGAAGCGGAACCTAGTGAACCTAATTATGTAGGCAGAGATGAAGCCCCCGCAACTTCTGAGGTTCCCAAACTTTCTGTCATGGATTCAGGTATGCTTGCGCAAAATCAATATTTATATTTCTTGATAATTTAATATGAATGTTCTGTTTGTGTGATAGTTTTCACAAAACAGAAATTAATCCATCATGTGGTATCAGAGCTATTTCATGTTGAATTGTTGAGAATATATTAGGAAGGTATTGATATTAATTTTCGACTGCAAATATTTTTTCAAAAAGGTTTAATATTTCAGAAAATTTTTTGATTCAGAAATATTCTCGTTTCATTACGATTCCAACGATACAAAATTCATGAAATTTGGACTAGCGGTTGATTTGATGGTAGTGGAAGGTTAAAGGTTCGAATCTTGGTATTTCATATTTAAGCCTCTTAAATGATGAAAATTATGAAGGATCTCAAGAGGTTTTGAACCCATCATTGCACCTAGCTACCGGTTCTTCGCATCATACCACAATGTATGCTCTTATAAAGTTGAATGATTTGAAAACACAATTCAATTTATCGGATGGTGCTACAGGTGAAATTCTTAGATTGTTAAATGAACTACTTCCTGAAGAGAACAAGTTGATAACTAGTTATACAGAAATGAAAAATACCGTTAAAGATCTCGGTATGGATTATGTTAAGTATGACGTATGCATTATCAATTGTATGCTAATTTGGAAAGAGCATGAAAAATCTACTAGATGTATAAAATGTGGTTCTTTACACTACAAGTTTACTTGTTTAGACGAGGACGGTGTAGAAATTCAGAATACTGATGGAAAAAAAGTACTCTAGGGTTCCTAAGAAGGTAATGCGACATTTCCCTCTAATCCCTCGGCTAAAACGGTTGTATACCATAAAATGGATAGCCAAGAAAATGACTTGGCACACTCGTGCAAGCTCTTGTATGGAATTCTTGCGTCATCCCCGAGATTCAGCAGAATGGGTAAATTCAAACATTTTGTGGAGAGATTTTGCAAAAGATCCGTGGAATATTCGACTTGCAATAGCAACTGATGGTTTCAGCTCGAATAACATGTTTGGTCATAAGTATAGTTGTTGGCCAGTGATAATTCAACCTCTCAAACCTCCTCCATCAATGTGTATGAAAAGTGAGTTTTCAATGTTGTCTGTATTGATTCCCGGACCAAAGTCACCATCAAGTAATATTGATGTCTTCGTCCAACCGTTGGTTGATGAGTTAAATATTTTATGGTCTGGAGTTGAGGCTTGGGATGCGTACAAAAATGAGAAATTTCACTTAAAAGACATGTTGATGTGGGGTATACATGATTTTCCAGCTTATGGGATGTTATCAGTTTGTTCAACCCAAGGTTACAATGGTTGTCCTGTTTGTTCTACAAATACACCTTCTCAATATCTTTCTAAGTCAACGAAATGTTGTTACCAACGATCTTGTGTGTTCCTTCCAAAAAACCATCCTTACAGGTTTGACACATCAAAGCAAACATTTAATGGTAAAATAGAGGATGCTGTGGCTCCAAGAAAGTTAACAAGTGTAGAAGTTGAGCAGATAGTTTCACTTATCGCTCGAGAAGGTGTTCAAAGAGAGGGAGAGGGATATAAAAAGGGAAAGGCAAAGGGGAAGGGGAGGGGGAAGGAGAAGGAGGATGTCGTAATGGAAGACGATGATTATCCAAGTGAGGGTGATGATGAGAATTTAGCGGGTACCGAGGGTTTTTTAAGGAGGTGAATTTTCTTTGACTTAGAGTACTAGAAGGATCATGATATTAGACCTAATTTAGATGTTATGCATGTTGAAAAGAATGTCACATAGACTCTTTTAGGTACAATACACTCGGTGAAAGTTTCATCAAATAAAGATACAGTCAAAGCCTGTGAAGACTTGAAAGTTCATTTGAATCCTAAAAGGAAATTATGGATGAAAGATGTTTAAGGCAGTAACAAAAGGCTTATGCTAAAGGCACCTTTCGAATTAAGAAAGGAAGGGAAAGAATCCTTTTTTTGTACACTAAAAACATTAAAGGTACCGATTGGATTTTCATCAAATTTTAGCAACAATGTTAACCTCGATCCACCTAGATTTACCAATCTCAAGTCCCATGATTATCACGTCATTATGCAACGGTTGCTTCCTGTGTTGCTTTTGCATTCATTTACGGATGATAAGCTTTTGATTAAAGCTATACATCGGATAAGAATATTCTTTAATGTGTTGTGTGCCAAAGTGATATTCAGGGAACATCTTTTGAAGGCTAAAAACGCATTGGTAGAGGCACTTTGTGTCTTTGAAATTTATTTTCCACCTGCCTTTTTTGTGGTGATTATCCACCTCATGCACCATTTAGCCGATGAAGCTTTGACAGCTGGGCCACCAAGATATCGGGCGATGTGGTTGTTTGAGAGAGAAATGGGAAGATATAAAAAGTGGTCACGAAATAAGAGGTACATTGAAGGGAGCATTGCTAATGCATATTTGCTACATCAAGCTTCTTTGTATGCCATAGAGTACATATCGAAAAGAGGTGAAGGAACTCATAAGAGGAATCTTGAGGATTTTCTTATTGATGAGTTTGATGACTCGGAATGCCAACGACCATTGGGTAAAAGTAAAGAATTGATCTTAAATAATGTACAATATGAGCAAGTGCGAAGATGGGTTTTATCTTAATGCGACGGTGTTGATGAATGGAGAAGGTACACACTTAGTTCTATGTTAATTCATATTAATTGATTGTAATGTGATATTTCTTAATTTTGAAACTAATTTCTTGTAGAAAATTTATGGTAACTGAGACTCAATCGAGGCATAGAATTGATGATTTCATCCCTTGGCTAAGGAATGAGGCAAGTCTTTATTTATACATGTACTTTTTTATCAACCGTAATTATTTTTAATGAAATTTTAAAAAAATATCAATTCCTTACAGGTCTCAAGATTTAATGATACGGGAATTTTGCCATATGCTGATGGTCCGCTCCATAAGGTTACCAGTTATGAGAAATTTCAATTCAATGGTTACACCTTTTGTACTTCTGGACATGAAGAGAATCATAAGTTTCAGAGCAGTGGTGTATCCACTAAGGCCTTTAATAAGAAGGGTATTATGACAACCTTTTATGGAGTTATTAGACAAATACTCGACCTCAATTACATTGAGTTCACACATACTGTCTTTTATTGTGATTGGGTGGATGTTAATGATAAGAATGCTTGCAAAGTTGAAGCCACCTCAAAATTGGTGATGGTGAATCTTAGTAAGCCCTTGAGTAAAAATACCATTCACGATGATCCGTTCATCCTTGCATCTCAAGCCAGTCAAGTATTTTATTGTCAAGATGTAAAGCTAAAGGGGTGTTCAGTTGTTTTACACTCTCCCAAGAGACTGACAAAAGAAATAGATGCGATTGATATTGACCGTACGATGTATGACTCCATTCTCGAGGAAAATGATAAATTGCTGGAGCTTTTGGTCACGGATTTCTAGTGCAATGATTTAGTTATGAACTTGTTTTTTAATATGCACTATTATATTTTTTGTTATTTTGAATGGCTAATATTATATTTATTCCGTTTGTTGTTGTTGTAAACATTTAATACTTTATTGTTGTTTGAACATTTAATACAGGTATGGCAGTTTGAACTTGTAATTCTATGTTTACCGATGTTTGATCATGTAATATGTTGGTGTCTATTTGAACATATATTCTTGTAATGTTTATTCTGATTATTTTGGTGTCCAATAGTCATTTTTTTCCAGATAAATGTCTCATATTAGTGATACTTCGCAACCGTCAATAAATGGGGTGACACCTATATCAACCTCCCGTTCTAAGGTTGCTTCGGGTGTTTCAAGAGTAAGTGATGACTCTTCTGCCAAGAAATTAAAATTTAATGAGCACGGCCTTCCAGTTGGTGAAGATTCATATACACTCTTAACCAGGTTGGGAGACTTAGCAAGGACACATGTTCCCATTTCTTATACGAGTTGGAAACAAGTGGATGTGCAATATAAGAACTCAGTTTGGTCATCATTAATGGTATACTATTCCTTTCTATTCCAAATAATGTAATAGTTGGTAAATTCAATTATGTGATGTTTTAATTTTATTTCTTCATATATTGTAGAAAGAGTTCCCACATGTGCGCGAAGGTCAGAAGCAAATTTTTATGAAAAAAGGGAACGATGCTTGGAAAAAGTTCAAGTCAAAGCTAAGGGTTAATTTGAAGGATGGTGATGTTGGAAACTGGAATGAGAAAGTTCCATGAAATGTCAAATCTGAGGAATGGGAGGTGTTTTGCAATAATGAAGCTTTAGAGGTTCAAAAAACTTTGCGAAGAAAGAACAAAGAGACTAAACAAAATTGTGTGAGAAAGACAACTCATAACACAGGTCGTCATGGTTAGGCCCGAGCGTCAGAGAATTGGAGAAATAAGCATGGGCGTGCACCCACTCGTGCTGAATTGTGGCAACTCATATAGTCAAAGGAGGTGGTTATGCCCCTCTTGATAAAATATTTGCAGTAATTTAAAACTTTTAACGTTCGTTTTATCAAAAAAAAGTATCGTATCATCAAACCTAATGTTAATATATTTTTGTACAGGACCAAATTCAATTGCTTCTGGATGTATAAAAAGCGAGTGGTCAGGAGGAGACCTTGGATGCCAGGCCTATTTTTGAGGTTTTTGGAAAAGATACGCGAGGACGTGTTCGTTGTGTTGGGTCCACAATTTTGATAACCGCTATATTAGGGTCGGCATTTTCTAGAAAAATGCTTGAAGAGGAGAAAGAGGACACCGAAAATTGGAAGGATCATGTTGATCACCTAAGGAGTGACATAGAGGGGATAAAGTCCTCATTATCAGAATTCATTACTGACTTCAAAACCGAGAAATTTTCATGTGTTGGACACAATGTTCAAGAGTTACCTACTTTAGGCACCACGGCTCCTCCGTGTTCTCTTTCCTCCCCTTCATTCGAGGTTCCAAATTTCACCTCTCTAACTGAATGCAAAATACTATCCCATACACGTGAACTTGTTGGTTATGGGAGGAAAACGTAACCAGGAGTCGTCTCGACCGTTCACTTCCATGTGTTGAGAAAAAATGAAGTGCGAGTTTTACTCGATGACATCAAAGTGCCCGAGTATCCAGTTTGGGGTGGAAAACAAGCTCACTGCTAGAACTTGGAAGATGTTGGTAAAAATGGAATTATGTATTGGCTCGACGACCTTTGTCCTCCCATTGGTGACACCGACGAATGAACACAGGTATAAACACACTGATTAGACTCCCTTTCAATTTTCGCTTCACTAATTAATATTAATCCATTAATATTTATGTGTATGTATATATCTTTATGTCGGTTCTTCTTTATATGCAACAAATATGTTATTGTGAGCATATAGGCAACATATATGCTGCTGCGTGCATATATGCTACTGCATATATGCAACTATATGCATATAGGTTGCATATATGTTGTTCCGTGCATATATGCTAATGCATATATGCATACAGCTACTGCATATATGCAACATATATGCATACAGTTGCATATATGTTGCATATATGCATATAGTTATTGCATATATGCTGCTGCATGCATATATGCTACTGCATATATGCATACAGCTACTACATATATGCAACATATATGCACACAGTTGCATATATGCTGTATATATGCATACAGTTATTGCATAAATGCTACTGTATGCTGAAAATTAATATACCGACTAATAATTTGGGACAGAGGATAAACAAAGCACAATTTAAAAAATTGTCAAATGGAACCAATCTAACTGCCTTGGGCTGAACTTGTTTATGACTGATGGAACCAAAAAGATTATCTATTGATTCAATATTTGCAGACCTGTAACTGCTTCAGCCTCTTAGTTTGAGAAATGGCTGCTTCAGCCTCTTAGTTTATCCACATTTGCTTCAGCCTCTTATCTAGTGATTCAATTTTAAGGTTTATAGAAAACCGTGGATCATCCCCATCGAAGAGCTTGAACTCAGCAGGAACCGTATCCTTGACCGGGGCTTCATCTCTGCCTTTTCTTAAAGAAAAACTTATGCATGGGTCCTAGTTGTTTTCTTGAAAGACAAAAGGCCTTATCTCTGCCTTATTCATATGCACTGTCTTTTTCTAGGTGGGAATAATTATTACTAGACTTGATCGGTCTTTCTGTTCTTCTTAGGGTTGTCCTGCAACTTTTTGGGGGAATCCGCTAAAGTAACTAGGTTAAATGACCCCTAATATCCCTCCCATTGTAAGGATAAGAACTCAAATAACTGGGGGTAAAGGCCCCCTACAATATGTTTGGGATTATCTTTTTTAGTGGCATTTATTCCTCCGAAGTAAAAGAAATTATGGTAAGAATGGATGTGACTTCCACAAACTTAGACAAGCCCAAAGTTATCACAGATGAATACTTTTCTCTTCATTGAGAATGGGGATCTCTGGAATCTGGTCTACTCGTTTGGTGATAAAGGAAGTGTCCATGGATGTTTTATTGTATAACAATAAAGCTAAAGCAACCATTTCTCCACATTGGCTGAGCTATTAGCTAACTTTAACATGAAAGCACAGTATATATTAACTACAAAAGTTGGACCATGAGAGCATAACATGCCTCAAAATTGTACCAAATCAAATTCACAACTTTGTTGGCATCTTCCTCAACACATTAATTGGGTTGAGAATGGCACACTTGGGCTATAGATAGCAAGTCATGCATTCTATTAATCGATAGGCCTTATATGTAATACATAAAGGAAGGCCATAGGCCTTATCTGTAATACTCTCCAAGAGAGTCCTAATTACATAAAGATACTAATTTCCAGAAGTAACTTATAATTGATCGATATATTATCTATATATAAACAAGTAAACTAAATAACATGAAACAAAAGAAGTTTATTGTTAGTGTCAATGTGTACTCACTAACTCTGTCATGTCATCAGCTGTTATGATGCTGCAGCTTTCATCAAATTTCTAAATTATCAAGAAAAGCTAATGATTATCTATTGTATTGGTTGTACTAGAACTGTTTTATAAAGGTTCCATCAATCTAACTAGTTTACATCTGATTCACATGTAATTATTTCGGGAGCTTTAGCATCTGATTGTTCAATAATAATGAGATTCTCTACTATATTGATTCACATCTGATTATACTTAGACTTAAAAATAAGCCGTTAAAGGGTGAAAACCCAAACCAACCCCCAAACGACCCCATAGGAGGTACGAACACCTCGCATGGGACCAATGTAACTTGTAGGAACTGACCGCGTAGTCGCAGGTCTCCCGGTTTGAGGGTATGATGATAACTTGCAAAAATCACACTAAGACATAAAAACAAGCTGTTAAAGGGTGAAAACCCAAACCAGCCCCCCAACGACCCCGTAGGAGTCACGAACACCTCGCATGGGACCAATGTAACTTATAGGAACTTGCCGCGTAGTCACGGGTCTCACAATTTGAGAGTATGACGATAATTTGCAAAATCACACTTAGACTTAAAAATAAGCCGTTAAAGGGTGAAAAACCAAACTAGCCCCCCAACGACCCCGTAGGAGGCACGAACACCTCGCACGGGACCAATGTAACTTGTAGGAACTGACTGCGTAGTCCTACGTCTCCCAGTTTGAGAGTATGACGATAATTTGCAAAAATCACACTTAGACTTAAAAACAAGCCGTTAATGGGTGAAAACCCAAACCAGTCCCCCAAACGATCCTGTAGGAGGCACGAACACCTCGCACGGGACCAATGTAACTTGTAGGAACTGACCATGTAGTCCTGGGTCTCCTGGTTTGAGAGTATGACAATAATTTGTAAAAATCACACTTAGACTTAAAAACAAGTCGTTAAAGGGTGAAAACCCAAACCAGCCCTCCAACGACCCCATAGGAGGCACGAACACGTCGCACGGGACCAATGTAACTTCTAGGAACTGACCGCGTAGTCCTGGGTCTCCCGGTTTGAGAGTATGATGATAATTTGCAAAAATTAAACTTAAACTTAAAAATAAGCCGGTAAAGGGTGAAAACCGAAACCAGGCCCCAAGCAACCCCGTAGGAGGCACGAACACCTCGCACGGGACCAATGTAACTTGTAGGATCTGATCGCGTAGTCCTAGGTCTCACGATTTGGGAATATGATGATAATTTGCAAAAATCACACTTAGACTTAAAAACAAGCCGTTAAAGGGTGAAAACCCAAACCAGCCCCCAAACGACCCCGTAGGAGGCACGAACACCTCGCATGGGACCAATGTAACTTGTAAGAACTGACCGCGTAGTCCCGGGTCTCCCGGTTTGAGGGTATGATGATAATATGCAAAAATCACACTTAGACTTAAAAAGAAGCCGTTAATGGTTGAAAAACCAAACCAGCCCCCCAACGACCCCGTAGGAGGCACGAACACTTCGCACGGGACCAATGTAACTTATAGGAACTGACCGCGTAGTCTCGGGTCTCCCAATTTGAGAGTATGATGATAATTTGCAAAAATCACACTTAGACTTAAAAACAAGCCGTTAAAGGGTGAAAACCCAAACCAGACCCCAAACGACCCCATAAGAGGCACGAACACCTCGCACGGGACTAATGTAACTTGTAGGAACTGATCGCGTAGTCCCGGGTCTCACGATTTGAGAGTATGATGCTAATTTACAAAAATCACACTTAGACTTAAAAATAAGCCGTTAAAGGGTGAAAACCCAAACCAGCCCCCCAACGACCCCGTAGGAGGCACGAACATGTCGCACGGGACCAATGTAACTTCTAGGAACTGACCGCGTAGTTTCGGGTCTCCCGGTTTGAGAGTATGATGATAATTTCCAAAAATCACACTTAAACATTAAAATAAGCCGTTAAAGGGTGAAAACCCAAACCAGCCCCCCAACGACCCCATAGGAGGCACGAACACCTCGCACAGGACCAATGTAACTTGTAGGAACTGACCGCGTAGTCCCAAGTCTCACGGTTTGAGAGTATGATGATAATTTGCAAAAATCACACTTAGACTTAAAAACAAGCCGTTAAAGGGTGAAAACCCAAACCAGCCCCCAATCGACCCCGTAGGAGGCACGAACACCTCACATGGGACCAATGTAACTTATAGGAACTGACCGTGTAATCCCGGGTCTCCCGATTTGAGGGTATGATGATAATTTGCAAAAATCACACTTAGACTTAAAAATAAGCATTTAAAGGGTGAAACACAAACCAGCCCCCCAACGACCCTGCAGGAGTCACGAACACCTCGCACGGGACCAATGTAACTTATAGGAACTGACCGCGTAGTCTCGGGTCTCACGGTTTGAGAGTATGACGATAATTTTCAAAATCACACTTAGACTTAAAAATAAGACGTTAAAGGGTGAAAAACCAAACTAGCCCCCCAACGACCCCGTAGGAGGCACAAACACCTCGCCGGGACCAATGTAACTTGTAGGAACTGACCGCGTAGTCCTAGGTCTCCCAGTTTGAGAGTATGACGATAATTTGCAAAAATCACACTTAGACTTAAAAACAAGCCGTTAAAGGGTGAAATCCAAACTAGTCCCCCACACGACCCTGTAGGAAGCACGAACACCTCGCATGGGACCAATGTAACTTGTAGGAACTAACCACGTAGTCCCGGGTCTCCTGGTTTGAGAGTATGACGATAATTTGCAAAAATCACACTTAGACTTAAAAACAAGCCGTTAAAGGGTGAAAACCCAAACCATCCCCCAAACGACCCCGTAGGAGGGATGAACACCTCGCACGGGGCCAATGTAACTTGTAGGACCTGACCGCGTAGTCCCGGGTCTCACGGTTTGAGAATATGACGATAATTTCCACTCATATATGTAATTTTTTAGTTTGAGTAAATTCTTTTTTTGTAAATTATTGGGTTACTAATATCGTATCTTTTTTGTATCCTATTTTCTTTTCAGGATAACAGTTTATCGTTGGCATTGATTCACGTGGAACACACAGAGAACTCAATGGTTTACAACAAGGGGTTTATTCATGATTTCATTTTTTTATGTCATGGTCGTGCGGTCTTTTGTTGTTTTATTGTTGACTTTTATGGTCGTGCAGGTTTTTGTAAGTTAATTGATATATTTTGTGGTCGTGCGGGCTTTATGTTAGGCAGATTTTGTATTAACAGGTTTTGGAATGTCCAGAAAATAGAGGAAACTCTGCCCAATTTTTTTTGGGCATGTGAACTATTAAAGATTTGTAATATTTTGAAGTCTGTATGTACATTAGTCTATTAACAATGTGCAATATTATTAATTTGCGAATTTTGTGCTTTCAAATAATTATTTTTGTTTTATAAAAAATTTGGCACAGTTCAAAAACGTAGAAAAAGTGTATCATATTTTGGCACGGTTTTAAACTATGCCAAAGTTTTTTAAACTGTGCTGAATCTGGCACAGTTAAAAACTATGCCAAAAGTGTGCCAGAAATATAAAAATATGGCACGGTTTAAAAGTGTGCCAGAAGTGTTCCTGTTTGGCCAAATCTGGCACAGTTAAAAACTATGCCAAAAGTGTGCCAAAAATATCAAATTCTAGCACGGTTTAAAAGTGTGCTAGAAGTGTTCCTGTTTGACCAAATCTGGCACACTTTTGAGTCGTGTCAGAAAAAAATATCCATTTTGGAACACTTGATTCTGGCACAGTTCAAAATCGCGCCAGATTTGATCTGTCACAGTTTTAAACCGTGCCAGATTCCTGTTTTTTGTGTAGTGAGGAAGCTGAGGAGAATTTTAAGCAGGCTGCGAAATCCCTCAAGGTATCCCAATCTCAGATTGCGGAAGCTGCACAAGCTACGAAATTTTCCAAAAGTAAGCTTGGACTTCTTCAAAAGAAGTACGAGCAATTAGAGACCAAAGCTGCCAACGATACCGAAGCCCATGCCGCGAAAATTAAGAAAATGGAGGGAGATCATGTTGCATCCCTTTAATTGGCCATTGACATTACTGTGGAGTCCTTCAAGGGCTCCAAGGACTTCTACCTCATCAATAATGGAGCCTACCTCCGCGGCTACCAAGAGCTCAGGCATAGAGTTATAAAAACCTTCCCAGAATCTAAAGAGACAATTCTTTCCTGGGGTCTGAGTGATGCTGAGCATCAGCAATGCGTGGTTGAGATCAAGGCCGTGACAGAGGAAAGAGCCAGGTTGAGGGAAGAGGCTGAGGCAGCGGCAGTTGATGAAGAGACCATGATGGATGTGGAGGGAGAAGAGGGAGATGAAATTGACGATGTTAAATCTTAGGGTTGCATCCCTCTTTATATTTTTATAACCTCTTTGAATGGTTGTGGTCTTTTGTCTGTAATCTTAACACTGATCAAGGTTGAAGCCACCTTTAAAGATCAATGCCTTGATGCTTGAACTGATGCTTTTACATTTGAATTTCTTGCTTGATTGAATGAACTTGTAGGACTAATAGATTAAGGCCATGACACTTTCGTATAACTGGTTTCGACCTGTTCTCCTCACCTTAGCCTTTCCACTTTAATTCTTGTAGATTGTTGCAGCATTAACATGTTTGATGGAAGCTGCAGTCTCTTCTTGAACATGGTCGCGACACCTTTAAGTTTTTAAATCCCATCTAATGTAGCTTTATGATTGTAGCTTTATAATTGGATCATAATCCAAATGTCTCTTGAACAAGGTTGTGGTAGGTTAACAATCTTGCCTTCCTTTATCTACCGCATATTCTGAATGAATTCACTTAATGGCCTCATTTAGTTTCTTTGATTTCCTTTCATGGCTTTCCTTTAGTTTCTTCAATTGACTTTCATAGCTTTCCTTTAGTCGCTTCGATTGGGTTATTATCACCCCCCCCCCTCCCGGGGCTAGGTATCATAAAGCTTCCCTAAACTTGAGTGGATATATATAAAAACTTCCCAGGCTATAATTAGATTACTCGCAGATAATTAAATCTTTGGCTCCTTTAAATATAGGATTATCCATAGACAATTAAGTCTCCAGCCCCTTTGGGTTATTTTCAGGCCTTCCCGGGATAGTTATTATGAAGCTTCCCCAATCTAGTGCGAGATCACCAAGTTAATGATGTTTAGTCTCATATCCACCAAGTTAATGATGTTTGGTGGGGTAATAATCTCCCCGAGCTAATGATGCATCCCAAAATCTACGAACGTGCATTATTATCCCTCACGGCTAATGATGCATCCAGAAAGCTTAGAATAGGCATTGTAAGCCCTCATGGCTAATGACGCATCCCGAAAGCTTATAATGGGCATTGAAGCCCTTACGAGTGATGTTGCAGACCAGTTTAGATAGCTGCTCTTGATAGTTGCTTTCACCATTTTCAACTGTCCCTTTCTTTCGAACAATCAGACGTCTTGACGGGCATTGTGGGCCCATTTAGATTTTTATCATTCCCGATGTAACATATCGTCTCAAATCGAGATCTGTTTAAGACAAAATGGTCTTTTATAAGATAACATTTTATGGAAATGAGAATGAAAATACGACATTATAAGAGTGAACTTGATTTCACATAGCTATATATATATATATATATATATATATATATATATATATAACACTTTGCAAGGGCAATACAAAGTTTAATTTAAAACAGCGTAAGGAAGGTTTCATTGTGAAATAGAAATAGATAAAATATAAAACATAGGCATGAAAACCGGGCATGTGGTATGTTCGAATAGGCTGCATCCCCTAAACATCTCTGAGGAACCTCTGCAGCATCCCTTGCCCAATCAGCCTTTCAATTTCATCTTTTAGTGCATAGCATTGCTCAGTGTCATGGCCGTGGTCCTGATGGAATTTGCACCACTTCGCTTTGTTCCTCTTATGGGGAAGAGCTTTAAGCTTTTATGGCCACTTCAGTAGCTTGTCCTCTTTAATGGACTCAAAGATGTCTTCAATTGGTAAGGGCAATGGAGTGTAAGCCCTAGAGATCTTGCTCTCTTCTCCCTTCTCTGCTTTCCTTTTCGGGCACCTGCTGGCTGCGCTTGCGGGTGGGTCCTCTAGTACTTCTACAACAGCAAAGGCTATTGAGGCAATGATCCTGGATGATGCACCCACATTGGGTAAGGCTGCGGCCTCTAGCATGAGGACCCTTTGGGTCAAGTAGTTGACCTGGGTTTGGCATGAGGCATGTATGTCATAGAAATGGTTGAGTTAATTGTACATCTGCACAATTTCATCTTTGACTTATGTGCTTTGGCAAGATTCTCCTTCCATTTTCTTCTTTATTAGTATTTATAATGTATATATAATCTGGGACAAAACTAACAGAAGTGATCAATAACAGAAATATTGGATTAACCAAGTAGGAAGTTGGGATGCAGCGTTTGCACTTTTGCATGATACTACTGATGAGGATGCGAACAGTAAGTGTATTGTCGTGGAATTTGAATGATGCTCACCAAGGTTGATCTGGAGGCCACCTCAGTCTTCTCCTTGATGTTTTGAAGCTTCTGTAATAGGACCTCACTAGTAGGGGTTGTGGCAAGGAAGGCAGCTGAACTTCCAGGCCGCATCCTTGTCTAGGCAGTGAAGGGAACAATCCTAAAAATGAAACACAGAAACTGAGTTTTTCTCCTAAAACCCGTGGGGAGCATAGCTACTAAGGTCTATCCATGAGAGAATAACCTCTCTATGCACAAAATGTCACAATTCTAATGATAAACCCTAGATTATAGACAAAGAACAACAGAAATGGAGTAAGTACAATCCTTCCCTAATCATTCATCTAAAAGGGGTTAAACCCCATCATGACTTTTAGCATTATACAAATGAAATGATATCCCAGGGGTATGTACAATAGATCTAAGGTCATAAAAGAGAGACCATAACAGATTTGAGTTTACGAAATACTCATTGAAAGGTGTAAATATAAAATAGAGCTCAATAACCAAAATTTACTCATGGGATGATGATCCAGAGGATCCCCATGAATAGAATAATGTGTTTAAGAACTTGACGTATAGAGAAACAAGATTGAAATATCTCATTCCCACAGACGGCGCCAAATTGATGATACGAGAAATCGCCCATAAGTCATTCTCATATCAGCAAGTCAAGTAAAAAGACATGAACACAAAATATAGAGTGGTTCAGCTATAAAAGAGCCTATGTCCACGCTAGTGCCTCCTTCTCATTATATTCATATCGTTGTTGTACAAGTTTATAATGCCACCGTGGGCGTACAAGATACATGAGAGAGAAGAATACATGAATGTAGTGGTTCCGGGAGTGCCAGAAGTATGAGTACGATGTAGATGCGTAGCCTCCATGTTGTATGTTAAGGTTGTGTAGAGAGATTTGGGTAAGGCTTCGCCACGTATTGTATAATCTAACCCCCATCCTGAATCTCGAGTTGTGGACCTCTATTCATAGGAGGTATGAGAGATGTGTCACGTGCCCTGAGCACATGACGTATATCAAGTCTAGAGCAAATGTGAATAAGAGGATGTGTCCTGTAAGGCAAGCATATCGAGTGCTGCATCATTCATGAGGCTAAAGCCGTGGGTGCCTCACCCTGTAGTATAAGGCCGCGACCTGTATATAAGGCCAAATAGTACGTGCCGCACCCTTTACTGGGTAGGGCCGACCCTGTGAAGAGTAGGGCCGCGACCTATAATCTTCTATATGTCTGAGTAACATCTGTGGCAGGCGATGCAATATATGTACTATCAATATATATATATGCACGATTGATATACAAGGTTTGTAGGAGTTTTTGTAAGTATTGGAACGCTTAACAGAGAAATTAGTTTCATTTCAAGAAAGTTCACCACAAGATGTAATTTGAGGTGCCTAGAAGGTCCGTTTTTATCATTAAATGATGCGTTTTAGTCATTTTGGGATGGTATAAGGAATTGGTAAGGTTTTAACACATTTGGAGGTGGTTTTTGGGTCTTTTAGGTGAGTTTTATTGAGGGTCCAATCCTAAATTCTGGGATTAATGGTTTTGATGAGTCATTTTGGGATCTTATTGGTCACATTACACAATTAGCCTCCGAAATTGTGTTATGTGACTTATGATATCCCCATATGACTCATTAAAACTCTAAATCCACGAAATTAGGCTTGGGCCCTAAATGAACTTCACCCAAAAGATCCCAAAATCACCTCCAAATGACTTAAAACCTAACCTTATCCTTATACCAACCCAAAAGGCCTAAACCCCATCATTTATTGAGAAAAATGGACCTTCTAGGCTTCCCAAAATTCGGATAAAACATATACTAACTCAATTAACTAACAACACAGTTATTTGTTAATCAACCAATACGAGTCCAAATACCAATTAATCAATCAAGGGATCAATATATATATATATATATATATGATTTCAAATTCGAAATAAATAACACCTAAAAATGTAAATAGTGATAGCGAGAGTCATGATAAGCACACATAATTAATGTCACCAATTTTCTTTATTAAAATAATACTCATTAAAAATACGGAATATTACATTAAGGCCAATATCCATAATTAATGTCCTCATTTGAATCTCTTAACACACAAGCTCCACTACTTCTCGGATTGCATTTTGAAGCATCATAAACATTAAGTTTAAAAGGGCCTGCTATATGAAATATCCATTTAACAACCCTAAACCCATGAACAATCATCTTAAATTTGAGCTAAAACTTAATGATGGGAAAATAATATTTCTCTTTAGCTTTATCTGTGAAAGCCACTAAATGAGCTATAAAAGAAATGAGACTCTTAACGTTGAGAATAATGATATCATCAATTATAGGCTTCGCTTCAAATAAACTCAGACTCCTTGCTTTCCCAAACTCCCAAAAGATTATGACATTAATATTAAAGAAGAGGAACCTCATGCAGTCATGCTTATGTTCTTGCAAACACAAAAAGATGATCATATATAAAAAGTGCTGAAGTTGATATTAATTCCCATTTGATTACTAAAGTAATTTCAAAATTTAGTAGCATGGGGACTGCCCAAAATAATTGAAGAATCTAAAATAATATTAACGTCTAGAGGCAAGTCTTAGGGCAATTTTTTTAACATTAGCTTCAACTGGAACAATTGAAAGAAGAAGCCTCCAACCAAATATAATAATTTTTAGAAGGGAAAAACTTGTTCCAAATGAATTTCCATTCGATAGACTTAAACATGAAATCTTTAGTGGAAGAAGGCCTTCAAATGATAGATCCTTGATGAATGGTGATATATTTCTCAGCAATGTCTTTCACTCCTCTTATTCCTTTGATGGTGTTTAAACCTGATAAACTAGTAATGAGATTCATTTTATATTTTCTCTTCATGAACGTATACCACAAGTTATCTTTAGTTATTAAATTCCACATCAATTTAAGGCCTCTAATTGAGATAATGTTAGTCATGGATCTATAGTTAAAAACCCCTCCTCTGTTAGCATAAAAAAAATATCACATATAAGACATTGATATTTCTTCTCTTTTAAATGAGGACCTCCCTAAAATAATTTTGCAAACAATCTTTATATTCTGACCACAATTTTCTTAGGATAATTAAGGGCAACCAAGGGGAATATTTGAATTGAGGACAGTACATGCTTGATATTGATTAATATTAAACCTTGAGATAAAAATCTAGAGTTCCAGATTTGAGGTTTGTTCCTTATTTTTGTTATCAGCTCAGCAAAATATGAGCTACAAAAGTCTTCAGTTCCTCCTCCATTTATTTCAATTTCTCTCCTTTTCCAAATGTCTCCAAAGGTGCCCTGAAGTTCATAAAATTTTATCATACTTTATCCAAATATTTTATCATGTTAATTGTGTAATGAGATTATCATAAAATTTCATTTATTGATTTTTCCTCTCTAGATATTGTAAGGGGGATGTTTATAAATCCCCATATTTCTAGCTTTTAAGTCAACTTATTGGGCTCAATAGTTGCCTTCATTACTTTTTCTGATATTAGGTTTGCCACTTATTAGTGGCTATTTTTCCTAACTTTTAAAATACGTGAGGCCATCCTGTACCTTTTCCTAAATATTTATAAATTAAATAATCACACTCATAAATTATTTAAATTAATAAGACTATCCCGTGGTTCACAAATTAATAAATAATGAAAATTATTTATACAAAATTAACGTTAGAAACGATTGGTACCATAAGAAGACTATCCCATGGGTCATAAATCCTTATAAATTAATTCTTAATCCATTAATAATGAATAAAAATTAAATAATGAATTCAATTAACAAATATTTAAACTAATAAAAAGATTTATAAATAATTAAAAAACACATGTAATGAAGGAAAAAGAGGTGCGTCGTGGGTGCTTACCTAGGGGTCACCTATACTTTTACGTTAAAAGGGAGCAACTTGAGGACTCGCCCTCAGAGTATAATTATGTAATTAATTAACAATGATTTATTAAATTAGTAATAAAATTAACAAAAAATAAAAATTATTTAAATTAATAAAGAAATTTTTAAAAATTGCGATCTTAGAAAAAAGTTGTATAACACAAGGACTTCTAAGGCGGTCATCAATACTTGTACTTTAATTATTTAACTAATTAACAATGAACTAAAAAATAAATAAACAAAATATTCAAATTAATATACATATTTATAAATAATAAAAAATCATTCATCATTGGGGAAAGAATGGTGCAACACGAGGACATAGTCAGGGGTCACCTATATTTATAGTATAATTATGTAATTATTTATGTATGAATTATAAAATATATAATTAAATTAATAACTATTTAAATTAACATTGCCTCTACTAAGCATTACTTAAAAAGATAATAATAAATTAATTAAAATACTCCTGTTGTTAGAAAAAAATAGTACAATATGTGTACGTCCCAACGGGTCACCAGTCCTTTTAATTTAAATAATTAATTTAGTAATAATGAATTCAAAATAAGTAATTAATGTAATATATGTTTACAAAATTATTTACATTATTAACCAAATTTATAAATAATAAAATGCTCCTCATCGGCGTAAAAGAGGTGCAACAGGAGAGCGTATCCATGGGTCAGCTACACTCTTTTTTGTTGATTAGCAAACTACCGCCACATATGTTGTATAAGAAAATAAGATTTATCCATAGTCCAAAGTCGAAAAATACAGCATTTTTTTATACGAAAGGGATGGAGCACCACAAGTTTTATTAATGAAAGAAAAATGGAAAAAATTCTTCGTCTGAAATGTCGCATAAAATTCAATTAGAAGTTTTCCACTATATTTGTGTCTATATAATTAGAGACATAACATCTAAAAGAGTCTCAAACCTAAGAGAGAAGACACAAAAAATTTGTATGCTAGAACTGTAAGGATATAATGAGTCGAGGGACAAGAGAGAAGACACAGTGTATACCGGGTTTAGCCAGGCATGGCCTACATTGTAATACCCTGTAATTTTATCAATATTTATTTAAGGGATTAATTAAATTAAATGTTAATTAATTGAGAATTAATCTGAATATAAATACTAACGAGATGTGAGTTGGTATTTGATTATGATGTGTATATATGGCAATATATGAATATTGAAAATATTAAAATTGTCGCGAGACTGAAATACGACAATTTGGGAAATTTAGTAAGGACGCGCGTGTCAGTCGCGTCAAATGTAATTATTGGAATTAAAAAGTGAATTTTATTTTTTTATCAACTAAATGATCATTTTGAGTGCGCCAACGTGTCCGGAAGGGTCGAAAAAGTCAGAAAACATTAGCCGGGGGTTTAGTTTGGGCCCCGGGGCATTTTTGGGCCATACCGGCAACTTAAAAGGGTATTTTGGTAATTTTGAAATTTTGGGGATTAAAACCTACGAATTTTGGGCGTTAATTATATATTATTTAGGAACCCACTAAGCCCATTATCTACATTAGGAGAGTAAGATGACTACGAGAGTTATAGGAGAGTTTGAAGAAGTTCCAAAAAGAAACCTCCAAGCACCATCTTCAACCTTGGGAGAAAATCTGTAGAGAAAGGCGAGAATCAACCTACATTCACCAACATCGAATCCTGAAGAACAATATAAGGCCAGTGATTTAGTATTTTTAATGCATTGAATATGTCTTCCATGCTTAGTGTAGGAATTATCTTATATTGATCTTTTGAAGAAACCCCAAGAAATTTGATGGAGAAACATTGAATTTGGGTTAAAATTTGCTTGTAGTATGATAATGGACTGACTTAATACTTGAATAGTTATATATGATGATTTAAAAATGGATTTATGATGAGAAATTAGGCATAAGAAAATTTGTAGTTCATGTTCATAGGGTTTGGGGAAATATTTGAAGATTCATATTAATTCCATGATAATTTGTAAGATTTGACCCCTTAAATATGATAAGGAATGATCTAGGGTGATTACAAATGGTTTATATACGTTAAAACATAATTTGGATGGTCTTAGGGTGGATTTAGAGGAGAGAAGATTGAGAAAAACGGATTTGGGAATTTCTGGGCTGAAACTGCCATCTTGTTAGAAGACCTGCCCAGGTCGTTCGAACGACCTCGTTCGAACGAACTTCTAACGAGATGACGGTATGACTTCTAACGAGTTGGTATTTTGTTCGAAACCCTTCGTTCGAATGAACTCCTTCGAACGACCTCGTTCGAACAAGACTTCTAACGAGTTGACAGAATAGCCTTTTTGGCCTGAATTGATTTCTAGTATCCCGTAGACTTATTTAAATGGTGAGATAACCTTCCTTTATTTACTAGTGGGTATAATTGGGAGATTGGGTACATTGAGGAGTAAAACTTAGAATAGTGTCTTGAACCGGATGACATTTGTGGATTGGGAAGCGAGTAACTAATCACGAAGTGAGGATAATTAATGATGTAAATACATATAAACCGGGGACTTGTGATTTGTATAACACTAAGAGTTGGCATAAGAACGAGAAGTATACCACTAATAAAATATTGTAATATCTAATATGTGAGAATGCTTAGTATATGTAGTTATTTGTGTATGACATACCTACCGTACTTGCTATCATGGGAGGTTGGTGTTCGTTTAGGATCATCTAATGTTTGTGTGCCTACGGGAGGGATTTAGATTGGTACCTCGAGGACATAGGTCAGATAAGGGCTTATTGAGAAGTTAATAAGTCTGCTGATCATGGGAGCTTAGGTATGTGCATGACCCATGTGATGTGAACTATGTTCGCCTCCATTATTTGTGATTGTTGTTGATGAAGTATTTCCTGAGAGATTCGGAATACGTGGTCCTCATGTACGTGATGTATCGGGATTTGATAGCAGAGTATGTGTGCACCGCAGCTTAGTCTCGGGGTGCTAGTATTGTATATTTATGGTGAGAATAATATACTGTTGATTGAAATGAATTGTCATGAATAATTGTGAGTATAAATAATAGCAACGGTTTGTAAAGTGAAAATGTAAGATTTCTAATATATTGTAGTGCTAAAGTGGGGAAACTGTGTAATAAGGTACAATATTCTATTAAATAGAAGAAGTTGGGATTTGAATTGTATATCATATAGAAATGTTAGATTGAGCATTTGACTAGATAGATATGGGAGCAACTAGAATGGGTACAGGTACGATAGGAGTGCACAATTAGTTGAGAGGTGGGGAACTCATGTGAGTGCACACAGTATCATGTACTTTATATTCACTGTTTAATGATATTAAACACTTGCATATTTTTAAATTATTTTCACATTTGGGCTCTGACCCGTTTGCTTTCAAATCTATTTTCGTAAAAACCTTTTTAGGTTCCCAGCCACAGGGACACCATGCATAGGAGTTCTATTCAGTTGACGTGCTGTAGCTGCTGTGGAAGTTACATGACCTTGAAAGTAGATGCCTCCATTTCTGATCTTGACTCCATTATCAGTTTTTATCATCTGTTGGGCATGTCGTCCATTCCTTTTAGAGACATCTTACTTATTCAGATATTTCAGACTTTGGGTTGTAATTAATTCTAGTGATGCAGACTTTGTATTTATTTATTTCGGAATTCGGTTTGTTGTGAGGAGTTTTCCTCCAGACTCATTATTATTGGATGGTTATTCTATTGTGACTATATTGTGTTCATTATGTTAATTTTTCATAATTCATTTATTGCATGTTAATCGGATTTAATTAAAATGGACAACTCACTTTTTAAATACTAGGTGGTTAGTAAATATTAAAACGTTTTCGACAGTGATGCTATGAACTGAACCAACTTGGCATTTTGTATTAATTTAATAAAGGAGTAGCTACCCGATATTTAATTAGTCGGGGTGTCACATACATCCACGGGGGGAAGGAGTAGCAGTTGTTTATTTTGGAAATCATTGTAAGAGACTTTGGGTCATATCCTTCTTATTCTATTGTTTTACAAGGCCTGATATACACAACCTTGATATAATGTTCCTCCCATTCTCTTGCACATACATTGATACATTTAAAACTTCGGCAGGACACATGCGCGGATTCTTCGAGATGTCCGTTCGTAATAATAGGGCTCGTGGTATCCTGTGGACACACGTTCTTTCATTAAGTATTTTCGAAAGATTAAATGATTGTGCGGATTCTTCGAGATGTCCATCGAAAGATTACATTGATAATCGTTTAGATTATCAATGTTTGATTATAAAATAAATAGATAAATTATTAAATAATTAAAAGTAATCCTCATCACAAAAAAACTGGTCCAACACGAGGACATCCTCGGACGTCACCTATACTTATAGTTTATTTATTTAATTCATTAATAATGAATTATTAAATTAATAATTAAATTAATAATAAACTATTTCTTTAAATTAATGACTAAATATATAAAAAATTAAAAAAAGCACTCCTCTTCGTGAAAAATATTAGTGCAACGCGAGTACTTCCCCAAGCGTCACCGATACTTGTAATTCTATTATTTGATTATTAATGAAATTTATAAATAATTAACAATTATATACTTTATAAATTATCCTTAAATAATTGAAAAATGCTTCTCCTCGGGGAAAATTGGTGCAACACAATTACTTCCTTGGGCATAACCTATACTCATACTTTAATTATTTAATAAAGTACTAGTGAACACTAAGATAAATGATGAAATTAATAATTAATTATTTTTTAAATTAATGAATAAATTTATAAAAAATTATAAAATTATCCTCTTTGGGGAATAGAATTTGTGCAAACCAAGTGCTTCCTTGGTGCATCACCTATGCTTATAAAATAATTTTTTTCAACAAGAATGGAATTACCCCTCCATTTATTATTAAAATAGAAAAGGAGAGAAAACATTTAACGTGGCTTTTACAAGCGCAAAAGGGAATTTAGAAATATTAAGAATTATCTTGATTGTTGAGCCCAATAAGTCAACAGAATGAAAGATAAACACTTGGGGATTTATAAATATTCCCATTACAAAAAGATAATTTGAAAATTTTAAATTCGGGAATTTCTAACTATTCGTGTTACGAATGATGTAAGATTCTCAAAGATGGAAATCCATGTTTATTTATTTTGAGCAAACCTTTGATTGTTTCGGGGGAGGTTATGAAAGTTATGAAAAACATGTCATTTATGATATCTTGATGCAATATTTCCAAGGTAGACTCATATAAAATTTTCTTGTCTCCATATGTGAGAAATTTGAAATTTCCATAGCCCAAAGGCATTTCAATGTCTTGTATTAGTAGCTTGAGTTTCCAGTGAGGTTTCTAGAGGCCATTTATCATGCTAGCCACTGACTTTGAATTAGATTCAATCAATATGTTATTAAACCCCAAATTGATATAGAAAGAAAGACCTTAAAATATAAGAGGAGCTTAAGCTTTTAATGCATCGCAAGTGCTAGTCCAAATTGAAAACACCCATATGAAATGATCATTAGAGTCACTAACCCCCCCCCCCCCCCCCCCTCAATACCACTTTCATTAGAGTGAACTTTATATGATCCATCCACATTTAGATATATGAAGCTAATTTATATTTTTTTTCGAGTTTATAGGCATAATTTCAGAGCCTTTATGTCTGACATCCATATAACTATATAAAAACTATAGACCCAAATCATGTGAGACTGACACGTGGCATTTCATTTATGATTCTCTTTCTTTGTTTAATCTATTATTCTCTTTATCTACGTCTCACTTGACAGGTGGCAAAGCCTTTACTTGAAACGTAGCATACCCTAATTAATCTACTCATCGTAAATAATCCTTGGAAGAAACAAAAAAATTGAATCATAAGGCCACTTCTATATTCATTGAACTCATCTATTCACTCACTCTTCTCTCTCATCTCTTTGTACCTGGTCAATGTTACAAACCATAGAAGGTTTGCCAAGAGTCATACTGGGAAAACTCTCTCCATGATTTACAAATATATAATGGGTTCCGTATATACTAATTCAATAATCGAATATCAACATCATTATATCACAACCCCCTTGAAAGGTATGCCTCTTTTTAAAATTTTCTGATATCAACACTAATTTGCTATACATCCGTTAGAATTTTTACTCTTATGAAAAAAATTATTTAGCTGAGTCATTTGTAAGATTAAAAACACATCATGCTACAATATTTGATGCCTTCTTTAATTTACGTTGTTTACTACTTTCAATCCATAAAACCAAATTGTGAAAATATTTTCATAACTATAAAAATCTTCGATGGTAATAAAAATTTGTAACGGCAAGTGATTTTAATAAGTTTGTGCATATTTTATCTATGATTTATCTTAGAGTCCAACTTTTTATAATTCTATCTGATATTCCACCACGAACTTTATTCAATGTAATGTTTTGACAAATTTCTAAATTTTATGTTCCTAGCTTAAATCAATCCGTAAAGTTAATCTAATTTTTCCATTCATAAAGCAAATTGTAAAATTATTTCCGTCACTCTAATATCTTTGCTTTTACTAAAAATTTATGGATGTGTGTGCTTTTAATACGTCCCTGCTTATTTTATCTCTGAAATAGAAAATTGAGGCTAATGGTGGTAAGAGTAAATTTATATTTATGAATGCAAAGCATTCATGGCTGGAACACTACAGGTACCTATGATTTTTTATTTTTGGTTTTTCCATTTTTATTAATTTAGTCATTTTTAATGTATTAAATTTATTTGTATATTAATTCATTAATTGTTTCTGATGTTTTTATGTACAGGGTTTTAGAAAAAAATCTCCCATATAATATACTCGGTTTTGTTATTCAAAAAAGAAAAAAAAAATCCAGCCATGTATCTCTCTCTCTCTCTCTCTCTCTCCCTCTCCCTCTTTTATGGATTTTGGGTCTAATAGATTTTTATTTATTTCCTTTTTGTTTAGATCACTTGCTAGACAAAAAAATGTATTTATAAGTTGTAATAGAAAATGAAAGCTAATGGTGGTGAAAATAACTTTTAACTTGTAGACGCAAAACATTCATGGCCGGAACAGTACAGGTACCTATGATTTATTTTTCTATTTTTTGTCATTTTTACAATCAAATTTATAATTTCATTAGCAATATATAATTTTTAAAAGAGTTATTTTGTTCAAATCATCTCTTACAACTTAGTGCTAATTTTTTTTTGGGGGAGGGGGGGTTATTTTTTAAGTTAGGACCGCTTTAGATGGAGCTTTCAAAATCGGGTATGATTTTTTTCTATTTTTTTAATATATATGGATTCTCACACACACACACACACACACACACACACACACACACATATATATATATATATATATTCGGCCACGCATTGTGTGGCCTTCATGCTAGTCTTTTATCTTTTATATTCTATAAAATGCTTTACAATAATAAAATCTCTCCAACTAGGTTGTCCACGTGGCCTTATATAATACTTCTTTATCTCTCATCTCATTCCTACCATCCACGAATTTGAACAGACCTTAATCATATTTCTATTAAAGGTGGTACCTCTTTTAATCTTCTGCCAACCTTTACGACTTCCCTCTTTTCATTCCTCTCTCCCCTCTTTATTAATAGTGCCCAATTCCTCAGAGCATCCACATTGGTGGATGCTGATGAAAGGTAGTTTACAGAATAATAAAGCCAAGATAACATTCGTTTGGAGTTATGATTTATAGTGGAGGATAGCCTTCAATTTGTTCACTCAATTCCTACGAACTAATGTAGTTCGTAGAAAATATAAATCATATTTGTTACGAACAACATTTGTTCGTAGGAACTCCTACGGACTTGTGTTGTTCGTAACAACTCAAAAATATGATAAAAATGAGTATTTATATTTCCTACGAACAACACAAGTCCGTAGGAATTCCTCCGAACAAATGAAGTTCGTAGGAACCCTTGAAAATTTTGTACCCAGTTTGTATCTTTACAGAACCACTACAAATCGACGAAAAGAATTTGTTGAGTTACACCCACCAGTGCAGACGTCCCCTTTTGTAAGCTTGTAAATTCTCTTGTTGAATAGTCCCACCATTGTACATGCTCTCACATAAAGACACCCAACCCTTCTTCTTCTCTTCTTGATGCCCGTTATATATGTTTCTCTCTCCCGCTACTCTATCTCATAAGAAACCCTTCATTTTAAATCTCATCTGGTTATGAAATCCATAAAAATCTCCCTCACCATGTTTTGTTCACACTGTTTACTCTGTGCTCTCATGGACGGAGATGGGTCTGTCTGGAGTCTGAACGGAGGTTTCATCACTTCTACATTTGGGTCAGTTCATTTCGATAATTCTCTTCTACCTTCATTTTTTCAACCAGACCGGAGATGGGTCTGGACGGTGATTAACACGGCCGGATTTTTTTGACAACATGGGATGATTTTTTGAAGTTTGTGGTGGTTATGGTTGTGTCGACAATGCGATGGGAGATTTTTTATGTTTTGGTGGTTTCTTTCTCTGTTTGTAATCTATAGTTTAGCGTGGAACTCACATGGTTAGTTTTTCTCTATTTTTCTTGGATGTATTTCATACATAGCATTTTGTATTTCATACACACCAATAATAGTTTATAACAGTATCCTAAATGGGCATCATGGATAACAATCCATCTGAAATGGGTATTATGGAAAAACTGTGTTAACTGACATGCTTGGATTTGAGTTTAGTAATCGGGGGTGTGGGATTATGGGGACGTTGGTTCGAGTTAAATTATTTTTATAAAAAATGGAGAGGACTGCCCCCAATTATGTAGTCTGTCTTAGTTCTTAAACAAAATAATAGCTTTAGTTGAGAATTTTCTCAACCTGATTTTTGATAGCTTTAATAAAATAATAGCTTTGATGTTAATGTACAACTGCTTACTAATATTTTTGTTTTAAACTATGAAGAAAAAAAAAGATTAGCAAATTTTTTTTTTGTGTTTGTGTAAATATATGTCTGTAGTTGGATTCTTTATAAAGCATTCAATATGTATTAAATTTACATTACAAGAAAGCATTGGAATAGCGCTTTCTTATACTATATTTTATTTAATAATTTGCAATATTCTAATTTCGATTGTATATTTAATTTTTTCCAAATTATGTATGCAAATGATTCACAATATATATATATATATATATATATATATATATATATATATATAGAGAGAGAGAGAGAGAGAGAGAGAGAGAGAGAGAGAGTCATAGATTTACTTTTATATGAGATGATTATGCGTATATTCAAATTCTAAACTATTTTGTTTCATATTTAGTTTAAAGCAACCTAAACTTGATTGAGTGGTATTTGTAGTGCTATCCTATAAACATTGTGGTAAAAATTTAACTTTTAATGTAATTGAATAGGTTGATGTACATGATAGTTGTTGATGTTGGGAACTTTCAACGGCCATTTCAGGTACTTTATGCATTTTTTGGATACTTTTAAATTTGAAGTTTTTATTTCCAAAATGTTGAATTTTTGGACATTTTAGTTCAAGAACAATTAGTAAAGTTGAATATCATTTATGTTGTGACGATGGAAATAATTTATTAAAATTAATTTTAATTATTTACTTTATTACAAATAAACGTACTTTCGATTAAAATTAATTTTAATTTGTATTATATATGACACTTTGTCTATTGGCGTTGTTAAAATAACATTTCTTATTACTTATTACGACAAAGAGAAAAAATATGTAAACAACTTAACATGCGAAATGTCTATCACAATCGTCTAGCCCGCACATCGGGTAGGTTTACACCTAGTTATGATTGAAGAGCTCCATACATTGCTTTTAATACCCTGAAACATTATCTTTGAACGTAATGTTGAAGTTAGCATGGTGAAAAAGAGATATAACATTAGATATTGTATATTTGGATAACATGTGATAGACATGAAAATGACCTTTGTTTCTAGACTTCAAGATTTGTCACATAATGAATATAGGAATATTAGAGAAACCATACTTCAAATAATCCTTTTTATGAGTTTTTTAAGCCACCAAGAATTGAAGATTTCTTTGCAAGAGTTTAAAATAAAATTAAGCCAAAATAGCCCAACAATATTAAACAACTATAGCAACATTACTCTCCAAAGAGGTATGGATGATTGATTCCTCAAACGTATAACAACAATTACCTCTGAAAAGACATTTTAAATCAATAGGGATCGCCTTTTAAAAACGTTTCCATACACATACCAATACTTTTGGAGGACAATGTTAATTATATAACGTAATCAAACTGATGGAGGTATGGTTTCTAGTTCTGATAGTTTCATAAACGATTAGTTGAGGATCCCTCAGGGTCCCTCAATGATAAAAAATTCACATTAGTTGAGGAACCCCCAGGGTCCTTTTGATGGAAAAAAATCATATTGGTTAAGGCAATCCCAGGGTCCCTCAACGGTAGAAAATCCATATTGGTTGAGGAACCCCTAGGGTCCCTCAACCTCGAGAAAATAATTTATCATATAACCCTTAAGGTCCTCCTCCTCGGCTTCCAACAAATAAGCCAGGATGAGGGGGGTGGCTACCATGAGCAACCACTTATCATGAAAAGTCATTCCGTAAAATAACAAAAGTACTAACACTTACTTTCTTGTACAGGTAGCCTAGTTGAGCAGGCAAGGCTCAAGTAGGAAAGTTGGGATCTCTTGGGAGTTTTGGCTTGGCGGCTGAGGAAGAAGGTTTTTTGAGCAAGATCAATCATGTAGCACTTTAGGATTGAAAAAAAAACTAGTAGAAAGACCCTAGGAGTCAATCAAGGCCACACACATCTCTCACTTAGTCTCAAGTAAAGTGATCAGCCAAAGGGCTGCTCACAAGAAATGAACTTTTATAAAAATGATTTTCTTAGAAGAGAGGGTCCTCAAGGTCCCTCTCAAGAAAAATGATTTTAGAGGAGAGGATTCCTCAAGGCCCCCCTCAAGATTGATATTTTATAGGAGGAGGTCCTCGAGGCCCCCTCTCTCAAGTTTACAAAGTTTGTACCATAAGTTACCATTTCAAAAGAGATTTACGAAATCATATATTTTGTTTCAAATGCAGACATATTTGTTTTTACTTTCGTTGGCACCAGGTGGAACCTGTCTGAGGTGACAAGATGATGCTCATAGGTATGGATACATCGTACATTGCAGACCTTGTCCCTCATCAACCTTCTAAGTTTTGGCACCCAAAGGTACCAACTCAGCCCTATTGCCAAGTATAAATAGGACCCCTTGGCAAGGTCAAGAAGGATATAGAAGTCAAGTTATACTATTACTCTGCCAAAATCACACCAGAACTTCCTATTATTCTCTCCCTTATCATTCTCTTAGTGTTAAGTGCCTTTTTCTTTCACTCCTCACCTGATAGTCATCATCCTCAGGAGTTTCCCTTAAGAAAAGTTATTATTATTGTTATGGAGGTTCATCTTCTTGCAGGTTGTGAGTTCGATTTGAGCCCTATTTTTACCGAAAGGAGAACGTTTCATCATAAGCCTCACCAGAAGTTCTTGAGAACCTTGAAGGCAGCATTCATTGGAGTGGATCACGCTTCACCCTTTCCAGTTATTCATAGACCCCAGTCTCACTACCCTTATACAGTTATGTCATATTGAGCTTGAGATGCCTTACAAATTTAAGATTTGATATCACGGTATCATCAATATTACTCTTCTTCAAATTCCAATAAAACCTCAATCTATATGATTTAACTACATGATCAATGCTTCTGATATTTTGTCCCCCTTACTCTATTGGGCAACAATATTTTTTCCAATTGATCCATTGATGTTTATGAACTACATTATGCTCTTCATTCTAGAAGACTTTATCAAACAATTTTTTGATTCTTTATATGATAATTTTATAGGGACTTAAAGAGGACAGTGTGAAAAATAGGAATTAAAGATAGAACATGCCTTATATGAATCAATGTAACTCCTTGCGATAAGAATAAAGAATGTCAACCTTTCATCTTGGTTTTAATTTTGTCAAACAATTCTGATATTGAATAAAGTGTATCAAATATACTCAATTGGGAGATTTTTATGACCAAGCCCACAATCATTATCTTAAGATGTTTGCTCTCATTAGAGACTTTGAGATCAACTCTGAACTGGCTCTTTTGTCTTTTAATGATTTGAATAGAATATTCCTCGTACAACTTCAAGAGCTTCATAAGATTCCTAATTTTTATTTTCCCATCATTAGGAAATATTATGATGTCATCAACAAAACTAAGGTATGAAAGGATATTACAACCAATGGGATGGATGTATTCTATGATGGCTTTGGTGGACATGCGATTATCAAGGTCTCTACTTAAAACTTTTGCAACTATAATGAATAATGAGGTAGAATTTGGATGACGTTATCTTAAGCCTATATAAGATTTGATGAAAAGTGATGTTTTGTCAAGATACGCGTAGACTGCCAATCAAAAACCTTATTAAGATACGGGCAGACTGTCAATAAAAAAGAGGACTGAATATTTTTTCAATGATGAGATGTGTGTTTCGTAGGTGACACGTGCTACCTCGAGACCATAAAAGTGGGATGAAAAGACATGCCTAATTAATGAAATAATGATGTTTCATATTCCAAGACATAATGAATCATTGCGTACAAAAACCTTTCATATGCCCAACACACAGATTTTTGTATGAGGGGACTAATGTAGAGGGGTACACATTTGATAACTCAAAGGATTGAGTGAGAAATCCCAATTGGAGAGGAGGGACTCCTCACGAGCACCACCAAGAATTATAACTTCGGTGAGGAGGGTATTAGGAAGATATCCTCGCCCCAATTTTTTGAAAATTTTCAAAATCAGAACTTGGACGAGGAGGACCCCAGAAAGGGCTCATCGCCCCCAGTTTTTCGAAAGGTCGCGAACTAAGAACTAGAGTGAGTAGGGACCTACAAATGGATCCTCACCCTCAATTTGTATAAAATTCACAAGATTAGAATCGGAGCGAGGAGTCCCCCCATAAAGGGCTCCTCACCCCAATGGACGCCAAGTTCGCAGATATTGAACTTGGGCGAGGAGGCCCACCAAAAAGTGCTCCTCACCCCAAATTGACCAGATGTCACAAACTTGGAATTTGGGTGAGGAGACCCATTAGAAAGAGCTCCTCATCCTAAATAACCGAGAAAATAATATAAATGAAGTTTGGGCGAGGAGGCCCAACACAGGTCGCTCCTCACCATAAATATTCCAAAAGTGACAAGAATGAAGTATGAACGAGGAGTCCCACCATGAGGATCTCTTCATACGCATAAATAATTATCCTTACAGAATAGAACTAGTGGGCAAGGAGGTCCACCTAGAGTGGCCTCCTCCCTAAGATTTTTTACTCACGTGAATGTCAAAACACGGACATGTTACTTTCTTGTACATGTAGCCTAGTTGAGAAATCATGGCTCTAAAAGGAAAGTTGGGATCTCTTGGGAGTTTTGGATTGGTGGCTGAGGAGCAAGGTTTGTTGAGCAAGCTCAACAACTCATTACTATAATATTTAAGGAACACTAGTAGATAGATCTAAGAGGTCACCAAGTCCTTACACAGCTCACACCGAGTCATAATTGAAATGAGAAACCAGGGGGTTTCTCACAATAAATGAACAGTTTGTAAAATGATTTTTAAAGGACGTCGTCCTTGAGACCACTCCTAAAGTTTGTAAAAGATTTTACAGGAGGAGGTATTTGAGCTCCCCCTCAAGTTTACAAAGTTTGTACAGCAAGTTACCGTTTTAAAAGATTTTTTCCAAAATTAGATATTTTGTCTTCAAACACAGACATATTTTCTCATTGACTTTGGCTTACACCAGGTGGCACTTGCCAGAGGGGACAGGTGGATGCACACAGATAGGGACAAAAGTTACATTGCAGACATTGTCCTTACCAACCCCCTCAGTTATGGCACCCTAAAAGTGCCAACTCAGCCCTAGTGACCAATATAAATAGGACCCCTGGGCAAGGTGAAGTCATATACACAACTCCAGTCATACCGTTACTCTAACAAAATCACCCCAGATACTTAGTGTTCTCTCCCTTCTCTCTCTCTAAGTGTTGAGTGCTATATTCTTTCACTCCATATTGACAACCATCATTCTAAGGAGTTTCTCTTGAGAAAATGTCACTATTATTGTTGTGAAGTTCATCTTCTTGTAGGGAGTAGTTATTACTTTGGTTCCATTTTTACCAAAAGGAGAAGGTTTTTACCAGGTGTTTCTCTAGAAGTTCTTGAAGGTCCTTAAAGGCAGGGTCCATTGGAGTGGGTCACGTCTCACGCTTTCCAGTTATTCATAGACCCTAGTATGAATACCATCGTATATTTGATGACCCCGCTGGGGAGGTATACTCAATTCCATGGACAATGAAGGTTTCAATATTTTTAGGCAGCTAGTTTTTAAAGCATTCCACCAGGTAATGGAAGCCAAAGTGCCCAAACCACCCTTGAGGATGTGGTGGTGATCAGAGGAAAGACACTTGCTCCTCGGGGAGGGAAGACCAACTCATCGACAATAGCTCTGATGATAGGTATGAGTCTTATGAGCATGTTTTTTCACTCCTTGAATCAAAATAATATATACCTATCAAGTTTGGGTTAAGGCGGTGTAACACAAGCAGCTTCCTCCTCTGGAGGGGTAGCCACCCCAGTAACAATTCCGACAGAGAAAACTTCGTCACAAAATGTTGTGCCAGAGCAGGTTGTGGAACTATCAATCTCACCAGCAACAAAGGCCATAAATTTGGAATAATCCCCTTCCAAAGTAGTTACTACAAAGGAGGTAAGAAAATTACTCTCCTCCACTCAAAAAGAAACACCTCATCTGTATTGATGAGCTTCAAGATCCTTATCCTCGGGATGTGAATGAGAAACCATATCCAAAGGGGTATATTCCACCAAAATTCATTAAGTTTTATGGCAAAGGAGAAAACAAAGAGAGCATGTTAAAAGGTTTGAGTACCTCGGGGTGCATGGAAATGATAAGAACTTGATATTGGGGGAGTTCTCCTAGACCCTCACAGGAAAAGCCTACACATGGTATTCTCACCTAGCACCCAACAGCGTTCCCTCATGGGAATAGATGCACAAAAAATTCCTCCAAATGTTCTTTGTGATAGAAGATGAGTTCACATTAAGATACGTGGCATAAGAGGTGCAAAAGACTGAGGAGGAGTTAATACAATACATCAAGCACTTTCGTGAGAGAGCATTTGACGTACATAAGGAGGTGGCCAAGGCAAGGCTAATTCAAATATGTGTCGAGGGCCTCTCGGAGGAATAAAAGATCCATCTGATCAATGAAAATAGATATGGAACATTTAGAGAGTTCACTAAGGCTTCCAGAAATATAACCATGATAATCAAGTTGAGGTTCTCGAGTGGGAGGACACTGGTGCCATTGAATTCTAGAACGTTTCAATTCTGGAGGAGATAGGCAGTCAAATATATGGATGGGAGCCCCAAAGATAAGAAAGGAGGCTCAGGATCTAAGACCAACATCCCAAATAACAAGAGAAAGTCTGGAGAAGATGTTCCACCATCGCTTCCTTACATCATAGTGGAAGCTGTGGATTATTATCGTACATTGGTATGAGAAGGGGTAGTGGTACCCCCTCGCCTGAATGGAGAAACTCCAACAGCAGCTGACAAAGACAACCCTAAGTATAGCGATTTACACCATCGGTTGCAACATTCTACTAAGGATTGTTACTACTTAAGGGGGATCATTGACGAGAAAGTGGCCAATGGGATTTTGCAGATACCTCATGTGGATGTGAATGATAACCCACTTCCAACTCATCATTATGCCACTACCAATATGGTAGTAGTGTATGATGAAGAAGCAACCTAAGACCTCATGGACTAGGAAAGTGATGAGATAATATATGAGGAGTTGGGAAGGCTATCACTGAGTAGCAAGCAGAGAATTATGATGGAAAGAAAGCACGAGGAGTGGTTTTTCACCCCAGACCAAGAAAAGGAGGTAAATAAAGAACTCGATCAGGTCAACTTCCTTGAGCATCGGGTGGATGTCATCCTCGCTCGGATGAGGGGTCACATCTGAGGCAGAATGCATCTGCAATGCCCAGACATACGAAGTGGATAGCGAGGAGATCCAAGTTCAAGTGGTTCTTCGACCAAATAAGATTAAAATATGACACCGTGGTAGTCATAACAAGAAAAGTCTTGGAGGTGGTACAATAGAGATGAGACTCCTCATTGAATTGACAGGGGCTGATTGGCGGGCAGATTAAGAAGTATACTTCTAAAGTGGATTTTTTTAGGCTGCTATGCAGGCGCCTTACTTCCACAACCGCCCACTATATGTCACAACTATGATAAATGGAGTCTTATTTCTCATAGTATTAATGGATGAAAGAGCATCCATTAACATTATGTGAATCGTCACGTTATATAAAACGAGTGTTGATCAAGAGAAGATAGTGTCTATACCACTAGTGATATCGGGATTGGACAGTGAAAGAATGCAATCCCTTGGATATGTGAATGTAGGAATTAAGTTAGGGAATTTTACTTCCCACATCAAATTCCATGTCATCAATGCCATTACTAGCTACCAACTGCCCATTGGGAGGGTATGCATGCATACCCATGTGATAGTGCCCTCGACTACCATCAGTGTGAAAAGGCCAACATAAGAGGAACAAAGATCATAATTAAAGAGACAAAAAAGACTTTTTTAATTAAGGATACCCATGTGGTAAGTGCAGAGTTCTATACCGAACTGTACGAGGAAAGAAATTTTTTTTCGAGAAAGATAAAAGAAAATAAAGTTCTTGGAGGAATAGACTAGCCAGGGACTTATGTACATGATCGTTTAGGGGGGAGGGTTATTCAGCACATAACAAAAGATAAGAGAAAGGTGGAGGATGTAGTTAAACCTCCTCAAACCTGAAAAAAGTGGTTTTACCCAATGGAAAAGTTATCTACCATTTCTAACGGTCTATGCGGGCGTTGTTCTGGGATGAGAGCACCGACCCGACACCAGAATGTTTTGTTGTGGATAAATCGCATGTTATTAAGAATATTGAGGAACCAGAAAAAGCTCCATAATGTAAGCAGGATATGCTTAGGGAGAAGAAACAAGAATTAGAAGAGATCAACCTGGTGGTGGAAGGGGGTGAAAGTAGACCTATTCTAATCTCCAAGATCATGAGCCCAAAATAGGAGGAAAGGATGGTGGGATTGATCAAAGAGTTCACAGATGTATTTTCCTGGAAATACACGGAAATGCCAGGGATAGACCTAGAAGTGAACTCTCACAGATTGAATGTTCTTCCTAATGCTCTCCCAGTCAGGCAGGAAACATGCACGTACAAAGCTGACCTCGATCTAAAGATAAAATAAGAGGTAGAGAAGTTGGTGCAAGCAGGTTTCATCAAGCCTATTCAACACCCTATGTGGCTCTCTAGCATAGTGACGGTGGCAAAGAAGGACAAGAGCCAAATTCGAATTTGTGTGGAGTTTTATGACCTGAATCGGGCATGTACCAAGAATGAGTTTCCTCTGCCAAGCACATATAGCTGAGTTGATTCTACTACAGGCCATGATATGTATAGCTTCATAGAAGGGTACAATGGCCATAATCAAATTAAGATGGACCCGGTGGATGCGAAGAAGATTGCCTTCCGCACGCCCCTCAAAAATTTCTAATACACCGTCTGTAACACCCCGTAAATTTGAGGATTTACTATTTAATTATTTTTGGGAGAAATACAGTTATTTAAATTGGAGAAAATTATGATTTGGAGAATTTATTAGAGTGGGAAGAATCATTTTAATTTTTAGTGACTTTATGTTCAATTGTTCAAACTTTTGTGTGTCGCATTTTTTGAGGTCAAAATTTGAGACTGTTATAAAGTATTTCGAATGACAATTCTGAGTGCACGGTTGAGTCCGGAGGGGTCGAGATAATCAGAAAAGAGTAACTGGGGGTAGTAATCGGGTCTCGGGGAATTATTGGGCATAATCAAGCCCACACGGGGGATTTTGGCAATTTTAATTAGGCCCGTGTGACTAAAAAGTGATTTGGGGTTTTAAAACTAATTGAGGGAGTGTTGAATGGCAGTTAACACGACTCTAAACTTAGGGCTTTGAGAGAGAAATGGAGGAAGCAAATCAAGAACAAATTGGGGAATTTTTTTAGGCATATCGAGGGACAAATTGGGTGTTCTTCATCAACCCTTTCTCTGCATTAACGGATCAGACTCTAAGAACCATTAGAGGCAAGTGGTTAACTTACTGTGATGTTTATTTATGATATTCAATTTGTATTCTTGTGATGTGTAAATCAAAATTCATTTTGGGTGTAAAAGGGTATAAAAAGGGGGGTTTTGTATATAGAACACTGGAATGAGATTAATGGGAAATTAATGTGGGAATTCATTGTGTTACATAGTTCTGAGATAATTTATTCAGGTGTGAAAACCCAGTAGAAATTTTGAACGAATTTGGAATAAATAGATGTAATTGGGACTGAACGAGTAAAGACCCGGAAATTCCCCGAATTCGAAAAAGTAGAGATCTATGAAATTTAATATGTGCTTAAGGTTCTAGGGGAGCTACTAATCACGTTCCCATATGATTAAAATGTTATGTATGCTTGAGATGAACCATAGATGAGTTTTTAGATTAGAGGAATTCGTTAATGGCAGAAACAGTAAGTCGAAGAAGATGAAGACCTGTTAGATCGATCGATCGATGGCGGGGATTTTTTGACAGTTTGACCTTGGGACTTTTAAGTGGGATTTTCTTTTAGTTTAATTACCCCCAAGTATAATTAAGTGAAAAAATTTAATTAGGGAAGTTAATATCCTCACAATTATAGGGGCATATAATTGGGAGTGGTGGGGTAATTAAGTGTAACACTTACGTATGAATTCTGGGAATAAATTCTAAGAAATAAAATAATGTGCTGGGTGAATAAGTTTAGGTATAGTAGTAGGACGACACTACTCACTTAAATTAATTACGGATAAAAAATAATTAATTTGGAGTTGGGGATTAGACTCTTGTATTATATTTATTTCGAACCACGCGAGCGAGTCTGAGTATATTAGTTGGGTGACACAAAAAGTAATTTAATTAATTAATGTGCAAATTAATTAATAATCAGAGTTGGACCATAAACTCAAGATACTAAGTATAGGCAAGAGTTACAGACTTAGAGTAACACCCCGCTCAAAATAATAATGGGTGTCCAATCCTATACTACATTAAATCAGGAGTTTCAGATGGCTCAGTCTCAACACCAACTGTCGGTACTAAAATAATATAAGACTAACTACCCGATATTATATAAGCGAGATGTTAAAATTAAATACAATATGCAACAACCAACAAACCATCACTAAAGAACTACTAATAAAGAACAAATGCATAAATTCTCAGATAGATGAAATGTTAGAATAAAATGAAATGAGTGTATACAAAGAATATACCCGAATAAGCTGTCGGGTCACAGGCAGTACAATAACTGAAATGGAAAAGAATATAAAAATCTATAAATATCCCTGGGGTATAAACCCGATATACAACATGAATCCTACCTAGATTTTTAAAGAATTAGGAAGCGACTACAATCTACATCCCGCAATAGTCTGCACCTATCACGGCTCCCCAGACTCTGGATAGAAGGTCATTCGGCATCCATGCGGTAGGACACATGTAGTAATATATACATATATACATGCAGGAGAGAAAAGTAAACGTTTTAGAGCCCGAGTGTAAAAATGTTTAGCAAGTGTGTTAACTGTGCATAATAAATATAAATTCACTTATTTCATAATTAAAGTGGAATCACACTCTCGTGGAATCCCAAACTCACCTCTCGTCTATAGCACGCACCTATTCGCGTCTTGAAAACTTAAGTAAGTTACCCCACCCATAAGGAAAACCTAACTTACTATAGGCACGGCCTATACCCCCAAGACCTGCCTTCCTAACATACCCAAGAATCCAACCCTTTTCTAATCACACTTGATTATTCAAACATATATGCCATACTAGGCATTATAAATTCCAATTTAACTTAATCGTTCATCCAATTCTATTACTACACATATTAACATTAAGCTTTATTTTAAGTGTTTATTCTCTAAGTAACATGCACAAGTTAATAAGGACAAAACTTCTCTCTACTCTCAACATTGTATTACGTTTCGTGCGTGGGGCATCTCGCAAAGCGAAATCCAAATAAGGAACCCCCATGTTACACTACTCCTTGACAATGTCGTTAGTATGGATCGGTCATGTCATACACACAATATAATACTACTACAACTACTAAATTTAGATTACCATATAATAACAACTTAAAATCTCCAGTAATATCCTTGGGATGATGTAATCAAAATATTCCTTAAATGCGATACAACAACCCCCATCAATCTAGTACATCATAATCATCCAAGATGTACTCCATAAAACCATTATACCATTCCAACTATAGGATATGTATAAATATATATGCACTTACACTAAACATATATATGTATACCATCATTCATACCCATAGCCAAGTGTACATACTACATATGATATACAAGGACCATGCATATAATATACCCGGCTATATATATCGCCGATAAACAGCACCATGCTATCATCTTCCCAGTGCCCGACTCACGTAGCATACTGGGGCCACCTGGAGGACTCAAAGACACCTACCCCGTGGTCAACACATAATCACAACGTCCGGGAAGTAGTCATAGCTTCTAACCTGTCAATGAGACGAAACATACCCACCATGTCTCACCCCAAAAGATATGTATATCACATCATAACACAATGGACAACAATGACCTGGGGAATATCCACACCCTACTCCTCGAGCAAGGATGCTCACCCTCTGCGCGAAAACTTCCCAATGATAGCATGCGCGGGGTATGCTTTACCACATAAGTATATATATCGTTCACATGCACAATATATATACATCCATATGATTACATCATATGATCAAACCATCACATACGGTTTAGATATCCAAAACATAAGTATATCCATATATTCATATCTATATATATATATATATATGTATATATATATATATATATTCCCATATCCTTATATATATGTACAACTATCTCTCATTCGTATGGGTAAGATTTATAAAATCGGCTTTAAGTATATATATACCTCGGTATACTAGCCATCACCCCAAACTTATTAGATTTACCTCGATATGTGAATACGATCCCTCACTTGAAGCATATTCATCCATTTTTCCTATGATGAATAGTCTTCCAACATACATATATATATCCAACATTTCGGTTATCACCCAAAATTTAGTGTAGGAGACCATCACTACACATCTCATCTATATTCAAAAGTACATTAATATCTCTAGTACTATTTTTACCATTGGCATATACATAATTTATAGTCTATAAAGCACAGCTTATCCCAACTATTACTTCCACACAATTATGTATAACTACCTTGACTAGAATTATACTACCACTTATCCTAGTTGATAGTACGATCCGATCGTTCCCAATTTTGCCTACGGTTCAATTGTTCTTATGAACCCTTACTCCTATTGTGTTACCATTTGTTCCTTAATTTAAATGTTTCTAAGGATACGTGACCATCCTCTCTCGTTGGTCCCCAATTATAACTTAATAGAATCCAATCGCTATATGGATTCAACATGAATATCGACCTATAATTTCCCAACATGCCCTCACAAATCTCTCTCTAAGAGACCTTAACTTCACATCATCTCTAGACTCACTTTTGATCTATAAATTGGATTTCCCATCTCTAATGAGGTTTCTCATGATCTCCATACAAACACATACTCCAATGCATACCTCTAAACATATACCTTCCTTAATATATTTAAAGAAGTCCCCAAAATCATAATGAGGTAGAAACCCTTATATGTCTCCAAAACATATTTCTTACATCATAAAAGAAGGTCCCGAATCAATAAACCCAACCAAAAAGGGCTAGAAATCATCCTAGAGAAAAATTCCTAAAAATGCCCTGTTTCCGAATCGATTCGGCCCCAACAGCGAATCGATTCGGCCCCTTCGAGCCTATTCGGTCCAAAGGGACCTGACAGTTTGCTACATACTGAATCGATTCGCTAGAGGAAAATTGATTCGGCCCTAAAGACCTGTGGCTTCTGCAACCTGGAGAATCGATTCGGCCAGTTCAGAAAGCCACGAAAATGGGTATTTTCTCCAAAATCCAAATTCTCCAAAATTCAATTTTTACCTCATCCATCCCCTAATCTTCAGCCCCAACATGTTTTCAAACATCAACACTCATCCTATATCAAATCTCATCAATTTTGATCCCTTAAACCCATGTGTAACATCAATTTCAAGATTAAACCCAAAATCTAGGTTGATAAATATACCCAAAATCCATTTCTTTTATCCACAAATTATGAAATGAAATACACAAATGAAATATTTAGCAATATTAAACACTTGCCTCAGATTTTTAAAGGTTGGATCGTCCTCAATGTCGCGTTATGGCCGGAGTTTCCAAGCTTTTCTTCCTCGGTCTCTTCCTTTTTTCTTCTATCTTCCTTCCTTTCTCTTTTCTTTCTTTTTCTCTCTTTCTCTAATGAGATGGCTTGATTCGTAAGCCTCTTAAACCTTAAAACATAAGTCCCAATTTTAATTGTTATTACACACTTTAAATGACTCGTTTACTTCAATTCAAGTCAAACTGACTTAAAAACATTTCGGAGCCGAAATAAAACTCAATGACAACCATTTTGACTATCTCATCCGTTTCGGGATCGATGGTACACTCGAAATCATCACCCGGAATACTTTGAATTGTTCTCTATTTTTGGACCTCAATTCCTAAATTTTAAAATTCTCCAATTTATGTAAATTTTATTTTCCCAAAAATTTAATTTCTCAGTCTCCAAAGTCAACGGTTGTTACACTTAGTACACAGTAAAGCCTGGATATTATATATATATATATATACGGTGTGTGATAGTATGTATATGATGTGTGCTCATAAATATCAGTGGTTAGATATTATTAATACATATACTTTAGTGCTATCAAGGGAGGTTGGGCATAGTGGGTGTATCACCTAGCTTGAGGAGTAGGGAGAGTATATCCCTAGGTCATAGCGTCCGTTATATGGGTGAGGGGTTGATCTCACTTTCAAAGAAGGAATATGACCGCCTCCATTATGTTTATATTTTCGTCCAAGTTAGTGAGCAATTCCGACTTGGGCAAACTAGGTTATGTGAGTACACCTAGTGTGATATCACTTTAGAGAATACATCCGGTGAGTTATTACTTGAGAGGATGGGTTATATTTATATTCAACATATGTGTGAATGTTGTAATATGGTTATACGTATATAATGGGATAAATAGTTATATACGAGTCATTAAATACGTGAAGTGAATTGTATTAATTATATATGGGTTGTATTCACATTCAACATGTGTGATTGTTGTAAGATAATTGTACGTAAATAATGGGGTGAATAATTATATACAAAAATTTAAATACAGGGAGAAAAGTGCACTATTTATATAACTAGTGAATGTTATATGGCTTTCAAGGAAAGATGATTAACTAAGTTAAAACGATAAATAGCTTATAAGTTATGCATTATAAATACTCGGGATTGAGTAGGGAGGTTGACAAGAGTTATATCAAGTATCTAGTTTCGGGGTAGAGGACTAGGTGGGATATAAAGATGGCGTTAGGTGTGCACATTAGTTGAGGGGTGAGATTGTACTCAAAGGAGTGTGATACTAACTAAAATATGAAGCGCATTCGTGCATATTTTATTACTACAAGTTAATCATTTGCTAAATATTTTCAAAATGTTTTGGGTTCTAACCCTTGCTATAAAACTATTTTCAAAACCTTTTAGGTGTCCAGCCACAGGGACGCTAGGCTTAATATTATATTCCAGGGACACGTAGCTGCAACGCATGTGGATGCTAGTAGGAGGTTGGATTATACTTCATTCATTCTTTCCTATAAGTGGAATCATCTATCAGTTTTAGTTTTACTTAGGGCTTGTCGCCCACACTTTTCAGTATAGTTTTCATATTTATTTTATTCAGTTGTTGGATGATTGTTGTTGAACTATTTTCTTTGGTGGTCGATGGTTTATTCGGCAAGTAGTTTAATTATTTATTCTGTTGATTTGATTCAGTTGTTGTGAATGGTTTTAAAGTATTTCCGCATGTTATTATCTCGTTTAAATAAAAATTTAAAAACTTGGCACCGATTTTTTTTGGGAATACTAGGTGATTAGTAAGTTTTAAAAAGGTTTCGACAATGATACTAAGAATGAACCAACTTGAATTCATGTTTTAATTTGATATAGGACTGATCACCTGGTATTTTATTAGGCGGGGTGTCACAGATGGTATCAGAGCATCAGGTTCTAGTGTCCTTAGGATCTGTGCGGCTTTTTACGTTTCAGCTTAGCATTTTTTGATGTAGAGCCTTATGATAGGATTGTTGTATTCCTCTACGTATGAGGTTTACGTTCTCCTGCTATCAAATGTAGTAATGTTATTCATACACGAGTTCGGTTTGGATTTGTACACCGAACATTCTTTGGGACGACTAACGAGGGCCATCTGAGGATTGTAGGAGGAGAGGCTCAACAGAAGACATAGGGTATTCTGTAAATGGTGATCGTGATGGGAATCACCTTGATTGTTGTTCAGGCGGGTGGTGATAGATTAATCACCTGGGAGCGATAATCTCCCAAAGCACTGTTATAGATAACGGCGGTACAATTCCAGCCTCACCCAGCGTAGTCAGTAAGGGGTGAGAAAAGTGTGGAAAGAACCTTTTGGAAGGACCATCAATAATGATTCGAGTAGAAGAGTAGCGTGATAAGTCAATGGGAGGAGATAACCCAAAGATAGTTGTGTAGGGTAGTGTGCGGCGGCACCCAGGACTAAAATTTGAATGAAATTTTGGCCTCGTGGTGTGGTGTTGTAGTGGGAGGAGTAAATCACCACAACCATGGAGAAATACCATGAATAATAAGGAATTTAGGGTGCGGTTTGACCGCAAACCTTCGGCTCAGCCGTTTCAACTGATCGACAAAGGAGATTTCAGTACTTATTTCGAAAGGTCCAGATATTGGCAAGATATAAGGGAAAGTTGAATTATTCACAAAACTCCATATCCAAGGAGGTGGATGTGGAGGTCAAGAAGTGGTCCATGAGTTAATAATAGACTCGTGAGTAATACACAATTGTTGATGGAGAACTCCGGCTAGGATGACTCGTTCTATAGTTATCGAGGTAGTATGTTTTCGATTTCATATCAATACTTCTGTGAGAGGGAAGCCAACAAGGGTGGAGTATCTGACCAAAAGGCAAGATCGTATTTAGTAGTGTTAGTGAGGCACCACAAGGGGCTACCTAGTAAAGCAACCCATTTATATGATTTATATCTGTTAAATTCCTACCGATTGACGGTGGATTTAATCCGGGTTGTTGAGGCCAGCAACGAGTCTCATAAGTCTAGCAAAGCAAAAGGGACAATGAGGGTAACAATTTGGGTCAAGAATACGAAGTACGCAAGAGGGACAACCACGACATGGACATTGCGGCCAGAGGCAGGGAATTAACATAGAGGGGTGTCTTATGTGTGGAAAGTAGGACCACTATAATTGATATTGTCCACGGTGAGTCAGGGGATAGGAGCGGGATGCCCAGCAGGGATAAGAGTTTGGAAGTCTTTGGTTTGGTTTGGATGAGACGATTATGTCCAGGAACCACTTGGGCCATCGGTGTGTAGGCAAGTAGAAGTATGCATTTTTATCCTTGGATAGATGGGAAGAATTTTGGGTGACATTGGTGGTCACAGTATTCTTGCTAACATTATATTCGCGTGGGAGAGGAGTTTAGTGGATATATCATAGTGTTACTATGGTATATATATTTATCGTGGGGTAGCGGAGAACTTTTTAGTTTTATCTGCAGGGGAGACATTGTAAACACTGAGAGGGTGTATTTTACAAGGGTAACTCATTTTAAGTGGTGTTATGAGAGTATAATTTTTCTTTGATACATACTGGTTAGCGATGGGTAAGCGATGGTGGGAAGTTACAGCAAGACTATCGTATTCGTGGTTCCAGGGCACGATGCATATTCTTTTGCAATGACTCATCTGAAAGAGGGTCGAGCTCACGTATATATTATTTTATTAAATAGACTCGAGAGGGTATAGTGGTCTAGGGATATTGGATCCCGGTGCATAGGAACCTTTATAAATATTATTCCAGGAATGTAGGGTTTGCCGTGGACAAAAGAGATTTAGCTCAATGTTGTTTATACGCTAAGAACTCAGTGATAGTGATAGTGTTGTATCATGTAAAACCTTAAGAGACATCGGCATAGGTGATTTGATTTATGTGTCGGGGGAAAAATATGACATCTTAGTGTGTATTTATCTTAGTGTGTGTTATGGACACACGAATTTCGATGATAGACAATTCTAGGGAATAGTGCATTGGGAGACATTCTTTTGAGCTTAGTTGCAGACAATTACACATGGACCTTAATAAACTTTGAAAGTAGTGAGACGTTGTGGGATGCGAGTGCATCGGTTTTAAGAGTTAAATTATTGGTCATGTAGAGAAAACACTGTAAAATGAGAGATATTTCGATATAGGGATAGTGGAGTCGGGGTGTGCTATAACAGAAGCACAAAGAAAACTTATGTACCACACGTTAATAGGTGGGGTAGTATCGAGAAGAATTAAATTGAAAATTGTGGGGTAATCAAGAATACATGTATTATATAGTCACGCCGAGAGTATGAAACTTATTTTGGGATAAGTATTGTTATGTACTAGACGTTAGCGATATTATCCTGTGATTACTATAAGAGACTTCTAATTTTGAGAGTTTTGACGGTATAGGGGCACATTTTCCATTTTCGGTTGGTTAGCGATGGTTTGGAGCTATAGTGGATAGTTACAGTAAGAATTTGTGTTCTCTATACTAGGTACGGATTATTTTTTCTAGGTATCACCTAAGATGGGGTCTAGCTTATATATACGAGTATGTATATTAAATGCGGAGTGATAGGCTTATGATGATATGCTTATGTTGTTAATTCGATCCAGGAGAGTAGGGGCGGTTACTAATGTGATTCAGGGTGGTTAGACTTATACGCGAGCAGGGAGTTATAGCTCAGGATTAATGTTGCGTAAGGAAGCTAGTGATAGAAAGGGCGCGGTATGTTTGTGTTGTGTTGTATAACATAAAAGTGGAGTGTATGCTTTTGTGTGAAGAGACAGGTATTTGGGGTACGTATTATGGACTGAGGGTCTAACAGATCTCAACGAAAGATAATGTTAGATAGTACTGTATCGGGAGGGTTCCTTATTTGGATTTTGCTTTGCGAGACGTTCCACGCATGAAACTTAGCGCAACGTTGGAAGTAAGGAGATATTTTGTCGTTAGTACATGGGTTGGGTACCCTAGCTATTATTCATATATGTGATATGACTACGGGTTGGAAGTTATATTACGGGTTACGGCTAGCGTAGTTGGGTAACTTTCGTGTGATTATGCATGGGGACAGGGTGTATGGGAACCCGGGTTAATTAGGGTGACTTTCATGCGGTTAAGCAGGGGTACAGGATGTATGGGTGCCCTGGTTAATTAAAATGCATATTTTTGTAACTCATAGTTAGAAAAGAGAGAGAGAGATGAATCAATCTTAGAGGCACATGACTAGAGAGTGATATTCGAGGCTTGGAGCACTAGGCATATCTTTAATTTCGAGGAAAAAATTCCTTTGTAAGGGGGGGAGTATGTAACACCCCGTAAATTTGAGGATTTAGTATTTAATTATTTTTGGGAGAAATAAAATTAGTTAAATGGGAGAAAATTATGATTTGGAGAATTTATTAGAGCGGGAAGAATTATTTTAATTTTTAGCGACTTTAAGTTTAATTGTTCAAACTTTTGTGTGTCGCATTTTTTGAGGTCGAAATTTGTTATAAAGTATTCCGAATGACAATTCTGAGTGCATGGTTGAGTCCGGAGTGGTCGAGATAGTCCGAAATGAGTACTCGGGAGTAGTAATCGGGTCTCGGGGTATTATTTGGCATAGTCGGGACCACAAAGGGGATTTTGGACATTTTAATTAGGCCCATGTGACTAAAAACGTGATTTGGAGTTTTAAAGCTAATTGAGGGAGTGTTGAACGGTAGTTAACACAACTCTAAACTTAGGGCTTTGAGAGAGAAATAGAGTAATCAAATCAAGAACAAATTGGGGACTTTTTGGAGGCATATTGAGGGACAAATTGGGTGTTCTTCATCAACCCTTTCTCTGCACCAACGGATCAGACTCTACGAAGCATTAGAGGCAAGTGACTAACTTACTATGATGTTTATTTATGATATTCAATTCATATTCTTGTGATGTGTAAATAAAAATTCCTTTTGGGTGTAAAAGGGTATTAAAAGGGAGGTTTTGTATATATAACACTTGAAAGAGATTAATGGGAAATTAATGTGGGAATTCATTGTGTTACATAGTTCTGAGATAATTTATTCAGATGTTAAACCCTATAGAAATTTGGAATGAATTTGGGATAAACATATCTAATTGGGACTAACGAGTAAAGACCCGAAAATTCCCCGAATTCGGAGAAGTAGAGATCTGTGAAATTTAATCGGTGTTGAAGGTTCTAGGGGAGGTCCTAATCACGTTCCCATATGATTAAAATGTTGTGTACGCTTGAGATGAACCATATAAGAGTTTGGAGATTAGAGGAATTCGTTAATAGAAGAAAGAGGAAGTCGAAGAAGATGAAGACCTGTTTGATCGATCGATCGATGGCTGGGAATTTTTGACAGTTCGACCTTGGGAGTTTTAAATGGGATTTTCTTTTAGTTTAATTACCACCAAGTCTAATTAAGGGAGAAAATTTTATTAGGGAAGTTAATAACCTCACAATTATAGGGGCATATAATTGGAAGTGGTGGGGTAATTAAGTGTAACACTTAAGTATGAATTTTGGGAATAAATTCTGAGAAATAAAATTATGAACTAGGCGAATAAGTTCGGTCCTAGAAGTAGGGCAACACTACTCACTTAAATTAAATATGGATGAAAATAATTAATTCGGAGTCGGGGATTAAACTCTGGTATTATATTTATTTCGAACCATGACAGTGGGTCAGAGTACATTGGTTGGGTGACACCAAAAGTAATTTAATTAATAAATGTGAAAATTAATTAATAATCAGAGTTGGACCATAAACTTAAAATACAAAGTATAGGCTAGTGTTACGGACCTAGTACACGGTAAAGTCGCGATATATATATACGGTGTGTGATAGTATATATGATGATGTGTGCTCATAAATATCAGTGGTCAGATATTATTAATACATATACTCTAGTGCTATCAAGGGAGGTTGCACGTAGTGGGTGAATCCCCTAGCTTGAGGAGTAGGGCGTGTATATTCCCAGGTCATAGCGTCCGTTATAGGGGTGAGGGGTTGATCTCACTTTCAGGGAAGGAATATGACCGCCTCCATTATGTTTATATTGTTGGCCAAGTTAGTGAGCAATTTATACTTGGGGAAACTGGGTTATGTGAGTACACCTAGTGTGATAGCACTTTAGAGAATACATCCGGTGAGTTATTACTCGGGGGGATGGGTTAGATTTATATTCAACATATGTGTGAATGTTGTAATGTGGTTCTATGTATATAATAGGATAAATAGTTATATATGAGTCATTAAATACGTGAAGTGAATTGTATTAATTATATAAGGATTATATTCACATTCAACATTTGTGATTGTTGTAAGATAATTGTACGTAAATAATGGGGTGAATAATTATATATGGAAATTTAAATACAGGGAGAAAAGTGTACTATTTATATAACTAGTGAATGTTATATGGATTTCAAGGAAAGATCATTAACTAAATTAAAACGATAAATAGCTTATAAGTCATGCATTATAAATACTCGGGATGCAGTAGGGCGGTTGACAAGAGTTATATCAAGTATCTAGTTTCGGGGTAGAGGACTAGGTGGGATATAAAGAAGGCGTTAGGTGTGCACATTAGTTGAGGGGTGAGACTGTCCTCAAGGGAGTGTGATACTAACTAAAATATGAAGCGCATTCATGCATATTTTTTTACTACAAGTTAATCATTTGCTAAATGTTTTCAAAATGTTTTGGGTTCTAACCCTGGCTGTAAAACTATTTTCAAAACCTTTTAGGTGTCCAGCCACAGGGACGCCAGACTTGATATTCTATTCCAAGGACACGTAACTACGACACACGTGGATGCTAGTAGGATCTTGAATTAGACGCATCGTTCATTCTTTCCTAGAATAGGAATCATCTATGAGTTTCAGTTTTACTTAGGGCTTGTCGCCCAGACTTTTCAGTACAGTTTTTAGATTTATTTTATTCAGTTCTTGGATGATTGTTGTTGGACTATTTACTTTGGTGGTCGATCGTCTATTCGGCAAGTAGTTTAACTATTTATTCTGTTGATTTGATTAAGTTGTTGTGAATGGTTTTTAAGTATTCCCACATGTTATTATCTTGTTTAAATAAAAATTTAAAAACTTGGCACCGACTATTTTTTGTAATACTAGGTGGTTAGTAAGTTTTAAAAAGGTTTTGACAGTGATGCTCAGATTGAACCAATTGGGATTCCTGTTTTAATATGATATAGGATTGATCACCCAGTATTTTATTAGGAGGGGTGTCACACAGTCATACCGTTCGGATTGAAGAATGACAAGGCCATGTACCAAAGTACCATGATGGTAATTTGTTATGATTTATTTCATGACATACTAAATTTTATGTGGACGACCTTTTGGTGAAATGCAAGAAGAAAGGCAAGCACATATAGGATCTTCGGAGAGTGTTCGGGAGGTGTCGCATGTATAAGATGTGGTTGAACCCCTCGAAGTGTGCCTTCGTGGTCATTGCGGGAAAATTTTTGGGGTTTGTTATAAATAGGCAGGGGTGAAAGTAGATGCAGAGAAAAATAAAGACATTATGATGATGCAACTTCCAAAGAGTCAAAGTCACCTTAAGAGCCTATTAGGGAAGGTGTACTACCTAAGAAGGTTCACACCAGCGCTAAAGAAGGTGACCCTCCCATTCACACCACTTCTAAAAGACAAAGACAAGTGGATTTAGGGAGATGAGCAGAAGAAAACCTTTGAAAAGATCAAAGGAATTTATCCTCCCTATCCATAATGATTCCACCCGAAGCTGGGGCACCACTACTGCTCTACCTTACATCAATAGAAAGATCCATAGGAGCACTGCTGGACCAAGAAAAGGAAGGAATATAGAAATCAGTGTACTACTTGTCTAGAGTGATCTCATTTACGGAATCTAGATACACTAGCGTAGAGAGGCTCTATCGTCCCTAGTCTTTGTTGCTCAGAAGTTGAGACATTATTTACTAGCTTTCACAGTTCCTATAGTCACTAAGTGTGACCCCATCAAGTACCCCCTCGCACGAACGGTGCTTGTGGGACGAGGACAAATGTGTTTTTTATTATGTCAAAATACGATTTAAAATGCATACTACCCAAAGTCATTAAAATTCAAGCGGTAGTGGATTTGTTTGCCCATTTTTCAAGTGGGGATTTTGAGACCCCATGTGAGGAACTACCTGGGAAGAACTTTCAAGCATGCATGTTAGAAGAAATGGAAAAGTGGGAGATGGAGTTCGATTGATCTAGTGCTCTGTTAAATAGGAAGGAGAAGATCACCCTCTCCTTCAAGTAAGATTTTAAATGCTCAAAAAATGAAGTTGAATATGAGACCCTCATTTTGGGGATGTTAGAGGTGTTGAGGAGAAGGGTTAGAGTGTTGTGCATACAAGGGGACTCCAACCTTGTAGTAAAACAAGTTAATTGGGAGTTCTCCCTTAAGCATGCCAACCTGGAACCATAAAGATACATCATTAAGAGATTACATGGGCAATTCTTAGCAGTAACTATGGAGAGACATGCCAGAGCAATGAATATGCACCCTGATGCACTGGCCACGATAGCACAAATGTTGGACATTGATGATCCAGAAGCAACAATCACACTATGATGAAAAATAGTGCCTACTATAGTAAGATCTTTGTTCCCAAGAAATGAGACAGAAGATTGAGGCACATATTTATTAAGCAACTAGAGTTCAGAGAGTGGACAATGAAGATATTAGAACTAGATAACTACCACCTGCTGTAGGGAACACTTTATTTCAAGAGCCCTGGAGTGTTCCTAGTAAGATGTGTGGGAGAACAAGAAGCTAAAGAAAGGCTGGTAGAGATTCATGAAAAGTATTATGGGGAAACTAATATTCCTATTTACCGTCAGTTGTAGCGGGGGGGGGGGGGGGGGGGGAGGCTACTATTATCCCACTATGAGTGTAGAGGCTGCTCATCTGCAACAAGATTGTTTAAAGTTCCAGGACCATTTTGACCAGCCATCGAAAGCTAACTTTGTGGAAGCCTTCAAAGATTGGAGGCAACCATACATAGAATATCTGAAAGATGGTGAGTTATCGAGAGAAAGAGCGAATGAAATTTATCCATGAAAAAGAATAGATCATTTTTATTTGGTGGAAGGAGAATTTTACAAGAAGGGGTACAATGAGAATTCACTAAGGTTCGTTGCTAAGGAAGAATCATAGAAAGTGTTAAAAGAAGACCATGAGACCTCCCACATGGGGGGTGCCAAACAGTATAATAAAATAATGATGTTGAGGTACTAGTGACCAACCATGGAGGCAGACTCCATTGGTTATGTAAATAGGTACAAAGCCTGTCAAGTACATGGAAATATGGTATATGCTCCTTCAATCAACTTATAAAGCCTAGAATCTCCCTATCCCTTCCACATATGAGCATTTGACCTAGTTGTAAAAATCAACCCAACTTCTCATGGCAAAGCTTTCATCATTATCGCTACAGAATTGTAGACAAAATGGGCAGAAGCCATCCTTCTGAGGAGAGTGATTGCCCAAGTGGTAACCCATTTTATCAAAGAGTATATCATATGCAGGTTTGGTATACCCAAAGTAATTTTGACAGAAAATGGGAAGCAGTTCGTATGCAAAGAGATGACCCTCCTCACAAACAAGTACAAAATTGGGCACAATAGCTCAATAATATCCAACCCTAAGGGTAACACTCAAGCAAAAGCCACTAATAAGAGACCGATAAATATCTTGAAGAAGATGTTGGAGTACATTGTCACACCCGGCCTAATTCTAGCGTCGGCCACCACCAAAACTAAGCCGGAGTGAACTAAATAAATACCATTCTTAGCATGAGACAGATATGAGACATAAATAAATCAGTCCATAAGATAACTAAGGGATAAAATATCCATCACATGCTAACTCCAAAAATCCAATCTCCAATAATGATTAAATAAAATCTTAATAATCCCAATAGAAATCCTCTAAACAACTTTGGAATCGAATGGCCCAATAAAACTCCAATGAAGTCTCATAATACAACTGGAAAAGAAAGTCAAACTAAACTATGCCATAAAGTAAATAACTCCAGCTGCATCTCCAATGATAACTCCGAAAAACTTATACAGTTCTCCAAATTAAATCCTGAAAAAGATTAGTCAACGCAGGGTCAGAGCCAAAGCCCTGAGCAAGAATACACACTACTCCCCTCAAATAGGATCCTTGAATCCAAACAGTAGCATTATACACAATAAATATCATAATAGAATATTTTAAATTAAACAGAATAATTTAAACGCGGTAAATATAAACCACTAACTACTCGTAAAAATCCCCATTTAAAAAGGCACACCAATATGATTTTGAATTCCCAAGTCCCACGGAGTTAATCTTTTATTAATTAACCCAAATTATCAAATTTCTCAATTATTTATGTTCTTACTTCAATAATTATTAGGTATGGCGGCCCTCCCGCCTCGGGTGATAATTCACCAAAATTCATTATAGCGGTCCTCCTGCCTTGGGTGATTTCTCCACCAAAAATACACATCCCCTTGTCAAAACATCGGCTGGTCCGTTTAAACTGTCGACCCTCGCTGATTGACAAGGTTCCACATACGACACGACATAAAACGCCAGTTGTCCCGTTTAAACTGTCGGCCCACGCTGATTATGTCGCCAATATATTTTAATACCCGACTTATTATCTTAGGTATTAGTTCTCAATTTCTCAATTCACAATTTATAAACACCCCACCCTTTAATCGATGTGAGGTCCTCAAAATACCCCTTACTCCCATACCTAAGGGTCCCCAAGTTATCAATACGTCTTCACCTATGTATAAGATGATTTTCTAACATAAATCATAACCTAGTCTCATACCTAGACTAGCGTAACGACGATAAAGTAATAGAAATCATCCCACCCCCAACACAATAAAACGTGATAATTTTCCCTCACTAGTCCTATTCCTATAAGGCATTATAAAATATAGGGAGAGTAATAAAACCAAACAACCGGTCGTCACAATGATATTTAATAATACCAACAAGTCATACCAGCAAGAATAATTAGTCAACATATAAAACTGCGCATGATAGTCCAATTTAATTAAATCTTTAATTTAATTATCACAACGTCAACAATACCCAAATAATCTCATTTAATTATTTTAAATTAAATATACCAAGTTTTCATCATGTATACATCAAAACCGAAATTTCATTATCTCTACATGAATTACATGAGTTATACGCACCCAAAAGTTATTTATTTTAAAACTAGGTTTTTTTCCTACATGTAACCTACACCAATAAAACCCAAAATCACTCATGAATCCTACGTACCCAAAGGGTTATGAATATTATTCAGATTAAAAGTTTTTTATAAAAATAGCCCCATAATTAGTGCCCACTTTTTTAATTAAGTTATTAATTGTCTTTAAGAAAATATGTAATTAAGTGTTTAGGCGATACTTAAAACGCATAATACTAAAGGAAAAGAATTGAGTATTCATGCCTGTGAAGATTGTGTTGAAAATCTGATTAGAAATCTAGATTACTCTCGAAAAATTAGCAAAGAAGTGTTCTTGGATCAATCTTGATTAAACCCCAAATAAGCCTTCAAATCTGGTGACAAAACCTTGATTATGTTGGAGGTTGATTATTATGGTTGAGAGGAAATATTTTTAGAAGTGTTCACTTGTGAAAAACTTGAGAGAAAGTGATTATGAGAAGTTCTCCCACGAATTAGAGTCATTATATTGTCATTAAGAAACCTAATCCTAATAGAACTCTAATAAGATACAAACACTAAAAACTTTATTCTGGACGATCGGACCGTTGGAATTGAATGAAATTTTACAGAAAAGTATCTAAAGACGAGAGAAAGTTGTACAAAAAAATTCAGCTCGATCGTTCCGTTAAATATTTTTAAATAATTTTTTTACAGAGTTTTATGCTCTGAGGACACTTCTATATAATAAAAATTCAGTTAAAACTCCATTTTAATTCCGATTCCAATTCCGTTTGAAAATTTATTTTTCAAATATAAAAACCAACTTTTTAAATTATAAAATTCAAAATTTTATTTTTCTTCGATTATTCCAATTAATTAATTAAATTAATTATAAAAGATATGGGGTGTTACATACGAGGACGAAATTCTTTGCTAGTGGGGAAGTATGTAACACCCTGTGTTTTTATTACTTATTTTTATTAATTAATTAGAATTTTTGGGACAAATAAATTTTTGAATTTAATAATTTTTATTGGCTAAATATGTTAGTTATTATTTCAAAAGAATAGAACTTCAAGCGAAATTGAAATCGGATTTAAAATGGAGTTTTAATTGAATTTTTATTATATAGAAGAGTCCGGAAAACATAAAACTCTCTAAGAGTCTTCGGAGCATAAAACTTTCTAGAAAAAAAATATTTAAAAATATTGAACGGTCTTATCACGTTGAAATATTATTTGTAGCTTCTTCTCATCTTCAGATAATTCTTTGTAAAATTTCATCGAATTACAACGGTCCGATCGTCCGGAATAAATTTTTTAGTGTTTGTATCTTATTAGAGTTCTATTAGGATTAGGTTTCCTAATGACTATATAATGACTCTAATTCGTGGGGGGACTTCTCATAATCATATTTTCTCAAGTTTTTCACCAGAGAAAACTTCTAAAAATATTTCCTCTCAACCATAATCATCAACCTCCAACATAATCAAGGTTTGTCACTAGATTTGAAGGTTTATTTGGGGTTTCATCAAGATTGGTCCAAGAACACTTCTTTGCTAATTTTTTTTCTAGAGGAATCCAGATTTCTATTCAGATTTGTAACACAATCTTCATATGCATGAATACTCTATTCTTTTCCTTTAGTATTATCCGTTTTAAGTGTCGCCTAAACACTTAATTACACCCCACCCTTTAATCGATGTGAGGTCCTCAAAATACCCCTTAGTCCCATACCTAACGGTCCCCAAGTTATCAATACGTCCTAACCTATGTATAGGAGGATTTTCTAATATAAATCATAACCTAGTCTCATACCTAGACTAGCGTAACGACGATAAAGTAATAGAAATCATCCCACCCCCAACACAATAAAACGTGATAATTTTCCCTCACTAGTCCTATTCCTATATGCATTCTAAAATATAGGGAGAGAAATAATACCAAACAACCCGTCGTCACAATGATATTTAATAATACCAACAAGTCATACCAACAAGAATAATTAGTCAACATATAAAACTGCGCATGATAGTCCAATTTAATTAAATCTTTAATTTAATTATCACAACGTCAACAATACCCAAATAATCTCATTTAATTATTTTAAATTAAATATATCAAGTTTTCATCATATATACATCAAAACCCAAATTTTATTATCTCTACATGTATTACATGAGTTGTACGCACCCAAAAGTTATTTATTTTAAAACTAGGTTTTTTTCCTACGTGTAACCTACACCAATAAAATCTAAAATCACTCATGAATCCTACGTACCCAAAGGGTTATGAATATTATTCAGATTAAAAGAGTTTTATAAAAACAGCCACATAATTAGTCCCCACTTTTCTAATTAAGTTACTAATTGTCTTTAAGAAAATATGTAATTAAGTGTCTAGGCGATACTTAAAACGCATAATATTAAAGAAAGAATTGAGTGTTCATGCCTGTGAAGATTGTGTTGAAAATCTGATTAGAAATATGAATTCCTCTCGAAAAATTAGCAAAGAAATGTTCTTGGAAAAATCTTGATTAAACCTCAAATAAGCCTTCAAATCTGGTGACAAAACCTTGATTATGTTGGAGGTTGATAATTATGGCTGAGAGGAAATATTTTAAGAAGTGTTCTCTTGGGAAAAACTTGAGAGAAAGTGATTATGAGAAGTTCTCCCATGAATTAGAGTCATTATATAGTCATTAAGAAACCTAATCCTAATAGAACTCTAATAAGATACAAACACTAAAAACTTTATTCCGGACGATCGGACCATCGGAATTGAATGAAATTTTACAGAAAAGTATCTAAAGACGAGGGAAAGTTGTCCAAAAAAATTCAGCTCGATCGTTCCGTTAAATATTTTGAAATATATTTTTTTTACAGAGTTTTATGCTCCGAGGACTCTTCTATATAATAAAAATTCACTTAAAACTCCATTTTAATTCCGATTCCAATTCCGTTTGAAAATTTATTTTTGAAATATAAAAACCAACATTTTAAATTATAAGATTTATAAAATTCAAAATTTTATTTTTCTCCGATTATTCCAATTAATTAATTAAGTTAATTATAAAAAATACGGGGTGTTACATACGAGGACAAAATTCTTTGCCAGTGGGGAAGTATGTAACACCCCGTATTTTTATTACTTATTTTAATTAATTAATTGGAATTTTTGGGACAAATAAATTTTTGAATTTAATAATTTTTATTGGTTAAATATGTTAGTTATTATTTTAGAAGAATAGAACTTCAAGCGAAATTGAAATCGGATTTAAAATGGAGTTTTAATTGAATTTTTATTGTATAGAAGAGTCCTGAAAACATAAAACTCTCTAAGAGTCCTCGGAGCTTAAAAATTTCTAGAAAAAAATATTTAAAAATATTAAACGGTCCGATCGCGCTGAAATAATTTTTGTAGCTTCTTCTCGTCTTCAGATAATTCTCTGTAAAATTTCATCGAATTCCAACGGTCCGATTGTCTGGAATAATTTTTTTTGTGTTTGTATCTTATTAGAATTCTATAAGGATTAGGTTTCCTAATGACTATATAATGACTCTAATTCATGGGGGGACTTCTCATAATCACATTTTCTCAAGTTTTTCACCAGAGAACACTTCTAAAAATATTTTCTCTCAACCATAATCATCAACCTCCAACATAATCAAGGTTTGTCACGAGATTTGAAGGTTTATTTGGGATTTAATCAACATTGGTCCAAGAACACTTCTTTGCTAAATTTTTTTTCTAGGGGAATCCATATTTCTAATCAGATTTGCAACACAATCTTCACATGCATGAATACTCTATTCTGTTCCTTTAGTATTATGCGTTTTAAGTGTCACTTAAACACTTAATTACACCCCACCCTTTAATCGATGTGAGGTCCTCAAAATACCCCTTAGTCCCATACCTAACGGTCCCCAAGTTATCAATACGTCCTAACCTATGCATAGGAGGATTTTCTACTATAAGTCATAACCTAGTCTCATATCTAGACTAGCGTAACGACGATAAAGTAATAGAAATCATCCCACCCTCAACACAATAAAATGTGATAATTTTTCCTCACTAGTCCTATTCCTATAAGGCATTCTAAAATATAGGGAGAGTAATAATACCAAACAACCCGTCGTCACAATGATATTTAATAATACCAACAAGTCATACCAACAAGAATAATTAGTCAACATATAAAACTGCGCATGATAGTCAAATTTAATTAAATCTTTAATTTAATAATCACAACGTCAACAATACCCAAATAATCTCATTTAATTATTTTAAATTTAATATATCAAGTTTTCATCATATATACATCAAAACCCAAATTTCATTATCTCTACAAGTATTACATGAGTTGTACGCACCCAAAATTTATTTATTTTAAAACTAGGTTTTTTTCCTACGTGTAACCTACACCAATAAAATCTAAAATCACTCATGAATCCTACGTACCCAAAGGGTTATGAATATTATTAAGATTAAAAGAGTTTTATAAAAACAGCCACATAATTAGTCCCCACTTTTCTAATTAAGTTACTAATTGTCTTTAAGAAAATATGTAATTAAGTGTCTAGGCGATACTTAAAACGCATAATACTAAAGAAAGAATTGAGTGTTCATGCCTGTGAAGATTGTGTTGAAAATCTGATTAGAAATATGAATTCCTCTCGAAAAATTAGCAAAGAAGTGTTCTTGGAACAATCTTGATTAAACCTCAAATAAGCCTTCAAATCTGGTGGCAAAACCTTTATTATGTTGGAGGTTGATAATTATGGTTGAGAGGAAATATTTTCAGAAGTGTTCTCTTGTGAAAAACTTGAGAGAAAGTGATTATGAGAAGTTCCCCCACGAATTAGAGTCATTATATAGTCATTAAGAAACCTAATCCTAATAGAACTCTAATAAGATACAAACACTAAAAACTTTATTCCGGTCGATCGGACCATTGGAATTGAAAGAAATTTGACAGAAAAGTATCTAAAGACGAGGGAAAGCTGTCCAAAAAAATTCAGCTCGATCGTTCCGTTAAATATTTTTAAATATATTTTTTTTACAGAGTTTTATGCTCCGAGGACTCTTCTATATAATAAAAATTCACTTAAAACTCCATTTTAATTTTGATTCCAATTCCGTTTGAAAATTTATTTTTGAAATATAAAAACCAACATTTTAAATTCTAAGATTTATAAAATTCAAAATTTTATTTTTCTCCGATTATTCCAATTAATTAATTAAGTTAATTATAAAAAATACGGGGTGTTAAATACGAGGACAAAATTCTTTGCCAGTGGGGAAGTATGTAACACCCTGTATTTTTATTACTTATTTTAATTAATTAATTGGAATTTTCGGGAAAAATAAATTTTTGAATTTAATAATTTTTATTGGTTAAATATGTTAGTTATTATGTTAGAAGAATAGAACTTCAAGCGAAATTGAAATCGGATTTAAAATGGAGTTTTAATTGAATTTTTATTGTATAGAAGAGTCCTGAAAAACATAAAACTCTCTAAGAGTCCTCGGAGCATAAAAATTTCTAGAAAAAAATATTTAAAAATATTGAACGGTCCGATCGCGCTGAAATAATTTTTGTAGCTTCTTCTCGTCTTCAGATAATTCTCTGTAAAATTTCATCGAATTCCAACGGTCTGATCGTCTGGAATAAATTTTTTTGTATTTGTATCTTATTAGAATTCTATAAGGATTACGTTTCCTAATGACTATATAATGACTCTAATTCGTGGGGGGACTTCTCATAATCACATTTTCTCAAGTTTTTCACCAGAGAACACTTCTAAAAATATTTTCTCTCAACCATAATCATCAACCTCCAACATAATCAAGGTTTGTCACGAGATTTGAAGGTTTATTTGGGATTTAATCAACATTGGTCCAAGAACACTTCTTTGCTAAATTTTTTTTCTAGGGGAATCTAGATTTCTAATCAGATTTGCAACACAATCTTCACATGCATGAATACTCTATTCTTTTCCTTTAGTATTATGCGTTTTTAGTGTCACTTAAACACTTAATTACACCCCACCCTTTAATCGATGTGAGGTCCTCAAAATACCCCTTAGTCCCATACCTAACGGTCCCCAAGTTATCAATACGTCCTAACCTATGTATAGGAGGATTTTCTAATATAAATCATAACCTAGTCTCATACCTAGACTAGCGTAACGACGATAAAGTAATAGAAATCATCCCACCCTCAACACAATAAAACGTGATAATTTTCCCTCACTAGTCCTATTCCTATAAGGCATTCTAAAATATAGAGAGAGTAATAATACCAAACAACCCGTCGTCACAATGATATTTAATAATACCAACAAGTCATACCAACAAGAATAATTAGTCAACATATAAAACTGCGCATAATAGTCAAATTTAATTAAATCTTTAATTTAATTATCACAACGTCAACAATACCCAAATAATCTCATTTAATTATTTTAAATTAAATATATCAATTTTTCATCATATATACATCAAAACCCAAATTTCATTATCTCTACAAGTATTACATGAGTTGTACGCACCCAAAATTTATTTATTTTAAAACTAGGTTTTTTTCCTACGTGTAACCTACACCAATAAAATCTAAAATCACTCATGAATCCTACGTACCCAAAGGGTTATGAATATTATTAAGATTAAAAGAGTTTTATAAAAACAGCCACATAATTAGTCCCCACTTTTCTAATTAAGTTACTAATTGTCTTTAAGAAAATATGTAATTAAGTGTCTAGGCGATACTTAAAACGCATAATACTAAAGAAAGAATTGAGTGTTCATGCCTGTGAAGATTGTGTTGAAAATCTGATTAGAAATATGAATTCCTCTCGAAAAATTAGCAAAGAAGTGTTCTTGGAACAATCTTGATTAAACCTCAAATAAGCCTTCAAATCTGGTGGCAAAACCTTTATTATGTTGGAGGTTGATAATTATGGTTGAGAGGAAATATTTTCAGAAGTGTTCTCTTGTGAAAAACTTGAGAGAAAGTGATTATGAGAAGTTCCCCCACGAATTAGAGTCATTATATTGTCATTAAGAAACCTAATCCTAATAGAACTCTAATAAGATACAAACACTAAAAACTTTATTCCGGTCGATCGGACCATTGGAATTGAAAGAAATTAGACAGAAAAGTATCTAAAGACGAGGGAAAGCTGTCCAAAAAAATTCAGCTCGATCGTTCCGTTAAATATTTTTAAATATATTTTTTTACAGAGTTTTATGCTCCGAGGACTCTTCTATATAATAAAAATTCACTTAAAATTCCATTTTAATTTTGATTCCAATTCCGTTTGAAAATTTATTTTTGAAATATAAAAACCAACATTTTAAATTCTAAGATTTATAAAATTCAAAATTTTATTTTTCTCCGATTATTCCAATTAATTAATTAAGTTAATTATAAAAAATACGGGGTGTTAAATACGAGGACAAAATTCTTTGCCAGTGGGGAAGTATGTAACACCCTGTATTTTTATTACTTATTTTAATTAATTAATTGGAATTTTCGGGAAAAATAAATTTTTGAATTTAATAATTTTTATTGGTTAAATATGTTAGTTATTATGTTAGAAGAATAGAACTTCAAGAGAAATTGAAATCGGATTTAAAATGGAGTTTTAATTGAATTTTTATTGTATAGAAGAGTCCTGAAAAACATAAAACTCTCTAAGAGTCCTCGGAGCATAAAAATTTCTAGAAAAAAATATTTAAAAATATTGAACGGTCCGATCGCGCTGAAATAATTTTTTAGCTTCTTCTCGTCTTCAGATAATTCTCTGTAAAATTTCATCGAATTCCAACGGTCTGATCGTCTGGAATAAATTTTTTTGTGTTTGTATCTTATTAGAATTCTATAAGGATTACGTTTCCTAATGACTATATAATGACTCTAATTCGTGGGGGGACTTCTCATAATCATATTTTCTCAAGTTTTTCACCAGAGAACACTTCTAAAAATATTTCCTCTCAACCATAATCATCAACCTCCAACATAATCAAGGTTTGTCACGAGATTTGAAGGTTTATTTGGGATTTAATCAACATTGGTCCAAGAACACTTCTTTGCTAAATTTTTTTTCAAGGGGAATCCAGATTTCTAATCAGATTTGCAACACAATCTTCACATGCATGAATACTCTATTCTTTTCCTTTAGTATTATGCGTTTTAAGTGTCGCTTAAACACTTAATTACACCCCACCCTTTAATCGATGTGAGGTCCTCAAAATACCCCTTAGTCCCATACCTAACGGTCCCCAAGTTATCAATACGTCCTAACCTATGTATAGGAGGATTTTCTAATATAAATCATAACCTAGTCTCATACCTAGACTAGCGTAACGACGATAAAGTAATAGAAATCATCCCACCCTCAACACAATAAAACGTGATAATTTTCCCTCACTAGTCCTATTCCTATAAGGCATTCTAAAATATAGGGAGAGTAATAATACCAAACAACCCGTCGTCACAATGATATTTAATAATACCAACAAGTCATACCAACAAGAATAATTAGTCAACATATAAAACTGCGCATAATAGTCAAATTTAATTAAATCTTTAATTTAATTATCACAACGTCAACAATACCCAAATAATCTCATTTAATTATTTTAAATTAAATATATCAATTTTTCATCATATATACATCAAAACCCAAATTTCATTATCTCTACAAGTATTACATGAGTTGTACGCACCCAAAATTTATTTATTTTAAAACTAGGTTTTTTTCCTACGTGTAACCTACACCAATAAAATCTAAAATCACTCATGAATCCTACGTACCCAAAGGGTTATGAATATTATTAAGATTAAAAGAGTTTTATAAAAACAGCCACATAATTAGTCCCCACTTTTCTAATTAAGTTACTAATTGTCTTTAAGAAAATATGTAATTAAGTGTCTAGGCGATACTTAAAACGCATAATACTAAAGAAAGAATTGAGTGTTCATGCCTGTGAAGATTGTGTTGAAAATCTGATTAGAAATATGAATTCCTCTCGAAAAATTAGCAAAGAAGTGTTCTTGGAACAATCTTGATTAAACCTCAAATAAGCCTTCAAATCTGGTGGCAAAACCTTTATTATGTTGGAGGTTGATAATTATGGTTGAGAGGAAATATTTTCAGAAGTGTTCTCTTGTGAAAAACTTGAGAGAAAGTGATTATGAGAAGTTCCCCCACGAATTAGAGTCATTATATTGTCATTAAGAAACCTAATCCTAATAGAACTCTAATAAGATACAAACACTAAAAACTTTATTCCGGTCGATCGGACCATTGGAATTGAAAGAAATTTGACAGAAAAGTATCTAAAGACGAGGGAAAGCTGTCCAAAAAAATTCAGCTCGATCGTTCCGTTAAATATTTTTAAAAATATTTTTTTACAGAGTTTTATGCTCCGAGGACTCTTCTATATAATAAAAATTCACTTAAAATTCCATTTTAATTTTGATTCCAATTCCGTTTGAAAATTTATTTTTGAAATATAAAAACCAACATTTTAAATTCTAAGATTTATAAAATTCAAAATTTTATTTTTCTCCGATTATTCCAATTAATTAATTAAGTTAATTATAAAAAATACGGGGTGTTAAATACGAGGACAAAATTCTTTGCCAGTGGGGAAGTATGTAACACCCTGTATTTTTATTACTTATTTTAATTAATTAATTGGAATTTTCGGGAAAAATAAATTTTTGAATTTAATAATTTTTATTGGTTAAATATGTTAGTTATTATGTTAGAAGAATAGAACTTCAAGCGAAATTGAAATCGGATTTAAAATGGAGTTTTAATTGAATTTTTATTGTATAGAAGAGTCCTGAAAAACATAAAACTCTCTAAGAGTCCTCGGAGCATAAAAATTTCTAGAAAAAAATATTTAAAAATATTGAACGGTCCGATCGCGCTGAAATAATTTTTTAGCTTCTTCTCGTCTTCAGATAATTCTCTGTAAAATTTCATCGAATTCCAACGGTCTGATCGTCTGGAATAAATTTTTTTGTGTTTGTATCTTATTAGAATTCTATAAGGATTACGTTTCCTAATGACTATATAATGACTCTAATTCGTGGGGGGACTTCTCATAATCACATTTTCTCAAGTTTTTCACCAGAGAACACTTCTAAAAATATTTCCTCTCAACCATAATCATCAACCTCCAACATAATCAAGGTTTGTCACGAGATTTGAAGGTTTATTTGGGATTTAATCAACATTGGTCCAAGAACACTTCTTTGCTAAATTTTTTTTCTAGGGGAATCCAGATTTCTAATCAGATTTGCAACACAATCTTCACATGCATGAATACTCTATTCTTTTCCTTTAGTATTATGCGTTTTAAGTGTCGCTTAAACACTTAATTACACCCCACCCTTTAATCGATGTGAGGTCCTCAAAATACCCCTTAGTCCCATACCTAACGGTCCCCAAGTTATCAATACGTCCTAACCTATGTATAGGAGGATTTTCTAATATAAATCATAACCTAGTCTCATACCTAGACTAGCGTAACGACGATAAAGTAATAGAAATCATCCCACCCTCAACACAATAAAACGTGATAATTTTCCCTCACTAGTCCTATTCCTATAAGGCATTCTAAAATATAGGGAGAGTAATAATACCAAACAACCCGTCGTCACAATGATATTTAATAATACCAACAAGTCATACCAACAAGAATAATTAGTCAACATATAAAACTGCGCATAATAGTCAAATTTAATTAAATCTTTAATTTAATTATCACAACGTCAACAATACCCAAATAATCTCATTTAATTATTTTAAATTAAATATATCAATTTTTCATCATATATACATCAAAACCCAAATTTCATTATCTCTACAAGTATTACATGAGTTGTACGCACCCAAAATTTATTTATTTTAAAACTAGGTTTTTTTCCTACGTGTAACCTACACCAATAAAATCTAAAATCACTCATGAATCCTACGTACCCAAAGGGTTATGAATATTATTAAGATTAAAAGAGTTTTATAAAAACAGCCACATAATTAGTCCCCACTTTTCTAATTAAGTTACTAATTGTCTTTAAGAAAATATGTAATTAAGTGTCTAGGCGATACTTAAAACGCATAATACTAAAGAAAGAATTGAGTGTTCATGCCTGTGAAGATTGTGTTGAAAATCTGATTAGAAATATGAATTCCTCTCGAAAAATTAGCAAAGAAGTGTTCTTGGAACAATCTTGATTAAACCTCAAATAAGCCTTCAAATCTGGTGGCAAAACCTTTATTATGTTGGAGGTTGATAATTATGGTTGAGAGGAAATATTTTCAGAAGTGTTCTCTTGTGAAAAACTTGAGAGAAAGTGATTATGAGAAGTTCCCTCACGAATTAGAGTCATTATATAGTCATTAAGAAACCTAATCCTAATAGAACTCTAATAAGATACAAACACTAAAAACTTTATTCCGGACGATCGGACCATTGGAATTGAAAGAAATTTGACAGAAAAGTATCTAAAGACGAGGGAAAGCTGTCCAAAAAAATTCAGCTCGATCGTTCCGTTAAATATTTTTAAATATTTTTTTTTTACAGAGTTTTATGCTCCGAGGACTCTTCTATATAATAAAAATTCACTTAAAACTCCATTTTAATTCCGATTCCAATTCCGTTTGAAAATTTATTTTTGAAATATAAAAACCAACATTTTAAATTTTAAGATTTAAAAAAATTCAAAATTTTATTTTTCTCCGATTATTCCAATTAATTAATTAAGTTAATTATAAAAAATACGGGGTGTTACATACGAGGACAAAATTCTTTGCCAGTGGGGAAGTATGTAACACCCCGTATTTTTATTACTTATTTTAATTAATTAATTGGAATTTTCGGGACAAATAAATTTTTGAATTTAATAATTTTTATTGGTTAAATATGTTAGTTATTATGTTAGAAGAATAGAACTTCAAGCGAAATTGAAATCGGATTTAAAATGGAGTTTTAATTGAATTTTTATTGTATAGAAGAGTCCTGAAAAACATAAAACTCTCTAAGAGTCCTCGGAGCATAAAAATTTCTAGAAAAAAATATTTAAAAATATTGAACAGTCCGATCGCGCTGAAATAATTTTTGTAGCTTCTTCTCGTCTTCAGATAATTCTCTGTAAAATTTCATCGAATTCCAACGGTCCGATAGTCTGGAATAAATTTTTTTGTGTTTGTATCTTATTTGAATTCTATAAGGATTAGGTTTCCTAATGACTATATAATGACTCTAATTCGTGGGGGGACTTCTCATAATCACATTTTCTCAAGTTTTTCACCAGAGAACACTTCTAAAAATATTTCCTCTCAACCATAATCATCAACCTCCAACATAATCAAGGTTTGTCACGAGATTTGAAGGTTTATTTGGGATTTAATCAACATTGGTCCAAGAACACTTCTTTGCTAAATTTTTTTTCTCGGGGAATCCAGATTTCTAATCAGATTTGCAACACAATCTTCACAGGCATGAATACTCTATTCTTTTCCTTTAGTATTATGCGTTTTAAGTGTCGCTTAAACAGTTAATTACACCCCACCCTTTAATCGATGTGAGGTCCTCAAAATACCCCTTAGTCCCATACCTAAGGGTCCCCAAGTTATCAATACGTCCTAACCTATGTATAGGAGGATTTTCGAACATAAATCATAACCTAGTCTCATACCTAGACTAGCGTAACGACGATAAAGTAATAGAAATCATCCCACCCCTAACACAATAAAACGTGATAATTTTCCCTCACTAGTCCTATTCCAATAAGGCATTCTAAAATATAGGGAGAGTAATAATACCAAACAATCCGTCGTCACAATGATATTTAATAATACCAACAAGTCATACCAACAAGAATAATTAGTCAACATATAAAACTGCGCATGATAGTCCAATTTAATTAAATCTTTAATTTAATTATAACAACGTCAACAATACCCAAATAATCTCATTTAATTATTTTAAATTAAATATACAAAGTTTTCATCATATATACATCAAAACCCAAATTTCATTATCTCTACATGTATTACAGAGTTATACGCACCCAAAAGTTATTTATTTTAAAACTAGGTTTTTTTTCCTACATGTAACCTACACCAATAAAACCCAAAATCACTCATGAATCCTACGTACCCAAAGGGTTATGAATATTATTCAGATTAAAAGATTTTTATAAAAACATCCCCATAATTAGTGCCTACTTTTTTAATTAAGTTACTAATTGTCTTTAAGAAAATATGTAATTAAGTGTTTAGGCAATACTTAAAACGCATAATACTAAAGGAAAAGAATTGAGTATTCATGCCTGTGAAGATTGTGTTGAAAATATGATTAGAAATCTGGATTCCTCTCGAAAAATTAGCAAAGAAGTGTTCTTGGACCAATCTTGATTAAACCCCAAATAAGCCTTCAAATCTGGTGACAAAACCTTGATTATGTTGGAGGTTGATAATTATGGTTGAGAGGGAATATTTTCACAAGTATTCTCTTGTGAAAAACTTGAGAGAAAGTGATTATAAGAAGTTCTCCCACGAATTAGAGTCATTATATAGTCATTAAGAAACCTAATCCTAATAGAACTCTAATAAGATACAAACACTAAAAACTTTATTCCGGACGATCGGACCATTGGAATTGAAAGAAATTTGACAGAAAAGTATCTAAAGACGAGGGAAAGCTGTCCAAAAAAATTCAGCTCGATCGTTCCGTTAAATATTTTGAAATATATTTTTTTTACAGAGTTTTATGCTCCGAGGACTCTTCTATATAATAAAAATTCACTTAAAACTCCATTTTAATTCCGATTCCAATTCCGTTTGAAAATTTATTTTTGAAATATAAAAACCAACATTTTAAATTATAAGATTTATAAAATTCAAAATTTTATTTTTCTCCGATTATTCCAATTAATTAATTAAGTTAATTATAAAAAATACGGGGTGTTACATACGAGGACAAAATTCTTTACCAGTGGGGAAGTATGTAACACCCCGTATTTTTATTACTTATTTTAATTAATTAATTGGAATTTTTGGGACAAATAAATTTTTGAATTTAATAATTTTTATTGGTTAAATATGTTAGTTATTATTTTAGAAGAATAGAACTTCAAGCGAAATTGAAATCGGATTTAAAATGGAGTTTTAATTGAATTTTTATTGTATAGAAGAGTCCTGAAAACATAAAACTCTCTAAGAGTCCTCGGAGCTTAAAAATTTCTAGAAAAAAATATTTAAAAATATTAAACGGTCCGATCGCGCTGAAATAATTTTTGTAGCTTCTTCTCGTCTTCAGATAATTCTCTGTAAAATTTCATCGAATTCCAACGGTCCGATTGTCTGGAATAAATTTTTTTGTGTTTGTATCTTATTAGAATTCTATAAGGATTAGGTTTCCTAATGACTATATAATGACTCTAATTCATGGGGGGACTTCTCATAATCACATTTTCTCAAGTTTTTCACCAGAGAACACTTCTAAAAATATTTTCTCTCAACCATAATCATCAACCTCCAACATAATCAAGGTTTGTCACGAGATTTGAAGGTTTATTTGGGATTTAATCAACATTGGTCCAAGAACACTTCTTTGCTAAATTTTTTTTCTAGGGGAATCCATATTTCTAATCAGATTTGCAACACAATCTTCACATGCATGAATACTCTATTCTGTTCCTTTAGTATTATGCGTTTTAAGTGTCACTTAAACACTTAATTACACCCCACCCTTTAATCGATGTGAGGTCCTCAAAATACCCCTTAGTCCCATACCTAACGGTCCCCAAGTTATCAATACGTCCTAACCTATGCATAGGAGGATTTTCTACTATAAGTCATAACCTAGTCTCATATCTAGACTAGCGTAACGACGATAAAGTAATAGAAATCATCCCACCCTCAACACAATAAAATGTGATAATTTTTCCTCACTAGTCCTATTCCTATAAGGCATTCTAAAATATAGGGAGAGTAATAATACCAAACAACCCGTCGTCACAATGATATTTAATAATACCAACAAGTCATACCAACAAGAATAATTAGTCAACATATAAAACTGCGCATGATAGTCAAATTTAATTAAATCTTTAATTTAATAATCACAACGTCAACAATACCCAAATAATCTCATTTAATTATTTTAAATTTAATATATCAAGTTTTCATCATATATACATCAAAACCCAAATTTCATTATCTCTACAAGTATTACATGAGTTGTACGCACCCAAAATTTATTTATTTTAAAACTAGGTTTTTTTCCTACGTGTAACCTACACCAATAAAATCTAAAATCACTCATGAATCCTACGTACCCAAAGGGTTATGAATATTATTAAGATTAAAAGAGTTTTATAAAAACAGCCACATAATTAGTCCCCACTTTTCTAATTAAGTTACTAATTGTCTTTAAGAAAATATGTAATTAAGTGTCTAGGCGATACTTAAAACGCATAATACTAAAGAAAGAATTGAGTGTTCATGCCTGTGAAGATTGTGTTGAAAATCTGATTAGAAATATGAATTCCTCTCGAAAAATTAGCAAAGAAGTGTTCTTGGAACAATCTTGATTAAACCTCAAATAAGCCTTCAAATCTGGTGGCAAAACCTTTATTATGTTGGAGGTTGATAATTATGGTTGAGAGGAAATATTTTCAGAAGTGTTCTCTTGTGAAAAACTTGAGAGAAAGTGATTATGAGAAGTTCCCCCACGAATTAGAGTCATTATATAGTCATTAAGAAACCTAATCCTAATAGAACTCTAATAAGATACAAACACTAAAAACTTTATTCCGGTCGATCGGACCATTGGAATTGAAAGAAATTTGACAGAAAAGTATCTAAAGACGAGGGAAAGCTGTCCAAAAAAATTCAGCTCGATCGTTCCGTTAAATATTTTTAAATATATTTTTTTTACAGAGTTTTATGCTCCGAGGACTCTTCTATATAATAAAAATTCACTTAAAACTCCATTTTAATTTTGATTCCAATTCCGTTTGAAAATTTATTTTTGAAATATAAAAACCAACATTTTAAATTCTAAGATTTATAAAATTCAAAATTTTATTTTTCTCCGATTATTCCAATTAATTAATTAAGTTAATTATAAAAAATACGGGGTGTTAAATACGAGGACAAAATTCTTTGCCAGTGGGGAAGTATGTAACACCCTGTATTTTTATTACTTATTTTAATTAATTAATTGGAATTTTCGGGAAAAATAAATTTTTGAATTTAATAATTTTTATTGGTTAAATATGTTAGTTATTATGTTAGAAGAATAGAACTTCAAGCGAAATTGAAATCGGATTTAAAATGGAGTTTTAATTGAATTTTTATTGTATAGAAGAGTCCTGAAAAACATAAAACTCTCTAAGAGTCCTCGGAGCATAAAAATTTCTAGAAAAAAATATTTAAAAATATTGAACGGTCCGATCGCGCTGAAATAATTTTTGTAGCTTCTTCTCGTCTTCAGATAATTCTCTGTAAAATTTCATCGAATTCCAACGGTCTGATCGTCTGGAATAAATTTTTTTGTATTTGTATCTTATTAGAATTCTATAAGGATTACGTTTCCTAATGACTATATAATGACTCTAATTCGTGGGGGGACTTCTCATAATCACATTTTCTCAAGTTTTTCACCAGAGAACACTTCTAAAAATATTTTCTCTCAACCATAATCATCAACCTCCAACATAATCAAGGTTTGTCACGAGATTTGAAGGTTTATTTGGGATTTAATCAACATTGGTCCAAGAACACTTCTTTGCTAAATTTTTTTTCTAGGGGAATCTAGATTTCTAATCAGATTTGCAACACAATCTTCACATGCATGAATACTCTATTCTTTTCCTTTAGTATTATGCGTTTTTAGTGTCACTTAAACACTTAATTACACCCCACCCTTTAATCGATGTGAGGTCCTCAAAATACCCCTTAGTCCCATACCTAACGGTCCCCAAGTTATCAATACGTCCTAACCTATGTATAGGAGGATTTTCTAATATAAATCATAACCTAGTCTCATACCTAGACTAGCGTAACGACGATAAAGTAATAGAAATCATCCCACCCTCAACACAATAAAACGTGATAATTTTCCCTCACTAGTCCTATTCCTATAAGGCATTCTAAAATATAGAGAGAGTAATAATACCAAACAACCCGTCGTCACAATGATATTTAATAATACCAACAAGTCATACCAACAAGAATAATTAGTCAACATATAAAACTGCGCATAATAGTCAAATTTAATTAAATCTTTAATTTAATTATCACAACGTCAACAATACCCAAATAATCTCATTTAATTATTTTAAATTAAATATATCAATTTTTCATCATATATACATCAAAACCCAAATTTCATTATCTCTACAAGTATTACATGAGTTGTACGCACCCAAAATTTATTTATTTTAAAACTAGGTTTTTTTCCTACGTGTAACCTACACCAATAAAATCTAAAATCACTCATGAATCCTACGTACCCAAAGGGTTATGAATATTATTAAGATTAAAAGAGTTTTATAAAAACAGCCACATAATTAGTCCCCACTTTTCTAATTAAGTTACTAATTGTCTTTAAGAAAATATGTAATTAAGTGTCTAGGCGATACTTAAAACGCATAATACTAAAGAAAGAATTGAGTGTTCATGCCTGTGAAGATTGTGTTGAAAATCTGATTAGAAATATGAATTCCTCTCGAAAAATTAGCAAAGAAGTGTTCTTGGAACAATCTTGATTAAACCTCAAATAAGCCTTCAAATCTGGTGGCAAAACCTTTATTATGTTGGAGGTTGATAATTATGGTTGAGAGGAAATATTTTCAGAAGTGTTCTCTTGTGAAAAACTTGAGAGAAAGTGATTATGAGAAGTTCCCCCACGAATTAGAGTCATTATATTGTCATTAAGAAACCTAATCCTAATAGAACTCTAATAAGATACAAACACTAAAAACTTTATTCCGGTCGATCGGACCATTGGAATTGAAAGAAATTTGACAGAAAAGTATCTAAAGACGAGGGAAAGCTGTCCAAAAAAATTCAGCTCGATCGTTCCGTTAAATATTTTTAAATATATTTTTTTACAGAGTTTTATGCTCCGAGGACTCTTCTATATAATAAAAATTCACTTAAAATTCCATTTTAATTTTGATTCCAATTCCGTTTGAAAATTTATTTTTGAAATATAAAAACCAACATTTTAAATTCTAAGATTTATAAAATTCAAAATTTTATTTTTCTCCGATTATTCCAATTAATTAATTAAGTTAATTATAAAAAATACGGGGTGTTAAATACGAGGACAAAATTCTTTGCCAGTGGGGAAGTATGTAACACCCTGTATTTTTATTACTTATTTTAATTAATTAATTGGAATTTTCGGGAAAAATAAATTTTTGAATTTAATAATTTTTATTGGTTAAATATGTTAGTTATTATGTTAGAAGAATAGAACTTCAAGCGAAATTGAAATCGGATTTAAAATGGAGTTTTAATTGAATTTTTATTGTATAGAAGAGTCCTGAAAAACATAAAACTCTCTAAGAGTCCTCGGAGCATAAAAATTTCTAGAAAAAAATATTTAAAAATATTGAACGGTCCGATCGCGCTGAAATAATTTTTTAGCTTCTTCTCGTCTTCAGATAATTCTCTGTAAAATTTCATCGAATTCCAACGGTCTGATCGTCTGGAATAAATTTTTTTGTGTTTGTATCTTATTAGAATTCTATAAGGATTACGTTTCCTAATGACTATATAATGACTCTAATTCGTGGGGGGACTTCTCATAATCACATTTTCTCAAGTTTTTCACCAGAGAACACTTCTAAAAATATTTCCTCTCAACCATAATCATCAACCTCCAACATAATCAAGGTTTGTCACGAGATTTGAAGGTTTATTTGGGATTTAATCAACATTGGTCCAAGAACACTTCTTTGCTAAATTTTTTTTCTAGGGGAATCCAGATTTCTAATCAGATTTGCAACACAATCTTCACATGCATGAATACTCTATTCTTTTCCTTTAGTATTATGCGTTTTAAGTGTCGCTTAAACACTTAATTACACCCCACCCTTTAATCGATGTGAGGTCCTCAAAATACCCCTTAGTCCCATACCTAACGGTCCCCAAGTTATCAATACGTCCTAACCTATGTATAGGAGGATTTTCTAATATAAATCATAACCTAGTCTCATACCTAGACTAGCGTAACGACGATAAAGTAATAGAAATCATCCCACCCTCAACACAATAAAACGTGATAATTTTCCCTCACTAGTCCTATTCCTATAAGGCATTCTAAAATATAGGGAGAGTAATAATACCAAACAACCCGTCGTCACAATGATATTTAATAATACCAACAAGTCATACCAACAAGAATAATTAGTCAACATATAAAACTGCGCATAATAGTCAAATTTAATTAAATCTTTAATTTAATTATCACAACGTCAACAATACCCAAATAATCTCATTTAATTATTTTAAATTAAATATATCAATTTTTCATCATATATACATCAAAACCCAAATTTCATTATCTCTACAAGTATTACATGAGTTGTACGCACCCAAAATTTATTTATTTTAAAACTAGGTTTTTTTCCTACGTGTAACCTACACCAATAAAATCTAAAATCACTCATGAATCCTACGTACCCAAAGGGTTATGAATATTATTAAGATTAAAAGAGTTTTATAAAAACAGCCACATAATTAGTCCCCACTTTTCTAATTAAGTTACTAATTGTCTTTAAGAAAATATGTAATTAAGTGTCTAGGCGATACTTAAAACGCATAATACTAAAGAAAGAATTGAGTGTTCATGCCTGTGAAGATTGTGTTGAAAATATGATTAGAAATATGAATTCCTCTCGAAAAATTAGCAAAGAAGTGTTCTTGGAACAATCTTGATTAAACCTCAAATAAGCCTTCAAATCTGGTGGCAAAACCTTTATTATGTTGGAGGTTGATAATTATGGTTGAGAGGAAATATTTTCAGAAGTGTTCTCTTGTGAAAAACTTGAGAGAAAGTGATTATGAGAAGTTCCCCCACGAATTAGAGTCATTATATTGTCATTAAGAAACCTAATCCTAATAGAACTCTAATAAGATACAAACACTAAAAACTTTATTCCGGTCGATCGGACCATTGGAATTGAAAGAAATTTGACAGAAAAGTATCTAAAGACGAGGGAAAGCTGTCCAAAAAAATTCAGCTCGATCGTTCCGTTAAATATTTTTAAAAATATTTTTTTACAGAGTTTTATGCTCCGAGGACTCTTCTATATAATAAAAATTCACTTAAAATTCCATTTTAATTTTGATTCCAATTCCGTTTGAAAATTTATTTTTGAAATATAAAAACCAACATTTTAAATTCTAAGATTTATAAAATTCAAAATTTTATTTTTCTCCGATTATTCCAATTAATTAATTAAGTTAATTATAAAAAATACGGGGTGTTAAATACGAGGACAAAATTCTTTGCCAGTGGGGAAGTATGTAACACCCTGTATTTTTATTACTTATTTTAATTAATTAATTGGAATTTTCGGGAAAAATAAATTTTTGAATTTAATAATTTTTATTGGTTAAATATGTTAGTTATTATGTTAGAAGAATAGAACTTCAAGCGAAATTGAAATCGGATTTAAAATGGAGTTTTAATTGAATTTTTATTGTATAGAAGAGTCCTGAAAAACATAAAACTCTCTAAGAGTCCTCGGAGCATAAAAATTTCTAGAAAAAAATATTTAAAAATATTGAACGGTCCGATCGCGCTGAAATAATTTTTTAGCTTCTTCTCGTCTTCAGATAATTCTCTGTAAAATTTCATCGAATTCCAACGGTCTGATCGTCTGGAATAAATTTTTTTGTGTTTGTATCTTATTAGAATTCTATAAGGATTACGTTTCCTAATGACTATATAATGACTCTAATTCGTGGGGGGACTTCTCATAATCACATTTTCTCAAGTTTTTCACCAGAGAACACTTCTAAAAATATTTCCTCTCAACCATAATCATCAACCTCCAACATAATCAAGGTTTGTCACGAGATTTGAAGGTTTATTTGGGATTTAATCAACATTGGTCCAAGAACACTTCTTTGCTAAATTTTTTTTCTAGGGGAATCCAGATTTCTAATCAGATTTGCAACACAATCTTCACATGCATGAATACTCTATTCTTTTCCTTTAGTATTATGCGTTTTAAGTGTCGCTTAAACACTTAATTACACCCCACCCTTTAATCGATGTGAGGTCCTCAAAATACCCCTTAGTCCCATACCTAACGGTCCCCAAGTTATCAATACGTCCTAACCTATGTATAGGAGGATTTTCTAATATAAATCATAACCTAGTCTCATACCTAGACTAGCGTAACGACGATAAAGTAATAGAAATCATCCCACCCTCAACACAATAAAACGTGATAATTTTCCCTCACTAGTCCTATTCCTATAAGGCATTCTAAAATATAGGGAGAGTAATAATACCAAACAACCCGTCGTCACAATGATATTTAATAATACCAACAAGTCATACCAACAAGAATAATTAGTCAACATATAAAACTGCGCATAATAGTCAAATTTAATTAAATCTTTAATTTAATTATCACAACGTCAACAATACCCAAATAATCTCATTTAATTATTTTAAATTAAATATATCAATTTTTCATCATATATACATCAAAACCCAAATTTCATTATCTCTACAAGTATTACATGAGTTGTACGCACCCAAAATTTATTTATTTTAAAACTAGGTTTTTTTCCTACGTGTAACCTACACCAATAAAATCTAAAATCACTCATGAATCCTACGTACCCAAAGGGTTATGAATATTATTAAGATTAAAAGAGTTTTATAAAAACAGCCACATAATTAGTCCCCACTTTTCTAATTAAGTTACTAATTGTCTTTAAGAAAATATGTAATTAAGTGTCTAGGCGATACTTAAAACGCATAATACTAAAGAAAGAATTGAGTGTTCATGCCTGTGAAGATTGTGTTGAAAATCTGATTAGAAATATGAATTCCTCTCGAAAAATTAGCAAAGAAGTGTTCTTGGAACAATCTTGATTAAACCTCAAATAAGCCTTCAAATCTGGTGGCAAAACCTTTATTATGTTGGAGGTTGATAATTATGGTTGAGAGGAAATATTTTCAGAAGTGTTCTCTTGTGAAAAACTTGAGAGAAAGTGATTATGAGAAGTTCCCTCACGAATTAGAGTCATTATATAGTCATTAAGAAACCTAA